>OX369280.1:12018886-13271386 GCA_947284805.1 Coleophora flavipennella | reverse complement strand
TTAAAAATAAACTTACGCAAACAAACATGTACGGTTTGCCAAACTTAATAAAGGTGCAATTTTCTTAAACCAGAATTGAGTTGTTTCAGTCTTGAATGTGAATAAAATAGTAAATAGTTAATTATGTATGTGATAAAAAAATATTTCCTCGGACATTTGAAATGAGCCACAAGTCGCGTACAATAAACTTTGGTTGCCGAAACTTTGATAGGATATTTACCCATGTATTTAGTTTTTCCGTTAGAGTCCTTTTTTAATTCACCTGTTTTCTCACAACTGTATTGAAAAACGTCTTATGATACATGGGTGTGAAAGGTAAATGGTTGACTCGTGACGATGGTAAACCCTCGCCTGCTGCTCGGGCTTACAAATTTCACTCGTTTGTTATTTGCCTTTTTACCACCATTGTATCATAATCGTTATTTATGATACAAGGGTGGTAAGGGTGGTAAAAGCACGTTTGCGGTAAGTAAAATCAATTTTGCGCACACTTGACTGGCATATAATAGACCACTTTTCGAGCAATTCTATTGAAAAAACTATAAGAGATTTATATAGGTAGGTACAAACATTGTTTTTTTAGAAAGTAATAGAACTCTATTGGACTTTTTGCGACACTTCTAGTCCCAAAAATGTTGTATAACCCCTAAGATGTTTAATTCGAAGTACCTATGACCGTAAAATTATATTTTAGTTTTAGAGAAAACGGAGCTTGTTTTTTACTTACATTTTTTTATTTACAATTGATAAGCTCTGATGTTGCCGAGGATGGAAGCAGGCATATCGATTCCCCAACGCAATAGGAAACTGGATATCTAATCTTTAAGCCGGAACAATCTATGCTGTTAACATTGATGTTTAGCTTAAGATGGTGAGAGCTAGCCAGGCGGGTTTAGAAATTTCACCAACCAAACCGAGTCTTACAAAGTTACTCCGCCAGGAATCAAATTCGCTACCTCCTGATGTGAAGCTAATGGACGGCCAGTACGCCACGGAAGCGGTTTACAAAAAATAAATACTTTGCCTTAAAATCCTTTATATCATAAACTTACTAATATTATAAATGTGAAAATGTGTTTGTTTATTACCTTTTTATGCTTCGACGCCTTGACCAATCGTTATGAAATTTGGCACGCTGGTAGCCTGTGTCACTGAGAAGGACATATACTACTTTTTATCTCGTGAAAATAGCATAGTCCGATGCAGTTCCTGAGGTAACGGAAAAAATGATCTTATTTTGGCTAGTCTTTAACATCACAACGGAACAATGGATTTTTGTGATTTTGTGCAGAGAAATGGTTGAGGGGATAGAAAATGCCATAATTTACTAATTAGCATACCCTTAAATAGTTCCCGAGGGATCTGGGGAAACTCATTTCCACGCTCGCGCACGTCGGCGTCGCAACGGATTGAAGTGATTTTTTGTATAAAATTGGTTGAGGGGGTGAAAAGTGACATAGACTGCTAATCTGAATAGTCCGAAATACCATGAGGGATCTGGAGAAAACTCATATCCACGCTCTTAAATCTCTTGCGACTCGCGTACCACTCACCTTCTAAGGCAGTCCTCAAAACGATGTCCACGCAGGCGAAGCAGCAGGCAAATGCTAGTACCAAATAAACAAAGCTTCCTTTGGAACATACAACCAGGAACAAATAAAAAACCGTCCGTTAAAAGCCCGCGCACTCCGCTGTAGGCGGCACAAATTTGGTAATTTCCTTAACAGTACCTCCTGTTTATTGTTTTATGGACCTGAACTTACTACACGTAATTTTGCTGAGCAATTTCTGAGTGCTTTATTTCAAAGAAACGTTTTCACGGTACACCGTTTTACCGTTCCCATTTTGAATATTAGCAATACTTAAAACGCGAATTAATTTATTTTTATGAATAATTTCGTGCAATAAATGTGTGTTGTACTACACCTCGTTTTGTGAAATTACTGAGCACTTCGTACCCATGAGTACATGTTCAATTTATTTATTATAAACTGCATTATAATGTAACATTTTTAATGGATTGACGTAAGGAGTAAATATATCAATAATAAGACTTCATTACGTCACCATGCCGATGAGTTTGTAAAAGTAAGAGACTTTTTGGCAGGAAACCGTTCCGACATGATGTGTTATTTTTGTTTTATTCTACAAAAAATAGCTACTTTTTATTTCTTGAAAATAGAAGAGTCCCATATAGTTTTGTAGGGATTTCAAAAAAAGACTCTTATTTTTGGTTGATTTTTTTATTAGCAACCCAACGGAGCGACGGATTGTCGTGATTTTTGCACAGAGATAATTGAGGGAATAAGAAATGGTACAAGCTACTAATTAACATAGCTCGATACTACTAATTAGCATAGCCTGGCATAGTTCCTTTGGGAGGGATCTTAGGAAAACTCATTTCCACGTTCGCGTTCATCGGCATCGCAATGAAGCAACTGATTTACGTAATTTTTTGCATAGAAATAGTTGTTGAAGTGGAAAGTGACATAGACTGCTAATCAGAATAGTCAGATATAGTTCCCGAGGGATCTGGATAAAACATATTTTCACGCTTTGTGATTTTTGCATAGAAAAAGTTAAGGGGGTGGTAAGTGACATAGACTGCTAATCAGATTATTCAGATATAGTTACCGAGGGATCTGGATAAAACTAATTTTCACGCTTTGTGATTTTTGCATAGAAAAAGGCAAGGGGGGTGGTAAGTGACATAGACTGCTAATCAGATTATTCAGATATAGTTCCCGAGGGATCTGGATAAAACTAATTTTCACGCTTTGTGATTTTTGCATAGAAAAAGTTAAGGGGGGTGGTAAGTGACATAGACTGCTAATCAGATTATTCAGATATAGTTCCCGAGGGATCTGGATAAAACTAATTTTCACGCTTTGTGATTTTTGCATAGAAAAAGTTAAGGGGGTGGTAAGTGACATAGACTGCTAATCAGATTATTCAGATATAGTTCCCGAGGGATCTGGATAAAACTAATTTTCACGCTTTGTGATTTTTGCATAGAAAAAGTTAAGGGGGGTGGTAAGTGACATAGACTGCTAATCAGATTATTCAGATATAGTTCCCGAGGGATCTGGATAAAACTAATTTTCACGCTTTGTGATTTTTGCATAGAAAAAGTTAAGGGGGTGGTAAGTGACATAGACTGCTAATCAGATTATTCAGATATAGTTCCCGAGGGATCTGGATAAAACTAATTTTCACGCTTTGTGATTTTTGCATAGAAAAAGTTAAGGGGGGTGGTAAGTGACATAGACTGCTAATCAGATTATTCAGATATAGTTCCCGAGGGATCTGGATAAAACTAATTTTCACGCTTTGTGATTTTTGCATAGAAAAAGTTAAGGGGGTGGTAAGTGACATAGACTGCTAATCAGATTATTTAGATATAGTTCACGAGGGATCTGGATAAAACTAATTTTCACGCTTTGTGATTTTTGCATAGAAAAAGGCAAGGGGGGTGGTAAGTGACATAGACTGCTATTCAGATTATTCAGATATAGTTCCCGAGGGATCTGGATAAAACTAATTTTCACGCTTTGTGATTTTTGCATAGAAAAAGTTAAGGGGGGTGGTAAGTGACATAGACTGCTAATCAGATTATTCAGATATAGTTCCCGAGGGATCTGGATAAAAATAATTTTCACGCTTTGTGATTTTTGCATAGAAAAAGTTAAGGGGGTGGTAAGTGACATAGACTGCTAATCAGATTATTCAGATATAGTTCCCGAGGGATCTGGATAAAACTAATTTTCACGCTTTGTGATTTTTGCATTCGTGCAAAAAAAAGTCGAACGACACCTCCCACTCCAAAATCCATCAAGCTGTTTAGGCTACAGAGCGTGCCAAATAAATTAATAAATAAACATACATACATATTAACGAAAAATATAACCCTATTTTCCGCGTAGGCGGGTAAAAATATTATGATGGTAAGCATGAAATACAACCCCTCCTTACGTTATCGTTAAGTAAGTAAACAGACTACTAAGGAGATATTATGTAGGTACATAAGACATAACCCAGAAAGAAAAATAGAGAATGTGGAATGTAAATAAACAAAATATTTTACATTTTCTAGTATTAGTTTTATTATTCCAGTGGATTAGATGTAAATCTAGTGGTATTAAAGAACAAAGAAAAATTTCAAGCGAATCCCTGCTTCAAAACAATTTTAGCAGAATTCTGGGTGAGAGCCTTATTACAACGGCTGGTGCTAAAGGCGGTGCAAATTTTTATGATTTTGGTAACTCTTATAACAATAATCGTGATGGGGATTCGGGTGAAAATACGCTTGGCAACGTGGCTGAGACACTAAGAGTAAAGAGGAGTTTAAGTTATACAAACTTATTGCGTCTAAAGCAATTTGAATGTCTTTCCTGTATCTCCAGCTCCTCGTCGCCACATGGTGCCTATTGCTACGAAGGATTATCGTAAGTAATATCTACTGACTAGGAGTCTAATGTACTATTAAAGTTAAGTATAATAACTACACAAATTAATTTAAAATTTAAAACCTGACTACATAAAAATTTAACCAATTTTATGGCCAGTTAGGTAAAAATTTTGGTTGGAGGCTCTCGAAGTTGTTACCGAATATGTGTACCTGGGACAAACAGTCCAGTTAGGTAGGTCCAACTTCGAGAAAGAGACTAATAATCGAATCCAACTTGGCTGGGCAGCGTTCGGGAAGCTTCGCAATATATTTACGTACCAGATACCGCAGTGTCTTAAGACCAAGGTCTTCGACCAGTGTAATGACATACGGAACTGAGACATGGTCGCTTTCTATGGGCCTCATAGGAAGGCTCAAGATCACCCAAAGGGCAATAGAACGAGCTATGCTCGGAGTTTCTCTGCGTGGTCGAATCAGAAACGAGGAGATCTGGTAGGAGAACCAAAATAACCGACATAGCTCTCAGAATTGCTAAACAGTGCTTGCTTGGCAGTGGGCACGGAACATAGCTCTTAGAACAGGCCTTTGGGGCAGTAAAGTTCGCGAGTGGTGACCGTGCACCGGAAAACTTAGCGTAGGTAGGCCTTCCACTCGGTGGACCGATGACTTGGTGAAAGTCGCGGGAAGCCGCTGAATACGGGCAGCGCAAAACCGGTCGTCATGGAAATCCTTGGGGAGGCATATGTCCAGCAGTGGACGTCCATCTGCTGATGTGAATAGGTGGAAGTGTATCCTATGTCACTCACGGGATAAATACGAATCTAACGTCACATAGCACTTCAAAATTCATCAAGCCGTTTAGGCTAAGGCAAAAGAAATAAATAAATAAATATACATGTATACACCCGAAAAACATAACCCTCCTTCTGGCGCAGTCGGGTAATAAAGTAAAATAAACAACACAATACAATATAATACAATATTCTTTAATGCATCACAACATAAAAAATAAATTAACAATAAAGAAGAAAGCCTATAGGCCTTATTGCTAGGTATATTTTGTCCCACGCGGTGGACCGACGACCTGGTGAAGATCGCGGGAAGCGCAGGACCGGCCGTCGTAGAAATTCTTCAGCAGTGGACGTTTTTCGGCTGATATGATGATGACATTGATTTTGTTTTTAGAAAAGACCACAAAATCCTACTCTGCGCGTGGTCCAACACGCACTTAGCCATTTTATAAAGCTTTTATTAAACTTGCAATGTATGTACGAGTATGTTTGTTCGGGTGAAATCTTACAAGTTAATTTTGACCCACTTCCCGGTTCCCGATTGAGCTGAAATTTTTCATGCATATGTAGGTATATCGTGTGACAATGTAGTATTAAAAGCTTGTACCTAAATGTTTTTAGGTTTTTCGATTTTTTTTTGCTAAAGACAGAAATACTCCGGGCCGTTGGAATTTCTTTGGTCTGCATATGGTCTCTATCAATTGATTGCTGTGCCAACAGGTCCCAATGCTGCCTCATCTGTGACAAATTTTATCCCAATTCATTTCAGTGTGAGCGTAATGAGGAATCAAACGTTTATCTTGAGGCAGTTAGTTATACAAATATTACTTTCAGGTTTGTCTTTATTTTATAACTAGATTTTACCAGCGACTTCGCTCACTTGAACACAGTTTCATGACTGTCTTCGAGGGCGCGCAGTGCGCGAGCCGTAAGCGACTCGCGAGCGTGAAAAAAGTAGCCTATATGTTAATCCAGGTCCTATGCTGTCTACCTACCAAATTTCAGTCAGATATGTTCAGTAGTTAGTTAGTTTTCGCGTGAACATAGTTTTTATGTCTGTCATGCTGTCGAGCATGGGAACTGAGTCAACTCTAGATCCCTTGGGAACTATGTCAGGCTATGCTAATTAGTATACAATTCGTCAGTATTAATTAGCACGTCAATTCTTCGCTTTATTGCGAAGTGACAGAAATTAGCAACAAAAGAGAGAGTTAACAGCTATCTCACGGGAACCACTTAAGAAATCTGGATCAAAAGTAGCCTATATGTTAATCCAGGACCTAACCTACCTACATGTGTGCCAAGTTTCATCCCTATCCGCCCAGTGGTTGAAGCGTGAAAGAGTAACAAACATCCATCCATACATACATACAAACTTAGGATTTATTCATTTCAGACTGATAAAAGAGAAATGCAGTGAAACAAATCAATGCTTCACCGAAATCCATCCCCGTTATATCAGAAGGGGGTGTACATCTATCACAAGACTAAACATTACATTCTATTGTAACTGCCACATGTGCAACGATAAACATTTTAACGATACTGCACCCTATTTCTATGAGAAAATAAGTGATTGGCGATACGACATTCATCGTATGACGATACCCAAGCCCAACATTTTGTGCAAAGTGTGCCAGTCAACGGAATTCCGTAAATTTAGTGACAATATGTGCAAACATGGAAAGAAGTAAGTATTTACTTTGCTGATTATCATCATCAGCTCATAATATTTTGTCCCCACCAAGGGGCTCGAGCCTACCCTGAATTAGGGCGATCGTGCCTCAGTCGACCACGTGGGCCCAGTGCAGGTTGGTCGACTTCACACTCTACTTTCGAGTTTCTGCGCAGGCGTGTGCAGGTTTCCTCACGATGTTTTCCTTAAGCTAAGAGAGTCAGTCAGATAAAGGTACATATGAAATCGAAATTTGAAAACACATTGGTTCGTGGCAGGAATTGAACCATGACCTCCCGGACAGGAGGTAGTAGCCCTAGCCGTTACAACACTGACGCTTGCTGATTATATTTAGTTGGTCGCTTACTATGGGCCTCATAAGAAGGCTCAAGGTCACCCAAAGGGTAATGGAGCGTGCTATGCTCGGAGTTTCTCTGCGTGATCGAATCAGAAACCAGGAGATCCGTAGGAGAACCAAAGTAACTGACATAGCTCGCAGAATTGCTAAACTTAAGTGGCAGTGGGCGGGGCACATTGCTCGTAGAACAGATGACCGTTGGGGCAGTAAAGTTCTCGAGGGGCGACCACGCACCGGAAAACGTAGTGAAGCAGGCCTCCCACTTGGTGGACCGATGACCTGGTGAAGGTCGCGGGAAGCCGCTGGATGCGGGAAGCGTAGAACCAGTCGTCGTGGAGATCCTTGGGGGAGGCCTATGTCCAGCAGTGGAAGTCCTTCGGCTGATATGATGACTAAGACGCGCTCTCTACTCCAGAAATTAATGTCCACGGTACCCGCTAAGTTTGAATAGACATGCACTCTACTCCAGAACCCAATTTCCAACGGTTATCATTATTTTTATTCTCAATTGGTAAGCCCTTGGCATCATCTCACCTGATGGTAAGTTACGATGATATCGAAGATGGAAGCGGGCTTACCAAGAATCCCCAACGCAATGGGGCACTGGCTATCTTATCTTCAAGTAGGAACACATCAATGTTGTTGGTATTGATATTTGGCGACATGAGTTAAACAAAATGGTGGTAGCTAACCAAGCAGGCTTAGAAAATGCGCTTCCTTCAATCAAACCGAGTCTTGCCAATTTAGACTCCGCCAGGAATCGAACCCGCAACTTCTTTTGATGTAACGTAATGGACTAACGGATTAACGGAAGTGGCATTCAAGTATAATAAGCATCGGTGTCGCGTCCCTATCCAGATGTCCCGGTTTTAAATCCAGACACCAGATGCATCAATAAGTTTTTGAAATAACGTTCATAGCAAATGCTTTAATTAAACAATTGCTTCAATGGCGAAGGAAAAACATCGCGACGAAACCTGCACATCTGTTTCCAGATGTGTATGAAGGTGGCCTTGCACACGTCCGTAGCTGTAAATGCCCAACAAGTGATCCTAAGTGTAAGACCAGACAACTGTCGTCTATCCTTTGATTTTTTCCCTTATTCGGAAGGAGGGGAGAGATTCATCCCAATACAGCCCAGCTGTACTGGTTATGTGGTAACGCTGAACCTACCCACTAATGATCCCCTCATGGATTTAGGTCAATCAAGATCTGTAAAATGCTTCATAGTAGTGACCCATACCCTTAGGGAAGGGGGGGGGGAGGTCTGCGTAAGAGGAGGGGTTGCACCAAACCACACCCTGGACACTTCATACAACGGGCCACAAATGACATTTCAAAAAAAGAATAACGGAACAAACAAAATGGCGGCGAAATCCTATCCGTTCGACAACCAAACTGTAACCATTATGTATCAATATAAGTGACGAGGGGGTGAGGTCGCAGTCTAGAGAGCGGCAGGGAGTGTCCATACTGTATGTTAGTACTAATATAATATATACTTTGACCAAACGCAAACGCACCGTGGAGATAGCCGGCGCGCCCGTGAGTGGTGAATGCGGGGATGGCACAGATCTGAGTGGTGATATCATTTGAATAGCATGGTTAATTTTGCCACACGATAAGAGAGAGATAGAGAGAGTTCAAGCAAGGTGTGTTGATAAAATACAATTATTTTCAGAGTGGACTATATGCCCTGTCCCAGTGATCATGTGTGCTACACAAATATTAATTATAGAAATGATTACGTATCCAGGGGCTGTATCAAAATGCCGGTTTATAATTCAATGTTCATATTCTGCAATGGCAGCTTATGCAATAACACAACGTATTCCCAGTTTAGATCTAACGCAATGGACCCTATATCGGCCTTACAATACACACGAAATAATCACTTAAGTAGAGAGAAATTAAAGTCTTACAATGCTGTGGGTAAAATTAATCAAAATATTGTGATAACTTTGGCAGCTTTTCTTGTATATAACCTTAGTTGAAAACAAAAATATTACTTTAAGTTGTGTATGTAAAACTTTTTGAATTTGACATTGACATGTTCAGTTTTATAAAATATTCACTTGACATATTTCAAATCAAATTACCTACAAAATATTGAAATTTAAATTAAAAAAATTATAAGATTTTCAAAATGAATTTAGTAGAGAATAATCAAATTACTTTTGCTATTGGACTTGCGACCGGTTGCTTTTTTGTTTGTATCTGTCTTTATTTTTGTCCATTTCTATTTGTTATTTAAACAACAAATACTTTTGGCATAATCTACCGTGGTTGTTTGAGTGTAAAGAGAAAATTAGAAGTACCTTTTTTATGTCTGCTTGAAATGCCACACAATTTCGAACAAAATGAATGGATTACAACCTTAATTGAAATAGGTTTTCGACGAAGCATATATAAACATAATATGCCATATCTTTTGATATACCAACGCTAAATGCTACCAGGGAAAATGTAAGTGTTCATTTTTTTAATACTTTGTCCTCATAATTACTAATTGATTCGACTGACCCGGGTGGCCAAAGGGCGTGGGTTCAATTCCCACCCAGGGCAAATATTCGTGAGACGAACAGGTTTATTTGCTGTGTCTGATGTACACAAATCAACTGTGTCTATGGATATTTTTAGAATTTTCATACAAAACATCATTTTTAAGATCTATAAAAAAATACTTAAGA
Organism: Coleophora flavipennella; assembly: GCA_947284805.1. Taxonomy (NCBI): domain Eukaryota; kingdom Metazoa; phylum Arthropoda; class Insecta; order Lepidoptera; family Coleophoridae; genus Coleophora; species Coleophora flavipennella. Next base: position 13,261,464 of record OX369280.1, on the reverse strand, counting down.
CATGGGTAGGGTAGAAACTTTTAAGATGAGCAAGTGCTATAATAAATAACCTCTCAGTTCTTATAAATTAATTTAGTTTTGATTGTGTTGTTATATGATCATAGAAAAAAAAAAATTATTATCATAGACCAACCCGCACTGGGCGCACGTAGTCGACTAAGGCCCGATCGCCCTAATTCAGGGTAGGCTCGAGCCCCTCGGTGGGGACGTCTTTGAGCTGATAAGATGAAGATGAAGATTATGATAGGAGGATGGCACAAATTGTATGAAATTAATAGAACCCACGTTTATAAAAACTGAGAAGGTACTCATAAATATAGCACTTGCCTATCTTGAAAGTTTTTCTGCACATGTCCTAAGTAATTTTTAGCTCTCCAAGAATCCATGCTTCGTATGATTTTATTTAAATATCCCTAAGTAATGTTGAGCAGTGTATGTATATTGGGTAAAACCAGGATAGTTACCCCAGGGGTATAGTTGCCCCGATTGTAATTACTCTACTTTCGTGGATGAAACGCATGCTATTTTATTAATCTATCGATCTCATGTCTGTGCGATTGCATGGAAAGGCAAAATGCGATTAAAGCTTTTGCAGGATGGTTGCCCTGTTTCTCGACGGTATATTTATCCTAAACGTAATTTAAATGGATTAGACAACTATCCTCTATGTGGGATAGATGACCCAAAATATAGAGGTTCGCAAAAATCCCTAATATACTCTGGAAATATTAAAGGTAATGTTTTTTACTCTTCATAAATTTGTAGGTAAAAAAATAAAGTACTGACCAGTTTTACAAATAAAAAATATACTTGCTTTTTGTACTGAGAGATTTCAAAATGTGTGGCAACCATCCGGCTTTTACCCTAGTACAGGAAATCTATTTTGGGGTTAGATACTTCTGTGTGTGATTTGTCCCTGAATGTTTGAATGTTTTAGGTCTCATTAAAGGTTTAAGGTCACTCAAAGAACGATAGATTGAGTTATGCTCGTAGTTTCCCTAACTATACCTACGTGATCTAATTAGAAATGAGGAGATTTGTAAGAGAATTAAAGTAACCGACATAGCTGACAGAATCGCTCAACTCTAAGTGGCAGTGGGCGAGACACATAGCTCGTAGAACCGACGGTTGTTGGAGCAGTAACAATCTAGAGTGACAACTGTGCATCGGAGGATGTAGCCAACTTGGTGGTCCGATGACCGGGTGAAGGTCGCGGGAAGCCGCTGGATGCAGCCAGGAACCGGTTGTTGTGGAAATCCTTTGTCGAGCAGTGGAGGTCTTTCAGCTGATGTGATGATTATACTATGTTCATATTATCATCATCCATCACATCGGCTGAAGTCATTGAGAAGATGAAACTGAACTTTTCTTTCGAAAACATTGGCCATTTAAAAAAAAATATTTTTCATTTCTCACAAAGTTAGCTAAAGTTTTTTTGGGTGAAACGGTTCTTGGGCCCAATTTTTCAAAGTCATCTCCTTGTTCATTCTCTGAAATGCCTCCGTTATTCAACCAGTAATTAAATATGTACAGAACTCTTTTATTTGTGATTTTAGTGTCTCACTTCCAACGGAGGATTATACAATCAAGGTGAAGTATGTGCTGTATAATATGTATCCAGCATCGGTTATATCAAGCGGGGATGTATAAAAAAGCCTGTATAAAATTTTGACTCTGTGTGTTATCTGTGACTTGTGTAATTATGAACCTCTTGCAACTGTTTATTTATATTTTTTTGTTTAATGTTTCTACAAATATACCTATTACTTAAAATAGTTTGAATTATTTCAAAAAACCCAAAAACTTTTAGATAACAGCTTTAATCGAAGATAATTTCAATACTTTCGTATTTTTCGCAGCAAAACCTTTCATTTGATACCCATGTCACAGTATTATGATATTAGGCCATATTGTAATTCTGTGCCCATGTCATGAGGGTGCATAAGAAAATAACTGGTACGCCATCTTTGGGAGACCGCCATATTGGATTTAGAATAACGTCATTTAGCTAACCATGCATTCTTCTTTAATCTTAAGGTGTATGGTAAAAATTTCATCTCAATCGGAAACCGGGAAGTGGTTCTAATTTATCTTCCGAGATTTGTCCGAAACTAATAGACAGACAGACTAATAAATTAACTAACAAGGGTAGCTAATATAAAGCTAATATAAAGCTAATATTTTTCCAAGTGAAAAAGCGTCGGTGGCTCAACCAGTAACGACTCGGTCCTTCTAACCAGAAGTACCGGGTTCAAATCTGGACGGCCAGTGTACCAATGAGTTTTTCAAAAACTTACGTACATATACTTACCGATTGCTTTAACGGTGAAGGAAAACATCGTGAGGAAACCTGCACACGCCTGCGAAGGAACTCGAAGGTTGTGTGTGAAGTCGACCAACCTGCACTGGGCCCGCGTGGTCGACTATGGCCTGATCGCCCTAATTCAGGGTAGGCTCGAGCCCCTCGGTGGGGACGTATATAAGCTGATGTGACTGAATATTCCAAGTTTACAAAAAAACCTTGTTTTTGCTAAAACCGTTTATGTTTTGATAGTTAGCCTATTAATATTTTTCTGTCGGTCAACGGTTTGAATTTCACGGTTGTGAGGATTACTCTTTGAAGGATTTTATCTAGTAAAAAAGCACTTGATCTGGAATCTTCGATATTGACACAAGTTTGAAAAAAAAAAACAATTTTTATATTGTATTACTTATGGGCATTTACAGGAACCACAATACATGAAACCAGTCATGTTAAAATTTATGTTTTGGTGTTGGAAGGTTTATTTCGAATTTGCTTTGAACTGTTTGAATTTTTTCTGTTGCGAGGATTTCTATTTGAAGGATTTTATCTAGTGAAAATGCACTTGATCTAGAATTTTCGATATTGACACACGTTTAGAAAAAAAAAATTCGAGCGAGACCTACAGTACTCGCATATGATGTGTAACATGTGACAAAATACTTTAGGTTAGTTAGATTTGATGACGATATTGTACCTGGGTGGCGGATCTGACAGTAACAAAAAAAACCGATCAAGTGCGAGTCGGACTCTCGTAAAGTAGAATTCCGCGCTTTCGCGACTTCCTGTTACACATTTCCGTCCCATTTCACGAAATCACTGTTACACATTTCCGTCCCATTTCACGAAATCACTCCCACAAATTGCAGGAAAGCGAGAGCAAAGCTCATTCGTCAGATCGAATAGCGCGCGCTTTCGCGACTTCCTGTTACAGATTTCCGTCCCATGTTACACATTTCCGTCCCATGTTACACATTTCCGTCCCATTTCACGAAATCACTCCCACAAATTGCAGGAAAGCGAGAGCAAAGATGTTACACATCAAAAAATATATATTGTCCTTAAGGGCATTTAAAGGAACCACAATACATGAAGACAGTAATGTAAAAATTTCTGTTTTGGTGTTCATAAAGTTTATTTCAATTTTGCTTCTTTACTTTTACCAAAACGCCAGACGAGATTCCACCAACCGCCATTGTGTGTGAGGGATAGTTGCAGCTTCCTGGTGGACCCCTCAATCTATTTTGGTTTAATTTGTTTAAAAACGACATAATCTACTTCTAACCTTTTTGTAATTCTTTGTAATTATAAAATAAACACCGACTAAAAAGAAGACAGTTTCTAACCACAAAATCGGTATTTTAAGTTCATATAAAATAAATATATTCAAATTCAGTGGAACTTGTATCAATCAAACTCCGAAGAAAAGTCGCCTGACTATCGGTGTTCTAAAATAACCTAACCAATCGGGGAGTGCCAACAGAAGTGAAAACATTTTACATTTTTATAAGTTTTGACACTGCGAATTTTCCTGGTACGGTAACGGTATCGCTTACAGGTCGCGAGTTCAATGGTTTTTTCCCATCTCAAAGACCCTGTGAAGTTTCCTGGTACGGTGTCGGTGTCGTTACAGTGTCTTGAGTTCAATGGTTTTTAAGTTTTCACTTCAAAAATCTTTTCGGAGAGAGTGCTCTGGAGCCCCACGACGTTCTCTATCCCATCATCGGACGACCAAGCGCGGAAGGCGATTCTACTCCTTTGACACGAAGCAAGCACTATACTTCACCGTTTATCATGTGAACGCCCAAGCTTGGAACGCAACTATAGTGGCGCATCGGGAGCCGGGTCGTTCCTTTCCCTCTAATATGGTTGATGGGAGCGATGGCTGACTCTCTCGTTATTTTTTTTTATTCACAATTGGTAAACCCTTGACAACATCTCACCTGGTGGTAAGTGACGATGTTGCTGAAGATGGAAGCGGTCTTACGAAGATTCCCCAACGCAATGGCGAACTGGCTATCTTATATTCATGCCGGAACACACCAATGATATCAACATTGATATTTGGCGGCAAGACTTAGATAAGATGGTGGTAGCTAGCCAGGCGGGCTTAGAAAATGCCCTACCACCGAACCGAACCTGATGCTGTCCGTGTGAAATGGCCTACTCTTGTCAAAGGCATTAATGACATTCAATGATTTTTATGTCTAGCTTTTCGTGTCATATTGTTTTCATCTGTGGTTTTCATGTTGGTATGACAAAATCTGGTTTATTTATAGGATTTAATTTTTACATTATTACCTAATGTTTGTTTACTTCTTGATTTTTCACAAATGACATCATGTTATTATTATTTTATGACTATCAGAATGAGTGTAATTTGCACCTATTTTGAATAAAAATCTTGAATCAAGCAGTGGACTTCCCTGCCGACGTCTGTGTTCCCTAATTCGTATAATTTAGGAATCTTCAAGAGGCACTATTTTTGAACTTGGTGTTACATCCTCGGCACTTACCATCAGGCGAGGTGCATGTAAACGCACTAAAAGTTTTTTTAAAACCTACAAACCTAGTTTTAGGTATTAAATCATGAAAATCAGATAATATTTAGGAATTGAAAATAGTTAAGGCGTTCTGTATGGAAAATCACAGACAGATGCTGGTCATAAAACCTCCCCATATTAAGGGAAGAGAACTGAGTCTCAGTACAGTGAAGAACTGTACAATTTTTTTGAATTGTGTAATTCACCTATAAAACCCACCATGTTGACTTTTTTAAATGGTATAAAAATAAATGTAGGTATAATTTAAAAAACAAAATAGTTTTTGCAGCTGGTAAACTACATTTTGTATGGAAACTCAATGAACTTTTTACAAATCCATTTGCACGTCTTAAGTTGGTCGACTATTACTCCTAAACTAAGAAAGTCTACTTAGCCGTGACAGTTTCCTTTAAAATATCTAATTTTTTTTAGATGTTCTGAAATAGCGGTTTAGATGGTGGGGGACACTTGACTCTAACAAAGTTAAAGCTTAATATGTCGCAAACGGATTCCTGAACCAAAAAAATGGTTTTAGCAAACCTTCAGTAATTTTTAATTGACCTATTCACCGATAGCCCACACGATAGCGTACATCACCGATAGCCCACACGATAGCGTACATCAACGATAGCCCACACGATAGCGTACATCACCGATAGCCCACACGATAGCGTACATCACCGATAGCCCACACGATAGCGTACATCACCGATAGCACACACGATAGCGTACATCACCGAAACATTCACCCCCTCTTTACATGTAGGGGAGGTACCATAAACTTATTTTTTCAAAATTTTATTGTACCACTTTGTCGGCGTGATTAATATGTATACGCATGCCAAATTACAGTTTTCTAGTACTAATAGTGTCTGAGCTAAGCCGCGGGCAGACGAGCAGACATGGCAAAACTATAAGGGTTCCTTGTTGACTACGGAACTCAAAAAAGAAAATGGACTCCCTTCCACAGAGTTAAAAAAATTCACTCCCCTCAAGAGACTGCTAATACTGTAGTTTCAATAGAGTGCTAGTACTATAGTTTCAATAGACTGCTAATACTGTAGTTTCAATAGAGTGCTAGTACTATAGTTTCAATAGAGTGCTAATACTATAGTTTAAATAGAGTGCTAATACTATAGTTTCAATAGAGTGCTAGTAATATAGTTTAAATAGACTGCTAATACTATTGTTTCAATAGAGTGCTAATACTATAGTTTCAATAGAGTGCTAATACTTTAGTTTCAATAGAGTGCTAGTACTATAGTTTCAATAGAGTGCTAATACTATAGTTTCAATAGAGTGCTAATACTATAGTTTCAATAGAGTGCTAATACTATAGTTTCAATAGAGTGCTAATACTATAGTTTCAATAGACTGCTAATACTATAGTTTCAATAGAGTGCTAGTACTATAGTTTCAATAGACTGCTAATACTGTAGTTTCAATAGAGTGCTAGTACTATAGTTTCAATTTCAGTTTATGCTTATTAGTAAATCGTGTCATTTCCCACCCCCTCAACTATCTCAGTGCGAAAAATCACACAATCAATTGTTCCGTTGCGATGTTAATTAACCAAAAAAGAGTATATTTTCAGTTCCCTCGGAAATTGCATCGGGCCATGCTATTTTCACGGGATAAAAATTAGCCTATGTCCTTCCTTGTGACACAGGCTACCTGCATGCCAAATTTCATTAAGATTGGTCAAGGCGTTGAACCGTGAAAAGGTAACAAACAAACAAACACATTCTCACATTTATAATATTAGTAAGGATTATTAGCTGTTTCCGTGGCTTTGCCTGCTCAGATCCCGATAATAATTCTATACCTATTCTCAGACCTACCGAATATACACAGAAAATTTCATGAAAATCCGTCTAGTCGTTTCGGAGAGTATGGCAACTAATACTGTAACACGAGAATTTTATGTTTATAAGATGGGTACATGAATTCTTTGATGTTTAGCACTTTGCCTCTTTGGCCCAACTTTAGGTTGTGTATGTAAAACTTTTTGAATTGAAGATACCTATGTAGTCTTTTTTATATCGACAAGATAGTTTATAAATCAAAAGACATAACATTGCAAAAAAAAGCATTATTGTTCATATTTTCAAAATGTATTTTCTGCAGATTTATCTATTTTTTTGTATTATTTTTCATAAATATACTGTTTGTGTTGGAAAATCTGAAAAAATAGACAGAGAAGGGCTACCTTTCTTTAGGAGAACAGTAGAAGAAACCAATAAAGATGATGAATCATCAGAAACTAAAATGGACGATCCACAAAGCCAATTAGTTTCTTATCTTATTAAAAATGTTAAAGAAATTTTTAGAAACATTTACGAAGATCCAAGTCCACAAGTAAACGAAACCGACGCTGTCGAAGAATCGACTACAATATTAAAACCAACAATAACAACTCGTGAGCCACCAGATAACTCTACAAGGAAATCATTATTATAACAGTATTGATAACTTACAATTTGATATAGCCTTAGGATTGGATTTTAAATAATGACATTTAAATTTAAGATAAATATTAATTTGGGGGGGTTACTTTGGGTTTAGAAACTCCTGCACCATTTTTTTATCGTGTTTTTTGCAGGAGTTGAAAACGACAAAAAGGAGCGAAAACAAACGAAAACAATTCGCGTTCCCAAGAAAAAAAAATATTAGGGGTTCCGAGCTGGACCCCAAAAACCCTTCAGATTCATATTTACTTCAAAATCACATGTCACCATATAGATAGATGTAGCCTTAAATCTCACTAAAATATAATGATACTGAAATTGTTTCTATTAGCAAAACTAGAGTTAAAACAAAAATTAATATTACAGAAACATACGAAAAAACAGAGTTGTTAAAATTATCTAACGATCCATCGGTTAATGAAAATACTGAAATACACGTAGAGCGACTTAAGCCGCAAATAAATCATCAAATAGATACAAGAAAAAATTTGAAGAATGAGTCAGCTATGGTAGAGGATCCAATAAAATCTGAAAGAGATGATCGCAAACGGCTTTGTTTATATTGCAATAATGTAAACTTTGCAGATTGCGTATACCCAAAGGATAAATTGTGAGTATCTTTGTAGTTACATTTGGTACGAACGTAATAACGGAAAGTAATTAATTTTGTCTATAATGCTGTCTTGATAAATCAAAATGAACTTCCTTCACATCCTGAAAATGCACTATTTTCTCTTTGTCATAGATGTAGTCAAAACAATATCTAAGGTTGAAATTGGTTTCAGAATGCCGTCAATATTTTGCGAGAGCGAAGGTGATCTGTGTTATACTCAACATACTCCTTTTGGTATCATCGACCGTGGATGTTTTAATTTAAAGAAAAACATGAGTATTTATGTCTGCTCTTGCAATCTTTGTAACCATTTACCGATCAGTGAAATGCCACACATTTTTAACGAACAAGATGATTGGATAGCAGATATAATTGAGATGTCCAATACAATAGGTTTTAGAAGAAGCATATTCAAATACATGTCGTGTCTTAAATGTGAAGTAAACACTACTGTAAAAGTTGATATGCTTAATGATGCTAACTGCTTGGAAGGAAATGTGTAAGTGTTCTATTTCTTTTTATCCCATTGCGCCTGAAGGATAGTTATGCTTTTCGAGTATATTATGTATGTTTATTTCTTTGGCACGCCCTGTAGCCTAAATGGCTTGATGGATTTTGGAGTTCGAGGTGTGAGTGACATAGGATATTTTTTTACGCGACTATCCAAAAAAGAGGTTAGTTTTTGAAACTGCTTGATGGATTTCAAAGTGCGCGGTGTCTTTAGATTCGTTATAATCCTATGAGTTACATAGAATTATTTTTAACGGACTGTTAAAAAAATAGGGGTTGAGTTTTTATGCAGTCGGGTTTTTTAATTAATTCCTAAAGTTATTTCAACCTTATATCGACTTATACTTTAGACTGACCATGTGGCGTAGTGGTTAAGGGTCGTGGGTGCGATCACCACCCAGTCCAAATATTCGAACATAAAGCTATATTAGGTTTAAAATCATTTTTCCCCACTGCTCAACTAAAGAGCTTAATTTTTCAAATACATTACGATAGACATTTTGAATTAGAGTAAAACAACCAAGGAAAACGGAAAATACATATAATATAGTGGGCTAGGCACATGGCTCGTAGAAAAGAGGGCCGTTGGGGAAAAAAAGTTCTCGAGTAGCGATCGTGCCGCCTGCCACTCGGTGGACTTGTGGAATACCTTGGGGTAGGCCTTTGTCCAGCAGTGGACGTCTTTCGACAGATATGGTGATGATGATGATTTGAATACGGTCCTTTCAAAATATCCATCGCACTGTAAGGGCTATAAAAATTCTGGGCTTCATACAAATCGGCCACTTAGGTAATTGACCAGCTTTGTATGGAGAGTCCAATTTTTTTGAGAATTACGTCTGGGTTCCTCGGGGAAAGTTTTTCAGTTTCACGATTAGAAGCACCCCTTGCAGTGGCTGAAGATATTTTGAGCGCACCCTTTATTTTAAATTACATAACAATAAAAACAAAATATCCAAACAATCTCTTAATTTGTGCTTTTAGTGGCTCGGTCCCAACGGAAGATTGCAACCAGGATGAAGTTTGTGCTATACAATCCATACCTAGTATTGGTTACATCAAGCGAGGATGTGTAGAAAAGCCTTTATATAATTATTGGTTGACTCTCTGTGACAGTGACTTGTGTAATTATGAATCTCTTGCAACTGTTTATTAACAATTTTGAAGGTTCCATAAAAGAAAATAAAATATTTAAAATTTAGTTTAAATATTCCTCATCGGGCGGCAGGGACTGGCCAAGGAGAGAGACAGATGGAGAAAGTCCAGTAGTGGGACAGTAAAGACTTCTAACAATAATTCATTATCATCATCTTCATCATCATCATCTTCATCATCTAGTCAGCCGACGGACGTCCACTGCTGGACATAGGCCTCCCCCAAAGATTTCCATGACGACCGGTTCTGCGCTGCCCGCATCCAGCGGCATCCCGCGATGAGGAGATCCGTAACAGAACCAAAGTAACCGACATAATAATAATTATTCCAAATTAACTAATAAGTGTATTTTTGTGCTATGATCATAGATATTTTGTGAACTATATAAAGTTCACTTGGTCAACTAATTGAATTTCACGGTTGTGAGGTTTCCTCTTTGAAGGATTTTGTCTAGCGGAAATGCACCTGTGGGTAAACTGAACTGAAACACTGAATCGTTGATCCGGAATCTTTGATATCGGCAAATGCTTAGATGTATTTTTTTAATCCACTCAATTTATCTCTATCTGGGCTGGCTACCAATTTTAGTGGCCAAAAGTTTTTTCGCTACTCTTAAACTTTTATTTCCTTTCCCACTTGAACGTCACACGGGATACTGAAAATTAAACAACCCTGTACTATGCGATTTTAAGAGCTGTAAAATGCTCTCAGACTGCATGATTCAGTCGAGTATGGTACACGCAAACTCAAATAATGCATATTCACTCTCGCCTTGAAGATCCCCGAATTATAAGAATCAGGAAATCCAAAAATAATTCAAACATCGTAGAAGGGGTAACCATAGAATACTACAGTTAAAGGCAATAGAATGGGTGTGCAGCATTTCTGCTGGCGCTATCCTGTACTCCTACAATATAGTCTCTACCTCCTTTCGGAGAGTTCCGCTATTGGCACGTATACTTGTATGACCTTCAGCGAATATCGTTTGGTGATTTTGAGTACAAAGTATACTACCCTTGTCGAGAAACTCACTATATGGACCACATTAACATTAATAACTTAAGGGATCATATCATCTGGGGTGGGGTGGGGTACTGCTCGCTGTACGTGACAACTTCACTGTGCACTCTATTAAGGATATCGACGGCCTTGGTAATGGTAATGGTAAGGACGGGCTGGTTTCCGCAACCAGGCGCCCGAGCGCCCATTTTGCATGGTTAGCTGGCATCACTGCCAGCTCAGCTATTCCAGGAAGTCCAGTAGCCCCCGCAGGTTGCCGATGACTTCCGGGAGTGTCCTCAGGTCACCGAGATACTCGGCCTTGTATGCTGCCACCTCTTTGCAATCCAGAAGGATATGGGCAGCTGTCTCTTCGGCCTCCATGCACGCGCGGCACAGTGGGCTGTCCGTAATTCCTAGGGTAAAAAGATGTTTGTTAAAGTAACCGTGTCCAGTGATGACTGCTGTTACCTGTCGGAGCTGGAGTCTACCCAACTTCAGGACCTTCCTGGCCAGGCCATGGTTAGTCTGTGGTAGGGCCAGTCTCGCCTGACGGCAGGTATCAAGTCCTGTCCAATACCGGTTATGTTCTGACCTAGTGCGCTGCCGCAGAGTTGATCTGAACCAGCCTGTGGGGAGGGGTAAGATGGGTTCCGGTCCCACAACTACGAGTTCTGATCCTCTCCTGGCTAGTTCGTCGGCTGCGTCGTTTCCTCGTGAACAGCTGTGTCCCTTAATCCATTGCAGAGTTACGTTGCTGTGGTGACATACCTCCGTCAGTCTTTGGTGACACTCGTATACGAGTATTAGCCCTGAAGTAATGACATTACTTTGCAGGGCCAGTAGAACTGCTCGACTATCTGAGAGGATACGGATAGAGTAGTTCCGTACCCTTCTAGCGGTGACTGCATTGGCAGCCAGAATGATGCCCATACATTCTGCCTGAAAGACTGTGTTGTACGCACCGAGTGGTCTGGCTATCCTTATGTTTAAACCTTCAGCCGGTTCCTTCTCCAGTTTTAGATCCATCTGTGAAGATTCGTAGGTCAGTTAGGTTCTGACCTTCCCATGAGTCTTCGAAGAGCTGTATCTTGTATTTTTTATCGAATACGTACTTTTTCGGGATTCTGTCGTTAACGGCCGCGAAAAGCGGTTGTTCCGAAACGATAGTGTCCAGAAGTTCGACGTGAGGGACCCTCTCCTTGCTCCATAGGTTCAAAAGCTTTAGTCGTACCGCAGCGCTCGCTGCCTCCTGCTGGATAAACAGCTGCAGCGGCGGCACGTCCAGCAAAGTCTCCAGCGCTGCTGTTGGTGTTGTCCTCATGCAGCCGGAGACAGCCATGCACGCCGTCCTCTGGAAACTTTGGAGTTTATTTACGACAGTCGAAAGTTTGGTTCGTGGCCACCAGACCACCGCGCCGTAGCTTACCATGGGGCGAATTACCGCTGTATAGAGCCACAGAATGATCCTTGGGGTAAGACCCCATTTCTTACCTACCATTCTACGGCACTGCCACAGAGTTACTGTGGCTTTGTTTAACTTACTATTTAAGTGACTACTCCAATTCAGCTTACTGTCAAGTATTACCCCTAAGTACTTGACCTCCGGTGAAAGTTGTAGAGCTGTGTTAAATAACTTGGGTAAATTATAGTTACCCAGGTTCCGCTTTTATGAACATAACCAGTTCCGTTTTCTTGGGGTTCACGGACAGTTCAAACTCAGTGCACCACCGTTCCACGATTCGTAGCGCAGACCGAGTGACATCGCAGACTATATTTGCAAACTTACCTGATATAAGGATGGCCAGATCATCTGCATAGCCTACAGTGAAGTAGTGATGTCTGTTTAGAGTGGTAATCAGGTCATTTACCACCAGATTCCATAGTAGCGGGGATAGTACGCCTCCTTGGGGGCATCCTTTCGCGACTATGGCTGTACATGCCTCACCTTTGTCCAGCTTGACAACCCGCTGGCTAAGCATATTCCTAATCCATTTGGTCATGGTCGGGTTTACGCCGTGCTTGCGTAGCGCCGTCTCTATGCTGGAGAAGTTTGTATTATCAAACGCACCTTCTATGTCGATGAAGGTGCCTAGGCACATGGCCTGATTATGAATCGCTGCTTCGATCTTGCTGACAACAGCGTGAAGGGCTGACTCTGTAGATTTACCTTGACTGTACGCATGTTGGTTGCGGTGGAGTGGTATGTTTTTCAACGCATTTTCCCTCAGGTCTCTGTCGCAGAGTCTTTCTAACGTTTTCATAAGAAACGATGTGAGACTAATGGGTCTGAAGGATTTGGCGTCAGTATAATCGCTTTTGCCTGGTTTAGGCAGGAATATCACCTTTACCTCTCTCCAATTGTATGGTACGTACCTGTGGGCAAGGCACGCTCTGAGGATGATCGTCAGGATTTTAGTGAGTGGATCTTCCCCCCATTGCAGAAGAGCGGGGAAGATTCCATCACAACCGGCTGCTTTGAAAGGTTGGAAGCTGTTTAACGCCCACTTTACTTTGTCTGCGGAAACCACCTTGTCGGCAACGGCCCAATCCCCCACAGTTGCATATGTTTCTTCTACATTCCAACTTACCTCTTGCACTATTTGGCAGTCGGGGAAGTGTGTCTGTAATAGTACACATTCCGCCTCCTCAGGCGAGTTGGTGAGAGTGTTGTCGGGTTTCTTTAGCGATCCCAGATCTTGATTTGGGCCGCTGGAGAGGACTTTTCTTACCCTGTTTGCTTGGGAATACGATTCCACTCCATCTCAGAAGCTGCGCCACGATGCAGTGCTATATTGTCGTATCCTTTTCTTGTATGTAGACTTGGCAGTTTTGTAGTTATCCCAGTCCTGTTCGTTACACGTGTTCATTGTTCTGTTAAATAGCCTCCTGACCTTTTTCCTGAGCCTCTCCAGTTCAGGTCCCCACCAGTTTACCTTTTGACTACCGTTCGCTGGTGGAATGATCAGGGGACAAGTTTCTTGGTAGGCGTCCTTTAGGCAGTCTGTTAGGGCGTCTACTTGAAATTCAATTTGATGGGTGCCTTCCAATCTTGGCGGGACCCCCAGCCCTTGCAATTTCTGTTCCACTTTAAGGCGGTATGCAACCCTGTCGGTCTTACGAGGGTTCCTGCGAGGAGGAATTACCGCAGTGTTTACCTTGAGGTCGAACCGGATCCACCTGTGGTCCGAGCATGAAGCTTCCTCGGACGCGATATGCCAGTTGGATACTAGTTGCGTTACCCGGTTGGTTGCTAAGGTGATGTCTATTCTAGTCCTACTTCTTCTTGTGACGAAGGTAGGTATCGAACCTCTGTTCAAGATATTGAGGTTGGTAGTGAAGAGATAGTCCACTAAGATCTTTCCTCTCTTGTTACAGCTTGTCATGCCCCAGAGGGTATGGTGCGCGTTGCAGTCAGTTGCAACAAGCAGCTCCAGTCCATTGTTCTCGCAGTGTAGGATCAGCCTCTCCAGGTCTTGTGGTGGTGGGTCGTCGCTATCAGGCATGTATGCCGAAGCAATGACCATTTATGGTAGGCTGTTTTCTTGAGCGCTCTTGAACAGCTTAATGGCGCTCAGGTCCCTAGAACAGAATTCCGTTAACGGTTGTGCTGCCACATTTTTAGTGGTGAATATAGCTGATCTGGGGCTCTCAGGCCCGCCGAAAGAATATAACTTACCTCCGGCGTTGGAGAGCCCACATATTTTTCCGGCCCTAACCCACGGCTCCTGGATTAGGGCTATTGCAGTTTTATTGACCTCCAACCATTTCCGGAGCTGAGCCGTTGCGGTTAAACTGTGTTGGAGGTTGATCTGGAGGACCCTAGAGAGTGAGGAATGAGTCGCCATCTTGTGACAGCAGACTCTCCTCCTCCTCAGGTCCTATTGTGAGGTTGTCCATTTCCTCGGCGCACTCGTCCCCCCCACCGGAGAGAGCTATCTCCGGAGAGCTGGAACGTGTGCCCGTAGGGAGCGAGCCAGGAGGTTCCTGGGTCTCGACAGCCTCTGTGCCTTCTTCTTGACCGGCCGATGCCGGAGTTTGCGGGTCGGTTACGTTAAACCTCCCTTTTGGCCCTTGGAATTTGACATAGACCTTCCCCAGCATGAAGGAAAGCCTACGCCCACGTTCCACGAGGACCTTTACGACGTCGTCCGGAATGCTGACCACGACGAATGTACCGTTAGGTTGCAGGTCAACCTTGTGTATGCGCCACCGGTGAATCTCAGCCCATAGGTTCTGGTGGTTCAGCGCGAGCCCAGTGTCCCGCACCTCTGTCCAAGTTCCCGGAATTAGGATGCCCCCTAACTTTTTGCGGGGTACCTCAGATTGGCGTTTCACAGCCAGCTTTTCACCCGATGGTAGGGTGATGTCTTCAATGGCTGTTCTGAGCCAATTAAGTGTGGCCTGGTTGGCGCACCAGAGCTTCAGAACGCCGCCCGTGTGTACGGGCCGACCTTCGAAATCCGATCCATCTCCCGCCCTGCTCGACGCAGCCTCTGTAAGGAGTCGGGTGTGCAAGGCGGTTTGGACACTTTCTGCCTCTACCTGCGTCAGATGACCCGTCGTCACCGTGGTAACGACAACGGCCAGGTCATCAGACGCAGCACCCGCGTAGCTGGCGCGTTGGGAGTCACTCGGATAGCCCATCCGTAGCTGCTTGCGCTCGCCCCGTGGAGACGTAGTGTCATCGAGGCGAGCCCTTTTGTGCCCGGCAGTGGCTCCCCCCCCCCCAGCTTGCGAGGTTTTAGCACGATTCTCCGATCCACTAGTGCTGGTTGCGGTCACGGGTGGTCGCGCAGTGGTGGGAGCTTGGCTCCCCGTCGCGGGCCTTCCGTAACCGGCGGCACTAGTGGCTGAAGATGTGCTGCTTTGTACAGCTGCAGCAGCAGCTGCCTTTGCCTTCTTCCTGTACATAGTTCTGCGCCTCCTTGCGCTAAGCCTTTTGGCTCCCTTAGTCTGGTCCGGATAGGCCCAAGCGGGTTGTTCCCTGTTTTTCCTGCTCTTTCCGGAGACCAGAGTCCAGCCGTCACTGATGCGGCTTAACCTAGCGGCCGTCTGTGGGTCCTCAACACCCTCCATAGGGCCTCCCTTGCCAGTCACAGATTGCTCCGTAACCGTGCTTGGGGGGACCAGGGAGGGTCGAGGCTCCTGCTGCGGCAGTACATCCAGCACTTCCATGGGCGTTTCCCGGGTAGTCACGGGTTTCCCCGTGCCCAAGATCCGAGAATCCCTGGAGGTGGAGGATAGTGGTAGTTGATTGGGGAGGGAAGGGGGATGGGCCTGAAGAAACTCGGGTTTCTCCTTGGCCTTCTTCTTCCTATTTTTCTTCCCTTTAACGGGATTGGTCCCAGATGCCTGAACCCGAAGCCCTGTTTGCGGAGTCCCGGACTCGCCTGTCACTCCTGAGAAAGTCACTGATTTCTCTGTAACCTTTCTCTGGGAGGCAGGGGGGTCTAGAACCTCCGTTGTAGAGGGGTTGAGAGAGGTCGCTGGTTGGCCATCGGCTTTCGCCGTTGACTTTCCTGCGCCCTGCGTCGCCCCTAAAGGGTTGCCAGAGCCTTCGGGTTTCCCCTCAGGCGCCGACGGTTTTGGTGTTTTGGATCCTAATGAAGCCATGATCCAAATTATTTATCACTTCATCCTCCCGACTTCCCACCCTCCATGGAGCCCGCACCTTTGGGGATGCCTCATTGTGACACCAGGATTACCGGGAGGATATAGGCGTGTTGAGTTGGAGCTCAATGCGCGACATCGGAAGCTCGAGATGTGCAGGCTGGGCGGGCGTAAGGATCCACCGACCAGATGTATCCCGCACACTCTTGCCTCGTCAGCATGGCCGAGTCCATCCCACCTAGGTGGGACCCCCCACGCCTCGACAAGTGACCCCTGAGGGGGGTCACAAGCCCATTCCCCACGTGCTGGCTAGACACGGGGATACCGTTTTGCCTGAATCTTGGGCCAAAGAGGGCGTGTTGCCTCCCAGTGGTAACACCCTGACCTCCGTTTGGCTCAACCCTCCAGGATCCCATTCTCCAGGCGTACGGCGATCTACTGCGCAGGGCTTAGCGCAGGTAGGTCCAATTTAGTCTGTTAGGCCTCACCTACTAGTCCCAACAGATTCGAGCAGAGTTTGCCGTCCCTGGTGAGAGATCCACTCTGAAAGAGCGAATCTGTCGCCAGACACGTTACCGGTGGGCGCCGGGCAGAGGAGTAGTGTAGTGAGCCGAACAAGCCTGACCAATAAATAATTTTATTGGCCAGTCGAAATCGCCCCATGCCCCCACTCCCCCACCACACTTGGAGGCCTCTGCTTTGCCCACCTATATTGACGGCCTTACATTAGATATGGAAATATTATTTGCTATTATTAGCTGGAAAAATGTAAAATTTATATGTTGTGTTGTTTATCTGCCACCGCATTATAATGATGAAAATGTTTTTAATGTCTTGACATGTATTGAGAATGTAATATGTAAATATTCTGATATGGATGTGCTAATACTTGGCGATATTAATCCCAACTCGTGGTCTAGTGCAGTAAAAATGCAATTTGATTTTTTTTGTAACTTTTGTAATCTTAGGCAGCCCAGTAAAGTCACGAATTATCACGGAGGTATGCTGGATCTTGTGCTCAGTGGGATGGGGGCTGACTGCTTAGTTGTGAGTGAGGGCGAGGAACCGTTGGTACCAGTGGATGCGTACCACCCTCCGCTTGCTGTTCGTGTGTCGCTGCCTCGAGGCCTGCTGTCACCTAAGCCACCATCTGTGCCCAATTTGCGTGCTGGTGCTTGCCCGAATTGGAATTTCCGAAAGGCAGATTTTCAACGAACTTTATATAGCATAAGCAAACGTAAGCTGGGATAATCTGATGACCGCAACTGACGTTAATGATGCGACTGATATTTTATATGCAGAACTACATAAATGCTTTAACGCTCACGTACCTCTTAAAAAGTCTTACCGTAATTCTGATCGTTACGTTTATCCTTCATGGTACACTTCGGAAATTGTAAAAAATATTAAACAGAAATATTTCCATCTCAAAAAGTATAAATCTAGCGGCAGTGAGTATAACAGAGAGCTTTATAAATATTACAGATGGCATGTAAAGAATTTGATTGATTCTGCTTATCAGCAGCATATTAATGGAGTTTAGGCAAGTATTATTGGTGAACCTGCTAAGTTTTGGAGGTATGTGAAGGATAAACGAAAGGAGAGGCGACGCTGTGATGGTTTCACACACAACGGTCTAGAGGTAACAGGAAAAGACGTAGCCGATGCTTTTGCCAGCTACTTCAGTTCTGTGTTTCGATCCCAGCTGCCGCAGCTAAACGCGGCGGCGGCTGCTAGTCTGGCGCGAGAGGTATGCGATGCAAAGCGTGTTGCACTTGATCGAGTGGATGAGGCTGACATTGTAGCTGCAGTAAAGATACTTAAAACACGCTCTTCTGTGGGACCTGATGGTGTTCCAAGTTTTCTGCTTAAGGATTGTCTGTCTGTGATGAAGTTGCCACTCTTGCACTTATTCAATCTTTTGCTGAAAACCTCTGTTTTCCCTGACGTTTAGAAGACGTCTAGAGTCACTCCTAAAACCAAGGGTGGCACTAGTACGGATGTTTCAAATTATAGACCCATAGCGGTGCTGTCGGTGTTTGGCCAGGTATTTGAGTCGATATTGAATCGTCGTATTCGTCATAAAGTAGGCATTTGGTTAGGTAATAGTCAGCATGGTTTTCGTCAAGGCCGGTCTACTGACACTAACCTCGTTAACTTTGTCGATTATGTGGCTGCTGAAATGGATGCACGTCGCCAGGTCGACACGACATACTTTGATTATAAAAAGGCATTCGACCTGGTTGACAACGATATATTGCTTAGGAAAATGGCGCTCTTTGGTTTCACTCCAAGACTCTTGGAATTTTTCTCAAGTTACCTCAGCCATCGTTCACAGTTTGTCAGGGTAGCTGGTTGTGAGTCCGAAAGTTACCATACCTTATCAGGGGTGAACCAGGGAATTACTTTGGGTCCTACCTTGTTTTTGATAATGATTAACGACCTGCCGATGGTCGTCCGCTCTGCTAGGTGCTTAATGTTCGCAGATGATTTAAAGCTCTGCATGGCCGTTGATAGTGCCGCTGACGCTCAGGCATTACAGAGTGATATTAATGCTGTGGCTAACTGGAGTGATGAAAATCACTTACCTTTTAATGCCTCCAAGTGTAAAGTGATAACTTTTACTCGTCGTCGCCACCCCTTGCAAGCTACTTATTATTTGCGTGACGTCTCACTGGAGAGGGTGGAAAGAATTCGCGACTTGGGGCTAGAACTTGATATTAGTCTGGATTTTCATTTCCATGTGAGGACCATTTGTAGCGCTGCCAACAAAACCCTCGGTTTTATCATGCGAACTGCATCCCAGTTCAGTGACGTAAGAGTTGCCAGAGTTTTGTACAATGCCTACGTCCGTAACAAGCTTGAGTTTGGCGCTATCATCTGGGATCCCTATGAGAGCTGTTATTCCCTCATGATTGAGAAGATCCAGCGAAAGGTTGCACGATGGCTGTACAAGAGGGTTTACGAATATTACCCATTTTTGTACCCATCACTATTTGTATCAGGGATGGTCAGCTTGGATACGCTTATGCTAAGACGAAAACTTCTCCTAGTGGTACACTATTATTCCATTCTCCACAATAAAGATGATAACCAGTTGGTTATAGAACAGTTTGGATTAACCGTGCCATCAGGAGGAACACGTAGCAGAGATGGCACAGTCGCACCGCGCTGCCGACACCGCCTCTTCGTGCGCCACAACACGCGCACGCGTCGAGCCGACAATGCGGCTACAGCCCGCGCGATCTCTCTTCTTTGCGCAATTACTGCTGAATGATTCAGACATATTTGCTGACTCTATGGGAAATTTTGTGACCAAAGTTAGTATGTTCCTAAATTTCAATGTTAATTGTACCTATTTTAGTTGTTTTAGTGTAGTTAAGTAATATAATATGACTTGCTGGTGTTTGGACATCCGTCTGTTTACAGCATGTACTTTATGAAATAAATAAATAAAACTGAGTTGTTGAAAGAAGTTAAAAAGCTCTAGGGATAGTTAATCACGACTACGCGTCTGCCTGTCAGCGATCTGGTTAAGGACCAAAGAGCCAGACTAACTCGAGACTATACCAATGATATCGCGGACGTCGGCTTGTACGAGATTAGAAAGGCTCTTAAACAGCTCAAGAACAACAAAACACTGGGTGATGATGGAATTACGGCTCAACTTCTGAAAGCAGGTGGAACACTGGTACCAAAAGCTCTTCAAAAGTTATTCAATTCAATTTCACTCGAGGGAAAAACCCTTAGGCATGGCATTGAACTGTGGTGGTGCTTTTCTTTAAAAAGGGCGACAATACCCTGTTAAAGAACCCTTCTCACTTTTAATTCATGTCGGCTGTTTTTGGAGAGTCATTACGAATCATGTCGCACGCAGGTTTAATGACTTACACCCTCCCGAACAAGCCGGTTTCCGAAGAGGCTTTAGTACAATAGACCACGTACATTATACAGAAGACTGAAGAGTACAATCAGCCACTGTGCTTGGCGTTTGTGAACTATGAAAAAGCCTTGAATTCAGTTGAAACCTGGGCTGTGCTACAAACTCTCTAGCGGTGCCAAACTGACAATCAATACATAGAGGTATTGACATGTTTGTATGAAAACGTCACTATGTTGGTTCTCTTCCTGGACCAGAATTCGAAACCTCTCTGGCTACAGCGAGGGGTGAGATAGGGAGACGTTATATCTCTGAAACTGTTCACCGCCACCCTGGAAGATGTTTTCAAGCTTCCGGACTGTGGAGGACTCGGCATCAATATTGAAGGCGACTACATCACCCACTTTCGCTTCGCTGACGATATCGTGGTAGACCTAAGCACAATGATCGATGCCCTCAGTAGAGTCTCTCTACAAGTGGGTTTTAAAATGCACATGGACAAGATGGAAATAGTGCTAAATGTCCGTGCCGCACGTGGGAGTGGTCCCCTGAATGTTAGAGACTCTACACTTGAAGTTGGTGACGAATATGTGCACCTAGGACAAACAGTCCAGATAGGTAGGGTCAACTTCGAGAAAGAGATCAATCGACGAATCCAACTCGGCTATGCAGCGTTCGGGAAACTTCTCAATATCTTCACGTCCCAAATGCCGCGTGTCTCAAGGCTAAGATCTTTGACTAGTGTGTGTTGCCAGTGATGACATTCCGAATTAAGACAGGGTCGCTTACAATGGGCCTCATAAGAAGGCTCCAGGTCAACCAAATGGCGATGGAGCGAGCTATGCTCGGAGTTTCTCTACACGATCGAATCAGAAATGAGATTCGTAGGACACTAAGGTATAACTAACATAGCTCTCAGAATTGCTAAACTTGAGTGGCAGTGGGTAGAGCACATAGCTCGTAGAATAGTTGACCATTGGGTCAGTAAAATTCGTGGCAGGCCTCCCAACGATGGACAAACGTTTTGGTGAAGGTTACAGTAGGCCGCTGGATGGGGGCAGCTCGGGACCGGTCAAATCAAATAAAATCAAAAATATTAATTTTAAATACGTGTTTAAACTCACTTTTAAATAGTCAAAAAAAAACTAATAAACTGTCTATTATAAATAATGTCATGATTCAGATAACAGTCTCCGGTAACGGTATTTTTTATAGAATTACCTTAAAATATGTCTTTGTTATTTATATAATCTATTATTTTATAATATCCTCTAGAGCACAAGCATTTTTTGACATGAGTCTTAAATTTATTCTTTGACAAACTAGTTACAATTTCTGGAATTTTATTGTAGAATCTTATACACTGCCCCACAAACGACTTCTTAACTTAGTCAGTCTCGAATAGGCTATATCTATTTTATTTACATTTCTTAAATTCAAATTAAGCCTGTCATTGTTTTTAGAAAATAAATACAAATTCTAACGAATGTACATGATTTTTTCATATATAAATTGACTAGCTAGAGTTTAAATATTCCTTCCTACTCGGGACCGATCGTTAAATCTTTGTGGGAGACCTTTGTCCAGCAGTGGACGTCTTTCGGCGGATATGATGATATTCCGTTACTGTTTTTTTCTTTCTTTAAGTGGTTTGTTACATTAAAATACTTTTGTTTTTGGATGAGGTTTACGTGGCATTGGGCGGAGCACAAAGCTAGTAGAATAGATGGCCGTCGGGGCAGTAAAGTTTTCGAGTGGCAACCGCAGACCGAAAAACTTTGCATAGGCAGGCCTCCCACTAAGTGGACCGATGACCTGATGAAGGTCACGGGAAGCCGCTCGATGCAGGTAGTGCAGGACCGGTCGTTGTGGATATTCTTCGGGGAGGCCTTTGTTCAACAGTGGACGTCCTTTGGCTGATATGATGTTTTAACCACATATTGTAATACTGATTCTCTTAATTTTTCTTCTTACCTTCATCTTAGGTATTAATATTGTATGTATGGTTATTTGTTTTCAATATTTTACTATCACTTTATTTAGCAAATAGAAACAAAATACAACTAGTCTAGACGATTTGGATGTAATCTAGTATAGAAATTGCTGACATTTGTTCCAACAGACCTTCCAACCATTAGGTACCTGTGTGTCTCAGATCTCTACTATTTGGCTTTTTGCCAAAACGAACCTGTGTTACTTTTTTCGTTCATAATCAGCGTTTTGCTATGTGTACACAAGAAAAAATAAATTAATACAAAACTATATAACTTCAAGTCATCATTATATCAGCTCATATACGTCCCCACCGAGGGGCTCGAGCCTACCCTGAATTAGGGCGATCGGGCCTTAGTCGACCACGCGGACCCAGTGCGGGTTGGTCGACTTCATACACAAACTGCGAGTTTCTCTGCAGGCGTGTGCAGGTTTCTTCATGATGTTTTCCTTCATCGTAAGAGCGTCGGATAAACGTACATATGAGATCGAAATTGGAAAACACCTTAGTACGCGGCAGGACTCGAACCACGACTTCCCGGATAGGAGGTAGCGGCCCTTGCCGATGCGCCACCAACGCTCTATGTGTACACAAAACAAAAGAAATTAATACAAATCTATTGAAATTCAAGTAACACAAGAAGATAATTATCTTAACTGGACGATTTTGAAGTTGTTTCCAAAGATGTGGTATTGTAGATAAAGCACCTGATAAGTTGCCAAAATGTTGGCAATAGCATTAGCGTTACGTAGTGCTCGGTAGGAATGTCCCAGTAATGACCGCATACATCTTTTTAATGAACTACTGGCCTGCTTTTACTATGCGAAAACGGGCTCTCGTGGCAGTTACCCCAAATATATTGTCTGTCTTATAACTAATGCTAGCAGCTACTCTTTAAAATAAGCTTGAACTTGCCCGCTGTAAATAAAATAAATGAGTTTAGCGTAAAAAAACACAGTTGTTAGGTATCAAAATATATTATCTTTAAAGTTTTGGTCGAAACTAGATTACAAAGAATAAATCGTGATTCATCCGTTAAAAGAAAACATAATAACAACGTTGTACCAGTTTGGATTAACGAAAATGGATCAACAGTCGAAACTAAACAAAAAGCGAGTGTAATCACATATCTACTCGAACGGCGATCATGCTCGCCCTTACCGGCTTATAATAACAGTGTTTCAACGGAGAACGTATAAAATGGTAATGAGTGGTGTTGAGAGCGCAGAAGGCTCACTAGCTTTGAGATGCCCCGAGGCTCCGTGGAGTTTCTTTCATCGCGTAGCATACTGTGTGTTTAAAGCCTGGCTAACACTCAATATCAAGCGTTTGAGTACGCTTGAAAGGTTTAAAGATTCGCAATCGTGTTTCTGTAAACGAGATACTATTTAGCCATGGGCGAACGCCGCTTCTAGTAGTGTTCTGTTTGCCGGATAACAGGTAAACTGCCGAGCTTTCGGATGGAACGAGAAAATTATAGGACCGGGTCTTTCGTAAATGTTTCGCCTTTTGAATTTCCGCAACATTTCTGAGTTAGGGGTAAGTGTGTGTGCCATAAAGGTGGGTCGTTTTGTAAGCTCCACTTAGCTTTGAAGCTTTGCTAAGAAAATGTTCATAAGCTTTATATAGAGATCCCATGGGTACACGTTACCTTTGCCAAGTACTTACACGATAAGGGCCGCCAAGAGGCTCGAGTTTTTATAAAAACGTAGTTTTGTTTTAATTCAAAAAAGAAATTAGGGATTAAATCCAAACTTTGCAAATATATTGAGAAGGCCATCAATGTCTGTTATTTATTTTTATCGTAATCAATTTTAACAGAGCTTAATAGCCTGTCCCCAGGATACTCTAGTTTCCATACAAACGTAGTTCTGTTATAACACAAAAAGTACATGCCGGATTGAATCCAAACTTTGTAAATATATTGAGTAGACTCATATCACTGTTTGTAATTAGTTTTTGATGTACTAATATAAAACGGAAAAAAATAACGGCAGTCTCAAACTTTCAGTACTAAATTAATTAATTTATCGTTTAGTTGTTGTAGGAGCTTATCGTAAACTGTAGATGAATTAAAATTAGCCAGATCCCTATTGGGGAATCTTTGTAAGCCCGCTTCCATCAGGTGAGATAATGCTAAGGACTTATCAATTGTGATTTAAAAAAAAAGATGAAGTGATAAGGTAAACTTAAAAAATGACGTAAAGGTAACTAAATCTTATACGATGGTACGGAATTCTACGTGTCAGACTCGCACTTGGTTTGTTTTATTTCTACACTAGAAAATCATCATATGTTTTATAATTTAATTCTTAAGAAATATTTAAGACGCTTCACAAAAAAAGCACGGTTAATGCGTTTTCTCCAGATACTTAGTGTGACAAAATACGAAATAATGAATTAGCTTTTGTGTTTCTTTTTATCCAGAGGATATCTGTAGAAGCTTTAGTTTATTGCCTTTATCACTATGTGAACTAAAACATCAGCAAAATGATCCGTTTACTAAATTTGGGTTTTATAATTACCAAACGAAATCATAGCGAGCGGTCGGGGCGCGGTTACGTAGCTCATCCTTTTCATTCGATAACCAAATTGTAACCAATCTGAGTGACGGAGGGTTGAGGTCGAATCTACAGAGCAGCAGGGCGTGTCCATACTGAACGTTAGTACTAATATATGTATGTATATACTTTGGTGAGGACATAAATTGAAAGAGATAGACTTATAGCTAGTTCGGCGTCTCTTTCGCTCGTCATCTGGGGCGATCGTGTTTTTGGCTCTCGCTCTTGCGGCGCCGTCTTTTTCATACGGTGTAGTCCGCAACAGTAAAGTTTAAAATTTCTACAATAAAACTAATTAGAATTACAAACATTGAAATGTGTCTACTCAATATATTTGCAAAGTTTGCATTCATTCGGGCATGAAGTTATTATATTAGAGCGGAACTACGTTTGTATGGAAAATCGAGCCTCCTGGGGACCCTTAATATAGGCTTAAAAATTTTAAGGCTTAAGTACGTGGAAAATAAATTACACGCATTTTTGTTCTTCTTCATAAATTTGCTAATTTTGGATTCAATACGGCATGCCGTTTTTGTCCGATCCTCATAGCGACTCTTAAGTATGTTTAGGATATTTTCATTACTGGAATTACTGTCCAAATTGTTTTTAGAGATTATTTGGTACATTCGTACATTTTAGATAAAATACTTTATTGAGTAATTCACCCAGCACACACACACAATACATTTTTATAAAGGTAAAGTACAAATTAACAATTTGGCATACAACTTAGTTACAAATAAAAAAAATTAAAGGGATACGAATTCAAGGTAAAAAAAAAAAACAAAACAAGTACCTACTCAAGAACATCAAAATATGAAGATATTGGTGTGCGCTGCCGCAATCCTAAACTAAAGGGCCATGTCTCAAAACGTTACATTGCCTAGGAGGCAACGCATTGGTACTCAGACACCACCAGTAATGACGTCCAAAACGTACGCAGAAAAAAAGAGAAAAAAAAATCTTGAAATAAAACCAAACATATACCCACCTAGCGGTGAATTGTATAATGATAAAAAAGTAAATAAAATGTGTTTGATACTACCTTAACTCATGTAATCAATAAATATCAACAGATAACTCGTTATAATTATTTGATCAACCGTTACTTGTATTTCGACAATACGTTATTTACAGATGTCAAGTAAATAAAAGAACAGTTTCTTTTATTTATTTTACATCGATAAATAATGTTTTGCCACAACACAAATAAAGGTTGATCAAAATATTTTTAACAAGTTATCTCGGCTGCCCCATTTTAAAACACAGTAACTGCAAAATTTTTATACCTGATTTTTTTTTTGTATTATTGTATTTTTCATTACTTTTAGGACTTAATTTCAAGTATTTTTTCTTCCAAATATTTTTATTGCAGTATTTTTAGTTCATAAATCAATTTTCTTTATTTTTTTTAATAAGGCAAATTATAAAAAATTGAGAATTGACAGTTACTGTGTTTTGGGCAGCCGATCTGTTGCTATATGTGCACGCGTGTATCTACAGTACGTATAAAAAATCGCCTCACTAACGAGCACCGCAGCCCCCACCGTACGCCGATAAATAACGGCTTGCTGGCCGATTTAACTTTAACACTGAAAAATTAAACAATGTATCTCCGCAATTTAGTCTACCGTCCAAAAAGCGTACAAATAACGCCTATCCCTTGCAAAACGTTTATAAAGTGTTCGAAATGCAAACTGTGAGTAATGATAAACGTTATTAACGCGATTGATTTATGCTCCCTCAGTCGCCAATTTGCAAATGTTTGTACTTCAATTAACTAGAGTTATGAAGTCTCGAAAGAAGCTCGTAAGTTTTAGGGTTCCGTACCCAAAGAGTAAAAACGGGACCCTGTTACTAAGACTTCGCTGTCCGTCTGTCTGTTCGTCAGTCACCAGGTTGTATTTTATGAACCGTAAGTAATGATAAACGTTATTAACGCGATTGATTTATGCTCCCTCGGTCGCCAATTTGCAAATGTTTGTACTTCAATTAACTAGAGTTTGAAGTCTCGAAAGAAGGTCGTAACTTTTAGGGTTCCTTCCCCAAAGGGTAAAAATGGGACCCTGTTACTAAGACTTCGCTGTCCGTCTGTCTGTCCGTCAGTCACCAGGTTGTATTTCATGAACCGTGAGTAATGATAAACGTTATTAACGCGATTGATTTATGCTCCCTCAGTCGCCAATTTGCAAATGTTTGTACTTCAATTAACTAGAGTTATGAAGTCTCGTTGTCAATGATGACATACGGAACTGAGACATGGTCGCTTACTATGGGCAAAGTATATATTATAATAGTACTAACATACCGAATGGACACTCCCTGCCGCTCTCTAGATTGCAACCTCACCCCTTCGTCACGCAGATTGATGCAGATTGGTTACCGTTTGGTTTTCGAACTTATAGGATTTCGCCGTAATTTTGTTAGTTCCGTCAATCGATTTCTGAAATGTCAAGTCTCGCTCGTTGTATGAAGTGTCCGGGGTGTGCTATGGACCTAATTAGAAAACTCATGGTCACCCAAAGGGAGCGTGCTATGCTCGGAGTTTCTCTGCGTGATCGAATCAGAACCGAGGTGATCCGTAGGAGACCCAAAGTAACCAAAATAGCTCTCAGAATTGCTAAACCTAAGTGGCAGTGAGCGGGGCACATTGCTCGTAGAACAGATGGCCGTTGGGCAGTAAAGTTCTCGAGTGGCGAACACGCACCGGAAAACTTAATGTAGGCAGGCCTCCTACTCGGTGGACCGATGACCTGGTAAAAGTCGCGGGAAGCCGCTGGATGCCGGCAGCGCAGTACCAGTCGTCGTGGAAATCCTTGGGGGAGGCCTGTGTCCAGCAGTGGACGTTCTTCGGCTGATATGATGATGATGATGAAGTCTCGAAAGAAGCTCGTAATTTTTAGGGTTCCGTGCCCAAAGGGTAAAAACAGGACCCAGTATGATGGTACGGAACCCTTTGTGTGCAGTTCTGACTTGCACTTGGCCGGTATTTTTTTAAAGCTCGTTCCGTTTGAAAAATGGTCTATCTGACTCTAGCACTGACCACTTTATGGTCTGTCTCACTCTAACACTGACCACTTTATGGTCAGTCTTACCCTAGCACTGACCACTTTATGGGCTGTCTTACTCTAGCACTGATCACTTTATTGTAAATCATCACATCCCACATCACATCAGCTCATATACGTCCCTATCGAGGGAGTCGAGCCTACACTGAATTAGGGCGATCGGGCCTTAGTCGAGCACGCGGGCCTAGTTCGGGTTGATCGACTTTACACACAACCTTCGAGTTTCTTCGCAGGCATATGCAGGTTTATTGTATTATTGTAAATACTTCAGGCGAAATTATTGTACCGATCTCTTGATTATGAATAATTTGAGATATTTTTTAATAACTTCTTTAATTAGGTGTACCTGTTAACTTGAAGGAAATCTATTTAATTAATCCTAAACGTTTGGAGAACTTCCTTGTGATTAAAAGTTGTGTTAAAACTAAGCTGAGATTAAGATAATGTTACGAATATTTCAACGAACCTCAACAAACAAGCACAACACGATGAAATAATGGTAAAACGAATACCGATCGATATCGCATGTAATTAAAGTGATATTAAAGAGATCTCACCATATTATCAAGAATGCGGCCCATGTCAGCGGCGACAGTAATATATTACTGACATAAAACCTCGAGATTTGGGTAGATATCATTACTTGAATTGTAAGTTTCCGGTCCAACGATCCTTCTCTAAAATTTGTCTAAGAATTTTGTAAAAAAGTATGACTCAGATAACACTTTTTCCACATCGATCAATGTCGTTAGTTACTTAAATTAGGTGTTTCATACAGGTTGTATCAAAATTGGTTTAGAACCCGTTAACTGGGGCTTTCCCCATAAAAACCATAGTGAATTCGCAAAAAAATAAATAATTTGTACAAATCAGCGATTAACCAAATCAGCTGGATTCTACACCAGTTTCGTTACATCAAATTTATATTTTTTTTAATTTTAATTAAAAAAATACAAAAAAGTTATTCATAATTCATAATATTTTGTTTGCAATATTCATTACACGTCAAGAAAAACAAATTATCACATAAAGTCAATATGAAAAGTCAAATAACAAAAAATAGTAATAATAATAAAAGAAATAATGTAAAAAAAAACATTATTATTATTGGAACTCACTGGTGAATTTCACTATTGTATTTTCAGAGATACAGTTTCAGCTCAAAAAATTCTTCTATAGTGTAGAACGCCTTTTTGATCGTTTTTTGTTTTTATAAAACTTGTAAAGTTTTGCAATCTATCAATGTAATTTTTTTCGGCTACAATAGCTAATTAAATTTCGTAACCATGGTACGTAACCGTGGTTTTATAAATAGAAAAAAAATCCTACATCGAAACTAGTTACGTGCAAGGAAAAATAATTTCTTCATACCAGTTACGAAACTACTAGACTAGACGGCCGAAGGGTTTTTAGCCTCCACTCAGAAAAAGATATTTTTCACTTCTCATGCTCTAAAAGTACGCCAATATAGCCCTACGTAGCGGGACTAAGGCATTAAAGTGAGCACTTTAGTCTCTAGGGAGTGAAAAGTAATTATAATAATAATTGTTTATTTATTTCGCAAAAATACGGCTGATACAAAAAACTTGGATCGACTGATACCTAAAATAGGGTCGAAGCCTTTGCTATAGGCACCAGCACCCCCATAATGTGAGTAGTTTTATAGCCTGTGTTGCTTTAAATAAATTAGTTTTTTATTTTCCTTCATGTGACATAGACAAACTCAAACTCTCAGTAAATATACTATTATCTGTGGAGTTTAGATCTCGTGTGGACCATCTTCATTGCGAAAACATTGAGAGTTTTAGTTCCATGATTTTTCCGCAAAGAAGGTGGCACCATGTGTTTTTAAATTTAAATTGTTAATCTGTAACTGGTTTAGAAGAAAAAACTGACTGCGTAAATTTCAGAATTTTTGTCGAGTGTATTTGTACGGTTTTTGTACTAAATTGACTATTTTTCTCGCACTCAAAGTGAATAGTTTGCACCTCGAAACTAAACGCCAACTTAATATACCCTCGGTTTCATTGACTCCCTCGCACGCTCGGGAGTCAAACCACCTCTGGTATATTATGGCTTCGTTTAGCCCCTTAATATAAAATGAATTATAAACTTTAAAACGAGTTTATTGACATACTTTATTTAACACCATACCAAAATTTAATTCAAAATGAATTATAACACTTTTCTTATAACAAATTAATTTTATAAAATATTTTTTTTACATTTTTTTAAGACAAATCCAAGAAGTTGAAATCACCAAAGAGATTCCATCAATTATTTTCTTCTAATGAAACGCATATGCGGGGCGCGCCATTTTTATAAAAATAAAAACTTTTTGTAATGAATGCATGGAATGAACCGGTCGTCGTGGAGATCCTTGGGGGAGGCCTATGTTCAGCAGTGGACTTCCTTCGGCTGATATGATGATGATGATGAATGAATGCATTACAAAAAGTTTTTATTGCAAT
Source organism: Coleophora flavipennella (assembly GCA_947284805.1). Lineage (NCBI taxonomy): Eukaryota > Metazoa > Arthropoda > Insecta > Lepidoptera > Coleophoridae > Coleophora > Coleophora flavipennella. The sequence continues at coordinate 13,231,288 of OX369280.1, read as the reverse complement.
TTTTACCCATCGAGCTTTTTTTCTTCGTCATTGTTTTTACCTGTCTGTGCCAGCGCCCGTTTTAGCGCATGCGCGGTGATGTGCTGGATTTTGGCACAGATTAATATAGTAGTTACTAGTTTTGGCGCTATGATATGTTTTGTTGTAGGTACTGAATTTCGTGGGAATTTTTAACTCTTTTAACTTTGATCTTTTATTTAGTGGGTTCAATTCCGATGTATGAGATTAGATAATGAAGTGTATGAAACTGCACATAACGAGGTATTAAAACACTAGTATGATACTATTAAAAAACTCGCCAATGCTCGGTTTTTAAACTCATACTCGTATTTAAATACCCCTCATCGTGCAACAGATTCATAAAGTACTATTTTAACTAACTACAAAAAACAACAGCAAAATTTGAAGCGGCACAACATTGTTCCCAAAGCATATTTTAACCAAACGTAATCCAACAAGAGAAGATTGCCAGACTTTACGATCGCATCGGAGAAAATAACATGTGTCAATAAGCAATATGCGATGGAATTTTCTTGTAGGAGGTACTATTTTATGTTTTCTCATATTTCCATCAGGAATCCGCATCAAATTTTTATTGGCCACAGTGGCTTGTTTCGCCAAAAATATTCTGCAATGAGAAATAAATATTTTCTAAGGAAAAACAAGTCATTCTACGCTTCTAGTAGCTTTAATACTTCGTCATTCAGTACAAATACGCATATGTGTAAAAGGGGTCGTAGCTCAGTGGGAACGTCGATCACGCTGGTTAACTGAGCTAAATCACGTTCATTAACTGGATGGGTTTGACTGTAAGTGGAATTTTTCGTTTCCATCGAAGGCATGTTATGCTTGTTGCTGTCACTAGATGGCAGTCGTTGTGTCACAAGGTTTATTCATTTATATCAGCTCATATATGTATACATCCCCACCGAGGGGCTCGAGCCTACTCTGAATTTGGGCTCAGTTTCTTCGCAGGTGTGTGCAGGTTTCCTCACGATATTTTCCTTCACCTTAAGAGCTTCATATAAACGTACATATGAAATCTAAATTCGAAAAGATATTGGTACGAGTACGTGGCAGGACAGGATAGAAGGTAGCGGCCCTTGCCGTTGCACCACAGACGCTCAAACTTTATTAGGCGGCTTAAAAAGCTTCTCACAGTGAAGTTCACACTAGCCCCACAATCTCCACCAACCCGGACTTGGCCCCACGAATTTGGAGTGTGGCCCCATTGTCCCGAGTTTGTAAAAAGACCGGTGCTTCAGCAGTGTGGACGTCCATGGGTTGCTAACAACGCTTATGTGTATAAAAAGCTTCTCACAGTGAAGTTCACACTAGCCCCACAATCTCCACCAACCCGGACTTTGCCCCACGAATGTGAAGTGTAGCCCTATTCTCCCGAGTTTGTAAAATTCCGGTGCTCCAGCTGTGTGGACGTCCGTGGGTTGCTAACAACGCTTATGTGTATAAAAAGCTTCTCACAATGAAGTTCACACTAGCCCCACAATCTCCACCAACCCGGACTTTGCCCCGCGAATGTGGAGTGTGGCCCCATTCTCCCGAGTCTGGAAAAATACTGGTGCTCCAGCAGTGTGAACGTCCATGGGTAGCTAACAACGCTTATGTGTATAAAAAGCTTCTCACGGTGAAGTTCACACTAGCCCTACAATCTCCACCAAGCTGTACTTGGCCCCACCAATGTGAAGTGTGGCCCCATTCTCCCGAGATTGGAAAAAGACCAGTGCTCCAGCTGTGTGGACGTCCATGGGTCGCTAACAACGCTTTTGTGTATAAAAAAAGGTTTTTTCGGGTACTGGAGCCGAAATGAAAAAAATATTTGTTCGTTTGTTTGTCTGTTTGTCAGTACGTATGTCACAGTTAATTTTTTCTGTTACTTAAGGCGGTTCGATAACAATACTAGCGCCACCAATAGAAAAAAAATATATTTACCCATTTTTACGAACTTCAATCAAAATCATTGAGTATTTTGTGCACATACAGGGGTATATACGTACGTTGTGTACATACGTGTTTTTATTATTTTTGTAGACATTTTAACAAGGCGCATCGTGTTCCAATCTGGCGGAGCCATGTTTTTTGCAAGAAGCCCGCAACGTTGCATCCTTTCGTGAGAAATTCACCTAGTTTTTGTAAGAAACCACAAAAATGTTGACTTAAAACCGCCATTTGCCTTTTGAGGCTTTTAATTTACTTGACTTATAGGTACAAACCTTTTCGAATTTCAATTTCATATGCACGTTTATCCGTCGCTCTTACAAAAGTATACCTATATATTAGTTCTAACATACAGTATGGACACTCCCTGCCGCTCTCTAGATTGCGACCTCACCCCCTCGTCACCCATAATGATACAGATTGGTTACAGTTTGGTTGTCGAACGGATAGGATTTCGCCACCATTTTGTTTGTTCCGTCATCCCTTTTTGAAATGTCATTTCTGGCCCGTTGTATGAAGTGTCCAGGGTGTGCTCATAAGGTGAAGGAAAATACCTGCACACGCCTGCGTAGAAACTCCAAGGTTGTGTGTGAAGCCGACCAACCCGCACTGGGCCCGCGTGGTCGACTAAGGCCCGATCGCCCTAATTCAGGGTAGGCTTGAGCCCCTCGGTGGGGACATATATGAGATGATACAACCCTATTAGATAGTATTAATAACACACTTTTCTTTAACATATTTACTTCTCAGTTTTTATATTAGTAGGGCTTCTTTCTGTTAATAACAACCTTTTTACAAAGAAATGTTTACCACCCATTTCTGGTGCCTTTTCAACTTGTACTCGTATTTTCCATATTATTCTGAGAATTATTAATAATAACGCCAGTTACGAGTATCTGAATACATTAGAGAAATATTTTTGCAAAATTTCTCTAATCTTTTTTATGTAATCTCTTCTCTAATGTTTTTTATCGGAAATGTTTTTTAGACATCCTACACTTAACTTAGATTTAACGAGCTACCATCAAAATGTTGTAATTTATTCTGCTACCAAGGTTCGGAGTCATCACTACCGATGTTGTAAGTACCTATTGATGTTTTGTGCTCATTGTTTCGATCGTCAAGAGATTCATCATTTCATTCATCAATCTGTCTGTCTATACAGTTAGTTTCAACGGTTGCTGATTTGAGATGCTCGGTCTGGTATTGTAAGTCGGTAAGCCTATTAAGAGATATTTAGGTTGTATCATTGTGATCGTCGGCGGGAAATGTGTGAGAAAGTGTACTAAAAGTTTCGTTTTGCGTTTGAATTTGTAGTGTAGTGCACCGATTAGGGGTTATGTACGAAGCAACTAGTATCTCATCTGTGGTTATGCCCTAACAAACAACATTTGAAAATCGAACCCGTTTACAAACACTGCACCGAACGCTACACTATTATAAGAGATGCCAATGGCTTAAGGCTTTTCATTCATTCATATCAGCTAATATACGTCCCCACCGAGGGGCTCGAGCCTACCCTGACCGGGCCTTAGTCGACCACGCGGGCTCAGTGCGGGTTGGTTGACTTCACACACAACCTGCGAGTTTCTTCGCAGGTATGTGCAGGATTCCTCATGATGTTTTCCTTTACCGTAAGAGCGTAGGGCTAAGTTAGATTAAGGCTGTAAGATGAGTCATTCCTGGTAGGTCGATCCGTGATAGAATAATATCGAACTTAAGTCTATTTATTTTAAGTTCAAATCAATGCGGGCTTCTACGCGGCTGTTACGTTGAAACCAAACGCACAATTCTCGATTTTTACATAATTACTTTTCTTCACTTTCAAATAAGTTACAAAAAACGTGTTCAATTAAAATAAAAGGTGTTAGTCACCGATTTTCGTGTGTTGATTTCATTCAACATAAACAATTTGTTTCGAGTAATTTTGCAATTAATAAAAAAAAGTTTAAAAAAACTTAAAACCGACTTCAAAATGAAATTCACTCAAAAGTGTGAAATAATATTATTATACATAAATACACAACATTAACCAACAATAACGAAATCAAAGGTGGGTACGAATTAAATTAGAGACTTGAATTTTTTTTGAGGTCGGTGTCAGCAAACCATCGAATCTAAGTAACTGTGTGCTGGTACCGACCTCAAAAAAAAATTAAGCCCCTAATTTAATTCGTGCCCGCCTTTGATTTCGTTATTGTTGGTTAATGTTGTGTATTTATGCATAATAATATTATTTCACACTTTTGAGTGAATTTCATTTTGAAGTCGTTTTTAATTTTTTTTTAACTTTTTTTTAATTTAATTTAATTTTAGTGGTAATGCTATCTATCTAGCAACGTTAAATCCAATCACCTATACTCACCAATAGGAATTATCAAATCATAATACATGTGTTTCATTAACAGATACAGAGTCCTGTGGCTTCCATCATCATCTCAGCAGCATGAAAGTTAAGGAGTTAAATCGTCCATCATCAGCTCATCTGAATAACCTGAAGGAATACAACTATCGGTCTATGCATACCTACGTATATATCTATGTTATAACATTCAAAAGAACTTTCCTGCAACTCCTAACCGTTAAGGAGTTGTACCTTCCTATATCAGCTTATCTACATGAGAATATGACTAACAGACGCAAGTATATTAATAGCTTTAGAAAACATATGAATCACGTAATTAGTGCCTTTAAAATTCAAATTTTTCATTATTTTTGAAGGGTTGCCCTCGATTTCCCTGGGATCCCATCATCAGATCCTGACTTGGTGACAATGGGACCCCCTCGGGAGTATACTCTTTCGAATGAAAAAAGAATTTTGAAAATCGGTCCACAATTGACGGAAAAATCGGTGAACATACATAAAAAAAAAATACAGTCGAACTTAGTACTTCCTCCTTTTTGAAGTCGGTAAAAACAGGATCTACCTACAGGATATTTTTTTACATCAAAAGTGGTAATATTTCTAAACTTGTATTCAATTAAATAGTTTTTTTATCACTTTAAGTACAATGTATATTTTACAATATTATTTCCATAGTGATAGTTTTGCGCAGTCTTTCAATAATTTGAATTGAATATCGTGATTTGACCCATCCCAGAGCGTATATTTTCAACCGACTTCCAAAAAGGAGGAGATTCTCAATTCGACTGTTTTTTTTATGTGTGTTACCTCAGAACTTTTGACAAGGTGAACCCGATTTTGATGAAAGCTAGTACTTTCCGTGTAGTCCCATATAAATTTTATCAAAATCGGTTTAGTACTTTATTAAAAAATCGACAAAAACCAAAAATAATAATGCAAAAATGTACTAAGTTGTTGCGATGGAAGTCGGTTTTTTAACGTGTTTAGCGTTTTCAATTATTTTACTTCACTTTTGCGATGCATATAACTTCTCTACCAGCCTTTATATATGTCACCGTAAGATTGTGAATTCCGTTAGATTATAATCTAACGGGATTTATTTCGCGAGATTGTGAACTGTAACATATTGTTTACAATTTCACTAGTGACATTGTAAATTCACTAGTAACATTACAATAACACTAAGCGAAGTGAAAAACATTAAATAAATGAGCGAAGCGAGCGATGTTAGGTTTGGTTAGGTTTGAACCCTAAAAAGATCCCCATTTCACATGTAGGGGATATGCCTAACCCAATTTTTTTTACAGATTTTGTTGCATTACTTAATAGGGGCATAAGGGTCACAAATTTGGTAACTATACCTTTCAGCTTTATAGCTGTGATAGTCTTTTTTTAATCCACAATTGATAAGCCCTAAGCATCATCTCACCTGATGGAAGTGACGAGCAAAACGGCTGTCACATACCGACGACAGACAGACAGACAGTTAGGTCGACAGAGAGACAGATATTGCGGAACTGTAATGGTTCAAGAACGTTTGACAACGGAACCCTAAAAGTCGCATTCAACTCGTTTCTGTGATTTATTTTCTTTGAAGTTTTTGTGCTCACTGTAATTTTTCTTTGTTAGAAAAAGAAGTGGTAAAAAAAAACTTCAAGTATTCCACATATTTACACGCCAATTACTTTTGGAGCGGCCTGTAATCGATGTCCCATTGTATGTACAGACGGGGGCCGTCAAGGACTCGTTGAGTCGGAGTTTTGTTTGAGTTCGAAAGAAACAAACTCGCCCTGATCCTTCAACGCCAAACCATCGGAGACAGCTGAGTTATTAATGCCTTCGTTGGGTACTTGTCGCCAGACGTCGCCACTGATCCGAAATTTAAATTTTTTGGTCGAGAAACCATTAAAAAAATAACCTCGGGATTTGGAAACAGAAATGCAGTCCTTACTGTTACTGTTTAAAATATTTATATGTAGGTACATCTATATCATACTAATATTATAAATTTAAAAGTTTAGGTGTTTGGATGTTTGTGTGTTGTGTTACTCAATCACCCTAATAATTTTTGGCATGTAGATAGCTTTATTACCTAGATTAACACATAATATGATCCCCGGAAAATTGTGAGATTCCCATGGTATTGTCAAAAAAGAGTTTAAATGTTTAGATGTGGAGCGGAGTGGAGAGTATTGTGGAGAGTAGAGTGGAGAGCAGAGGGGAGAGTAAAGTCGAGAGTAGAGTAGTGGAGCGTAGAGTGGAGAGTGGAGTGTTGAAAAGTAGAGTAAAGTGGAGAGTAGAATGGTGGAGAGTAGAGTAGAGTGGAAATTAGAGTGATGGAGAGTTTAGTGGCGGAGAGTAGAGTGGTGTAGATTAGAGTAGTGTAGAGCCGAGTGAAGAGTAGAATGGTGGAGAGTAGAGTAGAGTGGAAATTAGAGTGATGGAGAGTTCAGTGGTGGAGAGTAGAGTGGTGTAGATTAGAGTAGGGTAGAGCCGAGTGGAGAGTAGAATGTGGAGAGTAGATTAGAGTGGAAATTAGAGTGATGGAGAGTTTAGTGGTAGAGAGTAGAGTGGTCTAGATTAGAGTAGAGTAGAGTAGTGTAGAGTAGAGTAGAGAGTAGAGTAGAGAGTTTGAAAGTATGGAGTGGAGTGGAATAATACAAATATTCTCATTTGTCTATTTTCTATTGAGACTAAGAGTGGAGAGTAGTGTGGACAGTAGAGTGGAGAGTGGAGTAGAGTAATTTCAAATTATTTCTTCTGCGGCAGCAACGCGCCGGGTACCAGCTATATAGAGTGTAACAAAATTGGTATATGTCCCGTTAACTGGGGCTTCTACTCATCAAACTGAACAATTTTTGTTTTACAAGTTTGCTGAAATCGCAATAAACATTTTGAACTCTTCATACAAAACGATCAGCTGAGTGACCAATTTTGTGCATTTTTGTATGGAGCATTGAATTTTTTTTTGTAAATTGACTATGGGTTCCTTGGAGAAAGGTGTTCATTACACCTATCTCCAAGGAACCCATAGTAATATCGCAAAAAAAAATTTCGATGCTCCATACAAACATGACTATGGGTTCCTTGGAGAAAGGTGTACTGAACACCTTTCTCCAAGGAACCCATAGTCAATTTGCAAAAAAAAAATTCAATGCTCCATACAAAAATGCACAAAATTGGTCACTCAGCTGATCAGTAGAAGCACCAGTTACCGGCGGGTCCTACACCAATTTTATTACACCCTGTATATACTTAAAAATCGTTTGGCCTGACTAACATCAACGCATAGCTCAAACCAACGAATGGAGTGGACTGATATTTGGGATACAGATAGAAATTATGACGTAGGCATTCGCTAAGAAAAAAGATTTTAGGAAATTCGCACGAGAACGGCAAAACGGAATCGCCGTACGAAGGCGCTAAGCATCCGCTAGTAATATTATATTTATGGAGATGGAGACATGAGACTTTGATATAAACTGCTACACTCTTCTGTGAGTCTGTGACATTCATTCAAATTAGAAACAAATGCCAAAAGAACTACTTATATGTATAACTAGCGACCTGCCTGCGATTTTTAAGCTATTGTATAGCTTTTATCGCGGGCTTTGAGGGGACCGAATCAAGAAATTTCGTAACGAAAATTAAACCTGACACCCCAAAAAAAAAAATTGAGTTCTAAAAACCTTACAGTGCCATAATATCTATGATGACGATTGATGATGGCGATTGATGATGGCATTGGCGATGGCGATGGCGATTGATGATGATGATGAACTTTCTTAGTGTTAATTTATTGCATAAACATCCCGCGCCCCAAGGACTATATGGTACTGGTAAATACTGCATAAATAAGAAATAAATAAATGATTATAATTGCATTAGTTGATAAAAAATACTATGCAATAGCTTTACCGAGGCAGTCCCCGAGTGCCACACGTCTTTTTTTTTCGCAAGTACACCCGCTGGTCTGATCTGAAGATTCACTGAAATTTTCATTAAAATTACCCTAGCCGCTTTGCAGTCTATAGGGAACATACATACATGCACAAATCTACTTTATATTTATACAAGCTGTTTCCCGCGGCTTCGCCCGCTCAGACCCCGGTGAAAATTTTTTGATACCTATTCTCAGACCTATCGAGTATACACAGAAAATCTAATCGAAATCCGTCCAGGCGTTCCGGAGGAGTATGGCAACTAACACTGTGACACGAGAATTTTATATACACATATAGAAATATATTTTGAGTATACCCTACATTTATCTGTTTCCCGCGGCTTCGCCCGCTCAGATCCCGGTGAAAAATTTTCTATACCAATTCTCAGACCTACCTAATATACAGAGAAAATTTCATGGAAATCCATCCCGCCGTTTCGAAAGAGTATGGCAACTAACACTGTAACACGATTATTTTATATATATAAAGATGTTTTCTTTTTTTACTTGTCTGTTTGTGTAACCTGTCGAGTATCTAGCTTGTCAAAGAGTATGTAAACCTAGAACATTAACGTGCCGAAAATCCTGTACCTAGCTTGACAAAGAGTATGTAAACCTGGAACGTTAACGTGCTGAAAATCCTGTACCCAGCTTGACAAAGAGTATGTAAACCTAGAACGTTAACGTGCCGAAAATCCTGTACCTAGCTTGACAAAGAGTATGTAAACCTGGAACGTTAACGTGCCGAAAATCCTGTAACTAGCTTGACAAACAGTATGTAAACCTGGAACGTTAACGTGCCGAAAATCCTGTAGCTAGCTTGACAAAGAGTATGTAAACCTAGAACGTTAACGTGCCGAAAATCATGTAACTAGATTGACAAAGAGTATGTAAACTTAGAACGTTAACGTGCCAAAAATCCTCTAATGATGTGCTCTTAAGATAACGCATAATAAAAGTAACCATACTTCTTTCACATAGACCATCACCGCAATTTATTTTTCCATCTAAAATAAATGTATGGGCGGCTAACGGTTAGCACCCATAGCCTTTTGGTTCAAAAGTTCCGCCACACGTCGAGAGCAACATGACCAAAGCCCGATACAATTATGTACGCCGCCTCCCGACCATCCGGTTCAAGCTTCTTCTTATTGTCCAGACTCCCAGACTGACAGTGTGCGTCACCCTTTACAATACTTTGTAGCTCTTCGCCGGACACAATGGACATGTCCTTAAAATGTTGCGTTTAGTGCCAATATTTTTATTTGCGAATACGTAATGACTTCTGCCCACAGAAAAGTAGACGGTAATGCTGAGTTATTGTCACGTGTGCAGCATCTGTTTATATTCCCTTTTAACATATTTTCAACCGACATCCATAAAGAAGGAGGTTCTGTATTCGACTTTATATTTTTGTGTGTTTGTTACGCGATATTTTCGCAGATTGTGAATAAATTTTCATGATTATTTTTTATTCGATACGGTATGCTCCCGAATTGGTCTGATTATTGAAAATCGGTACTTTTTAGAAAAAAGTAAGTGTGTGGTTTTATGAAACCACGGTAAAAGTGAAACTTTACAGAGGACGAAACGATCATGGCTGCTCTCGCTACGGTACAGAGGACGAAACGATCATACCGTCAGACAAAAGCGACCGTCACGCGACATGCAACACACAGACGAAAAAATTTGAGACGATGTAATAAAAGTTTCACTTAACAAAAACCAAAAATAGTAACCCATAATTGTATTAAGTTGTTGCGATGGCAGTCGTTTTTATGGTTCATTACCCGAAGGGTAAAAACGGGACCCTATTACTAAGACTTCGCTGTCCGTCCGTCTGTCTGTTTGTCTGTCTGTCCGTCTGTCACCAGGCTTCATTTCATGAACACAGGCGTCATTTCATGAACCGTGATAGCCAGACAGTTGAAATTTTCATAGATGATGTATTTTTGTTGCCGCTATAACAAAAAAAAAACATAAATTAGAAAAAGTGAAAAAATAAGGGGTGTCTCCATACAAAAAACGTGTTTTTTTTAAACATGAATAAACTAGCGCCATCTACTATGATGGTTCGGAACCCTTTGTGTGCGATTCTGACTCGCACTTGGCCGGTTTTTAAACGTGTTTAGTTTTTACAGTTCCAGGTTAGTTCCCCTTAATTTTTTATCAAAATTGATTAAGTACTTTTTTGTGTAAGTACCCGGGGGACAGTACCTCGTCTGTGCAGGCCTTTAAAACACCTAGTCTCGACTCGTTAGACTTTCTCGAGTTTGCGGAGCCACGATGCAGATATTAATGCGGAATATTTGCGAACATTTCTACAACCACTAGGACTTTAAAGCTTTTTACATTTAGAACCTTCTGCTATGCTTTCAGCCGCTTCAAATGCGATACGTCGCTTAATTGCATTCTTTTACAGCCTTTGTGCTTTCTCCCCGTTTCCGAGTAAAAAAAAAATCTAAGGTTAATCAGTTTTTCTGCTCCCTATATTCTGAAAATTAGTTATTAAGTTAGTTAGTTCAAGATATGTTCTAATTTGTTATTTTTCTATATAAATTTGTTATTTTTCTACTATGATTTTCGATTAAAGTTTACTTCCTAGTCCTACTAATAATAAAAAAATACCGGCTAGATTAATTGCAGAACGCCACTATCCAAAAAATGACACTCTTCTTCGCAGTACTTGCGGTTGATCGTCCGCATTATAAACGCGAAAGTCTGAAAGAATGTATGGATGTATATTTGTTACTCTTTCATGCAAAAACTACTAAACGGATCTGGTTGAAATTTGGTAGGTAGACAGATTAAGACCTGGATTAACACAAAGGCTACTTTTTTCCACGTTCGCGAGCCGCTCTCGGCTCGCGCACCGCCCACCCTCGAAAAGTCATAGAAACGTTGTCCATGCGAGTTTTTCTGCTCCCCACATACTGCAAATTAGTAAAATAAAATTTAGTTACAGATCAAGATATGTTCTAATTTGTTTGTGTGTTTCGTCTTCTCACTACATAACGTTGTTATCTTTCTACTATGATTTCAGATTTATGTTTACTTATTAAAATAAAACAGTTCATTAACAACAAAATGCTTTACCATTTTATTTATCATCTATATACTTACATTTATGGTGAAACGTGTTCAGAACTCCTGCACCGCGAATGTGCTGATTCCATAATGTCAGTCATACATTGCAAGGAAGTTAAACGTGTTTAAAAGACGCGAATATCTCACACCCGCTTGTCAGGTTGGGCAAGAAATGCAGCTAAAATTACAAAATTTTTAGTTCACCTCCTCGGAGGAGGAGCGAACTCACAAGAATTTTTATTCTGGTGGACGGACGTTTTGAAAAGGTGTTTCTAGTGAGCTTTTGCTGTTCCTACTGTTGACTTTGTAATTGTTACTTCTGTAATTTATTTATTAAACTTCTTAAGTATGTTTCTTACAGCTAGTTGTACATCTACCTTTTTCTAATTTGTGTCAAATTGTTTATCGATTACTTAGTTAGAGATACATGGATGTTTCATTATCTGTTGGATAAGATCTACTTTTATTAAATTTACAACTATTTATCTATGACAGTAATTTTTACGACTAACTTTAGCTCTATTGAATATCTTGTTCATTTGATATTAAGCTAGGATAGGTGCATGTTTCGTAATCTGTTGGATAAGATCTACCTTAATCAAATTTACAACTACGAGTATCTGTCTATGACTAAAATGTTAACGACTAACTTGTAGCTCTAATGAATTGGGGCTAGGAATCTTAAATAGGATATTTAGCTAAAGATACGTGCGTATTTTGTTATCTACCTTTATCAAATTTACAACTTCTTCTTCATCTTATCAGCTCATATACGTCCCCACCGAGGGGCCCGAGTCTACCCTGAATAAGGGCGATCGGGCCTTAGTCGACCACGCGGACCCAGTGCGGGTTGGTCGACTTCATACACAACCAGCGAGTTTCTCCGCAGGCGCGTACAGGTTTCTTCATGATGTTTTCCTTCATCGTAAGAGCGTCGGATTAACGTACATATGAGATCTAAAAATACAAAAAATATATTGGTGCGTGGCAGGACTCGAACCACGACTTCCCGGATAGAAGGTAGCGGCCCTTGCCGTTGCGCCACCGACGCTCTCATGAATTGAATAACATAAGATATTAGAATACAACCAATTTGATTCTTGGAATTTGATGAAACATATGATTTTCTTTTAATGCCATTGCATTTTTTATTTTCAGCATTTCGAACGCATACCAACATGTTAACGCAATGTTTAGTTTCCACTATCTGCGTCGCTCCAAACGAGATTAATAGCGAATCCAGAGGCTTTAAATCTCTCGATGCTCGTAAAAAACACCTGTCGCTGTTGTGAATTCCAAGTACCAAAGTTTCGTTGATGTTGTGTTGAAATGCCGCCGCTTTTGTTGCTTCTCGATTCTCTTGATTTTGGTGATAAAATATAATGGTCACGATCAAATCGATTTAACTTTGTTGATAACACTTTATTTTTTTAGGTTCTGTTGTTTTTTTTAATTTTTAAATCGGTCAAGTAAGTTAAATAATTAGATTTTTTTATTCACAATTGTTAAGCCCTTGGAATCATCTCACCTGATGGTAAGTGACGATGGTGCCGAAGATGAAAGCGGGCTTACCAAGATTCCCAAACGCAATAGGGATCTGGCTATCTTATCTGCAAGCCGTAACACATCAATGCTGTTAACACTGATGCTTGGCGGCAAGATTGTGGTATCTAGCCAGGCGGGCTATGAAAATGCCCTACCACTAACCAAAATATTATTTATTTAGATATTTGCAATGTTGTTTGGTTGCTTACTGTGGGTCCCACAAGAAGACCTAAACTCAGTCAATAGAGCCAGATATGCTCGGATTGATTGAATCAGAAATGAGAAGATCCGTAGGAGTAGAACAAATGGTCGTTGGGGCAGTAAAGTCGAGCAACTCATGGATGCAATAAATAATTGAGTATTGAGTATTGAACTTTACGGCCCAACGACCACGTACCGGAAGACGTAGCTTTCGCAGGTCTTTTACTTGGTGGACTAACGTAACTGGTAAAGGTCAAGGGAACTGCTGGATGCTAGTAGTGCAGGACCGGTCCTTGTGAAAATCCCTGGAGGAGGTCTTTTTAGGGTCCAGGCACACGGACTGCATACCAGTAACAAATTCGCAGTTAAGATGCAGTTAAAGCGCAAATTACTATGAGAACTGCATCCAAACTGCGAATTTGCAGCTGGAATGCAGTCCATGTGTCTGAAACCGCCCGGGTTCCGTCATCATCATCATCATATCAGCCGAAGGACGTCCACTGCTGGACATAGGCCTCCCCCAAGGATCTCCACGACGACCGGTTCTGCGCTGCCCGCATCCAGCGTTTTCCCGCTACCTTCACCAGGTTATCGGTCCACCGAGTGGGAGGCCTGCCTACACTACGTTTTCCGGTGCGTGGTCACCACTCGAGAACTTTACTGCCCCAACGACCATCTGTTCTACGAGCCCACTGCCACTTAAGTTTAGCAATTCTTAAAGCTATGTCGGTTACTTTGGTTCTCCTACGGATCTCCTTGTTATTATCTTAACAAATATTGTTCTTTTTTTTTAAACTATACTTCAAAAAAGTTTAAAATAACGGTGTAGACCTTTCTTTGGGTTTTTTTCTATCTTTTCTATCGATTCGTATCGTTTAGAAGTAATTGACGTCAAAAATAACGAAAATCTGTAATATTACCGCCTTAAAAGATTTCTTTTTCTATCGTAAAAACGGTAATACAAGTATCAACATTAGTATGAATAAAGTTCAAACCATAATAATAAACACCAAAATAACTCGGAGAGAACTGTAATTTTTTTTAAGAAATAACTCTTTTTAAAGGTCCCCTGCAAGTAAAGTGGGGATGATTTTTTTTCTCGTCAAACCCAGTCGTGTGGGGGGTATCGTTGGTTAGAGCTTAAAAAATAGTTGTGAGTCTTCTAAGACCATTTGGTAATTTAGGGTTCCGTTTTCAAAAAAATAGGCTTAAAAGTGCAAAATTTTGTTGGAGTCGAGTATCCCCACCCCCTAACAACTAAACCGCTGTATTTGGAAATTTGATATGGACGAGATAACGGCTACTACGGAACCCTACATTGCGCGTGGCCCAGACTCGCACTTGGCTGGTTTTTTATCCTAGTTTGGGACCAGATGACAGTGTGTGATTATACCCTGAATTATTCAAAAAAAATTTCGTGACAAAATATTTGAAAACAAAATTGTTACGAAGTCTGATCCAACCATTCCCGCATCCGCCATTCTTTTAGGAAACAGTTTGTTTATTGTTTGGATTTCATGGTGAATTCACGGGGGCCTTGCCAAAAGCAGTTAACACTACACAGACACACTTCGTAAATACAAACTCCGGAATCTGTTCGTGATATAAATATTGTTGTCGGCGAAAAAGATTGTGAAAACAATGTCAAATTCAATGAATTTCGTCTAGACATCGTTTGTTTTAAGTGCAGTTTTCAAGGGTTTTTAAAAACCGGCCCGTTTTTACGGAACCCTAAAAACTTCATGCCGGATTGAATCCAAACTTTGCAAAAATATTGCGTAGACACATAATATCGATGTTAGTAATTATTTTATGATGTACTGAATATAAAACGGAAAAAAGAGCACTATCAAACTTTCAGTACAAAATTTATTTAAGCCTTTGTTTAGTTAGGTTTCAATTTACTACGATGAAAACTAATTACAAACATCAATATGTGTCTACTTAATATATTTTCAAAGTTTGGATTTAATCCGTCAAGTAGTTTTTATATTAAAGCGGAACTACGTTTGTATGGAAACTCGAGCCTCCTGGGGGCCCTTAAAAAAACTGATTAAAATTCATAACAAGGCTAGGGATATGACATTGACGTTTTATAAGGTTCTCACTAAGTAGATTAAAGGTCTCATCGAAGTCAGTGACAGAAACTGTCAGCCTTATGTTGATGTTTGAAGTTGCAGTGTGCAAAGATTTTTTTAATTTTTAAAACGAATTCATAGTGAATAGCTGCGCGCACCGTTATTTTACTGGACACTTTTTAACAGCTGACACTGTTTCTATTTGGAATATGTAGATGATGATGATCATGTTATTTCATACCCGTATGTTTTGTGCATTGCTGATTTTTGCTCGTGTTAATCTCTATTTTTATTATTTACTAACTGTTTTCGCAGCTTCACCCGCATGGACAACGTTTCTATGACATTGCTTGGGAAAAAGCATCGTTTGTGTTAATCCAGGTTCTAATCTGTCTACCTACCAAATTTCAGCCAGATCCGTACAGTAATTTTTGCGTGAAAGAGTAACAAACATACATCGATACATTTTTAGGAGTAACTCCCATGCGAGTAAAGATTTTCGAGTGCAACTTCTCGTGTGGGATATTGTTGAAATAAATTAATATTTATCTAAAACATATTTTCATCATGTGTACCGATTGCAACATATAGAACTCCAAAATTACTAACAAGCCCTTAACTAGTTATTGTAATGTAAACTATGTGACTTAGAAACTTGAAATCACCCATGTAAGTAAGTAGGCTTCTGGTGATTCTAAATTATTTGACTTATAAACTTGAAATTACCGATGTAAAGAAGTGGGATTCTGGTGATTCTAAGCTACTTGACTAAGAAACTTAAATTCACCCATGTATGTATGTGGGCTTCTGGTGATTCTAAACTATTTGAATAAAAAACTTGAAATCACCCACGTGAGTGCACTTCTGGTAATTCTAAACTATTTGACTAAAAAAACTTAAAATGGGCTTCTGGTAAATCTCATTTATTTGAATAAGAAACTTGAAATCATCTATGTAGGTAAGTGGGCTTCTGGTGATTCTAAATTATTTGACTAAGAAAATTGAAATCGCCCATGTAAGTAAGTGGGATTCTGGTGATTCTAAATTATTTGACTACGAAACTTGAAATCACCCATGTGAGTAAGTGTGCTTATGGTGATTCTAAACTGTTTGACTAAGAAATTTGAAATCACCCATGTAAGTCAGTAGGCTTCTGGTGATTCTAAGAAACTTGAAATCATTCATGTAAGTAAGTAGGCATCAGTAAGAACTCTTCGTGATAATTATTTTATGTATCCCGTGATATAAATTTTTCAATGAAGTATCTTTTAACTGCATAACCCTACATACTCTATGTGTGGTCTACAGATCAAGTTAATTCTGTCCAGATAAATTTTACTACCTTTTTGTCGTAAGTTCACTGACTATATGTAGATACCTCGATATCTCGACATTGATTCTTGAAGTCATCATTAGGGCGAGCGGGCCTTAGTCGACCACGCGGGCCCAGTCCGGGTTGGTCGACTTCACACACAACCTTCGAGTTTCTTCGCAGGCATGTGCAGGTTTCCTCACGATGTGTTTCCTTCACCGTAAGAGCGTCTGATAAACGTACATATGAAATCGAAATTCGAAAACACATTGGTACCTGGCAGGATGTGAACCACGACCTTCGGACAGGAGGTAGCGGCCCTTGTCATTACACCACCGACGCCACCGACGCTGGGGATTGTTTATCTGTGCACAATGACTCTCTAATTACAAGACGTTGGAATTGTAAGCTATCTCGAACCTAATACAGCGAGACTTCTTCTGCACTTTGAACTGAGACAACAAGAGTATTCTTTAATTCTAAAGGATGGTACAATCATTATTATTTCAAGTAATTTTAATAGATATTTAGCTATAAAAAAATGCCTTAGTTAACGTAAATCTATATTATTGACCCTACAGAACCTGTAAAATATATACGGCTTGATTTGAAAATTTTCACGAGATTTTGTAAATTTTTCCAAGATCAATTGGACGGTAAAATATTAACAATACTCGTCTAACGAATAGCCTTTTACTTGTACAGACCCCGCTTTTCAATCAACAATGGATAGCTGCCTTAATCTTGTTACAGAGTTCGGTGCCAGACCTAGAGAATAATGATACAGAGTTCCAACCGCGGTCTAATTCACGTCACTTCCCATTTTCCACTCCAATATTGTAAATTTTTAGCAAACGGGAACAAGACTTTTGCAGTCCGATTTTGTAAATTTTCGGCAAACGGGAACAAGACTTTTCCAGTCCGATATCGTAAATTTTCGGCAAACGGGAGCAAGACGCAATCATTAACACTCCTAGTTTAAATTAATAGGGTATTTTACAAGATTTTATATAGTTTCACCTGTCCCGTTGTCTGTAAGGAAATCTTGAAAGTTAAATTTGAACCGGTTTCAAAATTAAGGCAGCTCCTTAATGTTGTTACAGAGTTCGGTGCCAGACCTAGAGAATAATGATACAGAGTTCCAACCGCGGTCTAATTCACGTCGCTTCCCATTTTCCACTCCAATATTGTAAATTTTTAGCAAACGGGAACAAGACTTTTCCAGTCCGATTTTGTAAATTTTCGGCAAACGGGATCAAGACTTTTCCAGTCCGATATCGTAAATTTTCGGCAAACGGGAGCAAAACGCAATCATTAACACTCCTAGTTTAAATTAATAGGGTATTTTACAAGATTTTATATAGTTTCACCTGTCCCGTTGTCTGTAAGGAAATCTTGAAAGTTAAATTTGAACCGGTTTCAAGATTAAGGCAGCTCCTTAATCTTGTTACAGAGTTCGGTGCCAGACCTAGAGAATAATGATACAGAGTTCCAACCGCAGTCTAATTCACGTTGCTTCCCATTTTCAATTCCAATATTGTAAATTTTTGGCAAACGGGAACAACACTTTTCCAGTCCGATATCGTAAATTTTCGGCAAACGAGAACAAGACGCAATCATTGAAACTCCTACATTAGAAGGGTATTTTACAAGCTTTTATTTAGTTTCACCTGTCTCGGTGTCTGTTATAAAATCTTGAAAGTTAAATTTGACCCGGTTTCCGATTGAGCTGAAATTTTGCGTGTATATGTATATCGCTTGACAATGCAATATTAAAAGCTTGTACCTTAAAGTTTTTAGGTTTAATTATAATCATAGAGTTTTGGAAGTACATTATATTCATAAAGAGTTTTGGAATTAAAATCTCAGAATCTAGAGAAGTATCTTCGTTGTATTACTTAACACCAAGGGTATGTAGTTATACGTCGTCGTTATAACAATGCTCTTAAATAAAATAGGAAATCAACGTCTCAGAAAACCGTTCGTTGGATTAAAGAAGTCAAATAAATTTTTATATTTTTAATTTTTTTTATATTTTGTATGTTTTTTTATTCACTATTGGTAAGCCCTTGGTATCATCTCACCTCATCTTAAATGTGGTATCTACCTTGGAGAGAAGTTAATAACGTTGTAATTGGCGTGTCTAAATAAAAAAAAAGTTTTAGGTATACATGCCATTATTTAAAACGAATTGTAGTAATTGCGTATTTTTCTCAGCAATCCCTTTAATTAGATACACAGTTCATGTGGGTGCAAAAAAAAAAACTGGTACTTTAAGACGGTAATATTACAGATTTTTGTTATTTTTTACGTCAATTCCTCCTAAACGAAAGAAAAGCCAAGGTTGACAAAAAATACCCTTATTAACTTGTTATTGTTGATGTTCCTTTAAGTCAAAAGCTATTAGAAACACGATGGAGCAGTTTTCGCTCGATAGAAAAAAAATCCAAAGATAGGTCTATCTGTTACTTTCAATTCTAGTTATGACTAATATTTTGAAGTATAAATTTTAAAAATATACAGCAATATTTTTTATGATAATACGAAGTGAGTAATGTTATTATTTTTTATACTTTCATTGTTGTTTTTGATTGAAAAGAAAAACCATTGAAAAAGTGAAAAAGTGTGGTTATTTTCTTTATTCTTCACACGTAAATAAAAAGACAGAGACACCTATTCCAATCAATTCCTCACCTTAACATTGGGAATCGACCATGTTGGATTTAAAATGACATCCCTTAGTTTACCATGCATTGTCATCCTTACTAAACGTGTATGCAAAATTTCAGCTCAATCGGGAAACGGGAAGTAGTTCTATTTTAGCTTTCAAGATTTGACCTAAAAACATACATATATACAAACAAACCTTCCAAGTTATATAAAAGCTTTTAAAAGTATATACTGTCTTAAAATACTTTCTAAAAGTTCAACTTGTTTTTCACACGTTTATTGTAAGCTTTTTTTTTATTATTTACAATTGGTAAACCCTTGACAACATCTCACCTGGTGGTAAGTGACGATGTTGTCGAAGATGGGAGCGGGCTTACTAAGATTCCCCAACGCAATGGGGAACTGGCTATCTTATCTTTATGCCGGAACACACTAATGATATCAAAATTGATATTTGGCGGCAAGACTTAGATAAGATGGTGGTAGCTAGCCAGGCGGGCTTAGAAAATGCCCTACCACTAACCAAACCGAGTCTTAAAATTGACCCCGCCGGGAATCGAACCCGCGACCTCCTGTGTAAAGCCAGTGAACTTTGCCTCTGAGCTACGGAGGTGGTTGAAAAAGCTTTTATTAAAACACCAGAAGACTGGTAGTTTTCAATTTTCTTTAAGTTACCTCTCTTTATAATTTATACTTATCATAAATACGTTCATATATTGGAGCGAGTAGCTTACCATTTTATCTTCGAAGAACCATTGCTCTACTTTACCCGCAAAACTAAAACTTTCGCGCTTCGCTCGCTCGAACGAACGGTAAAACTTTAGTGTCTGTTTAGTTTAAAGGAGCCAGTTTACGTCAGATGACTTTGAAAAGTACGTATTTCTTACACCCCCAACCAACTTCTCTCATAAATGTTTTATATTTTATCACCAGTTTTGCAGCTCACCGACAAAGTATAAACATGTTTGCTTTGTTTTTTTAAACGACTTCAAAAAAGGAGGAGGTTTCTCAATTCGACCGGATATTTTTTTTATGTGTGTTCGCGGATAACTTCGTCATTTATGAACCAATTTTGATGATTTTTAGTTTGTTGGAAAAGAGATATCGCAAAGGTGGTACCATGATAAGGAAACCAGGATATGATGATGGCATGCCAGAGAAATCGTGGGGAACCTTAGTTAGTAAGTCGGTTTTTTTTTGTGTTCAAAATTATTTAAAGTACAGATATTTACTCGTACATTCAATGGGCACTAGAAGCAAAAAATTAACTAATTCAGTTATAAATCTTAACAAATCGAAAACTAATTACCGAAGTTGATTTGAATACAAAGGCAAAGAAGTTCACCGTTCCGCAAAACTTGAAACTGGAACTTGAAATGGAGGGGAGATTAGAAACACCACCCACCTTGAATTATAAAAGAATCACGTTGTACATTTTAAATGACCAATTTTCCAGTCAGATCTTTTAAAGGCATATTAAAGTAGCAATGTCGAGTTCAAATGTCACAAGGAAAAATGCTTTCCGAAGTGCTCATTACGGATTTCTAGGACGTCCTCTCTGAGTCATAACGGCAATTACTCTACATTTTCTTTCTTCCAGTTGGTAAAATTGTTGTTTTGCGTTTTTAGGGTTCCGTAGCCAAATGGAAAAAAACGGAACCCTTATAGATTCGTCATGTCTTCTGTCTGTCCGACCGTATGTCACAGCCACTTTTTTCCGAAACTATACTGTTGAAACTTGGTAAGTAGATGTATTCTGTGAACCGCATTAAGATTTTCACACAAAAATAGAAAAAGAAACATAAAATTTTGGGGGTTCCCCATACTTAGAACAAAAAAAAAAAAAAAAAAAATCATCAATCCCATGCGGATAGGTCTTCAAAAATGATATTGAGGTTTGTAATATATTTTTTTTTCTAAACTGAATAGTTTGCGCGAGAGACACTTCCGAAGTAGTAAAATGTGTCCCCCCCCCCCCCAAGATAATGATAAAACTAAAAAAGATGCGGAACCCTTCGTGCGCGAGCCCGACTCGCACTTGGCCGGTTTTTTATGTTTCATCTTAAAAGGAGCCTTAATATAACACTGTGGTAGCCTTTTAGAAAATTGTTGTGTTTACGTAAAAAGCTGTCGCGTTAACTAGTTTATATTATAAAGAGGGAGAAATTTTAGGGGAGATTTCCACTCCAGGAGAAAGTAAGGTTGTGCGATGGTGCGGGTAAACAAAAATTTCATTTCCCTGCTGCTGTTATGAAAGCTAATTTTGTCTCAAGAAAAAATGAAGTTCCTAAGTAAATGCGGCCACAATATGCTTTTAGAAATAACAACGCACTCAAATTTTTAATGAAAAAAACGAGACACCTTATTTTGTAAATTAACTTATCAACTGAAGGAAATTAATTATGTAGGGTCGTTTTATGTTGACCGCTAAGATATGACACTATTTTACTATTTAAGTACCCTCAGTTTTATAATGACTGCTAAGACATGTCACTTTTTTACTATTTTAGTACACTCAGTTTCATGATGACCGCTAAGACATGACACTATTTTAGTACACTCAGTTTAATGATGACCGCTAAGACATGACACTATTTTACTATTTTAGTATACTCAGTTTAATGATGACTGCTAAGACATGATACTATTTTACTATTTTAGTATACTCAGTTTCATGATGACTGCTAAGACATGATACTATTTTACTATTTTAGTACACTCAGTTTCATGATGACCGCTAAGACATGACACTATTTTACTATTTTAGTATACTCAGTTTAATCATGACTGCTAAGACATGATACTATTTTACTATTTTAGTATACTCAGTTTAATGATGACCGCTAAGACTTGACATTATTTTACTATTTCAGTATACTCAGTTTAATGATGACCGCTAAGACATGACACTATTTTGCTATTTTAGTATACTCAGTTTAATGATGACCGCTAAGACATGACACTATTTTACTATTTCAGTATACTCAGTTTAATGATGACTGCTAAGACATGATACTATTTTACTATACTCAGTTTAATGATGACCGCTAAGACTTGACATTATTTTACTATTTCAGTATACTCAGTTTAATGATGACCGCTAAGACATGACACTATTTTACTATTTCAGTATACTCAGTTTAATGATGACTGCTAAGACATGATACTATTTTACTAATTTAGTATACTCAGTTTAATGATGACCGCTAAGACTTGACATTATTTTACTATTTCAGTATACTCAGTTTAATGATGACCGCTAAGACTTGACTTTATTTTACTATTTCAGTATACTCAGTTTAATGATGACCGCTAAGACATGACACTATTTTACTATTTCAGTATACTCAGTTTAATGATGACTGCTAAGACATGATACTATTTTACTATTTTAGTATACTCAGTTTAATGATGACCGCTAAGACTTGACATTATTTTACTATTTCAGTATACTCAGTTTAATGATGACCGCTAAGACATGACACTATTTTGCTATTTTAGTATACTCAGTTTAATGATGACCGCTAAGACATGACACTATTTTACTATTTCAGTATACTCAGTTTAATGATGACTGCTAAGACATGATACTATTTTACTATTTTAGTACACTCAGTTTCATGATGACCGCTAAGACATGACACTATTTTACTATTTTAGTATACTCAGTTTAATCATGACTGCTAAGACATGATACTATTTTACTATTTTAGTATACTCAGTTTAATGATGACCGCTAAGACTTGACATTATTTTACTATTTCAGTATACTCAGTTTAATGATGACCGCTAAGACATGACACTATTTTGCTATTTTAGTATACTCAGTTTAATGATGACCGCTAAGACATGACACTATTTTACTATTTCAGTATACTCAGTTTAATGATGACTGCTAAGACATGATACTATTTTACTATTTTAGTATACTCAGTTTAATGATGACCGCTAAGACTTGACATTATTTTACTATTTCAGTATACTCAGTTTAATGATGACCGCTAAGACATGACACTATTTTACTATTTCAGTATACTCAGTTTAATGATGACTGCTAAGACATGATACTATTTTACTAATTTAGTATACTCAGTTTAATGATGACCGCTAAGACTTGACATTATTTTACTATTTCAGTATACTCAGTTTAATGATGACCGCTAAGACTTGACTTTATTTTACTATTTCAGTATACTCAGTTTAATGATGACCGCTAAGACATGACACTATTTTACTATTTCAGTATACTCAGTTTAATGATGACTGCTAAGACATGATACTATTTTACTATTTTAGTATACTCAGTTTAATGATGACCGCTAAGACTTGACATTATTTTACTATTTCAGTATACTCAGTTTAATGATGACCGCTAAGACATGACACTATTTTACTATTTCAGTATACTCAGTTTAATGATGACTGCTAAGACATGATACTATTTTACTAATTTAGTATACTCAGTTTAATGATGACCGCTAAGACTTGACATTATTTTACTATTTCAGTATACTCAGTTTAATGATGACCGCTAAGACTTGACTTTATTTTACTATTTCAGTATACTCAGTTTAATGATGACCGCTAAGACATGACACTATTTTACTATTTCAGTATACTCAGTTTAATGATGACTGCTAAGACATGATACTATTTTACTATTTTAGTATACTCAGTTTAATGATGACCGCTAAGACTTGACATTATTTTACTATTTCAGTTTACTCAGTTTAATGATGACCGCTAAGACATGACACTATTTTGCTATTTTAGTATACTCAGTTTAATGATGACCGCTAAGACATGACACTATTTTACTATTTCAGTATACTCAGTTTAATGATGACTGCTAAGACATGATACTATTTTACTATTTTAGTACACTCAGTTTCATGATGACCGCTAAGACATGACACTATTTTACTATTTTAGTATACTCAGTTTAATCATGACTGCTAAGACATGATACTATTTTACTATTTTAGTATACTCAGTTTAATGATGACCGCTAAGACTTGACATTATTTTACTATTTCAGTATACTCAGTTTAATGATGACCGCTAAGACATGACACTATTTTGCTATTTTAGTATACTCAGTTTAATGATGACCGCTAAGACATGACACTATTTTACTATTTCAGTATACTCAGTTTAATGATGACTGCTAAGACATGATACTATTTTACTATTTTAGTATACTCAGTTTAATGATGACCGCTAAGACTTGACATTATTTTACTATTTCAGTATACTCAGTTTAATGATGACCGCTAAGACATGACACTATTTTACTATTTCAGTATACTCAGTTTAATGATGACTGCTAAGACATGATACTATTTTACTAATTTAGTATACTCAGTTTAATGATGACCGCTAAGACTTGACATTATTTTACTATTTCAGTATACTCAGTTTAATGATGACCGCTAAGACTTGACTTTATTTTACTATTTCAGTATACTCAGTTTAATGATGACCGCTAAGACTTGACATTATTTTACTATTTCAGTATACTCAGTTTAATGATGACCGCTAAGACATGACACTATTTTGCTATTTTAGTATACTCAGTTTAATGATGACCGCTAAGACATGACACTATTTTACTATTTCAGTATACTCAGTTTAATGATGACTGCTAAGACATGATACTATTTTACTATTTTAGTATACTCAGTTTAATGATGACCGCTAAGACTTGACATTATTTTACTATTTCAGTATACTCAGTTTAATGATGACCGCTAAGACATGACACTATTTTACTATTTCAGTATACTCAGTTTAATGATGACTGCTAAGACATGATACTATTTTACTATTTTAGTATACTCAGTTTAATGATGACCGCTAAGACTTGACATTATTTTACTATTTCAGTATACTCAGTTTAATGATGACCGCTAAGACATGACACTATTTTGCTATTTCAGTATACTCAGTTTAATGATGACCGCTAAGACATGACACTATTTTACTATTATAGTACACTCAGTTTCATAAAGACCGCTAAGAAATGACACTATTTCACTATTTTACCAAACTCAGTTTTTTGATGATCGCTAAGACATGACTCTATTTTACCATTTTAGTACTCTCAGTTGTTTTTTTTTCTGAAGGGTGATTTGTAGAAAAATCATGCTAACTTTCGCTTATTTAAACAAAAACTGAGTGTGTTAAAACTTAAGCCTGACTACATAAAAACTTAACTCCTCTTTGTTGCCCAGTCGGGTAAAAGTTTATCCTATGTCACTCATGGGACCAATACGAATCTAACGACATCTCGAACTCCGGTATCCATCAAGCCGTTTAGGCTACAGAGCATGCCAAAGAAATATACATACATACACTCTAAAAAAATGACCCTCCTTCTGGTGCAGTCGGCAAAAAATTTTTTTAAATGTAAACTCTATATAGCGACACTTAAGGGACCGGGCATTTTGTGACGTTTTGGGAGTTTTCGTTTTTTTTTTTTTTTTTTTTTTTAATCACAATTGGTAAACCCTTGACAACATCTCACCTGGTGGTAAGTTATACAGAGAGAAATTAGCGTCAAAGTAAACCAAATGAGCCAGAAAATTTTGACGTCTCAAAGAGTGAATCGTTATATCGAGTGACGTTTTACAGAGTTTACACTGTATTTATAGTTTTCAGTTAACAGATAACAACCGTCATTGAATTTCCATACAAACGTAGTTCCGTTTTAATACAAAAACTACATGCTTGATTGAATCCAAACTTTGCGAATATATTGATTAGAGACATATCGATTAGTTTTCATTGTAGTAAATTTAAACATAACTAAACTAAGGCTTGAATTAGAGTTGTATTGAAAGTTTGAAACTGCTCTTATTTCTTTCCGTTGTACACAGGCCAGCACATCAAGCTACTTACTTTGGTCTTTGTACCGTGCTTATGCCGAAAGAGTATGGATCAGAATCGCACTACGAGTGTATAGCTTGATGTGCTGGCCTCTGTACATCGAAAACTAATTAAAAACATCGATATGTGTCTACTCAATATATGTATTTGCAAAGTTTAGATTCAATCTGGTTTGTAATCTTTGTATGAAAGTGGAACTACGTTTGTATGGAAACTCGAGCCTCGTGGAGACCCTTTAGCCGCTCTTAGAGAAAGCGTTCTTGAAGTGTGTCAGTTGGTCACGAATAGTGATGGACATTAAGTAACACTATTAGAATATTAAATTTTTTATCCGACCCAAGAAAAGAGTAGGAACCTAAGTTTCAATACTTGTTTGTATAGCTTCTAATTTCTGAATGTTACTAGCGTAAAGAAAATAAATATATATTTTTATCGTACATTCTTCGCTACTTCAAAGTTAGGTAAGTAGGCCATTCGATCACGACCTGTCAATAACGTATTCTCTCAGCGGCCCTACTTTGAGTATACCATGTCAGAAAACCTTATAGAATAGGTATGTATGTTACTTTACTTAGTAGGTAATGGTCACACTATCCTGCTTTACTATTATGGGGCTTAGACGCAGCTTCGCTTATGAACCTTACGTCGGCACCAACCCCATTAGGAAGTTCTTACAGAAAATATTTCACAAAGTAGGTTTTATCACAGTTTTTAAGTTGGAACTTTTCTCCACATTACACATAAGCTTGCGGAAGACGATAATGATGCGAAAAATTTGTTTTAAAAATGTTTTTCTTTTCCTTAGAGAGAGGGTGACGAGGAGTTTGCACCCCCTGTGGAAGTGATATGAAAATTTGCTTAGTTGAATAAAATGCATTAAGGAAAGTATACAGGGCTTGCAGAAATAGAACTACCTGCCAGTTTCTAAGCTGAATATTTGAAAGGAAATTATAAACAGTAAGGGATTACTAACTAAATAAAGAGTAACAGAATATAAGAATCTAGAATATATCTGTAAATTTTGATTTACATACAATATTTTAATTTACAACGCACAGCGTTGCAATACAATTTATAAAATAAGTAGGTAGGGTAGAGCGGGGCTAGTTGAGCGCAGCGATAAGTTGGGCAATCAGAATATCTCAGAAACTATACACCGCCCGCTAACGCATCAAATTGCGGAAAGCAGCGATCGCAGGAGGAGAACTCATCGCACGACCGCCAGTGAGGACCTGTCGATTGAGTGGAGTACGCGCACGCTTTGTTTATTTAGTGACCAAAAAGTTGCTCAACTAACCCCACTAATTTAGAACGAAAGTGATGTATGTTTTTATTTTATTTTAGGATGCGGACTTACAAAATGAAAACTTGAAGAGATCCAAGAGGTTTCTGACATTACTTTCGACTTAAATAATTAAAAATTAAACCCATGGTTTGGCTAGAATTTCTAACTACTCATACCCTTGCTCAACTTACCTCACCTATGGAGTACGTTGAGCATCTCTGACTTTCTTCACTTAAACGGCTGTAGCTCTTAAATGCGATTTGTTAGAAATAAATTACTATGGGCACTTTTAGAAAAGGATATATCACTTACCCATCGTATGCAATTATGAGACTTATCGTTGAGGAGCTATGCCCGTTTAAGAGAAAAATTGCTCAACTAGCCCCGCCCTACCCTACTTACTAATTCTTTGTACTTATCTTCTTCTTCTTCTTTCGTGTGGCACAATTAACCGTGCGTGCGGTTGCCTGGTGTTGCACTTAACATTACCCGCGGTCACGTGTAGGGCATTTAGATTAACACCTACATACACATGTGCAACGCGACCTTCATACACATCTGGAATCACATGTGCAGGTTTCCTCACGATGTTGTCCTTCATCGTTAAAGCAATCGGTAAATATATGTACGTAAGTTTAGAAAAACTCATTGGTACATTGGCCTTCCGGATTTGAACCCGGGACCTTTGGTTAGATGGACCCAGTCGTTACCGGTTGAGCCACCGACGCCTTTTTTATTCTTTGTACTTATTACACCTAAATTGTTTACGGCCGCTTTTAAATATCTTTGTCAAAATTGAAAGCTTTAAAGCAGTTAGGAGTTTCATTACAAATGTACAGATGGACAGATGCTGACGTGGAAATTACTTCTCCCAGAGTTAAGACTCATGAATATTAATCTCGCTTCCTTGGGGGAAGTATAAACTTTTTAATGTTTCCCACTTGATCAAACTTTAGTCTTAATAAGTATAGCCAAGGGAGTCAGCGTACATCGGACGTTTTATAATCGCATTCAAAAATAAAAAGACTTGTAAAAAGTGCCAAGTTTTTATATCCTAGGAAGTAGTGCGCTAAAGAAACTTACTTGTTCGTTTTAGTTCAAGCTTTTAAAGGTTTATTTGCAGTGTGTGATCTTAGCTTATGATAGCCTGGGTGCACTATTGCCTTAAATATTCTAAGAAAATTAAAAACAAAGTCTGCTTTTGGTAAGGTTTGGCCTTAAATAGGTATCTCCAAAGCCTTGTGTATCTCCGCAAAGTTGCCTGTCTTTCGGTATTCTATGGAATTCGCGCAAGAGCTACACGACCTCATTCCCCCAGCTCCAGTCTACCTTTGGTCAACGATGGGCCAATTTCACCCCTTTGTTGTTGATATACAGCCTATCCGCCTAAACGCTTTCTCATTTACTATGCGGACCAGCGATGGAGTGGAACTCCTTGCCTGCATTTGTGTTTTCCAACTTTTACATTTTGTGAATAGGCATTATTTAAGTTGGCGTATACCATTCTCGACTACATTGTCATTTTCAATCATATGAGATGCAGTCAAACGCACTCAATTTTTTAATACTAAAGACTTAACAATAGTCCTATCATGTTATATATTCGCTCTTGAATTCTGTAAATCTTTTGTACATCCGCTATACCGGGCTATATTTTTTTAAATAGTAGTGCGTAGTGAAATGAAATGTAATGAAATGAAATAAAACGAAATGAAACAACATGAAATTTATTTGGTTAGTTTTGGGTACAAAATTTGGTGTAAATATATAATAAATTTAAAAATTTCCTTTCAAAACATACTCATGATTTAAGCGTGCAAATATTTAACGTAAATTGTCTAATAACAATATTATTCATATAGGCATAAATTCTTTAATTGAATAAAAAAACTTATTTATTAACTTTCATGCAGGTTTTTTTTCTTATACGTATTTAAGTATTAGTACTGTATTGGCTTTCCTAGGTCGCAGTTGTCTTAAATGTATAGGTGGGGGAGGGTAGTATTTACGATGCAACTTCACAAACAGACACAGTTGTTGTTGTTTTATATATAAACTAAGCGTAAGTAATTTGTATTTAATAAATTCATTTCGAAAAGTGTGCTCAAGAACTTCACGACCTCATTCCCCCAGCTCCATTCCACCTTCGGTCAACGAGACATAGGGGGAGGTTCCACCCCTTTGTTGTTGATATTCAGCCTATACGCACGAAGCGTTACGCATCCTCATTTATTATGCGGACAGCGATGGAGTGGAACTCCTTGCCTGCGTCTGTGTTTCCCGACTCCTACAATTTGGGGATCTTCAAGGCAATAGAGAATAACCATTATTTGAGTTTCCGTGTACCATCCTCGACTACATCGTCACTTACCATCAGGTGAGATATAGTCAAACGCACTCAAATTTTAAATAAAAAAAAAGGAGGTGTGCAAGAGTTCGAAAACCCGCGCCATAGATTGATCTTACACATTTCTTTTGCATCCTAAAAACCATTTGTATATCAGTGCAATTACTCCAAATGATGAGACCATATTGCAGGACTGATTCAACGTGAGCGTGGTATGCCATTAATGTACTTGATGCGCGGTATGCCAGTATGCCAATTATGGTATATCACAGTTGAGAAGTGGAATGGTCATTGCACTAAAGTAGGATGACGATGTCGGCAAGAAGCTGTGATTTTTCATACAAATGGCGTTATCGATTTTCATCTCTTAAATGTTTGGACCGATTTGGACCAATTTTTCATAGGTTGTCAGTCACAACTAAAGCTAGGCTTATACGTTTTGTTTCTTCTATAAAGTTAATAAGTTTAATTTAATTGTTATTCACGTGTTTTCATAGAAAACTAATTCCGGCCATTTTTAGTTTATTTATAACTAGTAATTTTAAAAACGAAACGTATTAGGCTAGCTTTTGTTCTGACTGATAACCTATCAAGTAGGGTAAAACCAGTATAGTTGCTCCGATTGTAATTAAGCGGATGAATCGCATGTTATTTTATTAATCTATCGAAAGATTCATCAACTACCACTTAGTTGACCGTGTCTCATGTCTCTGTGCGATTGCATGGGAAGGCAAAATGCGATCAAAGTTATTGCGGGGTAGATGTCCTGTTTCTCGGCGGGGCATCTATCCTAAATGTAATTTACATGGATTCGGCAACTATCCCCTATGTGGGATAGATGTCCCAAAATGTAGAGATACGCTAAAATCGCTAATACTCTAAAAATATTAAAGACAATGTTTTTTAATTTTCATAAATTTGTAGATCAAAACCAAAGTACCGGTCAGTTTTACGAATAAAGTATTTTTCTTTTTGTTCTGAGAGATATAGTGTGATTGCAAAAAGTGTGGCAATTGCGTTGGGGAATCTTGGTAAGCCCGCTTTTATCTTCGGCAACATCGTCACTTACCACCAGGTGAGATTTTGTCAAGGGTTTATCAATTGTGAATAAATAAAAAACAATCTTTTACCCTATTGGTCCAAATTGGTTAACATTTAAGAGGTGAAAATCGTTAACGCCGTTTGTATGAAAAGTCCAATTTTCGCTGTGAGTTCACTTCAGATTGAGTTTCTTATGCACACATCCTAAATGCAAATGCATTTAATCATATTGCGTATTCAATCATATCTCCATCGCGAATCCGTCCAAAACCCATCAGCTAACTAAGCTAAAACGACTAGCAAGAGACAAAGTGTGCTCGAACGCGGGGCTCCGCGTAACTTTCCTTCTGTTTGGAATTAAGGGTAAACACATTAGGTAGCATGTTTGTATAGGCGCCGGCTTACTCGGAACCTTGTTTGATCTGAGACAAACAAGCCCTACTAATCAGGGACAAACTTCAACGATTTGGGATTTTTGTTTGTGGAATAGGTTTGCGTTGTATAATTGTGCAGCTTTTTATGATTGCCAAAGCATCGGTGGCGCAACGGCAAGGGCCGCGACCTCCTATCTGGGAAGTCATATTTCGAGTCCTGCCTAGTACCATTTCGAATTTCGATCTCATATGTACGTTTATCCGACGCTCTTACGGTAAAGGAAAACATCGTGAGGAAACCTGCACACGCCTTCGAGGAAACTCGATGGTTGTGTGTGAAGTTGACCAACCCGCACTGGGCCTGCGTGGCTGACTAAGGCCCGATCGCTCTAATTCAGGGTAGGCTCGAACCCCTCAGTGGGAACGTATATATGAGCTGATGTGATGAGATTATTGTACCTGCTACGTGTTTTGATAGTGTTTTACTAGTAGTTTTTGTTTTATTATGTAGTTCTATAAGATATTACGTAGTTACTCATAGGAGCGTCGGTGACGTAATGGCTAGGGCCGCCTTCTGTCCAGGAGGTTGTGGTTCGAATCCTGCCGCGTACCAATTTGTTTATAAATTTCAATTTTATATGTACGTTAATACGATTTGCGTGTGAATTCGACCAACCCAAACTGGGCTCGAATCGCCGCCGCTCGGATCGCCCTAATTCAGGGTAGGCTCGAGCCCCTCGGTGGGGACGTATATGAGCTAATATGATGATAAAGATATTAATAATTGCAATTACAATGAATTATAATTGTTAATTAACAAAGGAGCGTTTTAGGAAACTGTAAGCTCTAATTGTAAAAGTAAATCCCACCAAAAACATTCTGTAAAAAAACTAGCCAAGTCTCGATGGAGCTGCTTTTTTATCTCTAAAAAGTAATGAAATCTAAACAAAGTCGTGCCAAGTCTAAGGTTCCTTACTGCGATTTCTTTATTATTATAGTTAATGTTGTGTGACTTGGCCGTTGAAGGGTACAGAAGGGCACAAAACCAGATGCTCCATGACACCATTGCACCAATCTGTCGCCAGAACCGCTACCCATTGACGATGGAAAATTGGCACTTGGAAAACGTTGATTTAATAACCAGTCAATTGTAGGCTTGATAAAGCTGCGTATTTCAATAATACTTATGTATAGGCGAGCCTGAAACAAACACTTCTTTTTGGAGCGTCAAATTGATCATCGATCTAACATAAAATAGACGTACAGACAGACTTCTATCAATGATTAGAAGTCCGTCTGTACTGGAAATAATTTGTATAATGTTTGTTTCAGGCTCACATATACATAAGTATTATTGAAATACGCAGAATTATCAAGCCCACAATTGACTGGTTATTGAATCAACTTTTTCCAAGTGGCAATTTTCCATCGTCAATGGGTAGCGGTTCTGGCGACAGATTGGTGCAATGGTATCAAGGAGCATCTGGTTTGTACCCTTGTGTACCCTTCAACGGCCAAGTAACACAACATTAACTATAATAATAAAGAAATCGCAGTAAGGAAACTTAGTCTTGGCACGACTTTGTCTAGATTTCATTACTTTTTAGAGATAAACAAGCATCTTTTGATTTTGAATCTTCCAAAGATTCACTACAGTTTCGACACAAAAATCATTTCCTCCAAGTAATTACCTCCTCAAATGAAGCAAGAAATCAAAAAGAGAATCAACCGGCGGTGGAACCAATTAACATCCCACAATTCTTTGTTAACTCTTTTTCTCTTTAATTTGCAAAATTACACTAAACTTGGACGAACGGTCTTGAGACCTGACTTGACGCATCGGACGATAGCGGCGCCCGCGCAGTAAATTATTTGACAACAGCACATTAATCTTTATATCGCAATACTGATTATTTACGGTCTCTTAGGGCTTGTTCAGACTTGAAAATTTGTGGCAATGTTAAGATTATATTTATCAAGTTTTGGTTGAATGTGAAATATTACCGACGTAACATTAAATGGCAAAGGAAATGGCTGCTGTTGTGTTGGAGTAATTGGAGATTTCTCCACAGACGAGCTCCTAAATTAAAGAAGAATATAAAACATCAATATTTTTAACACGTTTCTTTTAACTTATATAAAGTTCGCTTCCTGAATTAACTGCAGCTTTGACGGCTCGCGACAAACATTTTGTTAAAGACACCGCCTCCAGTTCAATCGCGCCGCCGCCAACTTTGTCGGCATCGCGGTTGCACTCAGCGCGGTCCCTTTGTCGGAGTGTTTGACTGTCGCCACTGCCGACTCGCGGCATTCATCAAAGATGCAGTTAAATGAGCAAACGAACTACAACTATCTTAATATTGTGAAAAAATCAAGGAATTCGATTTTAACCCACTTCTAATATAGTGTCGATTTGAAATTTGCCAGTGTTATAAAATGAAACAACAACATACGTAATTTGGTTTCATCTAGGAGATCTGATGATGGAGTTGAAGGATTGGCACTGGAACTCCATAACGGAACAACGTATGCACATTGGCCATAAACGGTATACAGTTTTTCAGAGCTCTGTACCAAGTACTAATCAGTCTGCTTTTATTATTATCTTTATTTGTCAGACAACATGGTCCATTTTTGTTAGTAACATAAACGTCTTATTACACTAACGTTAGTAAAACACAGCATTGTAGACACAAACAATAAAAGTAAAAACAACCCTTCCACACCCCACGCGCTCACCATTTACAGGAGGTACACGCATGAAGTGCGAAAAGAGTTGAGAATCATATCTGTCAGCTATCCCCTTCAGGATGCTTTGGGGCTGGCACGCAGCCTGCTCAGCAAAGAGACTGTACTTATGCGCAGAATGGCATGAAAGCCGTTGACATTTGCTTTGATTGAAGTGATTATAATTATCACCACATCATAAAAACACGTCCACTACCGGACAAACTCCCCCAAGTTGGGGGTTTTCCCGTAATCGCCACGCATGGTAGCCGAGTTGGCGATCACATTGTATAGTCTGGTGGGACAGCACGTGGAAATGATTCTGCTACCCATCCTCTGAATTTTTCTTTTGACTCCTACAACACTCTCGGAAAGAAATGGAATAGTACTATCAACGGGGCCCAATTACTAAGCCTATACCAAAGTATATATATAAGTACAAACAACGTATTGACACTCCCTGCCGCTCTCTAGATTCAGACCTCACCACCTCGTCACCCATATTAATACAGATTGGTTATAGTTTGTGTCTCTAACGTATAGAATTTCGCTGTAATTTCGTTTGCTCCGTCATTTATTTTTAGAAATGTCATTTCAGGACCGTTGTATGCAGTGTCCGGGGTGTGCCTTATACTTCAGTCTGTGCGGCCGTCGTCGTCTGCCTGTCTGTATATCTCAGTTGTTTAAGATAGTTCTAGCATCTAAAAAAGGGTTTAAAATTTGATTTAGGTTAAACCTTTCGTTGCCATGATTTGAAAGTTTGATCACATCCTTGGGTTAAGTCTTTAAACCTGACCGCCTTACCTTTACGAGTCTAAAAGTATTTAATTAAGCCCGATAAATGTGTGGTCCGAGCGTTTTATCTTTTGACAAGAGTTAAATATAATCTCGATAAGTTCCTATATGTAATGTTTTAAGTATTAAGTGCCTCGATTAAATGGACATTGACTAATAATTTAGAGTTCGTTGTAAGAACAGGACAAGTGTAAGACCATGTTCTTCTGTACTACGAGTATCGGTAATCTTTCTAATATTGTTGATCCCGTCTTGGGCCGTTTATCACTAGAGTATTGATAGTGTTATTTAATTTATTAACCGATGAAGACTAAGAAAACAAATTATTTTTTAAAAAAATTTCATAGCTTTGGGCTAACTGTGAGAGCTGTAAATCTAAAATTGTTAGTAAAAGCCTAACCTAAGGTGAAACCTTCAAAGAATAATAAAATAGATGGCTTGCCCTGAGGAAGGTTACTATTTGAAGCAGACATTCGATTTCGTGAAGGTCGCGGGAAGCCGCTGGATGTGGGTAGCGCAGAACCGGTCATCGTGGAAATCCTTGGGGAAGGCCTCTGTCCAGCCTTCGGCTGATATGGTGATGATCATGATTCGATTTCGTCTATTTCGCTGCGCCGTCGAGACCTTGGGTACTTGATGTGACGATGAGAGCTGCGAAGCGTTTTGTCAAGCACATAGGTCGCCGCTTGAAGGATCGCGGCTTGCACTCCCGAACTGACTCGTACCTCCTCTGTGGCGTAATGCTTAAGTCCATAAGATTCACATCTGGAGGTCGCGAGTTTGATTCCCGGTGGAGTTTAACTATGTAAAACTCAGTTTGGTTGGTGAAAGGATATACCGCCTGGCTAGCTGCCACCCTCTTATCTAAGTCTTGCCGCCAAACATCAATGTTAACGACATTAATGTGTTCCGGCTTAGAGAAAGATAGCTAGTTCCCCAAGGCGTAGGGAAATCTTGGTAGGCCCGCTTACATCTTCCGCATTATCATCACTCACCATCAAGTGAGATGATGCCAAGGGCTTACCAATCTATAATATATAAAAATGAACCCCTATTTCTTTTGGTCATCGCATCATGCGTGAATGGCTGGACCGATTTCGCTAATTCTTTTTTGTTGAGTTCGTTATTGTCGGAAGAAGGTACTTTTGTAGGGTATGGTAAGGTAGGGTAGTGTAGTTTAGTATAGTGTAGTGTAGTGTGAGGTGGTAAAAATAAAATAGGCAGTTTTCTGAAAACCAGCGCTGTGGTTCATCCAGCAGCTTATGTCTATTTTTACATCGAATATCGATTTCTTTAGTTTATATTTTTGTTTTTGTGTTAGCCGTAGGGTAATCATAGATAAGTTTTTAAAAACTTATTATGATTAAGTTTAGTCATAGGTAGGAAAATATCTCCATTTTTCTCCGATTCAGATTTTGATGCCGTAAATCCCACTAGTAAATTGTCTGAAGACCACAGAATACCTTTGTCTAAATTGTCTGTAAGACCACAAAATACCTTTGTCTAACATAGTCTTTGGGAACCCACGGCTAACACAAAACTAAAAGACCCAGATGAACATAAATAATTAGGGCACATAGCTCGTAGAACAGATGGGGCAGTTCATTTCTCGAGTGGTGACCGCGCACCAGAAGACTTAGCGCAGACTGGCCTCCCATACGAAGGACTGACGACCTGGTGAAGGTCGCGGAAAGCCGCTGGATGCGGGCAGCACAGGACCGGTAGTCGTGGAAACTTTTGAGGATGCCTTTGTCCAGCAGTGGACGCTTTCGGCTGATATGATGATGATGGTGATATGATGAACATAAATATGTATCATGGGCCATTTGAAAAAATATTATTTATTTATTAGCATCCCCTTTTTACTCTCCAAATTCTAATTTAAAAACGCCTACAGTTTATGATAAGAAAGGTTTTCGAATGTATTTACGATTGCTATAATCGATAGAATCCTCTAGAGCTATAAATAAAAATATCTGAAATCAATATTTAACCGGCACGCGTTACAGTTCTAAATATTATTTGTGAATCTATTTTCCATAGACTCCACACTTACAACGGGGTAACTCACCTGGTATCCTGATTATGAGAACAGAAGCAGAGCATCAACACCATCATCTTAACAGCTACAGGTCCACTGCTGGACAAAGGCCTCCCCCAAGGATTTCCACGATGACCGCGACTGCGCTGCCCGCATCCAGCATCCATCACTGTGTTATAAATCATGTTCCGAGCATTACAAAACCAAAGTATATACATATATTAGTACTACTCGTAACATACAGTATGGACACTCCCCGCCGCTCTCTAGATTGCGACCTCACCCCCTGGTCACCCAGATTGATACAGATTGGTTACAGTTTGGTTCTCGAACTTAAAGGATTATGCCGTGATTTTGTTTACTCCGTCATTTGTTTCTAGAAAAGTTCATTTCACGGCCGTTGTATGTGTCGCAGGCGTATTGTATGTTTAGTCATATTACATTACCGCTAGCTGTTTTACAATACGGAGCAGCACAATACGGAGCAGCATTGCAATACAGCGGGTCGACGATAAGGCAGATTGCATTACCGCTGGCATTATGTCGCAGGCATACTGTATGATTCGTCATTTTACATTACGGTCAGGCAAATTATATAATGGCGAGGGCTCTTTAACAGTTAAATCAATCAAACCTGACCGAACCTAACATTTCTCGCTTCGCGAGCTCATTTACAATCTGCCGTACGGCATTTTGCAATCTGCGTACAGAATTTTACAATTTGCCTGACCGTATGAAAAATGACTAATCATGCAATTTGCCTGCCACATATGTCGCGATGACGATGCAGCGTATCGTCGACACGCGGTATCGCAATGTGCCTCCGTATGGTAAAACAGCTAGCGGTATTGTAATATGACTAAATATACAATCCGCCTACGACATATGCACTGTCCCGGGTTTGACTGTTATAAATAATGTTCCGAGCATTACAAAACTAAGTGTGCAAGTGTCCATAAAAGTCATCTCGGTGTCAGTCGTAAAAGACGTGTTATGAAGCGCACGAGCACGGGATGTTGTTTCGAACTAATTTATTAAATTAATTCCCAACGGTTTCCGCTTCAAACTTGGGTAAAGTGTTCTCGAATAAGAACGCTGCCACGTGAGGGAACAAAACAATACTTGGTTGCGAAACAGTGTTTGTTGTATTTAATATCGCTACGTGTTTGTTTGAAAATTTGGTTGAAATTAAGGGATGCAAGAGGGAGTCGTTACCTACCTGCTTTCGTTATAAGAAATACCAAAATTTTTTGATGTTCTACCTTAGAAATGAGAACCTCCATAATTCAGGTATTTTCTCGAAATATATACAATAAATAAACTGTGAGTAGATACAAATAGCACTGGGTCCGCGTGGTCGACTAAGGCCCGATCGCCCTAATTCATGGTAGGCTCGAGCCCCTCGGTGGGGACGTATATGAGCTGATATGATGATGCTCGGAGTTTCTCTGCGTGATCGAATCAGGAATGAGGTAATCCGTAGGAAGCCCAAAGTAACCGACATCGCTAAACTTAAGTGGCAGTAGACGGGGCACATAGCTCGTAGAACAGGTGTACTTTGGGGCAGTAAAGTTCTCAAATAGTAACCGCACACTGGAAGATGTAGTATAGCAAGCCTCCCAGTCTAGTGGACCGAAGACCTGGGAAGGTTGCTGGAAGCTGCTGGATGCGGGCAGCGCAAGACTAGTCGTGTTGTAAACCTTTGGCGAGACGTTTGTCCGTGGACGTCTTACGGCTGATATGATGCTGATAATTACTAACTGAGAGCGTCGGTGGCGTAACTGTTAAGGCCGCAACCTCGAGTCCGGGAAGCCGTGGTTCGAATCTTGCCACGTACTAATGTGTTATCGAATTTCGATTTCATATGTACTTTTATCCGGCGCTCTTGAAGGAAAACATCGTAAGGAAACCTGGACACGCCTGCGAAGAAACTCGAAGGTTGTGTGTGAAGTCGATCATCCCGCACTGGACCCGCGTGGTCGACTAAGGCCCGATCGCCCTAATTCAGAGTAGGCTCGAGCCCCTCGTTGGGGACGTATATGAGCTGATAAAAATAATGACTGGCATTCCACACTCTGTATTTTAAGAACACACCTATATTGGAGTTAGAGAGATAGGTTGACAAAATCGTCAAAGGATAGGTAGGTAGGTGCAATTAATGAGTTGAGTTTAGCAAGTTCTAAATGGAGTTTGTATTTGAATTTCCTTGGATTTATTCCCTTAGGGGGTTGAGTTACGGTTATGAGTTTGATAGCACTCATTCGGGTTACACGAAATGTCGTGACAACTTTTGTATTTGTTGATATTTTCCTCTCTAGAGAGATTATTTGGTAATTTTCCGTAGTTTGTGAGGCCTCGCGATACTAAACTCATGATTAGATTTCGTGTGACATGAAATTAGTTACTTCACTGGAAAGCACAAAAGATTAGAAGATTTTTGGAAACATATATAATTAAGGTCTAACAAAATGAGCTGAAACTATTTTAACTAGTGCTTCTACCCATGAAACTGAACAACTTTCCCCATTAAAACCCATAGTCAAATCTCAAAAAAAATTGTTCTTTCCATACTAAGTTGGCTGATCAGCTGATCGAGTTAGTATGGCCAATTTTTTTGCGGTTTGACTATGGGTTCCATGGGGAAAGTTGTTCAGTTTCGCGAGTAGAAGCACCAGTTAAAATAGTTTCAGCTAATTTTGCTACACCTTATATAGTGTTTTATCTCCTACTGTGCTAGAAGATGTAACATGTTTTAGAAGGAAACAAAATAATAAATTTCAAAGTTTCTCATTTTGAATAACCCGATCAGGTAACCTGCCTGCTAAACCGAAGGTCGTGGGTTTGATACTCACCCAGGGCAAAAATTCGTGTGACAAACAGGTTTGTTTGCTCTGTGTCTGGGTGTTAAATATCTATTTAATTATGTATTTAAACGTAAAGATTAAAGTATGTATGTATGTAACAGTACAAGGCATCCTAGTTTGGGGCTAAATGACCTCGAGTGTGTGATTTGTAGGACATAAAAGACATTAAAAAGTATTTTACGAAGTTAGCTTGTCTAATACAGGTTAACACTAGGCTAAGCCTGTCTCGTGGCGGTCAAAAGAACATAAACATTAAAAAAATATTTAACAGGGGGCGGCTAAACAACTTATCGGAAATTAATTAATTAGTACAAGAAGTGGAAGAAAACAAAAGGATTAAAGACAATAAATAGAAACAAAGAACAGAAATCGAAAAAAT
The DNA here is from genome assembly GCA_947284805.1 of Coleophora flavipennella. Taxonomy (NCBI): domain Eukaryota; kingdom Metazoa; phylum Arthropoda; class Insecta; order Lepidoptera; family Coleophoridae; genus Coleophora; species Coleophora flavipennella. The sequence goes on along the minus strand of OX369280.1, from coordinate 13,191,390 downwards.
TAAACAATAATAATAATAATCATCGTCATCATATCAGCCGAAAAACGTTTACTGCTGGACAAAGGCCTCCCCCAAGGATTTCCACGACGACCGGTCCTGCGCTGCCCTCATCCATCGCCTTCCTGCGATCTTCACCAGGTTGTCGGTCCATCGTGTGGGAGGCCTTCTTAAGCTATGTTTTCCGGTGCGTGGTCGCCACTCGAAAACTATACTGCCCCAACGGCCCTGCTCACTGCCACTTCAGTTTAGCGGTTCTGTGAGATATGTCGTTTACTTTGGTTCTACCTACTACGGATTTCCTCGTTTCTGATTCGATCACGCAGATAAACTCCAAGCATAGCATGCTCAATTGCCCTTTGGGTGACATTGAGCCTTCTTAATTGTGAATAATAATAATAATAATACAGTGTAAATTCTATATGGCGACACCTTTGATTGTCGCTATATACACTGTATTATTACCGGGCATTTTGTAACATTATTGAGAGTTTTTTTTTTATACAGAGAGAAATAAGCGTCAAAGTAGGTAAACATAGTGGAGCCAGAAAATTTTGACTTTTCAAAGAGTGAATCGTTATATCGAGTGACGTTTTACAGAGTTTGAACTTTACAAATAGGTACTTTGTCACTCAACGTATTTTCAGTATGTTGTATTCGCTAATTTACGAAATTAAAAAATATAAAATAAAATGATTGTGAATATGATTATATGACAACCAAACAGTACCTTAAACATACAGAAAATATAGTACCTAATCACTCTTTTAAATAAGACAGCGCCGCGCGCGTTGTGGTTTCTTGGTAAGCCCGCTTCCATCTTCGGCATCGTCGTCAATTACCATCGGGTGAGATGATGTCAAGGACTTATCATTTGTGGATTAAAAAAAAAGATAAATGTCATCAGGAGCTTTTCTCTCAGAGCATTCTTTAGTTGTGTGAGAAACTGTAGTTTACACTGTCTTCGACTATTGGCGCCACAAGTTACTAGGATGTGCGTGAGTTCGAATCTAGTCAAAGATTTCGCCACTAAAGTCATCTTTACACATAGCCGAATGGTTACAGCTCAACATTCCGGAGACCGTGAGTTCGAACCCAGTCAATTTTTAAGCTATTGTATAGCTTTTATCGCGGGCTTTGAGGGGACCGAATCAAGAAATTTCGTAACGAAATTAAAACCTGACAATTTGATGATGATGATGAACTTTCTTGGTGATAATTTATTACATAAACATCCCGCGCCCCAAGGACTATATGGTACTGGTAAATACTGCATAAATAAAAAATAAATAAATAATTATAATTGCATAAGTTAATAAAAAATGCAATAGCTTTACCGCGGCAGTCCCCGAGTGCCACACGTCTTTTTTTTATTTTCCTTCTAATATTATAAACTCGAAAGTTTGTGGGAATGTATGGATGTATTTATGTTACTCTTTCACGCAAAAACTACTGAACAATTCTGGCAGAAATTTGGTAGGTAGACAAGACACGCACCTCGAAAAGTCATAGAAACGTTGTCCACGCGGGCGAAGCCGCGGGAAACAGCTAGTAAAATATACAAAAGCCAAGCTCATATCTTTGACGCCCCGGACTTTTAAACATCACGTCTACATCGTTACGTCTAACTAAAATAGTTAAGTCGGGGTACTTCATTAAACGTGTGACTGATTAACTAAGTTTCATGAAACTTTTCACTTTCGCGTCTATCCTTCTCACGAATATCACCGTTGGGACTGCATGGCGTGAAGTCTTAGCTTTGCTTAGTTTTGTTCTCAGCTACGTGAGTTTCTCTTAATATTTCATTACTCCCCTACACCATAGTACCTACTGTAACTTTGGTAATACTAAAAAAATTATCTAATATGCATTTCCTCGTACCTAATTTCACTCTAATCTATTCAAACTATCCGGCGTAAAAAAGTAACAAATACTTACATTATCAGAATAGCCCGATCTGGAATAGGGATCTAGATAAAATTAATATCCAAACTTGCGGGCCCCTTGCGGCTCGCGCACCACTCACCCTTAAAGACAGTCATAAAAACTATGTCCACACGAGCGAAGCCGCGGGCAAAATTTAGTTGAAACATAATTACCAGGTCCACTTTTTCTGACATATTAACTACCTATTATCGCCCTAATTCAGGGTAGGCTCGAGCCTCTCGGTGGGGTATATATGAGCTGATGTGATTAAAATGATCTACCTGTATTTACTCATCATCATATAAGCTCATATACATCCCTACCGAGGGGCTCGAGCCTACCCTGAATTAGGGTGATCGGGCCTTAGTCGAACCACGCGAGCCCAGTGCGGGTTGGTCGACTTCACACACAACCTGCGAGTTTCTCCGCAGGCGTGTGCAGGTTTCCTCACGATGTTTTCCTTCACCGTAAGAGCGTCGGCTCGTGTTACTTTGGTAATACTTTTAAGGCGGTAATATTACAGATTTTCGTTATTTTCAAATACTCCTAAACGATAGAAAAACCAAGTTTGAAAAAAAATCCCTTATTGTTGATGATGTTCCTTAAAGTCAAGAGCTATTAGAAACACGATTGAGCAGTTTTGGCTCGATAGAAAAAAAACAAATGTAGGTCTACACTTTTACTTTCAACTCTAGTTATGACTAAAATTTTTAAAGTTTAAATTTAAATACATATTATACAACAATATTTGTTAAAATAATACAAAGTGAGTATTTTTTTTTTAAATTTCATTGTAGTTTTTGATTGAAACGAAAAACCATTGAAAAAGTGTGATTATTTTCTTTACTCTGTTAACGTAAAGAAAAAGACATAGACAACTGTTCCAATAAATAACTCGCCTTAATGCAATGGGCATAGCAATCTTAATTATCTTTAAAAAAATCAGCTTATGTCTCCTTGTACCTAATACCTAACTTAACTTTAATACATTCAAACTATCCGGCGTAAAAAAAACAAGTACCTTCATTTATAATTTCACTTTTATTAAATTGGTATAAAATGCATAATTCTTAATTATTTGTATATTATTACGGCAACCCCTTGGGTTCCTTAAATAAATACACATTTGGTATGAAAATGTTTTATATTCAATGTTTCTAAATCTAAGCTAATGTGGACACTTAAATTTTCTTGTGATTATGCTTATTATCCTTATCCTTACTAATATTATAAATGTGAAAATGTGTTTGTTTGTTTGTTATCTTTTCGCGCTTCAACACTTTGACCAATCTTGATGAAATTTGGTATGCAGGTAGCCTGTGTTACGGAAAAGTATATAGGCAACTTTTTATCCCTTGAAAATAGCATAGTCCGATGCAGTTCCTGAGGGAACTGAAAAAATAGTATTTTTTTGGTTAACTTCTTTAAATCGCAAAGGTACAATGGATTGTTATGATTTTTTGCACAGATAGTTGAGGGAGTGGGAATGACAAAGACTGCTAATCAGAATAGCCGGATCTGGGATAGGGGTCTAGAGAAATGTGATGTCCACGCTCGCGAGCCGCTTGCGGCTCCCGCACCACTCACCCTTGAATACAGTCATAAAAACGATGTCCACGCGAGCGAAGCTACGTGCAAAAGCTAGTTGGAACATAATTATCAGATCCACTTAGTCTGACATTATCTACCTATATTTACTCATCATCATATAAGCTCATATACGTCCCCACCGAGGGGCTCGAGCCTACCCTGAATTAGGGCGAACGGGCCTTAGTCGAACACTTCGCAGGCGTGTGCAGGTTTCCTCACGATGTTTTTTCTTCACCGTAAGAGCATTGGATAAACGTACATAATGAAATCCCAATTCGAAAACACATTGGTACGTGGCAGGATTCGAACCACGACCTCCCGGAAAAGAAGGAGGTAGCGGCCCTTGCCATTACGCTATCGACGCTCCTTACTTAAATGTAGTAAATACTACTCTTATAAAAAATTAACTGCCAAGTCACTCAATCGAAACTTGGCATGTTTTTTCAGAATGTTTTTGTAGGGATTACACATTAATCAGCCGAGATTGTTTTACAAAAGGTATTACTACCGTGCTCCCAAATCAAGACTTTTTACATTTTCACAGAGTATTTTTGTCAGGATTTCTCTTCTTTTTTTACAACCATTCCGGGCGTGCGCGCAAAAACTGTACTAAATTTCAATTTAATCGGATGAACGGTATGGCAGCGAAAACATACGAACAAACAAACAAACATTGATTTTGAGACTTCAAATTAATCATAATATGTAATATTGCAGAAAAAGCGGAATTTCTTCAAAAGTATCTCGGGCAGCGCAGGACCGGTGGTCGTGGATATCTTTGGGGGAAGCCAATCATTGTCCAGCAGTGTATTTTTTTCCGGCTGATACGATAAATTACAAGCTTTTATTTAATTTCACTTGTCCCGGTGTCTGTAATAAAATCTTACAAGTTAAATTTCCCGGATTCCGATTGAGCTGAAATTTTGCATGCATATGTATATCGCGTAACAATGCAATATTTTACTTAAAAGTTTTTGAAATTATTATTATTAAAATTTCCTGTAATCTTAACAAAATACGGTGAAATTCCCAAAGATATTTGGTAATTATTAAGGAACATAACGACCCCTAGGAAAAATTTTATGTTATTATCAGAATTCTAGATATATATATGTCCACCAGTAAACATTTAGAAACTTCAACAAAAAAACGACGATTTTAAAACAATCCAAAGAATTCCTTTATTAAATCGGCTAGCAGATTGGAACATAATATTCCGATTAGGGATATCAGAATATTTAAGAGGAAACGCGTTCTAATGAATAGGTATTTCAATAAAACGTTGCTGTCTCCCTCCTCCAAACCTCTCCGTGTATAGCAAGAAAAGAATAACTGCAGCGCAGGGCACTAAAATTAACCAAAACAGCAATACGTAGTCCCCTATTTCCTCCTCCAAAACTTGACCAATAATATTTTTTTTTCAAAAATAATTTTAAAAATGCTTTACCTATTCATCTATGTTTTAATTTTATTGTTAATAAGCTTATTATTTTGTTGTTGGGCGTCTGAAAATGACGTTTTTATTGGGCAATTTTCTCAGTTTTTGAAGGCTTCTACTTCCTATTATAATTAGAATATGGAAAAAACAAAACATAGGAGCATGGCCACGATGGACATAGGTTTGATGGAAAAAATATTTTTGCTCTATTGTCAACATCATCCTGAAAATGATTGCGGACAGGCCGAACTGTCCTTTCATTTCCTTCTGTAACGCTGTGCATGTAATAATCCCCTAGGTAAAGCTCTACTTACTATTTATGAGTCCATGTTACTTGAAATAAAATGGAAAATAAAATAAAATAAATTGTCATTATCCAGGGAAGAAATAGGGGGCTATGTTTGTATGGAAATAATGGCGCCCGCGTTTCCTCTTAAGTGAAATTGAAAGGAGCAGATCTCAGCTCGGGCACGGGCAGCGCCTCGGGCAACATCCTTCATCAACTCTTTCAATTTTAATTCTAAAAACCTTTTTCCGATCACTTCAATAGTAACACCGTCAATTTAAAATCGAGGAACGTTTCGATCTGAGTTTATTTTGGGTTAAATGTACAAGACTTGAGGGTAATTAAAGATATCTTGGAAGCAGTTTACCAACTGTCGTTGATTTTATCGAATTTTATGGCTTTGTCTCCGATAGCCATATGGCGACATACCAACTAATTCACGAATGTGAAAACATATATTTTTACTTTACGTTTGAATGGATTTATGATGCTTTAAAACTGTTACTGTGTTTGTTTAAAAAAATATACACAACAATGCATTCAATAGCAGTATGGCACACAATTATCTTCACTCCATCTTGTCATATTTTTTGCATAAAACGTATCTTTAATTTTTAAAAGGCATGCATGTATAAAAACCATTTGTATTTTTCATCCTTTGGTCAATTTATAACCATTTAACTAGATTAGTTTAGTAAGATACTTATATCACTAGATTGCTAAAGCGTCATAATTATATATGAACCTCTTTCGTATAACTATGTTAAGTTATATAACTATATCCCTAGGGATACAATTATATCACAGCAATAGCTATCTTAATACGACATATACATATTTCGATTATATACTGTAAAAAGTTTGTCGTTATCATTTTTTATTAATTAAAAAGTAATAACCAGTGTAAGAAAGTAATAATCAAAGCCGTTTTTAAAATGGTCTATATTTTCATATAAGAATTAAAAATACCTTAAGGCCCTAAGATGGGTCAAATCACAATATTCATTTCAAGCTATCACGATGGAAAAAATAAATAATAATACACTTAAAGTAATAAAAACGATTTAACTTAATACAAGTTTAAAAATATTACCACTTTTGATGTAAAAAAATATCCTGTAGGTAGACCCTGTTTTTTGGATTAACTGCAAAATTTCTCAAAAAAACATTGTATTAGGATTGTAAATAAATCCAAAACACAAAAATCGGTGACTTTAACACCTTTCATTTTAATTGAACACATTTTTTAAACTTATTTGAAAGTATAGAAAAGTATTAAAAACATGTAAAAATCGAGAATTGGGCATTCGGTTTTAACGTAACAGCCGCGTTGAAGCCCGCATTGATTTGAACTTAAAATGAATAAACTTACGTTTAATATTTTTTTAACACGTATCAACCTGCTCGGATTGAGGCATCTTAAATCCTTAATTTTTTGCACAATGCCAAATTAGGAAAAGCTAGATATTCTTTGTGTATGTTGCCTGGCCGGCGAACAACCTGATATTTGATCTTATGAGATCAGCTTTACAATTGAATTTCGCTTGAGTCTTAACGCAACCTAAGACCTTTACTTTATTTCTTTATTACGAAAATGTTGTCTTAGCTGTTTTATTAATACCTTTATTGTCAGTATTTATTTTATGTGCCTAACTTATGTAGAAGAAAAATTCATTAATCTGTCTACCCTACATAGCTTTACAAAATAAAAAGTATCGAGTGAAATCAATTAATCTTGTTTTTGTTTTAGCCATACCAAAGTATATAATTATTATATTAGTACTTACATACAGTATGGACACTCCCTGCCGCTCTCTAGATTGCGACCTCACCCCCTCGTCACCCAGATTGATATAGATTGGTTACAGTTTGGTTGTCGAACGTATAGGATTTCTGCGCCATTTTGTTTGTTCCGTCATTCCGTTTTTGGAATGTCATTTCTGGACCGTTGTATGAAGTCACAGAACGGCCCTACAATAGCCTTTTCTAAAACACTATCAAATTAGAACCGTTACATATTTCCACCAGCAGTTTCGCCTAGCTGTGATTCGATCATTAGTGTCTTTTGTTCTCTATCTAACTGTTCATGCCGACTACTGCCCTCAGTTTTTTTGGATTCTGTACACCCAAACCAAAGTATATATATATATATATATATATATATATATATATATATATGTACTATCATACAGTATGGACACTCCCTGCCGCTCTCTAGATTGCGACCTCACCCCCTCGTCACCTGGATTGATACAGATTGGTTCTCGAACGTATGGTGTTTCGTCGTGATTTTGTTTGCTCCTTCATTTGAGTTTAGAAATGTCATTTCGCGACAATTTGTATGCAGTGTCCGGGGTGTGCCCAAAGAGTAACCAACCGTGCCCTATTAATAAGCCTCAGCTATCTGTCTATCTGTCAACGGCCTGTATTGGATGAACTGTTACAGGTGAATAGTTAAAATTTTTACACAGAGTGTATTTCTGTTGCCGTTAAACAAAAAATAATAAAATTAAAGGGGGCCCCATTTATGAAAAGTGCTTTTTTAAACGTGAAGAAACTAGTGACATCTAGTACGATGGTACGGAACCCTTTGTGTGCGACTCTGACTCGCACTTGGCCTGTGTTTTTTAGTATCTATGTTTCTTTCTAATTATCTTTCCGGTTTGTATGTATTTAGCATTTCTCCTACCATGAGTCATCCATGACTGTCATGAGTTTTTTAGTTTATTAGTAAATGAGCCTGCTTTGGCATATGATTATGATCATCACATCAGCCAAAAGCCCTCCACTGCTGGACTTAGGCAGATTTACCAGACGTCGGAATTTGTCCTGACATGTCAGGATTTTTAGGCACCGGTCAGGATTCCGGCCGGACTTTGAAATGTCCGAATTTTATAGATTATTTAGGTGTTTTTAGGTCCTCATCAAGGTACTGTTGCAGCCCATAGACTGTATGGAAAGTAAAAGTAGCCTAAATGGCAGATTGTGAGTCGGCGAGTGACCGGTCGGCACTCAAAAGGAATATTATAAGTGGTATTTTATTACTATGATTATGCGTCGTCAATCCGCGCGCGCACCAGTTTCAGGAAAATGTCAGGACTTTTTGGTAAAAATCAGGCTTTGTGTTAGGACTTTTCAATTTAACATCTGGTAACCCTAGACTTAGGCCTCCATTAAGTTGGGGCTGTTTTGCCCTAGGGGGGGGCGTCGCACTGACGTACTTTTAAGGTGGCTACGCTGCCAAAGTTTCGCGAGGGGGTGTTTAGTGGGTAGTGCGGTCTTCGGGCCTGTGTATACGTATTCATATACCTTCCGAGTATAACAGGGACGTATTCATATAGGCGCAGAGCTGTGAGTCCCACATAACCAGCGGCAGCCCCCTGGTATGCGTAAATGCATTCACCTCCGCTCTCCCTTAACAGGAAAAAAAAAACCGTAATCGCCACTCTTGGCAGGCGGGTTGGCGATCGCAGTCTGCAATGTGGTGACACAACACTGGAATAGGACGCTGCTGGCTGTCCTCCGGTTTATAATCCCTTAGTCGCCTCTTTTGACACCCTCCTTCGGTTCTTTATACCTTAGTCGCCTTTTACGACACCCTCCACCGGTTTTTGATCCCCTAGTTGCCTCTTTCGAAACCCTCCTCCGGTTTTTGATCCCTTAGTCGCCTCTTACGGCACACTCCTCCGGTTTTTGATCCCTTAGTCGCCTCTTACGACACCCTTTTTTTATTTTTCAAGTTGGTACATCACCTCACCTGATGGTAAATGACCGGATGCCGAAGATGGCAGCGGGCTTACCAAGATTCCCCAACGCAATGAGGAACTGGCTTTATCTTCAAGCCGGGACACATCAATACTGTTAACATTGATGTTTGGTGGCTTGACTTAGACAAAATGGTTGTGGCAAGCCAGGTGGGCTTAGAGAATTACCTTTCACTAACCAAACAGAGTCTTACAAAGTTAGACTCCGCCGGGAGTCGAACCTGCGAACTCCTGAAGTGAAGCTAATGCATTGAACCATTACGCCACGGAGGCGCCTCGGGAAAAGACGGGGTGGTACTATTCTAAGGCCACACAAAATTTACGAGCTATGAGCCACGATAAAATCAGAAAAAAAAATCTAATACCTATCGTTACGTCAAATCTCTACGAAACGACCACTCTAAGGGAGCTTTTACATCATCGAGTGCTTGACGACATGTGTTTTTGCTGTCACGCGCGACCGTGTCGCTCAAATGACTGATGTGCATGTGTCAGCTAGTTTCGCTTGCTTGTCATAGATTACTATAAGTGATGGTCTTTTCGCTCTTTTTTCGAGCGCCTGAAAATGCCTACAGCGACCTTGCGTGTGACATTATTGGTCTCAAGTCTGATCCCTTGTAACCTTTGTATTTGAGGTTCCAGATTTATTATTTTTTAGGTGAATATCTTTGCTAAGCTTTTTTGCGTAGTAACTAAATTTTGAATTAAAGGTTACTTTTCATAGAGACGTGTTTGAGTCTCGTCATTTGTTATGCTACGATAAAATATTTAAACTGCTATTTTTTTTTACTGTGGTCGATACTTTACACAAGGATTCTAGTCGTGTTTTAAAAAACTTTTCCAAGGGTAACTATGAACAATTTAAATTAAAAAAATTAGACTCCCCATACAAATAATCCTAATCTGTGTATTTTTTTAAAATTGATAAGCAAGGGGTTTGCTGTGTATATAATGTACAGTTGTACTAAAAATATTAAATAAATAAAAGTAGCTGATCAGCTGATCGATTTGTTTGAAGAGTCCGAAGCTTTTTTTTGCATTGGTTCCTTAAAATCACAGCTCACAAAAAGGTGGATGGGGGCTCATAGCTCGTAAAATAGATCAGTAAAGTTCTCGAGTGGTGACCGCGCACCAGAAGACGTAGCATAGGCAGGCTCCCCACTCGGTGGATCGAAGATCTAGTGAAGGTTGCGGGAAGATATTGTATGAGGGCAGTGCTAGACCGGTCGTCGTGGAAATCCTAAGGGGAGACCTTCGTCCAGCAGTGGACGTCTTTCAGCTGATATAATGAAGATAATGATAAGGTTCTTTGGTTTAAGTTATTCAGAATCACGAATAAAAGATCTACTATTAAATTAAACCATTTTATATAATTATTTAACCGTTCCCTTATTTAATTAAAAACTTTAGTTCCCTTTTTATAAATCTGTTGCAGCTTACTGTCGAATCGTATAAACTACTAGTGGAATCCCGCGACTTCGTTGTCACTTTAAAAAAATCTCGATATAGACAACAGCGTCCCTCACCATCTAAGAACCATCTAGGTGACCCCGTAAAGTATAGAAAAATACTTTCATCATAATCGGTCAAGCCGATTAAGAGGAAAATAATTAAGAACACAAGCAAACTGAAAAAAGATAGAAAGAAATTATTTAAGGCCTTAAGATAATCAAATGACAATATTCAATTCAAATTATCAAAAGACAGTGTAAACCTATCACTGTGGACAAAATATGTAATATACTTAAAGTAATAAGAAATCTATTTCATATTAAAAAATCCAACTTTTAATGTAAAAAAATACATATACTGTAGACCCGGTTTTTGTAATTAATTGCAAAATTTCTCGAAAACAAATAGTTAATATTGAATGAAACCGACACACAAAAATCGGTTACTTTAAGACATTTAATTTTAATTGAACACATTTTATTTAAACTTATTTGAAAGTATAGAAAAGTAATAAAAACATGTAAAAATCGAGAATTGGGCGTTCGGTTTCAACGCATTGATTTGAACTTAAAATGAATAGACGTTCGACATAATTTTAACACGTATCGATTTGCTCGGATTGAGGCATCTTAACGCCTTAATCCAAATCCAAAGCTGTGTAGTATCTGTTTAGTAATCTTTGCCCTTTGATACAGCCGACTAAGAAGCCGAAGCTTTGATGTGTGCGAAAAGTTTCACACGTTTTGCGGCGCGCGGCGTGACGATAAAAAGCTGTTTTACATTACACTAATGACTAAACTAGCGAAGTTCATAAGTATTTCACACTAAGCCCTGGCGTATAATAAAATGAATATTCTTGTGCGAAAATCCTACTTATATTATAAACGCGAAAGTTTGTAAGAATGTATGGATGTATGGATGTATGTTTGTTACGATTCCTGCTGAAATTTGGTAGGTAGACAGATTAGGACCGGGATTAACACATAGGCTACTTTTTTCGACGCAAGCGGCTCGCGCACTGCGCACACTCAAAAAGTCATAGAAACGTTGTCCACTGGCTTCACCCGCGGGAAACAGCTAGTTTAACGCAAAGAGATAATATTTCCTGCAACAATCGTTAATAGACAGATTATATATAAACGAATATAGAAATTACAGTTTTGACATAAAAGCATTAATTAACTTTCATGTCTGTGATTTGTCATTGACTATTCATTTAAGGGTCCCTAGGTGGCTCTAGTTTCCATACAAACGTAGTTCCGCTTTAATACAAAAACTAAATGCGAGACTGAATCCAAACTTTGAAAATACAGTGTGAACTCTGTATAATATCACTCGATATAACGATTGACTTTTTGAAACGTTAAAAATTTTCTGGCTCCAGTTGGTTTACTTTAATGCTAATTTCTCTCTGTATAACGTAAACTCTCAATAACGTCACAAAATGCCCGGTCCCTTGAGTGTCGCTATATAGAAATTACACTGTACATTGAATAGTCGATGTACGTAATTACTAGTTATTTTCGATGTACTAATATAAAATGGAAACAATAACGGAAAAAATAAGAGCAGTTTTAAACTTTCAAGATAAGTTTAAATTTACTACGATGAAAACAAATTACAAACATCGATGTGTGTCTCATTAATATTTTTACAAAGTTTTCATTCAATCCGGCATGCAGATTTTGTATGAAAGCGGAACTACGTTTGTATGGAAACTCGAGCATTCTGGGGACCCTTATGGCAAAACCCTTTCAGGAAATAATGCAAACCCCGAAATCAAGGGATGGAAAAAGACATTTTTCTGCAGTTGAAACTGCAATACATTTTTTTAAATAAATTTATTACAATTAAGTCTGCTACAAAGTGTAGGAGGCCAAAACACGAATTGATAAAATTGTTTCGATCAAAAAAAATAGCAAAGTTCGCTTAAATTTTGACAGTTTTTGATGTTTTAGCGCACAATAACCAGTTTTACTTCACTACAGTTAGACATAGCACCTTTTTTTCTGTCTTATTCCTCAATAAAATCCTGACATATTGTCGGACTCACTTTTTTGCAAAAATGTCTATAACTAAGTTAAAAAAATAAAACATTGAAAAAGTGCATAAAAGTGTGGTTATTTTCCTTACTCTTTACACGTAAAGAAAAAAACAGAGACAAATGTTCTAAACAATACCTCGCCGCCGATAAATATCGATGTATGTAATTAGTTTTCATCGTAGTAAATATTAACGTAACTAAACGAAGGCCTAAATTAGTTTTGTACATCGAAAACTAATTAGAAACATCGTTATATGTCTACTCAATATATTTGCAAAGTTTGGATTCAATCTGGCATGTAGTTTTTGTATTAAAGCGAAACTACGTTTGTATGGAAACTCGAGCCTCCTGGTGGCCCTTAAGTAAAGCTTTCTAGAGCACATTGTATAATATGTACTTTCTTACTAACAATAATATAGGTGAAAACAAAATACGAGTATAACTTGGGAAGGTAAAGCGGCAAACTTGAGATGTACATGTAAATGTGACGCGTAGATACTTAGAGAACCCGCTCTAAACTTATTTGTTATACACCGGCTGCGAAAGTATGTCACCATGTTTCGTTTAACGAAGAACTAATTAATCCAATGAGCGGAGTCTTTGCGTTAACGAGGCCGGGCGTTTGTACCCCTTCCTCTGTGCCACCGAGAAATTGGGTTTCAGAAATCGATCTCAGGAGGAAAGCCTGCAGCGTTATTCAATAAAGACTTGATACACAAACTGCCAGCGTAAACTTTAATATTATCAGACGAGGCAATGACCAAAAGATTTAGACAGAAACTGAAGGCCTCCGTGTATTAACCGCCTCCATGGCGTCATGGCAGTCCATTTGCTTCACACCAGGAGGTCGCAGGTTCGTTCCCGGTGGGGTCAACTTAGAAGCGAGTCTTCTAAGTTGACCCCACCGGGAACGAACCTGCGACCTCCTGGTTGGTAGTAGGGCATTTTCTAAGCCCGCCTGGCTAGCTACCACCATGTGATCTAAGTCTTGCCTCCAAACATCAGTGTTAACAACATTGATGTGGTCCGGCTTGAAGATAAGATAGTCAGTTCTCCATTGCGTTGGAAAATCTTGGTAAGCCCGTTTCCATCTTCGGCATCATCGTCACTTACCATCAGGTGAGATGATGACAGGGCTTACCAATAGTTACGAAGTAACTAGTGTCTCATCTGTGCCAAAAGTCAATAAAAAAAAGCCAAAAGTAAGTAGTCTTTCAATCCCTAACTAAAGGTTGCCTGGTATAAATCGCTTAAAACGATAAGGCCGCCTCTGCACTCTAAGTATATTAGAAACTATAAGTCCTGTATTGTTTTTTATCGTGCAATAAAGTATAATTACATATTTACTTACTAAGCGTCAAGCGTAGGATTTGTAATGTTTTAACAGAAAACATGTCAAAAACAGTGAATAAGCATATTTTATTAATATAATAGGATAATATATTTTCTTAGAATATACAAGATCTTACAAAGACCGACTATCACGGTGAATTAAAACATCGTGAGGAAACCTGCACACGCCTGCGAAGAAACTCGCAGGTTGTGTATGAAGTCGACCACCCCGCACTGGGCCCGCGTGGTAGACTAAGGTCCGATCGCCCTAATTCAGGGTAGGCTCGAGCCCCTCGGTGGGGACGTATATGAGCTGAGATGATGATAACGAACAAAGTTGTTGTAGGTCCGTGAACTGTGTTGTTCACTTAACATACTCAACAACTTTTGTTCTAAGAATTTGCTGAAATCGCAAAAAAAAAACTTTTGAATTCACAATTTTGTGCATTTTTCTATAGTGACAATTTTTTTTTGAGAATTGACTATGCCTTGGGAAAAGTTGTTCGGACTATTATGACTAGAATCTGCTCATAAAATTGAACAACTTTCTCAAAGGAACCTATACTGAATTTGCAAATAAATGACTCCATACAAAGTATGAATATTAAAAAAAATAACGAATTTAATATGGGTGCCATGGAAATACCGTTCAGTATCATGAGTAGAACCTCTTCCCCAAGTTTTCTATAGACACCTATACAGGGCGTAACAAAATTGGTGTAGTTTCCATTAACTGGGGCTTCTACTCATCAAACTGAACAACTTTTGTTCGATCACTTTTACGTTCTATCCCAAAAAAAAATTTTAACCCATCATACAAAACGCTGATTAACCAATTTTGTGCATATTTTGTATAGAGCGTTGATTGCTTTTTGCGAATTGACTATGGGTATGAGCTGATATGATGATGATGATGAACAGTTGAACTTGAGAACAGTTGTTCAGTATGATGAGTAAAAGCTACAGTTAACGGGTCCTACAAAACTTTTGTTAAACGGTATATAAGTAATTTTCTTCGAAGTTTTTTCTTGTACGAGGGCCCAGTGCGGGTTGGTCAACTTCATACACTACCTTCGAGTTTCTGAGAAGGCGTGGGCAAGTTTCCTCACGATGTTTTCCTTCACCGTACGAGCGTCGGATAAACGTACATACGAGATTGAAATTCGAAAACACATTGGAACGTGGCAGGACTCCCACATAGGAGGTAGCGGCCCTTGCCGATGCGCCACCGACGACGCTTTCTATAACTCTACTAAATCATCCAAATACGAACATAACTCCTAAGTAACAAAATAAACTTTGATGAATCGCTAGACTACATGTGATTTATTTGTTTGGCAGTATTTTTATAAATGCACTGATAAAGGCAACAATTGATATAGACGAGCCAGGCGCCCCGTCAGTTTAACTAAATTGATTGATTGCCACGTTAGAGGCCAGGGAGACGTAATCTTCATCCTTCATTCGGAGTTTCCTCGGCGCTCGTCTTTCGTAGCGAAGTGGATGACGAATTTCTCTACTGAATAAAATACCTGCTCCTCCTGGAAGGAAATAAACGTCCAGATATATCAATATAATTAGTTAACGTATTTTTATTAAGTAATGAAAAGAATTATTTTATTGTAACAAAATTATCAGTAGGTACTAAAAATAATATCTCACTAATTACAAATTACGAAACACCTAAAATACCTAAAATGGAACACTTAAACACCTAAACTCGCACTTAAAATAACTTACATAAAACACCTAAAATAACTAAATGGAACACCTAAAATCGCACTTAAAATAACTTACATTAAGCACCTAAATTACCTAAAATAGAAAACCTAAAATACCTAAAATGACACTTAAAACACCTTAAATCACACTTAAAATAGCACATAAAACACCTAAAATAACCCGTCCCTCGTCATCCCGGAGCAAAGGTGCCCATAACACTAGCTGCATTTCCGCGCTGAATGGCTATGGATAGCCTCTGCACCAGGAACTATCCGGAGCGGAGTCAAAGCCCCTTTGAACTAGGCAAAGGATTTTCTCTGAATTGAAAAATAGGATTACTATACAAGGTTACTTTCTTTTACCTGACATTCGCTGGTCCAGTTATTTTTCAGGGCAGACAACATTTTTTTCGTTAATAAACGTCAAAAAATTTTTGACTTTCCATGCACATATCATACACTATTGCAGAAAAACTATCTGTATGAAATATATTTTTTTTACGTTTATTTAAAATAGTTTTGCTAATGACCTGAACAATAAGTGGACCAACTGATGTCAAGTCAAAAATAACATTTGTGTAAAGCTTTTGTTTTGTGATCCTTTTTGGACTGATATTTTAGTTCTGATGACCTACTAAAAGGTATTGCTGCACTTGGGTAGGGTAATGGGGTAATCTTAAATATTTATTTATTACCTTAGGCTGCCCCAACTGCAGTGCGACTGGCTGTACTATTTGGCACCGGGCATGCGCGGGTGCCCGATTTCTTCGCGTTGTGGTGAGATTGCCCGTGGCTCCCTTTTGAGATTGGCTGCGACAGCACACCACCATACTGCGAGCCGTGAGCGAGAGCGTAGTCCAATATTCTGTTATTTTGGATGTCTCTGAATTGCTGTAAGAAGGGGAAGTAACTTGACGAAATTTTAAAGGTATATTTACACCTCCTTTAAGAGTCCATAGGAGGCTCCAGTTTCCATACAAACGTAGTTCCGCTTTAATACAAAAACTACATCCCAGAATGAAGCCAAACTTTGCAAATATATTAAGTAGACACATATAAATGTTTGTAATTAGTTTTCGATGTACTAATATAAAACGAAAAAACAAAGAGCAGTTTCAAACTTTTAGTACAAAACTAATTTAAGCCTTTACTGTGGTACTAAGATGAAAACTAATCGATAAATGTCTATATACTCAATATATTTGCAAAGTTTGGATTCAACCCGGCATATTTATTTATTTACACTTATAGTACACCAAAAACAATTTCGTAAAGCTAATACACAGGGATATTATAATATAATGTACAGTAGGCGGTCTTATTGCTAAAAACAATCTCTTCCAGACAACCTTTAGTTACAGGAAAGCACGAAATACTTAATTATATATTAAGCTTAAATTTCTTACCAAATGGAAATATCTAGGTACAATATTTGTGTGTAATAGGTCTGCTGCCTGCATCATCGTTAACAACCCATAACGGCACCACTGCTTGGGCACGGGTTTCCTCTCAAACTTGGTAAGGTCAGGTCATACTCCACACACAGTGTCAAGTCTGGATTGGTGGAGGTTCTAAGGCTAGGGCAACAGACAGCCCGCTGTGCCGCGTGTGAATGGAGGACATGAGACAGCTGCCTATATACTTCTGGCACACCCTGGACACTTCATACAACTGGCCAAAAATGACATTTCAAAAAAGGAATAACGGAACAAACAAAAAGGCGGCGAAATCCTATACGTTCGACAACCAAACTGTAACCAATCTGTATCAGTCTGAGTGACGAGGGGGTGAGGTCGCAATCTAGAGAGCGGCAGGGAGTGCCCATATTGTACGTTAGTACTAATATATATACTTTGGTTCTGAATTGCAGATAATATGTGACAGCTTACAGGGCCGAGCATCTTGGAGACGTGAGGAAGCTCCCGGAAGTCGTTGGAAACCTGTGGGGGGCTACTGGAATTCTTGGAGGAGATGGGCTGGCAGAAATGCTGGCCAACCACGAAATCGGAGCGCATTAGACGCCTGGTCGCAGTAACCAGCCCGTCCTTACAATTATTAGGGCTAGGGCAGACCACGCTTTCAGAAGTTTTCAAGGCGCCTACAAGGCGTCGGTGGCGTAACGGCTAGAGCCTTGTGTTTCGAATCTCGCCACGTTTCATATGCACGTTTATTCGACGCTCTTACGGTGAAGGAAAACATCGCGAGAAAACCTGCACACGCCTGCGAAGAAACTCGAAGGTTGTGTGAGAAGTCGACCAAGCCGCACTGGGCCCGCGTGGTCGACAAAGGCCCGATCGTCCTAATTCAGGGTAGGCTTGATCCCCTCGGTGGGGACGTATATGAGCTGATATGATGATAAGACCTCTGACACGGCTTAAAGAGTGTCATCCAGTGATAGCAACCAGCACTTGCGAAGCACGGGAACAATCGAGATAAATGTTACTAACAGTCAAATCCATCCAGGTAATGACCATGTTTCTGGCCAGTTATTCCACCCGCACTAAGTTACGACCGCTTATTTCATCAATAAGCGGTATAAGATCTTCCCATTTGTCTTGAGCTTATATATATATATATATATATATATATATATATATATATATATATATATATATATATATATATATATATATATATATTTATTATATATATTATTATGTATATATTATATATTACGTGTCATATTTATTTATGTTACATTTATTAAATTGAGTTTGTATTTATTAAAATTAGGCTACGTAGGTTTAAATGTAATATTAGTTGTATTGATGTTTTTTAACTAGCTTGTACGTAATTACGTGTTTCTTTGTCCTACTAAGTGCTCTGTTTAATATTGCAAAGGTTGACTGGAAGAGATCCCTCTAAGGGATAAGTCCGCCTTTGTACTTAAGGTTTTTTTTAATACATTATTTAAAGTGTATATTTTGTACAATAAAGAGTTTACATACAAACAAACTAACAAACAATAAAGATTATATTACTTATTACTTAGATCTATTAAAAATATTTCTATAAACCTTATGTACCTACAATTTATCAATTTGTCTTTATGACTTTTATACGCGAAAGATATTTTAACAGGTAAAGTTAATTGAAATCCCTTTAACAAATCCCCTAGTTTAGTCGTCGCGGCTTATAATGTAGGTAATCAAAAGTTCAGTATAATAAAAAAAAATTCGAGCGAGACCTACAGTACTCGCATATGATGTGTAACATGTGACAAAATACTTTATAAAAGAACGGCAAAGATACGGCAGACTAGGCTGTATGGTGATAGATACTTTTGCCTTTTCCGCGCTTTTAAAGCCTGAAAAAACGCGACTCCCTGTTCCACATTTCCGTCCCATGGGACACATTTCCGTCCCATTTCACGAAATCACTCCCACAAATTGCAGGAAAGCGAGAGCAAAGATGTTACACATCAAAAAACATCCATAAAAACTTTTGAAACTCGTGTTAAACAAAATTAACGATAAAAAATGCGCACTAATTTACCTTATTCGCTTCCGTTCCACCTAACTCTGAGAAATTTGCAAAGTAAGACTTGATTCAGAAGGGGCCCGAGGGCCGTGCCCTGCTGGACGCTGGTGCAAATGAAAAGCTACTATCAAGCGCCATTTTCGTGATATTCGCCGATGGATAATAGACGTCGTTAGTCTGACTGCGATCGTCGGTTCGGGGCGTTACTTTTTCAAGTCATCTAGTCAATCGTTTATCACTGGGTTGTTGTGTGAACTTTTTGGCTGTGAATAGAGTAATGGAGTTGTGTTCATTTTTAAATATCTGCTACACAAATTTATTTAATTACAGGATGAGTTATTTTTTGAAAATAAACGTTACTTTGTTGTAAATAAAGGTTCAGCCTTCAAATCAACTTTTAAGATATATTTTTTACATAAAACACCTTAATATCTTTAGTAATAAATCAAATCACTATATTTCACGATCGTATGCGAAGTTAGATGACTAAACGCGGACGAGAAGTAAGAGAAAAATCAATGACACGATTTTAAGAAACTAAACAAAAAAACTGGTTGTCTGTAAAGTCGGTTTACGGACGATAATTTTACGTGATAACGTGTCACAAGTCGAACGCTTAGACCGATCGTGCCTCTCTATCGCTTCTTCCGCACTCTCGCTTGCACGTTCGGCTCAGGCGGGACGTGACATGTGAGGACGTGACAATGAGTCATGCTTTTTCGTGAGTGCGGCCGGCGTTCATCGATTTATAAGACGTTATCTCGTCAAAAACAACATACAGAACGTGAAGCTAAATGAAACTATCCATAAAACACTTGATTTTGCAAAAGTCAAAGTCAAAGGTTTAAACATAACCCACTTTTTTGGATGCAACATCCGAAATATTGATTTAAATCGTGTATAATGCAGCTTTTATAAGGAATCGATTGACACCTGATTTTTCAAAATCTGCTTATTAGTTAGTAGCGCTACCGTGGAAGATACGTTAATAAACACAATATACTACTATAGTCACCATATTTCCTTTTGGCTGTGCCATCATCATATCAGCCGAAAAACGTCCACAGCTGGACAAAGGCCTCCCCTAAGGATTTCCACAATGACCGATCCCGCGCTTCCCGCATCCATATCAGCCTCCCGCGATCTTCACCAGGTTGGTCATTGTTTTTAGAATTTTCAACTGTAGGTCGAGTAGATTGTACAAAAGTGGCTGTACCATAGTTTGGTAAAAAAAAACTCTCAATAAAATAAACCGATCAAACCTTCTCTATTCATTCTCTGTTCCTATTTAGGGGGAGTCATTCGGACGTCAG
The DNA here is from genome assembly GCA_947284805.1 of Coleophora flavipennella. Taxonomy (NCBI): domain Eukaryota; kingdom Metazoa; phylum Arthropoda; class Insecta; order Lepidoptera; family Coleophoridae; genus Coleophora; species Coleophora flavipennella. The sequence continues at coordinate 13,171,047 of OX369280.1, read as the reverse complement.
CCTCATTAGTTAAGGTAACTGGCCCGAAATTTGCCGAAGTCATTTCCTGGACGGGTTACTTAGTAAAGATTTCCACTTTGTACAATCTATTCGACCTATAGTTGAAAATACTAAAAGCAAGTTTTTACTTTATAAACAAATTTAAATGCGAAGTAAAGGTAAGGTTATTAATTTATTTGTACCTGCTCTATTAAGCGTAGCAATACCAATTGTAAGTCAACCAGTTATAGAATATATTTATTATAATTATTATAACGTAGAAGAGATGGCCGTTGGGACAGTAAAGTTCTCGAGTGGCGACCGAGCACCGGAAGACGTAGCGTATGCAGGCCTCCCACTCGGTAGAAATTTGACCTGGTGAAGCCGATGCAGCGCAAAACCGATCGTCGTGGAATAATCCGTGGGGGGGGGGCTATATTCAGCAGTGGACGTCGTTCGGCTGATATGATGATTATAACAAACTAATTGTGATTTATATTTGCGTCGGTGGCGTAACGGCTAAGGCCGCCGCCTCCTGTCCGGAAAATCTTGGTTCGAATCCCGCCACGTACCAAAGTGATTTCGAATTTAGATTTCATATGAACGTTTATCCGACGCTCTTACGGTAAAGGAAAACATCGTGAGGAAACCTGCACACGCCTGCGAAGAAACTCGCAGGCTGTGTGTGAAGTCGACCGACCTGCGCTGGGCCCGCGTGGTCGACTGGGGCTCGATCAGGGTAATAATTCAGGGTAGCTCCCCTCGGTGGGGACGTATATGAGCTGATATGATAATGAATTGTGAAATTTAGTTTACTGCAGAATAAAATATTACTAATTACCATTTTATCGAACGAACTGTCAAGTGTCAATAATCATTAAATTTGTTGGTAGATAATTAATTAATCTGCCCAATAAATTAAATATGAATACTGTTTTTTAGTTATTTATTACTATATTAAACTACCTTTAATAGTTCCAACAATAAGATAAGATAAATACTCTTTATTGTATTCAATAGTTAAAAAAATATAAACAAATTATATAAACTAAAAAAAACTAAACATAAAAAATATAAAAAAAAACAAACACAATATAAAAAAGAAACTTATATAGGTACTATAGCGGTACAATTTGGGCGCTCTTATCGCTCAAAGCGATTTCTTCCAGACAACCCGAATTTGTGTAACTAAAATTATTTCATTCAATGGTAGATAATTATGCCAGTCAGGATGGGAACGCCGGCCAAGCGCGAGTTGGATATATATATTAGTACTATCATACAGTATGGACACTCCATGCCGCTCTCTACATTACGACCTCACCCCCTCGTCACCCACATTGATACAGATCGGTTACAGTTTGGTCCTTGAACGTATAGGATTTCGCCGTCAATTTGTTTGTTCAGTCATTCCTTTTTTGAAATATCATTTCTGGCCCGTTGTATGAAGTGTCCAGGGTGTGCCCCTACGCCACACATAATTATTATACCTATATTAAAACGATTTTGACCTCTTTTGCTCCAGCGTCACAAGTGTTCGAAGGTTGCTGGCTTCTGAATTCTATAGTAGTTAATTAAACCGCCTTTTAATGTTGTAGTTTTTACATACCTACATAACCACGTGGATGTTCTCCATTTCTTTTCTTTTATTCTTTTTTTTATATTTTTGAATATACATAATTGTTCGCTCCTACCTGTGTTCCTATCGGCGGAGACTTATATATAGCACTGTATTTGTTTATAAGTTTTATATACTATCAATATTTTGCTGTTCATCATATCAGCCGGAAATCGTCCACTGCTGGACAAATGCCTCCCCCAAGGATTTCCACGACGACCGGTCCTGCGCTGCCCGCATCCATTCCCGCGATCTTCACCAGGTCGTCGGTCCATCGCGTGGGAGGCCTGCCTACGCTACGTTTTCCGGTGCGCGGTCGCCACTCGAGAACTTTACTGCCCCATCGGCCATCTGTTCTACTAGCTATGTGCCCTGCCCACTGCCTCTTCAGTTTAGCGACTTTGTGAGAATTTTGCTGTAAGTCTTCCTAAAATAAAAAAAAAAAACAATTAATAATAAACAAAAGACATCAACGCGAAATACAAGAAAATGATTTGATTTTATTGTATCCAATTTGGACTCTTTAGGGCAAGTACGAAACACGCTTGGTGAGTTTTTATTATTTATTAATTTACTTCAAGATTATAAATAAATTCACACCAAATGTTACACTTGTACATGTTAACGTTTTTATCATAGAGCATAAACAATAAAACCTATATAAAAAACCTATATTATTCTTGTATGAGGTCTCCTTGATTTTTCCTTTTTTTAATTGTTTATTATTTGTTGGTCAATTTCCTATCATCATCATATCAGCCTAAGGATGTCCACTTCTGGACATAGACCTCCTCCATGGATTTCCACAACGACCGGTTCTGCGCTACCCGCATCCAGCGGCTTCCCGCGACCTTCACCGGGTCTGCCTACGCTAAGTTTTCCGATGCGCGGTGGCCACTCGAGAATTCTAACATTTCCCATACTAACACATAATTTCTGTAAAATAAAAAGCAGCCAGCAACCTATCACGGTTCCAAATATAGAGCCTATTAAACGCAAGGACGGACAGAAGGGCAGCGTAGGCTTAGTAATAGGGTCCCACCGCTGCCTGTTACTGGACCCTAAAAATGCCATAAGAGGGAAGAATAGCAAGCACTCTCCATAAAAAAATAGTAAAAGGCTTTTCCACATCTGAATATTATCCGGTCAAAATGTTTCATTAATACAATAAAAAGCTAGGTCTCGAAGTTTTTTTTTAATAATTATTGATTTGATTACAAATAAACAAATGATGGCCGAAATTAGTTTTGTACGACAACACTGAATGACAAATAAAATTAAACTAGTTTATTGTATTGAAAAAAGAAAAACGTGTAAACCAAGTTTTTTTATTGTGTCAATAACATACTTAAAAATAATTATACGATCGGTATTAAATATTAAATATTCAGAAGTGGAAACACGTTTACTCTTTTTGTATGGAGAGCGCGTGCTATTCTTCCCTCTTAAAAGCCATTCTCGAAGTAATGAGATCTTTATCATTTATGCTGTTTGGCAGAAAGACTTTTATAAACATACATAGGTAGTAGGTATTCAGTATGTTTTTTAACCAAAATTTTATGAATGTCTTGTTAGTGTATTCACCCGTAAATAATGAGGTTTTCACAAAATAAAGCATGTACAAATTCATCATACCAGCTGATTTTCAATTCATGTTTGCGTCCCCTATCGAAATATATGTTCATATAGATTCCTATAGTTTGGGGATCTTCAAGGCAAGAGTGAATAGGCATTATTTTAATTTGCGTGTACCATCCTCGACTGCATAATTACTTCAGGTGAGTTGCAGTCAAACGCACTCAAATTTTTAATAATAATAATAATATAAAACATCGTATAACACTATGCCACATTCATAAAAAAACGTCCCAACCTTTTGAGAAGCGAATAACAAATCTAACAATTAATATAGTTGAAAACTTAAAAACATATTAAAGTCGTTTTATTAAGTCCACAAAATGTTTGCGTTAACCGTAACTAACCCGTAACTCTAAACTTAAACGATTCTTTGACCCCGCCCCGTGCGGAAAGGCATTAACATCCATGACATCCGAAACTTAACTACTGTTTTGGATAAGTTTACATCATAATTGGGCAAAAATGAAACAAGAGACGAAAGATGGGCGTTTGTCGGAATTGGGAAGGATGCTCACAAAAAATGACATCCTATGATGACCTACGAAGTGTTGCCTGAATCACACTATAATATTATAAAGGCGAATGTTTGTGAGTGTGTATGTTTGTTACTTCTTCACGCAAAAACTACTTAACGGATCTGGCTGAAATTTAGTAGATACACAGATTAGGACCTGGATTAACACGTAGGCTACTTATTTTTAGGCTCGCAAGCCGCTTGCGGCTCGCGCACTGCGCACACTCAAAAAGTCATAGAAACGTTGTCCACGCGGGAAACAGCTAGTAAATTATATTTATAAAATGTGGAAGTTATAAAATGTTTAATAATTTTTTTTTTAAATTACCGAGAATAGTTAATGTTTAATTTTAAGTACGGGGACCAGGTTCGGGTTAATCGGGCTAGTAACAAACCCCATTTTCAGAAGTTTTTTTTAAACTACCACCTATAAGGCATCCGACACGGCTTAATCATTCAACATCATCATATAAAGGGGCAGCGGGCAGGGCACATAGCTCGTAGAACAGACGGCCGTTGGGGCAGTAAAGTTCTTGAGTGGCGACCGCGCACCGGAAAACATAGCTTAAGCAGGCATCCCACGCGGTGGACCGACGACCTGGTTAAGATCACGGGAAGCCGATGGATGCGGGCAGTGCAGGACCGGTCGTCGTAGACACCCTTGGGGGAGGCCTTTGTCCAGCAGTGGACGTTTTTCGGCTGATATGATCATGATGATGATATCAGCTCAAACACATCCCCACCGAGGTCTCGAGCCTACCCTGAATTAGGGCGATCGGAACTTAGTCGAACACGCGGGCCTAGTGCGTGTTAGTTGACTTCACACACAACCATCGAGTTTCTTCGCAGGCTTGTGCAGGTTCACTCACGATGTTTTCCTTCACCGTAAGAGCGTCAGATAAACGGACATATGAAATCGAAATTTGAAAACACATTGGTACGTGGCAGGATTCGATCGAACCACGACCTCGTGGACAAGAGGAAGCGGCCCTTGCCTTTACGCTACCGACGCTCCCATAATTAACTAATCACACTAATAATTACTATAAATGCGAAAGTTTGTGAGCGTGATGTGAGTGTATATGTTTGTTACTTCTTCAAGCAAAAACTACTGGACGGATCTGGCTGAAATTTGGTAGGTTGATAGATTAGGACATCAGTCATTTTTTTTAAATTATTTAATAAATTAATTATTTATCTTTAGTTGTAAATACGGGTTCGTAGTTGTAAGTCCGGGTTGGCAGATGTGCCACTAGGGAAAACCCCATTGTTTGAAGTTTTTTAAGCTGCTTCTTTACACGGCTTAATTATAACCATCTAGTTAGCGCAACCGACACCAACGCCTTAACGTGACACGTGAAGCACGACTAAATATAACTACTAGTCAAACTCATCTAATGAAAACCACGGTAGACCTCAATTGAGCTTTATCTCTAACTAGCTGTTCCCCGCGGCTTCACCCGCCTGTACATCGTTTCTTTGACTTTTCGAGCGTGAAAAAAGTAGCCTATGTATTAATCCAGGTCCTAATATGTCTACCTACCAAATTTCAGCCAGATCCGTTCAGTAGTTTTTGCGTGAAGAAGTAACAAACATACACAGTCAAAAACTTTCGCCTTTATAATATTTGTGTGATGTGATTCTGACCCCAGTCACTCTCTTTCTAGGCCTTACGATTTTCTTACAACAATTTTTTCATTAAAATATCGTAGTCCAGACGAGGCGCAACGTAGACTGTCGCTATGATAAATGGCACAGAAGGCCCCAAATCAGATGCACGTGACGTCATCGCGATGGTTGGCTTGAGTAATATTTAGCGGGGCCAAGCTTATTTTCGTCTCCAGCCTTAAAATGAAAAATATGTTAACTTTTTAACACTTTCGCTCCAGTATGGTACTTGTTTTTCCTCATACAAATATATAAACGTATCAAAACGTTGTGCTTTATCTAATTTATTTCATGCGACGAGTACTGACATTGACGTTAATGCACGTCAACGTTCATCGCAACCCATACACAAAAGCCGTGTACAGACGTTGTGTGTGAGAGAGAACGGAATGGTGTAATGTGTTTGAAGTGTCAACTTAGCGATATGAAATTTCGATGTTGCGTGACGCTAAAGATTTAACATTTTGATATGTTGTGGCGCTATTACTTCACAGATACTAACTGCGTCGGTGGCGTAACGGCTAGGGCCGCCGCCTCCTGTCCGGGAGGTCGTGGTTCGAATCCTGCCACGTGCCAATGTGTTTTCGAATTCCGTTTTCATATGTACGTTTATCTGATACTCTTATGATTAAAAAAAACATCGTAAGAAAACCTGCACACGCCTGCGGAGAAACTCGCAGGTTGTGTGTGAAGTCGACCAACCCGCACTGGGCCCGCCTGGTCGACTAAGACCCGATCGCCCTAATTCAGAATAGGCTCGAGCCTATCGATGGGGACGTATATGAGCTGATATGATGAACTGACGTTTATATATGTTCTTAAAGTAAATCAAGTATGTTGAGCGACGTATTTATACGTTGTTATAAATGTATTTCCAGTATTTTGGCCGTCTACATACGTAGTTCACGCGAATGTGTTAAATTACTATATAAACTTGGTACCAAGTTTATAAAACCCGGCCAAGTGTGAGTCAGAACCGCATACTTAGGGTTCCGTACCATCATACTAGATGGCGTTAGTTTCTTCAGTTCCGTACTATCATACTAGATGGCGCTAGTTTCTTCCCGTAAAAAAAAACGCTCGTTTCGTTTAAATACTAAACATTCCCTCTCGTATATCTACCAGTTACGCTAGACTACCAGGTTTATGATATAGCGTCCCCACTTACCTACCCTAGGGCATAACAGTGGGGGCCGCTATTCCTGCCAACACCATAAGGTGAAGACGAAAACAACGCGGGGCACGTGAGTTGTCCATTAAGCGGAACTGCTCGTTTAATTACTGACAGGGAAACATCTCCGCCACTTGCCTGGTGAGCAAGAAGAGCTAAGCTAGTACTGCTCCGGCCGATCCAGCCGCGTAGGAGTAAGTCTGGACAGGTGCGATAAGCGCCGGGAAGTGAGCGTGCCTACAGCTCCGGTACCACACCGGGTATGTGGGAGCCAGCTTCTCTGGCGTCCCGAGCGGGGATCGAACCGCCAGCAGCGAAAGCCACGGGAGGTGAGCGCGCCTACAGCTCCGGGACCTACCTGGATAGTAGGTAGTGGTTCTCTTCCACGAGGCACTCGCCTTGCAGAGTACCGGGACAAGTGTCTTGGCGGCAAGACCTACCGTAACTGGTCCTTAAATACTAAACAATAAAAATTCACCCTGTAGCATTGTGTAGTGTATAATAGTATCACAAACACCAATGCATACATGTGTGAAAGTGTGGTCAATGCGGTCACATGAAGCTTCGACCGGAAGTGGCGCCTCCCCGGATATTGAACGGTGAAATGTTGCGCGGCGGCGTTTCAACTTTAAAAATGTTTACTATATCCATTTCCGTTTTTAAGGTTCCGCACTAAAAGGGTAAAAACGGGACCCAATTACTGAGAATTCACTGTCTGTCTGTCCGTCCGTTTGTTATCAGGCTGTATTTCATGAACCGTTATAGTACCTTTAAATCTCGCACCGAGCAGACGTGTCGTCGCAGCTCTGTTTAATTAATTACAAAGTGCATAGTAATCTAACCCATAGCAGAAGGGAATAGTAAACAAATCTCTGTGAAGTGCAGTGCCGTGTTTTTAAATAATTACTTCATAACTCGTCGAGGCTGCTCCCCTCACCACCCCGAGTAAAAGAAACGGGCTCCAATAATTCAACTCTGTCTAACGCAAGAGGTATGAATACAGTCCGTACCCCACCACCTAAAACTCAAGCCATCGAGGCAAACAACACACATGGATCTAACTCGGATCTCACCGACGGCGACTTATCCGATAGAGCTAGGAATGAATTGACCCGGCAAAAGCGTAAACGTGAAGACAGCAATGCGGAGGTGTTAAGGTCCCTATCAGAAATGAGAACAATGGTACTGAATATACAAAATACTAACGAAGAACTAAAGTCGGGGATTAGTTCCATCAACTCCTCAATATGCGACATTCGCACTGATCTTAATGCTGTTAGGTCCGACTACCAAAAAGCAATGTCCATCATCACGGACATGCAAGATAAGAATGTCGAGATGACAAATGAGCTCACTGCCGTGAAGGAGTCCATAGAATTCCAAGCATCACAACACGACTCCCTCCAGAACCGTATTAAATCCCTTGAAGATAACAACAAAACCATTGAAATCTCGATCGCCGAGTATAAAAATCTCAAAAACTTAGTCTCCGACTTGAAATTTGAGGTGCAGCAACAACACCAATGGGAGAGAATGCTTAATCTTGAACTGTCGGGAGTCCCCGAGACAAAGACAGAGGATCTGTATGAATTATTCATTCGCATCGCAAAACACGTAGGAGTCACCCTTAGTGCTGAGGACATCGTCCATGCATCAAGGATACAACCACGAGTAAACACTTCCGGGCGTCCCAGAAATATCGTAGTGAAGCTAAAGAAACGTATTCACAAAGACAACATTATTGCAGGGTTGAGGGCAACTAGGGGTGTGACCACTCTAGACGTTTCTATGGTCGGCGATTCCCGTCGCATCTACGTCAACGAGCATCTGACGGTAGAAAACAAACAGCTATTCAAGAAATGCCGTGATATAGTAAAATCAAAATCCTATCAGTTTATATGGATAAAAAACTGCAGGATCTACGTGAGAAAAGACGATACCTCGCCGCCGATAAACGTAAAACACGAACTAGACCTTACCAAACTGTAATTGGAGCTTTTCTGTTTTCTGGTTTTTTGATAACGTTTTTACTTTCCATAGTTATAAAGATTAACACTTATTGTTGTAGACATGCAGTGCACACTGTCTCTTTGTTGCGAAGTCTGTACTGGAAACCTGCCGGCAGTATTGCATGGATAATTTCTGACCCTTACAATGCCAATATTTACGCCTCTAATCAACAATACCTACCTAAAACCATGCATTTGTTGTGTTGCAATATATTTACAGTTAACCTACACCTACACTATACATTTATTTCACTTAATTACTCAAAAAACAAAACAAAATCACATCTACGAGTAGATATACTCCTACCTACAATCATGTCTACCCGCAGCTGCTGTTGTTGGCTATACCTACTTACTTTTCAATGTGTGTTAAAATTGTACCCGCAAATACACATAATCCGAATAACTCCTTCTGACCCATTTTCTTGCTATGACCTGTATAATTCATCATCATATCAGCCAAAAATCGTCCACTGCTGGACAAAGGCCTCCCCCAAGGACTTCCACGACGACCGGTCCTGCGCTGCCCGCATCCATCGACTTCCCGCGATCTTCACCAGGTCGTCAGTCCACCGCGTGGGAGGTCTGCCTACGCTACGTTTTCCGGTGCGCGGTCGCCACTCGAGAACTTTACTACCCCATCGGCCATCTGTTCTACTGTATAATTATAATGATACTATCACCAATACAAGTAATTCGATCGTTGTAAGTACCTATAATTCCTACCTACTACACCGCTTTATATCAATAAATGCTTATTTTTTTCCAAACAAAAATGGATCGTATAAATCTTAGTATTTACTTTCAAAATGTACGCGGTTTGCGTACAAAAACGCATAGTTGTTTTCAAAACATTTTAAGTAATAACTACGATATCATAATAATGATTGAGACGTGGCTTTGTGATAGTATTTTTGACCGAGAATTTTGTGACGACCGATACGATGTGTTCCGTTGTGACAGGGATTTCGTAGCTACGGGAAAGTCAACCGGCGGCGGTGTGATGGTGTGCGTGCGGCGCGAACTCAATGCTCAGCTATTGCCTATTGTTTGTTCACCGACTGAATTACTTTGTATTACGATACCGGCAAATAGTTTAGGCATACCCTCAAATCTTAACATTTTGGCAACTTACGTCCGCGGTGAATATTCGTCTCAGCCTACAGACCTCAAATGCCTTTTATCACTTTTAAAAAATATCCTACCTAAAGGCGATAACGAGAATTTTTTAATCACAGGTGATTTTAACATGCCTTTCGTACAGTGGATAGATGGAAGCCCTGTTTTTTGCTCTAAACGCGAGTCAGCTGAAAGTCGTTTATTAGGAGTTGAATTGATTGAACTTTTATCTCTCCATGGCTTTACTCAATATAATCAGTTTCTCAACTCAGCTAACAACATTCTTGATCTCATTTTTTGTAATTTTTCAATGGAACTATCTATCTCACAATTTCCCCTAACTAAAGTCGACAGCTTTCACCCCCCCTTAAGCATAAGTGCTTCAGATATTTTTCTCAAGCCCTTTACCCAATGTAATAGAGTCATACATCAATATTTCAAAGGAGATTACCAGAAAATTAATGATTTCCTAAATTCCATTGACTGGGAAAAGGAGTTTACTGCCAAGGATGTGAATGAGTCATTGGAATTATTGTACGAGTCGATTTTTATTAGTATACAGTTACATATTCCCATTACTTTTTCAGCCAATAATAGACAAAAATACCCCGTTTGGTACTCCAAAGCTTTAATTAAAATTATACGAGAAAAAGCCAAGGCGCACAGGAACTGGAAAAAGTTTAATAATCTCAATGATTACCATGAGTTCTCGATACTAAGAGCCCGCTACCATAGGGTTCATGCTGCCTGTTACAGTAAGTTTTTATATAAAATTCAAACTTGCATTTCTAAAAACCCGAAACACTTCTGGTCTTTTGTTAAATCCAAAAAGGGTAGGAGCTCTTATCCTCAATCCTTCACTTTTAATAATACGCCATTAAATAACGGCCCTGACATTGTTTGTGGATTTAATGATTATTTTCATAATATGTTTACTCCCCCTGCATCAATGTATCCCACTTTAGATTTTACTGAACCACAAAACGCATCTTTTAATGACATAAACACCTTAATTGTCAACGAAAGTACTGTGGAAACACTATTAAGAAAATTAGACACAAGTAAAGGTGCTGGTGATGATAACCTGCCTCCTATTTTTATTAAGAACTGTGTCAACTCCCTGATCACACCTTTAACGTTAATCTTTAATAAATCTATTAAGGAGGGAACAGTTCCTGATAGGTGGAAGACTGCGCGTATTGTACCTATACATAAAAAAGGATCAATTAGTAAAATTGAAAATTACCGGCCAATCTCGATACTGAACATTTTTAGTAAAATTTTTGAAAAGATCATTTATGATTCTGTCTATCATATTATTCTAAACAGTATCCCTAAAGAACAACACGGGTTTATCACTGGCAGATCAACTACAACTAATCTCACTCTATTCGCAAAGTTTGTGCGCGAGTCTATGGAAAAGGGTCGTCAGGTTGACGTTGTCTACACCGACTTTGAGAAGGCGTTTGATCGCGTGGATCACGTCATTCTGCTTTCAAAACTTAACGCACTTGGTATCCATGGTGATCTTCTTCGGTGGGTAAAATCATACCTGACTAATAGATCTCAAGCTGTTGTCCTCGGTGGGTTTAAATCAGACTATATTACTATACCTTCTGGTGTACCCCAGGGCTCTCTTCTGGGCCCACTCTTCTACAATGCCTACCTATATGACATTTTTAACTTTATATACAATTCAAAATTCTTGATGTATGCTGATGATACCAAAATATTTTTAGATGTAGGCACTGAAAATGACACCTTGAAGCTACAGCAAGACCTTGATCGACTAAGTCAGTACTATAAATCTAATCGTATTGTAGTTAACACAGCTAAGTGTCAAGTAATTTCATTTACACTGAAACACCGTCCTATATACTACAGCTATCACATCAATGGCGCAATTTTGGAACGTGTTAACTTAGTTCGTGATCTTGGTATACTATTTGATCATAAACTCTCCTTAACTCACCACATAGATAAAATAACTGATAAAGCTTTTAAAATGTTAGGTTTTATTATGCGAACCTGCTCCCCATTTCGTAATTCCACCAGCATTAAAAGCGTTTACTTTGCATACGTTCGCAGCGCCCTTGAATATTGTTCCGTTGTTTGGTATCCTATTTATGACAAATACTCAATTAATATCGAAAAAATTCAAAAGCGCTTCGTCAGATTTTTGAATTATCGCACAAATAATCCCAATAAATCATATGATGACAGTTGCCAAACTCATAGTTTACTTCAGCTTGATAAGAGACGTATTCAACTAGATATGAATTTCTTATATGACATATTAAACTCAAACCTTGACTGCCCGGAGCTAGTCGCAGCCATGGGGCTCAGCGCGCCCCGACGGCGACAGCGTTCTTGCAATACTCGCCTTCTGCATGTACCCTCGCACCGCACTAACTACGGAAGAAATGAAACCCTGACACGTATTGCGGATACATACAACAAACTATTCTCCGATTGCGATCCTTACCTGCTCTCAAAGAATTCTTTCAAAGATAAAGTGCGTATAATTCTCCTCGAATTGTAGCCAACATAGTAGAACGCGGATGTTATCTTGTAGACACACACACACATATATACAACACACCACCCTCACACACACACACACACACACACACACACACACACACACACACAAGTTCCTCATCAACCTCATGCATACATGAAAACCTACATTAACTCGTGGCAACAAACGCAGGTTTTTAGTTCACACTGTATCTGAGCTATTTTTTAATATAAATGTGTAATATAGTAAAATTTATGTGCTGCCTAACCTAACTGTCTGTTTTTTGTGCACAGTGTTTGGCTTATCTAGGGTAATCTGTTATTTGCCTTGCTGTTTCTCTCCTTAATAAGCTTAATGTTAAATAAGTTTGCTGTTGATTGCCTTAAGTAAATAAATAAATAAATAAATAAATAAATAAATAAATAGCCAAATAGTTGAAATTTTCACAGATGGTGTATTTCTGTTGCCGCTATAACAATAAATACTAAAAAACCGAATTAAATAAGTATTTTTTTCACTTTTTTGCTCGATATTGATAATGAAGACGCTTGAAATATCCACAGAATATTTAGTTATACATATATTCACTTTAAAAGTGAATAATTTAAAATAAAAAAAATATTTAAGGGTGGCTCCCAAACGTGATTTTATTGCTAGTTTTTGCTCGATATTGACAACGACAACAGGTACACGCTTGAAATATACACAGAATATTGATTTATATTATTAGATTAAAAAAAAACATTTTCATTCATTCATATCAGCCGAAGGTCGTCCACTGCTGGACATAGGCCACCTCCAAGGATCTCCACGACGACTGGTTCTGCGCTGCCTGAATCCAGCGGCTTCCTGCGACCTTCACTAAATAAAAAAATATAATTAAATTAAAATAAAATTAATCCCCCTGGCTTCCATACAACAAACGTGCTTTTTATAGATAATGGTAAGAAAACTTTCGTGCGCGAGTCCGACTCGCACTTGGCCGGTTTTTTTTACAAACTTTACATTAACTTCGCGGGACCGGTTTTAGTGGATATCCTTGGGGGAGGTCTTTGTCCAGCAGAGGACATTTTTCGGCTGATATCGACGGCGAAGTGACATGAACTCCTAACTTACATTTTTGTGATTTCGTGATTTTTATGTAGTTAGGCGTAAAATATCATTTTGCATGCACTCGTGAAGACACCCACCTTGATTTTTGAATATATAGCGAGGTATTCAGTAGTGTCAGTATCTTCTAAACAAATCAGCGTATAATATCTTGCTGTCATTATCTGCTATTTAGTACTTTTCGCATACTTTTTGCTGGCAAAATCATCTATCTACTAAGGGACACGTGCATACTCTAGCGCTGCACTTGGCCGTCTGACGACTGAGCGAGCGAAATGACAACATTGCGAAATAGTGTTGGTAGGCTTTTTCTTTCACACGATACTAACTTTATGCGGTGTGATAGAGAAAGGCGCCAAGCTTACGTCTGGGTGACAAATAATGAGACCATTGCAAAATATTTTGATTTTAGTTACTGTTGTAGATAGAATTTATTGTTTTAAAATTTAAGGTCATTCTTAAAGCAAATGATTCTGTTTACCATTTTATATTACTTGAATCACATTTTTTTTTTCTTCTTAAGTGATTTGTGACAGTGCGTTTAATATTCCAACTTTAGAAGAACTATTGACAATTTCACTGGAGGAGTAAAAAAAGTACACAAAGATTTGAGCTAATGAAGATTAGCTGTTGCCCGCGATTTCACTCGTGTGGATAACTGAACATGATAAATTATGGAAATTAAGAAAAACTACATTAATTCAACTACATTAGTTCAATTATCATTTGAGATCCTAAATCCGAAAATAAAACAGTTGTTTATTATCATTGCAAGAGACGCTCACAGGTATCTGCACGCGCTTGAACTGGAACGGGAAGTTTTTCGGGATGAGGGAGATGCGAACCAAACTAAACCAGCTAACCACCATTCGAAACTTTAGATTTATACATGTAATAAGTAGTCTAAGTAAAACGGCTGTGACATACCGATTACCGACAACAGATGAAAACTATAAGGCTTCCTATATTAATTTTGATGTATTACGACCTCATTCCCGTCCATCTCACTAAGGATGTGATCATTTATAACCGCCACCAACTTGTTTTTAGAGGTGATAATTGTCCGCACACAATTATGATGATGATGATGATGACATTAACTTGCCGTGTTAGTAGTTAGTTTGGGACAATTCTTGGAAGCAAAATCAGAACCACTTCCCGGTTTCCGATTGAGCTGAAATTTTACATACACCGTAAAATTGGAGTATAGTGTATGGCGTCATTTTGAATATAATATGACGAATCAGTCATTTTTTATGCAACTCCATGATGTGGGTATCAAATGAAAGGATTTGCTGTGAAAAATACTAAATAATTTTAATTATTTTCAAATTAATGCTTAATAACAAGTATTTTTATCACGCTTTTATTAGCTTCATCTGTATGTATGTATGTATGTTTGTAACCGACTCCTTTGCACTCGATTTTGCCCCACTTTAAACGGACAGACTGAATTCAAACTTGTAATTTATCAAGAATTAGTGACAATACAATAATTTCATAAGTTTACCTCATTATAAATTGATAATTAAATAAAGTTTAAAAAAAAACTAAAAAACACGCTTTTAAAGCACATCAAAGCTCTTTTCATAAAAGAGCGTGGGGCGCTTGTGTCACATTTTTCGTATATCGAGCAACCCACGCTTTATCATAATAATACTTGTATTTTTCGTTCATTATTGTTTATAAGAATTATTTTTCACTTTTTAGTTTGATGTGCTTTAAAAGCGTGTGTTTTAGTGTTTTTAAAACTATATTTATATATTTCGCTAAAAGACTTGACCAATTTAAATCAATCTTTAAGGTAGAAAACTCTAAATAAGTTGAAAAAACCTAAATTTAGTATTATATTTTTTATCATTATTCACAATTAGAAACCCTTGGCATCATCTCACTTGATGGTGACGATGATACCGAAGATGGAAGCGGGCTTACCAAGATTCCCCAACGCAATAGGGATTTGGCTATCTTATCTTCAAGCCAGAACACATCAATGCTGTTAACACTGATGTTTGGTGGTAGCTAGCCAGATGGGCTATGAAAATGCCCTACCACCAACCAAACCAAGTCTTAGAAAGTTGACCCCGATGGGAATGGAACCCGCGACCTCCTGGTGAAAGCGAATGGACTAACCATTATACGCGACGGAGGCGGTTATAAATACATAACATTAGTATCCTCCATTTTGATTTTTTTGTAATGATTTAATCCTATGAAAAGCGGAGTGATAGCACAAATCCAAAGACACAATATTTGTCAAAATCGGTTAAGTGGTTTATGAAATAAGAATGAACAGATAAATAAACGTACATACATAGACTGTTAAAAAAACATAACCTTCCTTTTTTCGTGGTCGGGAAAAACAGGTAGCTTGTTTTTATCGTAGAAATTACAGGGTGTTGCCAGTGACGGTCATTATATAATTAAAGCTTCTATCTGTCTTATCAAATTTTCTGGTGTGCAAGGAAGTGTTCATTTCATTACAACTTACACTCCTGTTTATAGTTGATACGATATTAGATTCTTCAGTTTGATGATGAGACTGTCGAGGAGTTCCGCGAATCTGATAATTACGAAAAAAAAGTAGCTGTTTGGTGTTCTTTTATGTCGCAGGCATACTGTATGATTCATCATTTTACAAACGGCCAGTCAAATTATATAATTAACTCAATCAAAACTGACCTTCGCAAGCTCATTTACAATTTTCCGTTTGACATTTTGACAATTTTCCTGTTTCGGCATTTAACAATTTGCGTACATAATTTTACAAATTAACCGACCGTTTATGTACAAACGAATTATTACAATTTACCTAACCATTTTTGCTTACAGTATTTTACATGTTGCCTGACCGTTTATATACGGACGAATTATACAATTTGCCAGACCATATGTAAAATGACTAATCATACATTTGCTTGTGCATTTTACAATCGGCGTACAGCATTTTACATGTTGCCTGACTGTTTATAATATACGGACGAATTATACAATTTGCCTGAACATATGTAAAATGACTAATCATACATTTGCTTTACATTTTACAATCTTCATACAGCATTTTACATGTTGCCTGACCGTTTATATACGGACGAATTATACAATTTGCCTGACCATATGTAAAATGACTAATCATACAATTTGCGTGCCACATATATTTTATCGGTAAATGTATTGATTCATAAACTTAAATACTATTTTTAATTAAACAACTTGAAAAAAAGGAGGTTCTCAGTTCGATCTGTATGTATGTATGTTTGTCCGCAATTATCTCGCGTTTGGCTGAACCGATTTTGGTGCGGTGTTCAGAAAAGTATTTGTTACGCTTAGGAGAAGGTATTGGTATTTTAACCGACTTCATTGAAGTCTGTTTTTAGGTTTTTTAAACTTTACTTTTTACTAATAATATATTCGGAGTACTACATTATTACCAACAGAACTATTCCGAGCGAATCTGCTTACAAATTCAGTGAGTTTCAGCGAAGCTCTGCGTCTATATTTACTGCGGAAGTGGCGACTGGACAGTGTGGACAGTACTGTGGCAGGCTGTTCACAGCCAAGCCAAGCTGTGACATGTCAGAAATGTAATTTATACCCACAGAATAGCTAATATAATTGACTGACGCGTTGGCTCAGTGGTTACTGCTCTTGACTGCTGATCCGAGAGTTGTGGGTTTGATCCTTACCCAGGGCAAGCATTTGTGTGATGAACAGATTTGTTTGCTCTGTGTCTGGGTGTCAAATATCTATATATGTATGTATTTAAACGTATATAAGTATATATATATATATATATATATATATATATCAGTCTCTGGTTCCCATAACACAAGGAATCCTACTTTAGGGTCAGATGACCATGTGAGATTTGTAGAAAAAAAATATACACAATTCACAGCCTAAACTAACGAATATTATAAAAAAAAGAAGTCTAGCCCGCTTCCATCTTCGGCAACATCGTCACTTACTACCAGGTGAGATGTTGTCAAAGGCTTACCAATCTATATATATATATAAATGAATTGCTGTTCGTTAGTCTCGCTAAAACTCGAGAACGGCTGGACCAATTTGGCTAATTTTGGTATTGAATTATTTGTGGAAGTCCAGAAAAGGTTTAAAAGGTGAATAAACATAGAAATGCTCGGAATTAAATAAATAAAAATCAATAAATAAAATATCAGTCAAAAAATAATTGGTTTTAGGGTAGGGTAGTGTAGTTAGGGTAGGGTAGGGTAGTGTAGTATAGGGTAGGGTAGTGTAAGATAGGGTTGGGTAGTGTAGTGGAGGGTAGGGTAGGGTAGTGTAGTGTATGTAGGGTAGGGTAGTGTAGGTTAGGGTAGTATAGTAATGTAGTGTAGGTGTAGTGTAGTTAAAGGTAGGGTAGGGTAAGGTAAGGTAGTGTAGGGTAGGGTAGGGTAGTGTAGGATAGGGTAGTGTAGTGTAGGTTTAGTGTAGTTAGAGTAGTGTAGGGTAGGGTAGGGTAATGTATTGTAAGGTGGAACGAAGTTCGCCGGGACAGCTAGTTGTGAATAAAAATAAATAAAATATAGTGTCTGTGTTTGTGTGTGGGTTGGAAGAAGTTTTCTAACAGTGCAATTTGTAATAGAATAATGGAGAACTTTATTGTTAAACTAGCTGTTGCCCGCGGCTTCGCCCGCGCAGTACGCGTTTTAGCCACTTTCTTATTTTTTTTTTAATAAAAACCTTCTCCTCACAATAAATAAATACAACAAAAAAGAACTAGTGAAATCGGTCCAGCCGTTTACGCGTGATGCGATGACCAAGGGAAATAGAGATTCATTTTTATATATATGGGTATATAAATCACAATACAATAAAATATATGTGACGGAAGAGCTAAACAAATAACAGTTATTTAAACAGTTGTTAAAGTAACTGACATAGCTTTCAGAATTGCTAAACTTAAGTGGCAGTGGGCGGGGCACATTACTCGTAGAACAGATGGCCGTTGGGGCAGTAAAGTTCTCGAGTGGTGACCATGCACCGGAATGTATAGTGTAGGCAGGCCTCCCACTCGGTGGACCGATGACCTGGTGAAGGTCGCGGGAAGCCGCTGGATGCGGGCAGCGCAGAACCGGTCGTCGTGGAGATCCTTGGGGGAGGCCTATGTCCAGCAGTGGACGGTTGATATGACAAACAGTAGTTAACATTAAATGGTTAACGGCTTAAAGGAATTTCTTAGTGATAAAAACATGTGTCATACACGTGACAGTTAAAGTATTACTCCCAAATAACCTAAACAATTTTATTTAAAATTAAAACCCGACTGTATATAAAAATTTATCCTATGCCTCGTATACTTAGAATTGTCCACCACAGTTATTATTTTCCAAAAATATTTCAGGTACACGTATGGCTCCGTTACAGTTTTATTATATTACTAGTGGATGCCCGCAGCTTCGCCCGCACAGATCCCGATTTCTGCGGTTCCCGTGGGAATTTCCCAAAATCCTTTCTTAGCGAATACCTACGTCATAACATCTACCTGCATGCCAAATTTCAGCCCGATCCGTCCAGCGGTTCGGGCTGTGCGTTGATAGATCACTATGTCAGTCAGTCAGTCAGTCAGTCACCTTTGAGTTATATATATTTAGATAGATCATGTTTTTTTTAAAAAAAAATTCAATAGATAAGCCCTTGACATCATCTCACAGTTTAAACAGACACCAACATTATCAAAAAACAATTTAAAACTATAAAACGAGCGATAGAAATAATCTATTATTTTTTTTAAATACGATTACATCAGTTGTAAATAAAATTTTTGTATTCAGTAAATCATTCCAAGCCCCCAAGCCTATACTTTTCTTTGTATTAATAATGAGAGAAGGATCGACAACACAAAAGTCTTATTTCGCCACCAAAAACAAACCCCACCAATATTCATTTCCTTTTGATGCCAAAAATCATTTTCCATTTTACTTCCTTCATTAAAAACCTTTCGTGGCGTTGGAATTAAACTCTGTCAAGCAAAAAAATTTGTCCAACTCTTATTGAAAGTGTTAATCTCGGTCCAGAAGGTATTTTCACGAATGAAAAGCTACAAAATTTCAAACCGGTAGCCGGTAGCGCAGCGCTGCGTTTGAATTATGTCAATTTAATAAAAACCAATTTTATAAAACATAAGAGACTTGACTGCATCAAGAAATTATCCCTCTTTTTTAGACAGTCGGATTCAAATGTATTCTATGTCACTCGCGGGATCAAGACGAATCTAAAGACCGACACGACAGCTCGCACTCCAAAATCCATCAAGCTGTTTAGTCTACAGGCAAAGAAATAGACATACATACCTACATACATACACCCGTAATACATTATCCTCCGTTTTTGGCAGTATGGTACAAAAACGGTCAATTGATAATAAAATTCTTATTTTTTTTTTTAAATTTTAGCACGTAACGTGCACTAATACTGTTTTGCATTGAATACTATTTGATGAAATAAAAGTATAAGAAAGTCGGTTTGTTTATTCCATTTTTTTCCGAGAACTTTTGGGAATGGAACACTTTGATCAAACATTGGTTTTTTTTTTGTTTTAAATTAGTTTATTAAAAATTTCAAACCGCTCTTATTTTGTTTCATTTTAGTTATCAAAAAAAAAAACATACATCGATATGTTTCTTTTCAATATACGAGTATTTGCAAAGCTTGGATTCAATGTGGGAAGTCATTTTTGAATTAAAACGAAAATACATTTGCCTCCTGGAGAATCTTAATTAGAATAGTTTTCTATAGACAAAAATAAGGAGAACTCTCTATAAAGCGAAACTGTAGTACTAAGCAGGAAACTGTAATAATTTTCCAGTTCGTAAAACCCTTAAGAAAGTACATCAAAGTTGCGCAAAGTTGATTAAAGCCCGCAGCTTATTCGTTGCAACAACGAGTTGCAAAGTTTCTCTTAACCCCACCACATTATAAGTAAAACTTTAAAAATCCTAAGCAAAGAAACTGTTTAATACTGTTCTTAATTTTTTTGCTTATTTTGCAAGTTATGTAAAACTGAGTGGGAATTATGGGCGAAAGTTTTAAAAAGTTCAAAAGGCGAGCTTAAAAGTATGACAATTTTATTTTTTGTTCTTCAGCAATAAAATATGCTTGATTAGTTAACTGTAGCAAAAAGTATTACTGGTGACAAAAAATACTTCGATGGTTCAAGCAATTAGGCTCTTTGAGTTACAATAGAGAAACAATGTCTTTTTACAGCTCGAAGAAGTGAAGTCAAAGTAACGTATTCTATGACGTAGCTGAGAAAAGTAAATACAAAACAAAAGGTTACATAAATTTATTTGTCTCATTCTCACTACAGCAACCGATGAGGAGGCATGCCTTAAGGCTTTGAGATGCCTCAATCCGAGCAACTTGAGATGTGTTAAAATAATATCGAACGTAAGTCTATTCATTTTAAGTCTATTCATTTTAAATGCGGGCTTCAATGCGACTGTTACGTTGAAACCGAATGCCCAATTCTAGATTTTTACATGTTTTTATTACTTTGCTGTATGTACTTTCAAAAAAGTTTAAAAAAGTGTTCAATTAAAATAAAAGGAAGAGATTGCTTTTAGCAATAAGACCGCCTACTGTACACTATATTATAGTATCTCTACGTATTAGCATTAAGAAATTGTTTTTGGTGTACTATAAGTGTAAATAAATAAATAAATAATAAAAGGTCTTAAAGTCACCGATTTTTGTGTGTTGGTTTCATTCAACATTTACGAGTTGTTTTCGAGAAATTTTGCAATTAACGCCAAAAACAGGGTCTACAGTAAATTTATTTACATCAAAAGTGTTAATAATTTTGAAATTGTATTCAATAAAATCGATTTTATATATTTTTCCATAGTGACAGCTTTACACAGTCTTTCAATAATTGAATATTGTCATTTGACCTATCTTAAGGCCTTAAGGCATACTCAAACGTGGATCCATTTACGTGACATAGAATCTCCCTCTGGAGATTTATAGAAACTCATTGGCTATAGGTTGTTTTTAATGCAAGATTTGTTTTGTATACTCGTATGTATATCCGTTTTAAACTTGCAAGTTAAATTTGACCTACTTCCCGTTTTCTGATTGAGCTGAAATTTAGCATAGACGTTTGGATGACAAATCACAATGCATAGTTAGTTAAGTGACGTCATTCTTAATCCATTAACGCGGACCCCAAAAAATGGCGAACCAGTTATTTTTATGCATCCGCATGGTACGGGTACCAAACAAAAGGGCTTGCTGAGAATAAATAAATTACTTTAAAATAAAAGAATGTAGATAAATGCACAGTCAAATTAAAAAATATAGATTCCTACAAAACATTAAAAATATGTATTCACGGCCTTATATTGTATATACATAAGGTCGTGGATACATATTTTTGATGCTTTGAACGTATCTATATTTTTGACCTTGACTGTCCGCAATGTTTTTGGGTTTTTCGAAATGAGCATATTAAACTTTTATTCAGACACATGTTAATATGTTTCTCCTAGAGGTTCCCTCATTATCTCAGCCGAAAGAAGTCAACTGATAAACATAGGTCTCCTCCCCCCATACAACTCGGCTTAGTATGATTTTGAGCCGCTTGCGGTTTGCGCACTATGCACCCTTGAAGACAATCATAGAAACTATATCCACGCAGGCGAAGTCGCGAGCAAAAGCTAGTAATATTGTGAATGTGAAAATGTGTTTGTTTGTTAGCGTGTAGCTTCAACGCCTTAAACAAGTTTGAAAAAATTTAGCATGTCCAAAAAAAACAGTTAGAAGCTTATTAATTTATTGCATACAATTTTAGAACAAAGTTTCGTTTTTGACAGTTTATGAAATGTAAGTTCAAGAGCGTCAGTGGCTACGACCGACCGCCACCTCCCATCCGCGAGGTCGTGATTCGAATCCTGTGCCACGTACCAATGTGTTTTCCAATTTCATATGTACGTTTATCCGACGCTCTAACGGTGACAGAAAACGTCGTGAGCAAACCTGCACACGCCTGCGAAGAAACTCGCAGGTTTTTTTAAAATTTATTATTGGTAAGCCCTTGGCATCATCTCACCTGATGGTAAGTGACGACGATGCCGAAGATGGAAGCGGGCTTACCAAGTACCTTATTACGATTTTCCCTGGAATAACAAACTGTATGACGTAAAGAGATCTTAAAAAATTATAGAAACGTGCCTACAGAGTTTCATCAAAATCTTTAAAGGTATTTTTGAAATAAAAAAAAGTGGGTTTGATTGCGAACCTAAATAATCAAGGCAAAAATCAGAAACCGGCTGAAAAAAAATGTGGTCCTAACCACAATTTAAGCTAAATCCGCCCAGTAACTACTGAAGCACCGGATGGACGCACAGACACACATACATATGTACATTTTTTTGTATTTAAGACTCTATTAGTGTGAGACAATAATTGATCCCCATCAAAACCTTAACCTTCGGTTGGGCATTTTCTAAGCCCGCCTGGCTAGCTACCACCTATCTAGGTCTTGCCGCCAAACATCAGTATTAACAACATTGATGTGTTCCGGCTTGAAGATAAGATAGCCACTTTGATAACGCTTTGTTTTTTTAGATTCTGTTATTTTTTTAATTTTTAAATCGGTCAAATAAGTAAACTAATTCGACTTTTTTTTAATCACAATTGGTAAGCCCTTGGCATCATCTCACCTGATGGTAAGTGACGATGATGCCGAAGGTGGAAGTGGGCTTACCAAGATTCCTCAACGCAATGGGGATCTGGCTATCTTATCTTCAAGCCGGAACACATCAATGTTGTTAACACTGATGTTTGGCGGCAAGACAGATAAAATGGTCGTAGCTAGCCAGGCGGGCTTAGAAAATGCCCTATCACCAACCAGAAGTTGTGTGTGAAGTCGACCAACCCGCTTTGGCCTGCGTCGCCGGCAAAGGCCCGATCGCTCTAATTCAGAGTAGGCTCGAGCCCCTCGGTGGGGATGTATATGAGCTCATATGATGAAAATGTAAGCTTAGATGACTAGTAGGCAACTAACGGATTCAAGCATCCTAATGATTCTAAGCTATGTACATTTTTTGTCGACCACGTTCCCATGACAAAATCTCAATATGCATACATACTATTAACCACCTCCGTGGCGTTATTATTTTTTTTTAATTTGGGTTCGTTTAATTGCAATTCACCTGATGGTTAGTGATGATGCAGTCGAGGATGGTACACGCAAACTCAAATAATTTAGTTTATTAGCTTCACACCAGGAGGTCGCGGGTTCGATTCCCGGCGGGGTCAACTTTGTGAGACTCGATTTGGTTGGTGGTAGGGCATTTGTATAGCCTGGCTAGCTACCACCATCGTATCTAAGTCTTGCCGCCAAACATCACTTTTAACAGCGTTAATTTGTTCCGGCTTGAAGATAAGATAGCCAGATCCCCATTGCGTTGGGAAATTTTGGTAAGCCCCCTTCCATCTTCGGCATCATCTTCACTTACCATCAGGTGAGATGATGCCAAGGGCTTACCAATGTGGATAAAAAAATGCTTAGTGGCAGTGATGGCTCCTTTCTTTTGAAATGAGAATAATAGAACGAGATGAAAGTTACAAAATAAAATATTTTTATATGTCGTATAATTTCTGATACTAATAGGAAAATTAAGTTAATAAATAGTATTTAATTTCACCGCCTTCGTGGCATAATAGTTAGTTCATTCGCTTCACATCAGTAGGTCGCGGGTTCGATTCCCGGTGGGGTCAACTTGTAAGACTCGGTGGTTTGGTTGGTGGTAGGGCCGCCTGGCTAGCTTCCATCGTCTTATCTAAGTCTTAACGACAAACATCATTGTTGACAGCGTTGATGTGTTCCAGCTTGAAGATAAGATAGCCTGATCCCCATTGCGTTGGGGAGTCTTGGTAAGCCAGCTTCCATCTTCGGCATCATCGTCACTTGCAATCAGGTTACCAATTGAGAATAAAAAAAAAAACTTTTTAACTATTTATTGGCCTAAGTTAATATAAACAATTGCAAATATTTATAAACATATTATAAAAAAATATTTTCTCATATACTCGTACGTTCCATTTTTCTGTGATTTTTGAGGTTACGTGCCAGGTAGCGGGTTCCTTTTACTAAGCATACGGCGCGCCGTCCGTTTGTCTGCCTGTTCTACTTATAAACGGCTGTATCTTCCGAACTGTAACGTAATAGGTAGCCGGCAGAAATTTCCACAATATGTTTGCTGTTCCATACTCCATAGTAATTTTATTACTAAAAATAATGAAATTTTAAAATGGGAAGAAACACGTAATTTTCAAAGTTTTTTTTTGTTTTTGCTCTATTGTAAAAATGGTAATTTTTTGCTCTATTGTAAAAATGGTAATTTATAAAGTACTTTCGGAGAAGTAGCTGCAGTACACCCGATCGGAGTTCTGGAAATGTGTAGAAGGTAAAAAAATACCAAAAAAAATAACCAGTATTTTTTTATTTACACGTTTATCATTCATTTTAATCACTTTCACTGCTGCTGGTCGAAGTATCTTTAGAATCGTCGAATACTTAAAGACTGAACAAGATTCGTGCGGTTGTAACGTCAGCAGCGCCGCGAATGAACTCATGGCGACCCCTTTGACGCAACTGTTTGACGCGAGCTGGCAGATATTTTTTCGTTAATTAATTCGTGATAGTACCTACTGAAATAAAATTATTTCTGTCAAAATAGACACTAACTAACCGCCCATCACTAGAGTGTCGCTTCATTTAACCGAAGTGTTTACTTAAATTAAGGAGCCGAGGGAGATGGCACCAAACGACTTCATCAAGACGTAGAATGTCCACTTCGTTTACAAAGATTAATTTTTTTTTTGACGTTTTAACATGAGACATGGTCGCTGACTGTGGGCCTCATAAGAAGGCTCAAGGTCAACCAAAGGGCAATGGAACGTGCTATGCTCGGAGTTTCTCTGCGTGATCGAATCAGAAACGAGGAGATCCGTAGGAGAACTAAAGTAACTGACATAGCTCTCAGAATTGGTTGGGCGGGGCACATAGCTCGTAGAACAGATGGCCGTAGGGGCAGTAAATTTCTCGAGTGGCGACCGTGCACTGGAAAACGTAGCGTAGGTAGGCCTCCCACTCGGTGGACCGATTACCTGGTAAAGGTTGCGGGAAGCCGCTGGATGCGGGCAGCGCATAACCGGTCGTAATGGAAATCTTTTAGGGAGGCCTATGTCCAGCAGTGGACGTCCGTCGGCTGATATGATGATGATGACGAATGGCCATCTGTTCTACGAGCAATGTGTGTGCCCCGCCCACTGCCACTTAAGTTTAGCAATTCTGAGAGCTAGGTCGGTCACTTTGGTTCTCCTACGGATCTCCTCGTTTCCGATTCTTGGGTGACCTTGAGCCTTCTTATGAGGCCCATAGCAAGCGACCATGTCTCAGTTCCATATGTCATCACTGGCAACACACACTGGGCGAAGACCTTGGCCTTAAGACACTGCGGTATCTGGGACGTAAAGATATTGCGAAGATTCCCGAACGCTGCCCAGCCGAGTTGGATTCGACGATTTATCTACCTAACTGGACTGTTTGCCCCAGGTATACATAACATAACAACGGTAATAACGGTAAATTTGATTTAGTTATTGAAAAACGTTCAAACTTCACATAAACGAGGCTGAGAAAAAAAAATCTATTTTTTACCTACAACTTTCGATTTATTAAACCATTAAAATCAAGTTATATAAATCAGACATTTTAAGAATGTGGCAGTTTGCGTCTACATGACTATTTGCAAATTATGTAGATAATATGCGCCTCGAATCGATTTCGCAGAAATTTCGTTACGATACCATTTTTAATTTTAACTGGTATTTATGAAGATACTACGGTTTTGAAAGATGTCATTACTTCTTTTAAATTGCGTTAGACAAAGAATTACAGCGATAAAAATATAGATAAGATATTTACTTAATTCCGCCGGTGGGGTAACGCCTAGGGCCGTTACCTCCTGTCCGAGATATCGTGGTTCTAATCCTGCCATGAACAAATGTGTTATCGAATTTCAATTTCATATGTACGTTTATCCGACGCTCGGTGCACACGCCTGCGAAGAAACTCCAAGGTTGTGTGTGAGTCGACCAACCCGCACTGGGCCCGCGTGGTCGAAACCCTCGGTGGGGACGTCAAGGAGCTGATATGATGACCGTGTGTAATTTGTCCCGGAATATTTATACTTATTTTATCACCTATATTTCGCATTATGTAAAGAATGATAATGAGTTAAAAATAAAAAAACCTGACTGTATTATCACAATCATCATAACAGCTCATATACGTCCCCACCGAGGGGCTCGAGCCTACCCTGAATCAGGGCGATTGGGCCTTAGTCGACCACGCGGGCCCAGTGCGGGTTGGTCGACTTCGCACACAACCTTCAAGTTTCTTCGCAGGCGTGTGCAGGTTTCCTCACGATGTTTTCCTTCACCGTTAAAGCAATCGGTAAGTATGTACGTAAGTTTTTTGAAAAACTCATTGGTACATTGGCCGTCCAGATTTGAACCCGGTACCTCTGGTTAGATGGACCGAGTCGTTACCGGTTGAGCCACCGACGCTTATTATCACAATATTACCTCCATTTAATGGCCAGTTGGGTTAAAATATATCCTTTGTTACTTAAGGGATCAAGAGAAATTTAACTACACCTTACACTCCAAAATCCGCTTTAGGCTCTGCCTTGGAGAGGCTTAGTCGAGTTACTCGCTTTAGGCTCTGCCTTGGAGAGGCTTAGTCGAGTTACTCGCTTTAGGCTCTGCCTTGGAGAGGCTTAGTCGAGTTACTCGCTTTAGGCTCTGCCTTGGAGAGGCTTAGTCGAGTTACTCGCTTTAGGCTCTGCCTTGGAGAGGCTTAGTCGAGTTACTCGCTTCAGGCTCTGCCTTGGAGAGGCTTAGTCGAGTTACTCGCTTTAGGCTCTGCCTTGGAGAGGCTTAGTCGAGTTACTCGCTTTAGGCTCTGCCTTGAAGAGGCTTAGTCGAGTTACTCGCTTTAGGCTCTGCCTTGGAGAGGCTTAGTCGAGTTACTCGCTTTAGGCTCTGCCTTGGAGAGGCTTAGTCGAGTTACTCGCTTTAGGCTCTGCCTTGGAGAGGCTTAGTCAAGTTACTCGCTTTAGGCTCTGCCTTGGAGAGGCTTAGTCGAGTTACTCGCTTTAGGCACTGCCTTGGAGAGGCTCGGTCGAGCTACTCACTAATATTTTTAACCTTGACGCAAAAAGAAGGGTGTTATAAGTTTGACGCCAACGTCTGTCTGTCTGTCTGTCTGTCTGTGGCATACAGCTCTCGAACGGATGGACGGCTTTTGATGGGGTTATTTAAGTAAAAGCAAGTTTCCTTGCGGTGGTTCTGAGCTATAATTTATGAAGATCTGTTCAGCCGTTTGAGGCTCATGGGAGTGGTCTAAATGAATAGGTGTTAGATAGAACATGGTATACTTGACCTGAGGCTGCAGGATCTCCTGTAATCTGCAGGATACCTAACTCCTCGCCAACTTACAGCAAAAGTACCAAGGTTGACTGGAAGAGATCCCGAAAGGGATAAGTCCGCCTTTGCTAAATGTATTTTCTTTTGTCTAAATATTTATTGTATTTGTTTTAAAAGCAATAAAGAGTTTACAAACAAACAAACAAGTATCGTGTTTGGGATACGTAAAGTTTAAAAAGTAGAAAATAATACGTCTTGGCCCTTTAAGTTTAATATAAGTACATAGTTATATTTTGATCTAAGATTCGTCGCGTAAAAGGACCGCTAAGTTATTAAAATAAAAGCAGAATACAACTGTTTTACTTTATTACAACTAATTACTAATAATTTTAAAACATAGCGGTCCCCCTACGCGACTAAAATATAACTACATACTTATATTAAACTTAAAGTATCAAGACATATTATTTTCTACTTTTTAGCGGTTTTCTATGTCGGGTGTTTATTTAAATTTTAAATTTCTACCCGACTGACCAAAAAATTCGAATGTCTTTGCCTACATTGATTGCAATAACACAAGACAATAACACAAACAAATTGATGATAATTGATAACAAACGTCGTTAGAATCAATGTTTGACAACGTCACAGTCGTTAAGCAGTTGATGGCGGTTTATGAGCCTCACTTCCTTTAAGTGTATCAACCCTTTTATGAATGCCTAATAGAATTTAATACCCGTAGTTAGAAAACCCATTTGGAAAGTGATTGGTGTGGGGACGCTTATCATAAAATGGGAAGCTAAGTACATATCAAGAGTAGCTTGGTCAAAGTACCTATATACACCTATATTAGTACTAACATACAGTATGGACACTCCGTACCGCTCTCTAGATTCCGACCTCTCCGACCCCTCGTCACCCAGAATGATACAGATTTGTTATAGTTTGGTTCGCGAACGTATGAGATTTCGCTGTGATTTTGTTTGCTCTGTCATTTGTTTTTAGAAATGTCATTTCACTACCGTTGTATGCAGTGTCCTTGGCTTGGTCGAGTTTCTGACTACTATTTTTACCCAACTACGCATAAAAGACGGTATTTTTTGGGTGTATGTATACATTTGTGTAAGTATGTATGTATTTCAAGACTTTCAAGATTTGAAAATGTCTATTCAAAAAAGGTGCATATTACACTATTTCTGATGGTCATGAAATAGTGCGTGTATGTATGTATACTCGTATAAGTATGTATGTATGAATATATGTAAGTACGTTTGTATGTATTTCTTTCTTTGGCTGAGCCTGTAGCCTTAAAGGCTTGGAATGGATTTTGGAGTTTGAAGTGTCTACTTCATCCCGCAAGTGACATAGGATATAGTTTTACCCAAAAAAAGAAGTGTAGTGTTAATATGCGGTCCGGTTTTAAAATTTTAATTAAATTTGTTAGTTTATTTCTCCCATAATTTAAATATCATAAGCCTAAGATAATGTGTTTACCTCTACTTTACAAACTTTATATGCAAGAAAACGCTAAACACGTTAAAAAACCGATTTCTATAGCAACAACTTGGAGGGTAGTGGTCCTCTAAGATCCCACGGTGACCAGCCGGGTTGGGACTTATGTTTTTGTTTGTGTCTTTGTTGTTGTTATTGTTGTTGGTTTTGGTCCACGATGGACCATATTCACACTATCGAACAGCTTCTAGAGAAATTCAAGGAATTCAATCAGCCTCTATACATAGGCTTCATAGACTATCTCAAAGCCTTCGATAGCATCACTCACAGCTCAATATGGGACGCTTTAAAGTCGTCCAACGTTGAAAGCACCTATACTAAAACAATCCAAAATATCTACTCACAAAGTTCAAGTAAAATTCGGCTGGAAAACACAGGAGAAGACATCAGAATAGAACGAGGAGTAAGACAAGGGGATCCCCTCTCACCTAAATTATTTATAGCTGTTTTAGAAAACATCTTTCAAAAACTAGATTGGCACAAAAATGGCATCTGGATCAGCGGTAATTTCCTGAACCATATAAGATTTGCAGATGACATAGCTATTTTTGCAAACTCTGCCTCTGAACTGGAAAAAATGTTACAATCTTTAAATCTAGAAAGCAAAAAAGCAGGTTTGCATATGAACACCAGCAAAACAAAAATAATGACTAACAACCATCAAAAACCAATTCGAGTAGAAGGAGCCCAAATAGAGTATGTGAATGAATACATCTACCTTGGGAAACAAGTTTCTTTTAACCCTTAAATAGTAACGATGACGAGGTAGAAAGACGAATCAAAAGTTCCTGGAATAAATATTGGTCACACAAAGAAATTTTAAAGGGACCCTACAACCTAGAAATGAAAAAAACCATAATGGACACATGCATCCTACCCTGCCTAACCTATGCAAGTCAAACATGGGTGTATACTAACAATATTAAAAAGAAACTACTCTCAACACAACATGCCATGGAAAGAAGCATCTTGGGCATTAGAAGAATAAATAAAATTAAAAACAAAGATATTCGACAGAAGACCAAGCTTACAGATGCACTCCAATTTGCATTAAAAATGAAATGGCAATGGGCAGGTCATATTGCTCGATATACTGACCAAAGATGGACCCTGAAAACAACAATCTGGAAAGGTCCCACAGGAAAGAGGAAAACAGGCAGGCCAAGAAAGCGTTGGAAAGATGACATAGAGAAGACAGCTGGGAAAAACTGGACTGAGACAACTAAAAATAGAGATAAATGGAAGGAGTTGGAGGAGGCGTTTACCCGAATGGGTTCTGAATAAAAGAAAAAAAAAATATAAAAAAAAAACTAGCATGGAAATTATTCTTTAAAATCTAAGCACTAATATATAAGTTTGTAAATTGAAATCTGTAATGTACAGTTCAGAAATATACGCTTTATTATTATTATTATAGCAACAACTTCGAACAATTTTGCAATATTATTTTTGGTTTTTGTTAATTTTCTAATAAAATACGTCACCGATTTTGAGTAAATTTATATGGGACCACATTAAAAGTACTAGCTTTCGAATAAAAAAATAATCAATAAAATCGGTTCACCCAGTCAAAAGTTCTGAGGTAACACACATAAAAAAAAAACATACAGTCGAATTGAGAACCTCCTCCTTTTTGGAAGTCGCTTGAAAAGAAATATTTATCATAAACATTCTATATTAAAGCAGACCATCTGCTATCACATATCGTTTATCATGCAAAATATTTAAAGAGATACCTACCATATTAGTTTTGCTATAAGAACATTGTTTATATGAACTGTCTAACTAGAGGATTATTTACAATATTTATTCAATGCTTGCATAAAAAAATTGCTCTAAGAACATTGCATATTAAAACTTATTTTAAACTGTCGAGAGGGTTACTTAAAATATTAAATTTAAGTCAATGCTTGCACTAATAAAATATTTGCTGTATGAAGTTTGCATTAAACATATTATAAACTGTCTAGAGGTTAACTTATAATATTTAATCAATGCTTGCACTAAAAAAATTATATAAGAACATTGCTTTATTATTACAGCTCATATACGTCCCCACCGAGGGGCTCGAGCCTACCCTGAATCAGGGCGATTAGGCCTTAGTCGACCACGCGGGCCCAGTGCGGGTTGGTCGACTTCACACACAACCTTCGAGTTTCTTCGCAGGCGTGTGCATAAGAACATTGCTTATTTAAACATATTTTAAACTGTCTAGAGGATTACTTACATACAATATACAGGATGACTTTGAATTAGTTCTTGATAGCAAAGGATATGAATGTACTCGAGATTACAAACAACTTTCCCAAAGAAACTATATGTCAAGTATGAAAAAACAATTTTGGCCCTTAATACATTTTTGCCGACTTGATAACCAAATTTTTTTTTTCAGATTTGACATATAGTTTCTTTGGGAAAGTTGTTTGTAATCACGAGTACATGAATATCTTTTGTTATCAAGAACTAATTTAAAGTCACCCTATATAATCAATGCTTGTACTAAAAAAATAATTTTGCTAGAAGAACATTGCTTATTTAAACATATATTATAAACTGTCTAGAGGATTACTTATAATATTTAATCAAATCATGCACTAAAAAACTTATTTAAACATATTTTAACTGTCTAGAGGCATACTTACCATATTCAATCAATGCTTGTACTAGAATAAAATACAAAAAATTTATTAAGCGGTAAATCAATTACCTTATCTTAATACTAATACAAACAGTAGCTTCTTCTATTGTGTTGGGGAATCTTGGTAAGCCCGCTTCCATCATCGGCATTAGCGTCACTTACCAATTATGGAAAGAAAAGTGTGCATGTCATTTTTGACGCCCGATAGGAGTTTACTCATGATCAAAAATTTGTTTTTTTGACTTTTGGCCTGCGCTCCGGGCTTCGCCCTAAAGAGGGCTTGGCTTTCGGCCTCGCAGGGCATGCTCAGGGCTTCACGTGGAGCTCGCCCTCGCACTAGGCGGCATGGCCATGTTTCCTTAGCTATCGTAACTGAAAAAAAAACATATGACATTAAAAGTGACAGTAAATCGTTACCGATCAATACCTGATTTGACTTCTCATATACTTTTTGTACCGCGGTCTTTACATGAATCAATTCTTAAGGAGTAAACTCCAAAAAGCGTCGGTGGCTCAACCGGTAACGACTAGGTCTTCCTAACCAGAGGTGCCGGGTTCAAATCCGGATGGCCAATATACCAATGAGTTTTTCAAAACTTAAGTACATATACTTACCGATTGCTTCAACGGTGAAGGAAAACATCTTGAGAAAACCTGCACACACCTGCGAAGAAACTCGAAGGTTGTGTGTGAAGTCAACCAACCTGCACTGGGCCCGCGTGTTCGACTAAGGCCCAATCACCGTAATTCAGGATAGGTTCGAGCCCCTCGGTGGGGACGTATATGAGCTGATATGATGATGATGAAACTAAAAAAAAAATTTGGCTTATTACAACCCGGACACTTAAACAAAGCCTGCGCTTATACCTACAAGTAATTTTCCTATCCTACCCGTACCTGTTGTGTAACTGGAGGTACATTGGGACGCAAAATGACCAGTAAAACCAAGCCCCCTCCCCCTCCCCCCTCCCCCTCCCCCTCCCCCCTTATGTGCTCAGGCCTTCCAGTACATAGATTTAACGAGCAATATACCCAACTGCCATAGATTAACGAACCATTTTACTGCGGGTAATGATTCCGGTACTGCGATCTTATCTTATATCAATGTTGGACATAGTTTAGTAATTCCGGGTCCAAATAAAAAGTCGAAATACATTTAAGAGAACTGTAAATCTACGAAGAAAATTAGAATTTTCATTCGAAGGCGATAGTGATTTTCACTTCTTAAAGTTTGACCAATTTTACCCAATTTTTATAGGTTGTCAGTTTTCTATATTCTGACGTCAGTCCTAAAGTTTCGTTTTTTAAATTATTAATGAAAAATATAACAAAAAAATGGCTGAAATTAGTTTAGTTCACTGAACATAGCAGTGCGAGAGCTGCAAGTGGCTCGCGAGCGTGGAAAAAAGTAGCCTATAGTAATTAGTAGTCAATTCGATAATCAGTATTAATTAGCAAGTCAATCCTTCGCTTTATTGCGAAGTGACAGAAATTACCAAAAAAGAGAGAGTTAACAGCTATCCCACGGGAACCACTTAAGAAATCTGGATAAAAAGTAGCCTATATTATGTTATTTTTTTTATTCACAATTGGTAAACCCTTGACAACATCTCACCTGGTGGTAAGTGACGATGTTGCCGAAGATGGAAGCGGTCTTACCAAGATTCCCCAACGCAATGGGGAACTGGCTATCTTATCTTCATGCCGGAACACACCAATGATATCAACATTGATATTTGGTGGCAAGACTTAGATAAGATGGTGGTAGCTAGCCAGGCGGGCTTAGAAAATGCCCTACCACCAACCAAACTGAGTCTTACAATTGACCCCGCCGGGAATCGAACCCGCGACCTCCTGTGTAAAGCCAGTGAACTTTTGCCTCTGAGCTACGGAGGCGGTTAGACCAGGACCTAACCTATATGTGTGCCAAGATTCATCCCGATCCGCCCAGTAGTTGAAGCGTGGAAGAGTAACAAACATCCATCCATACACACAAACTTTCGCGTTTATAATATTAGTAGGATTTTACACACAGACAGGGATACCAGGTGTTTTGTGTAACTTTACCTATTAGCAATAAGTTATGTTTGTCGATTTAGTTAATAGTGGCGACTTTTAGCAGTTTTACAAAAATTAACTTTTATCTTAAATTAACAGTTATAAAATAACAATTAAACAACAGTTGTATAACAATACACGCGCAAAATACGCAATGATTTTGATTAAAGTCCTTAAGAATAAGTAAATTAAATATTTCTATTGGTGGCGTTAGTGTGCTAATCGAACCATCTTAAAGAAAAAAAAAGAGATACGAGTGTGCTTTAGACCACACGACTGAAGTAAAACTTCTTAAGCTCCATCTATATGTATGGAAGTAAATACTTAGTCTTCAGAAAATAATCTAATATTTTTTTGTCATATGAAGATATTATAGACAGTTTATGAAAAGAGATTTATTATCCTCTGAATATAATCAAATCTTTTTTATCTTATATGTTTGTTTTGACAACCGATATTGTTGCCTTAGCAACTGATATTGTTGGTAAACAACAATAAATAATATCTCTCTTTCTATCTTCACTAATTTATATATCCCTCTCAACTTCCGTTCGCCTCGCCCGCACACACTTCCGTAACGCTCTCGTCACGCATCCACCAGCTTACTCCCCAAGTCAGGCGTGCTTAAAGACGTTTTACTTCAAATACAAAAAAACGTGTGGCACTCGGGGACTCCCGCGGTAAAGCTATTGCATAGCATGTTTTATCAACTTATGCAATTATAATGATTTATTTATTTATTTTTATTTATGCAGTATTTACCAGTCTACCCTGATTTAGGGCGATAACTAGGATAGATAGGGCTCTAACTCAGGGTAGGCTCGACCCCTCGGTGGGGACGTATATGAGGTGATATGATGATGATGATGATGATTTACCAGTACCATGTTTATGTAATAAATTAACACTAAGAAAGTTACATCAGTAAAATTGACTAAGACCTTTTAGCACCGCAAATCGCTAATAGATGGCACTGTAAGTTTTTTAGAACTCGGTCGAGCGTGGGGTGTTAGGTTTTATTTTCGTTACGGAATTTATTGATTCGGTCGCCGCGCTCAAAGCCCGCGATAAAAGCTATGCAATAGCTTAAAAATCTGTGATATCTAACGCACATTAATGGACCCACTATGGTCCCAAAAAGACTTTAACAACACATTGTACCAAAAGCTGCACTCAACTGGTTCATTCTTATCTATGCCACCCCATCGATTGATACGAACTTCTTTAGATAATGCTGGACCTCCCTGGCCAGTGACGTCACTATCGACCATGTGTCAGGCTTTTATCTAGACATCTACAAGCGCAACATGACGTTAAAGACTACCGACGATATTATACGTACGTATACAAAGTTAAACCCCATTGTGTTGTGAACTTACACAGAGGAGGCAGACACAGAGACTAATACCACAGTATTATGATATGGCTTACAGTAGCGCAACGCTTTTGATGTCGCACGATGCCGCCACGGTGTAGGTACTAGCAGTACTAGCCTGTAGCCAGCGTGCCAAATTCGCGGAGTTTGCCAGGCTGTGCCCGCCGCCCGCTGCCCCGCTAGTAGCCTTCCTTCCTGCGTAAATACACACGGCGCCACATCAAGCTATACAAAACCAGTACACGCGAGCCTCGCGTATGTTGAAACGTAAAGGCGTCGCGCGACTCGCGCGGCCAGCTTATACTGGTTTTGTATAGCTTGATGTGTCGCTGTGTTTCACTACTGTAAGCCGCTATATTGTAATACTGTGCTAATACTTTGTTTCGGTATTGAAGGGTTTTGAAGGGGATAGGTTTTGAATTGAATTCCTTCTTATCCAGCAGCATGTAGGGCTATAATACTTCAGTTAAATAAAACATAATTTTTAAATTGCTTATTACTTTGTAATACACAGGCTGTAACAAAATTGGTGAAGGACCCGTTAACTGGGGGTTGTACTCACAATACTGAACAAATGTCCCCAAGGAACCCGATAGTCAATTTTCAAAAAATATTAGGCACTCCTTAAAATACACAAAATTAATCAATCAGCTGATATGCCTAATTCATTTTATTTTTGAAAAAAACATCAACAACAGTGATAGAAGATTGTTTTTCCGTCTTTAATTTCGGGATCCCTAGTGTGACACATTTTTTTTTACTTTAGTGTCCCCAGGAGGCTCGAGGTTTCCATACAAACGTAGTTCTGCTTTAATACAAAAACTACATGCCGGATTGAATCCAAACTTGTCAAATATATTGAGTAGACACAAATCGATGTTTGTAATGAGTTTTCGGTGTACTAACATAAAATGGAAAAAATCAAGCACAGTTTCAAACTTTCAATACAAAACTAATTTAAGTCTTCATTTAATTATGTTTAAACTTATTACAATGCTTAGTTTAGTAAATCCGC
This sequence comes from Coleophora flavipennella, assembly GCA_947284805.1. NCBI lineage: Eukaryota > Metazoa > Arthropoda > Insecta > Lepidoptera > Coleophoridae > Coleophora > Coleophora flavipennella. The sequence goes on along the minus strand of OX369280.1, from coordinate 13,134,642 downwards.
CGTAATAACAAATATTCTGTGAAAATTTTAACCTGCGTCCTAAAACGCATCAAAAGATTTTAAAAGTCGAACAGCATAGGCTTAGTGATAGGGTCTCGTCACCTTTGTTTGTGTACGGAAACCCAATTCCTTATTATTTTAATTATTTTATTTTTGTTTGGTTAGTAAATCTGCCACAATAAAACATAGTCTGTGAAAATTTTAACTTACCACCTAAGCGCTTTAAGAGATTTTAAAAGTTGGATAGCGTAGGCTTAATAAGGCGTTACCTTTTTGTACGCAACCCTAAAAACTGAAGGAATCTGTTTAGGATTCCTCTTATTATTATTTTTAACTAGCTGTCCCGGTGAACTTTGTTCCACATTACACTACCCTAACCTACACTACACTACCCAACCCTACCCTATCCTACACTATACTAAGTGTAGTATAGTGACCCTACCCCAACTACACTACACACCTACGCTACACTACCATACCCTATAACCAATTATTTTTTGATTTGTTTTTTTTTATTTAATTCCGAGCATTTTCATATTTATTCACCTTTTTAAACCTTCTCTGGACTTCCACAAATAATTCAATACCAAAATTAGCCAAATCGGTCCAGCCGTTCTCGAGTTTAAGCGAGACTAACGAACACCAATTCATTTTTATATATATAGATTATTATTATTTGTTAGTACAATATAATTCCGCCATAATAACACATTATTTAATCTGCTACATAAAATGCTTCAAGATTGTAAAAGTCGGACAGCGGCGTTTGTGTCTAAAAACTAAAGGAATCCGAGTTCATCATAACACCTACACTTGATAACTAATCGATTACCAAATAGATTGGACGCATGTTGTTAAATATTTGATTTATAGCAACAAGAATATTTAAATTACATTAAGGCTTATACCGCCGCCAACGACCAACTTTGTAAGCCCTTTTTACTTAAATTAAGCTTTTTTAAATCGTTTTGTAATTTGAAGGATATGTGGAGTGATTTTGATTTCCTTAAATTCTATTTTAATAGTCAGAACTTAAGAAAAAAATATCATAATGCACCCTTTTTAGGGTTCTGTGGTACAATAAGGAACCCCTATAGCTTCGTCATGTCTGTCTGTTCGTCTGACCGTCTGTCCGCGGCCTAGCTCCTAGACGATTAGTATTTAAAAGCTGAAATTTGGCAAAGATATAGAAAAAAATCGTGACTTCAGCAAAGTTGTAGAGCAAATGTTGTTCAGTTTGATGAGTACAAACCCACCTTAAAGTATCACCACACCTTTATGTTACACCCGTATACAGGATGTAACAAAATTGGTGTAGGTCCCGTTAACTTGGGCTTCTACTCATCATACTGAACAACTTTTGTTCTACGACTTTGCTGAAAACGTAAAATATTTTTTTTTACTCTTCATACAAAGCGATCAGCTGATCGACCGATTTTGTGCATTTTAGTATGGAGGGTCCAATTTTTTTTTGAGAATTATTCCTTGGGGAAAGTTGTTCAGTATGACGTGTAGAACCCTCAGTTAACGGGACCTACACCAATTTTGTTACACCCTGTATATAATAATAAAGTGGAGAGAACTGTAAAAAAATTGGAAAAAAAAAACTTTTTAAGAGTACAAGTAAAGTGGGGATGTTTTTTTTTGTCGTTTGGGGTATCGTTGGTTATAGAGCTTAAAAAATAGTTGTGAGTCTTCTAAGACCATTTTATAATTTAGGGTTTCTTTTTCGAAAATTTTTTGTTGGAGTCGAGTATCCCCACTCCCTAACAATTAAACCGCTGTACTTGGAAAGTTGAAAAATTCATGAAAGTAGTCTAAATTATAAATTATATAAAAGGAAAACTATCACGGCTAAGTAGGAGTAATATAATATAAGTCTTAGTTTAGGAGTAATAGTCGACCAACTTAAATGTGCAGTTCGATTTGTAAATAGTTTATAGATTTTTCATACAATAATATATTCTATTACCAATTGCAAATATAATTTTGTTTTTTAAAATATACATTTATTTTTTGAAGTCCGAAGAGTGCGACTCGCACTTGGCCGGTTTTTTTTCTAGATATTGTAACCATTAAACTGCTGCAATTTTAGTCGAAACCTTATGATAATTTATTAACTTCTTAACAAAACATTATAAAATGATTTTGTTTTCTTACTTTTTGAAAATTCTTCTTATTTTATTTATAACGAATTAAAAACCACAATTTTCGCACGATTCGTCCGCAGCGATTGACGTAACAGCCACGTTGCAGTACGAGCTGACAGGAACTTTATTTCCAAGCTAGTTTTTTCGATGTTAAAAACATCGTGAATCGAGTTGCTGAATCGTTGATTTTCTGAATTTGATCAATTAAAAATTCAGAAAATAAGTTCATCAACGACGCTTAAAATCTATGACGTCACTTGTGGGTATTTCAAACATTTTTAGTACAAAATTTTGTTTTTGACAGATCATAAAAAGCAACTCTAATGACTAGCAGTCCGATCCCCTGTTTTTGGGACGGAGGGGCCTTAATACCTAATGTAAGATAGGATGCTTTGAAAATATGGGGCACAATCTCAATTTATACAATTTTCATCACAGGTAATACTCGTAAAGTTTTGAGTGGGGCCTATGCGGCTTCATTCTTTATTTAATGTAGTCTAAAAAAGTTCAAGCTCACCTACCGCCCTTGTTACTTAGGACGATTTACGATCGGGTGAGTTTATAAAAAAGAAAACTTTAATGCACCTGTTCGGTCCATTTAGCAGTCGGCCGAAGGTAAAAAAACCGGCGAAGTGTGAGTCAAACTAGCACTCCGAGGGTTCCGTGTCTTCACATCTCTCCCCACAACTACATAGTAATAATGACAATGATAACTATTCACATTATTCGTATATTTTAGGAATCTTCAAGACGAGAGTGAATAGGCACTATTTGAGCTAGCGTGTTACATCCTCGGCTGCATCGGCATTTACCACTCGGTGAGGTGCAGCCAAACGCACTCAATTTTTTTAATAAAAAAAAACAATCTTCCAAAAAACAAAAAAACATGCTTAACAAACAAAAAATAAACGCGAGCTACAAAAATATGCTTTTGGTTGCATTCAGTTCGGACTCCTTAGCGCGAGTGCGACTCACGCTTGGCCAATTATTTGTATTTGTTGTTTTACCTCAGTATTAGTACTATAATCACACTAAGTTTCATGCATGTATGTTTTACTGTTTTTACGATAGAGCTAAATCAAGAATACTTCTATAGACCTATAAAAAACATTTAAACCCCTTATTTTTTTCACTTTTTCTAATATTTAGTATTTGTTGTTATAGTGGCAACAGAAATAAATCATCTGTGAAAATTTTAGCTGTCTACCTATTACCACACCCTGGACACTTCATACAACGGGCCAGAAATGACATTTCAAAAAACAATTGACGGAACAAACAAAATGGCGGCGAAATCCTATACGTTCGTCAACCAAACTGTAACCAATCTGTATCAGTCTGGGTGACGATGGGGTGAGGTCGCAATCTAGAGAGCGGCAGGGAGTGTCCATACTGTATGTTAGTACTAATATATATACTTTGCTATTACGGTTCACGAAATACAGCCCGCTGACAGACGGAGAGACGGGCAGACAGATAGACAGTGGAGGCTTAGTAATAGGGTCCCGTTGGTCACCAGTTGGGTGTACGATACCCTAAAAAGTGGGTAGAAAGTTATTTGAACTATTTTTTAAAAGGCGTATAACTTTACCCGAAATTGACCAGTCAATTTATTGCTTGAGGATATAATACTTTTAAACAACTTATTAAAATTTCACCTGTAGTTATTCTTAGCTATGTGCCCAAGAAAAGCTAAGGATTTCGGTGTTTACTTTATTTTAATAACAATCTAGCTGTTTCCCTCGGCTTCACCCGCGTGGACAACGTTTCTATGACTTTTCGAGGGTGCGCAGTGCGCGATCCGCAAAGTGAAATAAAGTAGCCTATGTGTTAAGCCAGGTCTTAACCTGTCTACCTACCAAATTTCAGACAGATCCGTTTAGTAGTTTTTGCGTGAAGAAGTAACAAACATACATACTCACAAACTTTCGCCTTTATAATATTAGTGTGATTGAGTGCGTTTGGCTGCACTTTACTACAAGACCTACAAGCTCAAACAGTGCCTATTCAATCTCGTCTTGAAGAATTCCAAAAAAAGGTTGGCTTTGTGCGTAAAGGTCTTTTTGTCCACAATTGATGATACCGAAGATGGAAGCGGTCTTACCAAGAACCCCTAACGCAATGGGGAACTGGTTAATATATCTACAAGCCGGAACACATCAGTCCTGTTGACATTGATGTTTGGTGGCAAGACTTAGATTAGGTGGTGGTAGCTAGCCAAGTGGGCTTAAAAATTGCCATTCCACTAACCAAACCGAGTCTACAAAGTTGACCTCCGTCGGGAATCGAACAAGTGTAGAGCAAAAAACAAGGGGTGGGATCGCTCGCCGCGCCTGATCACCCGATGATGAAATGGACTAAGTTAAGATAATAAAATACACTTCATTAGGTTTTATAATAATTTGAAACGCTCTAAATAATTTAAAAAACAGACTTCAATCACAATAACCAAGTACAGTGTTGCCATTTATTTGTTGTTGTTTGTTTTCCAAAAAAAATACGTAATCGATTTTAATAAAATTGGTATGGGACCAACCTAGAGACACAAAAAAACATACAGTCGAATTAAGAACCTCCATTTTAGGGTTCCGTACTCAAAGGGTAAAAACGGGACCCTATTACTAAGACTTCGCTGTCCGTCCGTCTGTCTGTCTGTCAGTCTGTCTCCAGACTGTATTTAATGAACCGTGATAGCTAGACAGTTGAAATTTTCACAGACGATGTATTTCTGTTGCCGCTATAACAACAAATACTTAATATTAAAAAAGTGAAAAAATAAGGAGGGTCTTCATACAAAAAAGGGTTTTTTTTAAAACATGACGAAACTAGCGCCATCTAGTATGATGGTACGGAACTCGCACTTGACCGGTTTCTTTTTTAAAGTCGGTTGAAAATTAAATAAGAACAAAAAAAAAACTATATATTAATCGATCAGCTAACGTATGTTCAATAACACGTTGTTCGATCACAAGAGGGCTATCAAATGTCCCGAGCCTTTCGCAACAGACATAAAAATCATTAAGGCGCTAAGATCACTCAATCTGAGCAGGCTGATACGTGTTTCAATAACATCGAACGTAAGTCTATTCATTTTAAGTTCAAATCAATGTGTTCAATTAAAATTAAAGGTCTTAAAGTCAGAGATTTTTGTGTGTTGGTTTTTTTCAATATTAACTAGGTATATTTTTTTGAGAAATTTTGCAATTTTTTGCCAAAAAAAGAGTCATAATATTTTTAAAATTATGTTCAATTCAATAGATTTTTTATTACTTTGGGTATATTATATATTTTTTCCATGGTGATAGCTCTACACAGTCTTTCAATAATTTGAATTGAATATTGTCATTTGACCAATCTTAAGGCCTTAACGCAATAAAAGCAAGTCTTCCTACGCTTCTGTATTTCGTTGTCGTCTGAACAAAATTAAATACAATTTGAACAGAAATAAATGTGCTCCTCGGATCACAGATAACATCGGAGCCGATGACAAAACGCCCGCTGGAGTTATTAATTTGGGTCCCACCAAATTTATGTCAAACTAAACTGGGGATATTGATTACAGTTTAAGGTCTCGAGTAAATTAAATTGATTTACTGTTTAAGATTGATCTGATCAGGAACTGACTACTTTTTATCCCGGGATATCTGTTATTAGCTACACAAGTACTATGCAGTAACCCACATAGCTCACAGATTTGCTAAACATAAGTGGCAGTAGGCAGGGCACATAGCTCGTAGAACAGATGGCCGTTGGGTCAGTGAAGTTCTCGAGTAGCAACCGCGCACCGGAAGGCGTAGCGTAGGCAGCCCTCCCACACGGTTGGACCGATGAGCGGGAAGCCGCTGGAAGCGGGCAGCGCAGGACCGTTCGTCGTGAAAATCCTTAGGGGGAAGCCTTTGTACAGCAGTGGACTTAATCTTTCGTTTGATATGATATTTTTTTTATTTCGGAATATCTGTTACACAAGTACTATGTATTTCCCAGTTATATCTAAGCAATAAACGAGAAAAAAATAACTTGTCAACAAAATAATGATAAAACTATAGTGCCGCCTCCATGGCGTAATGGTTTAGTCAATTAGCTTTACATAAGGAGGTCGAGGGTTCCATTCACGACGGAGTCTAACTTTGTATGATTAGGTTTGGTTAGTGGGAGGGCTTTATAAGCCCGCCTGGCTAGCTACCACCATCTTATCTAAGTCTTGCCGCCAAGCATCAATCTTAATGTGTGTTGTTAATGTGTTGATGTGTTCCCGCTTGAAGATAAACGTAGGGGAATCTTGGTAAACCCGCATACATCGTCACTACGATCAGGTGAGATGATGTCAAGGGCTTACCAATTGTAAATAAAAAGTAGATTTTGTTTCTACTCTCTCTCTTATCGTAGGCACAATTAACCGTGCTATCTAAGGGATACACTGCGGTTGCCTGGTGTTAAACTTAGCAATGTTCCTACTATGAATATACAGGATGTAAAAAAACTCGTGTAGGACCCGTTAACTGGGGCTTCTACTTATCATACTGAACAACATTCCCCAAGGAACCCATAACCAATTCGAAAAAAAAATTTCGACGCTTCATACAAAAATGCACAAAATGGGTCAATCAGCTGATCGCATTCTATGAAGAGTTCAAAAAAAGCGACGGGTTGCACTCCGGGAGTGCCGGCAGAAGTGAAAACTTTAATATTAACGTTGTGCATTTTTGATATTTTGGAATGGTTAGGGAATAATTTTGCACGAATTGCTTTGATTATCAGCATAAAAGTACTATCATTTATGTGTTAGAATACAATATTTATTTATTGCGCTATCGTACACAAACATGACAATTTATATTACATTAAAAAGTTTATAACTCAGAAAAATCAACTTTCATCTATAACTTCCGGCTGTCTACTCTCCATCCGTCTTACGAATTTTCGATCAGGTCACGTGTCCTGACGCGAGTTAAACATTTTTTACCCATTACAAAAAAAGTGCACAACGCCGCTAAAGAAGTTTTCACTTCAAAAATTTTTTCGACTTCAGCAAACTTGTAGAGCTAAAATTGTTCAGTTTGATGAGTAGAAGCCCCAGTTAACGGGACCTACGCCAATTTTGTTACATCCTGTATAATTCGAACGGCGCCAAGAGAACTTCAAAATTATCATGTCCATACAATCTTCAGAATATCGGATGACAAAGAATGGACTGTTTATTACGAAATACCTCTCTGTCTATCGGCTAAATAAAGGCACCCGAAAAATAAAACTAAGAGAGACGACGTATAAAATAACAGTGAACAAAAAAATTGAGAGATTAAAATCAAAAGGTATTTTATGTTTGGGGAAACGGCCGCGCGTTTAAAAGGTTATCGATTCCTATCAATTAAGGTTATGGGCCTTGAAGACGGGCTCGGTGTGGACTGTGGACCCCCACTGCGCGGGATTTCGCACCTGTCCTTTCGGTTTAGTTTTTCTTTGCCGATGGCACCCAATACCAAATACAGGTGCAAAGTGAATCGGTTTTAATTGTAGGGTGACTGTGCTTCGCTGTTTTCCAGGACAGTATTTTTTTCAAATTAAATTATAATGTGTTTATTTTCAGGTACAAAGTCCCATAGATATATACAGTCAAAATAAAAATAAAATAATTATTACCTAGTGGGTACACGGTACAGTCAATAGACAGTATATTTGTTACTGGTCATGTAAACATATTTATATATGACATTAACAATAGCATTATCGCTTAAATACAGTCTGTCCTTAAAGGAAACGTGGAGTCTTTTCATTACTTCATGAAAGTTTTCAACTATTACTATTAGCAAGCCCTTGGCATCATCTCACCTGATGGAAAGTGACGATGATGCTAAAGATGGAAGCGGGCTTACCAAGATTCTCCAACGTAATGGAGAATTGGCTATCTTAATTAATTTAGGTGAATGAGGATCTTTCTGGTGCCTCACTTGATAAAATTTTATTAAATACAGTTTTTTATTGATAACTTCTTGTTATAAGTCAAGTTTATATTACAATAAGCTAATTTATTAGCTTTAAAAATTAAAATATATTTCATAAATATATTAATTACACTAAAATCTCGACAATAATTATATTTTTATAGTAAATTATGAAACACATGGCACCTCCACAAATGTATTATAACTGTAAAATAATAAGAATAGGTAGGAGAAAGGTTTTTTTTTTATATTTTTTAGGTATAAATGTGTAATATATCTTTGCTTGTATTCTTTGTAACTGGCTGGTTATAATAAAACTAAAAGGGGAACATTCGAGATTGATAAAAAATAAACATTTCCGCCATTGTTCAATTGTTTTTTATGTCTATGAAAATGAGTCCAAGTAACGAGAAATTCGCTAGATACATTTTGAAATTGTATGTAAGAAAAAAGGTAAAAATTCAACACAGGCCGCCAATAAAATTTGTGCTGTCTATGGACCTAATGCAGTATCAATCAGTAGCACAAACTTGGTTTAAGCGTTTCCAGTATGGAAATCCTAACGTTCAAGATGCAGGTCGTTTCGTTTGCTCTGTTTGAATCTCCATAAAAAATACGAAGAAATTTTTTCCCCGACCGATTCCGTTCGATATCTAAAATTTGAAGTATTTTAAGACAAGCCGTTCAAAGCAAACGAAAAAGTACACTCTCAAGTTTATGCTGTTACTGGTAATGTATCTAACGTTCTTTTAGTTGAGAGGCTTTAGATTTCTCAGAGTCTACTGAAACAATCCGGTGTTTGTATGTATGTATGTATAAATGTTTGTTCGACGATAACTAGAGTATCGTTGATTGGAACGAACGTTGTGAAGTTTAGAAGTAGATTTTGCCGCCAGGTTGTTCCAATTTTTTTTTTAAATTGATTAAGTAGCCGGTACTCTTTAATAAAACAAATTAAAACATAAAATAAGGCAAACATATTCTTGGTTGTTGTGAACTAGTAGTCAGTTCTTAACGTGTTTTACGTTTCCAATTATAAATACATATAACATACTTTAAGATTTCAGGAAAGTTAAAGAACAAAAATTGACAAGTATCATGTCATGAGTATTCTCAAAAAATACGAGTATAATCTATTTTACCTAGTTCGACGCAATTGACACAAAATAACTATTTACAACACAATATTTCATCATCATCATATCAGCTCATATACGTCCCCACCGAGAAGATTGAGCCTACCCTCAATTAGGACGATCGGGCTTTAGTCCTTCACACACAACCTTCGAGTTTCTTCGCAGGCGTGTGCAGGTTTCTCACGATAATTTCCTTCACCGTAAGAGCGTCGAATAAACATACATCAGCATATCAGCCGAAAATCGTCCACTGCTGGACAATGGCTTCCCCCAAGGATTTCCACGACGACAGGTCCTGCGCTACCCGCATCCATCGGCTTATGAAAACGTACATATGAAATCTAAATTCGAAAACACATTGGTCGGTGGCAGGATTTGAACCAAGACCAGCCGGACAGGAGGTAGCGGCCCTTGCCATTACGCCACCGACGCTCAACACAGATGAACTCCTTGCCTGCGTCTGTGTTTCCCAAATCCTACAATTTGGGGATCTTCAAGGCGAGAGTGAATATGCATTATTTGAGTTTGCGTGTACTATCCTCGACTACATCGTCACTTACCATCAGGTGAGATATAGTTAAACGCATTCAAATTTTTAATAAAAAAAAAAACACAATATTTACGTTCTCGAAAATATTGGTCACCCTAAAGCTTCATAACAAGATCCTTATTACTTACCGATATTATAATTTTAATAGAAAGCCCTGATGCCCTACTGTGATGGGGTGGAACAAATTGGATGCTCGCGGCTTCATCCCCGTAAAACAATTCATTATGATGACACGCGCTATCAAAATTATAATTTTATATTAATTTGTTAGTTAAGAAACGGCACGATGAAATTCGAGTAAACAAATTAACATAAAAAACTGGATAACGGCCGATGAATTTTAGAAGAAAAAAATACTATGTATAAATAATCCTTACTAATATGTATGTAGGTAATTTTCGGCATTTAGAGAGTCAGGCAGCTCAAATGGGCCTATTACTTGGCCATTGAGTATTCCAGTCCAGTAAATTATTTTTAATTGATACTGCGATCTGTCCTCTGTTATCAGTTGCGGCTTCTCAAGCGACCAACTGTGCAAATTGTACATATTCATGTAGCCGTCTCGTTTGCACGTGGATTCGTCACTCCATAACACTTTGTTGTAGCCGAATGCCGAAAATTACCTACAGTTTTTGCAAAATGATTTACCATTATTAATGGAGGAATTGCGGCAGCAGATGTGGATTCAAAATGATGGGTGTCCAGCCCATTATGCTAGAAGAGTAAGAGAATATCTGGATAGCATTTTCCAAACCGCTGGATAGGGCGCTGGGGACCAATTTTGTGGCCACCACGGTTACCAGACCTCAATCCATTGGACTTTTTTTATTGGGGCTGCCTGAAGGAAATGGTGTACAGACAACCAATAACAACTGTCAATCAACTGAGGCGACGAGTTGAGAAAGCCGCTCGCCATATTAGTAACGAGGGATTCGCTCGTCGTTTAAAGCGATCTTTTATTAAGAGGTTCAGAGCGTGTATCTTGGCACGTGGCGGTCATTTTCAACATCTAATTTAAGCGTGTATTAATAAAAGATGGTCTAAATTTTAACTTTTTTCATTCCCTATCTTTTAAATAGCCAACATGACATGAAAATTAATAAATTATTAATTAAAAAAAGGTTTCCAATCGAAATTTAAACCTAACTACTTATTACAAAATGGGTTCGTTTTGAAACCAAATCGCTACATCTTTTTCTGTTTTAGGAAGAATGATAAGTATTATACCATTTCGGAATCTACACAAAATGTACAACTTTTTAAAGCAATGGTCCGGACTAGCGTAGTGCATTTATTTTACAGCATAAGCTACCAAATCTGGGACATTGCAGTTTGGTTAGAAAAAAAAAATATTTTTTTTATTACGGGGAACTGATAGCTTCTTAAAAAAAATATTGCAATGCATTTGATAGTCTAATTCTTCAGTTACAAAAAGCAAAAAAAAGGATTTCAAAATGCCTTCATTTGCAGCTGTAGCATCCCTGAAACTGACTTTTATATCAGCTCATATACGTCCCCACCGAGGGGCTCGAGCCTACTATGAATCAGGGCGATTAGGCTTAAGTCGACCACGCGGGCCCAGTGCGGGTTGGTCGACTTCACACACAACCTTCGAGTTTCTTCGCAGGCGTGTGCAGGTTTCCTCACGATGTTTTCCTTCACCGTTAACGTAATTATATGTACGTAAGTTTTTGAAAAACTCATTGGTACATTGGCCGTCCAGATTTGAACCCGGTACCTCTGGTTAGATGGACCGAGTCGTTACCAGTTGAGCCACCGACGCTTTTTTAACCCTGAAACTGACTAAAAGTAGTAATTTACGGAAATTTCAAAAAACCCGCCATATCTCGGAAACGGTTAAAGTTTTACTAGACATAATTTTAAATTCGGATAGGTCATGACTTATCTATCCCCAGTTTCAGTTTGTATCTATATTTACTGGACACCCTGTATATAAAACCGTTTTAACGACAGAGCAACATTAAAAAATACCTATAAAAAACACGTTTTTTGTTTTTTAAAACACATATTTTTCATTTTTTCTTATTTTTATAATTTGCTGTTGTAGCCCACTGAAAATTTCACATGTCTCATATTACGGTTCATGACAGGTGACAGACAGACAAAGTGACGAACAGCGGAAACTTTGGGTGTACGGAATCCTAAAAATGAAATACTGTTTGTTGGAAAGCGCTGGACCTATTTAGCTAATGTTTATTTTAAAATGTTCGGAATAGTGCATTCAAGGTTTTTAAGAAAAAAAACCCTGAACGCCACTTGCCGCTCCCGCACCGCGAACCTCGATATCCACGGGGGCGCAGCCGCGTACAACAGCCAGTATTAATATAAATCTAAGTTACATAACTTCTTCTGATTTCATGATTTCAAGGTGCAATGCGCTAATTTCTTAAGAGGCTTAGTAATAAGGTCCCGTTTGTTACCCTTTGGGTGTGCGGAACCCTTAAAATTAAACGCTGTTCGTTGGTCAGCGCTTGACCGATTTCACTTAATTTGCGTTTCATTTATAGTGAGTAAAAGCGTAATATTTAGTATAAAACCCTCTAGGTCCACGGGGGCGAAACCGTAGAGAACAACTAGTCTCAGTTACATAAATTCTTCTTATGTCAAGATTTTAACGTGCAGTTATGCTCTTAAGCCGATGACAGTTTCATTCATCATCATCATCATCATCACAGACCACTAGAAGGTCGTAACAGACAGAAGTCATATTTAGACAATAGACAGATTTTTGTTTGACATAAACACACACCGATTAAACAAAATATAAAAAGAGTAAAAAATATATGTAGTAACAAAAAAAATTGTTTGAAATATGCTCGTAAATGCTATATTAACTTAATATGCAACTCAACTAATAACCACAATTGAAATGACTTTGAACTTGAAACACTACATATCACAAAATACCACATAACTTATCCATCTTAACTAGAACCATGATCTTTAATACTGTAGCTTTAAATCATTGTCTTCTTTCGAGTTCTCGAATCAGTGGCCATTAATTCGTGACTCATTGTAGATTGTTTGGGTCAATTCCCTGGTCCATACCATACCACAGACCGTCAAGTATGACGAGACGTATTAATCTTTATGGAATAATCATTAAGAGTGGGGGAAATCTGGATTAGATGGTATCGGAACTCTGTCGGCACATGGGTACAGTCGTGAGGTTTGTAACAAGATGGTACGTGAGCTAAAACGTTTTGGTACTTTAATATTTTTAACCGATTTAAAAAAAAAGGTTTCTCAGTTCGACCGTATTTTTTTTATGTGTGTTCGCGGATAATTTCGTTGTTTATGAACCGATTTTGATGATTTTTTTTTTTTTGGGTAGGAGATGTCCAAAGGATGGTACCATTATAAGGAAACCAGGATTTGATGATGGCATTCCAGAGAAATGTAGGGGAACCTTAGTTTCCTGTTTGAAGTCGTTTTTTTTTATGAAATTTTGTGTATACAGGGTGTAACAAAATTGATGTAGGTCCCGTTAACTGGGGGTTCTACTCGTCATTCTGAAAAACTTTCTCCAAGGAACCCATAGTCAATTCTCAAAAAAAAATAGGATCCCCCAAATTAAAATGCACAAAATCGGTCGATCAGCCGATCGATTTGTATGAAGAATATTTTTTTTTTTACGTTTTCAGCAAAGTCTCAGAACAAAAGTTGTTCAGCATGATGAGCAGAAGCCCCAGTTAACGGTACCTACACCAATGTTGTTCATCATCATCATCATATCAGCCGAAGGAAGTCCACTGCTGGACATAGGCCTCCCCCAAGGATCTCCACGACGACCGGTTCTGCGCTGCCCGCATCCAGCGGCTTCCCGCGACCTTCACCAGGTCATCGGTCCACCGAGTGGGAGGCCTGCCTACACTACGCTTTCCGGTGCGTGGTCGCCACTCGAGAACTTTACTGCCCCAACGGCCATCTGTTCTACGAGCAATGTGCCCCGCCCACTGCCACTTAAGTTTAGCAATTCTGAGAGCTATGTCGGTCACTTTGGTTCTCTTACGGATTTCCTCGTTTCTGATTCGATCACGCAGAGAAACTCCGAGCATAGCACGCTCCATTGCCCTTTGGGTGACCTTGAGCCTTCTTATGAGGCCCATAGTAAGCGACCATGTCTCAGTTCCGTACGTCATCACTGGCAACACGCATTGGTCGAAGACCTTGGTCTTAAGACACTGCGGTATCTGGGACGTAAAGATATTGCGAAGCTTCCCGAACGCTGCCCAGCCGAGTTGGATTCGACGATTGATCTCTTTCTCGAAGTTGGACCTACCTAACTGGACTGTTTGTCCCAGGTATACATATTCGGTAACAACTTCGAGAGCCTCCAACCTTCAGAAAGGTAGGTATGACACGGACGTTTGACATAATTTTCGTCTTGTCCATGTTCATTCTAAGACCCACTTGTTGAGAGGCTCTACTGAGGCCATCGAGCATTGTGCCTAAGTCATCCATAGTCTCAGCCATGACCACGATATCGTCAGCGAATCGAAGGTGGGTGATGTACTCGCCGTTGATATTGATGCCGAGTCCACCCCAGTCCAAAAGCTTGAAAACATCTTCCAGGGCGGCGGTGAACAGTTTCGGAGATATAACGTCTCCCTGTCTCACCCCTCGCTGCAGCTGGATAGGTTCCGAGTTTTGATCCTGGAGGCGAACCGACATGGTGGCGTTTTCATACAAACACTTCAGCACTTCGATATATCGATAGTCAATTTGGCACCTCTGGAGAGACTGTAACACAGCCCAGGTTTCGACCGAATCGAAGGCTTTCTCATAGTCCACGAACGCCAAGCATAGTGGCTGATTGTACTCTTCGGTCTTCTGTATAATCTGCCGCAGCGTATGTATGTGGTCTATGGTACTAAATCCTTTTCGGAAACCGGCTTGTTCGGGAGGCTGGAAGTCGTCAAACCTGCATGCGAGACGATTCGTAATGACCCTCGAAAACAGTTTGTAGACATGGCTCAGAAGTGAGATGGGTCTGTAGTTCTTCAGCAGGGTATTGTCGCCCTTTTTGAAGAAAAGCACGACCACACTTCCAACGTTGTTAACAACCAATGTTGTTACACCTGTATATATCAGTGGGTTCCTGGATTGTTTGAAAACACAATTGAATTCGGTAGATGTAGTATAGTGTAGTGTATTTTAACTCTTGTCTATCTTTAGAAGTTTTCTTTTCCTCAAGATGTTCACTTTTAGCCTCACTAGCTTCGTCAGCTTTGTCAACTTCGAATCGAATGCATTTTACGCATTTGTTCTTTTTGAGGATGTGAAAACCATTATTGAATTCCCCTTTAAAGATATTTCGAAACGTCTTCTCTCCCACAATTTTCTCTATTCTTGTTTTGAAATTATTAATTCTTTGTAAATTCTGTATAGATTTTTAAAATTTTTAAATTCAACTGGTAAGTACAGTTTTATTTTGTATTTTTACGGCAATAATGAGACTTTAGTGCGGGAAGAGATTTGATGAAACTTGTCACACCAATCTTTGTATTTTCGATCTTGTTTGCTGGTGTAGTTTTTCCATGCAAGTCGTCTCTAGCTGAGCCTGAAAAGGCATTTGTCAATGTGTATTTGTGTGATACATCAAGAGTATTTTGCAGAAATTTATCTTCTCCTTGCTTGACTTGACGTTTCCCTTCGCTATCGTAAATCAAATATTTGTTGTATTGCCAAAATCTGTGCATATTTTTATTTTTATATCAGTTTTCTGGGCGAGACTAACTAACCAATCTTTTTTCTTTGCAAAAAGAAACTTTATAAATAATTAAATAAATGTTTTCATTTTTCTTCTGTAATATCTCCACAATTATTTCCTCATATTTTTCCAAAACAACGTATTCTTCAGCACTATATTTCGCTTGTTTTCGGATCTTCTGTTTATCGTGTTTGCTTTTTTTCTCCCACAGTTTCTTCTCTTCAGTTTTGTTAGTTTGCTTTTGGACGGTCGATTTAATTTTTAAGAGTAATTAAATAAGTAACTACATTAATGTACATATTTTAAAACGACGAATAATATAATAAATTTTACCAGCACTATTATTTGACAGATAACAATTAATCAATTACATTCCTTATAAAAGACCTGAACAGCGTGTTTTTTTACCCTAGACTAGGACAAAGGCCTTTCGACTCATGCAAACCACTATTCTCTAAGTTAAAGATTTTAACTATGCCTAGTATGTATATATACGAAGTTTGTGTTTTCGTGAAACAGAACAATAAATTGTTTAAAACTGCCAAAGATATTTACCCTCGTAACACGAGACACCCAGACAGACTGGTTCTAGATCATTGTCCACGAACAACCTTATACCAAAATAATTGCTTTAATATGTGCATCAAAATTTATAATAAAGTACCACATAATATAATTATTCTGCCCATAAATCTGTTTAAGAGGAGGCTATTTAATTGGTTATTAGAGCATAATTTTTATAGCGTTAAGGAATTTCTTGACGGAAAATTTAACGACTAATTATTATAACTTTGACATGTGATATAATTCGGAAATGTAATTTAATAATATAAATGAATAATAAGATGTACCTATTGACTTGCATATGTAGTGTAGCCAAGTAAAATTATAATTGTATTTAACTTATTTATGTTTGCATGCTATTTTAATAGTTGTACCAGGAGATTTTTTGTGCTTTGTTATCTTGCATTTTTGTATCCTTACCCTGTACAAAGCGAATAAATGAATTATGAATTATAAAGGGATTTAAATAAAATTTTAACAATAATTTAATTTGCGTAAAAAGAACTAATCGGTACTAAATTTCAATACAAGACGGAAGAAGTAAATTAAACACCACCACTAAGCGCAATGATAAGGAAATTAATGACAATGGAGTATATAATCGGTCAAAGATAATAGTAATAAGCGCCACTGTTTTTATAAATCGGGCAAATACAGTGACCTTTAACTGTTTTTGTAATTTGGGCAAAGTAAATAGAACTGACCGAAAGACGTAGAGACAAAAGAGCAAAGAAAAAAGCACTAATTGCCAAAAAGGATAAACAAAAAAAAATTCAAACACCATCTACTGTCAAACCAGAGCAAATAAAAAGGCATCAAGCTCCCCTGATTCTTTTACATAAATAAGGAAAATTGAACCATGAACCAAAGTTTATCTTATGAAGGCGAAAACAAAAGAACTATCAGCCTTCGTCAATTCCTTCAAAGTGAGGTTAATTAATTTAAGCAATAAAATAATACAAAAATAAATCCCAATACGGGGTCAATCCGCCACAGTTTATTTTTTTGCCAAAATTTCGTGTCGCTTGAAACTCTGTAATCCAAAATGAAGCTTGAATGTAGGGTGGTACTAAGCGACAAAAAAGCGTCAGATTGAATCAAAACCCATATCAAACGACGCAGAAAATTACGCTGATGTCGAATATGTAAAATGTCATATTCACCAGAGGTGTCGCTTAGCCCCTTTTTCCTTTCAATAGTCGTATTGACTTTTAAGAGAACTACTTTTTAAAGTAAAACGCTCATTTTAAAATGAACTGTCATTCCTTAAAGAGGACTATGAACTCACGGCGAAAATTAGACTTTTCATATAAACAGTGAAAGTGATTTTCACTTCTTAAAAGTTAACCGATTTTATTCAATTCTTGACAAGTTGTCAGTCAGAATAAAAGCTAGGTTTACAGGTTTATTTTTTAAATTATTGATTAAAAAGGAACAAATAATAGCTGAAATTAGTTTTCTATGAAAACATGTGAACGACAACAAAATTAAATTTATTAACTATATTGGAAAAACAGAAGTTTATTAATTCAGCTTTTGTTCCGACTGATAACCTATCAAAAATTGATCAGAATCGGTCAGAAACCCTTGAACATTACATTGAAGGCGTTTGTAATTTAAAACTGAGTAAAAAAGGTTCGCTATTAGTTTACGACATTGATAGGCCTTACGAAAGGTTTGGTTCCGAAAATGATGGGAATTTTAGAAATGACTTAAAAATTGCATAAAAGCAAACAAAAAACATCTTACCCTAAACGCATACTCCTTCTCCATTCCGTCGTACCTAAAAAGTACAAGTATCAAAACATTCCAAGCCGCAAACGATGATGCCGTAAAGCGGTATGTTTTGGTACAACTGTCTAGGCATTCCAAGTATTGTCAGTGATTTAATTGAAACAGCGGGA
This sequence comes from Coleophora flavipennella, assembly GCA_947284805.1. Classification (NCBI taxonomy): domain Eukaryota; kingdom Metazoa; phylum Arthropoda; class Insecta; order Lepidoptera; family Coleophoridae; genus Coleophora; species Coleophora flavipennella. Next base: position 13,116,662 of record OX369280.1, on the reverse strand, counting down.
TTCAAACCGGACTCTATCCCGGCCCAATATACAGCAGGAAACAATGTTTTGTATGAAAACTTTCATCTAGTACCTTTTAATTGCCTCCATATTCTTTAATTAGAGGTTCGTGTTGCTGATGATTAATGTTGTAATATATTGTGTGCGTGTCTTTATTAAGAACAAATTATACAGCCACTCTGTGCATACTTTCTCGCCAAGTAGCTGGGCATACAAAAAACATCAATAAATATAACGCTTACTTAGTAGCAAAAAGTTGTACCTACCAGACTTGATAATATAATTTTTACAATTAATTTGGATTCCTATGGGAGGTAATATTCAAATTTTAATAATGTACTACCCATCAGTATAGTGGGTCCTAGTTATTTGCAAAGTTTAAATAAAATCTCTAGAGGCATTTTTTTATATTATTATCGATTGGTAAGCCCTTGGCATTACCTCACCAGATGGTAAGTGACGAGGATGCCGAAGATAGAAGCAGGCTTACCAAGATTCCCCAACGCAATGGGGATTGACCATTTTTTTAATTATTTTTTTTTGAGAAAAAGTAACAAACTTGGTTTGTATGAGAGATAGTACTTTATAAAGAAATTTTCCTGGAGTAACGAACTGTACGGCATAAAGTAGATCTTAAAAAGTTATAGCAACGTGCCTACAGAGTTTCATCAAAATCTTTAAAGGTATTTTTGAAATAAAAAAGTGGTGTTGATTGCGAACCTAAATAATCAAGGCATAAAATAGAAACTGGCTGAAAATATAAACACGTTAAAATCGACTTCCATCGCCACAACTTAGTACATTTTTGCATTATTATTTTTGGTTTTTGTTAAGTACTTTACCGATTTTGATAAAATTTATATGGGAGCACACGGGAAGCACTAGCTTTAAAATAAAAAAAGAATTGTAAAAATCGGTTCACCCAGGAAAAAGTTATAAGGTAACAAACATTAAAAAAAAACATACAGACGAATTGAGAACCTCCTCCTTTTAGGAAGTCGCTTGAAAAAAAAGTGATGTTGTCCTAACCCATATTTAAGCTAAATCCGCCCAGTAGTTCGGTCACTGAAGCACCGGATGGACGCACAGACACACACACACACATACATACATATATAAATTTTTTGGATTTTAGACTTTATTAGTGTAAGACAAAAATTTATCCACATCAAAACCTTAATTAACGAAGTAACTAGTATCTCATCTGTGCCTTCGAATTTTTTAAAGATTTTCTTTAACTTGCAATGTATGTATGTATGTTTGTTCGGGTGAAATCTTGCAAGTTAATTTTGACCTACTTCCCGGTTTTGCTATTGAGCTGAAATTTTGCATGCTTAAGTATATCGCGTGACAATGCAATATTAAAAGCTTGTACCTAAAAGTTTTTAGGTTTATAGAAAATAATTAAATTTGGAATCGTGTATATTTATATATCATTTGAGCATTCGGCTTTTGAGCTTAAAAACTCTTTTCCAATAAAATCTTGTACCTAAAAGCTTTTTGTTTTTTTTTATAGTTATTTATGATACAAGCGTAGTAAAAAGGTCAATAACAAACGAGTGATATTTGTGAGCCCGAGCCGCAGGCGAGGGTTTACCATCGTAACGAGTTTGTTATTTTCTTATACACCCATGTTATCATACAACATTTTTCAATACAGTTGTGAGAAAACTGATAAAATAAAAAACGACCGTGACAGGAAAATAAAATACATGCGTACATACCTATCAAGGTTTCGGCAACCAAAGTTAATTTTACACGACTTTTGGCTCATTTTGAATGTCCAGAGAGTAATCTCACTTTTTTTTTTCTTATACGTACACATGACGTAAGTATATTTTTTTTACACGTATATTCATAATTTTGTTAGTATTTAAAACAACACAATTCAAAATTACGAAAATTTCGCCATATTTAATGTAGCTTGGCACAAGTACGCATGCGTATGTTTTTTTTTATTATGACCATAAATAGATTGCAATAAGGCTTGGAACAATATTAATGTACGCATTAAAACCTCCTTGGAAAAGATGACCTATTCCTTCCTGTACCTATGCGCTACATTCATATTTATTCTGCTTTCTTCACAAAGATATAACCCAAAGAGAATCTAATCAGCTAGCGTTATGTACTAACCTCACGGAGTTACAACCAATCTCTTTTCAAATTCTCCTTTCAAAAAAAAAAGATTCTGTATCTTTGGTTATATTTTTTTTTATTTGCTATAAATCTTAAAGAGACGAAATTAAAAAAAAGAGTTAAAGTAAAAGCACGTTTGCGGTAAAGTCAATTTTGCGCACACTTGACTGGCATATAAAGTACCACTTTTCGAGCAACTGTATTGAAAAATTATTTTACCATCACAATACATTCTTCACTCTTTCGTCCCTAGCTAACGCTCGGTTCTCAGTCGCTCGAAAGTAAAAAGAGTACCCACAAACAGTAATGATGATGTGCGTGAGTCTTACAGCACAGTAAATGCGTACCTATGGTTTGTTATAAATAGGTTATCCAAAACAAAAAAATGTGATTAGAGGGTACATCCATAGAAAGACAACGGATACATGCCTACTTGTATATATTGAGAAACTTTCAAATGTCTATACTATTGTACAAACTTTTATGTAGGCAGTTCTAAAAAAACTAAAAGTTACGTTGATAATTTAAAAAAAAAACTGGTTAAGTGCGAGTCGGACTTACCTAAAAAAAACTAATACACTATTAGATAACAAAAACTCATAAACAAGATAGAAAAAAACGATTCTAAGAACCAAGATCTCAATTTTAGAGTAAATAAAAATGGCGTTTTGAACAATAAAAAATCAGAGACGTTAATATAGCCGCCCGAGCCGGTACGGCGAGGGTGGATAGTCACGTCGAGGGTAAAATGGGTGATACTGGTTGAGTTATAAACTCTGCTTTTCACTTCGATTGCAAGGAAATAATAAATATTCAACCGCAATAAAACAAATTTGGCAAATTTTGACGAATAATTAATTTTCCGCCACACAATTTTTCTTATTTTCCAACCTCTACCACACTAAAATCGACAGTCCACAAAGTAAACTTTAGCCTCGGGTTCGGCAGCACTATTTTGGCAATGGCTATTTTATTTAGTTATAGCAGCATTCTCTCGACGAAATTGCTGCCAGTCACTATACAATGAATCGGTAAATATATAACCAAACAGCAAAATTTACTAATTACTATGTAATCATTTAATTCAAACTCAGTGATTGATGACGAAACCGCAACAGAATTAGCCCCAACCATTTGGGCAGGTTTAACCGCTCAAATGATTAAAATTAACATAATAGTTTGATAAACCAGAGGTTTTGGACATAGTTTAAGCACAGTATTAAAATATAGCGGTTTGCAGTAGCGCAACGAATGTACTTACGCAAAGCAACGGAAGGGTACTTGCGGGGCAGCGGGCGGCGGGGCACAGAGTTTGCCAGGCTGACTACACTAAGCTAGTACTGCTAGTACCTACGCTAGTGACGGCATCGTGCGACAATAAAGGCGTTGCGCTACTGTAAGCCATATCGTAATACTGTGGTTTAAGTCTACCTAGACTGTGTGAATAAAATTAATATAAAAAAAGCTTTTAAATATAAAAAAGGCTTAGTGCAATACAGACTGGCACACTTAGGTTTCTGTATCAACACACCTCTACAAACGAGTATATCCATCATACCACACCCTGGACCAATGACTTATATATTACTGCACTTCATACAACGGGCCAGAAATAAAATTTCAAAAAAGGAATGACGAAACACACAAAATGGCGGCGAATTCTTATACGATAGACAACCAAACCGTAACCAATCTATCTGGGTGACTATAGGGGGTGAGTTCGCAATCTAGAGAGCGGCAGGGAGTGTCCATACTGTATGTTAGTACTAATAAGTATATATACTTTGCCTCAGTCATTTCAAACGAAAGACAGCACCAGAAAAATGTTTTTAGGGTTCCGTTCACCCAACGGGTGACAACGGGACCCTATTACCAAAGCTATTACTAAGCCTCCGCTGTCTGTCCGTCTGTCAGCGGGCTGTATTTGATGAACCGTAATAGGTAGACAGTTGTAATTTTCACAGAAAATGTATTTCTGTTGCCGCTATAAAAATTATAAAAAGTTTTTTTTTTTTAATAAAAATTTGAGTGCGTTTGACCTCACCTGATGGTAAGTGATGATGCAGTCGAGGATGGTACACGCAAACTCAAATAATGCCTATTCACTCTTGCCTTGAAGATCCCCAAATTAAAGGAATCGGGAAACACTGACGCAGGCAAGGAGTTCCACTCCTGCGCTGTACGCATAATAAATGAAGAAGCGTAACGATTCGTGCGAAAAGGTGGACAATCAACAACAAAGGGGTGCAACCCCTCCCTGCGTCTCGTTGACCGACGGTGGAATGGAGCAGGGGGAATGAGGTCGTAAAGTTCTTGCGCGCACTCTCCGAAAAAGAAAAGGGGGTCTCCATACAAAGGAGGTCTTTTTATAGGTCTTTAGAAGTATTTTTGATTTAGTTGTATCGTGAGAAAAGTAATACATACAAGCATGAAACTTGGTGTGATTATAGTACTAATACTGGGGTAAAACAAAAAAAAATACTAAAAATCAGCCAAGTATGAGTCGCACTCGCGCTAGGAGTACGAAATGAATTTAAAAAAAACGGAGATTTGTTACCATAGATGGGTCATGCACTAACAAACCACATTTGAAAATCGAATCCATTTACACACATTATAATAGGTACCTAACGAATGCTACTATGAAAAGAGATGCCAATTGGCATCTTTTTTTTGCTTCACTTGTAGGATGCATGTAACCTATCTACCTCCCCTTATATATAGCATTTCTCTGTAAAAAAAGGATATTTTTGTAACTCGCGTTGATCTCTTTTGATTGTAATGTGAATATATCATTGTCATTATTACTATGTAGTTGTGGGGAGAGGCGTAGTGGTACGGAATCTTTGGAGTGCTAGTTTGACTCGCACTTGGCCGATTTTTTTTATGTAGTTCGAACTTCTTCAAACATCTAAAATCAATTGAAAACGCTTAACACGTTGAGAAAACCGTTTTCCATTGCAACAACTTAGTATGTACTATTTTGCATTATTATTTTTGGGTTTTTGTTAATTTTCTATTTATATACTATACTGATTTTCATAAAATTTATGTGGGACCAACTCAGGAGCACACCCTATGATATAAAAAAATAATCATGAAAATCGTTTCACAATCAGATATAACATATATATTATCACAATAAGATATCGCGTAACGCACACAAAAACATACAGTAGAATTGTAAACCTCCTCCTTTTGGATGTTGGTTAAGAGTCAGGTTTTTTGTTTTTGTTGTGTAGCAAGTTACTGGCCCTTCCTCAGGGCCAATAACTTGCTACGCAACCCTAAGAAACCGGCCAAGTGCGATTCAGAACCGCACTAGATGACGCTGGTACAAAGAGTTCCATACCATCATACCAGATGGCGCTAGTTTCTTCACATTTAAAAAAACACGTTTTTTTGTATGGAGACCCCTTATTTTTTCACTTTTTTTTAATTTTTAGTGTTTGTTGTTATAGCGACAACAAAAATACATCATCTGTGAAAATTTCAACTGACTAGCTATCACGGTTCATGAAATACAGCCTGGTGACGGAGAGACAGACAGACAGAGACGAACGGACAGCGGAGTCTTAGTAATAGGATACCGTTTTTACCCTTTGGTAACGGAACCCTAAAAATTTGTTCTAAAATATCAAAACTATGGAATCTATGATGAATCTATTTATTTATTTATATATATTTATTGAAATTACAGCTTTAAATCTACAGTAATCAAACTTTAGAAAATGCATATGCCAATAAATTTCAAGTTCTTAAAATTAACATAATTATTCTAATCTATCTATCCGCGTGCAATCGATTACATCCACAGAATAGAAGAATTAAATAGAACGCTGATGTTTATTGTTTAGTACTAGCACCGAGCGAGCCATTACACATACAGCACACTACAAACAGGTTGATGCTATTGGGTATTTTTTTAAAGTAACCTCCCCCAAAAACAAAAAAACAAACCTTTAAAATCATTTAATAAAAATAGACTTAAAACTGTATTAAATAAGATTGAGTTTATGAAAATTGACAGAATGACAACGGTAAGATGATACCAGAATAGTCAAACTGCCCAGTTTAATTGATGAACACTAAAAGTTTAAAAAATAATGTGATTGTTTAGAACTAAATAAATAATATGTAATGTTGTGCAATTCATTAAAAAACATTTATTTCGAATAAAATTTCAGATCGTAATACTAGAAGTAAGGTTATTCAATTGAAACTTTCCGTGCAATAATTTTTCCAAAAATGGTATCATTTTCATAGTGTTGTGGTTATATTAAGGCATTTTTTAAATATCGATAGATTATATTAGGAATGCGAGGTATGGTAGGTTTTTCAGTTACTGCGTCGATTGCTACGAAAGTGACCACGGATCCGTCGTCAGAGACCTCAAGGACCGTCAGATATCGATTAGGTGTTTATTACACGTACGTACACTTTACTATAATATAGTGTCACAGTTCTGTGCAATGCGCGCTGCGATGCGGTCGATTTACCGAGTCAGGGAATTAATAGTGATACATTTTACGTGTCGAGCGCGGCTCGCACCGCTGCTCGCGTCATCAAGAGCACCTCCGACGCGCCACTCATCGTCAAATAGCTCCTGGCGTTCCTGCAGCAGAAGCTGGACGTGATGGACGAGCTGTCTGCCATCCACATCTGTTCCAGCAACTTCAGCGTGAGTGACATCTGCAACGCCAAAGAGGTGCTCTACCGGTCAGTGAAGATCTGCGGCACCTTCGCTCCCCATAGAAGGGGTGATGAACATGGAAAGAAGTCCCTTTAAGACACCATTAAGGTCCTGAAGGAGACGTGCTCTGACGATATGCCGTCGTTTGTGGCGCGGGAGCTGGCCAAACTACCGCCTGTCAGGTTCGACCACGTCGACGTCACCAGCCTGCTGAAGGACATCGTGTTCCTAAAAAAGAGTCTGACCGACATGCAATGAAGTACGTTCGCTACACAGCACTGAAACTAGGCCAGCTTACATCGACACGCTACGTGAAGCCCTCGACAAACAACCGACGTTGAGCTCCGTCGTGTCAGCGATTTCGTCGCAGCCTGTGTCGCCGCCTGTGAGCGCTGCCCGCGCGGCCGCTCAGCCCCCGCCGCGGGCGCCTATGTCCGACAACCCAACGCCACTGGTTCGTGCGAGCTGCTGTGACTTCACCGCCACCGCACGCCACCGCCGGCGACCTGCACCACCTAAGTCGTCCGGAAAACCGAGGTCGCCGCCTACATCGAGCGACCCCTCTCGTGCCAGGGTGGATGAGGAGGGTTTCACCTTGGTACAGAGGAGGTGCAAATTCCGAAGGCAACCTCGCAGAAGCTTGTGTGGTACGGCCGCACCGGAAGAGGGCTCCGTGCTGCGTGCCGCCACACCGAACGTCGCGCTCTACGTGTCGTGGCTGCACCACTCGGTCACGGCTAAGGACGTGACGGAGTGCGTCCACCAGAAGTCCTGCTACGGCCTGCGGGTGTTCCCGCTGGAGTCGCGCCACTACGTGCACTTCACGTCGTACGTGGTGCGCGTGCCGAAGCCTCTGCTGGAGACCGTCGCCAGCACCGACTTCTGGCCGAAAATGTCGTGTTTTGGCGGTTCCGAGGCACCATGCCTATCAACGCGTCACCGAAACTACTAACATCTTGGTTAAGTTACACACTGACATACATATAATGTATTATATTTATAGTATCTATGTAATGTTATTTTTATAAGTTTTTTATATATCTATGGGTCTACTTTTAGTACTAAGTAACCTGAGAATAAATTAATAATAATAATTATATAGTAATTGAACCTAGCGGATCGAGTTCGGTACACATTACGCTCGAACATCTTTAGCGTGACCGAAACATTGTCTACTTTTATTGGACTTGTATAAAACTGACAAAAAAATCGAAGTACCTATATAGGATGTTAATAGATCACATTTTTTTAAGAAAGCTACTCATGAAACTGAACAACTTCTGTTTTAAAACATTACTGCAATTTCAGAATTTATACAAAGTTAGAATACAACAACAACCTAACAACCTGTACATAGAACAGATGGCTGTTGGTGCAGTCAAGTTCTTGAGTGGCGACCGCGTAACGAAAAACGTAGATTAGGCAGGCCTCCAACTCGGTGGACCGACAACCGCTGCTTGCAGGTAGCGTAAGAGCGGTCGTTGTGGATAACCTTGGGGGAGGCCTCTGTCCAGCAGTGGACGTCCCTTGGCTAATAAAATGATGTACCTAAAGCGGGTTCCGATGCGTAGATAATAAAACCCTTAGTTACTATTTTTAAACAATGTAATGTTACTATACATAAATACTTCGTACTTACAAAAAGTAAACCTAATAATTTACTACCCTAATATTTACCGTAGTCCGCGGACTGCTTAGTCGTGCCACTGTAAATAGGTATTTATTGCTGTTTATAACTGTCAACATATGCGTTGCTTAGCAACCTTTTTCTGTTGACTTCGAGTTTTATGTTTTTACGAATGGGTAACAAACTATTACGTTTTTTAAGCCACGAAATACTTTGTTGCTTACCTGTACTAATGATTTATTTCAAGGAAAACTAAAGTAAAGCTTTATTAAAACTATAATTTTTGCTACTTAAAGATGCTTACTAGATACTTACCTACTTACAGTAAAAATATTCATGAACAAATCAAACACTTTCATCTAGCCCCAAACTATGTTTCCCAGTACTATGGGGTTGTAAATTTGTAAAAAGTAAAGAAAATATTAGAACGACCGATACGTACTGAAGTCAGTATGCAAACGTCTACATGAGGCAGAGCAAAACATTTTATGTATTTTTTGTTTGGTGTAACCACAAAGTCATCATCGTTAAAATGCTTTGAGCAAACAGTGCTTGTTTTTGTGGGAAACCAATTACTGTTACGCCCTGTACTTGTGATCCACTTTTCCTTCAATTCAGGATTTTTTGGAAAACTGAAAGTAAAAATAAAAATATATCGTTGAAAAATATCGACAACACCCTCGCACTAAATAACAAAGACCCAAAAACAAATATTCATATTTTTATATAACTATTGATTTTCATTAATGTTTTTCACTTACACATGGTAAGAAACTCCTCCATTTTTTTAATTCACTTTACTACTTGCATTTTTGCAGATTATTATAGCACATTTCGGCATTTTGTCACAAAAATACTCGGAGCTCAGCTTGTCATGAAGTTGTGCAATTTCTGCGCAGTACAATCATTTACGAATGACAGTAACATACCCGTTTATGCATGAAGGCGACGCGCGTGCCACGCCTCCTTACGCAATCTATCGGAGCGGAAAAAAATTTTCTTATCTGTGATTACATCAGATGTGTTGTTTGTTAGTGTTAGTGTGTGTGTGTGAGAGTGTATGAGGGTGTATGCGTGTGTGAGTGTATGTTTATCTAATTTCCTCAAGGAACATCATTATCCTATGTTCCTTTCACAATGTTTGGACTCTCTCATATGAAGTTGGCCATGCAGGTGATTTATTTGTTTTTCAAGTCAAATTTTTTGCGAAATCTGAATAGCTTTTCTAAAAAAAAAATTCTAAAAATTTTTTCTAAAAAAATGTTATTTTTTATTAAACCCCAGTTTTAATTTTGTCTCTACTATTTTTATGCTGAATCAATTCATACCTACCAATTAGAATTCAAAATTACCAGCATTTGGCTGCGGCTTAATCGCATGAATATCGAGTCACAAGCTGGGTATAAATTAAATCAATCAATCAATCAATCAAATATGCTTTATTGTACAATTACAAAAATTACAAAATACAAGTACAGAATAAATAGAAAAAAATTTAATTATACAATGTAGGCGACCTTATTGCTTAAAGCAATTTCTTCCAGGCAACCCAGAGAATGGATACAATTAAATAAAAGTATGGGCTGTGCAAAGCAAACATATGCGACAATATTGAAAATAGAACAATTTACTATATAATATATAAAAAAATAATAATAATAATAAAATCTAAATCATAATACATCATGTACCTAATAAAAATACTATACAAAATAAAAATAATAATATAAACTATACTTACATATAATAAAATGAATGAAAGCTAGGTAACTTCCAATGCTTGATAACTTTGGCATCAAAACTTTCATTTAAAACAAATACATACTGATTATGGAGCGTAAGGAGCGTCGGTGGCGTGATGACAAGGGCCGCTACCTCCTGTCCTTGGAGGTCGTGGTTCGTATCCTGCCACGTACCAATGTGTTTTCGAATTTCGATTTCATATTTACGTTTATCCGACGCTCTTACGGTGAAGGAAGGAAACCTACACACGCCTGCGAAAAAACTCGAAGGTTGCGTGTGAACTCGACCAACCCGCACTGGGCCCGCGTGGTCGACTAAGGCCCGATCGCCCTAATTCAGGGTAGGCTCGAGCCGCTCGGTGGGGACGTAAATGAGCTGATATGATGATGATGATGATGACGGAGTACCTATAAAATATGATTTTTATCTGGTCTGTCTCAATATGTCTTAACGTATTATATCTAGTTAAAACCGTCCTATGTACCAAAAACATACACATAAAAATACATCATCATCATCATCATATCAGCCACAAATCGTCCACTGCTGGACAAAGGCCTCCCCAATGCAACATATAAACTCCTACTTTTTTGAAGTCGACAAAAAATTAAACTCTAACGCTCAGCTACGAGTAGTTAATTTTCAAAAACCTAATCTTTCTTATCCAGAGACGGTACGGACGAAGTAACTATTTAGTAATCTGTGGTACGGAATCCTCGGTGAGTGAGTCCGACTCGTACTTGGCCGGTTTTCATTTTAATATATAGATAAATATGTGCTGCAATTATGAATTCTAACCAAAAAATAATAATATTAGTGACAAAATATTGAATGGCGTAATGGTTAGTCCATTCGCTTCACATCAGGAGGTCGCGGGTTCTATTCCCGGTGGGGTCATTTTGTAAGACTCGGTTTGGTTGGTGGTAGGGCATTTTCTAAGCCCGCCTGGCTAGCTACCACCATCTTATCTAAGTCTTGCCGCCAAACATCAGTGTTAACAACATTGATTTGTTCTGGCTTGAATTGAAGATAAGATAGCCAGTTCTTCATTGCGTTGGGGAATCTTGGTAAGCGCATTACTACCTTTGGCATCATCGTCTTACCATCAGGTGATATGATGCCATGGGCTTACCAATTATGAATAATAATAATAAATCGATTCAGATTCTAAACTATTGGATGGCTTCAAAACTAATATTTGTAACTTTAAAAGACCGAACTATGAGACAAGACGTTTCAATGTATTTTGATATTGCTGTGTTAAGTTTGGCTATTCAGAAGTAACTTTGGAATGTAGTCAAGTTTTACTTATGACAATAAAATAAATAGAGACTAGAGGTTCACAAACGTCTGTAGGAATTTAAATTATTAAAGTATTTTATTAATCACGTATAAAAGAAAGTCGTGCTAGTTACACCATTTATAACTCAAGAACGGCTGGACCAATTTTTATGGTTTTTGTGTTTTTGCATTTGTCTTCGTCCGGAATAGGATAATATATGTATTAAAATATGATACTCGTATTCATTAATAAAAAAAATATTATCAGTCAAAAAAAAATGGTTTTAGGGTAGGGTAGGGTAGTGTAGGGTAGTGTATGTGTAATGTAGTGCAGTGTAGGAGTAGTGTAGGTAGGGTAGGGTAGGGTAGTTTAGGGTAGGGTAGGGTAGGGTATGGTAGGGTAGTGTAGTGTAGTGTAAGGTGGAACGAAGTTCGCCGGGACAGCTAGTTTAATATAAAACTCAACATTATGCTTAATTATTATATTACTCGACAATGGAATTGGATGGAGCTTTCTTGTCTTTGTCTTTCCTCATTCACCATCACAGGTATAAGTGTTTGTTTGTAAACTCTTTATTGTACAAAATATACACTTAAAATAATGTATTAAAAAAAACCTTAAGTACAAAGGCGGACTTATCCTTTAGAGGGATCTCTTCCAGTCAACCTTTGCAATATTAAACAGAGGACTTAGTAGGACAAAGAAACACGTAATTACGTACAAGCTAGTTAAAAAACATCAATACAACTAATATTACATTTAAACTTACCGTAGCCTAATTTTAATAAATACAAACTCAATTTAATAAATGTTAAATAAATAAATATGATACATAATATATAATATAATATATACATAAAGTGCACATTTTTTATCTAATATATAAAATTCTCGTGTCACAGTTTTCGTTCCCTTACTCCTCCGAAACGGCTTGACCGATTCTCATGAAATTTTGTGAGCATATTGAGTAGGTCTGAGAATCAGCCAACATCAATTATTTTTTTTAGGGTAGGGTAGTATAGGGTAGGGTAGTGTAGAGTAGTGTAGTGTAGGGTAGTGTAGTGTAGGGTAGTGTAGTGTAGGGTAGGGTAGTGTAGTGTAGTGTATGTAGGGTAGGGTAGGGTAGTGTAGGGTAGGGTAGTGTAGGGTAGGGTAGTGTAGGGTAGGGTAGGGTAGTGTAGTGTAGTGTAGTGTATGTAGGGTAGGATAGGGTAGTGTAGGGTAGGGTAGGGTAGTGTAGGGTAGGGTAGTGTAGTGTAGGGTAGGGTAGTGTAGTGTAGGGTAGTGTAGTGTAGGGTAGGGTAGGGTAAGGTAGGGCAGTGTAATGTAATGTAAGGCGGTACGTAGTTCGCCGGGACAGCTAGTATAACTATACTATTATAGGTATGGTTCACCAATAAGGTGCGTGTACGGTTTTCTTGGTTTTGACTGAAAAACAGCGTTGTGAGTCCTTTGCGACCCATAACATTTATGCTGAGCCTGAACCAGTTTCGCTAACTTGGCACCACTGACACTGTTTCATTTTTTTTATTCATTTGAAACATTTGTCACTAAGTTTAATTCATTTGTTGGTGTATTTTTATAATGTACTAGCTGTTTCCCGCGGTTTCACCCGCGTGGACAACGTTTCCATGATTTTTCGAGGGTGCGCAGTGCGCGATCCGCAAGCGGCTCGCTAGCGTGGAAAAAGTAGCCTATGTCCTAGTAGTATATTATTATTATATTATTATTATATCAGCTCATATACGTCCCCATCGAGGGGCTCGAGCCTACCCTGAATCAGGGCGATTAGGCCTTAGTCGACCACGCGGGCCCAGTGCGGGTTGGTCGACTTCACACACAACCACCGAGTTTCTTCGCAGGCGTGTGCAGGTTTCCTCACGATGTTTTCCTTCACCGTTAAAGCAATCGGTAAGTATGTACGTAAGTTTTTGAAAAACTCATTGGTATATTGGCCGTCCAGATTTGAACCCGGTACCTCTGGTTAGATGGACCGAGTCGTTACCGGTTGAGCCACCGACGCTTATAGTAACCAGTAGTATATATTCAGGTCCTAATCTGTCTAAATACCAAATTTCAACCAGATCGGTTCAGTAGTTTTTGCATGAAAGAGTAACAAACATAAATCCTTACATCCATACATTCCTACAAACTTTCGCGTATTGTGCCTTTGTAGTGAAAAAAAGTTTTTTTTTATTCACAATTGGCATCATCTCACCTGATGGTAAGTGACGATGAAGCCGAAGATGGAAGCGAGCGATGGAAGATATCTATCTCCTTATATTGGTATAAGAAGCTGTACATATAAACGTAACCAACTGTAAGCAGAAAAGCACATCCATGTCGGTTCAGTGGTATTCTTGTTGAGTGTGAGAGCAAAACTCTCCTTACTTTTTTTCGTAGCTGGGAATACCTATTTTCTACCTCTTCTATCAAAACAAAAAAAAACGGGCCCAATTCGGTTCAGCGGTACTTGAGTTGAGTGTGAGAGCAAAACCCTACTTCCTTTTGCGTAGTGTGGTTACCTATTTTCTACCTCTTCTATCAAAACAAAAAAAAACGGGCCCAATTCGGTTCAGTGGTACTTGAGTTGAGTGTCAGAGCAAAACCCTTCTTCCTTTTGCGTAGTGTGGTTTCCTATTTGCTACCTCTTCTATGAAAACAAAAGAGTGTACAATTTGCTTCAACGGTAATCGCGTTGAGTGCGAGAGAAAAACTCTCCATTATTTCCCGTAGTTCGGTAAACCTAATTGCTACCTCTTCTATCAAAAGCAAAAAAACGGACCCAATTTGGTTCAGCGGTACTTGAGTTGAGTGTGAGAGCAACACCCTTCTTCCTTTTGCGTAGTGTGGTTACCTATTTGCTACCTCTTCTATGAAAACAAAAACGCGTCCAATTTGGTTCAGCGATATTCGCTATAAGTGTGAGTGAAAAATCCTCCTTACTTTTCCGTAGCTCGGAATACCTATTTTCTACCTCGTCTATGGAAACGAATAAAAACCCGGCCAAGTGCGAGTCGAACCGCACATATAGGGTTCCAAACCATCACACTGGATGGCGCTGGTTTCTTCACGTTTAAAAAAACACGTTTTTTTTGTATAGAGATACCCCTTAATATCTAATTTTTATTATTTTTGGTTTTAGCGACAACAGAAATAGATCATCTGTGAAAATTTCAACTGTCTAGCATTCACGGTTCATGAAATACAGCCCGTTGACAGACGGATAGACAGACAGTCGGAAGCTACGTCTTAGTAATAGGGTCCCGTTTTTACTCTTTGGGTACAGAACCCTAAAAATCGTGTCCAATGCCGTTCAGCCTTCAAGAATGAGGAGGGTTTTGTTTGAAGCTTTCATGACAAGAGATGATGAGGCTGAACTGAATTGGACCCCGGTTTCTGTTTGCTTTTGATCAAAGATATAGCAAATAAGTCATACCGAACTACGGAAAAGTAAGAAAGGTTTTGCCCTCACACTCAATATGAGTAGCGCTGAACAGATTTAGGCTCTTTTGTTTGCTTTTGATAAGAAAAGGTAGCAAGTATACCGAATTACGGAAAAGTAAGGAGCGTTTTGCCCTCACACTCAATATGAGTAGCGCTGAACAGATTTAGGCTCTTTTGTTTGCTTTTGATAAGAAAAGGTAGCAAGTATACCGAATTACGGAAAAGTAAGGAGCGTTTTGCCCTCACACTCAATATGAGTAGCGCTGAACAGATTTAGGCTCTTTTGTTTGCTTTTGATAAGAAAAGGTAGCAAGTATACCGAATTACGGAAAAGTAAGGAGCGTTTTGCCCTCACACTCAATATGAGTAGCGCTGAACAGATTTAGGCTCTTTTGTTTGCTTTTGATAAGAAAAGGTAGCAAGTATACCGAATTACGGAAAAGTAAGGAGCGTTTTGCCCTCACACTCAATATGAGTAGCGCTGAACAGATTTAGGCTCTTTTGTTTGCTTTTGATAAGAAAAGGTAGCAAGTATACCGAATTACGGAAAAGTAAGGAGCGTTTTGCCCTCACACTCAATATGAGTAGCGCTGAACAGATTTAGGCTCTTTTGTTTGCTTTTGATAAGAAAAGGTAGCAAGTATACCGAATTACGGAAAAGTAAGGAGCGTTTTGCCCTCACACTCAATATGAGTAGCGCTGAACAGATTTAGGCTCTTTTGTTTGCTTTTGATAAGAAAAGGTAGCAAGTATACCGAATTACGGAAAAGTAAGGAGCGTTTTGCCCTCACACTCAATATGAGTAGCGCTGAAAATAATTGGGCTCTTTTTTTTGCTTTTCGATAAGAAAAGGTAGCAAGTATACCGAATGACGGAAAAGTTTGAAGGGTTTTGCTCTCACACTCAACGCGAGTAGAAATGGACAGAATTGGGCTCGTTTTTTTTTTGCTTTTGATAAGAAGAGGTAGCAAGTATACCGAATGACGGAAAAGTTTGAAGGCTTTTGCTCTCACACTCAACGCGAGTAGAAATGGACAGAATTGGGCTCGTTTTTTTTTGCTTTTGATAAGAAGAGGTAGCAAGTATACCGAATGACGGAAAAGTTTGAAGGATTTTGCTCTCACACTCAACGCGGGTAGAACTGTACAGAATTGGGCTTGTTTTTGTTGCTTTTGATAAGAAGAGGTAGCAAGTATACCGCATTACGAAAAACTAAGATAAGTTTTGCTCTCACACTTGAGAGATTTGGTACATATTTTATCAAAAGCAAAAAAAAACGATTTGGTGCGCGGTACTCGCGTTGAGTGCAACGCGAGTACCGCTGAACCGAATCGGATGGGCTTTTCTTCTATTAATAGACGAAATAGCTGCGTATACAATATATTACAATATGGGCTCAGCCAACTTCGCAAAAAACTATGAAGAGGGATTACACATAAAAGAAGAACCATTTTTTTTCCGGGAAAATCGGAAAACAGCTAGTTACCTACTTACTTATTAAAATTAATATCCTTATAAAATATGCTGTGATCAGACGGCGCAATTCACTGGACATGATTCCCTAAAAGAAACACAATACACAAATGCCTAATTATAAAACCAATTTTGTATTATTTGGGTAAAATAAACCTATCGAAGGAATTTATTGTTAAAAAGTAAGATAAATAACGATAGAAATATTGCCTAATTATTTGTGCGCTCGGTCTCGCTACTAGTGAGGTTAAGAAGCTTACAGCAATCTTCTTTTCAAGGGGGATTGTTTCTACTGATTGCCCCTTGATTTGTGCTTTAGACAGTGAACAGCGATCACACAGAGTTTAATGCCCTTCCTTTGACAACTTTATTGTGGTTCCTCCTTCACGTCTCGTGAATTAAATTTTTAATTAGTTCCCTTGTTAAAGATATTGGACACATTTTATGATGCTACGTGACTCGCTGTTAGGTGTGTATTTAATTTGTATTATTATATCAGCTCATATACGTCCCCACCGAGGGGCTCGATCCTACCCTGAATCAGGGCGATTAGGCCTTAGTCGACCACGCGGGCCCAGTGCGGGTTGGTTCGAGTTTCTTCGCAGGCGTGTGCAGGTTTCCTCACGATGTTTTCCTTCACCGTTAAAGCAATCGGTAAGTACATGTACGTAAGTTTTTGAAAAACTCATTGGTACATTGGCCGTCCAGATTTGAACCCGGTACCTCTGGTTAGATGGACCGAGTCGTTACCGGTTGAGCCACCGACGCTTATTAATTTGTATAATGTATTATAATAATAATAACATCTGTGTTTGGGTCATAATATTACACCATTCTAACAAATTTCCCCTGATTTGGCTAGGAGACGGACGGACAGACAGACAGACGCACGAGTGATCCTTGGTTCCGTTTTGTGTTTTTTGTACGGAACCTAAAAAGTGATTATCTCTTTCTTCTTTAAGAAGATTTCTCTTTCTTCTTTAAGAAGATTTTTAGAGTTCATTATTTTATATCAATCTAATCAATTTTACTATTTTATATTTATATTTTGGATTCATCCTGTAAAATGACGTTTAAAATATTTTTTACCAATAAAGTGATTATGATTATGATTATCCCAAACAAACACCTCCCAAACATGGTCGCCGCTTTGCCGATACCCGTATCGGCAAAGCGGCGACCATGTTTGGGAGGCTCATTATCATCATATCAGCCGAATAACGTCTACTGCTGGACAAAGGCCTACCCCAACCTCACCACTCGAAAACTTTACTTCCCCAACGGCCATCTGTTCTACGAGCTATGTGGGCGGGGCACTGCCACTTCAGTTTAGCGATTATGTGAGATATTTTGGTTACTTTGGTTCTCCTGCGGATCTAATCATTTCTGATTCGATCGCGTAGTGAAATTCCGAGCATAGCTCGCTCCGTTGCCCTTTGGGTGACCTTGAGTCTTCTTATGAGGCCCATAGTAAGCGACCATGTCTTAGTTCCGTATGTCATCACTGGCAATACACACTGGTCAAAGACCTTAGTCTTGAGACACTGCGATATTTAGTACGTGAAAATATTTCGAAGCTTCCCGAACGCTGACCAGCCGAGTTGGATTCATCGATTAATCACTTTCTTGAAGGTGGACCTACCTAACTGGACTGTTTGTCCCAGGAATACAGGTAGTATCGGGAGGCTCAGTAAAAGAGTATGGCACATGGATGATGACTCAAAGGGTGCCAACGGGACCCTATTACGAAGCCGCCGATGTCCGCATGTCTGTCATCGGGCTGTATTTTATGAACCGTAATAGGTATATATTTGAAGTTTCTACAGTGGCATTTCTACTGCCGCTATCAACAAATACATATTTAAAAAAAAATTAAGGAAGGTCTCATACAAGAAACGTGTTTTTTACGATGGTAAGGAAGACTTCAAGTGCCGACTCTCACTTGGCCGGTTTTTTACCTTTTTTACTATCGGTTTCGTCTTTTATAGTGAAATCAACGTCATTGTTGTACTCTTTATTATTTTAGGGTTCCGTACTTAAAGGTATTGTGGTATAGAACCATCGATGCTCGAGTTTGACTCGCACTTGGCCGTTTTTTAACAAAATTCAAAGTATCTACATAGGTATATAGGTGGAATATTAACCCTTTTACAGGAATCACAACTAACCTTAAACTTAAACTGGACCTTATTTGAGGTCAACATCTACATACTTATCTGTCAATGTTGAGACAGCATCCCTGGCAAACATATTGCCTATACTCACAAAAGGCAAATTACGGGCACCTTGAAAACTTCTGCGACAACCGCAAATTAGTGAAGCGACAGACTCGCTAGCAGATGTCACGTTGACACCAATAGCAGTGGAAACAACAAATAAAGTGTTTTAAAAATATCAAAGGAAAAACAAAAGAAAAGAAAACAACCAATCTATCTATAATATAATAAAACTGTAACGGGGCCGCGTCTGTACATGAAATATTTTTGGAAAATAATAACTGTGGTGGACATTACTAACGATACAGAGGCCAAAACAACAACTTTTGGAATTTTTGTCTGTCTGTCTGTCTGTCTGTCTGTCTGTATGTTCGCGCATCACGCAAAAACTACCTGGCCAATTTTGATGAAATTTTGTATGGTGGTTCCTTATAGCCCGGGGTAACATATAGGATACTTTTTATCCCGGAAAATTGAAGAGTTCCCGTGGGAAAATCAAAAGTATTCATTTATAGAATGGCTCACCACGCAAATGTGGCTTGACATATTACAATCTAATTTTACACTTTGATACCCTATATCGCGAACTAAAACTGGAACATTGTGAATCCCAAAAAAATTAAAGGTTCCTGCAGGAATGCAAAAAATTGTATCTTTAGAATGGCTCAACGTAACAATATGAAACCTTTACATTGGGATGGGGTGTTTTGACCATCATTGTATAGTCGGGTATTCTTTATCCCGGAAAACTAAAGAGGTCCCGTGGGAAATTAGATCTATTGATACTTACAATAATAACAATAGAGTACTTTTTTTCCATATTAGCTACACATACCACACATTATAATCATAGCAGCAGAATGTCAATAGATGGCACTGCAGGGATAATAAAACGCGCTCAAGTTGTATTAAAACATTAAAATATTATTTCATACTTTTGATTGGATTTCTTTTATGTATTTTTCAGCATAAGCTACTTTACACAACTCTAACTCTGGAACTATGGCACGTAGCGATGTGTTTCATAGACGAACCGATAGGTATTTTTTTACAGATTCCAATGGTGTAAAAAAATTAAAAACACATAAATCGAGTTTAGCATTTTTTTATCAGGAGGCACAGATATGGGAACTCTTCTGACGGCGACTATTTGCGTGTGGCAGTTGCTCTCCGCCTGCAATATCAATATCTGTGATAGGTTCACTCAATCAATGTATTTGCGGGTCCACGGTGGAGGCAATTGGCCATCACGCACTGAGTTGCGGTCATTGTTTGTGAAGATTCCCACGTCACCAATTCCTTAATGACCTCACTCGGAGGGTACTGGTCTCGGCCAGATGGAATATTCCATCTTCGATGCAGCCGCCGGGCTTTAGTCGATGTGATGGCAAAAGGCCGGAGGGTTTCAACAGGTGCCATGGCAGAGAGGAACGTGCCTGCTTTGGGACGCCACTTTTTCTGCCTCACACCTCACCCTTTCGGTACTGCTGCTCAATTTGCGGCGAGAAAGAAGCATAATAAGTACGCGGTCTTGGAGGCAAATTACTGCTTTGTGCTGCTGGTCTGTAAGACAACCGGCTGCTGAACCCTCAGAGGCCTTTGTCTTCACAAAGGAGATTGGCCTTCGCCTTCGAGAGAGGAGATGTGACTTGAGGTCCTACCTGCTGCTAAGGTTGTCTATTGCCATTCAGCGTGGCAACAAAAAGTGCGTCATGGGCTCCTTTGGAGCTGATACGACTCGAGGATTTGACCCATATTAATATTGTTAGGAAATTTTTGTTACTAGATTGATACCTATAATGATTTGAATTAGTTTTTTGATAATATAGGTATATGTGTTATTTAATCATATCAGTTTATATACGTCCCCACCAAGGGGTTCGACCTGCCCTGAGTTAGGGCGATCTGGCCTAAGACAATCACGCGGGCCCATTGCGGGTTTATTGACTTCACATATAAGCTTCGAATTTCTTCGCAGGCGTGTGCAGGT
Organism: Coleophora flavipennella; assembly: GCA_947284805.1. Taxonomy (NCBI): domain Eukaryota; kingdom Metazoa; phylum Arthropoda; class Insecta; order Lepidoptera; family Coleophoridae; genus Coleophora; species Coleophora flavipennella. The sequence goes on along the minus strand of OX369280.1, from coordinate 13,096,052 downwards.
TTCCTCACGACGTTTTTCTCACCGTAAGAGCGTCTGATAAACGTACATACCAGTATGAAATCGATATTCGTATAGATATTGGTAAGTGGCAGGATTCGAACCACGGCCTTCCGGACAGGAGGTAGTGGCCCTAACCGTTTTGCCACCGACGCTCTATATTTTATTTAAGATTTAGAAATCCTTACTTAATATTATAAATGTGAAAATGAGTTTGTTTGTTTGTTACCTATTCACACTTCAACACCTCTACCAATCTTGATGAAATTTGGCATGCAGGTAGCCTGTATCACTGGGAATGAAATAGTCAACCTTTTTTGTATTTTGTGTTTTTTTGTATAGAATTTGTTGAGGTGGTGGGAAGTGATAAAGACTGCTAATCCGAATAGCCCGATACAGTTCCTGAGGTACCTGGAGAAAACTCATGTCCACGCTTGCGAGCTGATTGCGGCTCGCGCACCACTCCCCTCAAAAAGAGCCATAAAAGCTATGTCCACGTGGGCGAAGCCGCGGGCAAAAGCTAGTAATATAATAAAACTGTAACGGGGCCGCGTCTGTACATGAAATATTTTTGGAAAATAATAACTGTGGTGGACATTACTAACGATATAGAGGCCAAAACAACAACTTTTGGAATTTTTGTCTGTCTGTCTGTCTGTCTGTCTGTCTGTCTGTATGTTCGCGCATCACGCAAAAACTACCTGGCCAATTTTGATGAAATTTTGTATGGTGGTTCCTTATAGCCCGGGGTAACATATAGGATACTTTTTATCCCGGAAAATTGAAGAGTTCCCGTGGGAAAATCAAAAGTATTCATTTATAGAATGGCTCACCACGCAAATGTGGCTTGACATATTACAATCTAATTTTACACTTTGATACCCTATATCGCGAACTAAAACTGGAACATTGTGAATCCCAAAAAAATTAAAGGTTCCTGCAGGAATGCAAAAAATTGTATCTTTAGAATGGCTCAACGTAACAATATGAAACCTTTACATTGGGATGGGGTGTTTTGACCATCATTGTATAGTCGGGTATTCTTTATCCCGGAAAACTAAAGAGGTCCCGTGGGAAATTAGATCTATTGATACTTACAATAATAACAATAGAGTACTTTTTTTCCATATTAGCTACACATACCACACATTATAATCATAGCAGCAGAATGTCAATAGATGGCACTGCAGGGATAATAAAACGCGCTCAAGTTGTATTAAAACATTAAAATATTATTTCATACTTTTGATTGGATTTCTTTTATGTATTTTTCAGCATAAGCTACTTTACACAACTCTAACTCTGGAACTATGGCACGTAGCGATGTGTTTCATAGACGAACCGATAGGTATTTTTTTACAGATTCCAATGGTGTAAAAAAATTAAAAACACATAAATCGAGTTTAGCATTTTTTTATCAGGAGGCACAGATATGGGAACTCTTCTGACGGCGACTATTTGCGTGTGGCAGTTGCTCTCCGCCTGCAATATCAATATCTGTGATAGGTTCACTCAATCAATGTATTTGCGGGTCCACGGTGGAGGCAATTGGCCATCACGCACTGAGTTGCGGTCATTGTTTGTGAAGATTCCCACGTCACCAATTCCTTAATGACCTCACTCGGAGGGTACTGGTCTCGGCCAGATGGAATATTCCATCTTCGATGCAGCCGCCGGGCTTTAGTCGATGTGATGGCAAAAGGCCGGAGGGTTTCAACAGGTGCCATGGCAGAGAGGAACGTGCCTGCTTTGGGACGCCACTTTTTCTGCCTCACACCTCACCCTTTCGGTACTGCTGCTCAATTTGCGGCGAGAAAGAAGCATAATAAGTACGCGGTCTTGGAGGCAAATTACTGCTTTGTGCTGCTGGTCTGTAAGACAACCGGCTGCTGAACCCTCAGAGGCCTTTGTCTTCACAAAGGAGATTGGCCATCGCCTTCGAGAGAGGAGATGTGACTTGAGGTCCTACCTGCTGCTAAGGTTGTCTATTGCCATTCAGCGTGGCAACAAAAAGTGCGTCATGGGCTCCTTTGGAGCTGATACGACTCGAGGATTTGACCCATATTAATATTGTTAGGAAATTTTTGTTACTAGATTGATACCTATAATGATTTGAATTAGTTTTTTGATAATATAGGTATATGTGTTATTTAATCATATCAGTTTATATACGTCCCCACCAAGGGGTTCGACCTGCCCTGAGTTAGGGCGATCTGGCCTAAGACAATCACGCGGGCCCATTGCGGGTTTATTGACTTCACATATAAGCTTCGAATTTCTTCGCAGGCGTGTGCAGGTTTCCTCACGACGTTTTTCTCACCGTAAGAGCGTCTGATAAACGTACATACCAGTATGAAATCGATATTCGTATAGATATTGGTAAGTGGCAGGATTCGAACCACGGCCTTCCGGACAGGAGGTAGTGGCCCTAACCGTTTTGCCACCGACGCTCTATATTTTATTTAAGATTTAGAAATCCTTACTTAATATTATAAATGTGAAAATGAGTTTGTTTGTTTGTTACCTATTCACACTTCAACACCTCTACCAATCTTGATGAAATTTGGCATGCAGGTAGCCTGTATCACTGGGAATGAAATAGTCAACCTTTTTTGTATTTTGTGTTTTTTTGTATAGAATTTGTTGAGGTGGTGGGAAGTGATAAAGACTGCTAATCCGAATAGCCCGATACAGTTCCTGAGGTACCTGGAGAAAACTCATGTCCACGCTTGCGAGCTGATTGCGGCTCGCGCACCACTCCCCTCAAAAAGAGTCATAAAAGCTATGTCCACGTGGGCGAAGCCGCGGGCAAAAGCTAGTAAAACAATAAAGAAGAACAAACAAAGGGAGTACTATAAATCAGCTGTTGTGGAAGTGTCTCCCTTTATAAAAGTATGGATAGACCCGACCCAGACGGCGGACGGGCTGTTAAATAAGAATTTATTGAACATCATGACCGTACGAACCTCATTCTCGTAAATCGTTGTGTGATAGGACTGGATTGATGCAAGATGGACATGATAAGTTCGGACAGGGAAATAATTGGGAAGTTTTATGAAGAAACGGAGAGCGGTTCTAAGACAATTTACTACAATATATTTTCCCACAGCGAGAATGGGCCTTTTTCATTGTTCAAGGTCGGAAATTAATTTTGGAGATTCATTATTTCTAGAGAATCTAAAGCATTTATTTCAATTAGTATCTTTGTAATAAAATAGTTCAGTTCATCAATATAATTAGTTCCTTGGATCCTAACTAAAATTATAAATGTGGAAATGTGGGTTGTTGTGTGTGACCTCTTCACGCTTCAACGCCTCAACCAATATTGATGAAATTTGGCATGCACGTAGCGTGTAGCATGGAAAAGGACATATGGTATCTTATATCCTGGTTTCCGTGGGATGGCTGTTGTAAACTCTCTCTTTTTTACAATCTTTTATTTAACTTGCAATGTATGTATGTTTGTGCGGGTGAAATCTTGCAAGTTAAATTTGACCCACTTCCCGGTTTCCGATTGTGCTGAAATTTTGAATGCATACGTATATCGCGTGACAATGCTATATTAAAAGCTTGTACCGAAATGTTTTTACGTTTTTCGAAAATTATGTTTATGAAGCGAAGGTTTGACGTGAAGCTTTGCACAGAGATAGTTGAGAGGGTGGAAAGTGACACAGACTACTAATTAGCACCATCATCATATCAGCCGAAGGACGTCCACTGCTGGACATAGGCCTCCCTCAAGGATTTCCACGACAACCGGTTCTGCGCTGCCCGCATGCAGCGGCTTCCCGCGACTTTTACTAGGTCATCGGTCCACTGAGTGAGAGGCCTGCCTACGCTACGCTTTCCGGTGCGCGGAATTAGCATAGCCCGACATATTTCCCGAGGGAGAAAATTCATTGCCACGCTCGAAAGCCGAGACAGTTATAGAAACTATGTCTACGCCGCCGTCAAAACCGCGGTCAGAAGCTAATTCTTAATTACAATATTTTATAAATCCAGCTCAAAGTTATTCAGCGGGCTATGGCCATCGTTATATTTTGTATTTCTTTACGTGATTGAATCAGAAACGAAGAGATCCGTGGAAGACCAAAGAACCAAGGTCATCGACATAGCTCATAGAATAAGCAACTCCGACACCAGAGGTATGTACTTACTTAGGTACCTATCAAATAGCCACAATTACCCATTTTGATTACTTCTCGAATGGGCAGACCAAATAGCTCGTAGTACCGATAACCGATAGGAAAGAAAGGATCTCGAGTGGCAAACACAAGCCGGAAGATGTAGTGCTGGACAGCTTTCTGCCATAATGAAGACTGCTGATCTGATAAGATGGCAGCATGCCGATGAAAGTATGAGGCTCGAAATCCTCCTTAGTGGAGGTCTATGGGGGAGGGCAATACAATATTATTTATTGCATCACAAGTCCCAACATATGCCTATGTTGCCAATGTCTGAGATGATGACTTCTTCTGGCTGAGATGATGATGTGTTGAATATAACTGAAAGTACGTCTGTCTTTCTAGCTGTTTGTTACCCTTTCACGCTAAAGGACCGATTTCGCTGATATTTGGCTTTACAAAATTACGAATTATTGGAATTTAAAAAAAATCAAAATATTTTAAAATATTTTCAAAAAAAAATGACTTTCTTATGAAACTTACGTGAATATTTAAACTTTTTAACCACTAGTTATTTATTTATATACTAGCTTTTGCCCGCGGCTTCGCCCACGTGGACATAGCTTTTATGACTCTTTTTGAGGGGAGTGGTGCGCGAGCCGCAATCAGCTCGCAAGCGTGGACATGAGTTTTCTCCAGGTACCTCAGGAACTGTATCGGGCTATTCGGATTAGCAGTCTTTATCACTTCCCACCACCTCAACAAATTCTATACAAAAAAACACAAAATACAAAAAAGGTTGACTATTTCATTCCCAGTGATACAGGCTACCTGCATGCCAAATTTCATCAAGATTGGTAGAGGTGTTGAAGTGTGAATAGGTAACAAACAAACAAACTCATTTTCACATTTATAATATTAAGTAAGGATTTCTAAATCTTAAATAAAATATAGAGCGTCGGTGGCAAAACGGTTAGGGCCACTACCTCCTGTCCGGAAGGCCGTGGTTCGAATCCTGCCACTTACCAATATCTATACGAATATCGATTTCATACTGGTATGTACGTTTATCAGACGCTCTTACGGTGAGAAAAACGTCGTGAGGAAACCTGCACACGCCTGCGAAGAAATTCGAAGCTTATATGTGAAGTCAATAAACCCGCAATGGGCCCGCGTGATTGTCTTAGGCCAGATCGCCCTAACTCAGGGCAGGTCGAACCCCTTGGTGGGGACGTATATAAACTGATATGATTAAATAACACATATACCTATATTATCAAAAAACTAATTCAAATCATTATAGGTATCAATCTAGTAACAAAAATTTCCTAACAATATTAATATGGGTCAAATCCTCGAGTCGTATCAGCTCCAAAGGAGCCCATGACGCACTTTTTGTTGCCACGCTGAATGGCAATAGACAACCTTAGCAGCAGGTAGGACCTCAAGTCACATCTCCTCTCTCGAAGGCGAAGGCCAATCTCCTTTGTGAAGACAAAGGCCTCTGAGGGTTCAGCAGCCGGTTGTCTTACAGACCAGCAGCACAAAGCAGTAATTTGCCTCCAAGACCGCGTACTTATTATGCTTCTTTCTCGCCGCAAATTGAGCAGCAGTACCGAAAGGGTGAGGTGTGAGGCAGAAAAAGTGGCGTCCCAAAGCAGGCACGTTCCTCTCTGCCATGGCACCTGTTGAAACCCTCCGGCCTTTTGCCATCACATCGACTAAAGCCCGGCGGCTGCATCGAAGATGGAATATTCCATCTGGCCGAGACCAGTACCCTCCGAGTGAGGTCATTAAGGAATTGGTGACGTGGGAATCTTCACAAACAATGACCGCAACTCAGTGCGTGATGGCCAATTGCCTCCACCGTGGACCCGCAAATACATTGATTGAGTGAACCTATCACAGATATTGATATTGCAGGCGGAGAGCAACTGCCACACGCAAATAGTCGCCGTCAGAAGAGTTCCCATATCTGTGCCTCCTGATAAAAAAATGCTAAACTCGATTTATGTGTTTTTAATTTTTTTACACCATTGGAATCTGTAAAAAAATACCTATCGGTTCGTCTATGAAACACATCGCTACGTGCCATAGTTCCAGAGTTAGAGTTGTGTAAAGTAGCTTATGCTGAAAAATACATAAAAGAAATCCAATCAAAAGTATGAAATAATATTTTAATGTTTTAATACAACTTGAGCGCGTTTTATTATCCCTGCAGTGCCATCTATTGACATTCTGCTGCTATGATTATAATGTGTGGTATGTGTAGCTAATATGGAAAAAAAGTACTCTATTGTTATTATTGTAAGTATCAATAGATCTAATTTCCCACGGGACCTCTTTAGTTTTCCGGGATAAAGAATACCCGACTATACAATGATGGTCAAAACACCCCATCCCAATGTAAAGGTTTCATATTGTTACGTTGAGCCATTCTAAAGATACAATTTTTTGCATTCCTGCAGGAACCTTTAATTTTTTTGGGATTCACAATGTTCCAGTTTTAGTTCGCGATATAGGGTATCAAAGTGTAAAATTAGATTGTAATATGTCAAGCCACATTTGCGTGGTGAGCCATTCTATAAATGAATACTTTTGATGTTCCCACGGGAACTCTTCAATTTTCCGGGATAAAAAGTATCCTATATGTTACCCCGGGCTATAAGGAACCACCATACAAAATTTCATCAAAATTGGCCAGGTAGTTTTTGCGTGATGCGCGAACATACAGACAGACAGACAGACAGACAGACAGACAAAAATTCCAAAAGTTGTTGTTTTGGCCTCTATATCGTTAGTAATGTCCACCACAGTTATTATTTTCCAAAAATATTTCATGTACAGACGCGGCCCCGTTACAGTTTTATTATATTACTAGCTTTTGCCCGCGGCTTCGCCCACGTGGACATAGCTTTTATGGCTCTTTTTGAGGGGAGTGGTGCGCGAGCCGCAATCAGCTCGCAAGCGTGGACATGAGTTTTCTCCAGGTACCTCAGGAACTGTATCGGGCTATTCGGATTAGCAGTCTTTATCACTTCCCACCACCTCAACAAATTCTATACAAAAAAACACAAAATACAAAAAAGGTTGACTATTTCATTCCCAGTGATACAGGCTACCTGCATGCCAAATTTCATCAAGATTGGTAGAGGTGTTGAAGTGTGAATAGGTAACAAACAAACAAACTCATTTTCACATTTATAATATTAAGTAAGGATTTCTAAATCTTAAATAAAATATAGAGCGTCGGTGGCAAAACGGTTAGGGCCACTACCTCCTGTCCGGAAGGCCGTGGTTCGAATCCTGCCACTTACCAATATCTATACGAATATCGATTTCATACTGGTATGTACGTTTATCAGACGCTCTTACGGTGAGAAAAACGTCGTGAGGAAACCTGCACACGCCTGCGAAGAAATTCGAAGCTTATATGTGAAGTCAATAAACCCGCAATGGGCCCGCGTGATTGTCTTAGGCCAGATCGCCCTAACTCAGGGCAGGTCGAACCCCTTGGTGGGGACGTATATAAACTGATATGATTAAATAACACATATACCTATATTATCAAAAAACTAATTCAAATCATTATAGGTATCAATCTAGTAACAAAAATTTCCTAACAATATTAATATGGGTCAAATCCTCGAGTCGTATCAGCTCCAAAGGAGCCCATGACGCACTTTTTGTTGCCACGCTGAATGGCAATAGACAACCTTAGCAGCAGGTAGGACCTCAAGTCACATCTCCTCTCTCGAAGGCGAAGGCCAATCTCCTTTGTGAAGACAAAGGCCTCTGAGGGTTCAGCAGCCGGTTGTCTTACAGACCAGCAGCACAAAGCAGTAATTTGCCTCCAAGACCGCGTACTTATTATGCTTCTTTCTCGCCGCAAATTGAGCAGCAGTACCGAAAGGGTGAGGTGTGAGGCAGAAAAAGTGGCGTCCCAAAGCAGGCACGTTCCTCTCTGCCATGGCACCTGTTGAAACCCTCCGGCCTTTTGCCATCACATCGACTAAAGCCCGGCGGCTGCATCGAAGATGGAATATTCCATCTGGCCGAGACCAGTACCCTCCGAGTGAGGTCATTAAGGAATTGGTGACGTGGGAATCTTCACAAACAATGACCGCAACTCAGTGCGTGATGGCCAATTGCCTCCACCGTGGACCCGCAAATACATTGATTGAGTGAACCTATCACAGATATTGATATTGCAGGCGGAGAGCAACTGCCACACGCAAATAGTCGCCGTCAGAAGAGTTCCCATATCTGTGCCTCCTGATAAAAAAATGCTAAACTCGATTTATGTGTTTTTAATTTTTTTACACCATTGGAATCTGTAAAAAAATACCTATCGGTTCGTCTATGAAACACATCGCTACGTGCCATAGTTCCAGAGTTAGAGTTGTGTAAAGTAGCTTATGCTGAAAAATACATAAAAGAAATCCAATCAAAAGTATGAAATAATATTTTAATGTTTTAATACAACTTGAGCGCGTTTTATTATCCCTGCAGTGCCATCTATTGACATTCTGCTGCTATGATTATAATGTGTGGTATGTGTAGCTAATATGGAAAAAAAGTACTCTATTGTTATTATTGTAAGTATCAATAGATCTAATTTCCCACGGGACCTCTTTAGTTTTCCGGGATAAAGAATACCCGACTATACAATGATGGTCAAAACACCCCATCCCAATGTAAAGGTTTCATATTGTTACGTTGAGCCATTCTAAAGATACAATTTTTTGCATTCCTGCAGGAACCTTTAATTTTTTTGGGATTCACAATGTTCCAGTTTTAGTTCGCGATATAGGGTATCAAAGTGTAAAATTAGATTGTAATATGTCAAGCCACATTTGCGTGGTGAGCCATTCTATAAATGAATACTTTTGATGTTCCCACGGGAACTCTTCAATTTTCCGGGATAAAAAGTATCCTATATGTTACCCCGGGCTATAAGGAACCACCATACAAAATTTCATCAAAATTGGCCAGGTAGTTTTTGCGTGATGCGCGAACATACAGACAGACAGACAGACAGACAGACAGACAAAAATTCCAAAAGTTGTTGTTTTGGCCTCTATATCGTTAGTAATGTCCACCACAGTTATTATTTTCCAAAAATATTTCATGTACAGACGCGGCCCCGTTACAGTTTTATTATATTATAGATTTCTAAAGTTTGTAAACTTTTAACATTATATTATAGGCTCTATCACTATGAAAATAAAGAGTCAATGTTAATTTAAATTCATGATTATGAAATAAATTATAAATTATTCTAAATTACTTTTCAGAGTATCACATTGTTATGTGCAAATGGTTGTTACATTTTCATGCCCTTTTTAACCCCGAAAAATTTATTATTTCCGAGATCTCCACTAAAACTCATTTTCAAGCTGGCAAGCTACTTGCGACTCGCGCACCGCACAGAGAATAGTAGGGCTGAAAAATGCTTGGTTCCGGTTCGGAACTGAACAGAACTGATTTCTACGCTTGCGAGCCGCTGGCGGCTCCCGCACCGTGTACTACCAAAGACAGTCATAAAAAAACCGGCCAAGTGCGAGTCGAACCGCACACATAGGGTTTCTTACCATCATAGTAGATGGCGCTAGTTTCTTTTTGTTTAAAATAAACACGTGTTTTGTATGGAGACCCCCCTTTTCTTAACTTTTTCAAACTTTTTGTACTTGTTGTTATAGCGGCAATAGAAATAAGTCATCTGTGAAAATTTCATCTGTCTAGCTATCACAGTTCATGAAATAAAGCCTGGTGCCAGACGGACAGACAACAGACAGACGGACCAACAGAGGTGTCTTAGTGATACCGTTTTACCCTTTGGGTACGAAACACTAAAAAACTATCGTTATTTAAGATAACTGGTATGCTTTTCTTGTTTTTTTTATTAGAAACCTTTTATTTACACCTTATAAATTGCTGGATGAGAACCCCTTTACATCCGTTCATTTGATACATTGCCCTTAAATTATGTAAAAAAACTTAAATGGCTTCAAGAACAACCAGTTGCACGCAAACAGTATTAACATCACCCCAAATTAGAATGACTGATACAACACGTAATCAAATGTGGTATGTTTTGGGCAATAAAAACCCAATTTTACTGTCTCAATGTGCCTTTCGTCAACATTACACCCCAAACTATCCTCTTTTTCGACGCCTGTCTAATTTATTGGAACTTATAGTGTTCTTCTTTACGAGTGATTACCACTAATCTGGAAAGGAGAATGCTTGGGGCCAGCTTCTTTAGTATTTTTGATTGATGCTCTGTTTATACAAAAGATGCAAATTGTCAAAAAATATACAGGACCTGTTAACTAGGGAATCTACACATCGTGATGAATATTTTTTTCTCAACCCTGTGTCGTTTTCTGTGAATTTCATTAAAACTCTCTTTCTCTCTCTTTTCTTAGCAATTTTGTCGTCTGATTACGGGGTCTGCCTTTTTTTCCACTTTTCCCTATTCTGGACGTCATCCTCGGTTAGGTCGCAGCTTTCTAGGTCTTTCTTAATGAAGCTCAACCATCGCAGTTTAGGCCTTCCTCCTCGCCTTTGACCGGGTAGGTTTTAGTTGAGTGTAACATTGCCGATGTAGTTAGGTAGTCTCCTTTTCATGTGTTCAAACCATCGCAGCCGGTTTTCTTGTACCTTGTCTGCGACGTCGCGCACGCCGAGGCTACCGCGCACATACCCGTTGCGGATGTTGTGAATTGCATTAAAAAAAAAATAAGTCGTCTATCTTACATATACCTATCTTTAATTGTCTTCCGTTACGACAGAAAATCAGTAAAGTATTCGAGTGGCGATTGCTACTGGAAGACTTGGCGTAGGCAGGCCTCCCACTAGGTAGATCGACGAACTTGTGAAAGTTATGGGAAGCCGCTGGAAGCGGGCAGCGCAGGACCGGTCGTTATGGAAATCCTTGGGGGAGGCATTTGTCCACTAGTATACATCTTTTGACTATAATATGCTGATCATGATGACAACAAAAATAAATAATAGGTAGGTACCATATTCCGATAAAAATATCAAAATGTGTTTGTATTATTGCAAGAACCTTCTAGCGAAAAACCAAACGTAAAGAAATCGTAATAACTTAGATAGCTGTGAAATCCCATTCAATTTGCCCCCCAGTAATTATATGTGTGATATTTAACCGCCTCTGTGACGCAATGGTTAGCTTCACATTAGAAGGTTGCGGGTTCGATTCCCAGCGGAGTCTAACTTTATAAATTTTGGTTAGTCGAAGAGCATTTTCTAAGCCCGCCTGGCTAGCTACCAACATCTTATCTAAGTCTTGCCGCCAAACACGTTAACAGCGTTGGTATGTTCCGACTTGAAGTTCCCCATTGCGTTGAGGAATCTTGGTAATCCCGTTTCCATCTTCAGCATCATCGTCACTCACTATCAGGTGAGACGATGTCAAGGGCTTACTAATTGTGGATAATTAAATATCTGTAAAACATCTGTCAAAATCGTACTTACTTACATCAAAAGCGTTTTTTAAATTTCATCTTTATACTTCTCGCAAAACATCGTCTGAAGCTGTTAGCGTTATTAATCTTCGCTTCGCTGCAAAATATTTTTGTCGTTCGACGCTCAAAAGCGAATAAAAAATGCTCAAAGCAGGGTGCAGCGTTGATGAGACGGGCCCCGTTTATAAATATTTATTACCTAATTATAGAAGCCTGGTTTAACACCTTCAATAGGATTTTTAGCCAGCGGCGAGCGTGGAACGCATGAGACAAGACAACCGGTAATCCGTTTTAAGTCTGAACACGAAACACGTATTTTATTTACGTTAAATGTGTTAACATGGTAATAAAGTTGTCCATTACTTATCATTCTGTCATGTCAGAACTGAAAATGTACAATGCATGTTGCATTAAAAAAAACTTATTACTAATGAGAACATCTCATCTCATCTCAACCTCATTCGGTTTAAAAAATTCTCAGACTTCTTTTACTTATTAAAACGAAAACCTGCCAAGTGCGAGTCGGACTCGTGCAAATTAGGGTTCCGAAGTATTTAAAAAAAATTGTTTATTTTAAAAAAACAAAATTATGTTTACAGTTGGTAAAAGAACATTTTGTAAGAAAAATCTATGAACTTTTGACAAATCCAACTGCACACCTTATTACCCATAAACTAAGAAAGCCTACGTAGCTAGTGTTGCCAGGCGTCCGGATAAAGCCGGACAGGGTTAGGCTCTCTGGATGCGTGTCCGGCCAAATAAGATGGTGTCCGGCCTGTCCGGCTTTTGTCAGGCTTTTTATGTTTCATGATTTAACCAGCCACCTGGATATTCGGGTGAGCGCTGTCGTATAGAGGGTGTAACAAAATTCGGGTACGTCCCGTTAACTAGGGCTTCTACTCATCATACTGAACAACTTTTGTTCTACGACTTTGCTGAAAACGTAAAAAAAATTGTTACTCTTCATACAAATCGATCAGCTGATTCACCGAATTTGTGCATATTAGTATGGAGGGTCCATTTTTTTTTTTGAGAATTGACTATGGGGTCCTTGTAGAAAGTTGTTCAGTATGACGAGTAGAACCCCCAGTTAACGGGTCCTACACCAATTTTTTTACACCCTGTATATGTGACTATGGCGGCGTTTTGTAGTCTGATTACTCGTCTAAAGGCCAGTAAACATGACATAATGATTTAGTCGTATCTAATAATAGTTTAGGGAGGCCGGCTTTTTTACTCAAAAGTCTAGCTAAACTGGCAGGAATGTCCGGCTATTCAGTTTTAAGATCTGGCAACCCTATACGTAGCCATGATAGTTTTATTTTAAATTGATTATATTTGCTACTATTGACATTTTTTTTTCAGATTACCTGAAATAACGGTTTAACTTGTTTGAGGGGGGGAGGGGACGGGGGTGACGACGACGACACTTGTCTCGAGAAAAATTTAGGGGAAAATGTATCATATACATTTTGTTTTAAAGATTTTATTGTACAACTTTATCGGCGTAATTAATATGTATGAGCAATTTTGACCATGCCAAATTAAAACTTTCTAGTATTAATAGCATCTGAGATAAGCCGCTGACAGATGAACAGACGGACAGACAGACATGGCAAAACTATAAGGCTTCCTTGTTGACCTCGGAATGTTAAAACCAAACTGTATTCTTATATTCTAACCATAAATTTAACGGAAATGGTTTCGATAGACATATTTGTAACATAGTTGTCTTGTTCAAAGAGTCTATATTTTATAGTTTGAAAAACCAACATATTCAAACAATTAAATAAAGAGATATTTTCCGTTCACGCAATAGCAATAAAGTTGAAAATGTCTCACTTTCTGTCGCTCTGAAGTGATCCTAAGATTGTCGCCTTCAATAAGGTAATCTGATTCGTTTTAATACAGTGTCCATATATGAAACCCGTTTGGTGGCGGGTCCCGTGCTAAATTATCGAAATGTGACGTTTTATCACAAAAGAACAGCAGTTTACACTTATACAAGTGTCGGTGACACTATCCGCTTGAAATTATGCGTTTAGTTACCTTATTAAATAATGCTTTATCAACAAACGTGGTCTGACTTTGTGGACCGTGACGTAAGAATATTATGGACTAGACTTTAAAATTTAAATTAATAATAGTAATATTGTGGCGAGTGGAATCCACCGAAATCATCCCCGTAGTCCTATCCGTGAACGGGTTAATTTCAGCTGGCCGGAACTCCGAGGCAGACCAATAATTCCTCCTCGACAATGCCCGGTCAGTTTCTGTTATCTGTGGCCCGGATAGTCCGACGCTTTCTCTTCCCGTCGCACTGAACTCCAGCCGTCCGCTGGAGGTGCTCCTGCCACTTCGCCTCGTGCCAATTGAGCAGAGAGGCTCTAGTTTTATATTCGTAAATAATAATAATAATAATTTAAGAATTATAATAAAATTATAACAGGCTGATATTTGTTTCTTATAGATATTGAAGAAAAATGGGGGGGGGGGGGTTATTGGAGCAACAGAAGTCAAACCCACAATTTATTGAATTTTTGTCTGTCTTCCTATATGTTTGTACGCGCATAACGCAAAAACTACGGCTTATATATTGCTAGAGTTCCAACTTAAATTAAAGGCTTTATTTTAACGCGTCTCTACGAATAATAATATTATAACAAAAAAAAAATTTGTAATTTTTGTCTTTCCGTCTGTATTTTTGTACACGCATCACGCAAAATCTACTGCATGAAATTGAACAGGAAAATATCTTATTACCACTGTTTTAAATTTAATATTGCCTGGATCTAACGTTTAGTAGAAACCAGTACCCGAATCTCCGAAACTACTGAACAGATTTGAATACGATAAATAACAACATGAAATGTTGAATATAAAGATATTTTTTAGATTTTGTTGTTTCATTTTGCACATAAAAAAATGCTGTTAACCATTCCAAGTCCATTTTTTATCGAATCAGCTCATATAAGTCCCCACCGAGGGTCTCGAGCCTTCCATGAATCAGGGCGATCGGCCCTTAGAAAACCACGCGGGCCAAAGATAACTATGATTATGACGCGGGCCCAGTGCGGGTTGGTCGACTTTCTTCGCAGGCGTGTGCAGGTTTCCTCACGATGTTTTCCTTTTCTTGAGTCGGATAAACGTACTTATGAAATTGAAATTCGAAAACACAATTCTAGTACGTGACAGGATTCGAACCATGACTTCCCGGATAGGAGGTTACTGTCTAGCCGTCATGCAACAAACCAAATTCATTTTTATTGGTAGTATTTAATTCTGAGCTGTCTCTGAAAAAATAAAAAAATATAAATACTTCATTCTAAACTCCACACGTATGAAGTCGGGGGCAAAAGCTAGTTCATTATAAAATTAAAAACTTACATGTCCTTTACTATTTTGTTTGGGTTAAATATGGAACAGTTTGATGATATAATGTATGTGACAAACGTATGGACAGACCGATTATTAGGGTTCTTCATGTAGACTATATAAAGCTAAAAAACACTTGTCTCTCTAAAGTGCTTGGCTGCTTGATATAGAACTTTGACTTTTTGAAAAAACTACGCTCGTGCACTCATTTCCATGTAGGAAATCTCAAAATGTTGACGAAATAATCGTATCAGTTAATCATTTTTACCTGACTGTAATGATTTAAGTATGTCGCAGGATAATAGCAAAATCCGTTGTTTCGCGAAAATCCTAGGAATATTCCACACTATGGAATAGAAAACTCCGAATAAAACCAAGATATGCTAACCAAACCTAACCTACCTAATGAAACGGGGATCCGTCCGACTTGGTTTATTCGGAGTTTTCTAATCCATAGTGTGCAATATTCCTAGGATTTTCGCGAAACGACGGATTTTGCGATTATCCTGCGACATGTACATAAGTATTAATGTATGTATGTTTCTTTCGCTGAGCTTGTACTCGTTGCCTAAACAGCTTGATGGATTTTATAGTGCACTAGTGGATGCCCGCAGCTTTGCCCGCGCAGATCCCGATTTTTGCGGTTCCAGTGAGAATTCCCCAAAATACTTTCTTAGTGAATGCCTACGTCTTAACATCTACCTGCATGCCAAATTTCAGCCCGATCCGTCCAGTGGTTTGGGCAGTGCGTTGATAGATCACTATGTCAGTCAGTCAGTCACCTCCGAGTTATATATATTTAGATAGATGACCTTCACTCATGCGAATCTAAAGACAAAGATTCGTATGAGTGAAGGTCATCTATGCAGTCCAGTTTATATTAATTGGAGTTAACCTCCCTTAGAATCGATTTTCATATATAAGCTCGGAGTATGAAAATTTATGAGGAGTAAAATCAAAACGTTATGCGTTACGCGATAGTTGTATAGTATAGTTATAAATACCCATCTACACCGAAAAGAGGAGTTTAATTTTAGTATGTTTGTACGTGTCAGGATTCGAACCACGACCTCCAATAGGACAGGAGGCGGCGGCCCTAGCCGTTACGCCACCGTTTCAATGTGATTTAGAATTTAGATTTCATATGTACGTTTATACGACGCTTCTACGGTGAAGGATAACATCGTGAGGAAACCTGCAAACGCCTGCGGAGAAACTGTCAGGTTGTGTGTGAAGTCGCCCAACCCGCACTGGGCCCGCGTGGTCGACTAAAGCCCGACCGCCCTGATTCGAGGCTCGAGCCCCTCGGTGGGATCGTATATGAGTTGATATGATGTATGTTTGTTCATGTGTGCACGTGTCTGTACATGTGTGTACACGTGTGTACATGTGTTCACATGTGTGCCCATGTGTGTACATGTGTTATATAGTATAGTTATTAATTTTGTGCGCAACGTATCTTGCGCATCTCCCAGCACATTTTATAATCGTTCATAACAAGTAAACTCCAGTCGTGAATCGGAGCTGACACACAATTTTTTTTTTGGGTCAGTTTATTAAATTGTTGAAAAGTCATATCCATATTACAAAATAAAAAAATGCAGATAAAACATTTTACATTCAAGATATGGAGCCGAATTAAACCCAACAGTGTATAAATAAGTATGACTTTCTTGATACAGATAATAAGATGGATTTGTAAAAAAAGAGAGCCAAAGTCAAGAAAATATGAAATTAATGTTTTGCCAGACTAAATACTGTATCAGATAACAAAACAATACTATGGATTAATCAAATAAGACAGACTATGAAAAACACAGTAAACAAAATATGTTTACTTACAAGCTATTAACAAAACAATACTTAGTAATAAATTTTTTTCTCTCCTTCTAATTTAGATGGCTTTACAGATTAGATTAGATAACATTTCTTTATTTCACATCATCATTGTCAAGTTTACAGTATTTTAAAAATGTCAAAGGATAATATGATCGTCAAAATAAAGAAATATAAATATGTCAAAATTGGGAATAAAAATAGAAATAAAATGTCGCAATGCAAAAGTAAAAATTAAAAATAAACTAAATGTATATAAAATATTATAAACAATCTTTAAGCCATTTCAATAATTATTTAAATTTTTTGATGTACACATTTAACTTATTCATTGAAATTTAAATTACGTATATAAAATTTTGAAGAGCGTCGGTGGCGTAATGGCTAGGGCCGCCGCCTCCTGTCTGGGATGTCGTAGTTCGAACCTGCCACGTACCAATGTAATTTCGAATTTAGATTTCATATGTACGTTTATCCGACGCTCTTACGGTGAAGGAAAACATCGTGAGGAAACCTGCACACGCCTGCGAAGAAATTCGCAGGTTGTGTGTGAAGTCGACCAACCCGCACTATGTGGTCCTAATTCAGGGTAGGTTTGAGCCCCTCGGTGGGGACGTATATATGAGCTGACATGATGATTTAAAATTTTAATAAGGTATGCTTTTTCCTATTGAAAAAGATCATGTTTTGAGTATTGATCAATAACTTTTTTCTTTTTTTTTAATTCACAATTGGTAAGCCCTTGGCATCATCTCACCTGATGGTAAGTGATGATGATGCCGAAGATGGAAGTGGGCTTACCAAGATTCCCCAACGCAATGGGGAGACTGGCTATCTTAATAACTTCAATAAAAAATTGAAGGTACCTTCAAAATACTATCCTAAGGACTCACATCTTAGGCAAGTTCTGTATGGTATGTTTGGTCTCTTACGAACGTCATTGAAATGCAACGAACAATCAATCAAGTGGACAGGATAAACATTAGTTTTGATTTAACAGTCATTTTTAAATAAACAATCTTTTTTTTTGTGCGCACACGCATCACGGAATGTGTAATTAACGTCACGACTCCATATTTCTTCCCAAAGTTTTAGGCGCGCTCTCATTTTGTTTAGGAACTAAAAAGTATGAAGCAATTTTTCATATTTTCTGACATGCGTCTGTAAATACTGAAAAGATGTATTTTTAACTATGACTGACTGTAACTGAATTTATTAAACTCTTCTGTAAATTATAAGATACAGAAGCAATGTTTGCAGATTCCAATTTGACTGTATGTTTTTTTGTATGATTGTTACGCCATATCTCCGCAGAGTGTGAACCAATATTCATTTGATGTTTCATTTTTAGGGTTCCGTACCCACAGGGTTAAAACGGGACCCTATTACTAAGTCTTCGCTGTCCGTCCGTCTGTCTGTCCGTCAGTCTCCGAACTGTATTTCATTAACCGTGATAGCTAGACAGTTGATATTTTCAAAGATGACGTATTTCTGTTGCCGCTATAGCAACAAATACAGAAAATTAAAAAAGTGATAAAATGGGTATCCATAGAAAAAACGTGTTTTTTTTAAACATGAAGAAACTAGCGCCATCTAGTATGATGGTACGGAACCCTATGTGTACGGTTCTGACTGGCACTTCGCCGGATTTTTGTATGATTGTTACGCGATATCTCCGCTAATAGTAAACCAATATACATTTGTTGTTTTATATTTTATACGATAGGGTAAATAAAAACAAATTTTATCAAAATCGGTACGTTTTCAGAAAATTGACAAAAACTTTAAAAAAATGTCAATATTGTACTAAGTTTTTGTGATGGAAGTCGGTTTTTTTTGTTCAGCGTTTTCGATTATACATATACCTTTATCTCGTCTGCCTAGACTATCTGTCTATCTTTAGTTTTTTTGGATTATCTATCTTTTTTAGGTATACAGGGTGTAACATAAAGGTATGGTGATACTTTAAGGTGGGTTTGTACTCATCAAACTGAAACACTTTTGTTCTGCAACTTTGCTGAAAATGCATTTTTTTTTCGTTTAAATCGGTTAGCTGATTAAACGGTTTTGTACGAAAAATCAAATAAAAATTTCGCGATTTTAGTAAAGTTGCAGAACAATACCACAAAACAAGTACAAGGGCTTACCAAAT
The DNA here is from genome assembly GCA_947284805.1 of Coleophora flavipennella. Lineage (NCBI taxonomy): Eukaryota > Metazoa > Arthropoda > Insecta > Lepidoptera > Coleophoridae > Coleophora > Coleophora flavipennella. Next base: position 13,077,075 of record OX369280.1, on the reverse strand, counting down.
TGTGAATAAAAAAAAAACAAGCCCACGTTAAATTAAAGGGTAAATTATCCCGAAAGTGATAAAATCCGCGTTTGCTAAATGTATATTTTTTTGTCTAAATATTTAATGTAAGTATTTGTTTCTAAATGCAATAAAGAGTTTACAAACAAATAAAATATTAGCACACCTTTATGTTACACCTTGTATAGATATTAGAGGTCATGATTTTTAACTTATTATTAATGATGATCATCAAATTAAGGATAGACACCTACCATATTGGAATAACATAGTAAGTACCTAATTATATCTATAAGTAATGCCTTATAATATAAGATCTTATCATCATCATCATCATATCAGCTCATATACTTCCCCACCAAGGGGCTAGATTCTACCCTGAATTAGGGCGGTGAGATCTAAAATTACTATGATTTTTTTAATGTTTCTAATTTTTAAAACTCTTCATCTCACTTTGTCAGCCCATTAAAAAGATAACAATGAATTGTTAACTATCATACGACACGAGCCATGTAAGAGTTAACGTCATCACGCTAATGATGCATAAAAATATTTTTCGTGTCGCTTTATGTCCATCAATTAATCAGGGTATGCATTTTTTATTTTGTGCTTTAAAAGCATCGGTAAATGCGTTCCTGTGTTTGGACGGCCGGGGCTGAATGACCACACATCGTCCATTAGGGTTTATTAAGAGTTTAGTCAATATTGATCAGTGTTTGATGGCTGAACGACATAACCATGCAATCAAATTACTCCTTCAGTAATGGAATGTTTAATGTATCACGCTAAAATTTGAAAACGGGGGCGTAGCAATTTGTTTGACGAGCTCCACGCTTTTGGATTCGATGATCCAATAAGTATTTTCAATGAATTCATCAGTATTATGTCGTTAGATGTTTTGCCCGCGGCTTCGCTCACATGTACATCGTTTTTATCTTTATATTATATAAATCTTCTGTCCGTGTGTTAGTCATTGAACTCCTCCTAAACGGCTGGACCGATTTTGATGAAATTTTTTGTGTGTATTCCAGGGGGTTTGAGGATGGTTTAGATTCACAAATCAGCCCGGCAGATGGCGCTGGTAGTGTAGTGAAAGGTGGAACGAAGTTCGCCGGGACAGCAAGTTATGTATACAATTTTTAAGAGTTTAGTCAATATTGATCAGTATTTGATGGCTGAACGACATAACCATGCAATCAAATTACTCCTTCGGTAGTGTAATGTTTAATGTTTCACGCTAAAATTTGAAAAAGGGGCGTATCAATTTGTTTGACGAGCTCCACTCTTTTAGACTCGATGATCCAATAAGTATTTTCAATGAGTCCATCAGAATTATATCGTTACTAGGTGTTGCCCGCGGCTTCGCTCACACGTACATTGTTTTATAACTGTCTTTGAGGGTGGCTGGTGTGCGAGCCGCAAGCGGCAGAGCGTAGACAGGATCGCTCGGGAACTATATCAAGCTATTCTGATAAGCAGTCTAGTCTGTTGCTATTTTCACGGGAAACAAAAAGCCATGTCCTTCCCCATGACACAGGCTACCTGCAGGCCAAATTTTATAATGATTGGTTGAGGTGTTGAAGCGCAAAGAGGTAACAAAGAAACAGACATTTTTTTACATTAGTTAGGATTTTGAGGGTTCCACACTAGGTGCCGGGACTCTATTACTAAGCCTACGCTGTCTATCTGTCTATCCGACCTTTAATGATCTGTATCTTTACCTGTATCTTTGGAACCGCAAAATGCAAAAAAATAAAATAAAAAAAAGTCAAAAAACATGTTTTAAAACTTAAGCAACAAAAAATAAAAACCGGTGAAACTTGAGGCGTACTCTTGCAAAAGAATCTGAAATTAATAAAAAAAATGATTAAATTAAAGTTTTAGTATAATAGTATTCTGTCGTTCGCGTCGACGCCTTTTGTTTCTAATAATATGTATCATACTTATAAGGAGAGGACGTGTGGAATGTAACTCGCACTTTGTCGGTTTTTTTATTATACACTAGTGGGTGCCCGCGGCTTCGCCCGCACAGACCCCGTTTTTTGGTGTTTCCGTGGAAATTTTCCGAAATCCTTTCTTAGCGGTTGCCTACGTCTTCATAACTGTCTGTATCCCAAACTTTAGCGAAATCCGTTCAGTAGTTTCGGCTTTGCGTTGATAGATGAGTCCAGTCAGGTTTGCCTTTTACATATTTAGATTTTGAATCTAATTGAAATGTCTACTATGAGGAAATATCCTTTCCGTGTTCGCAGCGTTAAATTCAATAAGTCTAAAAATATTAAATAAGTAGGACGAACTTAAAACGAGGTGTCTAACAATAAACTATACCAAATAATATATGCGCAGTCAGACCGCTGTCAACGCGAAACGCGATTTTCACTGCATCCGGAAACTCGGTCGTGGTCCAATTTTGTCTTTGTAGCACGCCAAAAAGTTAACGCGAACTGGACAGGTAGATACCTAACGTTCAATGTGACGTGGGAGTAAAATTTGCATTTTAACATCGTCTGCCCTCTTTGTTTATACGAGCATCTTAACAACGTACGTGTGAGCTAGTATCTACGTTTTACGACCCTGAGTTGTTGGTAAACCAGCAAGCAAGTCAACAATGAAAATAGCTTTAATCTCTGCAATGTTGGTTAAAGACGCCTCTTATTTCTTTCATCACATCAGCTCATATATTACGTCCCCACTGAGGGGCTCGAGCCTACCCTGAATTAGGGCGAGACTTAGTCGACCACGCGAGCCAACAGTGCGGGTTGGTCAACTTCACACACAACCTCCAAGTTTCTTTGAAGGCGTGTGCAGGTTTCCTCACGATGTTTTCGTACATATGAGATCAAAATTCAAAAACACATCGGTGCGTGGCATAACTTGAACCACAACTTCCCGGATAGGCCTCCGTGGCGTTTTAGCCCATTCGCTGCCCACCAGGAGGTCGCGGGTTCGATTCCCAGTGGGGTGAACTTGAAAGACTCAGTTTGGTTGGTGGTAGGGCATTTTCTAAGCCCGCCTGGCTAGCTACCACCATCTTATCTAAGTCTTGCCGTCAAACATCAGTGTAAACAACATTGATGTGTTCCGGCTTGAAGATAAGATAGCCAGTTCTCCATTGCGTTGGGAAATCTTAGTAAGCCCATTTCCATCTTCGGCATCATCGTCACTTAACATCAGGTGAGATGATGCCAAGGGCTTACCAATTGTGAATTAAAAAAAAAGATAGGTAGCGGCCCTTACCGTTGCGCCACCGACGACGCTTATTTCTTTATTCACGTCAATTTCATTAGATTTATTTGACACATTTGCGGACGTTAGTGTAATGTATCGGTTTTTGTGGTCGAAACTTTATTGAATAGTTTGTTTACATTGGTATTGAAAGTTCAATGAATTAAGGATCAAGACCTTTATCGGTGACGTTTTGGTGAAATGATACTATGGGGTCAATTTTGTTTATGTAATTGTGGGTGGTCTTCAGTCAACAAAAATCTTTTGTATCCTACGAACAACAGTTTATATCTGTATCAAAGTTAACGTAGATGTAAACTTCTTGTGCAGTTTTAGTAACTTTATAGACCTTTATGAACGTAACACGAAAGCAGAAAATACAGACAAGATGTATTTAATGTGGAGGATAAAGTAGTGGTTTCTTCTTAACAGCTCATATACGTCCCCACCGAGGGGCTCGAGCCTATCCTGAATTAGGGCGATCGGGCGTTAGTCGACCACGCAGGCCCAGTGCGGGTTGGTCGACTTCACATACAACCTTCGAGTTTCTTCGCAGGCGTGTGCAGGTTTCCTCACGATGTTTTCCTTCACCGTAAGAGCGTCAGATAAACGTACATTATGAAATCTAAACTCGAAAACACATTGGTACGTGGCAGGATTCAAACCGCAGCCTCCCGGATAGGAGGTAGCGGCCGTGACCGTTACGCCACTGACGCTCCATCAAAAATAATGGTTAAATCGATATATATTTAGTTTCTTTAATTCTAAAGATATTTAAATGTAAAAAAAATCTACTGCTGTGACCAAAAATCCGGCCAATGGTAAGTCGGACTCGCGCAAAGAAGGATTCCGTAGTCTTTAAAAAAAAAATGTTTATTTAAAAAAACAAAATTATAAAATTGTAGTTTTTATTAGAACATTCTGCATAGAAAATCTATGAACTTTTTAAAAATCCACATGCACATCTTAAGTTGGTCGACTATTAGTCCTAAACTAAGAAAGCCTACTTAGCCGTGATAGTTTTCCTTTTAAACTGAATGTCCTCATATTTTAATCTTATTTTTAGATTTCCTGGGCGGGGCACATTGCTCGTAGAACAGATGGCCGTTGGGGCAGTAAAGTTCTCGAGTGGCGACCACGCACCGGAAAGCGTAGTGTAGACAGGCCTCCCACTCGGTGGACTGATGACCTGGTGAAGGTCGCGGGAAGCAGCTGGATGCGGGCAGCGCAGAACCGGTCGTCGTGGAGATCCTTGGGGGAGGCCTATGTCCAGCAGTGGACTTCCTTCGGCTGATATGATGATGATGATGATCCTGAAATAGCGGTTTAGCTTGTAGGCGGTGCGGGCAGACACTAGACTCTAACAAAAATTAGCACTTTAAAGCTTATTATATTGCAAAGCGATCCCTGAACCAAAAATGGTAATAGCAAACCCTCAGATATTTTAAAAGACCTATTCAACGATACCCCACACGATAGGGTACGTCAACGAAAAAAATCACTCCTTTTTAATATTTTTAAAGATTTTATTATACCACTTTGTAGGCGTGATTAATATGTATTATTATATCAGCTCATATACGTCCCCACCGAGGGGCCCGAGCCTACCCTGAATCAGGGGCGATTAGGCCTTAGTCGGCCACGCAGGCCCAGTGCGGGTTGGTCGACTTCACACACAACCTTCGAGTTTCTTCGCAGGCCTGTGCAGGTTTCCTCATGATGTTTTTCCTTCACCGTTAAAGCAATCGGTAATTATATTATGTACGTAAGTTTTTCGAAAAACTCATTGGTACATTGGCCGTCCAGATTTGAACCCGGTACCTCTGGTTAGATGGACCGAGTCGTTACCGGTTGAGCCACCGACGCTTCGTTACCGGTTGAGCCACCGACGCTTTATATGTATACCGATGCCAAATTACAGCTTTTTAGTACTAATAGTCTCTGAGCTAAGCCGCGGACAGACGGACAAACAGACAGACATGGCGAAACTATAAGTAAGGGTTTCTTATTATCTTCGGAACCCTAAAAATAGTCAAATAAATCTTGTGCACATCTACATACATTTTGATCTCCAACATTAAAAACAAAAATTTTAAACAAAAAAAACCGACTTCAAACGCACTAGTCGCCACTATGATTTTCGAAGGTTTCCTTCGATTTCTCTTGGATGCCATCATCAGATCCTGGTTTCCTTATCATGATACCACCCTTGGGATATCTCCTTTCCAACAAAAAAGAATTATCAAAATCGGTTCATAAACGACGAAGTTATCCGCGAAAACACATAAAAAAATATATACACGGTCGAATTGAGACACCTCCTCCTTTTTTGAAGTTGGTTAAAAATAACAACGAGTAAATGCCCACGAAATGCAAAATCGAGATTGAACTAAAAAGGATTCCTTAAAAAAGGCCAGGTGCTTACGCTGCAAAAAATGAAGCGGTCAAAACTATCACTGCACCGAGCGAGACCCAGTGGGTTGTCCGCAATCGAAATGAGGCAAAGGCATCTCCTGTGCGCGTGCGTCGGCCGTATTGTTCCTTTGTTGGCCGCTCGTGGGCATCCTTTGTCCGAGGATTGTTTTATTCAGAATGTAAGTCACGAATACCGTGTACCGTCTAACTGAATAAGGACAGCATAAGCTATTCCTGCCTCGACTTTTGGTTTCAATGCTCACGTGTTCCTCTATGCAATCACAACTCTATTAGATGCAATTAAATGGTCATTGTTTCGAAGTCAATTTTCTAGGTAGGTAATGTTATCTCGTTGGGTTTGGTGATTTCTTTATTCACAATTGGCAAGCTCTTGGCTTCATATCATCTGATGGTAAGTGACGATGATGCCGAAGATGGGTCTGGCTATTTTATCTTCAAGCCGGCATCAATGTTGTGGGCATTGATATTTTGCGGCAATATTTAGATAAGATGGTGGTAGCCAGGAAGGCTAAGAAAATGTCCACCAGCCGAGTCTTAGTTAGACTCCGGCGGGAATCAAACCCGCAACCTCCTTATGCACAGCTAATAGCCTTAAACATTACGCCTCGGAGGTGGTTATATATTGGGTACCTAAATGAATCATTAATATTTATGAATTTTTTCATATTCCCATCAACATCATATCAATACTCCCGTGTTCCACTCCATATGAAAGCAATTTGTTTCTTTGTGTTTTGATATGTTAATAATGTGAGTTTAAATAAATAATTTTACAATTATTGATATAAATTCAAATCAAGAATCAAAATATCAGTCGAAAGACGTCCACTGCCGGACAAACACCTCCCTCAAAGAATTTCCACAACGTAAGATTTAGATTGTTGTTGTTTATTTTATGAGCTGACCTCTAATCGTTGGAGTCTTCGACCAAATATAACGGACCGGTCCTATCAATACATTAATCTCATCAAGTATAACTCAAATACAACTACATACAAACACACACTCACGCCCCTCTAGTCTACCAAACTTCTTTTAAACATAAACAATGACAGAGATAGAGAAACGTACTCGGATGTAGCACGAATAAGATAACAAAGTTCCAGTAGGCCGGTCCATAGCTGTTATTGGTCGAAGGTCTCGGTCTTTCACCATCACCTTCATTTACCTCTTGATTCAACAGGAAACCGATCTTCTCCTCGGCTTATTATACCGGGTGATAAAAATGTGTCTTAAAATACGGTAGTAATATAAAAGTAATTGCTGAACTTCCGACTGAATCGGTGGCTCAGTGGTTAGTGCTCTTGACTACTGATCCGAGAGTTGTGGGTTCGATCCCCACCCAGGGCAAACATTTGTGTGATGAGCAGATTTGTTTGCTCTGTGTCTGGGTGTTAAATATCTATATATGTATGTATTTAAACTTATATAAGTATGTATATCAGTCTCTGGTTCCCATAACACAGGGAATCCTACTTTGGGGCCAGGTGACCATGTGTGATTTGTCCCAGAATATTTATTTATTTATTTTAACGATTTTTAGTGAAATTGAACAACAGTTGTTCAATTTCACTATGAGCTCCATGGGGATAGTTACTATCAGCTCAGCGTCAAAGCTTATGTCAATGTCAATCTCATAGTCAATGAGGATCAGTCACGTTTTTTGTTGAGTATGTAGTTCAATAAAAGTTTATTGAATAATTTTGAACAACAAAAAAACCGACTTCAAACAGGAAACTAAGGTTCCCCTCGATTTCTTTGAGATGCCATCATCAGATCCTGGTTTCCTTATCATGGTTGGGATATCTCCTTTCCAACAAAAAAGAATCATCAAAATCGGTTCATAAAATTACGAAGTTATGCGCGAATACACACATATATATAGGTAATACATAAATGATGTTGAAAAACTATGACGACACGCCTTGCTTTAATTTTTTTTATCCAAAATTCGTTTCTGACAGATGAATAAAATAACGTAACTCAAATGACTATTGTCGACTATTGTTATTATTTTTATATAGGTACTTACATAATTAAAAATAGGAGGTATTATCATTAGTTTTTTATCATCTGTCTAAAATTACATTTTGTTATCAAATGTATTAAATAGGAACGCGTGACATAATGGATTATCAGTGTTATTTATGTCCTAATTTTGTGATTTTGTTTAATTAAAATTTAAAGATGCATTGAAAAACAAATAGAGAAAGATTTTTAAATTTCAGTATCAGGGAAATTTAGGAAGTAATCCTACTAATATTATAAACGCGATATTTTGTATGTATAGATGTTTCTTACTCTTTCACGCAAAAACTACTGACAGTATCTGGATGAAACTTGGTAGGTAGATATATTGGGACCTGGATTAACACATAGGCTACTTTTTCCCACTCACGCAAGCCGCTTGCGGCTCGCGCACTGCGCACCCTCGGAATCAGTCATAGAAACTATGTTCACGCGAGCGAAGCCGCTGAAAAAAGCTAGTATTTCATAATTTATTTTTGATCAGTCAACTACCATAGGGTAGTAATGTTAATACATTACAAAGTCAATCATTTGAAACAAGATTTTTTTAAAGGTTACTACCCTATTATGTACTTTTGGAATGCTTATTCATATTTTAATATACAGAATGTAACAAAATTGGTGTAGGTCCCGTAAACTGGGGCTTCTCATCATACTGAAAAACTTTTGTTCTACGACTTTGTTGAAAACGTAACTTTTTTTTTAACTCTTCATACAAATCGATCAGCTAATCGACCGATTTTGTGAATTTTAGTATGAAGGGTCCAATTTTTTTTTTTGATAATTGATTATGTGTTCCTCGGAGAAAGTGGTTCAGTATGACGAGTAGAATCCCCAGTTAACGGGACCTACACCAATTTTGTTACACTCTGTATATGTCATGACCTTCTGACTAACACGGAAGCAGGGAGAAATCTTCAAAACTCTTTTCCACTCTTGCAACCTATGCGGTTTTACGCTCCTACGAATTGTAACGTATTTTCTGCGGTATTTGAGCAATATTGGAAGGAAATTGTGCTTCCGCATCTGTAAGGATATCCAATACTTAAAGGAGTCTTGGAATTGCCTTTCGATTTATACTGCTTTATTCGGATTTAATGATAATAAGAATATCTTTTATCGACTTGACTGTACAATATTTGTAAGCTTCTTTCGTTCGTGGTATGATTGAAATAATACAAAATAATATAAAACTTTTATCTGGCTTCCAATACCACTGTGCGGAAATATTTAAACACAAAACCATACCCCAGACACTGCATACAACGGTCGTGAAATGACATTTCTAAAAACAAATGACGGAGCAAACAAAATCATGGCGAAATCCCATACGTTCGAGAACCTAACTATAACGTAGTACCTAAACTAATAGGGATGACGAATGCTAGTCATTTGAGTTACATTTTATCATCTGTCAAAAACAACATTTTGTTCGAAAAATGTTTGAAATACCTAGGCGTGACGTTTTAGTTTAGCAGCGTCATATGTGTACTCATTTTGTGATTTTGGTGAATTAAAAATCCAAAATTGATGGAAAACAAAACGAGTAAGGTTCTTCGAAGTTTAAGTAGGAGGGCTATTTACTGATCAAGAATTCATAATTTATTTCTGATGCTGTCGTCATCCCTATTACTCTGAGCTATAACCAATCTGTATCAATCTGGGTGACGAGGGGGTGAGGTGGGATTCTAGAGAGCAGCATGGAGTTCCCTTATTGTAGGTAAGTGCTAATATAATATATACTTTAACCAAACTAAGAAACCACATTCAAACGATATTTTGCTTCTTGCACCTCTAGATTCTAATCTCTCAAAACAATATTCAGCTCACCTTAATACAGGAATGCACCAGCACCCAGCACCCATACCATATTCGTCAGCTAACCCAAGTACCGCGTATTTGCTCGTGCAGGACACGACCTTCGCTATCTCAATCCGATGTTCAGATAACCACCTACAATGCTCTCAGCAGGGTTCTGGGACCTTACCCGTAACACTCAACACCCATAACTTGAAGATATAGAGCTCAACTTCCAAAAAGGAGGAGGTTCTCAATTCGACTGTATGTTTTTTTATGTGTGTTACCTCAGAACTTTTGACAGTGTGAACCTATTTTTATGATTATTTTTTTATTTGAACGCTAGTACTTTCCGTGTGGTCCTATATAAATTTAAAATAGTGTAGTACTTTATTAGAAAATTAACCAAAACCAAAAATAATAATGCTATAATGTACTAAGTTGTTGCGATGGAAGTCGGTTTTTTAACGTGTTTAGCGTTTTCAATTATTATGCGGTGTCGTGAACAACTTTCTATGGCTGGGCAGTAGATTCCCATTATGCAAGATTTCGTCGAACGGGTGGATCAAACGATGATTCGTAAGGAGATTTTAAGACATTATGTATGAAACTCTAGTATCCATTATTTTGTTAAATGGCTATAAAAACACAAGAAGTTAGGGTATTTGACAGTATTTAAAATAAATTAAAAAATAAAACTGTATGTGTAAATAAATAAATAAATATTTTGTGGCAAAAAAACTTTCCAAAAGTTGTGGAATAACTATCGAAATAAGAAAAAAAAAATCGAACGAGACCTACAGTACTCGCATATGATGTGTAACATGTAACAAAATACTTTATAAAAGGACGGCAAAGATACGGCAGACTAGGCTGTATGGTCATAGAGACCTTTGCCTTTTCCGCGCTTTTAAAGCCTGATAAAAGGACGGCAAAGATACGGCAGACTAGGCTGTATGGTCATAGATACCTTTGCCTTTGAAAAAAGGACGGCAAAGATACGGCAGACTAGGCTGTATGGTCATAGATACCTTTGCCTTTTCCGCGCTTTTAAAGCCTGAAAAAAGGACGGCAAAGATACGGCAGACTAGGCTGTATGGTCATAGATACCTTTGCCTTTGAAAAAAGGACGGCGAAGATACGGCAGACTAGGCTGTATGGTCATAGATACCTTTGCCTTTTCCGCGCTTTTAAAGCCTGAAAAAACGCGACTCCCTGTTACACATTTCCGTCCCATGGGACACATTTCCGTCCCATTTCACGAAATCACTCCCACAAATTGCAGGAAAGCGAGAGCAAAGATGTTACACATCAAAAATATTATTCACTACATAGAATTTCTCCTACAAAAGCATAAAAACTTATTCATTTAATGTTTTAATCCAATTTCAATTTTATATTTATCAGTATCACTGAATTAGTTTGTCAAAGATAATGACGTCACAAATTTGTAACACGAACAATTACAGAACAAAACGTCTTTTTTGACAGTTGATAAAAAGTTACTCAAATGACTAGTAGTCAAATATCGGATTACATACTTAGATTTTTATGACCTATGTATACTATGGACCGACGACCTGGTGAGGGTCGCAGGAAGCCGCTAGATGAGGGCAGCGCAGGACAGGTCGTTGTAGAAATCCTTGGGTGAGGTCTTTGTCCAGCAGGTGGACGTCTTTCGCCTGATATGATGATGAAGATGTATATCATAGACTTAATTTTAGAAATCCGAAAGTGTGTCTCTCTGTTTGTAACTCATTCACACTAAAACTACTAAATTGATTTCTCTATATATTGGCACAGAGTTGAAGTAAAAAAGTGGAGAACAACAACTAATGCCAGTGACGAAAACTATGCCTTTCTATTAAAAATATCCTTGATATTTTTCCCGGAAAAAAGGCATAGTTTTTAAGGGATCTGGGAAAAAGTAAGTCTGTTACTTAAGGGATGGCGAACAACATATGATATTTCTATCTCGTAAAATGTATAGTTCCCGAGAGATCTGGGAAAATTTAATGCCATGTAAGCGGCTCGCGCACTGTTCACCATCGATTATTGTCTTAAAAACGATATCTAATACACAAATATTATTTTCCTTGTTTTAGTATTTTTACAGTTAGTTTTTGTAATTGTTTTGAATAGGGAAAAAAGCAAACCGCACTGGGCCCACGTGGTCGACTAAGGCCGGATTGCCCTAATTTAGGGTAGGTTAGAGCCCCTCGGTGGGGACGTATATGAGCTGATATGATGAGGGAAAGAAGCAAAAACAGAGTAAATGTATAAACGAAATAAAGCCCAATCAAACTCTTAACAACAAACCCTGAAAGCGCTATCAACCTTTCGCTTAATAAAACGCATTCTCTAATGAAACTAACTTCCGTTCACGGAAACAACGTGAATTGAACGCTCTCAACCTGGCTTATAACTTTTAAATGCAGTTCAGAACCCTATTGTTAAATTTCAAAAGCGACCCCGATTCTACTGAAAATTGTAGACCTGAAAAATTAATTATTAAGTGCAAACTGTGAGTTTTTTATTGACTTTTTGTATTAAGCAGAATGAATGCCGCTGCGGCATTGGAAATGACAGACTCATTGAAGTTTAAAAAAAGTTTAAAAAAGTATACCTATACCAGAGTATACAGGGTGACTGGTTAGACGACGGACGCATTTTAGGAGGTGAATCAGAAGACGAAACTGAGCATCTTTTCTCAAGAAACCTATGGTCCATTCTAAAAAAACATAGACTTTTCATACCAATTGGTCAGCTCAATAGCCAGTTTGTATGAGAAGTTCATTTTTTTTTGCGAATTGAACATTGGTGCCTTGGGAAAAAATTTTCAGTTTCGTCTTCTGATTCACCCTCTAAAATGCGTCCGTCGTCTAACCAGTCATCCTGTATATACTCGTATATTAGTACTAACATACAGTATGGACACATCCTGCCGCTCTCTAGATTTCGACTTCACCCCTGCGTCACCCAGATTGATACAGATTGGTTTTTTATCTTACTTTGAATTTGCTCATTTATTTATTCACTTCCCAAATAAAAATACGGATTCCTTTGTTTTAAGCTTACGTTTTAATTGAAGCCAAAAATAGTTTTATTGAGTAGTAGTGAGTGTTTCGATAGAAGCCAACAGTAGTTATTGAGTAGTAGTTGGTGTTTTAATTGAAGCCAACAGTAGTTATTGAGTAGTAGCTAGTGTTTGAGTTGAAGCCAACAGTAGTTATTGAGTAGTAGTTAGTGTTTTAACTAATGATTGAAGCGAACCGTAGTTATTGAGTAGTATTTAGTGTTTTAATTGATGCCAACAGTAGTTATTGAGTAGTAGTTAGTCTTTTAAATGAAGCCAACAGTCGTTAATTGAGTAGTATTTAGTGTTTTAATTGATGCTAACAGTAGTTATTGAGTATTACTTAGTGTTTTAATTGAAGCCAACAGTAGTTATGAAATAATAGTAAGTGTTTTAACCGCCTCCGTTGCGTAATGGTTTTTCCATTCGCTTCACACCAGGAGGTCGTGGGTTCTTGCCTGTAGGGTCAACTTTGTAAGACTCGGTTTAGTTGGTGGAAGGGCATCTTCTAAGTCCACCTTCACCTGGCTAGCTACCATCATCTTATCTAAGTCTTGCCGCCAAACATCAGTGTTAACAACATTAATATGTTCGGGCTTGAATATCAGATAGCCAGTCTCCATTGTGTAGGGGAATATTGGTAAGCCCGCTTCCATCTTCGGAATCATTGTTACTTACTATCAGGTAAGATGATGCTAAGGGCTTACCAGATATGAACAAATAATAATAAAATTGAAAAAATTACAGTGACGGAATGATTGACAACGCCCAGCCTAATCCACAAAAATCCACAAAATCCTAATTCACATTGCTTATTATGAGTTAAGGAAGTACGAGTCCTCCTGACACAGGTTTACATAAAAACATAAGAAGGTAATATTAAGTTCAAGCTTTCATTTGAAAAGAGTTTTTATGATCGAAAATGCCGAATATTCAGTGTGCCAAATGTGATTCAAAGCGTGTTTCTAGGTTTAACTGTTGATTCAAAGCTTCAATGGGGCCCGCATATAGAAACTCTAGCTGACAGGCTTAGCTTATGCCGCATACGCAGTTAAAAAAATCAGGCTCCATACACCGCAAGACTAGTATATGTCAGCTACTTCCCTAGTATTATGTCTTATGGGATACTTTCGTGGGGACATGCAGCTGATATAAATACCATATTTGTTCTATAAGAGCGGTTCGCGCGATTTATGAAATGCGTTCTCGTGAGTCGCTCCGAGATAAGTTCAACGATATTAATATAATGACCTTCCCCTGTCAGTACAATTATGAAAATATAATGTATGTTCGTAAAACTCTGCACCTCTTTTCACTAAATAGTGACAGGCGCAGTCGTAATCTTCGGAATAGGAATAAACTTCAAGTTTTTTTTTTATTCACAATTGGTAAACCCTTGGCATCATCTCACCTGGTAGTAAGTGATGATGTTGCCGAAGATGGAAGCGGGCTTACCAAGAATCCCCAACGCAATGGGGAACTGGCTGTCTTATCTTCATGCCGGAACACACCTACCAGTAACATATACCAGACTTAGCAATATCAATAAGTCCTTTATTAGTCAATGCACACTCATGTATAACAAATTACGCGATGATGTCTTAAATTTGTCAGAAAAACGGTTTAAAAATTGTGTCAAAAGAACTCTTTGTAAAAAAAGGTTATTATAAGACATCCGAATATTTAAATGACAAAAATGTATGGGTGGACAGTGCTTCTTCTATCAACGCTACAAATCATGTTTAATAATAATAAAATTAAGATCCCCATTGCGTTGGGGATTCTTGGTAAGCCCGCTTCCATCTTCGGCAACATCGTCACTTACCACCAGTTTGAGATGTTGTCAAGGGTTTTCTAATAGTGAATAAAAAAAAACTAAGAATTGACGTGGAAGCGACAAGACATGACAAGTATGAGTAGTACTTATTTTAATTATTATTTTTATTTTAGCATTGAAATGAGTGGTGCACGCTCGCTTAAATGTTTGTGCGGATGGTGGCGCATCGGAAGCCGGTTCGTTCCTTTTCCTCTAATATGGTTGAGAGGAGCGATGGCTGTCTCTCGCGTTATACTCGTGACCTGGTGCTGTCCGTGTGAACTGGCCTACACTTTTCAAAGGCGTTCATGACATTCAATAATTTTAATGTATAACTTCCCGTGTCATATTGTTTTCATGTTCTAATGACATTATTTGATTTTTTATTATCACGTATTGGATTTTGACGTTATTAACTAATGATTGTTTAATTCTTGATTTTTTACAAACTAAATTATGTAATCACTATTTTATGACTATCTGAAAGAGTGTAATGTGCACCTATTTTGAATAAATATCTCGAATCTTGATTATAAATAAACGTTTCCAAATTCATAAAAACCGAGCACTGTATTTTAAATAAAATTTCTGGCACCATGACCACTTCCAAAGTTCATTATCAAATGAACTTCAAAATACCAAAAGACTTTTTTTACCAGGAATACGACTTCATTACCAAATTTCAGCTCAAGTCGCCTCTAAAATCGTTTGCAAGATTTGACCTAAACAAACATACGAGTACAACATTAAATGTTATATAAAAGCTTGTAAAATCGGGTAAAATACTCTGATTTGTAATTCATATCCCAAATGTTCGCGGACAAAGTCGCAGTCAGTAAACAGTTTTAAAATAACACAGATATATCATAGAATCTGTTATTCATTCATTACAGAAGTCCAGTCACTTGGACAAATAGCAGAAAGTCGTAAAATATTTTACGATACGTAGCACGAGCTCAGGTCATAGAGTTAAACGCAGCTGGTCAAATATTCAAGCGCAAATATGCATAAATTAAAAGCTTCAACACATAAAATCGCGTGTAAACTAAGAATTGCGAAATTCTAAAAAGTGTACCATGTATCCGTAAATTAAAATTCTAAAAAGTGTACCGTGTATCCGTAAATTAAAATTCTAAAAAGTGTACCGTGTATCCGTAAATTAAAATTCTAAAAAGTGTACCATGTATCCGTAAATTATAAACCAAGGAATCTTGTTTGTTTGTTTGTAAACTCTTTATTGCATTTAAAAAAAATAAAGTGTTAACAAAATAATATAAATATAGCAAAGGCGGACTTATCCCTTTCGGGATCTCTTCTAAGGTTGACTGGAATGCCGAAAGGACTTCAGAGCATACGGTCAGGTAAAATTTACGAGTAAAAAAAATATTAAACTATCATATAATAGTCATTATTATATTAATATATACATACCAACCCGCACTGGGCCCGCGTGGTCGACTAAGGCCCGATCGCCCTAATTCAGGGTAGGCTCGAGCCCCTCTGTGGGGACGTATATGAGCTGACATGATGATGATGATGAGATAAATATACCCATACAAAATATGTACTTATATATAATAAATACATACTCTACACACATATTATAATATATTTAGCTTTAGTTTTTGAGTGCAGTCTTAAATGCAAGGAGCGAGGGGGCACTCTTCTGTTTTCTATCTATATAGGGTGTAACAAAATTGGTGTAGGTCCCGTTAACTGAGGCTTCTACTCATCATACTAAAAAACTTTTGTTTTACGACTTTGCTGAAATCTCAAAAAAAAATTTACCTCTTCATACAAATCGATCAGCTGATCGATCAATTTTGTGATCTATCTATCTATCATAGGACGATTCATTGCCCTTCGAATGGACATTACAATCATAAAAGAAAAAAAAATGCTTTATCTATTTTTAGTTGTAGGTGTAGTACGTGTCGAGGTCACATTTGTATCCGTATACTGAAGTAATATTCTGAAAACCAGTCAACCCTCGAATACAGAGTAGTCCGATAGAGATTTTGTGTCTCTATTACGTGATACGAAGGCAATCACAGGACAGAGTGACATATCTGTCATAGCTCAATAAGCATTCATTTATGTTTTCGTTAGCCTTACTTGTAATAGTGCTACGCATAAAGATAAGTAAAACTAAAAACAAAATTTAGTCATAATATGTGTAATTCGGCAGCGTTCGGGAAGCTTCGCAATATCCTACGTCTAATATACCTCAGTGTCTTAAAACCAAGGTCTTCGACCAGTGTGTGTTGCCAGTTATGACATACGGAACTGAGACATAGTCGCTTACTATGGGCCTCATAAGAAGGCTCAAAGTCACCCAAAGGGCAATGGAGCGAGCTAAGCTTGGAGTTTCTCTGCGTGATCGAATCAGAAACGAGGAGATCCGTAGGAGAACCAAAGTAACCGACATAGCTCTTAGAATTGCTAAACTTAAGTGGCAGTGGGCGGGGCACATAGCTCGTAGAACAGATGTCCGCTGGGGCAGTAAAGTTCTTGAGTGGTGACCGCGCACCGGAAAACGTAGCGTAGGCAGGCCACCCACTCGGTGGACTGATGACCAAGAAATAGGTTTCTTCTTTTATACAGTTTGTAAAAAAAAATGGTGTAGGACCCGTTAAGTGGGGGTTCTACTTATCGTACTGAACAACTTTCCCCAAGGAACTCATAGTCAATTGTCAAAAAAATGGGACCATCCATACTAAAAAAAAGGTCTATCAGCTGATGGATTTGTATGAAGAGCAAAAACATTTTTTTGCGATTTCATTAAAGTTGTTCAGTACGCCAATTTTGTTACAGCCTGTATATTAAGATTATACCTATACACATTTTAAAGTAGGAGGTTTAAACAAGATCATTTACAACCAAACAAACAACAAAACAGGTATCCAAACCTAGCATTTGGCAACACTACATTTCTATTATGTATTATTAATTTCTATTAGCGTTGTTTATCTTTTTTTTATTCACAATTGATAAGCCCTCAGCATTATCTCACCTGATGGTAAGTTACGATGATGCCGAAGATGGAAGCGGGCTTGCCAACATTCCCCAACGCAATGGAGATCTGGCTATCTTTATCTTCAAGCCAGAACACATCAATGCTGTCAACACTGATGTTTGGCGGCATGACTTAGATAAGATGGTGGTAGCTAGCCAGGTGGGCTATGAAAATGCCCTGCCACGAACCAAACCGAGTCTTACAAATTTGACTCCGCGGAAATCGAACTTGCGATCTCCTGGTGTGAAGCGAATAGACTAACCATTTCACCACAGAGGCGGTTTACATGCCAAAGACATTAATAATATTTTTTTATTTATTTCGCTAAAATACGGCTGATACAAAAAACTTGGATCGACCGATACCTAAAATAGGCTCGAAGCCTGTGCTATAGGCAACAGCACCCCCATAATGTGAGTAGTTTTATAGCCTGTGTTGCGTTGTGGTTATGTACCCGTATGTTTGGAGATATCTATATTTAGGTGTGCGTGAGTGTGTATGTGTATGTGTGTGTTTGTGTGTGTATGTATGTATGTATGTGTGTGTGTATGTGTATGTCTGTAATGCAGAAAGCGAGATATGCATTTTTTATCCTATCACTGTCAATAAGTCTTCAGTATCATTATAACTCAGTGCTTTGATCCACTCCATCAACTTTTGTTTACATTTATACTTAGAAAGTGAATAAATATCTCTTCCTAAGTATACATTATCAATACCGATTCTCATACCGTCACGTAATAGGTCAAATATTCGATGTTATTTATGTCGCCTGCGGCCGCTCATGAATGCTAAATTCAGTGAGAGATATCTCTCATTTGGCGGCATCAGTCAACTACTGCGACGACGTGTTGATAAGTTCGTCCCTGGCAGGCAAGCTCCTGTCTAGTAGGCGAGGAATTAGTTGTTGTTAACTAACTAACTAACTTTTTAACCGCCTTTGTTGCCCAGAGGCAAAGTTCACTGGCTTTACACAGGAGGTCGCGGGTTCGATTCCCGGCGGGGTCATTTGTAAGACTCGGTTTGGTTGGTGGTAGGGCATTTTCAAAGCCCGCCTGGCTTGCTACCACCATCTTATCTAAGTCTTGCCGCCAAATATCAATGTTGATATCATTGGTGTGTTCCGGCATGAAGATAAGATAGCCAGGTCCCCATTGCGTTGGGGAATCTTGGTAAGCCTGCTTCCATCTTCGGCAACATCGTCACTTACCACCAGGTGAGATGTTGTCAAGGGTTTACCAATTGTGAATAAAAAAATTAAAAAAAACTTCATCAAACGCACCCACACCCTTCCCATACCCTTCTCTAAGGGTATGGGTCGCTCCGATGAAGGATTTTACAGGTCTTGATTGACCTAAATCCATGGGAGGAGTTTAAGTAGGTAGGTTCAGCCTTCTGCTGTGAGTCCTACATAACCAGTACAGCCAGGCTGTATTGGTATGCATGATGCATCTCCTTCCGAATAAGAGAAAAAAATCAGCTCATAAACGCCCCCACCGATGGGCTCAAGCCTAAGCTGAATTAGGGCGGTCGGGCTCTAGTCGACCACGCGGGCCCAGATTTAAAAAAATATTATGTTGGTTTGTTATTACCTTTGCGTTTGACGAGATGACGAGCAGAACTTTTTTACGAATTTCACACTTGTCATATTAACGATGCATGTAAAATGCGATCGCAGAATTCGCAGACATGAACGCCATGCCTTTAGATTTGGTTTTTTGTAATAAATGACGACGTTTCTTCTGTTGAATGGAGACATTTGAAAGTAAAGAGAGTACCTAACGAAAACTACTTTAGATTCCACGAAAAAAAAAGTTTCACGCACCCTCTAGTGAAGAATAAATAAAGCTTAATTACACAATTGTTGATGCAATGGAGCTTGCTATGCTCGGAGTTTCTCTGCGTGATCAAATCAGAAACGAGAAGATCCGCAGGAGAACCAAAGTAACCGACATAGCTCACAGAATCGCTAAACTGAAGTGGCAGTAGGCAGAGCACATAGCTCGTAGAACAGATGGCCGATGGGTAAATAAAGTTCTCGAGTGGCAACCGCAAAACGTAGCGTAGGCAAGGCAGGCCTCCCACGCGGTGGACCGACAACCTGATGAAGATCGGGTGATGCCGATGGATGCGGACAGCGCAGGACCGGTCGGCGTGGAAATTCTTGGGGGAGGATTTTGTCGAGCATTAGACGATTTTCGGCTGATATGATGTTGAAGATGATGAGAGTTGAAGATTAGCAAGTTAAAGATATAAAAAGACCACTGAGTCCAGGGCCACAATTTTCTATACTTTTCCATATCGAAAGAGCATAGATAGATATAGTTAACAAAGTACAACATATAGAACCCCCAAACTGTCGCCCTTTGTTCCTACCGCCACTGTTAATATCTTACTAAATCAACTAAATGAATCGAAATGGTATTCCACGAGTGCATTACCCCAGTATTTATTATCAACAAACACAGTGGTATGCGGTGAAATATTTTTATTAAATTCTAGCCGCGGCCGTTTCGCCGCATTCACTTCCTATGCAAATGGGCTGCACTCACTGTGCGCCAGACAGATATTGCAATTTTCCCCATATTATTTATTGTTAAGACGATCCTGTGATACTATAATGTGTTTAAACACTTCTGAGGTTTGCACTTATTAGGAAACTGTGGTATATATTTAAAACGAATTTATATTGGCATACTTTGTAAACACAATACCGAAATTTTAAAAAATAAACACTTTATAACATTATTTCTCTAACCAAATAATGTTATAAAGTATTTTTTTTCCATTACGATACAAGTTATTTCAAAAAGTTCATATCACCAACGAAGTTCCATATCATTTTTTTTTTATTGGAACTCACATGTGGTTCGAGCCATTTTTAAAGCATTACAAAAAGTTTTCATTCAAATTTTTACTTGTCTGTGACAGCGCCCGCTTTAACGCATGCGCGATGATGTGCTAGGTTTTGGCACCATTCATTGAATACGATTTATTGTAGTTACTGAATTTCGTGGATAATTTTCATTCTTGCTTAAAAATGTTTGAGATCAGTGAAAGCATTGTTTTTACCTGTCTATGACAGCGTCCGCTTCAACGCAAGCGCGGTGATGTGCTGGGATTTGGCGCTATGACACGTCTCGTTGTAGTTACTGAATTGCGTGGGAATTTTTTTTCTTACTCATTTAACTTTGATCTTTGTTGTTTAGTTGATTCAATCCCAATGTTTGAGATTAGTAAAGTAGTGTATGAAACTGCACATAACTGGGTATTAAAACACTCATATGACACTATTAAAAAACTCGCCAAGGCTCGGTTTTTAAACTCATACTCGTGTTTTAATACCCCTCCTTATGCAACATCTTTATAAAATACTATTAAATACTGCAGATATGGTAGAACTTCATCAAGTCGTATGTTTATTTGGCCAATGTGTGCTGAACCATCCTACACTTTTGACTGAATAGACAGTTACGTCAATATGTACAATGCACACCGGTCTGCCAATAACCATAGGACGTGTTGGGTCTTCCATACCAAATGTCTATATCCAAACAAAACTTATTACCACCTTTTTCTACAGGTAACAATAGCTACTGATTTTATGGCTAGTTGAACAAATATCTATTTCAAGTTCGCCAGGTAACTACGGTGTCTTAGAAAAAAAGGCAGATGTTGACATCGGAACGAGAGCTCGAACAAAGTGGAGCTGCCCATCCTTTGTTAAGCAAACTACATTGAAGATGTTCCTCGAATTACAAAATGTTTAGCTATTTGTTAAAGTCCTATTAAGTTCTGTCACTTCGGTAATGTCTTTACAAAGTTTGTTGGCGTTGCCGTGTCTTGCGACTTTCGAGTTTGTTCTATTGTTATAAGTGTTATAATGTGCCGAAGAATAAGTTTGTTTTATTTAATTGTCGTTCTACGCAACGAAGATGTCCACAGTTTGAATAAGTCGTCGATAAATTAAATTCGTTTCCGCCGTATGAATTCCAAGGATGTCTCAATTTGTTTTCTGTTGAGCACAAAGACTGCCATTTTTTCAGAATTTCTTAATGGTTTTGGTATTATTTTTAAATGACTCGTGTAAATGTGATATTCTATGCATTCAATATTTGACGACATGGAATATAGGTAGAAGAAAATAATGGTAATTTTTAATGTCACGATGACTTTTATAAACAAGTCGTATTTTATCATAAGCTACCATTGCTCGCAACCGCGACTTAGCTCGCATAACTATAGTTTTTTGGATTATAATCCTTATTTGAATTATAACGAACATTTTAAACATTGTTACATTGATTCAGCCGTTTTCAAGTGATGCGCTTACCAACGAACAGCACTAAATTTTCATCCTATCCTACTAATATTATAAACGCGAAAGTTTGTAAGAATGTATGGATGTATGTTTGTTACTCTTTCACGCACGGATAAACGGATCTGTCTGAAATTTGGAAGGTATTCTGATTAGGATCTGGATTAATACATAGGATAATTTTTTCCATGCTCGCGAGCCGCTTGCGGCTCACTCACTGTGCACCCTCGAAAAGTCATAGAAACGTTGTCCACACGAAAGAAGCCGCGGGAAAAAATAATTTTTAAATAAAAGAAAAAGGTCATATTTTTCCTGTGTAAATTTTTTTCAGTTGTATTATGTGCCTCTATTAGACGCATTAAACACTGAATATGAGCATGATTTACATAGTTGTGTATCTAAGTCAGTATACACATGCATACGAGCATCTACTATTAATACCGAGATACAAGAATTTACCGACTCATCACTCTGGGTACCCTTAAACGCTTCTGCATTAAGACAATAAAAGACGAACACACTTATGTGTGTAGTGTCGGAGATATTATGATAAAGATGCGTTCAATAGTCATTCGGTAGACGCAACCCAACACTGTGTCAATATCGATAAAAGTATTTGCCTAGACGAGACGAACAAAGATAAAAGTCAACACTCTGAACGCCCACCTCGCCTGGCGGTACTTCTCCGCGTAAGATGATAGTATTGTATTTGACCTCTGATTTTGACTACTGACAAATTGTGTGGCAACCCTTAATGTTAACGCGCAAGAAACCTTTGAGATATGTATATCTATCTTGAAAAGAAACCTTTTTGCTAGCGGAACTAATGAACCTACTTACTTACTTATATCTTACTTATTGACTGACTCGGTGGCTCAGTGGTTAGTGTCCTTGACTACTGATCCGAGGGTTGTGGGTTCGATCCCCACCCAGGGCAAGCATTTGTGTGATGAGCAGATTTGTTTGCTCTGTGTCTGGGTGTTAAGTATATCTATATATGTATGTATTTAAACGTATATAAGTATGTATATCAGTCTCTGGTAACCCATAACACAGGGAATCCTACTTTGGGGCCAGATGACCATGTGTGATTTGTCCCAGAATATTTATTTATTTATTTATTTATCTTAGTACCTTGGCGACCGAACTTTGCTCGGGGCCTTAGAGTATACATAAGCAGGCTTATGTATACTCTAAGCTCGGGGCACAATACCCAGAGATTAAAAACATTTAAAAATACGTTACCTATTTATGCGCGGCATATTTCGTGCCCGACTCTATTGCGGAAATCTCGGAAAATAGTGTTTTCCCAAAGGTTAGACTTTTTCGCCCCCAAAAAAAATACTAATTTTCAAGCAAATCTTTGGAGCCGTTTGATTATAGATAAGTTAAGATAAGATAATACAAATTTTATTGATAACTATTGTTATATACATATATATATAAGGTCTAACAAAATTAGCTGAAACTATTTTAACTATTGCTTCTACTCATGAAACTGAACAACTTTCCCCATGAAACCCATAGTCAAACCCATTCCTGGCTGATCGGCTGATCGAGGTAGTAGGGGAGAGCCAAATTTTTTTTTGCGATTTGACTATGGGTTTCATGGGTAAATTTGTTCAGTTTCAACGGTAGAAGCACCAGTTAAAATAATTTTAGCTAATTTTGTTACACCTTATATACATACATACAAGAATTGTTCGTTTAAAGGTTAAGATTATGTTACACTCCTCTTTGCGGGTAGTGCCGCGGAAATTTTTAAAAACAAAAGCATACCTAATTAGCTAGGTACAGAGGCTAGCCAGCACATCAAAGTACACACTTTAGACTTTGTACCGTTCTTATGCAGTATTCGTATGGATCAAAATCGCACTACGAGTGTCTAGCTTGATATACAACGTTCCAACTCCAAACAGTAAATGTGTCATCTTATATTATCGCATTTTGTCACTTTTAATTAACTAGCGTCATAGAAAAAGATCAAATCACTAATAAAAGACCATAATTAGTAGTATCACCATAAGATCAAGAATCAAGAACAATAACTACTTTTCTCAATAAAAATTTGCATTGAACTTTAAAAAGTGAATCGGCAATTTCATACTTAAACCCTTTTTATATGAATAAAATATAGCCAATCTGTTTCTCAATCTCAATACATCTATAGTATCAGATCAGCCCAAAAGCGTTGCCTGTCGAATTTCACGTACAATTTGCCACGAAAAGCCTTTGAGCCGAAGCTAATGTTTTCACTAAGCGAGCGATTCCTTCAAATTTCGTTCGAAGAGGGCGTTTGTCTTTAGCAAATTGCACCCTATCTGACTTAAGAGTTTTGCCAATGCCATTAAACTTATTTGGAAGTCAAAACGCCATGTTTTGGTAATCTATATATTAAAAGAATTTGTAAATTCTTATGCGAGTCCGTCTAGCAGTTCTATCCATCCAATTTTCTTTCTTTTTAATGAAAGGTATTGATGCACAGACTTGTCATCAAGCATTGAAAATCACCCCCGCGAGCTGCTAGCAGTTCGCGCACCGTGCTCCTCAAGAATGTAATCCTCTAGACAGACAGACGGACGGACATGGAAGTCTTAGTAATAGGATGCCGTTTGAAAAGGGGTAAGGAACCCTAAAAAGGTTAGATGCTGTTTCATCATTTTCCACCATTAAAGAATGGAGTCAGTTTATCTAACGGCGGAGGTCCATTGACGACGAACCTCACTCCAGCCTACCTGTGAAGGCACTCACCGTGGACTGCGTCAAATTAGTGGAAGAGGAAGTTTTGAGTGATCGAAGACTTAAGACTCAATAAACAGGGCTTTCGAAAACTTCAGCTCTTAGGATTCTCCATGAACATCTTTACATGAATAAAGTTAAAAAACCAAACTTCTTTCGAGCTTGCAGCGAAGTGAACAAAAAGCGTGCTCTCAATAAGTTTCAAGATTCAAGATATTTATTCAAAATTTTTTTTTTTTTTTATTTTTTTTTTATTAATAATTTGAGTGCGTTTGACTGCAACTCACCTGATGGTAAGTGATGATGCAGTCGAGGATGGTACACGCAAACTCAAATAATGCCTATTCACTCTTGCCTTGAAGATCCCCAATAAAATAGGTGCAAATTGCACTAAAATCGTCATAAAATAATAATAACATAATGTCATTAGTGAAAAATCAAGAAATGAACAATCATTAGTTAATAACGTCAAAATTCAATCCTTGATATAAAGCAGATTTTATGTCATTAGAACAAGAAAACAATATGACACGCAAAGCTATACATAAAAATCATTGAATGTCATTAATGCCTTTGACAAGAGAAAGCCAGTTTACACGGACAGGACCCGGTCACGAGTATAACGAGAGAGTCAGCAGTTTTAGACGCGTATAGACTATACGTATATATATGAAAAAGCGTCGGTGGCTCAACCGGTGACGACTCGGTCCATCTAACCAGAGGTACCGGGTTTAAATCTGGATGGCCAATGTACCAATGAGTTTTTCAAAAAAACTTACGTACATACTTACTGATTACTTTAACGGTGAAGGAAAACATCGTGAGGAAACCTGCACACGCCTGCGAAGAAACTAGAAGGTTGTGTGTGAAGTCGACCAACCCGCACTGGGCCCGCGTGGTCGACTAAGGCCTAATCGCCCTGATTCAGGGTAGGCTCGAGCCCCTCGGTGGGGACGTATATGAGCTGTAATGATGATAGACTATACACGACACGGAGAGAGTTTTTTTGGAGTCAATTGTTACGGGGAACGAAACCATGGTTTTGTACTATGATCCTCTCTCCAAAATGGAATCGATGGAGTAGCGTTGTCCTGGTGAAAAAACGCCAGGTAGCCCAAGGTAACACAATCCACCAAAAAGATTATGACCAAGGTATTCTGGGATTGTCAAGGAATACTACTGTGTACGGTGAATGTGCACCGAACACCCTGTATCGCGCCGCCGTCACCGCCCGTGCGGCATAAAATTAACAGTGCATTTTTGAGCAGCGCGTTTCGGTTGCATTCACTGTTAGCATAGCTAATTAGCATTCAAATAAGATTATTATCGTCTGTATGAACAAAATAATATACTTTCTCTATCAAAGACTCGAGTTTCCTTTACATCCTAATCACGCACCCTACATAATGGTCCTTCGAGCCAGATTTGAACCAGCGACCTATGGATTATAGTCCACAGATCATAAAAGAAAGGAATAGCACGGTAAGTGGCAGCTCTACTACGTCGCAAAAAAGCATCGTGGAAAACTTAGAAGAGGTTTTCAGCTTGTCCACGACAATGATCCCGTTCACACTGATTCAATAGGGATGACGCATGCTAGCCATCTGAGTTACTTTTTATCATCTGTTAAACACGTCATTTTGTTCTAAACATGTTAGAAATACCTAGGCATGACGTCATAGTTTAGCAGCGACATTTATGTACTCATTTTGTGATTTTGGTGACTTAAAAATCGAAGACTTGATGGAAAACAAAACGAGTAAGATTTTCCGAAGTTTAAGTAGGAGGGCAATTAAGTGATCAAGAGTTCATAATTTATTTCTGATGCTGTCGTGATCCCTATGTGGCTTCGAGGAAATTTGCCACCCACCTTATAGTCCCAACCATTATTTGACAACCGACTATTATTTGTTCCCCAAAACTTAAGGGGAAGAAGATTTGTTTAGGATAATGAAGTGACCCGTGCGGTTTTCGACCATTTTGAGGACAAAACTTCCGTGTATTTTTATAAGGGTATAGAAATACTTATTAAGAGATCTGAAAAATGCATTGAAATAAAGGGAGACCATATCGAAAAATATTTTTTTTTTTAAAACATGTTTTTTTTTTCATTGTTAGGCCGGAAACTTTTGGACCGCCATTTATATATATTATATTTAAGGTTCGTTCACAACCCATAATTAATGTCATCCCGGGATACGACTTTCTTCCCATACTGAAAATTTTTGCCATACTCCACACATTTCTCCGTGGCGTAATGTTTAGTCCACTCGCTTCACACCAGGAGATCGCGGGTTCGATTCTCGGTGGGGTTAAATAGTAAGACTCGGTTTGGTTGGTGGTAGGGCATTTTCTAAGCCCGCCTTCTTGTCTAAGTCTTGCCGCCAAACATCAGTGTTAACAACATTGATGTGTTCCGGCTGAAGATAAGATAGCCAGTTCTCAATTGCGTTGGGGAATCTTGGTAAGCCCGCTTCCATCTTCGGCATCATCGTCACTTACCATCAGGTGAAATGTTGCCAAGGGCTTACCATTATTGTGAATAATAAAAAACAGGGACCCAAGTCCGGGTTGGTCCTTTGCTTTGCCAAATTTGACAACATTATTTGACGTGAAAGAGTTACAGACATAAATTTTTAGCATATCTTTTGGACACTTTGCATTAAAAAGTATCGAATATTGTTCTTTACTTTTAATTTTAGCGCCATGCCAAATTTCAGCTAAATTGGTTCAGTAGTTAACGCGTTAAAAAGTAACAAACAGACAGATAGGCAGACTCAGATAGACACATTATCGGACTTCTTTGGCATTGTCACTTAGTACAGAACTTCAATTGTTTGTGAATACGTTTTTTAATAGATTTGTACTATATTTTAACGCTTAATTTTCTCTTTGAGACCCAGGGACTCACATCACAGCTATAGACCATCATATTTCTTACTTTTTAGCGGCTATTTAAAGCAAGTACAGTAGGGCCTCGACACTTCATACAGCGGGTCAGAAATGACATTTCAAAAATCGAATGACGAAACTAACAAAATGGCGGCGAAATCCTATACGTTCGACAACCAAACTGTAACCAATCTGAATCAATCTGGGTGACGAGGTGGTGAGGTTGCAATCTAGAGAGCGGCAGGGAGTGTCCATAGTGTATGTTAGTACTAATGTAAGATGCTTCCAAAATATGTGCCATGGAAGGGGTGCTAGAAGCACAAACCGCAAAAAAAATTGTTGACTTCCCATACTAAGTTCACCGATCATCTGATCGACTTAGTATGGAGAAGCAAAAATTTTTTTTGGGATTTGACTATGGGTTCCTCGGGGAAAGTTGTTCAGTTTCACGAGTAGAAACAGCCCTTGCAGCGGTGGCATATATTTTGGAAGCACCCTGTATATAAGGTGTAACAAAATTAGTTGAAACTATTTTAACTGGTGCTTCTACCTATAAAACTGAACAACTTTCCCCATGGAACCCAGAGTCAAATCGCAAAAAAAATTGGCTATCCCATACTAACTCGATCAGCTGATCAGCCAACTTAGTATGGAAAGTTGTTTTTTTTTGAGATTTGACTATGGGTTTCATGGGGAAAGTTGTCAGTTTTATGGGTAGAAGCACCAGTTAAAATAGTTGCAGCTAATTTTGTTAGATCTTATATATATATACTTTGGTAGGGCCTCCAAACTAATCCGAACGACATCCTGCCCCGCGCATCTGCCATTTCTCAGTAACTCGCTATGCCACGCTCGTATTTTAGTGCCGAATTAAACTTTTTAGACCCTACACATATAGTACTTGACCGCTCCGCTCCATTTAGGGTATAAAGCTTTTTGAATGTCGCTACATCCTAGCCGTCAATCCTGATAACATTATAAATGCGGAAGATTGTAAGAATGTATGGATGTAAGTTTGTTTGCAAAAACTACTGAACGGATCTGGCTGAAATTTGCTAGATATACAGATTAGGACCTGGATTAACACACAGGCTCCTTTTTTTTTCACGCTCGCGAGCCGCGAAATTTCCTCGAAGCCACATAGGGATCACGACAGCATCAGAAGTAAATTATGAACTCTTGATCATTAAATTGCCCTCCTACTTAAACTTCGGAAAACCTTACTCGTTTTGTTTTTCATCAAGTCTTCGATTTTTAACTCACTAAAATCACAAAATGAGTACATAAATGACCCTACTAAATTATGACGTCACGCCTAGGTATTTCAAACATTTTTAGAACAAACACAGATGATAAAAAGTCATCCTATTTTGGGCGTTTTGATTATCAAGGCACTACTGTATGAATTTGTATGGTGACGACAATACACACACCTGATACTCTGCACCTAACGTCTTGCGGAAACGTTTGGTTCAACTCCCTCAAATATTGTGTTACTATTCAATCAGCCTGTCTTTGTTCTACTGATGTGTTACGGAAAGAGGAATTTGGGGAAAGCGAATTACCGACGGGTGGCGTATTTACTTACACGGATCCGTTTTGGGTCATCTTCACTTATAGCTAACTCTATTGTACGTATTAATCAATACAAAAGACCGGTAAGTAACTTTTAAGTAAATGTAGGCTTTATATCAATGTAAAAGGACTGGTTATCCCTTAACATGCGAAGTGTTTGATCTGTTCCAGTTGTTAGATGGAAAATAAATGATGTTTTGTCGGAAAATTATAAGAATATATACAAATATTTATAGTAATAAGGAACTGGGTATCTAGGTCGACTTCCTGCTTTTGTTCTTTTTAGTATTTTAGGTGATTAGGTGAATACCCTTTGTGATCTAGCAATTTTCTTTGACAAAGATCTTTGACATATTTTTAGAATAAGTAACCTGTATTAGTTACGTATATATAGTATGTATAAGTTATGTATGACACAAGAGTGGTAAAAAGGTAAAAAAATGACTTTTGTAAGCTTGAGTCAAAGGCGAGGGTTTACCATGGTCACGAGTTTGCCATTAACCTTTTACATCCATGTATCATACGACGTTTTTCAATACAGTTTTGAGAAAACAGGTAAAATAAAAACTTTTGGAATTAATAAGAAATTAAAAACCAGACTGCATAAAAACTTAACCCCTGTTTTTTGGCCGGACGGATAAAAATGTATCGGATGTCACTTACGGGATTAAGACGAATCTTATGACATATCGCGCACCATAATCCATCAAGCCGTTTAGGCTACAGAGCGTGCCTAAGAAATAAACATACATACATATATACATACGAGTACACATAACTAGTCTAGCCGTAAATACTGTTACATAAAAACTTTTCTTTTTTTCGACTCCTTAATTATTTTTAATTTGGAACGCGTTTATTATGTTAAAAACTTATTTCGATTTCCCGCCATTTCACATATTGTTTCGTCATTATTATCAAACTAGCTGTTTCCCGCGGTTTCACCCGCGTGGACGTTTCTATGACTTTTCGAGGGTGCGCAGTGCGTGGTAAAAAGTAGCCTATGTCTGAATCCAGGTCCTATTCTGTCTACCTACCAAATTTCAGCCATATCCGTTCAGTAGTTTTTGCGGGAAAGCGTAACAGACAGACAGAGTTACTTTCACATTTATAATATTAGTAGGGATTACAATATGGAATGGGGTGTGAAAGAAAATAGGATTGCAGTGATTGCCTTGCACAAAGTGGATATGAAGCCGCCGGTCATATTCACGACACTTCAAAAGCTTGGTATCAGCCATATGTTCGTATATCGTACTATCGACAGATATATCAACACTTCCTTTGTCGAAGACCATAAAAGATCGGGGCAGCCGCGTGCTGTTAGAACTACACAGGCTGTTAAATTGCTGCTAAAGCCAGAATTCGCCGAAACCCCATTAGGAAACAAAAAATCTAATCTTATGAAGATTCCCGCTAGGACTCGGACGCGTATAATAAAACAAGACCTGAAGCTCGGCGCTTATCGTCGACATACAGGACATGCCCTAAATCAATCCCTACAGTTAAGGAGAGTGGATCGATCAAAACTTCTTCTGTCCCGATACGCAGCCAGCTGAAAGGCATAGATTTTTTTTTCACTATTTGTAAACCCTTGACAACATCTCACCTGGTGGTAAGTGACGATGTTGCCAAAAAAAGATGCGGGCTTGCCAAGATTCCCTAACGCAATGGGGAACTGGCTATCTTATCTTCATGCCGGAACACACCAATGATATCAACACTGATATTTGGCGGCAAGACTTAGATAAGATGGTGGTAGCTAGCCAGGCAGGCTTAGAAAATGCCCTACCACCAACCAAACCGAGTCTTACAATTGACTCCGCCGGAAATCGAACCCGCGACCTCCTGTGTAAAACCAGTAAACTTTGCCTCTGGGCTACGGAGGTGGTTATATCCTCTTTACTGATGAAAAAAAATCACTATAGAAGAGTACTACAACAAGCAAGATGACAAAGTGAACGCTCACAATTCTAAAGAAGCTGCGCAAGTGGTCGGAAAAGTACAACGTGGTCATCATCGTGCATAAGTAATGGTTTGGGGGGAGGGGGTGACTTATCAAGGAGTTATAAAGCTTCATTTTTGTGAAAAAGGAGTGAAGACTTTAGCCAAAGTATATCAAAAGACCGTCTTGGATCATGTTGTGAAACCTCTCCGCAATACACATTTTAAAAATGTACCGTGGACTTTTCAGCAGGACTTTGCACCTGGTCACAAGACACGAACTACACAAGCTTGGCTCGAAACCAACGTTCCGGATTTTATAAGAGCTGAAGACTGGCCCTCGTCTAGCCCAGATCTGAACCCCTTAGACTACGAATTATGGTCAGTTTTAGAGGACATGTCCTGCTCTAAACGACACGTGGACATTGAGTCTCTTTAGAAGTCTCTGGAGCAAGCAGTTGCTAAATTTTCTATGAAAACAGTGCGTAAATCCATAGATTCGTGGCCAGACCGATTATAGGTCTGTATCAAAGCCAAAGATGGCCATTTTTAATAGAATTACTTTTTTATTTTTTACTGAGAGTTTAATAAATATGTACTTAATCGTATAAGTTTTATTAAGATTACATTACTTCAAAAAAAATAAATTTATTTTAATTTTTAACAGAACTTATGGCCGGACTAGGTATAGGTATAGGGTCTTACCAAATGTATGCACTTTTTTTTAACTGGAGCTTGTGTACTCATAAAACTAAACAACTTTCCCTCAAGAAACCCATTGTAAATTCGCATTAGTTTTTTTTTCAATATCGAGCAAAAAAGAGCAAACAAAATCACGTTTGTTGTATGGGAGCCTCCTGAAATATTTATTTTATTCTGGTTTTTAGTATTTGTTGTTATAGCGGCAACAGAAATACATCATCTGTGTAAATTTCAACTGTCTAGCTATCACGGTTCATGAAATAAAGCCTGGGGACAGACGGACGGACGGACGGACGGACAGACAGACAGACAGACAGTCTCAGTAATAGGGTCCCGTTTTTACCCTTTGGGTACGGAACCCTAAAAAGTGGCAAAGTAAAAAGCACGTGTGCGTTAAAAACAATTTTGTATAATTATAAAGTACCACTTTTTAAGCAAAACTATATAAACACTGAATTTCTGTTCATGTGGCACACTGGGACACTATATTTCGAGTAACATGCAGATGCAGCAATCGTAAGAATGTCACATTCAATGATTTACGGCGTATCTCGCTGAGACCCAAACCATACTTATTCCATCCATACCTACAAATCATAAAATTGAATCAAAATATCTCACAAAGTACACGTACAGATTCAGTAGAATACCACTAAAGTATCCCTTTATTGCTCAAAAATAAATTAGTTTTCATTTTTACTGCATATTAAAGTAACCTTTATATTTGAGCGCCGCTTATTTTTAAAGGAATATTTAAAATGGTAGCGTTATAAAGAGAGCTGAGCCAAGGCACCCTACTGATACTCGATCATGAATCAAAATAAACATCATTCGATTAATTGAAAAATAACTTCGGGAATGATCGATAATACGATTTCGCTTCGTAAAAATTCAAGATTATTTTATTTGGAGGTATTGCGATGTTATTAATACCGTAAAATATTGAGACATCTCTTTCAAATCGGGCACTTTGTCAGGACTTGGTGGTTTTTTACTTATTTTATTTTCAAGTTAAGGTTTATAAAGCCGCTAAGTGCGAGTCAGAACCGCACACATAGGGTTCCGTAACATCATACTAGATGGCGCTTGTTTCTTCATGTTTAAAAAAAAACACGTTTTTTTATGGAGACCCCCCCCCCCCCATTTATTCACTTTTACAAATTTTTAGTATTTGTTGTTATAGCGGCAACAGAAATACATCATGTGTAAAATTTCGGCTATCTAGCTATTACGGTTCATAAAATACTGCCTGGTGAAAGACGGACAGACATGACAGACGCACTGACGGCGGAGTCTTAGCGGTAACAGGGTCCCGCTTTTACCCTTTGGATACGGATTCCTAAAAATGAAATGAATATAAAATTACAATTGTTCTATTTATATCTTGGAGAGCGTCCATTATTTACGTGAGGTCTAAATAGGGGGAAAGGGTCTATAGCAAAATGGCACCAAGGGCTCCCCCCTTGGGGGCGTAAACGAAAATCCTAACTAATATTATAAACTAGCTCTTGGGATTGTTTTTGGGTGTCAATTAAATGGTTAGCATAGTATTGTTATTTCTGTGAGCAGAAAAATATAATCGGTGAGCAGAAATAGCTAATTGGTCAGCAACTCATGGTCAGCAAACATTTCAAAATCAATCAGCAATTTATGTCATTCTGGATGGCTGTAATTATTTTAAACATCCCCGTACTACACTCTTCCTACAGTGTTGAGTGGTCGACGGAGCCCCTTCGGGGCTCCTACTTCTGTGTTCTCATGTTAAACCTAACACTACGACTGTGCGGGGAGGCGAACCTAACGGATCCGAGTCGGGGTGCTCCGCAAGTCCGAGCTCGCTTCGCTCGCTCCCGCTTCCATTTAGAACTCCCCGTACCACACTCTTCCTACAGTGTTGAGTTGTCGACGAAGTCGGACCCGCGTGCTTTCCCCGCCCTGATACTCCCACATCCCCCTGGGATCCTGCTTATAGACATGTTTTTCTGCCGCTCAATCATGAAATCTTGCCGCTCAAGTAGTTATTTTGCGGACTGAATGTTTATTATGCATTGTTTTTATGATTGTCCTTGAGGGTGAGTGGTGAGTGGTGCGCGAGCCGCAAGAGGCTCGCGAGCGTGGACATAAGTTTTCTACAGAT
The DNA here is from genome assembly GCA_947284805.1 of Coleophora flavipennella. NCBI lineage: Eukaryota > Metazoa > Arthropoda > Insecta > Lepidoptera > Coleophoridae > Coleophora > Coleophora flavipennella. The sequence continues at coordinate 13,043,374 of OX369280.1, read as the reverse complement.
TCTTATCCCAGACTAGGCTATTATTATTAGCAGTCTATGTCACTTCCCACCCCCTCAACCAATTCTATATAAAAAGTCACTTCAATCCGTTCCTCAGTTGCAACGCCGACGTGCGCGAGCGTGGAAATGAGTTTTTCCCAAATCCCTCGGGAACTATGTCAGGATATGTAAATTAGGTCATTTTCCATCCCTTTAACCAATCTCTGTGCGAAAAATCACAGCAATCCATTGTTCCGTTGCGATTTTGAAGAAATTAACCAAAAAAAGAGTATTTTTTCAGTGCCCTCAGGAACTGCATCGGACTATGCTGTTTTCACGGGATAAAAAGAAGCGGCAAATTACATGTAATCCTATATTATAGTTCCCGGAGTATCTGGACAAAATTCATTTCCGCGCTCACGCACCACAAACCTTCAACTGTTATGTATACTGTCTAAAATCGATGTCCACGCGGGTGAAGCCGAGCGCAAAAGCTAAATGTGTTTTATTCAAAATACTACGCTATGCTTATTTAATTACCCAATTGAATGAGAGATTCCATCACGACTTACCAAAATCTCCCAAGAGGAGAGGGGCGCTCCAGTTTTTCCTAAAAAGATCTCACTTAATTAATTAGCGTATGTTTTCTCATATACAACCATACAGATCTAAAGGTACCTCATATCAATCTGATTGATCAGAAACAGGTAACGCAAGAGCCGGAGTGAATCAAATTGAATCCAATTAATTTGTACTTCTAATGGTCCCGATAGCCAGTGACCAGCCTTCAATCAGAGCGAAGGTGATTCGAGTTAAGCCTATCGGTTGCTCTATGCCTGATTACTTATTGGTCAACCATAGCATAAAGAATAAAATATTAAAGTAGGTACAAAATATGTTGACTAAAAATATAATATGTACTTTTGGAAGAACATAAAGGAAGAAAAGAATTTGCTACCAATCCTTAATTGCATATTCTGTAAAACTCCTTTTTATAATTTTTTTTTTGATTTCTAAAACTGAAATAAGAAACAACGGAATTTGGCATCAGTGTTTTTTATTGCACTATAATAGGAACAAAATTTAGCTTTTAACTTTTTTAAACTAGGAAATAACAAACAAATTTCTAAAATTAGAAAAATAGCAAAAATATGGTATGTACTTAGAGATAAATTTGTTCCAGAATTAACAATTGTATTCGAGTTCGGTGGCATAATGACAAGGGCCACTAGTCCGCTATCTACTGTCCGGGAGGTCGTGGTTAGAATCCTGCCACGTACCAATGTGTTTTCGATTTTCGATTTCATATGTACCTTTATCCGACGCTCTCCGAGTTTCTCCGCAGGCTTGTGCAGGTTTCCACACGATGTTTTCCTTCACCTTAAGAGCGTCGGATAAACGTACATATGAAATCTAAATTCGAAACCACATTGGTACGTCGCAGGATTCGCACCACGACCTAGACAGGAGGCGGCGGCCCTAGCCGTTACGCCACCGACACAATTGGCGAAGATATCGCATAAAAAACACCCAAAAAATAGTTGAATTGAGAACATCCTTTTTTTTGGAAGACAGTTAAAAAGGTGCCTAAAGCTACTCACTCATATTAGAACGTGGCTCGTCTATACTGTTCTTTACTCTATGAAAATACCATTAGTTCTAAATACAGTCCATTAAAAGCTCCCATTGACTGGGCGGGTCAAAGGAAAGTTTTATCTGCATATAATCTTACATTCCCAATATTGGTCTCTTGATGAGGACTGATGGCCGTTGTTAGCAAAGTTGCGTCCATCGTTATTATCCATTTTTTTTTCCTATATTCGTTATTATTTTACTGTCCTGTCTATGATGTTTGATGTACGAAGCCGCTGGATGCGTGCAGCGCAGAACCGGTCGTCGTAGAAATCCTTGGGGGAGGCCAATGTCCAGCAGTGGACGTCCTTCGGCTGATATGAAAGTTTTATCTGCATGTAATCTTACATTCCCAATATTGGTCTCTTGATGAGGACTGATGGCCGTTGTTAGCAAAGTTGCGTCCATCGTTATTATCCATTTTTTTTTCCTATATTCGTTATTATTTTACTGTCCTATCTATGATGTTTGATGTACGAAGCCGCTGGATGCGTGCAGCGCAGAACCGGTCGTCGTAGAAATCCTTGGGGGAGGCCAATGTCCAGCAGTGGACGTCCTTCGGCTGATATGAAAGTTTTATCTGCATGTAATCTTACATTCCCAATATTGGTCTCTTGATGAGGACTGATGGCCGTTGTTAGCAAAGTTGCGTCCATCGTTATTATCCTTTTTTTTTTCCTATATTCGTTATTATTTTACGAAATATATATTTTTTAAAGGCATAATAAACATTCGGTCCGCAAAATAACTACTTGAGCGGCAAGATTTCATGATTGAGCGGCAGAAAAACATGTCTATAAGCAGCAACTCAACACTGTAGGAAGAGTGTGGTACGGGGAGTTCTAAATGGAAGCGGGAGCGAGCGAAGCGAGCTCGGGCTTGCGGAGCACCCCGACTCGGATCCGTTAGGTTCGGAGACTGTGCGGGGAGGCGAGCTAAGCTCGCCTCCCCGCACAGTCGTAGTGTTAGGTTTAACATGAGAACACAGAAGTAGGAGCCCCGAAGGGGCTCCGTCGACCACTCAACACTGTAGGAAGAGTGTAGTACGGGGATGTTTAAAATAATTACAGCCATCCAGAATGACATAAATTGCTGATTGATTTTGAAATATTTGCTGACCATGAGTTGCTGACCAATTAGCTATTTCTGCTGACCGATTAGCTATTTCTGCTGACCGATTATATTTTTCTGCTCACAGAAATAACAATACTATGCTAACCATTTAATTGACACCCTTATTTTACTGTCCTATCTATGATGTTTGATGTACGAAGCCGCTGGATGCGTGCAGCGCAGAACCGGTCGTCGTGAAAATGGGAGGCCAATGTCCAGCAACGTCCTTCGGCTGATATGATAATGATGATGATGATGATCTATGATGTTATTATATTGGCGATGAAAGAAAACCACCAAAGTGTGAATTGGAGTCGTGCACAGAGGGTTCGGTACCACTATATCTTCATAAATCGACTACACATATAGAACGTTTTTTTATTCTCAATTGGTAAGACCTTGGCATCGTCTCACTTGATGGTGAGTGACGATGATGCCAAAAATGGAAGCAGGCTTACCAAGATTCTTCTATGGGAGCCCCCTTTTTACTTTCGAGCGACGAAGGAGTGCAGGAGGTATTGTGATGGCAAAAACAAATAGATGTTGAGATTTTAACGGATTTTAATTTAATTTTTAATTTTTAATTGTATTCCTCCCGTTGGTAACCCTATAAATCCCTAAAAACTGGTCACATAATTTTATGGCATCGAAAAGTTGTCGTTAAACGTAACACAATTCAAATTTAAAAAAAAATGGAAAAGATGTGAGAGACACGGAAACGTTAATTTAAAAAAAAAACTATCATCTTCTGTTACACATTCCAGACAAATTAAAACTTTAAACCAGACTCGGCTGGGTAGAGAGCAATTTGCAATGATTTGCACCTATTTGAGTCGACTCTAAAAATTCATTTCGCATTCTGCAATTCATTGGACGACAATTACTGGCGACGCAATTGACATAAAGATAGATCGTCTCTGTCGTTCTATTGTTGGCTTGTGTATTGTTTGTAGGCAACATGAAGGTATACTGACTGACTCGGTGGCCCAGTGGTTAGCGCTCTTGACTACTGATCCGAGGGTTGTGGGTTCGATCCCGCCCAGGGCAAACATTTGTGTGATGAGCAGATTTGTTTGCTCTGTATCTGGGTGTTTAATATCTATATATGTATGTATTTATGCGTATATAAGTATGTATATCAGTCTCTGGTTCCCATAACACAGGGAATCCTATAACTTTGGGGCCAGATGACCATGTGTGATTTGTTCCAGAATATTTATTTATACAGGGTGTAAAAAAAATGGTGTAGGGCCCATTAACTGTGACTTCTACTTATCATACTGAACAACTTTCCCCAAGGAACCCATAGTCAATAAGCCAAAAAAAAATTTGACGCTACTTACAAAATGCACAAAATTGGTCGATCAGCTAATCGTTTTGTTTGAAGAGTTCATTTGTTTTGCGACTTCAGCAAACTTGTGGAACAAAAGTTGTTCAGTTTGATGAGTAGAAGCCCCAGCTAACGGGATCTATACCAGTTTTTTACAGCCTGTAAAAATTCATTTTTAAGCTATTGCATAGCTTTTATCCCGGTCTTTGAGCGCGGCGACTGAATCAAGAAATTCCTTAACGAAAATAACCTAACACCCCACGAGTTCTAAAAAACTTACAGTGCCATCTATTAGCGATTTGCGGTACGTAAAGGACTCAGTCAATTTTACTGGTGTAACTTTCTTAGTGTTAAAAGTTGATAAAAAATGCTATGCAATAGCTTTACCGCGACAGTCCCCGAGTTCCACACGTCTTTTTTTTTTTTCCTTGGACTGCGGAGGAGGGAAGGGGGAAAATGCGTTTACGCATACCAATACAGCCGGCTGTACTGTTTATGTGGGACTCACAGCCCTGGGCCTATATGCATACATACCCATTATATACATAAGTTACATATAAATAAATATCCATAGGCCCAAGACCACACTACCCACTTTGTCTTGTTAGCCTATTTAAGAGAAACTTATTAACATAACCTAATAAGTCGAGATACTGATTGGAACAGTTGTCTCTGTCTTTTTCTTTACGTCACTCAGGAATTCAAGACAAATCTAAGGACACTTCACACTCCAAAATGTGAGATAAAATGTTGTGTTACGAGGCTAATAAATAAGTATCTTGACGTCTGCGACAAAATGTTTCTGTTGAAGCTGCAATAACAGCTTACCATGGCCATGTTTCCCTAGTACTTAACTATGGACTTTGGGGTAATTCAACGGAGGTGGATAGAGTCCTCAGGATTCAAAAGAAATGTATTCGTGCCATTTGTAACGCTTGGTTTTTAGATAGTTGCAAACCACTGTTTAAAATTAAATATTCTACCCCCGACTTGCATGTATATTAGAAACATTTGTTTATTTTCAAGGTCTCATCCTGAGTTTTTCGATAAACTTGTCAATGTCATAGTAAGAAAGCCAAGAGCGCAATACAAAAATATGCTTCATCAACCTCCTTGTAAAGCAGATATTTATAGGAAAAATGTCTACAACATGTGTATAATGATATATAATAACTTACCTAATGATTTAAAAATATTACAAGGGACAGAATTTAAGAATAAACGAACAAAATGGCTAATGAATTATTGTTTATATAGTATTATGGAATTTATGTCCTACAAAAATTACATAATAGTGTCATTTTTAACAAATCTTACTTTTCCCTAATTTAATCATTATTAATATTTAAAATTTATTTTTTATTTGTTTTTAATTTACATGTCTTCATAAGACTGGAATACGTTTACTGGCATTGTACTTTTTAAGATCTGTATTTTTATGAAATAAGTATTCTTGGAAATCAATAATTCTGATTCTGATTCTTATTAATAAATAAAACACAATACAAAAAGAAAAACGCTTCTCATGTCAAGGCTCTGTCAAGGGGTTGCACGCTTGATAGATTGATAAAATGTTCCTTTTGACATTAATAGATTTTTTCGAAGAGTTTCATCCTAACGATGTTATTAAATGCGTGAGATGCAGTTTTTCTAATGACCATACCGAGTTTTGCTCGAAGGGGACTCAGTACGGTTGTGCTAATGTTTGCCAAATGACTCGTATTAACGCAGAAACTATCCTTAATGATTGATTAGGTTCATATATTTTATGAATGTGGCTTTAAAAATACCTTCGTTATCAGTAGATCCATTGATATCAGCTCATATACCACCACCACCGAGACTACCTTGAATTAAGGCGATCGGGCCTTAGTCGACCTTTTCTATTTTTTAGTATTTGTTGCTATAGCGGCAACAGGAATAGCTCATCTATGAAAATTTCAACTGTCTAGCTATCACTGTTCATGAAATACAGCCTGGGAAAGACAGACAGACAGACATACACGGACAGCGAAGTCTTAGTTATAGGGTCCCGTTTTTACCCCATTTTTAACCCTAAAAATTATTTTTAAATATTTTATCCACTTTTTACTCCTTTATTATTTGCTACTGAGTAAGCGTAATGTGATCGAATCAGAAACGAGGAGATCCGCAGGAGAACTAAAGTAACCGACATAGCTCACAGAATCGCTAAACTGAAGTGGCAGTGGGCAGGGCACATAGCTCGTAGAACAGATGGCCGATGGGGCAGTAAAGTTCTCGAGTGGCGACCGCGCACCGGAAAACGTAGCGTAGGCAGGCCTCCCACGCGGTGGACCGATGACCTGGTGAAGGTCGCGGGAAGCCGATGGATGCGAGCAGCGCAGGACCGGTCGTCGTGGAAATCCTTGGGGGAGGCCTTTGTCCAGCAGTGGACGATTTGTGGCTGATATGATGATGATGATGAAGCGTAATGTTTAATGTTGTTTGTGATGAAGGCTTCGTGAAAAAGTATGCGCAGCGTGACTGTATTATTTATTTATCGATATCTCGACTGTGCAAGCTTCTTATTCCGATATACACAAGTATAGTTCATTTCAAATACCATGGCGGGATAGCACTTAAGACGGTTATTAGGCGGTAACAAGAGGAATAGTATCTATTAGCAATTGATACCCGGAAAGAACTTTTTGAAGTGTGGTGTTATTGAGGCGGCAAACTAGTTTTGATACTTTTGGTACAAGATGAGCATGATAGTGATTAACCACAATGTTTAGTTTCTCTCCAATCATCCCCCGTCCTCTCGCCGATCCTCCCCCGTCCAAGCAACGACCTAAGCCGAGGTTCGTGCCCACCTGGGCGCCCTTAGGCAGTTGCATCTTTTGCTTTGCACTAGGTTGAGTGCCTTCCGCACTCTCCTCCCCTGCCCGGTGAAGTTGTAAAGGCCAACAACAAGCTTTTCCTTTCGAAAAAAAAAACAAGGTTCAGTTTGTAGCATATGAAATTGAAATTGTAACGGCTCAAATAAATTTTGTTTGTAGTATAATAAATTTTAAATAGCAGCTTAAATAGTGATTACACATAAGGTTTAGTTTATACTATAGAGAATTGTAAATACTAGAAAAATATAATGTAACCTAAAAAAAAATTTTCATTCTGTAATATTTTTTCAAGTACCAAAGTGCATTGTTCCAATGGCACAACAGATGCTATAGGCTAAGTCTCGAGTACTATACCGCCATGGTATTAGAAATCAACTATAGCACTGCTCTTGGATTTAAAATTACTGAATTAGAAGCTCGAACGTAGTATCAGCAAATTTTGAGTCGCTCGCCACCTGGAAGTGCCGTTCGTACTGGAGAAGTAAGATAGGAATAACTTCCCTGCCAAAACTTTCTTTTTCTTCAAAATAATTTTTGGAGCCACGCTGTGCGTACTTTGTCGCTTAATATTTAACATCTGGTTTGATTGGGCTTACATAAATCAGCAATTAAACATTTACATTTTTTTTAGTAGCAACCCTTACTATCCTTACTAATATTATAAATGTGAAAATGTGTTTGTTTGTTACCTTTTCACGCTTCAACACCTTGACCAATCTTGATGAAATTTCGCATGCAGGTAGCATGTGTTAGGAAGGACATAGGCTACTTTTTATCCCGTGAAAATAGCATAGTCCGATGCAGTTCCTGAGGGAGCTGAAAATATATTCTTTTTTTGGTCAGTTTCTTTAACATTGCAGCGGAATTTTTTGCACAGAGGTGGCTGAGGGGATGGGAAATGAGATAATTTACTAATTAGCATATCCTGACGTGGTTCCCAAGGGATCTGGGGAAAACTTATTTCCGCACTCGCGCACGTCAGCGTCGCAACGGAGCTACGGACTGAAGTGGTTTTTTGTATAGAATTGTTTGAGGGGGTGGGAAGTGACAAAGACTTCTATCAGAATAGACCGATATCGTTCCTGATGGATCCAAGGAAAATTCACGTCTGCACTCGCGAGCCGCTTGCGGCTCGCGCACCACTCACCCTAAAAGACAGACAGTCATAAAAGCGGGCAAAAGCTAGTTATATTTAAATGTGAAAAATTTTTGGTTTGTTACCTATTCAAGCTTCAACACCTTAACCAATCTTGATGAAATTTGGCATACGGGTAGCCTGTGTCACTGGGAGGACATAGGTTACTTTTTATTCCGTGAAAATAGCATAGTCCGATGCAGTTCCTGAGATTTTACTAGCCGTCCGCCTGCGGCTACGCCCGCGTTGTTTTCGATTTTCCCGTGGGAATAAGACGTTTTTCCGCGGTACAAAGTAGCCTATGTCCTATTACAGGACCTAACCTACATGTGTGATGATGTGTGCCAAGTTTCATCCCGATCCGTCCATTGGTTGAATCGTGAAAGAGTAACAAACAAACAATTTTTCACTTTTATAATATTACTAGCTTTTGCCCGCGGCTTCGCCTGCGTGGACATCGTTTTTATGACTGTCTTAGGGTGAGTGGTGCGCGAGCCGCGGTTCGCGAGCGCGGACATCAATTTTCTTCGGATCCATCAGGAACGATATCGGGCGAAAGAGTAACAATCATCCATACATACATACATACAAACCGATCACCATCAAAATGTTAACGTAATTTTTTTGTTGCCATCATAATACCTTCTCACTCCTTCGTCGCTCGAAAGAAAAAAAAGCCGTTGGAAACTAAAGACCGTCCTAATTAGAGAGAGTCCAGTTGCAGAGGTGTTACATGCATTCTAGTTCGCTTATTGTCTCGCTGCTCCTAGTTATCGCCGATCTTGCCGCCCACAGCTGTCAGACGAACAAAATAAATATGTTATTACTAATGTGCACGCTAGTCGCTACCACACCATCAGATAACCGCTAATCTCTATTAGAATTAAAAACCAAAAGAACTAAAAAAAAACGTTTCAAACAGAAAACTAAGTTTCTCCACGATTTCTCTGGGATTCCATCATCAGATCTTGGTTTCCTTATCATGGTACCACCCTTGGGATAACTTCTTTCCAACAAAAACAGAAACATCAAAATTGGTTCATAAACGACTAAGTTATCCGTGAAGAAACTTTAAAATATATGGTCGATTTGAGAAACCTCCTCCTTTTTAACCGACTTCATAAAAATCGTCGTTTATGAACCGACTTTGATGATTTTTTTTTATTGGAAAGGAGATATCCCAAGGGTGATACCATGATAAATAAACCAGGATCTGATGATGGCATCCCAGAGAAATCGAGGAGATCCTTAGTTTCCTGTTTGCAGTGGGTTTTTTTTTGGTTCAAAATTATTTGAAGTCGGTTAAAAAATCCATTAGAAACTAAACTCGGCCCTAATTAGAGAGAGACCAGTTGCAGAGGTGTTACATGCATTCTAGTTCGCTCATTGTCTCGCTGCTCCTAGTTATCGCCGATCTTCCCGCCCACAGCTGTCAGACGAACAAAATAAATATGTTATTACTAATGTGCACGCTAGTCGCTACCACACCATCAGATAACCGCTAATCTCTATTAGAATTAAAAACTTTCGGGTTCGAAAACATGGTGGCCATGATACTCCGATTATGAACGACATACTTAAGTGGTGAACGTGATTCAACATTTATATCTTTTTAGGGTTCCGTAAACCCAACGGGTGACCAATGGGACCCTATTACTAAGCATCCGCTGTAGATAGCTGTAGATAATTGAAATTTTCACATAATGTGTATTGGTGTTGTCGCTATAATAACAAATTATAAAAAATTGTACTAGGGCCATCTAGTATGATGGTAAGGAATCTTTTGTGTGCAGTTCTGACTTGCACTTAGCCGGTTTTTTTTTATCCACAATTGATAAACCCTTGGTATCATATCACCTGATGGTAAGTGACGATGATGCCGAAGATGAAAACGGGCTTACCTAGATTCCCTAACGCAATGGAGATCCGGCTATCGTATCTTCAAGCCGGAACACATCAATGCTGTTAACAATGATGTTTGGGGGCAAGACTTAGATAAGATGGTGGTAGCCAACCAGAGGGGCTATGAAAATGCCCTTCCTCCAACCCAAACCGGGTCTTACAAAGTTGACCCCGCCCGAAATAGAACCCGCAACTTCCTGGTGTGAAGCGAATGGACGAACCATTACGCCACGGAGGCGGGTAAAAGCACTTTTCAAAACAAAACAAAAAAATATTCCTAGTCAATGTTGGGCAGTATAATTATAATATATGGTGGTACGGAACCCTCGATGTACGAGTTTCACTCGCACTTGGCCGACCGTTTCATAAATGGATGGAATTAGTTAACATTATTTACCTGATTTTTTTGTGAGAGCTATTAGCTCATGTCAATATTATAACACGCTAACAATGAAATGATATAGACCTTTTAGCAAAAGGTTTTTGATCACATTTTTAGGGTTCCGTACCAAAAGGATAAAAACGGGACCCTATTACTAAGACTTCACTGTCCGTCCTTCCGTCCATCTGTCTGTCACCAGGCTGTATTTCATGAACCGTAGTAGGTAGACAGTTCAAATTTTCAAAGAATATGATGAATTTCTTTTGCCGCTTAACAAATAATGAAAATTAGAAAAAGTGAAAAGAACGTGTTTTTTTTAAACGTTATGAAATTAGCGGCATCTAGTATGATGGTACGGAACCCTTTGTGTGCGGTTCTCACTCGCACTTGGCCGGTTTTTTTGATACTTTATTCACGTCAGGACATTCACATAGAAACATTTGGCCCATTTATGATTTTTGTTTTATCAACGCTGCCTGTGGTCAATATTGACTGTAAAAATGAACACAAAACGTAAATGTTTTCCACAGTATTTTTTCATCTGAAACACTGTTGACTCTAAAAAAGCATCGACGGAAAATTTTCCATTTATTTCAATCATATTTCAGTTTGCGGTACTAAAACGAGCAACTACGGACGTAGCCTTTTCATTGCTTTTTGAATAAATATAGAGACTAGTATATTATGCAACTAGTGAGTAAAGGACGGATTTAAAGCGAGGGCCATAGATGAGTCACAAGCAAGTGAAGGACTCTAACGTCTGAATTGTGACATTACGGAGTGATTCAAGTATTAGAATCCTGAGCGACGCGAGTAATTCATGGCCCTAGTTAATAATCCGTTTTATTCAAGAGTTGCGTACTATACCTTATACCATGACTCCGAGAAAAAGAAACATTCGTTTTAGCGAAAATAGACATGTAGCGACGAAAATATTAATGTTCAATTAATTAAAATATTCATTGAAATTGGAACAATTACTAAAATAAAGAGTACATCTTATGGTATTCAAAATAGCGCCAAAACTCCTTTTCGAAAATATCGAACAATTAAATCTCGAGGAATTATTTGCACAAGGAGTTGGTATGTCAAATATTCTTTGGATTGGCAGTTTGTATCTAGTATTTTTTGCGCAAGGAGGTTGTATAGCTGAGAAGCGAATTCGAATATATTGGTGTGTCCTTAATTCAAACACCAAAATAGTGATTAAAAGAACTTTTTATTCACTGTTTTCAGTGAATAAAGTAAGCTTTTTAGAGGAGCAATGGTATAATAGTATATTATGCAACTAGTAAAAACGGATATAAAGAGAGGGCCATAGATGAATCACGAGCAAGTGAAGGGTTCTAATGACTGAATCATGACCGCAGGGAAAGATTCATGACGATTCAAGTATAAGAACCCTGAGCGACGCGAGTGATTCATGGCCCTCGATATAAATCCATTTTATTCAAGAGTTACATACTGTACTTTATACCATGACTCCGAGAAAAAGAAACATTTAAGCGAAAATAGTCAATTAACGAAGAAAAAAAAATTTTATTTTATTAAAATATTCATTAAAATTGGAACAATTACATACTAAAATAAAGAGTAATTTTCTTTCTGTTCGTACAACATATAGTATTCAAAATAGTGCCAATTTACTAATGAACCGACAGCAAAGAACACAAAACAGTTTTTATTCTAATGCTAAACTCCTTATCGAAAATATCGAACAATCAAATCTCGGGGAAGTATTTGCACAAGGAGTTGGTATGTCAAATATTCATTCGATTAGGAGTTTGTATCAAGTATTTTTTGCGCAAGGAGGTTGTATAGCTGAGATGCAAAGTCGAATACAATGGTGTGTTCTAAATTCAAACACCAAAATAGTGACTAAAAGAGCTTTTTATTCACTGTTTTCAGTATATAAAATAAACTTTTTAGAGGAGCAAAGGTATAAAAGTGTATTTTTCTTCGATTCATGAACTGCACAATAGAAAAAACAATAACGTAGATTTGCATTGTCTGTAAATATTTTTTTCCTTTTTTCACAGGATATAACAAGGTACACTCGCTTCATTTAACACCAAATTATGATAACCCTCTGACCTAGCCACAAGCGAAAATAAACATTAAGAACCACGAATAAACCCTTGAAAAGCCAAAGAGCTAGGAAAGTCTAAAAAGCATATTATCGCGTGCATACGCTTAAAACGCAAGCAATTGTGAATTTAAATTCGACTGAATCGTTATTGAAGTGAGTTCTCGAACTGCATCTTCATAAAATTCCATTGCAACAAATTAAAAACCTTAAGTGAGAGATGTAAGACCTACTTTTGAATAAAAACAGATGGCCGAGGAAAATTATTTGCAACTCCACCATTATTTTCCACTAAAGAATGCACCCTCCGGCAACTTCCGTGCGTTTAATTGTTATGGTTTTGAATTGTGAAATGGTGCGAATTTTAAAGACTTCCGAATCGGAGTTATTATTATTTCGCTATCTCTTATGAACTTTTTTAGGGTTCCAAAGTAAACAAGGAACCTTTATAGTTTCGCCATGTCTATCCGTCTGTCCGCGGCTTAGCTCAGTGACTATTAGTGTTAGAAATATGTAATTTGGCATTTGTATAAGTGGTACAATAAAAGCTTTTTTGGGATCCTCAATAACATTTCATTGATGTACCCTATCGTGCGGGGTATCGTTGAACCATTTTTACATTCAGAGATCGGTTTGCAATATATTAGGCTTTAAAGTGCTATTTTCGTTAGAGTTGTTGCGCTTCTCACTAAGGTCGGGTGTAATGACTCACGTCGCGTATAGAAATGAAAGTTCAGCACTTCAGGTGAAACTGATAACTGTATAATATCAGAAAACACAAAATATAACAAGGAAAATACAAGTAGGTACAGAAATTCGGTATGCTAAGTTAGTCCCTAGGAGAACATCCGATCTATATCGTGGCTGAGAGTTGACTTCTTTTGGTGTGTCTCGTAACATTCAATAACGACTAGTTACCGGAGATAGGGGGGTGCTCCTAACGGTACTAAGTTACCAAGAAATATTAAAAACATTCGTGGGAAAACAGAGGTAAAGTACAGCAATAACAAACAGGGATACAATACATAATAAAACTATAAAATTTAGCTAGGTAGAAACTAATAAACGCCGGCGTGTCTTTTGCACAAGTTACTTTTCTCATAGCGGCGTCTAGTACATTCTATTGTCTCTATGTAGACCGAAATAACAGTTAGAGCCGAAAGCGATTAGAAATCCTCTATAGTGTGCAACACCGCCAAAACGTACCCGGGATGTACCTCAATAAAACTTTAGTTACATGAAGTCATATAAAAATATAAAATGTCCGTGTTTACGGCTTCAAAATCCAAGAACTGTTATTAGTTGTGTCTCAACAAAAAATAAAAACTTTTTAGGGTTCCGTGGGACTAGGAAATGTGGTCACCACAGAGTCAAGTGTACAATCTAGTCCCTCTACAAGCAAAACCATTATTTCAGAACATCTATAAAAAAAATATAGTAGGACAATCAAATTAAAAGGAAAACTATCACGGCTAGGTAGGATTTCTTAGTTTAGGAGTATTAGTCGGAATGCAGAATGAGTGCAGTCGGAATTGTAGTCATAGATTTTCTACCCAAAATGTCCTACTATTAACAACTAATTTAATTTTTATCTATTTATTTATATCAGGTAATAGTGGCGTCGGTGAGGTAATGCCAAGGGCCGCTACCTCCTATCCGTGAAAGCGTGCTTCGAATCCTGCCACGTACCAATGTGTTCTCGAATTTCGATTTCATATATACGTTTATCTGACGCTCTTGCGGTGAAGGAAAACATCGTGAGGAAACCTGCACAAGCCTGAGAAGAAACTCAAAGGTTGTGTGTGAAGTCGACCAACCCGCGCTGGGCCCGCGTGGTCTACTAAGGCCCGATCGCTCTAATTCAGGGTAGGCTCGAGCCCCTCGGTGGGGACGCATATGAGCTGATATGATGAATTTGGCATGTGCATACATATTAATCAAGGCGACAAAGCGGTACAATAAAATCTTGAAAAAAAAATTTAGGGTACCTCTCTAACATGTAAAGAGGAGAATTTTTGATGTGTAACATCTTTGATCTCGCTTTCCTGCAATTTGTGGGAGTGATTTCGTGAAATGGGACGGAAAAGTGTCCCATGTGACGGAAATGTGTCCCAGGGAGTCGCGTTTTTTCAGGCTTTAAAAGCGCGGAAAAGGCAAAGGTATCTATGACCATACAGCCTAGTCTGCCGTATCTTTGCCGTCCTTTTTTCAGGCTTTAAAAGCGCGGAAAAGGCAAAGGTCTCTATGACCATACAGCCTAGTCTGCCGTATCTTTGCCGTCCTTTTTTCAGGCTTTAAAAGCGCGGAAAAGACAAAGGTCTCTATGACCATACAGCCTAGTCTGCCGTATCTTTGCCGTCCTTTTATAAAGTTCTATGACTTATCGAGGGTGCGCAGTGCGCGAGCCGCAAGCGGCTCGCGAGCGTGGTAAAAAGTAGCCTATGTCTTAATCCAGGTCCTAATCTGTCTACCTACTAAATTTCAGCCAAATCCGTTCAGTAGTTTTTGCGGGAAAGCGTAACAGACAGACAGAGTTACTTTCGCATTTATAATATTAGTAGGGATAGTAGGGATTTTGTCACATGTTACACATCATATGCGAGTACTGTAGGTCTCGCTCGAATTTTTTTTTTCGTTGACGTACCCTATCGTGCGGGTGATAAATTCTGACGTACATAGCCGTATAATACATAAAAACTATAATAATAATGAAACATAAAATACTAGGTATACCTACTTACATAAAATAACATTATAAATAATATGTTTTATAAATAATAAGCACGAGCGAGGTGACGTTAGTGCTGTAGCGGCGTCAGTGATCGGCAAGCTTCCGCAGAATCTCCAAAACACCAAACCCTTCATCCAAATCTCCTCCCTTGTGAAGGATTCCAGCTGCCCAGTCGCACCACCACACCATCATCATCATCATCATCATCTGTTACAGCGACTGATTCCCCTATAGATACCACACCACTGCTCCATACTAGTACGTAAATAATGATACCCACCTATTCAATACAAACAAAACACATAACGCGAGTGACAGAAAAAACTTTTTTTATTCAGTTCGGACTTAGCGCAAATACGAATCAATGTTGGTCAATTTTTATTTTTTGGTATTTTATTTCAAGACTAGCTTTTGCCCGCGGCTTCGCCCGCGTGGACATCGTTTATGTTTGTCTTTGAGGGTGAGTACTACCCCCTCGAATATCTCTGTGCGAAAAAACCATATAACAATCCATTGTTCTGTTGCAAAGTAAAAGAAATTAACAATAAAAAGAGTATTTTTTCAGTTTCCTCAGGAACTGCGACGGGCTATGACATTTTCAGGAGACAAAAAGCAGCTTATGTCCTTCTTAGTAACACAGGATATCTGCATGCCAAATTTCATTTGGTAAAGTTGTTGAAGCGTGAAAAGGTAACAAACAAACAAACAAATTTTCACATTTATAATATTAGTAAGGATTATTGCTATAAACACATCAAATTTCACTTACCTATGTATATATTACGATATTTACTATATATTTACGATAGAGTAAAAACAGATTAAAAAAACCGGTAATGTGCGAGTCAGAACCGCGCACAAAGGGTTCCGTACCATCATACTAGATGACGCAGGTTTCTTCACGTTTCTAAAAAAATACGTTTTTTGTATAAGACTTTCACTTTTTCTAATTTTTAGTATTTATTCTTATAGCGGCAACAGAAAAAAATCATCTGTGTAAATTTTAACTGTCTAGCTATCACAGTTCATGAAATACAGCCTGGTGACAGACGGACAGACAAACAGACAGACGGATGGACAGCGGAATCTTAGTAATAGGGTCCTTTTCTTACACGTTTTTTGAGTGGGGACGCCCCTTAATTTTTCATTTTTTTTTATTTTTTTTTAGTCAATCTCCTATCATTATACATACAACTTGAATTCTAGCTAGTACTTTTATAGATACAGCTTTTTAAAGGTCGGAAAGACAGACAAACGGACAGTCCCATTATCTGGTATTTAATCGTAAAAAAATATTTTTTTTCTATTTTCTATTGTCCAAACAGTCTCAAGAGAATCGCATGAAATAATAACTTTAGGAAATAATTAAAATTTAAAAACCCGACTGAGTTAAAACTTAACCTCTATTTTTTGACCAGTCGGGTAAAAATGTGTCCTATGTCACTCGCAGGATCAAGACGAATCTAATGACACCTCGCACTCCAAAGTCCATCAAGCGGTTTAGGCTACAGGCTATGCCAAAGAAATATACATACATACTTACACTCGACAAACTTAACCCTCTTTCTGGCGCAGTCGGGTAGTAACAAAAATAAAAGTTTAAAAAACTAAATACCGACTTCAAAATAAAATTCACTCAAAAGTATGAAATAATACCTTATAAGTACTGTACACTATATTATAGTATCTCTACGTATTAGCATTACGAAATAGTTTTGGTAAGTGTAAATAAATAAATAATATTATTATACTTAATACCACGGATCAGATAAATAAGGTATTATTTATCTTATCTGTGCTTAATACACAACATTAACCAACAATAACGAAATCAACGATTGGTACGAACTAAATTAGGAGCTTCAATTTTTTTTGAGGTCGGTATCAGCACACAGTTACTTACGTTACATATCAAATGTTTTAGATTCAATAGTCTGCCCTCGATTTTCCTGGGAACCCATCATGAGATTCTGACTTGCTGACAATGGGACCCCCTCGGCAGTATACGAATAAAAAAAAATTGAAAATCGGTCCATAACTGACGGAGAAATTGGTAAAGATACATAAAAAAAACGTGTGGCACTCGGGGACTGCCGCGGTAAAGCTATTGCATAGCATTTTTTATCAACTTATGCGGTTATAATTATTTATTTATTTTTTATTTATGCAGTATTTACCAGTACCATATAGTCCTTGGGGCGCGGGATGTGTATGTAATAAATTAACACTAAGAAAGTTACACCAGTAAAATTTACTAAGTCCTTTTAGTACTGTAAATTTTTTAGAACTCGGCCGAGCGTGGGGTGTTAGGTTTTATTTTCGTTACGAAATTTCTTGATTCGGTCACCGCGCTCAAAGCCCGCGATAAAAGCTATGCAATAGCTTAAAAATATGTAGTCGAACATAAAACCTCCTCCTTTTTTGAAGTCGGTTAAAAATACTGTTAATTTTGACAAATTGCAGTATGATAGACAACCTGCACACTGACTATACCATTGTTTCTACTTTTTTCCGTGTAATTCGTTTCCAATGTTTGAGCTACGTTCGTTAGTGCGCGTGCGTTTGATTTGTGATTTACTGATTTATGCGTCCTGCGTGGGCCGGAGCGAATCGGTGGTGTGGGTGCTATTCACGGATAAGACAAATAAGGTTGGATTGGCAATAGTCACACTTTTGTTTGAAAACCAGCGTCACCGCCTGTCTCCCACCCATCAACTCCACTACACAAGCAAGCAAATAATAATACATGCACGAACAAACAAAACACACTTAGAACACAGGGCTGCAATTGTGTCTCACACCATTTCGAGAGTCTGTACGTCACACACAACCACACGCAAATAAAAAGTATGAACGTGTGCTTCGGTTAAGTATGATTATCTAATCATACTTGTGGCGCGCCTGCCCAGCGCACATTTCCGATTCAACCTTATTTATCTGATCCGTGGTGCTATTCGATACATTGCAACGCAACAACGGTCCTACACCGTGTAATGTGGTGTAATCTTCGCAGTTTGCTGAGTTTATTTCGATAGGTCGCATTTGAAAGGATAAAGACAAAGTATCCGACATAGCTGAGACTGACTCGGTGGCTCAGTGGTTAGTGCTCTTGACTGCTGATCCGACATAGCTGAGACTGACTCGGTGGCTCAGTGGTTAGTGCTCTTGACTGCTGATCCGACATATCTGAGACTGACTCGGTGGCTCAGTGGTTAGTGCTCTTGACTGCTGATCCGACATAGCTGAGACTGACTCGGTGGCTCAGTGGTTAGTGCTCTTGACTGCTGATCCGACATAGCTGAGACTGACTCGGTGGCTCAGTGGTTAGTGCTCTTGACTGCTGATCCGACATAGCTGAGACTGACTCGGTGGCTCAGTGGTTAGTGCTCTTGACTGCTGATCCGAGAGTTGTGGTCCCCACCCAAGGCAAACATTTTTGTGATGAGCAGATTTGTTTGCTCTGTGACTTGGTGTTAAATATCTATATATGTATGTATTTAAACGTATATAAGTATGTATTTTAGTCTCTGATTCCCATAACACAGGGAATCCGACTTTAGGGCCAGATGACCATGTGTGATTTGTCCCAGAATATTTATTTATTTAGCTCTCGGAATTGCTAAACTTAAGTGGCAGTGGGCGGGGCACATTGCTCGTAGAACAGATGGGTGTTGGGGCAGTAAAGCCTCCCACACGGTAGACCGATGACCTGGTCAAGGTCGCAGGAAGCTGCTGGATGCAGGTAGCGCAGAACCGGTAGTCGTGGAAAGCCTTGGGGGAGGCCTATGTCCAGCAGTGGTCGTCGTTCGGCTGATATGATGATGATGATGATGATGAAAGGATATACTAGTTTCCCGATGGATTATGCAAGGTACGGTTGGCCGCACGTAAAATGATAAAACGACCAGTGTAAACTTTGTGACTGTAGTATGCTCGTACGCTCATCCAAAGCGAGCCCGGCTGTATGAATTAGCATGGAAATCTGAAATGAAATGAAATACTTTTTAATGCCCACAATATACAATGTAAAACCAAATTGTTATGTAAGTACTATATCAGTATAATTTGGGCGGTCTTATCACTCAAAGCGATTTCATCCAGACAACCTGTTGGCCAATAAATTATACCTTTACGAGTAAAGTGCGTAACAAACAAAAAATATATCTAAGACAGTTTCACATTTTACTCGGTATACGTAAAAATTTAAAATATGGTACAAATTTAGTTATGTTGGTATCATCATATCAGCTCATATATGTATACGTCCCCACCGAGGGGCTCGAGCCTACCCTGAATTAGGGCGATCGGGCCTTAGTCGACCACGCGGGCCCAGTGCGGGTTGGTCAAACACACAACCTTCGAGTTTCTTCGCAGGTGTGTGCAGGTTTCCTTCACCGTAAGAGCGTCGGATAAATATATATAACAACTAGCTGTCCCGGCGAACTTCGAACCGCCTTACATTACATTACACTGCCCTGCCCTACCCTACACTACCCTACACTACACTACACTACCCTACATACACTACACTACACTACCCTACCCTACACTACACTACACTACACTACACTACCCTACCCAACACTACCCTACCCTACCCTACATACACTACACTACACTACCCTACCCTACACTACCCTACACTACACTACCCTACCCTACCCTACACTACCCTACCCTACACTACCCTACCCTACCCTATCCTATCTCTCAAGTTGGATCGAACTGCACACGGTGTGCGAATTTTATTATAATCGGTTAAGTGGTTTAGGAGTCCATTGAGGACAAACATTGTGACACGAGATTTATATATATTAAGATATATATATATATATATATATATATATATATATATATATATATATATATATATATATATATATATAATATATATGAACTCGAAATTCGAAAACACATTTTTTTTAAAAAACATTCCTATGCAAATCATATAACGTAACGAACAGACTCACCGTTTGTAAAATGATTAAAAACGCACTCCGCTTGCAAATTAGTGAGGGGAAATTTTCATCATGTAAATCAGAGAGTGGGCAAACGCCTTAATTACTAAAAAATCGCATTTTACAAGCTTGTATAAACCGTCCGACCAGACGACTGTGAGCTGGGGTTGGTTATGGGACGTACTATAAACTCTGTATAGTTTGTTTAGATACAATTTTTGACGTAACTTGATATTTTCTTTCATGAATAGAGTTTATTTTATTAGGGAAGTTTACAGCTTAAGAAAACACTATATAATAACATTACAAAATTAACAATGATTTAATAAAAAAACTTCCACAATTGTTCTCAGAGCTTCACTAGCTAATTGATATTTCTTGTTAGTATCGCAGTTTCAGTTTTTAGAAGCGAGCATATTTTTTTGACTGACTCGGTGGCTCAGTGGTTAGTGCCCTTGACTACTGATCCGAGGGTTGTGGGTTCGATCCCCACCAGGGCAAGCATTTGTGTGATGAGCAGATTGGTTTGCTCTGTGTCTGGGTGTTAAATATATCTATATATGTATGTATTTAAATGTATATAAGTATGTTTATCAGTCTCTGGTAACCCATAACACAGGGAATCCTACTTTGGGGCCAGATGACCATGTGTGATTTGTCCCAGAATATTTATTTATTTATTTATGTGGTACAATTATGTGGTAGACATTCCACCTTTGTGCACGAAGCGCTTTGTTTCCTCGTTCATTATGCGTAATCATCATCATATCAGCCAAAAAACGTCCACTGCTGGACAAAGGCCTTCCCCAAGGATTTCCACGACGACCGGTACCGCGCTGCCCACATCCATCGGCTTCAATTTTCACCAGGTCGTCGATCCACCGCGCGAGGACTGCCTAGGCAACGTTTTCCGGTGCGCGGTCGCCACTCTAGAACTTTACTGCCCCAACTGACATGTGTTCTACGAGCTATGTGCCCTGCCCACTGCCACTGCGATTCTGTGAGTTATTTCGGTTACTTTGGTTCTCCTGTGGCTCTCCTCGTTTCTGATTCGATCACGCACAGAAACTCCGAGTATAGCACGCTCCATTGCCAGCCATATGGCTCCCGGCTAAGAATAGGACCATCCCATCTCTTTCAGTAGGTGTCGTAAGAGTCGACTAACGGACTTAAAACCAGAGGATGGGCAGCAGCGTCCTTTCCGTGCATTGCAACACACCTGCAATGGGAAAGGGAAAGCACATTCCCTCTCGTATATCTACCAGATACGCTAAACTACCAGGTTTGTGATATAGCGTCCTCACTCACCGACAGCTAGGTCGTTTATTGAGGGCCGCTATTCCTGCCAACACCATAAGGTGAAGACAAGGACCAGTTACGGTAGGTCTTGCCACCAAGACGCTTGTCCCGCTACTCTGCAAGGCGAGTGCCTCGTGGAAAAGAACCACTACCTACTGTCCAGGTAGGTCCCGAAACTGTAGGCGCGTTCACCTCCCGCGGCTTTCGCTACTGGCAGTTCAATCCTCGCTCGAAACGCCAAAGAAGCTGGAGGCTAGGTGGAGTTTACTCTGCCTAGAGCTACCCGGCTAGGTGGCGGTTACTCTGCCTAGAGCTACCCGGCCAGGTGGAGGTCGCAGCCGGAACTACGAGTCCGGCTGTTTGGATCAGGGTACTACGGGGTAGCCCAACGCTTGCCTGCCGTTGGATCTATCGCCTTCGGCACTTTGGCTTGTCGGTCCCCCGACTGGGTCATGGACTCATAGTGGTATGTGGTTAGTTGTAGGGGTTGGGCAATGTGTGTTTCCTGGCAAGCACGTTGCGTCCAGGCGTCCTTCCCCGCGCGCAACTAGTGTTGTCGTAGCCGGCCGGGCGAAAACAACTAGGGGCACGTGTCCATCAAGCGGAACTGTTGGTTTGATTACTGGGAGGGAAGCATCTCCGGCACTTGCCTGGACAGCAAGTAGAGCTAAGCTAATACTGCTCCGGCCGATCCAGCCGCGTAGGAGTAAGTCTGGACAGGTGCGATAAGCGCCGGGAAGTGAGCGTGCCTATAGCTCCGGTACCACACCGGATATGTGGGATCCGCGCAAGCACAGTCGCCAAAATAGGCGTTGACTGACTGAGCGAACGAAGGCGCGACCGGCGGCTGTTGTCAGGCGCCGCCACCACCCCCGCACTCCCGTCTTACTCCCGCGCCGGCTGCGCACTATCCGCAAAAATAATGTAGTTTTTAAAGTGGTGGATCTTATTGTAATGTAGATTTGGAGTGTCAAAATTAGTACTTACATAAGCGGATACATTATGTGAGAGGTATGCGGATATTATGCCTACTTATAAGTTATAGGGCAGGACGTATTTATCATTCTAACACCAGACACCAAAATTTTGATAAATTTAAATTAAATGTAAATATTGTAAAGTAATAAGAATGTCTAATAAAATTAATAAGGAGATCTCATGATAATTTTTTCACTGTGTGTTTTTTCTTCTGCCGCGTTGGGTAAAATATTCATATAAACTGTTTCTATGTGTTTTTTTCAACAATGCTTATATTTTTGGAATCTGTATATATTTTTTTAAAGCAGATATATACCCGTTTAAAGTTTATGGTCATTAACAAAAAAAAAAGATTATTTATTTTTGCCTGTATTTTTTTATTTTTGTATGGAAATGCTCTTTTTTGTTCCAAAAAGGATTGCCCATCTCTTATTTAACTGAAAACGATACCAAACTTGCCTTAATTGCTATAAATTAGCCGTTATGACGAATCACAGTGCGCGCGGAGTAAGAAAACTTTACCTTCTCCCCCTCCCCCCAGCGGGGTGTAAGACGCTGTCTCCCGGGCGTTTTCAACACTAGTCTACCTAAAGAACCCGTGTGCCAAGGCTCATCCTTTAATCCGGAAAATATTGCTTTCCATACATTGAATGGATATACTGACTCCGCTAAAGGTGGAACATCAACGACAAAGGGGTGGAATCGTCCTCGGCACCTGGTAGTTCGATGATGAAATGAAGACGGGGAATGAGGTCGTGAAGCTCCAGGACATACTTTCCGAAATGAATCCTGTAAACATCACCGATAGACTATTTTCTATTATGACTAGAACATTATTCCGTAGGTGAAAGTCTTACATTGAGTTTACCACTTTTTTTTCAATTGATAGAATTCTTATAGGTTTTCCTGTAATCTACAAGCCATGAAGTATATTTCTTATTTTTTTCAAAATTTTAGGCTCAGTAGTTTCGGAGAACAGGGGGGAATGTGCAATTTTCGTCTTCTTTCATGAATAAAATCAAAACTATTGATTTTACAATTTAAACAAAAATATATACAAGATTCTGATTACGAACCCTTTCATTTGATATATGACACAATAAGGTTTCCAAAACTTTTTTAATTTCCAAATTTGTCCCCCGAAAAAACCCTTATTTAAAAAAAAAAAAGTATTTACTTTGCACACCTGTGTTTGTGTCATAGGATTACACTATCCTACCAAATTTCACCTGATTTGGTCCTGTAGATTCGGAGCAAATGGGCTTGAACAGACGGACGGACTGACAGACGCACGAGTGATCCTATAAGGTTCCGTTTTGTTTTTTTTGTACGGAACCTAAAAAGATTTGATCATTTTCAGAGGTTAATAAAACTCTTTTCATATTTTTTTTTTATAAAATGTTTTACTTCAAAAAAAAAATGTGTATGCGACCTCCTTTTTACCACACATCCATGTCCACAAACGTACACGCCACGGCCTGCGGTGTGGTGGACAGGTGATGCTCATTAACTCGGCGCGGGGGTCGGCCACAAAACAAACTGGAAAAGCCTATTCACATTACGTTTGCAAGTACTTGGCGCGTTTGTGAAAAACGTTAGAAGTAAATCATGAATGAAATAGTAGTAGCAAAGTAAATATAGGATTTAACAAAATCGGTGTTGTTCCCGTTAACGGGGGATTCTACTCGCCATACTGAACAACTTTCGCCAAGAAACCCATAGTCAATTTTCCAAAAAAAATTGGACCCTCCATACGAAAATTCAACAAATCGGTCGATTAGCTGATCAATTTGTTTAAGGAGTAAAAACATATTTTTACGTTTTCAGCAAAGTCGTAGAATAAAAGTTGTTCAGTATGATGAGTAGAAGCCCCAGTTAACGGGACTTATACCAGTTTTGTTACACCCTGTATATTAGTACTAACATACAGTATGGACACTCCCTGCCGCTCTCTGGATTGCGACCTCACCCCCTCGTCAGCCATATTGATACAGATTGGTTACAGTTTGGTTCTCGAACGTATGGGATTACGCCGTGATTTATTTGGTCCGTCATTTGTTTTTATAAATGTAATTTCACGACCGTTGTATGCAGTGTCCGGGTCGTGGAAGTAGTATAAATAAGTAGTATAATAAGTTTTTTTTATATTTTTTATTTACAATTGGTAAGCCCTTGAAATCATCTCATCTGATGGTAAGTGACGATGATGCCGAAGATGGAAGCGGGCTTACCAAGATTCCCTAACGCAATGGGCTATCTTTTAACACTGTTTAGTTTCTTTTTAATTCTGTAAACACTGGTGTTTGGCGGCAGGACTTAGATAAGAGAATGGTGGTATCTAGCTAGGCGGGTAATACCAACCAAAACGAGTCTTACAAAGTTGACTCCGCCGGGAATCGAACCCACGATCTCCTGGAGTGAAAGGAATGGACTATAATAAGTAATAGAGTGTGATAAGTCGTATTAATTGAATCAATTTTGGAATATTAACTGTCTTCGTTTTTACTCGACTAGCCAAAAAAAGAGTATATCTAATATCTTTGGCACGCTCTGTAACCTAAACGGCTTGATGGATTTTGAAGTGCGAGGTGTCGGTCGTTAGATTCGTCTTAATCCCGTTAGTGACAAAGAATACATATTAGTCGACTAATCTAATTAATTCAAATCAGAATAGCCCGATATCGTTCCTGAGGGATCTGAGGAAAACCCATGACCTCTCGGTTCGGACCAGCGCTACCGGCACGTACCAGGCCACTTCTCTCCGATCCTCCCCCGTCCAAGCAACGACCTAAACCGAGATCCGTTCCCACCTGGGCGCCCTTAGGCAGTTGCATCTTTTTGCTTTGCATTAGGTTGAGTGCCCTCCGCACTCGCCTGCCCTGTCCGGTGATGTTCTAAAGGCCCCCACGGCCAAAAACAAGCTTGTCCGTTCGAGAAAAAAAAACTCGGTTCGTCCTATAATACCCAAGCAAATCGGGGAATATCCTCACGAAACATGTTGCTATATAGTTGCCATGAATAACTTTAATAAGCCAAAGGTTTCATGCCTCGTCCACACGCGACACACGAGTTAAAAACGACAACTACACAGATATGCAAATTATTTTTGACTAACATACTCGAGAATTTATGGCGTTAACGGCATTCATGGCTCCATGCCGTGACATATGACAATAAAAGTGAACCGGTATTTGGAAAACAACGTGTTTATGGTCATATGAAATTACTATCATACCTCAAACTGTGTTCGAGAAAGCATTATTTTGTACGTTATTAACATAAGTCATATTATTGTTATTAACATAAGTCATATTATTGTTATTCATTTAATGTTCGTTATTTTGGAATTGTTTGTAGAAACAAATTATAATTTGATTCTGGTTGGATTTATTGATTTAATTATCTAAGTATGAGATGAGATATGCCCGGAGCTCTCCAATTGTAGATAAATCTTGTGGATTCGTAAAGTAGTCTTAGAGAACATGTGAGTTAAATATACATGTCGCAGCCATCTGGTTAAATCTGCCATTTGATTGAAAGGCGACATTCAATTGAGTGACTAAAGGACAACTGGTCAAGTCGTTGAATAGGATATTCGGAATTCACTCCGAATTAAAAAACCGATGATATTTTTTTATCTTTCTACTCATGGGGAGGAGCCTCGCTTCGCAAGGCTCTCTAACTGTATAATGCCAAGGGCATTAATTATTAATGAATAAAAAAATAAATAAAAAATCAATCAAACCTGACAGAACCTAATATCGCTCGCCCCACTCGCTCATTTACAGTTTTTTTTAGAAAAAAACTAATTTTTGCATACTCACTTTTCGTTTTATGGGATTTTCAAAGGGCTAGCTTACAATAAGCCACTTAGATGAACATTGAGTGACGCTTGTTCAATCAACGTTCGGCCTAGCTTAAAATCAGCCAACTAGTTGAACGTTAAGTGACGGACGCTTGTTCAATCAACGTTCGGCCTAGTCATTCAATTGAATGTCGCCATTCAATGAACCGGCTAGGCAGTTAATAGAATGGCTAATTTAACCATTGGCTGTGACAAATATATATTTTGTCCTCTAAAATATCGCTGTAATCATCATACCAGCTCATATTCATCCCCACCGAGGGGCTCGGTCCTACCCTGAATTATGGCGATCGGGCCTTAGTCATTTACAATAATCTGTGCTTTAGTTGACCACGCGGGCCCAGTGCGGGTTGGTCGATTTCACACACAACCTTCGAGTTTCTTCGCAGGCGCGTGCAGGTTTCCTCACGATGTTTTCCTTCACCGTAAGAGCGTCGTATAAACGTACAAATAAAATCGAAATTTGAAAACACATTGGTAAGTGGCAGGATTCGAACCACGACCTTCCGGTCAGGAGGCGGCGGCCCTGGCCGTTACGCCGCCGACGCTCTTGAAATAAATATCACTGTCATGTTTTATACGTATTAAATTAAAGTAATGAATCACACATGTTAATCCTCAAACACAAAACGCTAACAAATAACATAACAATCTATGTCATCTGAGTCACCAATACATTATGTGAAACTACGATTTGAAGAATATCATGGTCTGTCAGATTAGGATCGTAGCACACCCGTGCACAATGCCACATTAGTGTGACCGGCAAATGGGCAACACTAAAGCAAGTTATGGATGGACTACGATACATCATAAACTGAACTTACTCTAGTATACAGGGTGAGATGGAAGAGATTTGTCAGTTTTTTAGAAAATAAACTGTAATCATCAATGGCTTTACACAGGAGGTCGCGGGTTCGATTCCCGGCGGGGTCAATTGAAAGACTCGGTTTGGTTGGTGGTAGGACATTTTCTAAGCCCGCCTGGCTAGCTACCACCATCTTATCTAAGTCGTGCCGCCAAATATCAATGTTGATATCATTGATGTGTTCCAGCATGAAGATAAGATAGCCAGTTCCCCATTGCGTTGGGGATTCTTGGTAAGCCCGCTTTCATCTTCGGCAACATCGTCTCTTACCACCAGGTGAGATGTTGTCAAGGGTTTACCAATAGTGAATGAAAAAAAAAAACTAGGCAATGAGATTTACTTGCTTTTTAAAAAAAAATGTACTAGTAGTTTCTTAAACAGCATTTCAAAGATAGAAACTTAAGTTCTGTACAAACAATGACATTTTATGTTATTATTATTATTCCAATATATCAAAATTAAGCTAATCTGCTCACTTTTCACGAGGCAAAGTGGCAGGAGCACCTCCAGAGGAAGCACAGTCGACTGGAGTTCAGTGCCACAGGGAGAGAAAGCGTCGAACTATTCGGGCATTATCGAGCAGGACTGCTTTCTGCATTGCTGCAATTATTGGTCTACCTCGGAGATCCAGCTGCCTTAGGTGACGTACAAGGTCGACTGAAATTAGCCCGTTCACGGATAGGACTACGGGGATGATTTTGGTGGATTCCACTCGCCACATATCAGTAACCTCGTTCGCCAGGTCCAGATACTTGGTCCTTTTATTGGCATCAGCCTGCATGAGGTTTTCATCATAATATGACATAGTGATATCAACCAAAAACACCCTTGACTGCGCCCGATCCATCAACACGATATCAGGCTTATTCGAAGGAATAGTCCTGTCCGTGATGATGAGTCAGTCTCAGTAGAGCTTGGCGCGGTGGTTTTCGAGAAACGGCTCTGACGTGTACTTGTAATTCGGCAACCGCCGAGACATGAGGTCATACTTTAGAGAGATCTCTTGGTGTAGTATCCTGCCTGCTTGGTTGTGCCTGTGCAAATACTCAGTGTTCTCAAGCATAGAAAAACCGGAGGTTATATGATGCAGGGTCTCCCCTGGTTGACGGCACAACCGACAAACGTCCAAGGTGCTGTTTTTTTATTATTAACCTCCTATAGTTGTTCGTCTTAACTACCTCATCCTGTATTGCACAGACAACACCCTCGGTCTCCGCAATAAGGTCTCCGAAGCGCAGCCAGTGCACGGAGGCCTTCTGATCTACGAAGTATCCACAAAGGGGCTTGAAAAACCTACCTTGCAGCTCTTTGTCTTTCCAGTTGGCCTCTCGCTCAGTTGTGCTAAGTACAGCCGGCGCCTGCCAGTTCTCTTGGGCCATGGATAGAGGGGTTGGTCCTTTATCACACGCTATGACAACCCTATGCAAGACACTATCGACTTTCGTCAGGAAGTAACTTCGGACTCTGCATATCTCGCGGTTGTGCATTTGTTTGGCACTTAGAAGGCCACGACCGCCACTCTTTCGCGGAATATACAGCCTCATCACTGACGACCTCGGGTGATGCATCCTATGGAGTGTCATAGTAGTGCGGACTTGTCGATAGAGGGCGTTCAGTTCAGTCTATGACCATTTGAGTATGCCGAAGGTGAATAAAAGAACAGGCAAGTCTTTGTCCAGCAGTAAACATCTTTCGGCTAATATGATGAATATTAAAATAAAAATATTAGTCATGAAGCTGAGTTATTTAAAATTTCAAGCAAGATATAGGTAACTTGGTACATCTGAGGAAAACATAAATTATTTGCTTAACCCATGAAGGAAAAAACGTAAACTTATTCCATCTTAGCTTAAACCCTTCAAGTTTATTTTTATTGTTAGTTCTCGATTTTATTGACATCATATTTTATCTCTCAATAGATAGTTAAATGATAAATTCAGGTATGGGAATAAGATAAGAGATGATATTCAAATTAAATACCTTTGACATTTCAAGATTACAAACATCACCGATACAGATTAAGAAGTGGTTATGAAGGTTGTACGGAAGATTATTGTGGATCATCTAACTTTTTGATGCTCTCTTCTCTCTAATAGTGTGGCACAATAAACCGTGCTATCCAAGGAATAGACGGCGTTGCTTGGTGTTGTACTTAGCATTACCCGCAGTCACGTGTAGGAAATTTAGATTTACACCCACCTACGTGTGCAACTGCAACGCGACCTTCATACACAAATGAAATCAGATGTGCAGGTTTCCTCATGATGTTTTTCCTTCAGCGTTAAAGCAATCGGTAAGTATATGCACGTAAGATACAAAAAACTCATTGGTACATTGGCCGTCCGCATTTGAACCCGGGACCTCTGGGTAGGAGGACCGAGTCGTTATCGGTTGAGCCAACGATGCTTTTCAATTGTGTTGAGTTTTTAAATTACTTGATGGATATTTTAACCTACCAAAAGTATATCGAAGTTTTACCCAAATCAGTCTAGTAGTCTAGAGTACCGGACGGCCGCACAGACACACCGACACAAAAACAAATCTATAAAAACACTTATCTGAAATGGGGACCCTTAATTTTTCACTTTTTTATATTGTAAATTGGTGAATCCTCCATAATAACATATACTTTGTGAAAATTTTAACCAGCTGCCTATCACGATTCCAAAGATACAGCCTTTTAAAGGTCGGACAGACAGACAAACAGACGGACGGACGGATGAATTTACAGATGGAAAACGTATGCTTAGTAATAGGGAACTTGTTATGAAACCCTTAAAATTTACAAACAGATAAAAAAATATGGGACTACTCTACAGGCACCTATCAAATAAAAAAATAACAAAATAAAATTGGTCCACAAATGACAAAAACATATGTATGTTACATTAAAAAAATACAAATCTACATAGAATCTCCTCCGTTTTAAAAGTTGGTTTGAAACAATTATATCTTTCAAAGTTACAAAACTGATCCCGAAACTGTGAACATATTTTTTTTTTAGATAATATGCTGACTGTCAAAAGTCAGGTCCATGTTAACATCAACTTCATACACACGAGTTATCACAGCAATGCACTTACCATCTCGCTGTCTCCTTCGCTTGTGCTATCTTTATCCAATTTGTTACCCTTATCAAGAATTAAATGCGTTTTAGTGCCTTCACTCGCCAGATTTTTTTCCCTTTTATTAAATACGACCAAGAGACAAGCCGCCTCTATAAGAAAATCGGACAGCTGATAACTTTTTATGGAACTCATTTATCGAATATCCATTTGTTACTCGATGACTATTCGACTTGTATTATAGTCAATAGAATCGTGTACTAATGAATCAAGCATTGATTATACTTGTAAAAGATATATTTTGTCTTAGAAAAACAAGTCTGTTTGATTATGTTTACAGATATATTGTTTGTCGTACGTCTTTGCATATGAGGAAAGTAGGAACATAAACAAGCCCGTATATTATTTTCCTTGTTTCAATCAAGCGGACGGAACTTCAGTTTGCTTCAGTGGGAGCTCGAAACAAACAAAACATCGTAAAAATAATACTTGATGAAATTAAACCACGTAACTTATCTTATCCTATTTTGTCTCGTCTTGTCTTGTCTTGTCTCAGCTCGTCTCGTCTCGCCCCGTCTCGTCTCATCTCATCTCATCTCATCTTATCTTATATTATCTTATATTATCTTATCTTATCTTTGTAAGTAGGGGATACAGTTGCAGCGACACTTCGACCCAATGGGATCTTTTGTGTCTACCCCTATAACCTTTGCACCTCAACCTACTCGAAGATGTGCTGCATTAACGCAGCAATTCCGCTGATTGGAAGGTGCTTGTAGTCCTCCGGTTTTGGGTAGCCATCTCCTAGGAGGTGCATATGCTTGCTGGCCAGGACATCGCAGTGACACAATAAGTGTTCCATTGATTCTGTATCTTCACCACAGGCCCTGCAGGTCGGGTCATTTTTCAGGCCGATTTTTTTTAACCACGCATAAAAAAGTCATAATACTAAATGTCGTAAGTCAGACTGTCACAAACTCTTAATTAGACGTTAAAGTTTTGTCATGTGATTTGAAAGTTAATACAAAAGTTTTTTAGTTTTTTTTTATAAAAAGCTTTTGAGTACAAAGACTATTTCGATGTTACTTTTAGCATGTCAATTATCATAAGAGCCGAAAGACTTACACTGCTGAACAAATCGAGTCTCTTCAAAGATCCCCACAACGACCTCTCTTGCGTTGCCCGCAGACATTGGCTTCTCGCGACCTTGCATAGGTCGTCGGTCTAATTGAGTGGATGTTCCGTTTACGCTACGTCTTTCAGTGCGCGGTCGCCACTCGAGAACTTTACGTCCCCAATGGATGTCTTTTCTACGAATGTTTATTTATATACAGAAAGTGTCACCATTACTAGTACTAACAATATAGAGAGACGAAATACTACGCGTTTAGACGCCTTTTTAGTGTAACATCAAATAATAAAACCGACCAAGTGCGAGTCGGACCCGCTTAAAGTAGGGTTCCGTAGTTTTTCAACGTAAAAAAATCATCCCCTCTACACGTGTAGGTACCCTAAAAATATTTATTTTAAAGTTTTTATTGTACCACTTTGTCGGCGTGATAAATATGATACCAAATAACAGCTTTCTAGTACATCGTCTCTGAGCTAAGCCGCTAACAGACGGACAGACAGACAGAGAGACATGGCGAAACTATTAGGGTTCCTTGTTTACTTTGGAACCCTTAAAATGAAAATAACATAAACCGGTCAAGTGTAAGTCGTACTACCCCAAACTGAGGAACTAAAATCATTTTTCTGTATTCATTGATGGTTTTAAGTTTCCTCATCCAAAAGTGTGGTGATAGTGGTTCAGAACCCTTGGTGCAAGAATCCGACTCGCACTTAGCTGTTTGTTAAATATGTATATATGTCTTGAAACTCCCTTTTAAAAAATAATTTAAGGTAAAGTGGGTTCCAATTTCATTTCGCGTATATTATTTATTACAAAATTTACTTTGATAGTATAATCTATGCCGGCACATACATGCAATATTCATAAAAATAATTTAAGGCTATAAAAACAAACACACCCACGTCGTAAATTGCATTTTACAACCATTATAATCTCACAGAGTGCTTATGTAAGATAATATATTAAGTAAGGGTGAAACAGGATTAAGAAATAAATTATGTAGGCATTATAAACGTACTAAAAAGGTTGAATATTACTATGATAAAACTGTTAAAATAAAGAATACAAATATTCTTTAATGGCTATTAAACAAGGTACAAATATTGATGTTAGTATAAAAAACCAGACTCTCTTGTTTAGCTATATTAAATCATAGCATGCAAAAAAAAGAATATATTAACAAAAAAACAAACAATAAATTTCACTCCACATAATAGAATACAAAACATGTCATTGTACTTATTATAATATTATAAACTAATTCACATCACGTCATGTTTAAATATAGTTGATAATAAATAACAATAACCTCATTTATTATTTACTTTTATGAGATTTAGTATATTTTTCGAAGGTTTCATTACCCTCGTATTAAAAATATTTAATAGTAATACCATCAAAGCACGTCACGTCATTTTTAACACCCTAATGGATTTTAGTATCCCGCTAAAAGACAATTTCCAAGTCACTTAATTTCACTTCCGACGACGTCAGTAATCGATATTTTTCACCTCAAAATCAAAAAAGGTGTCATTTAGAGTTATTTGACACCAAAACGTCCCTTTATGAAACCTTATATTATTTTCTGTGTCAATGATCCAGTAAAGGCTGTAGATATTTACCTTTTTTATTATTATTATTATATCAGCTCATATACGTCCCCACCGAGGGGCTCGAGCCTACCCTGAATCAGGGCGATTAGGCCTTAGTCGACCACGCGGGCCCAGTGCGGGTTGGTCGACTACACACACAACCTTCGAGTTTCTTCGCAGGCGTGTGCAGGTTTCCTCACGATGTTTTCCTTCACCGTTAAAGCAATCGGTAAGTATGTACGTAAGTTTTTGAAAAACTCATTGGTACATTGGCCGTACCAGTATTATTTACCTTTAAAAGTAGTTATTTAAAACAAAGGACAGGAAGTTACAAAATGTTCCGTTCCGTAAAAATCTATTAGGCGATAGTTATGGAACAGATTGTATTATTGGCACCTACTTAATAAATATTTGTAAGATATTTTCTAAATTATGGTCCGAATATACAGGGTGACTTTTAATTAGTTCTTGATAACATAAGATATACATTTACTCGTGATTAAAAACAACTTTTCCAAAGAAACTATATGTCAAATCAGAAAAAAAATGTTTGGTCCTCGATACATAAAAAATGTATAGAGGAGCAAAAATTTTTTTCATATTTGACGTATACTTTCTTTGGGAAAGTTGTTTGTAATCACGAGCACATACATATCCTTTGTTATCAAGAACTAATTAAAAGTCACCCTATATACAGGGTGTAAGAAAATTGGTGTAGGTCCCGTTAACTGGGAGTTCTACTCGTCATACTGAACAACTTTCTCCTAGTTAGTCAATTTTCCTAAAAAAAATTTGGCCTTCCATACTAAAATGCACAAAATCGGTCGGTCAACTGATCGATTTGTATGAAGAGTAAAATATATTTGTTTGCGATTTCAGCAAAGTCGTAGAACAAAAGTTGTTCAGTATGATGAGTTGAAGCCCCAGTTAACGGTACCTACACCAATTTTGTTACACCCTGTATACATACATCCGACGCTCTTACGGTGAAGGAAAACATCGTGAGGAAACCTGCACACGCCTACGAAAAAACTCGAAGGTTGTGTGAGAAGTCGACCAAACCGCACTGGGCCCGCGTGGTCGACTAAGGCCCGATCGCCCTAATTCAGGGTAGGCTCGAGCGCCTCGGGGGGGACGTATATGAGCTGATATGATGATGATGATGATTTTTCAATTCAGAGTTCCGTTTCCAAAACCCCCAAGTCAAGCGTCTCACCCCCCTGAAAACGCGGTTTAGCTGGAAGGAGGAGGGAGGGGGGATGGGGGGAGGGGGAGGGGGGAGGTTTAACAGCTATACTGCTGTTTTAGGACACAGCTTGTAAATTATAGGACACGAAATAAATTTAAAAGGAAAACTATCACGGCGTAAAAAGTAATAGTCGACTAACTTAAGATGTGCAGTTGGATTTGTAAAAAGTTAATAGACATTCCATACAAAATATTCTATGGCCAACTGCAAAAACTATTTTTTTTTAAATATACATTCAATTTTGAACACACTACGGAAGCCTACTTTGTGCGAGTTCGACTTGCACTTGGCTGGTTTTTTTGTTGAAGTGTCCACAATCTTTTCCCATGTGTTTCTACCCTCGGCTTACCTACTTTAAGAGCAATATTTAAGATTCAAAATGTTTATTTAAAATAGGTGCAAAATACACTCTTTTTGATAGTCATTGTAACAGGTACAAATATTAGTTATTGTATTTTACATAACAGTTATATATATTAGCCACTAGTGCTGTAAGTTGCAAAGAGGATATAAAACTACTACGTTGTCCATCCAGTCCGGAGCGCTGTCTGAGTCTTCGTCAGAGTTTAGTTTTTGATATGGCACTGCGTGCCTTACGCTGTGGATATTATAATATTTAAGATCGATGGAATAAAACAATGTGAAGAGGATTCCACGACTTTTATTGGAGTAAATCCCTGAAGGTTACAACTTTCAGAAGCGGGGATAACACACCCACACTGGAATTTAAAGGTACGAATTATAAATTTTATATGTATTGCTGGAGTTCTATTCCTAATCATTATTCTTTTAGTATAAACAAACAGTTTGGAAATTAGAATAACCTCTTGTTGTACGACGCGATGGTGTCCGTACAGATGTTATAGAAACAAAATGATAAAAGAATTGAATAAACTTATTGCCACTGAATTTAATTCATATTCAATTTAGGCCGTCACGTAAGACTTTTTTTTGTCTTGAGTTTTTTTTTTGCCCGGTTTGTTTTGCATTCTGAGTTTTTCCGTAAGAAAATCTATCGTAGGTAAATTCTGATTAAAAAAACTGTACCTTTACCGTATATTTGCGTGATTTTGTTTGTAGATTGAAATGTTAGCTTAGGCATAGATTAATAAATAGTTACTTCGGGTTGGGAGATATTTTGTCTCAATTGGATTGTTAGGCCACAGTATGAATTGCTGCCCGAATTAGAAAATGTGTGGTTACTTACCTATTTTATGATAAAATATCTTACATAGTTATAAACTACCCTCGACTTAAATTAGCACAAATTATTATTTTGGGGCCAGAATTATATTACATTAGATAGTAGGTACTTGCTTTATTTGTTGAGTGTAATACTTTACAAAAGGTACATTTTTACTGCAAATATTTACTGTGGTTTTATGAAAAGAAATAAAGAAACGGTCACATCGTGTTATTCATTACATTTTATATTTTGGTTACTTACATTTCTAAGTCGATGTTATTAACACTTATTATTGTTTTTTTTGTTTCGAGTTTCAATGGGCTCCAGTGAAGAAATGGACGTAGTGGCACAGTTGCAGCCGCAATAGAAACCAAATTCCTACGATTCGTCAGGAAAGATACTTAACCAGATCACAACACACAACGCCGTAGCCAAATTGACGTCATATTCGAGATGGTAGCCGGCTTATTCTCGAATCACTTAAAGTCTGTTTCAAAGCTTGCTATCTTCTATTTTATAGAAGATGAACTGGAGTAGAAATGGAGGCTAGAGCAATGGAAAAACAGCTATGACTCAGTATCAGTCTTATTTAGTAAGTATTTGATATATTGTATAAAAGGTAGACCCAGTGAACGCTAAAACTTTTTGCTACTGTGCAATCCCGAATTCCGTCCCCTGATAAAAGAACAAACAATTGACGTTTGAC
The DNA here is from genome assembly GCA_947284805.1 of Coleophora flavipennella. NCBI lineage: Eukaryota > Metazoa > Arthropoda > Insecta > Lepidoptera > Coleophoridae > Coleophora > Coleophora flavipennella. The sequence goes on along the minus strand of OX369280.1, from coordinate 13,007,325 downwards.
AAGACAAAACAGATATTAAAACGATAAGCAGACTACCCACTACGCTTTGCGCAGACTGGTGGTAAAATATAAAATACAGTATAAGGACTTGCCGTAGAAATAAACATACATGGGTGGAATTGGAAGCAGCTTTTATAAAATATTCCTTTTAATCAACCCAAAAAAAATCTGTAATTGTCTTGGTATTTTAATCGTCTCAAAGTACCTATGCTAAAAAAATGGACTAATTATTGAAGTTGACTAATTTGAGATGCTGTAAATTGGTCGTGCTAAGCTCCTTCCATATTCAAATATGATATTTGTTATTATTTGACTTTGATACTACACATTTTATCCGTTTCCAATGAGCAAAAAGCCTAAAATCTAAACACTGACAAAAAGTGAAACTGGAGACTTCAATGTAAAAACTATCAATTCTAGGTCATATCTACTAATTTTGAGTGTTGTGAAAAAAAACTGTATAATTATGGTAGTTGACTGCTAATCACTTGAGTTACTTTTTATCGTCTGTCAAAAAAAAAGGAATTTTGTTCTATAAATATTTTGTAATAACAAGGCACGAGGTGATAGTTTTTGTCATCATTGAATTGATGCGCTTACATACTGTATAAAATAAAATCAAATAGGTGGTTTTTCTTTAAACTAAACAAAGTTCATAATTAATTTTTGATGTGGTTAACTACACGATTATCATACCTGCTACAGAGGCTAAAGAAAAAAAAACAATTTAAAGAAGTTGTTAAGAGTAACTGTGTAACATTAACTTTACATTGAAAAAAAGTCATAGTCATCTTTGCCCGACATGGCGTTCCTTATACAATAGTTTCCGAAAATGATCCCCCATTTAATTGCCAAGAATTCAAAGTATTCTGTAAAGGCTGGTATATATAAAACATACAATGTCTAGCCCATAGCATAGCCAGTCCAATGGATTGGTAGAAAGATCAATTGAAACAACTAAAAATAGGCTGGCTGGCTAAAAATGTCACAAGGATGGTTCAGACCCTTACCTAGAACTTTTACAGTTAAGAAATACCCCAAAAATATACTTTTGTCCCCAGGACTACTTTGTTTTTCTAGACATCTTAGAACAATAATTTCTGTGACAGTTAAATATTGAAACCAAAACTAGTAAATTACAAGGATTTGGGAAATAAAATACAAGATTATAAGGAATAACAAAATTAAAATTTATTATGATAAAAATAGTAAAAACTTGCACTACATGTTGCTGATAAGATACTATACAAAAAAAATCTCCATTATGTAACTGGTTTCCGGTTGCCGTAACGAGCCAGAACCACGTAGTTATGTAGTTCAAGGATCCGAAGGATCAAACCGCAGAAATCGTAAACACTTAATTGTTCGTAAACCAGACATACACACTAAATATGTTCCCAAAACAATATCTGAAAGCGTTTCACATTCACATCAGCAGTTCATGTCAAACTCTGTAAATAAAAACAACAGACAATCACTAAATATGGTCGAGAAGTCCGTTCGCCAAAACGCTACTATGGTTTTTAGTGATTAATTTTGGTTTTTTTTAAACTATAATTAATAAAGGTAGGTTGCATTTAGAAGGTCTTTATTTGTTTACAATTTACATACATTGGTACTACGAGATAAAATGAGTACTCTTTGTATGCGTCAGATGACAGTATTTCTTTAATACGTAGTGAGTTCCTTTATACGCATACCTACTTTGCCAATATTCAAGATTGCTGTGTTTCAAATTGTACTTATGTAAAATTGTTTTGCGAAGGAGAGAAGAGTACTAGATTTAAATGTCAATATTTTGAAAACACTGTTTTCCAAAAAGAGGAAAGGACCTATTGTAGGTCATCTTTGTTTATGACAACTGATTAATAATAGGTCATCTTTGATAACACCTTAGTAATTGCGTGCCAAACTGACTTTTTCTCACACCAGGTGGCGCACGATCGACTGTACTATATCTTCATTTGACATAACTGTCAAATCGCATGGATTTTTTGTGTTTATTTGCGAAAAATTGTTGTGTTTTCAAAAATGCCTCAATGCAGTGCTTTAAATTGTAAAAACAAGGGAGTACACTTGTTTCCCAATGATGTAAAACGAAAGAAACAGTGAGAAATTGTTCTCTCTTTCTTTTCGTCCTAGCCTCGACAAGCACAGCGATTTCGCAGACACTTTTGTGTGAGTCAATACAAAAATAATTAATAGAAGGTTCTCTTGCCAAGGCACCTCAGTACCCACAACCCAACGTAACAGATACAAACAATGTACATAATATAATGTTACTAGTAAATTATTGATAACATGATCCTAAATTGTGTTAGGTAGTGAAGCTGCTTTGATACGTGAGATGCTAGAAAGTGAAAGAATAGAGTAGAATAGAAAGCTGCAATGGAAGAGCGTTGATGGTCTATTCTTTCAATGATTAGGTAACGTAGGTACCATGCCAGTTGGTCTCGCAAAACTTGTTTTAGAGGTAGGTACATGGTTCTCATGAAAAAGAAGTAGAAGTTTAGATATTCAAATTCAAATCATTTTATTATCAAGTCAGCTATACAGAGCATATCCCCATTTGCGAATTATTAAAACTACGACAGACCTCTTAATTAAGTTTCCCTGGGCAATACTACAATCTCAGTGAATCATTTGTGTAAAGTCCGCCACTTTCAATGATGGAAATATTTATGTGGCCTATTTACTAATAGGCCAGTGAGGGATGAATTTGGTAGTGAGAATTATTTACTACCTGATTAATGTCTTAATCATTGTATTTGACATAAAAGAAATTTAAGTACTCGGAGAATGTTATTTGCTATATTGCTATAGTTCATGGCTTAGGAATTAAAACTACTTTCTTGCTAGAAGTAACTCTCTTCACATTAGATCTATTATGATTAAAATTAATTTTCTATTAATACATTCCCTGCCACGATGATGATGATAATTAGATGGCAATGATTATGATAACTATAGTGTACAGGCACCAAAATAATTAAATATGAATTTGTAAAAAAAAATAATTAAATTACTGCAGTAGATATATAAGAGCAAAACAGCAAGATATAGATAAAACTGAGATATAAAATTTGCTTCACATGGGAAAATATTTCCCAGTATTACAGTTTAATTACGTAAATTCCGCAAATGCTGGAAATAGCACAAACACGAACGAGTGATGAATTGAATTTATATTAGCCTTGTAAAGTTGTTCACAGCAAATCTTAGCAGAATGACGCATAGCCAGCATAGTTTTATGCTTAAACTGACAATAGCCCTAACTTTCGTTGATTGCACGTTCACTGGCTACTTCTTTTGCTATAATATACTTTGCATAGATGATTGTTACTGGTACTCAGTCATTGCAGTCATTAGAGATGACACTGTAAAGTAGGTGCATTTTTTTTTGTCATTTGAGATGGCACAGTAAAGTAATATCGTCATTTGAGATGACATGGATTTGAAATGTTGTCATATGAGATGGCACAGTAAAATAATGTGGTCATTTGAGATGACATGGATTTAAAATGTTGTCATTTGAGATGGCACAGTAAAGTAATATGGTCATTTGAGATGACCGGAAGAGGAAGACCTGGAACTGCTTATATAGACCAAGTTAAGAAGAAAGTTAAGGTGGAAAGAAGGAGATTGTGTGGGAGAGAGAGACCTGGAAAGAGCTACACCAACAAGAGCACGGCTCTTAAGTGATGATGATGATATGACATGGATTTGAAATGTTGTCATTTGAGATGGCACAGGTAAGTTACTATGGTCATTTGAGATGACATGGATTTAAAATAGTGTCATTTGAGATGGCACAGTAAAGTAATATGGTCATTTGAGATGACATGGATTTCGAATTTTGTCATTTGAGATGGCACAGCAAAGTAATATAGTCATTTGAGATGACGTAGGTTTGAAATGTTGTCATTTGAGATGACACAGTAAAGTAATATGGTCATTTGAGATGACATGGAATTGAAACCTACAGTAATCAATTTGAACCGGTGTCATAACCAAAGGTGATCAACGGTAAGCACAATTGTCTCATTGCCAGTCCCTGGAGGGCAATCTTTGTAGGTTATTTCTTTAAATTTTTATCTTAAGTTAATGCATTTTTTTATTTAGTTTGACGTTTATTTTGCTTAAGAGTTTTTTAAATTATGATACTGTTGGCATTTAACTAATTAATTTTTTTTTGACGGGTTGAAACATGATTGAATTTTATATTTTACTGCTATGAAAATTAATTTCCTGAAATAAAATGTTTGGATTAAATTGAATTAGACATGAACAGATTTAAAAATTTGAAAAATCAACATTACAGATGACAATTTTATAAGTAAAACTTGTCATTCGAGATGACACAGTAAGTTTTAGTCATTTGAGATGACAAAATATTACGTATGGATTATTTGATTTTTATTTAAAGTAAATAAATAGTGTTACATAAATTTGTACGTATCTAATAATACAATCTAATGATGAGCTATAAATTAAAGTACCAAGTGTCGTTAGAGATAGATAACTTGTGGATTTAGGTTTTGCATTGAATAAAGAAATCATGGTTATAATAGTGTCATTTTCGATGGCAAAGTTCATAATTAGATATTATACAGATATGTTTATCATAAGATGTTTTCAAGGGTTTACCAATTGTGAATAAAAAAAAAGAGATGACAAAGTTTTAACAAGATGATAGACTAAAGCGTTTAGAATTACTGGTCAAACAAGGATTTAAGGTGAAAGATGTTAGATGTAATTGCTGCAATAATTATCTATCAATGTTAAGTAACAAGAAAATAACAAATAATAGAAAATATATTTGATATACAACAACACAGTATGGTTTAAATAAACAAACATCACAATTATGGTTTAAATATAGAATGTTACAGTTAATTAGTGCAAAGCAATGATTCAAGTATTATTAAGTCTAAGTTCAAATAATGAAATGTTTAACATTGTATTATATTTTAAAAAGAGTAGATAATATTCACTGTATGTTTAAAATAAGTACTGTTGTTATCAATTAAATAAAATATTTTTTATTTAATATACATAATTATAGAACAAACAAGAGGACTCGTTCTAGGAAGGATGGCCGACTGTAACAGGTACAAATATTAGTTATTGTATTTTACATAACAGTTATATATATTAGCCACTAGTGCTGTAAGTTGCAAAGAGGATATAAAACTACTACGTTGTCCATCCAGTCCGGAGCGCTGTCTGAGTCTTCGTCAGAGTTTAGTTTTTGATATGGCACTGCGTGCCTTACGCTGTGGATATTATAATATTTAAGATCGATGGAATAAAACAATGTGAAGAGGATTCCACGACTTTTATTGGAGTAAATCCCTGAAGGTTACAGTCATAAAATAGTAATTACATGTGCCTATACATAATGTCATTTGTGAAAAACAAAAAAAAATGAAAATAATCATTTCTTGATCATTGATATAAAAAAATATTATGTCGTTAGGATGGGCGGCTGGTATGGTTAAATATTCTTGTGACGGTTGGGAAATCCTTTAGGAACTAAACTGACCACGTTCAACAAGTTAAAAAAAACGACTTCAATCGCTAAAATTTTGCAACATATTGTTTACTACGGAACCGTAAAAGCTTCAAAATGATACGATTCCCCATTTTCGTAGAGGTATTATTCGACTAATTAATATGTAATATGCGCAGGCGGCCATTACGATGCATGCGAGCAGGGAGTCGGTACGTAGACAGTTCGTACGTTCCTAATAACTATTGTTCAGTAAACAATGCCCTTGCTTCCTCTATGGGCGTTGCTAAACCATGGCTACTCCTTACAGAGTTCCACTGTACAGAGGCCAGCGCATCAAGCTATACACTCGTAGTGCGGTTCTGATCCATACCCATTCGGCATAAGAACGGTACAAAATCGAAGGTGTGTAGCTTGATGTGCTGGCCTCTGTACAAACGCACATTTTTTTTTACATAAATTATTCAAAAGCGTAACGATATTATGCGATGGGAAGCGCGATACAGACTAATTTGAATTTAATTTGATGCGTCCCATTTTCACAAAGGAAGTATAAAAAAGTTTATGTGGAAACACAGAGACAAGTTCGCCCATATATTTTGTGGTGGCACCTCGTAACGGTTCAACAAAATCGCTACACAAAACACATGTTTCCTTCTCAATGTGATTTATTTTTCTAATAAACTGTCTCTGTTTTGCATTAATAATTCATTAAAAATAAAATAAAATTACCGCCTCCGTGGCGTAAAGGTAATACATTCGCTTTACACCAGGAGGTAGCGGGATCGATTGCCGGCGGGGTGAACTTTGTAAGACTCGGTTTGGTTGGTGGTAGGGCATTTTCATAGCCCGCCTAGCTAGCTACCACCATCTTATCTAAGTCTTGCCGCCAAGCATCAGTGTTAACAGCATTGATGTGTTCCGGCCTGAAGTACTGTCATGTACTTACCCTATTTATGCAAGTAAAGAAATATGAATATTATGGATAAGATAAGATAGCCAGTTCCCCATTGCGTTGGGGAATCTTGGTAAGCCCGCTTCCATCTTTGGCATCATCTTCACTTACCATCAGGTGAGATGATTTCAAGGGCTTATCAATTGTGCACTAAAAAAAAACAACTATGATACCCACATAATATTCTGGAAAAAATTATGTGTTTTACTGTTTTCATAATGTGTGTTTAAATTTATTTTCTTTGTGACACAAAGAAATCTGGTATATTTCAAATACCAAGGTAACAGTTTAGTTGAGGCCTATTAATGTTAATATTTTAATGTCTAATTATTTTACTACTACAATACTTGAATTTGAAAATCAACAATTTATAAACTACTCGCAAGATTTAGTATAAAAAAACAGTGACGTAAAATGGTCTCTTCTGGCATTTATTGTTGCCCGATTCCATTTTTTCACACGTACACACACACACACTCATTCACTCACACACACACACACACACGCACATAAATACACACACACAACACTACTAAAGTAAACTATTCATTTTACATATAAATATTGTTTTAAAAATTGTTTTAATTTTTTTTTTTTAATTGCTTAAATTTTTTTTTTAATTTTTACAGTGACTTATTACTAGGTTCTTTTATTTCAATGGTTTGGAGGGATGTGCATTGTTACCTATCATATAAAACAGTGTTTTTCCCTTTTTAGGAGGTAATATATTCAGCCATTGTTTAATTTTGTCACCTATGTAATTATTTTTTTATTTTATATTATTTAATTATATTTTCCGAGTTTTGATCCTGGAGGCGAACCGACATGGTGGCGTTTTCATACAAACACTTCAGCACTTCGATATATCGATAGTCAATTTGGCACCTCTGGAGAGACTGTAACACAGCCCAGGTTTCGACCGAATCGAAGGCTTTCTCATAGTCCACGAACGCCAAGCATAGTGGCTGATTGTACTCTTCGGTCTTCTGTATAATCTGCCGCAGCTTATGTATGTGGTCTAGGCAGTAAAGTTCTCGAGTGGCGACCACGCACCGGAAAGCGTAGTGTAGGCAGGCCTCCCACTCGGTGGACCGATGACCTGGTGAAGGTCGCGGGAAGCCGCTGGATGCGGGCAGCGCAGAACCGGTCGTCGTGGAGATCCTTGGGGGAGGCCTATGTCCAGCAGTGGACTTCCTTCGGCTGATATGATGAATTATATTTTTATCCATTTGTCTGTTTTCTTTCACCTTATGAACGTCCCAAGTGGAATATGCCCTTCATATATGAAATACATACCTACAATCTTTACTGCTTTTTCATCACACTTATTGAATCATAATACCAACAGAAAATCAATCGAATAGTCAAGCTTTACTACTCAATAATCTGCTAAGTTTTTATTATTTGTCTTCATTAAGTTATTAATTTGCTAAATTCTTTTTGAATTTCTCTGTAATACCGGTATAACAGGTTTAATAAGAATTTATTGACCCGTAATATTTCTAAACGTAACGTAATCGTACAAATATCCCGTAACGTTTCTAAATCAACACAAGGTACAAACTGTCGTCCATATCATAAAGTAATTAGCTATTAATGTAGCCGGTGTCGGAGGTAATTGCCGACACTACCAGTTGGGAGTTTTATCTAGGCTATTAACGTTATTGGCAGATATCGTTTCCAACCGTCTTCCAAAAAGGAGGAGGTTCTCAATTCGACTGTGTGTTTTTTTATGTGTTTTACCTCAGAACTTTTGACCGGGTGAACCGATTTTTATGATTCTTTTTTTATTTGAAAGCTAGTGTTTTCCGTGTGGTTCCATATAAATTTTATTAAAATCGGTGTAGTACTTTATTAAAAATTAACAAAAGCTAAAAATAATAATGCAGAAATGTACTAAGTTGTTGCGATAGAAGTCGGTTTTTTAATGTGTTTAGCGTTTTCAATTTCCTCTAATAAACAGGGTGTCCCAAGAATTACAGTCAAGCGGCAGTCCAAAGATCGAACATTTCTAGGGGTTTCCGAATCACCCCCATATATGTTCTGCGAAAGTCTACGGTTTTCGAGATATTCGCATTTGTTCCGTGAAAGTGTACGGTTTTCGAGACATTCGCATTTTTATTTTTAGATTTGGTATGAAAATCATCTTTACTGGACTTTGACGTCAGTTTGTGAAAAGATGTTCCGCGAAAGTATACGGTTTTCGAGACATTCGCATTTTTAATTTTAGATTTTACCACTTCATATTATCAGACATTTGTGACCCTCTAGTGTCTGTAGTACTGTGTGTATTGTACATACTCGTACATCCTTGAAATGGCCAATCAAATGTTGGACATCCCTAAAATACTATTATGTCTAATAGGTTTTTTTATCTTTTTTTTCACAATTGGTAATCCCTTGGCATCATCTCACCTGATGGTAAGTGATGATGATGCCGAAGATGAAAGCGGGCTTAATAAAATTCTCCAACGCAATGAGAAATGGCTATCTTATCTAATTGACTGATGGTGTTAATATAGATGTTAGGCGGCAAGACTTACTTAGATAAGATGGTGGTAGCTTGCCAGGTGGGCTTAAAAATGGCCTTCCACCAACCAAACCGAGTCTTACAAGGTTGGACTCCGCCGGGAATCGAACCCGCGACCTCCTGATGTGATGCTAATGGGCTTAACCATCCATCGCGACCGCCATCACGACCACCATCGCGACTGCCATCGCGACCACCATCACGACCACCATCACGACCACCATCACCACCACCATAACCACCACCATCACCACCACCATCACCACCACCATCACCACCACCATCACCATCATCATGATGGATAGATAGATGGGCACTGTAAGTTTTTTTAGAACGCGGGGTGTCAGGTTTTTTCGTTACGAAATTCCTTGATCCACTCAAAGCCCACGATAAAAGCTACACAATAGCTTAAAACCAGCTAAGTGCGAGTTGGACTAGCACTCCGAGGGTTCCGTACCACCCACCACATCTCTTCACATAAGTACATAGTATAATTTACAATGATACCTATTTACTTTACAAACAAAAGACATCAACGCAAACGACAAAAATATGCTTTTTTTGTCATTCAGTTCGGACTCCTTAGCGCCTGTACCACTCACACTTGGCTGATTTTCATCAAAAAAACTTCTAAAGACCTTAAAAAACACGTTTTTTGTATGGAGACCCTCCCCCTTATTTTTTCACTTTTTTCTAATTTTTAGTAAGTATTTGTTGTTATAGCGGCAACTGAAATACACATTCTTTGAAAATTTGAACTGTCTACCTATTACGGTTCATGAAATACAGCCCGCTGACCGACGGACAAACGGACATACGGACAGACATCGGAGGCTTAGTAATAGGATCCCGTTGGTCACCCGCTTCTTCACTGTCACTCAGGGAACCAAGAAAAATCTAACGACACCTCGCACACCAAAATCTATGAAGTCCTACAGCAGACTCAGCCGAGGAAACAGACATTGATACAAACATACATACAAACATACGTACACCTGAAAAAATTCTTGGGCAGTCGGGTAAATATACTGTTAACTATTACGTTACTATTGTCTACCTATTACGGATCATGAAATACAGCCCGCTGACGGAAGGATAGATGGACAGACAGCGGAGGCTTAGTAATAGGGTCCCGTTGGTCACCCGCTTCTTCACTGTCACTCAGGGAACCAAGAAAAATCTAACGACACCTCGCACACCAAAATCTATGAAGTCCTACAGCAGACTCAGCCGAGGAAACAGACATTGATACAAACATACATACAAACATACGTACACCTGAAAAAATTCTTGGGCAGTCGGGTAAATATACTGTTAACTATTACGTTACTATTGTCTACCTATTACGGATCATGAAATACAGCCCGCTGACGGAAGGATAGATGGACAGACAGCGGAGGCTTAGTAATAGGGTCCCGTTGGTCACCCGCTTCTTCACTGTCACTCAGGGAACCAAGAAAAATCTAACGACATCTCGCACACCAAAATCCATGAAGTCCTACAGCAGACTCAGCCGAGGAAACAGACATAGATACAAACATACATACATACATACGTACACCTGAAAAAATTCTTGGGCAGTCGGGTAATAGTTATTTATGCAACTGTTGCATAATGAGGGGTATTTAACACGAGTGTGGTTTATGAAACGAGCGCAGCGAGTTTCATAAAAGTATACACGAGTGTTAAATACTAATTATGTACAGTTGCATACAATAGTTTATCTACACTCATACAACAAATTTAAATTAAAGACAAAATAAAGTAATCATTGTTTATTGTAATAATTATTGACATTTTGTATGGTACAATTATTAAAGGTTATCAAACGTTAATGGCGCGAAAATAAATTTGCAGTAATATCGCACCGCGCATGCGCGCCGCCAAGGTTGCGTTCCGAAACACGCTAGTGTGCTCAAATAGCAAGCATCTGCGTAAAAATTAAAAAAAAAAACTTCATTTTGTTACAACTTTGCGATAACGGAATGAAATTTGTATGGATCCTTAGTCACGGCTCCATCGAAAGGTATATCATTTGCTTAGCGTTTCTGATAAGTAAATGAAGGATTTACGACATGAGTGTAGATAAATATACTTTTAACTATTACGTTACTATTGTCTACCTATTACGGATCATGAAATACAGCCCGCTGACGGAAGGATAGATGGACAGACAGCGGAGGCTTAGTAATAGGGTCCCGTTGGTCAGCCGCTTCTTCACTGTCACTCAGGGAACCAAGAAAAATCTAACGACACCTCGCACACCAAAATCCATAAAGTGCTACAGCAGACTCAGCATACATCACAGATTTGAATAGAAGGATCCGCCCGTCTCCATATTAGACTCAGATTTTCTTGATACAAGCAAAAAGTAGCGCCATCTAACATAACTCTGACGAACTAGCGTGGGCGAGAGTTGACGTCAGTGCCGCGTTAAAAGAACCTTGGTAGAATTGTCGCTTTAAAATTCGTTTATTTAATTTGTTTTCAAGAAAAAATACAATGTAAGGTTACTTAACGATGATACAACATCCCATGTTTCTTTTTAGCCTTTCTTTTATGATTTTTACAGCCTCTAACAACACAATAAGGCATTTTTATATGGAATATCTTTCCACCGCACTGTACAATTTCCCGCAGACGACTGAGTCGCGAGTGTGCGAAACTTTCGATTTTCGCACCAATTCGCTGGGACCATTAGTCGCGCGCGTTGGCCGGGTCCTTACGCCAGTAATATATATACGCCAGTAATATATAAGTCACTGGCATACATACATACGCACACCTGAAAAAATTCTTGGGCAGTCGGGTAAAAATACTGTTAAGCAGACCAAAAACCTATGAAACCTTAACAAATGAAACTGACTTACTAGAATGTATGAATTAGGCACTTAATGATTGATACAACGGCTGTCTTGTCTTGTTATGACGTCCAATCTCTAAACATGTCTTAATGATATGGGAATGGGATTAACAAAAAAAAAAAAAGGCAACAACAATTCCACCTTAAAATCATGGACACAAAGTCCAAAAGGTCTTCATGAAACACCAAATTAATCTTTGCTAAATGTAACGGATAATATATGGTTATTATAACCAAACACCAGCATGGTGCAGTAACAGTCATTTGTTTTCTTAGTCCACCTCGGTTGTTAGACGAAATTTTGACATGAGTTTTATCGTGGGCGTTCTTTCTTTTAAACTAGTGACGTTGCGATAGCGATAGTCTATCTATAGTATCATACTATCGTAGGCATGAAAATCAGTCATGCTATTGATAGTCATATCGAAACTATCGACCCTTGACGATACTTTGATAAATATAAGTAATACTATTGCTATAGACCAATTGTATCGATACTATCGATAGCATTAGTACAAACACTATCGATAGTATCGATACTATCGATAGGAAGAGTGTCGATAATATCGTTACTATCGATAGTTTTGCCCTATCGATAGTCGAATATTTTACGATACTATTGCTTGCTCCTAAAAGGTACTATAGTTAGTGATTACAAAGTTCACCTATCCCATTTTTTTATTAAACATACATTCGCAGCATATCTGCGTCCTTATGTTACCGGCCAGGCGGGCGTCTTATTTCCAGTCAATAGTATCGAAAATACGTCGATAGTTACGAAAGCAAAACTATAGATACTATCGGAACGCGCCGATAGATCATAGATAGTATCGACTTTTTTGATGCGATACTATCGATAGTATCGTACTTCGATAGTATCGTACTTCGATAGTATCGACAAAATTCAATAGTATTGCCTGATTTTCACTATCGATACTATCGATAGTATAACAGCTTGTCCATATTTTCGATAGTACTATCGCGCTATCGACCTGTTTTTTAAGGTCAACTATCGATAGTGAAACTATCGCTATTGCAACATCACTGTCTTAAACATGCGCCGGTAGGCTTATACCCACGTGGCTGTCATTCTTTTGTTCTGCTCTTTAGTCTACTCATATTTACTTTGAATGAGCTTGTCTGTTTGTATGCAAAAATCTTATTAGCTTCTAGCACGAAACGTACTCATTTCTTGTACGCCTGCGACACGCTGAGTTGACAATGACAATGTTCGATTGTATTTTCTATATCCGACTTTACAAATTCTACTTTTGAAATCTGAATATGTAATATCTTTGAATAATATTGAAGTGTTATTTCATCAATAGCTTCTTTCTAAGCTTTCAATTTACAAGAGGTGGCTTCATAAAAAAAACCCGGGCAAGTGCGAGTCAGAACCACACACAAAGGGTTCCGTGCCATCATACTAGATGACGCTAGTTTCTTCATGTTTCAACAGAAACACGTTTTTTGTATGGAGACCCCCCCCTATATTTTTTTACTGTTCCTTATTTTTAGTACCTATTTGTTGTTATAACGGCAACGGAAATACATCATCGGGCTATCACGAAATACAGCCTGGTGACAGTCAGACAGATAGATAGACAGACGGACGGACGGACAGAGAAGTCTTAGTAATAGGGTCCCTTTTTTACCCTTTGTTTACGGAACCCTAAAAACCGAATAAAACGAAATGAGTCACCATCACCAATGATTTGAAATGAAATAAGACTATGCACTACAAGTTTATAATTAGAATCTGCTATCCATTTGTTGAAGCTTTCCGTTAAAGTTTTAAAGGCTAGTTTTGCTTGTTACGGTGTTTTTTAAGAGTAAGTAGATGTTGGTTTCTCTGGCGAGGGTCGACCTTTTCCCAAGTGATCGGTATCAGACGGAGTCGTCGATGGCTCGTCGCGACAATACTATCAGATTCCATACATACATACATACATCGATATGGTAATGCTATACTGGCCGATGCATTCCTCAACCTTTGTGTAAATATGTTGATGAGGTAGGCGAAACCCCCTGATACACATTTAAACTTATTATATTGGACCAGTTTTAAAAAGCAATTTATTCCGACTCGATGGGACATCCGATAGATGCTGTGTCATACATTTTATTGTTGTTTTATTCCTTTTCTAGGCGTGTGATATGTTTTGATGTTTCGTGGTATGATACTTGTTATCCTTTTGGGACAGTCATCGATACTGGTAAATTTTATTCGTATTTCGAATGACGATGACGTTAGCAAATTGTGTAATCCTTTACAAATCTTTAAGCGACATATCTTTTCTTTGAGATTTTTTAGGGGTTCGTACCTCAAAAGGTAAAAACGGAACTAGTATAGGATCACTCTTGTGCCTGTCCGTCAGTCTGTCGCAGAAAATTTGCTCGGAAACTACCGATTTGCTGGACCGATTGAGTTGAAATTTGGTACACATATGTAAGTCGGTGACCAAAAGATGGACAAGTAACGTAAATAAATTAATTTTAAACATGGGGGCCATTAGAAAAAAAATAAAATAAAAAAAGTTTATCAAAATAATATATTGTGTTACAATATCAAAGAATATGTTTCGTAAAAATAGAATATGTCGTGAGAATAGAAAACATTTTTTTTAAATATTTTAATGATAAATAGTTTTGAAGTTATTTAAGAAAATGGGCAAAAAAATACAATTCCCCCTTATCTGCGATACTACTGGGCCTAAAATCTTAAAAAAATCACAGTATGTGAGGTTGAATGCATAGGTTACAGGAAAATTTGTAAAAAACTCCATGCGTTTCAACATGAAAGATGAAATTTCTGAAGTCCAGAATAAATAGACCCCTATTTACATAGAACAAAACATGTACTGACGGGTTTTGTTCTGTTGGTAGTAAAGTTTTGGCGCGGAACCCTGTTTGTGTGACCTAGAGTCGCACTTGGCCCGTTTTTTTTTCAATGTCATCATATCAGCCGAAAAACGTCCACTGCTGGACAAAGGCTTTCCACAACGACCGGTCGTCGGTCCACCGCGTGGGAGGCCTGCCTACACTACGTTTTCCGGTGCACGGTCGCCACTCAAGAACTTTACCGTCACAATAGATTTCAATGTTAATTAATGCTCTTCATTAATTACTTAAGTAGCGATAAATTTCTATTACTTATAATTAATATCGTTTTATGTGTGCGACCTATTACAATATTTTCAAACCCCTTGCCTGACTAACCGCAATAATCCTCTTGGCCATAAAATTGGTATTTATACCCAAATTAAGAGCCAGTGGTAATTGATACAAATGGATCTTACTAGTTAAAATTAATTGACGGAGATGCACTGGGCAAGTGCATCTGACTCGTGCTAACCCTTTAGGCGTTCACTTTAATTGTTTTTGTGTTTAGTTTAAAAAAAAGTCGTATTAAATAGATATATTTTTTGAAGTGAAAACTTCTTTAGCGGCGCTGAGCACTTTTTGTTGGATGGGTAAAAACTTCCAAACTCGCGTCAGGGTCACGTGATGCTGATCGAAAAAGCATAAGATCGAGGGGAAGGGAGAGGAACAAGTATCTCCCACTCTTTCTACCGTGCCTAAGTGTGCTGCTCCGCAGGCAGCATAGGGCGCTTTTCTCAATTTTCCATCTGCCGGTTAGTAGCAAAACTACTCGCCTAGCGACCTAACATCGACATATTGATGTCACTACGTAGTTCAGCTATTTCACACTAGATGTCAATAAGTGTAGAAAGTAATGGGACGTACTCAGAACTATGAGCTTTAAAAAGTTTGTGTAATAAATGAATAAAACGAGGGTTAACGTTTTTACTGTTTTGTATGTGTACTGACGTACTTAAAATTTCTAGCACAAAATAATAGACAAATTATTATTACGAACATAATTTTATTTACAAAATTCAATTACCTGCGAAAATAACAGTTTTAGTTAGTTGTTGTCGGTTCGTTGCCCTATCGTTTTGAATGGTTGCGAAATGCTTAAAACGAATATCTATATATTTTTCTGATAAAGATTTAATCAGCAGTATAATATGATTTACAGTCGGTGATTGGTCAAAGCTGTAATTTAAAAAATAAAATGAAATACATACTTATTCTCCTAAAATAATTGAAACTCGGTTATACAAACAATACCGAAACCAACCGACAAATCCAGTTTTAAACTAGGTAAAGTGCCCATCTTTAATTTTTTATGGCCTTTTTTTGTCACTATGAAGTCTGCATCATTAAAATGGCAAGAACAAATCTTTGTATATTTTGTCGGAGTTCAATCCGGTCTATTCACTTTTGTGATCCATTGTTGTTTTAAATTTTCATCGGATGGAAATCTAAAACAAACAAAAAGAAATAAAATTAACTAGGTGGTAAATTATCTTAATATGAATAAAATGATTATTTAACATTCGAAGTTCTTTCAATTCATGAACAGTCACGGAGAATAGTACGAGTATGTATACAACTCAGATCTTTGTTACTTGAAAATATTTGCTATGAAAATGTTATTTCATTACTGACCATAGCCGTGTGTTATTCGGTAAAAATATTTGAATCTAATTACGACCCTGGATATTTGGTACGTTGAAAATAGTTGTTCTTGTTGACGATAGATGGCGGCCTGTTTACAATATAATTATAAAAATCACTAAAGTACTGTTTTGGCGACTAAAAAGTATTCAGGTTTAATTGTATACTTTAATTTTCAGTATCCACGTATGATTATAACTATATACCAATGCGGAACTTTACGTACTCGTATTTTTTATTCACAAAAGTTACGCCACCTAGTGTCGAGAAGTATAATTTATACTTGAAAGCCGAGAATTTTCTAGAACTATTTTAATAATTACGTATAAAATTACTTACAAATGAAATGTGATACCATTCATAGCATCAGAACGTCTGTCTGAATAACTTCGACACGATAAAACACAACACTTCATCCTTTTCTTCTTAAAAATGCGAAAACACACCAATAATGCGAGTCTCGATACATGGGCACCTGACGAAAATCACAGTGCACAGTTGCTTAGGCCAGCTCCTCTTTGTTTGTGCTCCGTGGTTGTGTAGTAACCACATTGTTGTGTACTCGTATATGTGAATTGTTAAGTTTTCACTTCTGCCGGCACTCCCGGAGTGCTACCGGTGTTTTTATTTTTATTTTATTACCGACTTCGAAAAGGAGGAGAAGTAATTTCGACTGTATATTTTTTTTTATGTATGTTCACCGATTTTTCCGTCAATTGTGGACCTATTTTCAAAATTCTTTTTTCATTCGAAAGAGTATACTCCCGAGGGGGTCCCATTGTCACCAAGTCAGGATCTGATGATGGGATCCCAGGGAAATCGAGAGAAACCCTCAAATTACTCATTACGTAGGCACTTAGTGCCAGATTCATATGTTTTCTAAAACTATTAAAATACTTGCGTCTGTTAGTCATCATCTCATGTTGATAAGCTGATGAAGGAAGGTTCAACTCCTTAACGGTTAGGAGTTGGAGGAAAATATTTCAATATTATACATAGATATATACGTAGGTATGCATAGACCGATAGGTTGTATTCTTCAAGGTTATTCAGATGAGCTGATGATGATGGAAGCCACAGGACTTTGTATCTGTCAATGAAACACATGTTTTATGATTTGATAATTCCTATTGGTAAGTAGGTGATTGGGTTTAACGTTGTCAGATAGATAACATTATCACTAAAAATTAAGAAAATAAAAATAAAAGTTTTAAAAAACAAAAAACCGACTTCAAAATGAAACTCACTCAAAAGTATGAAATAATATTATTATAATTAAATACACAACATTAACCAACAATAACGAAATCAAAGATGGGTACGAATTAAATTAGGGGCTTAATTTTTTTTTAGGTCGGTTTCAGCAAACCATCGAATCTAAACCATTTAATACGAAAGTAACTGTGTGCTGGTTGGTTAATGTTGTGTATTTAAGTATAATAATATTATTTCATACTTTTGAATGAGTTTCATTTTGAAGTCGGTTTTTTGTTTTTTCAATCTTTATTTTTTATTTATATTTATTACTAGCTGTTTCCCGCGGCTTCACCTGCGTAGACGTTTCTATGAATTTTCGAGGGTGTGCAGTGCGCGAGCCGCAAAAGACTCGCGAGCTTGAAAAAAAGTAGCCTATGAGTTAATCCAGGTCCTAATCTGTCTACCTACCAAATTTCAGCATGATACGTTCAGTAGTTTTTGCGTGAAGAATAATCCAACGACAACTCGCGCTCCAAAATCCACCAACGTTTAGGCTACAGAGCGTGTCAAAGACACACATACAATTGAAAAACATAACCCTCCATCTGACGCAGTCGGGTAAATAACATTGAATTCATCACCATTTTATAGCTGTCCATTGGATTATCTATTTCCGGTGCAGTAAAAGTCCAATAAGATATTCGATTTGCTTATAAAATATGGGAATTTAACGATATGACATTGTTTCGAGCTAAGGATGGCGCAGTAAAAGACAAGAATGACTATAAGCAGACAAAAATTAGAATAAAGATGTGAACTCCTACTGTTTTACGAGGGATCTGAAATACCATGATAGAGTTTTCGTGTTGCTTTTGTCACATCAAACATCCATAAAGTCAAATCAGTGTAGTAAAATAGTGGTTTTATTTAATTCCACTATGATAATAGGACTATGAGTAGAATAAACCCAATTTTCTGCAATAGGGGATCGGACTGCTTGTCATTTCAGTTACTTTTTATGATCTGTCAAAAACGAAATTTTGGTTTTAAAAATGTTTGAAATACCCACAAGTGACGTCATAGATCTTTAGCGTCATAGACGAACTTATTTTGTTAATTTGATCAATTAAAAATGTAAGACGTGATGGAATAACAAAACAAGTAAGGTTTTTTGAAACTTCAAGAGGAGAGCCATTTAGGAAATCATATTTCAGAATTTATTTTTGATGCATTCCGATCCCCTATTGCGCAATTTTCTATCTATACCTACTTACCTTTTTTTTCAAATAAAATCATAATTGTTTTTTTTTTAAATTCACAATTGGTAAGTCCTTAATTGTCATCATCTCACTTAAGGGTAATTGATGATGATGCCGAAGATATATTACGCGGGCTTACCAAGATTCCTAACGCATTAGGGAACTAGCTATCTTATCTTCAAGCCGGAACACATTAACATTGTTGATTCAAAGGAAACATAGCCTATATTTTTTAGACAACTTGGAAAGTAAAAATTTGGAAAATGGACGTTCGAGGAAGTGGACGTTCGGGGAATGGATATTCGAGCAAATAGAGCTAGCGAACCAACCGGACATTTCAGAAATAAGACCGGCCTAAGGGGAGCAAATATAAGTCTTTGTCAATATTCAATCAAACCAAGCAAAATATCCAGTAGTTAGCAAATATTTTTAAACAAAACCTTTCAATTATTTCTTCTATGACACCAAAGCGGAATCAATCGGTAAGACATTCGTATCGGAATTAATAAACTATCCTTATTCCTATTTTTTTTTTATTCCAATAACACTGGTTGCAGCACACAAAACATTTTTACTGCTAGATGGGAATCGAACGAACGGGCCTAGCTGACCACTACGCCACCAGGTCAGATTAATTATGAATTGACCGTATCCGTGGCGTAATGGTTAGTCCACTCGTTTTATACCAGGAGGTCGCGGGTTTGATTCCCGACGAGGTCAACTTTGTAAGACTTGGCTTGGTTGGTAGTTTTTCATAGCCCGCCTGGCTAGCTACCACCATATTATCTAAGTCTTACCGCCAAACATCAATGTTAAGATCATTGATGTGTTCCGGCTTAAAGATAAGATAGCTACATCTCCATTGCGTTGGGGAATCTTGGTAAGCTCACTTCCATCTTTGGCATCATCGTCACTTACCATCAGGTGAGATGATGCAAAGGGATTATCAAATGTAGATTTAAAAAAAATGCGAGTGTGCTTTAGACCACACGACGGAAGTAAAACTTCTTTAGCTCCATCTATCTATATGTATGAAAGTAAATAGGTACTTAGTCTTCAGAAAATAATCAAATCTTTTTTGTCATATGGAGGTATAGACAGTTTATGAAAAGAGTTTTAATATCCTCTGAAAATGATCAAATCTTTTTTATCTTTTAATATGTTTGTTTTGATTGTTTTTACAAGCGATATTGTTGCCTTGGCAACCGATTATGTTGGTAAACAAAAATAAATAGTATCTCTCTTTCTATCTTCACTAATTTACATATCCCTCTCAACTTCCGTTCGCCTCGCCCGCACACACTTCAGTAACGCTCTCGTCACGCATCCACCAGCTTACTCCCCAAGTCAAGCGTGCGTAAAGAACGTTTACTTTAAAAAACAAAAAACGGTCCAAATAAAGTTTGATCAATTTACACACCGATACACTAAAATCCTTAATCATCACTGAACTCTCGCGCACACAGTACGTTCATATTAGTTGTCCTTTCCAGACATGTTGCTGATTTACTGTTGCCCCCGGTTGGAAACTTTCCTAATAAATAAACCTTATTCGGGCCGATGTCAAACTCCATGCTTCCACGAGTATCTCTCGTCGGACACGGACCGACGACGGCGGTCGGTTTTTGTGCCGCGATACATAAATTTGTCCCTTACCCACATACAACATACTTTGAGTGGTTTGCTCCACTACGATCCAAAGATTATACAAATTTTGACAAATGTATAGGGTTAATTTTTATTTATTCGTTCCCACAGGCCGCAGCTAATTAAGTTGTTTCATTCACACATATTGTTTACACGTATAATTTGATTGTTTGTTATTTTCAATCGACTTCAAAAAGGACAAGGTTCTCAGTTCGTCTGTATTTTTATTCAATAGTATACTATATAAAAATAAATAAAAAAAAGTTTAAAAAAACTTAAAACCGACTTCAAAATGAAATTCTCTCAAAAGTATGAAATAATATTATTATACTTAAATACACAACATTAACCAACAATAACGAAATCAAAGGTGGGTACGAATTAAATTAAAGGCTTAAAATTACTTTAGAGGTCGGTGTCAGCAAACCATCGAATCTAAACCATTTAATACGTAAGTAACTGTGTGCTGGTACCGACCTCAAAAAAATTTTAAGCCCCTAATTTAATTCGTACCCGCCTTTGATTTCGTTATTGTTGGTTAATGTTGTGTATTTAAGTATAATAATATTATTTCATACTTTTGAGTGAATTTCATTTTGAAGTCGGTTTTTGTTTTTTTAAACTTTTTTTTATTATTTTTAGTGGTAATGCTTTCTATCTAGCAACGTTAAATCCAATCACCTATACTCACCAATATGAATTATCAAATCATAATACATGTGTTTTATTAACTGATACAGAGTCCTGTGGCTTCCATCATCATCTCAGCAGCATGAAAGTTAAGGAGTTAAATCTTCCATCGTCAGCTCATCTGAAGACCCTAAAGAAATACAACTATCGGTCTATGCATACCTACCTACGTATATATCTTTGTATAACATTAAAAAGAATTTTCCTGCAACTCCTAACCGTGAAGGAGTTGTACCTTCCTACATCAGTATAACAACATGAGAATATGATTAACAGACGCAAGTATTTTAATAGCTTTAGAAAACATATGAATCACGTAATTAGTGCCTTTTAAATTAAAATTTTTCATTATTTTTGAAGGGTTGCCCTCGATTTCCGTGGGATCCCATCATCAGATCCTGACTTGGTGACAATGGGACCCCCTCGGGAGTATATTCTTTCGAATGAAAAAAGAATTTTGAAAATCGGTCCACAATTGACGGAAAAATCAGTGAACCTACATTAAAAAATATATATATACAGTCGAACTTAGTACCTCTTCCTTTTTGAATTGGGTAAAAACTTGCCAAGTTGGAGTCTGAATCGTGCACCACCGTAACGCCACACTTTTTTGTAAAAAAAATATCAATTAGTAAAACAACAAACTTGTTTGTTTTAATATACAGAATACAATGTGGCTTTTAAAACTTGATTATCAGAGATTCATACAAAAGTCATTAACGAGCTAAATTTAAAAAATGTTTTCTTTAATTCAGTTCAGTAGCGTGAGACCGACGCAAACTTGGCCGGTTTTTATCATATTTTGTTTTTTTTAAGAGTGTGCACCATAATCACACCGAATTTGACGTTTTAATTTGTTAAAACGGATCACAAATACGTTTGATGTAATATTATTTAACTTTTTTTATTTATCAGGAAATCTATTCCAAAAATATAGTTTGTTATTATGTGAAAATTTTAATATAATATTACAGTTCAAAGATCAGACAGACAGACAGACGGACGAACGGCAAAAAATTAGAAATGGGTTTCGTTTGCTACCCTTTGGGTATGGAACCCTATAAGTAGACAGAGGAATCTTTTTTAGAATTGCCATACAAAGTGAACTATTCAAACATATATTCTACAGAAAGTCGAAAAAATATTTTGGTACAATTTGTTAAGGTTTTTTTCGATAATACTACTGTTTAGGATTTGTCTTATATTTTTGAATGAGTAAATCAATACTTTTTCCTCAGAAAATTTTTGTTACCTAGGTACTTTTATCTTTGATGATATGGTTGTTGACGACTCTCGCACTGACCATGCGGTCTGTTCGCCCACGATCGCTGCGCCGTCGGAAACAAACAGGTAATTTTATCCACATCTAAAGGAATTCCTTCTAAAAGTTATTTTTTTTTACCGGCTAGCGAAATTTGAGGATTTGCTTAATATGTGATTTTTGTGAAGGAAGTGCTGGTGCTTCCTGTGTCCTCAGCAGCAAGAAGCGCCGTACTTCTCCGGAGCTGTTGGTCTGAATCATCCGGGTGAATATAGAACAAAGGCTAGTGGAGCCATTTACCTTTTTGTCTGGGCTAAGCCTAAACTAATTGTTTCATTTAACTGATACATTCCACTAATTTCCCTTACTTCTTCACAATCAGTGTGAAACGTTTACACAACTACTAAAACATTTATAATGCTGCGAAAAAAAAATGTAGACGCTTATAAAGATGGTACCTTCAATGTCAATATGTTTACATAAGATAAGGGATATTTTGCTTCGCTGTACATTACCCATGAATTCAGCTGCGGAAACAAAAAGCATAGAAAACCACCTGTAGAGACTAATGCAGATGGTACCTTCTATGTCAACGTAACTACATATGATAGGGATATTTTTCTTAGTTGTATTATAACCTAGGACGAATGAAATGACAATTTTCTTAGAGTTTTCTACTGGAACCGATGTTGCCAACTGCAGGCGACAAAAATGCGCTTCGTTTTATGTATATTGTACTTCTAGATCTTCGATTTCAAACTTTTATTGTGCTATTTGTGCTTACAACTGCACGATAGTTAATATCCACAAATACCGTAGAAAAAGACACGGTTTTGGATCACTACCGTACCCCTGTTCTGGCCAAAAATACGAAACAAAAAGCATAGAAAACCACCTGTAGAGACTAATGCAGATGGTACCTTCTATGTCAACGTAACTACATATGATAGGGATATTTTTCTTAGTTGTATTATAACCTAGGACGAATGAAATGACAATTTTCTTAGAGTTTTCTACTGGAACCGATGTTGCCAACTGCAGGCGACAAAAATGCGCTTCGTTTTATGTATATTGTACTTCTAGATCTTCGATTTCAAACTTTTATTGTGCTATTTGTGCTTACAACTGCACGATAGTTAATATCCACAAATACCGTAGAAAAAGACACGGTAGTGGATCACTACCGTACCCCTGTTCTGGCCAAAAATACCGTGCATCTACGCTTATTACCGTGTCTCTGGTAACACTGACTGGAACTGAATAAAGTGGTGCCTTAAACTTGTGCTTTCTGGTGCCTAGTTCTTCCGTTTTTATTTCTTAGGTATCTGAAACCAGTTTCAAAATCAGTTCTAAACTACACGGACAGCATTTTTTATTTTTTTTAATTTACAATTGGTAAGCCCTTGGCATCATCTCACCTGATGATAAGTGAAGATGATGCCGAAGATGGAAGCGGGCTTACCAAGACTCCCCAGATTGCCCATTGTTTGCTCAAATCTTCTTGCATACAGGTGCCAAGACGACTACAACACTGATTCCACAACAAAAACAATTCCATGTTTCTAATTTTAATTTGTAATGTAGATACGCAAATTTTGTTTTGTAGATACGTGGATCCAAAGAATAGTAACTAATACGTAGAACGCAGTGAAATAAATCATTTTAGACCTTTATGAGTAGGGTCACTCTACTTTAGGTTAAACTCAGCAATTTATCTCTTTTAATCGGCGCTTAATGAAGTTTGTTGGTACATAGGAAACGGGCCGAACAGATTGTAGGCCCGTATGATTTTATTTGCATAATGACTACTGTGATAGCAGGCGGTATGTGGTCCAGTTCGGGATATCTTCGTAATATATGCAGTAACAAAATTGAATTAGTTACTGAAACAGAAAAGGGTTGAATTGCTTTTAATGATTATGTGTACAAGTTTGTACGAGTAATTAGCTTGCGTCGCAACCTGCTGTTTACAAGGAAAATTACTTATAAAAAGCGGCAAGTTGTATTCGAGATACAACCGTAAACTTTTTACTTATCCCACCTCTTCACTAGGGCTTGATACCAGAGCCGTAAAATTATTTAAAAAATGTGTTAACAAGCCACCAACCAAATTTTTGATTACGAGATCATTTCAAAAGCTTATCAATTTTAAATATTTTAAAATTAGGGACGTGTGTTTTTACTATAAATAAATGATACTCCCGAAGAAAGTACAGCAGTAAGGAATTGTCCAACATTCTGAAATGTATTTTGAATTATTTTTTTGAATTTTGTTTAACTCGAGTATACTTGTTTCAAGCCTAACAAACACATTTTGATAGATAGATGACACGTTTATTTGTCACTGCCATCACACACATAAAAAAAAGTGTGTGTGTCAGCTCCGACGCACAACTGGATTTTACTACTTAAGTACGATTGTCTACACAGGCACAAAATAGGGCTTGACTTTGGTTTTAAGTTTACTCTGCACAGTTTTTATAACTGATGATTCCAATTTCCAGCCTCTTTTCATAGCTGATGTGTTAGGTGTTTTGGCTCTCATGATCGTAGCTACCAATGATCCATCTGGTGTTTGGCAGTGACTAACCTCATATACTTTGGATGTGGTTATACGAGCATATCTTAGGTCATACCATAAAGGGCTCCTACGTTGGTTTCGAGTTGACTTTTCAATTAAATCAAGATAATTTTGTTAAGTTTCTCTTGTAATGCTTTTTAGTAATTTGTTGACATCATTCTTTATATCATCACTCGCTTGAATAAGGAAATTATGAAGTGAAAACTGTCAAACATCACTGTGTTTAACGTCGTTCTGATACTTTAATAGTTCACGATCTATAATTTTCTTCTTTTTTGCTTCTTGAAGAAACCCGTGGAAAAGGTCTGTGCTGGTTTCATGATGTGGAGCTGTTTATTTGCAAATTTGATCTACACTGACATATTTCATAGTAGTCCCTACTCTCGAGAGGATGGGTTTTTTCCAGTAACATTCAACCTCGCTGCAGGAAGGCTTTCACTGTGACGATGGGTCCACATTAAAAATGCCACTGCATGCTTACAACCACCAGTTGAAGCTGCACAGTCCAAGAACTGGCTACTGACGATTTCACCTTTAGTCTCGCTATCACCATAGTGACTTTGTATGAACTAGCCCTCACTTTGTGCTCGGGGCAGATCTTGCAATTGAGTATGCAAAGTCCTGATCCACGACGTAGTTGCACGTACCCATTAGCATCGTCACCATAAGATTCTCGTGCAGCCCTGAAAATGCAAACTAATAACTTACTGTAAACAAAATTTATTCTTTATAACCTAAAAAACTACTGGTAGAAATACTAATAATTCGCCTTCGCAGGATTAAGGTTACTTACGTAGGTAGTGTTATATTATTTTATAGTACTTACATTGCTGTTTTTACATTTCTCAGCTCTGCAGAATAAAAATCGGGGTTATTTTTGAAGAACATGATTGCGTCCACTTTAGGCAAGTTTCTGCTATCTGCTTTCACAAAATTGACATCCATGACGGAGTGGAAACCCATATTATAGGATGGAGATTGTAAAATATTACGATAATATTGTAAAATCTTATTAAAACAGATCAAAAACAATGACAGATCAGATTACTGTGTTGTGAGTTGTGACCAGGGTTGCCAGACGAGTGCAAGTGAATTATCGTATCGGTGTTCGAAAATTATCGTATAATTGCCAGAACCGCGCGAAAAGCGCTCTTTTGCAAAACAAAAAACAGAGTTAATCACTTACCAAAGTGAAAAGTACGGTAATCCAAATAATTTGGAACTCTAACTTTTTCAAACTTTTTTTTTTAAATTATCAAACTTTGACGTACTGTAATAAATATTGTATCGTACGTCGTTTTGGTGTCGAAATTATCGTACATGTACGATAATTATCGTACGTCTGGCAACGCTGAGTGAAAGGTTGCGCGCGAAAAACGTGACACGATCACTAGATTTTACTGCTCATATTTTTTCATACCGGGCGCTGTAACGGATCCATATGTATAAATAAATATCTATAGGTATTACAGTAAGTCTTGATAGACTAAAAGGAATCTGTCTATTGGGAAAAACATAACTAAGTTTTATTCAGTCGGGTGAGGATTAACCTCGAGTCGAGTGAATAGACAGTTATTGGAACAAATTAGCTCAGGGATTATTTCCGAGAAGCCAGGCTGCCGCCTGTCGGCCGTCATTCGAACCACGCGGTGCGCACGTTATAACAGATTGTCTAAGGTAATAAATGGCGCGAAAACTGGGAGCCGGAGCGATATAGGCGCCAGTCTGACTGGGTGCTGGCGGCGACCGACGCTTGCGCAGGCGCCTCGATGTCGGGTGGCTTGGATCACGCCATGTCTATAGGTGTGCGTGCGACTGCCCGCGCGCCGCCGAGGCTGCATCTGTGTGAAAGCTTATAAAACCACGGACGCACGGACGCTGGGGGATTCAGTTGAACAGACCACCACAGGAGAAGCACGCATTCAAAGGACAACTGCAAGGACGCCACGCTGCCCGACGACCCCACACATGGGCCGTGTCCATGACCTGCCAGCTAAGTAAGTCAGATGACACAGAAATAGGAAATCTTCATTCTACGAGGCACGTGAGTGTTTAATAGTGTTCAGTCGCTTTAAATTTATAGGTAATTATTGTTTGTTTTCCAGGTTTCATAGCTTATTTAAATGTGTGTTAATTTCCAGTCTATATTTAATAGGTTTTAATGCATTTATTTCAGGGTTTTATATTTATTTGATTAGGATAGGTAGTATGTAGGCCCGCAGTTGGACAAGGGATATGATAACCGTAGCCACGTTTGTAGGATGTGGGAAGGGACTGTCCACTGCTGGGACATTTGTCCAACAGAGACTGATGATATAACTGCTGTAGCCACGTGCGCAGGAAGTGGGAAGTTCTGAGTCCACTGCTGGGGAGAGATGATATCTATTCTGCAGCGGCTGATATGATGAAATCACTGAGGCCACGTGTGCGGACAAAGCTTTAGGGTTCCGTGAGCACGAGGTCCACTCAGTTCACTAATCTCATTCGGGATAATACGGCGCTATGCTGCCGAAAGGAAGGCTTATTTTATCGAACTGCCTTCACTGCAAGTGCCACGCGGCATTATAAGTTTTAGGGTTCCGTGAACACGAGGTTCACTCAGTTCACTAATCTCATTCGAGATAGTGCGGCGCTATGCTGTCGCAGGGGAAGGCCTATGTCATACTTGAGATGGCTGTTTACCAAGCTCCATGCAATATGGGCTAGATATGTAGTTCAGTGGTTCATAGATATGAACAACTCCTAATTTTACCAAATTTTAGCTAAATCTGTCCACACTTTTATGGGATAAATGTAATGGACTAACAAACAAACTATAGGCGTTCGAGCTTCGCCTATTCTGATACTAATGTAATTATAGATAGGTAGGTCCTATCTGTAGCTTATCACAAGCATGCCTTGGCAGAATTTCATCTGAATCGGACCAAGCGTCTAGGAAGGTATTGAGCAAACAAACGAACAGGTTAGGCGTTCGCGCCTTACTAATAGTGATTATAGTAAGACCGATTATGATGAAGGTAGCCGACCCATCCTGATGGTAACCGTAGCCAGGGTCAGTTAATATGTGCTAGTTTTAGAAACTAAATCTATTCTACAGTTTTGATTATTATGGGCGGGTGCTCACGGTGTCCGCGTCCTGTCGGCTTCTATTGCGTCCTGAACTAGCGCCTCGACCAAACACTTGGCTTACACGCCTTTTCGCTTTGACCTAGTTGTGATGCTGCGACTATGATTCGCGTGGGTCTCACATTGGGTTGCGACTGTGTTGGTTCGTTGTTCTTTTACGTTTAGCAAACCTGCTGGACTGTCAGTACTATCGCCCTTTATCAAGGGTTTACTACGTCTAAAGACAGCCGGCGGCACGCTGGATATCGTGTCCATTTCGCTTTAGTTATATAGACCGCAGGTCTTTATATCATTATATACAACTGTATGGCACAGTTCCAGGTCTAAGAACCATATTAGTAGATTAACTACTTATTTCACATTCCGTAGTGCTCTTCTCACAGGATGAGCGACATTCAAGTCGGAATATCTACTTTATTTTAGTACCTAGTGCTAATATGTATTCGCGAACAATCGCTGTTCGAAGGTATTAATCCTACCTGTCGAATAGGGATGGACAAGCTATGGCTGTAAAGACTCAGCTATAGTTCACACTATACACGTATAATAAGGCGCCTCACAAGCGTTTTATATACACTAGCTTTGGGATTCGGGTGGAACACGGCATAGCACACTTTACATTGTCGTGTAGCTTAATTAAAATACACTTGAAGAGGGTGGACTCTGATCATGTACCTTAGTGGCCTGCCAGAGACAGTAGCTAGCGGGGCTCACGTAGTTATAATTATCTGTGTAGAGCTAAAATCGCTCGTTCAATTACTTTGAGTTAGATGTACATTGTTTTAATCACCAAAATAATGCAGTACTGACGTCAGTCAAGTATTACGTTATTCCGAGCACTGGGGGCTAGCTACCCTTCCCAATTTGGGGGGGCCCAAAATAGGGACCAATCACAGTAGGGAAATTAGGGTTCCGCGCGAAATACTTCAAAATTATGGGTTAGACTACATCGTTCGTCCAAACACAACGTGATAGATTAATCTCTTAAAAATAACTTGTCATTCACCTTCAAAAAGACTCTGAGTTACTGCGATCACAATTAGGGTTCTCTAGACGATCTGGCCAAACGTTTAATCGTATTTTAAAATGCAATAAAAATCAAGTTTAGTTTACATACCTTTTATAGGTAGATAGCGGTAGGTTGTATGTTGTATGTACGTATGCGTATTATAGGTAGGTTTAGTTAGTTATATTTATATATTTATATTTATATATATTTGTATGTATAGGCTGGTGGGGCGTTACAATTTGATAAGCCGTGATCAGGATGAGAAGAGGGTCCAAAATATTACATTTGGATAGCCAAAATCAGGATTCGGAAACGGACGGTTACAGTGCTACCAAAGAACTTGGATGTCTGACATCTGATTTTCGCGTTCGTAGACTGAATCTTGTAGGTAGTCGTTTTGTATAATAAAACTTTGTGTTCAGTTATTTGTGATAAACATAGATAAATAACTTTAGTTGGCTTCGGTTCATGCCACAATTTGATGTTCGTGAAATGGAATGAAGTGCGAATGACAATTATAACTGAATGATTAATCTATCAAACAAAGAGAATTATTATTTTTATCCTATGTAGTTTTATAGTTTATAGGTTAATTTAAACCCCAGCTATTGTCTTATATCCGGGGGGTTGAATACAGGAGTCGACGAGTGAGTGAGTGCTCCCGTTGAATTCTTTTATATGACAGCGTATTTGAAGTAGGCATTGATAATATAATTTCTTCTCAATACTCCGTTGGTAAAATTCCGGATTTCAATAATTAAATAAGTTATTTGTTCGAAAGAAATATTTGGTAGGTACATATTCTAGTTGGTGTATAAGATGGGTAGTTAACGATTTAGTTCAGAGAAAAAGGTCTCTCATAATAATTGATAAATAAGGTAGTTGAACGTTACGAATAGCGTGTACTTATGTAGGCAGACGGGGCTGTGAAGTTGCACTTATTTAATAGGTTAGGTAATCTAAGTAAATTTTAGGTAGGTTATATACTATTTTGTATCGAAATATAGTAATATTTAAGTTATTTACATTTCGTAAAAGAAGCAGTTGTTACATTGAATGCCTACTGTCGTTGGAATCGCAAAAGGTCTGTGAAGGACATGCGATTTGCTTTTGATATTGTCGTAGGAACTTCAAGCTAGTGCGCTATGGCACAATAATATATCTGTAGCCTTGCAATTTACAGTCGCAAGTTCGATCCTGTTAGAGGTAATTTGTTTTAAAGATAAATTTTAATTTTATTTCTGTTAAGATTGTATATTAGGAGTATTAGCCTCGTAACTTGGTGTCGCCAGTTCGAGTCCCGAGGGAGGCAAATTTAGAAAAAAAAATATTATTTTAGTTCTTAATATATCTAGGTTGTAAACTAGAAATAGTTAGTATCTTCGCATACTAGGATCGCAGGTTCGATTCCTGTTGCGGGTGAAAAAAATAATATCTTTTTAATTTTAATTTATTTACGTTACATATTAGGAGTACCTAGTAGCTTCGCATACTAGGATCGCAGGTTCGATTCCTGTTGCGGTGGAAAAAAATATTTTTTAGTTTTAATTTATTTACATTATATATTAGGAATACCTAGTATCTTCGCATACTAGGATCGCAGGTTCGATTCCTGTTGCGGGTGAAAAAAATAATATCTTTTTAATTTTAATTTATTTACGTTACATATTAGGAGTACCTAGTAGCTTCGCATACTAGGGTCGCAGGTTCGATTCCTGTTGCGGTTGAAAAAAAATTTTTTAGTTTTAATTTATTTACGTTGTATATTAGGAACACCTAGTAGCTTCGCATACTAGGATCGCAGGTTCGGTTCCCGTTGCGGTTAAGAAAAAAAAATGAATGATAATAATTTTTGTTTAGTTTGGCTTGTTTCGTAGTAGGTCAAGATTTCCAAAAGTATATTAAGTGCACCTAGGGCCATTGGATGCGAGATAGGGTACATAATAAAGGTTTAATTTTAAATATCTACCAGGGACCTTGAGGTATAATGAGGTAAGGCCGCCGTATACGAGCCTTATGTTCGGATGTTGGGAATTTTAGAGTAACAGGGACAGGTACTGCTCTGAATTTTATTGTAGGAACTTTAAGACAGATACAGCTGTTGGGTAATAACTTTCAGTAAGTGAATTGGGTCTTTACGAACGGATTAGTTTATATGGTGGGTTATTCTAAGAAATAATTCGTTTTGAAAAAAGAAATACCTTCAAGGTAAATAGGCAAATTTTCATAAGGTGTGTGGGTACGTTTTGGCTACGATCGGTTGGGACATTCGGATAGAATGTAACTGGTAGCTGGCGGTTCATGCGAAGACTCCTGTCGTTGACGTTCCAACTTACAATTTATTAAGGTGGGTAGGTATAATAAATGGACTTAAGGGGTTTTATAGTGTTATATATCTATTATACTGGGAGTAGTCAGTGTTATGGTAGACAATATTTAATATTTCGGAAGTTTATTCTAGAACCTATTAGGGTAACTATGGTTTTATAAGTCTATTATGCGGGGGGTTGTGAATATAGGCATCTGAACTTAGTATTTTTACATAGCAGTATAGCGTAAGCGAACCGCAGTGGCATAAAGGATAGTTAAGATACGAGGAAAATATTTTAAATTAGTATCTCGGAATTTAGATATTCAAAATCAACATAAAGTAATTAGTTGAGGTCCACGGTACTCAGTCAATCAGACAAATTAAGGGATAGTCTTTATAAATGATAGATATGTATATGAATGTGGAAATAATAATATTAAATAATACATAATATATGAAATAATAAATATTTAATTTAGTATTTGTAATTTATCCTTGTTCAGTATTAGTTTTCGTATACTTTATTCTGCTCAGCCTTTATTAGTTGCTTGAGTGCCCGCATATAGTTTCACTTGTGTCTCTTCCGATCGACAAAGGATGCCGAAAGAGGTCGTTTGAAACGATAAGGCCGCCTTTGCATATAGTTGCGTGTTTTGCTAGATCATATGTGTTTCCTTTTGTATATTTGGCATACAATAGAGGATATTAATCTTATCCTATTTCAAAATAGAAAATTAAACCTGGGTTTTATTTTAAAATCTTTAAGGTCGGGGGGTTGACGAGTCTTCTACTAGGAATCAAAATAAAATCGGCTTGCGTGGTATGCTAGACGAAATATAATATTTTATAGGGCCACTGTATATACGCGGTAGGTAAGTAACCTTATGGTGCTAAAATGAATGAGTACGTCAGTATGCGCTAAGAATAATTTGTAGGCGTATTTTAAAATAGGTAGCATTTTGTTCTTCGTCATTTAAAAAAAATGATATAGGTAGGGTACACATAACAAAAATAACCATGGGATCAAATAATATAAACTTATTCGAAAATAGGATGTTTCGAAAAACCAGTTAAATATAATTTTAAATGAACTAGGTACTTATTTGATTTAGCTCATTTGAATCTAACATAATTCTTTTATTTATGTATCTAAGCTGCGGTATTCTACTGGAATAGGGTTACTTACATATATCTATGTAACTTGTTTTAAGTTTAATATCGTTTCACTGTAAGTGTAGGTGACTGGTAGGAAATCTAAATTTTACCTATAAATAATGCCTTCACTAGACTAAGTCGCGTCTAAGGTGTAGGTAAATTGAAATGACAATCATGGTACTTGTAGATGACAATAAATACATAAGTAGGCTAACTTTTAAATTTTAGTTAAAAACATTTTATAGAAAAGTTTTAGGTGTCTAATATATGCACTCTTTTACGCATTATTAAGTAGTGTTTTTAAAAGTGAACAATAGTAGTGTACTTGAGTCCCTTTAACGTATCTCGTGGGACTAGTTGGTTAAAAGGCTCGCTAGCGGAAGCAGGTTCCGGGGTGCGCGAGACGCAAGCTGATCGCGGGTGTGGAGAGAAGGGTAGCCGATATGTTGATTCGGATCCTGAGCTGTTTTGCCTACCGAAGTTCATTCAGCTTACGTTAGGTAGCTTGTGTGAAGGAGTAACAAACATACATACATCCGTACATGTAAGGTTTCGCGTGTGTATCATTGGTAATGATTTAAGTAGGTTAGGTGGGTAGAAAAGAAAACTTAGTTGTCTCTGGTTTAATTACCTACCTACATTTACTATATGTAAATGTTGGTAGATGAGTTTTGAAACATTTTGTTGTTTTGATAAAGATATCTAGGAAATAGCGCCTAGGATAAGTATATAAGGTACTTAAATAGGTAAATTATTCTAAAGGTGTAGGTACCTTAAACTTGCATATCAATTTAAATTAGAAAAACCTTTGAACGGTAAAAATAAATTATTTCCAACCATTTCACATTTCAGTGTAAAATAGGTAGATGAGATAAAATTCTAAAATAGGTACATACGTTTTAAGTAATTTAAAACATCATTCCAACCTAATAAATAAGGTCTTATCATTAGTTCAATCTTAAGGGTCATTCAGTACGAAACTTTTACTAGTATGTAGCTAGTTATTCGTATTATTCGGACAAGTAGGTAATTATTCGGATTATTCGGGTAAGATACATAAAAATGCATAGGGTATTATTCGGAACGTAG
Organism: Coleophora flavipennella; assembly: GCA_947284805.1. Taxonomy (NCBI): domain Eukaryota; kingdom Metazoa; phylum Arthropoda; class Insecta; order Lepidoptera; family Coleophoridae; genus Coleophora; species Coleophora flavipennella. Next base: position 12,973,616 of record OX369280.1, on the reverse strand, counting down.
GTAAGTTGGAGAATCTATAAGTTAGACGATTAGTCATAGGTTTATTTTTTAAGGAAGTCCTCACGAATTTATAGAAGAAACTCAAATAGTATAGACGTACGTAGTTCAAAAGATTTGGAGTGAAGTTGAGACAAACACATAGTCACATTATTAGATACATAGGGAGTACCTACACACTTCAATTTTGATTTTATTTGTTTAGCGCAATAGTTTTGTAAATCAGTCTTTAGCTGGAACATTCTACTTACTTTTAATTAAATACTGTACCAATAATTAGTTAATTGTATAATATTATAAAAAAGCAGGTAAATAGGTAGGGCGTGCTAGTAACTACTATTTCCTTCGAATGTTTTGATTGTGGCGCTGTTACGAGTGACATAGGCAGCTACTATAGGTATAGGTGTGACCTTTCGCCACAGAGAAGGTATGAAGGAGTTAGTTTGTCCTTTTTTCAATAGATGGCGCCACGGGTCATACATTTTGTTCAAAACATTTTTACGGTATCAATGTTTCAATGAAAAAAACAATGTTTCATAGAATTTCTAACTTACTAGGCGATAATAGAATTTATTCAATATGATGGAGATATTTTAGTTCATTCGATCGAATATTGATGCAAGACAAATGTCTTGTAGTTCGGCCTGTTTTCACAAGGTGTCGCTGACCATTTGAGGTTGCACAGTGAGTTTGTCACAGATATAAAAGTCTATCGACTTGCCGCTTATAAGTAGTGGCGCTAGCGTAGTTCAGGTGTCGCGTGCGTTTAGGAATTATTTGCAGTCGGGAACTTATCGCACGAAGAAAAAAAAAAGGGGGTTAGGTTTTATAAGTTTAAGTTAAAAGGAGACGCCATCGGAATGACAATTGTGATATTTTTTAATTAAATGTTTTAATATCTGTTGAGTTTTATTACCTAGTTTAAAAAAAAAAAAAAAAAAAAACCACTTGTCTTTTATTTCGATAACCCGGTAAAATGTGTAAAGGTATGTTTGAATAACAGGTACAGCGAAGCTATGTTATTTCAACATTAGCATATCTACGCTTTTGGTGAATGGCTGATTTTAGTAATCAAATTAGAAGGTACAGTAGGATTATAATAAAAATATTATAATCTTGCTAAATGTAGTAAAATTACGCATGAATAGGAAAGGTAGGGAGTCGGTATTAGTTTTATAAGGTTGCGGTTAGTTTTAAGTTTGCAATGATGCATGCTGCTTCAATTATTATATATAGGTTGTGCCGGGTTGTGGTGAAAGTAGGTCATCTTTGGTGCATTGAATATTAGCGCTCATTTATTTTCAACTTTCAGAACTGATTTTAGAACGAAGTCACAATCTGTCATTGGAAGTAAATATTATTTTCTTTTGCAAGATGAGGGTTTTGGTTATAAACTAAAGTGAGAATTGTGTTTAAATACTTGAAAATAGGTCTACATATTCTCTTGTGTTGACTACAATAAATATCCTGGCTGAAGATAAGGATTTGTTGACCTTTCCAGGATTGGAATATTACAAAAGGATATTTGAGAGTGATGTGAAAAGTGGTTTTGAGTGAGTTGCTTTGATATTTTGGGGGTAAATTAAGGGAAAGTGTGGTCTTGAAGGAGAGTCAACAAATACTGGATATCTGAGTCAGCTGTTGGCACACGCTGTCCTACTTCATGAATACAAAAATAGTACGAACCAACAATTTGTTCTTTTGAGTCTTACATTACGTTGGTTTGGGCTAATTACTCTACCAGAAGCTAAGAACTGGACTTATACACTATACATACTCCAAGGTAAGATTCTATTGTCACTTGGGGGAAGCTCTATTTGGAGAACTTGGCTGATTGTCGCGGGAGCCGCTTGTGTTATATCACAGACAGTTTGGAGAGGTAAACTAGATTGACAATTTACTAATGCGCTTATGCCAGTAGAGGTTCCTGGTGCGTGGGGAATTGGAAGCTAGTGGTCCACTCAATGTATACGCCTATGCGCGAAACGTAGCAGTGGCTTCGACTCACAACCGAAATGCCCGTTCGAACTCCTCTGTGATGGCGGGAGCTGGTCCTGTGCTAATCCGGTTTTGTTTATGGTTGAGCGTATCAATCAAGGGACAATAAATGACATGCCTGGTTTAAATACACACCACACGTGGGGGAGAATGTGCCAACAGGAAATTTTAATAGTTATTAGCTATTTTGAAAATTTCAAAAAGACAATTCTCTGAATTCTATTTTTAAAAGTTTTCAGGGGGTTGGATTGTAACGGATCCATATGTATAAATAAATATCTATAGGTATTACAGTAAGTCTTGATAGACTAAAAGGAATCTGTCTATTGGGAAAAACATAACTAAGTTTTATTCAGTCGGGTGAGGATTAACCTCGAGTCGAGTGAATAGACAGTTATTGGAACAAATTAGCTCAGGGATTATTTCCGAGAAGCCAGGCTGCCGCCTGTCGGCCGTCATTCGAACCACGCGGTGCGCACGTTATAACAGATTGTCTAAGGTAATAAATGGCGCGAAAACTGGGAGCCGGAGCGATATAGGCGCCAGTCTGACTGGGTGCTGGCGGCGACCGACGCTTGCGCAGGCGCCTCGATGTCGGGTGGCTTGGATCACGCCATGTCTATAGGTGTGCGTGCGACTGCCCGCGCGCCGCCGAGGCTGCATCTGTGTGAAAGCTTATAAAACCACGGACGCACGGACGCTGGGGGATTCAGTTGAACAGACCACCACAGGAGAAGCACGCATTCAAAGGACAACTGCAAGGACGCCACGCTGCCCGACGACCCCACACATGGGCCGTGTCCATGACCTGCCAGCTAAGTAAGTCAGATGACACAGAAATAGGAAATCTTCATTCTACGAGGCACGTGAGTGTTTAATAGTGTTCAGTCGCTTTAAATTTATAGGTAATTATTGTTTGTTTTCCAGGTTTCATAGCTTATTTAAATGTGTGTTAATTTCCAGTCTATATTTAATAGGTTTTAATGCATTTATTTCAGGGTTTTATATTTATTTGATTAGGATAGGTAGTATGTAGGCCCGCAGTTGGACAAGGGATATGATAACCGTAGCCACGTTTGTAGGATGTGGGAAGGGACTGTCCACTGCTGGGACATTTGTCCAACAGAGACTGATGATATAACTGCTGTAGCCACGTGCGCAGGAAGTGGGAAGTTCTGAGTCCACTGCTGGGGAGAGATGATATCTATTCTGCAGCGGCTGATATGATGAAATCACTGAGGCCACGTGTGCGGACAAAGCTTTAGGGTTCCGTGAGCACGAGGTCCACTCAGTTCACTAATCTCATTCGGGATAATACGGCGCTATGCTGCCGAAAGGAAGGCTTATTTTATCGAACTGCCTTCACTGCAAGTGCCACGCGGCATTATAAGTTTTAGGGTTCCGTGAACACGAGGTTCACTCAGTTCACTAATCTCATTCGAGATAGTGCGGCGCTATGCTGTCGCAGGGGAAGGCCTATGTCATACTTGAGATGGCTGTTTACCAAGCTCCATGCAATATGGGCTAGATATGTAGTTCAGTGGTTCATAGATATGAACAACTCCTAATTTTACCAAATTTTAGCTAAATCTGTCCACACTTTTATGGGATAAATGTAATGGACTAACAAACAAACTATAGGCGTTCGAGCTTCGCCTATTCTGATACTAATGTAATTATAGATAGGTAGGTCCTATCTGTAGCTTATCACAAGCATGCCTTGGCAGAATTTCACCTGAATCGGACCAAGCGTCTAGGAAGGTATTGAGCAAACAAACGAACAGGTTAGGCGTTCGCGCCTTACTAATAGTGATTATAGTAAGACCGATTATGATGAAGGTAGCCGACCCATCCTGATGGTAACCGTAGCCAGGGTCAGTTAATATGTGCTAGTTTTAGAAACTAAATCTATTCTACAGTTTTGATTATTATGGGCGGGTGCTCACGGTGTCCGCGTCCTGTCGGCTTCTATTGCGTCCTGAACTAGCGCCTCGACCAAACACTTGGCTTACACGCCTTTTCGCTTTGACCTAGTTGTGATGCTGCGACTATGATTCGCGTGGGTCTCACATTGGGTTGCGACTGTGTTGGTTCGTTGTTCTTTTACGTTTAGCAAACCTGCTGGACTGTCAGTACTATCGCCCTTTATCAAGGGTTTACTACGTCTAAAGACAGCCGGCGGCACGCTGGATATCGTGTCCATTTCGCTTTAGTTATATAGACCGCAGGTCTTTATATCATTATATACAACTGTATGGCACAGTTCCAGGTCTAAGAACCATATTAGTAGATTAACTACTTATTTCACATTCCGTAGTGCTCTTCTCACAGGATGAGCGACATTCAAGTCGGAATATCTACTTTATTTTAGTACCTAGTGCTAATATGTATTCGCGAACAATCGCTGTTCGAAGGTATTAATCCTACCTGTCGAATAGGGATGGACAAGCTATGGCTGTAAAGACTCAGCTATAGTTCACACTATACACGTATAATAAGGCGCCTCACAAGCGTTTTATATACACTAGCTTTGGGATTCGGGTGGAACACGGCATAGCACACTTTACATTGTCGTGTAGCTTAATTAAAATACACTTGAAGAGGGTGGACTCTGATCATGTACCTTAGTGGCCTGCCAGAGACAGTAGCTAGCGGGGCTCACGTAGTTATAATTATCTGTGTAGAGCTAAAATCGCTCGTTCAATTACTTTGAGTTAGATGTACATTGTTTTAATCACCAAAATAATGCAGTACTGACGTCAGTCAAGTATTACGTTATTCCGAGCACTGGGGGCTAGCTACCCTTCCCAATTTGGGGGGGCCCAAAATAGGGACCAATCACAGTAGGGAAATTAGGGTTCCGCGCGAAATACTTCAAAATTATGGGTTAGACTACATCGTTCGTCCAAACACAACGTGATAGATTAATCTCTTAAAAATAACTTGTCATTCACCTTCAAAAAGACTCTGAGTTACTGCGATCACAATTAGGGTTCTCTAGACGATCTGGCCAAACGTTTAATCGTATTTTAAAATGCAATAAAAATCAAGTTTAGTTTACATACCTTTTATAGGTAGATAGCGGTAGGTTGTATGTTGTATGTACGTATGCGTATTATAGGTAGGTTTAGTTAGTTATATTTATATATTTATATTTATATATATTTGTATGTATAGGCTGGTGGGGCGTTACAGCGCCTTATATGAAAATCGCTTTTATCGCAAATTTTTAAAATAATGCCAAAACTATCTATTTTAAAATTATAAAAATACGTATTTGAGATTCTCAAAATAAGCCCTTTCATTTGGTATGTTACTAGATATATTTTTAAAAACATTGCTTTAATTTTCTAATTTATCTCTCAAAGGCAGCCCCCATTTTTTAAATTATTTTATATAAGTTACCCGACCGTCTTTGTGTCACCAATTTACATCATCATCATCATATCAGCCGAAGGAAGTCCACTGCTGGTACCAATGTGTACCAAATTTCAATTCAATCGGTCTATAGTTATATAGGTACTATAGTTTCCGAGCAAATTGCCAATGACCACAGAAAAGAAGAATTATTCTATAGAACGCTGATATTGATTTTTTAGTACTAACACCGAGCGAGCCATTACACATACAGCACACTACAAACAGGTTGATGCTATTGGGTATTTTTTTAAAGTAACCTCCCCCAAAAACAAAAAACAAACCTATAAAATCATTGAATAAATGTAGACTTAAAACTGTATGACTTATGATTGAGTTTATGAAAATTGACAGAATGACAATCGTAAGGTGATACCAGGATAGTAAAACTGCCCAGTTTAATTGATGAGCACTAAAAGTTTAAAGAGCTAGACTTACCCGACACTATACCGAAGATATCCCGGACGTCAGCCTGTACGAGATTAGAATGGCTCTTAAACAGCTTAAAAACAATAAGGCACCGGGTGATGATGGAATTACGGCTGAACTTCTGAAAGCAGGTGGAACACCGGTACTTAAAGCTCTTCAGAAATTATTTAATTCCGTTATACTTGAAGGACAAACGCCTAAGGCATGGCACAGAAGTGTGGTCGTGCTTTTCTTCAAAAAGGGCGACAATACCCTGCTGAAGAACTACAGACCCATCTCACTTCTGAGCCATGTCTACAAACTGTTTTCGAGGGTCATTACGAATCGTCTCGCACGCAGGTTTGACGACTTCCAGCCTCCCGAACAAGCCGGTTTCCGAAAAGGATTTAGTACCATAGACCACATACATACGCTGCGGCAGATTATACAGAAGACCGAAGAGTACAATCAGCCACTATGCTTGGCGTTCGTGGACTATGAGAAAGCCTTCGATTCGGTCGAAACCTGGGCTGTGTTACAGTCTCTCCAGAGGTGCCAAATTGACTATCGATACATCGAAGTGCTGAAGTGTTTGTATGAAAACGCCACCATGTCGGTTCGCCTCCAGGATCAAAACTCGGAACCTATCCAGCTGCAGCGAGGGGTGAGACAGGGAGACGTTATATCTCCGAAACTGTTCACCGCCGCCCTGGAAGATGTTTTTAAGCTTTTGGACTGGGGTGGACTCGGCATCAATATCAACGGCGAGTACATCACCCACCTTCGATTCGCTGACGATATCGTGGTCATGGCTGAGACTATGGACGACTTAGGCACAATGCTCGATGGCCTCAGTAGAGCCTTTCAACAAGTGGGTCTTAGAATGAACATGGACAAGACGAAAATTATGTCAAACATCCGTGTCATACCTACTCCTCTGAAGGTTGGAGGCTCTACACTCGAAGTTGTTACCGAATATGTATACCTGGGACAAACAGTCCAGTTAGGTAGGTCCAACTTCGAGAAAGAGATCAATCGTCGAATCCAACTCGGCTGGGCAGCGTTCGGGAAGCTTCGCAATATCTTTACGTCCCAGATACCGCAGTGTCTTAAGACCAAGGTCTTCGACCAATGTGTGTTGCCAGTGATGACGTACGGAACTGAGACATGGTCGCTTACTATGGGCCTCATAAGAAGGCTCAAGGTCACCCAAAGGGCAATGGAGCGTGCTATGCTCGGAGTTTCTCTGCGTGATCGAATCAGAAACGAGGAGATCCGTAAGAGAACCAAAGTAACCGACATAGCTCTCAGAATTGCTAAACTTAAGTGGCAGTGGGCGGGGCACATTGCTCGTAGAACAGATGGCCGTTGGGGCAGTAAAGTTCTCGAGTGGCGACCACGCACCGGAAAGCGTAGTGTAGGCAGGCCTCCCACTCGGTGGACCGATAACCTGGTGAAGGTCGCGGGAAGCCGCTGGATGCGGGCAGCGCAGAACCGGTCGTCGTGGAGATCCTTGGGGGAGGCCTATGTCCAGCAGTGGACTTCCTTCGGCTGATATGATGATGATGATGAAAAGTTTAAAAAATAATGTGACTATATAAAACTAAAGAAATATTATGTAATATTGTGCAATTAATTAAAAAACATTTATTTCGAATTAAATTTCAGATCGTAAGATTAGAAGTAAAGTTATTCAATTGAAACTTTCCGTGCAATATTTTTTCCAAAGATGGTATCATTTTCATAGTGTTGTGGTTATAGTTAGACATTTTTTAGTATCGATAGATTATATTAGGAGTGCAAGGTATGATTGGTTTTTCAATTACTACGCCGATTGCTTCGAAAGTTACCACGGATTCTTAGTCAGAGACCTCAAGGACCTTCAGATATCGATTAGGTGTTTATTAAAATTTCATTCTCATAACTTTCATTTTAGTATAACATAATTATATTTTATTTCCCTTATCAAGACTAATCGATTGACTTGGTTGACTTAGTTACTATATACAATGTAATGTAACTATAACTATACATAAATATTTTGTACTTACAAAAAAAAGTAATAATTAGCTACCTAATATTTTATATTTACCGTAGTTCGCGGACTTCGTACTTGCTCTATGTAAATAATTTTTGCTGTTTATATCTATTAATTATGCGTTGCTTAGCAACCTTATTCTGTTGATTTCGAATTTTCTGTTTTTACGAATGGGTCACAAATTATTACTTTTGTTTCCGCCACATACCTGTAAATATTTTTTGTATGTTTTTTAAGCCTGGAAATACTTTAATGCTTATAATCATTCACTTCATTCAAAGAAAACTCTATTTAACTATAATTTTTACTTTTATAAGATAATTACCTACATAAAGAAAAAAATATTAATGAACAAATCAAACACGGTCATCTAGCCCCAAACTATGTTTTCCAGTACTGTGGATTGTAAATAGGTAAAAAGTAAAGAAAATATTAAAACGACCGATAAGTACTGAAAACAGTATGCAAAGGTCTACATGAGGCAGTGCGGAACATTTTATGCATTTCTTGTGTGGTGTAACCACAAAGCGATCATCGCTGAAATGCTTTGAGTAAACAGTGCTTGATTTTGTAGGAAACAAATTCTTACGTTCTGTAGTTCTGATCTACTTTTCCTTCAATTCGGGAAAATAAAAAAAATATCGTTGAAAAATATCGACAACACCCTCACACTAAATAACAAGAAACCAAAAATAAAAATTCATATTTTTATATAATTATTGGTTTTCATTTAGGTTTTTCACTTACACATGGTAAGAAATTCCTCCATTTATTAAATTTACCTTGCCAGTTGCATTTTTGCACCTTATTATTGACCATTTCGGCAATTTTGACACCGAAACACACGCAGCTCTGCCTGCCATGAAATTGTGCAATTTCTGCGCAGTACAATCATTTACGAATGACAGCAACATGCCTCGTTGTGCAAGAAGCTAACACGCTGCCACGCCTCCTTCAGCAATCTATCGGAGCGGCAAAAAATTTTCTTATCTGTGGCTATGACAGACCGATGAATGTGATCCTATAATGGTTCCTTTTATACCTTTTGAAGTACGGAAGTCAAAAAACGAGCATACAAAACGCAAACTTATGGTCTTTCAAATTTTTATATCAAACATTCAAATAAAGAATAGAATGAGATAAAATTTTTATCAGTTTTTTTTTATTAGTCTATTTTACTGCCATTATATTTATATTTAAATTGAATTACTTGAACCGAAATTAATTATAAGCCAGTCGGTTTACAATATTGTACAGTTCATATTATTTTTCAAGACTTTAACTAAACCCTGATAGGGTTTGATCGTCACGCATTCAACCATTCGGCACGATTCTCAAACAGACAACAGCCACAGATTTCAGACTGAAAGTATTTCATAACGAACATAAAAAATAATGCTATTTGTTATGGATTTCACAAAATTAAAAAGACTTGGGTTATTTGCCAGGGTGAACGTAGAATGTTAGCTTTTAATAATTTTGAACAAAAAAAAACGACTTCAAAGAAGAAACTAAGGTTCCCCTTGATTTCTCTGAGATGCCATCATTAGATACTGGTTTTCGTATCATAGTACTACCCTTGGGATATCTCCTTTATTACAAAAAGAAAATCATCAAAATCGGTTCATAAACATACATAAAAAAATAAATATATACGGTCGAATTGAGAAACTTCCTCCATTTTTTGAAATCGGTTAAGCAAGAAACTAAGGTTTCCCTCAATTTCCCTGGGATGCCATCATCAGATACTGGTTTCTGTATCATGGTCCTACCCTTGGGATATCTCCTTTCTAACAAAAAAAGGAATCATCAAAATCGGTTCATAAACACACATTAAAAAAATAAATATATACGGTCGAATTGAGAAACCTCCTCCTTTTTTTTTTAAATCGGTTAAAAAAACTGTATTGAAAAAAATCCCTCTCGTCTGTCCACTTGTGAATAGGCGCTAATACTGTATGATCTCACTGAATTAAGCAAGTTATCAAAGGTCTGAGATATAAATTATTTTAGACAGATTTTAAACCCCTAGACGAAGTTTGACTATCCATACACAAATTTTTAAGTCTTGTCGAGTAATATTTTTTTTTTTTTTTACAACATTGCATTTTCACCCAGTTCTGAACTACATTTAAGGTTTATAAGCAAGTTAGTTGAAAATCGAGAGTTTATGCTTTTTGTTTTGTCGAGTATTATTATGTTTTAATCATTTTTGGGGTTCCGTCAAAAGGAGAAAAGGAACCCCTAGAGTCTAGAGGATCACTTCGTTGTCCGTCTGTCTTTCTGTATGTCTGTCAAGGCCCGTTTTCTTAGGAATGCGTAAAGGGTTGAAATTAATATAATGGAGCTGTAAAAAATGAAACTTCTAAGTCAACCCAATACAATCATTTTCGAAAAACTTGAAAGCTTTTAGGTACAAGTAAGCTTTTATTTGAAAATAGTTTTTAATCTCAAAAATCAAATACTGAAATGAATATATACGCGGATCCAAATTTAAAAAAAGGCGTGCACACTCAAAATTTTCTAGGATTCTATTGAAAATATAAGACGATCCTGGGACCATAATTCTACATTCATATTTCATGATCAGATCAACTTTAAAATACCATAAGGATCTATTGTCATCGGGAATACGGCTTTATTCCAAATTTCAGCTTAATCGGACCCCTGGATGTCGCTTTAAAAATCTAAAAAAGATTTGAACTAAACAAACATACATACATACATTCATTACAAGTTAAATAGAAGCTTTTAAAAATACGGCCATTTATGCTACACAAATGTTGACGCTCGCAAGTAATCAAAACCAACAGGGTACTTCCCGTTGACCTAGAATAAAATTTGGCACAAGGAAACACAGCACAAGTAAAGTAATAAATCCGAAAATCGAAATTTTTAATTTTATAATTATAAAAAAAATATTTGCGATAACAAATTTATATTTTCGGTTGGAAAATTATATTTCACAGTCATCTGGTTAGATCTGCCCTTTGATTGAAAGGCTAGTCCGCTAAATGAATGGCGAAATTCAATTAAACGACTAAAGGACAACTGGGCAAGTCATTGAATGTGATGTTCAATGGGTTCAAGTCGTTGAATGGGATATTCCGAATATACTCCGAATAAAAAACCGACGATTTCTTCTTCAGCGAAGCATTCTGCTACCCGAGGCTCTTTGCCTGTATAATCAATCAAACGTGACCGAACCTAGTATCGCTCGCTTCGCTCCTTCATTAACAGTTTTTTTTTAGAAAAAGCAAAATTTTTGCCAACTCCCTTTCCGTTGTATGGAATTTTACGTCCGCCATGTTCAAAGCGCTAGCTTACAATCAGCCAACTAGTTGAACGTTGAGAACCGCCTGTTCAACTTTCGGGATAGTCATTCAATTGAATGTTGTCATTCAATCAACGGGCTGTCTGTTGGACAAAGCCAACTGACCAAGCTGAAGACTGCGGAACGCCGGATCATATCGTCTAACACTGAGTAGCTGGAAGAAGTTGAGAAGTTCTACGGACAATTGTACACGATCATACGTCTGCCTGTCAGCGATCTGGCTAAGGACCCAAGAGCCAGACTAACCCGAGACTATACCGAAGATATCCCGGAAGTCAGCCTGTACGAGATTAGCATGGCTCTCAAACAGCTCAAAAAAAAAATTAAGCACTGGGTGATGATCGAATTATGGCTAAACTTCTGAAAGCAGGTGGAACAGCGGTACTTAAAGTTTTTTAGACGTTATTTAATTCCGTTATACTTGAGGGACAAATGCCTAAGGTATGGCACAGAAGTGTGGTCGTGCTTTTCTTTAAAAAGAGCGATAATACCCTGCTGAAGTACTACAGACCCATCTCACTTCTGAGCCATGTCTACAAGATGTTTTCGAGATTCATTACGAATCGTCTCGCATGCAGGTTTAATGACTTCCAGCCTCCCGGACAAGCCGGTTTCCGATAAGGGTTTAGTGCCTTAGACCACATACATCCACTGCCGCAGATTATACAGAAGACCGAAGAGTACAATCAGCTACTATGCTTAGCGTTCGTGGACTATGAGAAAGAATTTGATTCGGTCGAAACTTAGGCTGTGTTACAGTCTCTCCAGCGGTGCCAACTTGACTATCGATATATCGAGGTACTAAAGTGTTTGTAAGAAAACGCCACCATGTCAGTTCGCCTCCAGGATCAAAACTCGGAACCTATCCAGCTGCAGCAAAGGTGAGACAGGGAGACGTTATGTCCCGAAACTGTTCACCACCGCCCTGGAAGATGTTTTTAGCTTCTGGACTGGGCATCAATATCAACGACGAGTACATAACCCACTTCCGATTTGCTGAGGTCATTACTGAGACTATGGACGAAAAAAAAGAAAGAAAGAAATAAAGTTTATTCGGCAAAAAATTAATAGAAAAATAACGACGACTTAGTCACAATGCTCGATGGTCTCAGTAGAGACTCTCAACAAGTAGGTCTTAGAATGAACATGGACAAGACAAAATTATGTCAAACGTCCGTGTCATACGTACTCCTCTGAAGAATGGAGGCTCTACACTCAAAGTTGTTACCGAATAAGTGTGCCTGAGACAATCAATCCAGTCAGGTAGGTATAACTTCGAGAAAGAGATTAATCGTCGAATCCAACTCGGCTGGGCCGCTGCCCAGCCCAACGCTTTGGGGAAGCTTCGCAATATCTTTGCGTCCCAGATACTGCAGTATCTTAAAACCAAGGTCTACGACCAATGTGTATTGCCAGTGACGACATACGGAACTGAGACAAGGTCGTTTAATATGGGCCTCATAAGAAGGCTCAAGGTCACCCAAAAGGCAATGAAGCATGCTATGCCCGGAGTTTCTCTACGTGATCGGAGCTAAACTTAAGTGGCAGTGGGCGGGGCACATAGCTCGTAGAACAGATGGCCGTAGGGGTAGTAAAGTTCTCAAGTGGTGACCGTGCACATGAAAACTTCTCATAGGTAGGCCCCCCTCGGTGGACCGATAATCTGGTGAAGGTCGCGGGAAGCCGCTGGATGCGGGCAGCGCAGAACCGGTCGTCATGGAAATCCTTGGGGGAGGCCTATAATGATGATAATTAAGCACAAAAATTGAGCACCCCATTCATTTTTCGACATTCTCATATAAACAAAATCCGGTTCCATTATCACATCTAATAAAAGAACAAATAAAAAGAAAGTTTTCTTTCGTAACACAAATAATAGATTCGGCGCCCTGTCGTGCGGGGGAAGTCTTAGTTCTATTTAAGTTGCCTAAAAGGAAATGAAAGGAAATCAGGCCCGCCCGCGCCTCCGTAGCCTTTATCGAAACCCATCGTAATATTGCTGTGGACTTTAGGGCTTGTGCACAAATCACGCGAGGTTTTTTCTGCCCTTCCCTCCCCCTGGTGATATTTGGTGAGGTTCTTGGGCACCTCTTCACAACCTCACTTGTATTTTTCTTATTCAACCTTATTTATATATAGCGAGCGCGGGGCCAAGCGCGATCGAGGCCACGCGTGCTAAAATTTCGTAAAAAAGACTCTTTTGAAGTAGATAATATATCACAAGTGAATATTTATTAAAGTGAAACTTTTATTATATCGTCTCAAATTTTTTCGTCTGTGTGTTGCATGTCGCGTGACGGTCGCTTTCGTCTTACGGTATGATCTTTTCGTCCTCTGTACCGTAGCGAGAGCAGCCATGATCGTTTCGTCCTCTGTAGTTTATATAAGTCCAATAAATAAATTCAGTATAATAAGTTTCACTTTTACCGTGGTTTCATAAAACTACACACTTACTTTTTTTGTTTAATGAAACCGAGAAAAACTATTTACTCATGTGTTAGATTTTTTGAAGTGAAAACTTCTTTAGCGGCGTTGTGCACTTTTTTTGTCATTACAGCTCATATACGTCCCCACCGAGGGGCTCGAGCCTACCCTGAATCAGGGCGATTAGGCCTTAGTCGACCACGCGAGCCCAGTGCGGGTTGGTCGACTTCACACACAACCTTCGAGTTTCTTCGCAGGCGTGTGTAGGTTTCCTCACGATGTTTTCCTTCACCGTTAAAGCAATCGGTAAGTATGTACGTAAGTTTTAAGCGTCGGTGGCTCAACCGGTAACGACTCGGTCCATCTAACCAGAGGTACCGGGTTCAAATCTGGATGGCCAATGTACCAATGAGTTTTTCAAAACTTTTTTTGTAATGGGTAAAAAATGTTAAACTCGCGTCAGGACACGTGACCTGATCGAAAATTCGTAAGACGGATGGAGTAGTGAAAACTTCTTTAGCGGCGTTGTGCACTTGTTTTGTAATGGGTAAAAAATGTTAAACTCGCGTCAGGACACGTGACCTGATCGAAAATTCGTAAGACGGATGGAGTTGATTTTTTGTTGATTTTTCCGAGATATAAACTTTTTAATGTAATATAAATGCACAACGTTAATATTCAATTTTTCACTTCTGCCGGTACTCCCGGAGTGCAACCCGTCGTTTTTTTCTTTGTGTGTTTGCTGTAGAAAAGTACACGTGAGGTACGTTAGTACTAATATATATACTGTGCGTGAGGTATCCTTATACCCTCCCCCCCCTCCCACAACGTGATCTGTCGTGATTTTTTGTGACCCCTATTGAATCTCACGTGATTTGTAGACAAGCCCTTACCTACGAGTTCTTTATTAAATCGACTACGATAGAATCGCGTCTAGGCTAGTACGCTTTCTTGAACTTATTTTTATCTTTTAGGTCTTCTGATCATAATTTTCTATTTCAGTGCTAGATTATTGAATTTATTTTCTCATGGCTCCTGCCGTCTATTATTATCATTCTCAAATATGTAATTAAAGCCTCTCTGCCAGGAGCACCTACAGTGGAAGCACAGTCGGCTGGAGTTCAGTGCGACGGGGAGAGAAAGCGTCGAAATATCCGGTCATAATCGAGGAGGACTGCTTTTTGGGTTGCTGCAATTATTGGTCTGCCACGGAGATCCAGCCGCCTTAGGTGACGTTCAAGGTCGGCTGACATTAGCCCGTTCACGGATAGGACTACGGGGATGATTTCGGTGGATTTCACTCGCCATATATCAGTAACCTCGAGTGCCAGGTCCAGGTACTAGGTCCTTTTATCTGCATCAGCCTGCAAGAAGTTTCATCGTATGGGATAGTGATATCAACTAATTATTATTATTTATTTTTATTGTCTCATATATTGTTAGTAGATCCTAACCTCAGAAACGAATCAGAAACGAGGAGATCCGCAAGAGAACCAAAGTAACCTACATAGCTCACAGAATCGCTAAACTGAAGTGGCAGTGGGTAGGGCACATAGCTCGTAGAACGGATGGCCAATAGGGCAGTAAAGTTTTCCAGTGGCGACCGCGCACCGGGAAACGTAGCGTCGGCAGGCCTCCCACGCGGTGGACCGACGACCTGGTGAAGATAGCAGGAAGCCGATGATTGCGGGCAGCGCAGGACTGGTCGTCGTGGAAATCCTCGGGGGAGGCCTTTGTACAGCAGTGGACGATTTTCGGATGATATGATGATGATGATGATGAACCTATGTGTTAGTACATGTGAGCAACGGAAAGAGATGAACGGACAGTTCGGCCTGTCAGCAACTTGCTTATGTATATATACTCTAAGGCGTGCAGTCATTCTCAGGATGATGTTGGTGCTGCCCCGTACCACACCCTGGACACTTCATACAGCGGGCCAGAAATGACATTTCAAAAAAGGAATGACGGGTCAAACAAAATGGCGGCGTAATCCTATACGTTCGACAACCAAACAGTAACCAATCTGTATCAGTCTGGGTGGCGAGGGGGTGAGGTCGCAATCTAGAGTGCGGCAGGGAGTGTCCATTCTGTATGCAAGTTCTAATATATATACTTTGCCCGTACCCTGCGCACCAGAGACGCGGTGCGCTTGCACATGGTAGCGCGGAAGCAGCCGTGCCGCATCCCCGCGTCCCGCGAACATGCCCGAAGCGCTACAGCGACGAGGCAGCCCTATCAGCACCCTGAAAGCGTTATTATATTGGACACTGAGGGCTTCGTACAAAGAAAAAAAGATAAGAAGTATAAAGATGTACAATACTCCAGTGAAAAAACGTGCAAATCTGCGGGCTATAATGTTGTCTCTTACCGACAAAGCCGTATGTATGTGTGAATGTATGTATGTATGTATGTTGCTTTATTCCACGATGTCTTCTAAACGGCTTGAAAGATTTTAGAGTGCGAGGAATTGTTAAATTCGTCTTGATCCCGTGAGTGACATGTGTTTCATTTTTACCCGACTAAAAAAAGATGATAGTTAATGTTTTTATTCTTTCGTGTTTTATTAAATTATTAATGTAATGTTAATTGTTGTTGGATGTAATTTCTTTTATAAAGTAAGAGTATTAAAATGAATTAATCAGCTTATTAATATTTTTTCAATTTTGCCGAAGTTGTAGTACAAAAGATGTTCTGTTTTGTGAATAGAATCTTTAGAAGGTTTCTCGTAAATTAATCTTAAATTAATCATTTTGAACCGCCTCCGTGGCGTCATGATTACGTCCATTATCTTCACATCAGAAGTTTGCGTCTTGGATTCCCGGCGGAGTCAAACTTTGTGGATTCGGTTTGGTTGGCTAGCTTCCATCATATTATCTGTCTTGTTGCCACCAAATATCAACGTTCACAGCATAGATGTGTTCCGGCTTGAAGAAAAGATAGCCGGTTCCCTAATGCGTTGGGAAATCTTGGTAAGCCCGCTTCCATCTTCGGTATCATCGTCATTTACCATCAAGTGAGATGATGCCAAGGGCTTACCAATTGTGAATAAAAAAAATTAGAACTAGAGGTATAAATAATTATACATTTTATAGTATGAAGTTCATTAACATCTCTTAAATGTCCCCACTGCTGTAGCTCGGGTTTCCACCCGAGCTCGGGAAGGCTGGGCCATACACCACACTCGGGGCGGGGGGCCAAGTCCGGGTTAGTGGAGGTTGTAGGGCTCGTGCCAAACCTCACTGTCATAAATTCTCCTTAATACTTACGTACATATACTCACCGATTGCTTTAACGGTGAAGGAAAATATCGTAAGGAAACCTGCACACACCTGCAAAGAAACTCGAAGGTTGTGTGTGAATTCGACCAAACCGCACTGGGCCCGCGTGGTCGACTAACGCCCGATCGCCCTAATTCAGGATAGGCTCGAGCCCCTCGGTGGGGACGTATATGAGCTGATATGATGATGAAATTCTCCAAGCCGCTTATTAGGCATCTAACAAGACTAAAGAATCCCCTGGAAGCTCTAGTTTCCACACAAACATAGTACGTCTTTAATTCAATAACAACATGCCGGATTGAATTCAAAGTTTTCAAATATATTGAGTAGACATAATGATGTTCGCAATCAGTTTTCATCGTAGTAATGTATTTTTTTTATTATTATTATATCGGCTCATATACGTCCCCACCGATGGGCTCAAGCCTACCCTGAATCAGGGCGATTAGGCCTTAGTCGAACACGCGGGCCCAGTGCTGGTTGGTCGACTTCACACACAACCTTCGAGTTTCTTTGCAGGCGTGTGCAGGTTTCCTCACGTTGTTTTCCTTCACCGCTAAAGCAATCGGTAAGTATATGTACGTAAGTTTTTGAAAAACTCATTGGTATATTGGCCGTCCAGATTTGAACCCAGTACCTCTGGTTAGATGGACCGAGTCGTTACCGGTTGAGCCACCGACGCTTTTTTAGTAATGTATACAATAAGTATAATTAAAAGAAGGCTTAAATAAGGATTGTACTAAAATTTTAAAGCTGCTCTTATTTTTTAAGCTGTATATTAGTACATCGAAAATCAATTTAAGACATCGATATGTGTCTACTTAATATATTTGCAAAGTTTGGATTCAATTCGGCATGTGGCGCATCGGGAGCCGGGTCATTCCTTTCCCTCTAATACTTAGAGCATTCTAATATGGTTGATGGGAGCAATGGCTGGCGTTATACTCGTGACCGGGTGCTGTCCATGTGAACTCACTTACTCTTGTCAAATGTATCAATAACACTCAATTATTTTTATGATTTTGTTTTCATGTTCTAATGACATAATCTGGTTTATTTCAAGGATTGAAAATTGATATTATTAACTAATGATTGTTTATCTTGATTTTTCACAAATGAAATTATGTTATTATTATTTTATGACTATCAAAAATAGTGTAATTTACACCTATTTTGAATAAATACCTTGAATCTTGAATGTAGTTTTTGTATTAACGCGGAACTACGTTTGTATGGAAACATCGAGGCCCAGGGGACCCTTAACGACTGCCATCTAGTAATAGAAACCAGCACCATCGGCTTTAAGCAAGGAAATGGTCGAGAAAAATGACATCAACAATGAAACCCATTGAAGTAATGACCGGGTCGTATGTCAGTTAACCTACGCAATCGACCCTACCACGTTAGACACACCGAGCTACGACTACTTAAAATATAAAGTAAAATAATACGATTAATACATAGTCATCATATCAGCTCATATGCGTCCCCACCGAGGGGCTCGAGGCTATCCTGTATTAGAGCGATCGGGCCTTAGTCGACCACGCGGGCCCAGTGCGGGTTGGTCGACTTCACACACAACCTTCGAGTTTCTTCGCAGGGCGTGTGCAGGTTTCCTCACGATGTTTTCCTTCACCGTAAGAGCGTCGAATAAACGTACATATGAAATCGAAATTCGAAATCACATTGGTACGTGGCAGGATTCGAATCACGGCCTCCCGGACAGGAGGTAGCGGCCCTTGCCATTATGCTAACGACGCTCAATACATGTAGTACATGCATTTATTTTACGTATGTAGTACAGTACATTTATACTATATGTACTGTCAAAACTTTACAGTATAGTACATGTAGTAGTAAGCTTCGGTGGCTCAACCGGTAACGACTGGGTCCATCTAACCAGAGGTACCGGGTTCAAATCTGGACGGCCAATGTACCAATGAGTTTTTCAAAAACTTACGTACATACTTACCGATTGCTTTAACGGTGAAGGAAAACATCGTGAGGAAACCCGCACACGCCTGCGAAGAAACTTGAAGGTTGTGTGTGAAGTCTACCAACCCGCACTGGGCCCGCGTGGTCGACTAAGGCCTAATCGCCCTGATTCAGGGTAGGCTCGAGCCCCTCGGTGGGGACGTATATGAGCTGTAATGATGATAGTACATGTATTTTATGTATGTTGGCATAAACATATGTGAGTGATATATAAACTCACATATATTCTGGTTAGTAAAGTATATGCATACAATAAAACAGAAAATTTCCGATTTTCCATCTTTTCCGTACACTGTTCCATTGATTGAGACGGGTACAATTCTTTGTAGGACTCATCATAATGTAGATAAGTTTCATCATATCAGCTCATATACGTCCCCACCGAGGGGCTCGAGCCTGACCTGAATTAGAGCGATCGGGCCTTAGTCGACCACGCGGGCCCAGTACGGGTTGGTCGACTTCACACACAACCTGCAAGTTTCTCTGCAGGCGTGTGCAGGTTTCCTCACGATGTTTTCTTTCACAGTTAAAGCAATCGGTAAGTATGTACGTAAGTTTTGAAAAACTCATTGGTACATTGGCCATCCAGATTTGAACCCGGTACCTCTGGTTAGAAGAACCGAGTCGTTACCGGTTGAGCCACCGACGCTTTTTTGTAGATAAGTTTATGTTAACTAAATTTTCCAGTCTAGACTGTACATGTACAATTGTACATGGTCTATTATTGTATGCATGTACTTTACCAAACATAATATTTGTGAATTTATCTTTCGCTCACATTATGTTTACACCTACATGCAAAAAAAACACTTTAAATACATTTTAAATTATTTAAGTTAAGGCGACGCTCAACCGGTAACGACTCGGTCCTTCTAACCAGACGTACCGGGTTCAAATCTGGACGGCCAATGTACCAATGAGTTTTTCAAAACTTACGTACATATACTTACCGATTGCTTTAACGGTGAAGGAAAACATCGTGAGGAAACCTGCACACGCCTGCGAAGAAACTCGCAGGTTGTGTGTGAAGTCGACCAACCCGCACTGGGCCCGCGCGGTCGACTAAGGCCTGATCGCCCTAATTCAGGGTAGGCTTGAGCCCCTCGGTGGGGACGTATATGAGCTTATATGACGAGGGCGACGCATTGGAAACTTTGGTCGCATCACGCATGTTTCTCTATTTCTCTCAGCAATTACAAAAAATATATAAAAGTGATATTATGTAACCTGATTCTTTATTTCAATGACTTCGTTTGTTTCAGTTTCAGAAACATAATTCGTTAACTATTATAACACAAAAAAATGTTTTAAATGAACCTCTGATAAAACTGATGTTTGCATTGGACAGGCAAACCAGACCGATTTAGTACATCTAAATTTTCTTAGTCGATTAGTCGATCGATACCACCTCCGTCACACCAGGGGGTTGCGGGTTCGATTACCGGTGGTTTCAACTTGTAAGACTCGATTTGGTTGGTTGTAGTTCACTATCTAAGCCCGCCCGGCTAGCTACCACCATCGTATCTAAGTCTTGCCGCCAAAAATCAGTGTTAACAACATTGATGTGTTCCGGCTTGAAGATAAGATAGCCAGTTCTCCATTGCGTTGGGGAATCTAGTTAAGACCGCTTCCATCTTTGGCACCATCGTCACTTACATATGAGATGATGCCAAGGGCTTACCAATTGTGAATTTAAAAAACACAGAATTCAATATGCCCGTTAGTTTGCATGCTATAACATAATATGGCTAAACAAGAGAGTCTACGGTCTTTAAATTAACATCAATTTTGTACCTTGTTTAATGGCAAATAAAGAATATTTGTATTTGTAGTTTTTTTTTTAATTTATTTTAGTTATTAATTGAAACGAAAAACATTTACAAAGTGCAAAAGTGTGGTTATTTTCTTTACTCTTCACATTCCCCTTCAATGCCTTGCCTTAAATGTCTTTATCAACTTTTCCACATAATTTTAAATTTAAACCTAATAATAATTGGGTACTGGTGCAATGCGACCCACTTTAAATGTTGTATTAGTCCAGACGGGCGGCGTGTATAGTATAATATTGGAAGAATAACAGTAATAATACCAATTTGGGAGAATAACAGTAATAATACGGATTGTGAATTTGCGAGGGTGTGAGCTTATTATCCTGTCATATACACTTGATACTTGCAGACGACATTTGGGATTACAAGCTTAGTGTTGCAAACTATCGATGAGTTTGTCGAAAAAAAAATAGATTTAAGGCATTTGCCATTTCGTTTGCAGTCGATGTCATCAATTGATGATTTATATGACATCAGCTTATTTGCGCAGTCTTAAATAACAAATTTTAAGCCAACTTCAAAAGAAAGAAGCTTTCAATTAATCTGTATTTTTTTTTCGTTCAAGCTTATCTCTAGTAATTACGCCAATCAAAATAATGTATTTTAAGTAGGTGTTTACACACACTTTTAAATAGTCAAAAAAACTTATTGAATATTACAAATAATGTCATGATTAAGATTACAGTCTCAGGTAATGGTATTTGTTATAGCATCAACATACATATCTTTGTCATTTACATAATTCTATTATTTAATAATATCCTCAAGAGCACAAGTATTTTTTGACACGAGTCTTAAATTTATTCTCTGACAAACTAGTTACATTTTCTGGAATTTTATTGTAGAATCTTATCACTTCCCCACAAATGACTTTTTAACCTTATTCAATCTCGATAAGGCTATATCTATTTTATTTACATTTCTTAAATTCAAATTATGCCTGTCACTGTTGTTAGGAATAGTTGTTTTTGTATAAATCTGTTTAGTAATATATGTAAAATCTTTTTCATATTTTTTTAGAAGATGTAAATCTGTCCACAGTCACTCAAAGGGGGCGTTGACGCGAGCTGCTAGGATCGGAGTAACCCACATCATCGAATCAGAAATGAGGAGATCCGTAGGAGAACTAAAGTAACTGATCTCAAACGGCAGTGTGCAGGGCATATATAAATAAATAAATATAAATAAATATTCTCGGACAAATCACACATGGTCATCTGGCCCCAAAGTAGGATTCCCTGTGTTATGGGTTACCAGAGACTGTTATACATACTTATATACGTTTAAATACATACATATATAGATATATTTTAACACCCAGACACAGAGCAAACAAATCTGCTCATCACACAAATGCTTGCCCTGGGTGGGGATCGAACCCACAACCCTCGGATCAGTAGTCAAGGGCACTAACTACTGAGCCACCGAGTCAGTCATATAAATCTAAATAATATATTTACTATCTAAATTATTTAGATTTTATGGTAGGGCACATTGCTCGTAGAACGCATGGCCGCTGGTGGGATAGTAAAGTTCTTGAGTGGCGACAGCACACCAGAAGACAGCGTAGGCAGCCCTCTCATGCGGTGGACCGACGAACTTAGGGAAGGTCGCGGCAAGCCGATCCGTTTCCGTCGTTGTGGGATTTTAGACCTTCGTTAACCTATTCACGTCTTTTTTTGGTTGACATGATGATGATGATGACGTATCCGTCATTAATTTTTGTCATGATCCTACTACCCACTTGTTTAGGTTTTTAGTTTCGCTACAGGGTAAAAGATAACAGTGGCTTTAAAAGATGGAAGTGCCTTTAAAGATAACAGTGCCTGTAAAATATAACAGTGCCTTCCTTACTTCCTTCAATGTGTACATAATTTTTCGCATTTTTAGCCCACTTCCAAAAAAGAGGTTATCGAATCGACTCATATGTATGTAATATTGTTGTAATTACACAATATTCATATAGTCTATGTCGTCCTTTACATATGTAGGTATACCAAATTTCATAAGTGTATGTATATGTAAGTATGAACGTAGGTCCACTTATTTCTCAGAAAGTAGATGTTGAAATGCAATAATCATTTTTTAATTGGATTAAATATCTTTCAACCTAGGGAACAGTGCAAATTTTATTAAAATCGGTTCAGTAGTTTTCAAGAGATGGACTGTTATGTGTATAACAAATACAAGCTTTTATTTACTTTCACCTGTCCCTGTGTCTGTAATGAAATGTTGTAAGTAAAATATGACCCACTTCCCGGTTTCCGATTGAGCTGAAATTTTGCATACATATGTATATTGAGTGACAATGCAATATGATGATGATAAGAAGCTGATCTGATGCCGAAGTTGGAAGGTGGCCATAGGAACTCCGCAATAAAACGACACAACCCCATCGAGTTTGGGCTCGTTTGATTCGTATTGACGAGTGCTTTGATCTTAAAAAGCTTGTACCTAAAAGCTTTTAGGTTTTTCGAAAATTATTTATTGATGAAATCGGTTGTTTTTAACGTTTTAGGGTTGTCAATTGTCTACAATTTGTAAAATTATAGTCTTTATATTATTTAAGTACCATATTAAGCATCGATTTACCAGATGACAACACTATTTCATGCACAAAATAATACACCTATTTTGGTAAGTACAAGGGATTGACATATAATTTTGCTATACTGTAAACCACATAGATAATAAATCTTCTCAATTCGATAAAATCTACTAAATAGCTGCTGCATACTAAAAAAAAAAAATTTGGTATTTTTAATAGTAAAATTCTGTGAGCAAAATCCATATCTGAGCTACTAGCTAAGTAAGGTGGATCTCTGGACTTTCGAAAATGTCTTTAAGTATTTAGGTATCATCAAATCCGCTTAAAAATGTCCATTGCTAAACAAAGGCCTGGACGTCATAAAATTTGAACAAGTTTGGTATAATTTAAGAATAAAAATCTGTTAGCAAAATTAATTTTTGAGCTACTAGCTAAGTAAGGTAAGTTATTCTTTAGGTTTTTGAAAATATATTTAAGTGATTAGGTATCATCATATCCGCTGAGAGACGTCCATTGCTAAACATAGGCCTGAACTTCATAAAATTTTTACAAGTTTGGTATTATTTAAGAATAAATATCTGTGAGCAAAATCCATTTCTGAACTACTAGCTAGGTAAGGTAAGTTTTTCTCTGGGTTTTCAAAAATGTCTAAGCAATTAGGTATCATCATATCCGCTGAAACCATTGCTAAACATAGGCGAAGACGTCATGAAATTTGAACAAGTTTGGTATTATTTAAGAATAAAAATATGTTAGCAAATTCCATTTTTGAGCTACTGGCTAGGTAAGGTAAGTTTTTTTCTGGGTTTTTGTCTTCAAGTAATTAGGTCATCATATCACTGAAAAACGTCCACTGCTGCACATAGGCCTTCTTCAAGCCATCGAGATGGGAGCATACCTACGCTACGTCTTCTAGTGCACGGTTACCACTCTAGAACTTTACTACCCCCATAGATGTCCTTTTTCCTCTGTTGGCTACTTGTTACCTAAGTTCTACTTGGTGACATCTTTTTTTAAACCACCGACTTCAATAAAGGTGGACGTTCACAATTTGACAGTACGTTCTTTTTTTTTGGTGTTTTAATTTCTTCGCCAGTTGTGAACCAATTTTATTGATTCTTTTTAATTTATAAACTATGCCGCCTAGTTGGTCTTATATCATCATATCAGCTCATATACGTCCCCACCGAGGGGCTCAAGCCTACCCTGAATTAGGGCGATCGGGCCCCAGTTGACCACGCGGGCCCAGTGCGGGTTGGTCGACTTCACACACAACCTGTGAGTTTCTGTGCAGGTGTGTGCAGGTTTCCTCAAGATGTTTTCTTTCACCGATAAAGCAATCGGTGAGTATATGTACGTAAGTTACGAAAAACTCATTTTTACATTAGCCGACCGGATTTGAACCTGGCACCTCTGGTTAGGAGGACTGAGTCGTTACCGGTTCAGCCACCGACGCTTATATATTTTTTGGTGTTACATATATTTTTTTATCTGCTTTTTTTTATAAATTAAACAAAAACAAAACAATGTAGCAAAGTTGTACTTTGATGTTGAGATTGAAGTCGGTTTTTAGGGTTCCGTAACCGAAGAGTAAAAACGGGGCCTCCGCTGTTCGTCCGTCTGTCTGTCTGCCCGTCTGTCACCAGGCTGTATTTCACGAACCGTGATAGCTATAGGTACAGTTGAATTTTTCACACATGATGTATTTCTGTTACCGCTATAACAGAAAATACAAAAAATTTGAAAAAGTGAACAAATAATTGGGTCTGCATACAAAAAACGTGTTTTTTTTTCAAACATGAAGAAACTATCGCCATCTAGTATGATGGTTCGGAACCCTTTATGTGCGATTATGTCTCGCACTTGGCCGGTTTTAACTTATTTAGAGTTTCCAATTAATTATATTCCATCCGCTGGATGCGGGCAGCGCAGGACCGGGCGTCGTGGAAATCCTTGGGGGAGGCCTATAAGCATCAGTGGATGATTTTCGGCAGATATGATGATGGTGATATTCTATTGACACGATATTCTTTCTTTTCTACAAACTATTTTCAAGGGACTATTGTTCCTTTTGTAACTTATAAGTGGTTTACTCGTTTCCGTGTACAGAATCCAATTTCCATGCACACTTATTTATTTCCTTTCTTGACACTTTATGTGATCTGATAGTGGAACTTTTTGATCCCCCGTGGCTGTCCTGAGCTGCCTTTGATGGATCACGTGGGCCCTTTTTAGGTTTCCGTGCCTCAAAAGGAAAAATGGAACACCTAGATGATCACCTTATTGTCCGTCTGTTTGTATGTTTCCCATATTATCATCCTTAATGATAACGGTAGAAAAAAAAAAAAAATTTTATACACAATTAGTAAGCCCTACATCATCTTACCTGATGGTAAGTGACGATGATGCCGAAGATGGAATCGGGCTTACCAAGATTCCCCAACGCAAATTGCTTAATTATAATTTACAAATGGTTTTAAAACACGTAGATGTAAAAAGGGGTTAGAATTTATTTGGCCTTAAAAATTATATCTATATTAATAACATTAAATGCAGTTCGTTGGTAAGTTCATCACTTAAGAACTGCTAGCGTTATTTGACTTATTTTGTTTGTAATAATAGGAATAAAGTTTTTAGGAAAAAAAAATTAAAAAAGACAAAAAGGATTAAATTGGATTTGAACTCAAACGAGATTATTTTTATGTCGCACTCTATATAAGGTCTAACAAAATTAGCTGAAACTATTTTAACTCTACCCATGAAACTGAACCACTTTCCCCATGTAATCTCAAAAAAAAAATTGAACTTTCTATATTAAGTTGGCTGATCTGCTGATCGAGTTAGGATGGGAAAGTCAATATTTTTTTTGCGATTCGACTATGGGTTCCACGGGGAAAATTGTTCAGTTTCATGGGTAGAAGCACCAGTTAAAATAGTTTCAGCTAATTTTGTTACACCATATATATGATAGGCGGGTTGCGACTTGGGTTTTCGTACGGTAATCTATTTTTTTAGGGTTCCATACACCCAACGGGACCCTATTACTAAGCCTCCGCTGTCTGTCCGTCTGTCCGTCTATCAGCAGGCTGCAAAAATTAAACAAAAAAAAGGGGGGGTCTCCATACAAAAAACGTGTTTTTTTAAATGAAGAAACTAGCGCCATCTAGTATGATAGTACGGAACCCTATGTGTGCTATTCTGACTCGCACTCGGCCGGTTTTTTAGTTTCCTCCGGAAATAAAAGAGATTATTCCTTTTTTTACGAGATGCCTGCATGCCAAATTTCGTTAAGATTGGTTGAAGTGTTGAAGCGTGAAAATTTAACAAACAAAACACATTTTCATATTTATCATATTAGTAAGGATAAAAATGTTTTTAATTTCTTAACATATCAAGCGAAACGACACGCGGGCAAAGTATTATTAGTACGAACATACAGTATGGACACTCCCTGCCGCTCTCTAGATTCCGACCCCTCGTCATCCATATTGATACAGATTGGTTATAGATTGGTTCTCATACGCATATGATTTCGCCGTGATGTTGTTTGCACCGTCATTTGTTTTTAGAACTGTTATTTTACGACCGTTATATACACCACGGCTATTACCCAAGATTAAGGCAAACAAAAATTAAGGCGGGAAAATCTTGCTTTCATACTTTTCATTATAGATTATAGAATTATCATTAATAGAATTCGATATCATTTATTATTATTAATTCATGGGCATGGACATGTTTTGCTTATTATAAAACATAATAACATCTTATCTTTTACTTTGACATTATGTTGTATGACACGTGGTTTTTAGTTATATAATATTGTGACCATTTAGTTACGTATTTTTTATTTTGAGTACTAGATAATGATATGTTTTTATTAATGTAGGTATTATTGTTATTTTAAATTTATACGTCAAATGATAGATTATATAATCCCTACTAATATTATAAATGCGAAAGTAACTCTGTCTGTCTGTTACGCTTTCCCGCAAAAACTAATGAACGGATTTGGCTGAAATTTGGTAGGTAGACAGATTAGGACCTGGATTAAGACATAGGCTACTTTTTACCACGCTCGCGAGCCGCTTGCGGCTCGCGCACTGCGCACCCTCGAAAAGTCATAGAAACGTGGTCCACGCGGGTGAGGCCGCGGGAAACAGCTAGTATAACATATATATGTGTTATGGTTGGTGGTAGGGCATTTTCTAAGCCCGCCTGGCTAGCTACCACCATCTTATCTATATCTTGCCACCAAACATCAGTGTTAACATCATTGATGTGTTCCGGCTTGAAGATAAGATAGTCAGTTCTCCATTGCGTTGGGGAACCTTGGTAAGCCCGCTTCCATCTTCGGCATCATCGTCACTTACCATCAGGTGAGATGATACCAAGAGCTTACCAATTGTAAATAAAAAAAAACATAATTTTGACTTAACATCTTTTGTAACATATAATCAAAATTAAATGAGATTTGAACACAGCGTCCAACTTTATTTAATAACACCTTTTTACTGTAACCTGTGATTCACAAATAAATTGATTTGATTGATTGATTGATTGAATTTAAAGATTTTCCGTAGTCGGGTTTTAGTTTTATAAAAGTTATAAATCATCATCATTACAACTCATATACGTCCCCACCGAGGGGCTCGAGCCTACCCTGAATCAGGGCGATTAGGCCTTAGTCGACAACGCGGGCCCAGTGCGGGTTGGTCGACTTCACACACAACCTTCGAGTTTCTTCGCAGGCGTGTGCAGGTTTCCTCAAGATGTTTTCCTTCACCGTTAAAGCAATCGGTAAGTATGTACGTAAGTTTTTTGAAAAACTCATTGGTACATTGGCCATCCAGATTTGAACCCGGTACCTCTGGTTAGATGGACCGAGTCGTTACCGGTTGAGCCACCGACGCCACCGAAATTATATTTTATTTCATTTTTATAGATAGTTGTTTGACCAAATGCGAGCAGTTTCAATGGCAATATTATACAAAGCGACGCTCCAGAAGACATTATTACAGCCAACCCCTAATTAATTAATCACCCTGTGTCTGTGACGACAAGAAGGCAACGGCTTATTCCCACTTTGACCTAACCTCAAATAACTTCTAATAATTTGTATATCTATACCTATATACAGGGTGACTTTTAATTAGTTCTTGATAGCAAAGGATATGAATGTACTAGTGATTACAAACAACTTTCCCAAAGAAACTATAAGTCAAATCAGAAAAAAAAAATATCCTCGATACATAATAAATTATCAAATCGGCAAAAACGTAATAAGGACCAATTTTTTTTTTCATATTTGACATATAGTTTCTTTGGGACAGTTGTTTGTAATCACGAGTACATTCATATCCTTTGCTATCAAGAACTAATTAAAAGTCACCCCATATATAAAATTCTCGTGTCACAGTGTTAATTGCCATAGTCCTCCGAAACCGCTGGACGGATTTCCATGAAATTTTCTGTGTGTATTCGTTAGGTCTGAGAATAGGTGTAGAAAACTTTTCACCGGGATCAGAGCGGGCGAAGCCGCGGGAAATAGCTAGACTATACATTTGAATTTCTCGTGTCACAATGTTAGTTGGCATACTCCTCTGAAACGACTGGACGGATTTCCATGAAATTTTCTGTGTATAATTCGGTAGGTCTCGGAATAGGCATAGAAAATTTTTCACCGGGATCTTAGCGGGCAAAGCCGCGGAAAACAGCTAGTAGAGATACATTCATTGAAAATGATGTTACGTTAAATACTTATATAGCAAAGCTGATTCGTTAACGTTGTATTTAATATATTATTATGTAATTTTTGGGTTCCGTATTCAAACTAGAAACTCTTTAATAGTTTCGGAATGTTTCTTTAATAATGTCGGTATGTCACAGCCATTTATTTCAAAGTTTATTACCTCTATAAAGCTGACATTTGGTATGGTGATACATATATATGACCCCTATAAAGATAAGGAATAAAATTAAAATATAAATAATTTTTAGAGTAGGTACTTTCCCTAAATGTTCATTGGGGGCGATTTTTAGGGTTCCATACCCAAAGGGTAAAAACGGGACCCTATTACTAAGACTCCACTGTCCGTCCATCTGTCTGTCTGTCCGTCTATCACCAGGCTGTATTTCATAACCGTGATAGCTATACATTTGAAATTTACACATGTGATGTATAAAATTTATATTACCGCATATACAAAAAAATAGAAAAAGTTAGAAAATAAGGGGGTTTCCATACAAAAAACGAGGTTTTATTAAACTTGAAGAAATTTTGTACTAGCGCCATCTAGTATGATGGTACGCAACCTTATGTGTGCGGTTCGACTCGCACTTGGCCAGTTTTTTTTATTTTTTTTATCCTATCGTGTTGGTCTAGGTCTTTGAAAACTACTGAGGGTTTGATAATATATTTTTTTGTTTATAAAATATTATAAAGTCTATAAAAAAATATTATAAAAAACTCTAAAAATATATTAATGAACCACCTTATAGACTTATAATTTAATTCGTGGATAGCATTGCTGGTTATTTACATAAATATATGTTAAGTATTAAGACTTCATGCTAACATTGTGTATATAACTGTTTTCTTTCCCAAATAAACTAAAAAAAAAGTTTTAAGCTGTGTTTTTTTACTTGCCTCACTACCAGCTAAATCGTTATTTTAGGAAATCTGAAAGTATTAAAAATTGTAGGGCATATAATATAATCAGTTTTAAAGGAAAATTATCAAGGTCAAGTAGACTTTCTTAGTTTAGGAGAAGTAGTAGACCAACTTAAGATATGTAGTGGGATTTGTAAAA
Organism: Coleophora flavipennella; assembly: GCA_947284805.1. Classification (NCBI taxonomy): domain Eukaryota; kingdom Metazoa; phylum Arthropoda; class Insecta; order Lepidoptera; family Coleophoridae; genus Coleophora; species Coleophora flavipennella. The sequence continues at coordinate 12,943,535 of OX369280.1, read as the reverse complement.
AGATTTTCCATACAAAATGTTCTATACCAAAAATTACTTGTTTTTGAAAATATGCATTTATTTATTAAAAAGACTACGAAACTCTACTCAGCGCATGGTCCGACATGCACTTGGCTGCTATTTTTGGCTATTTTAGCAACTTTGTTAGGTAGATAGAGAAACTAAGTTTATTTATTTTCATACCTACATCTCAAAACAATAACCATAAACTACCTTTGAAACTACATTTGAGGATTTTGATAACTATTTTATGGCTATTTTGGGCAAAGTTGTGTTTTAATTTACTTAATACCTTTTGTATTAATGATAGATAGGAAAAAAACCATTCATACCTACTATTCAAAATGATTAAAAACTACCTTCAAACATTATTTTATTTAATTATGTATTTTGATAATAAAGGACTACTATTTTTTGGCTATTTAAGCAAAGTTGTGTTCTATTTTACATAACCCCTTTTATGTTAATGGTAGATAGGGAAAATCAGAGTTTATTTTGATACCTACTCAAAACACTTAACCATGAATCTACCTTCGAATATTACCTATGTATTTTGATAATATAGAATATAATTTTCCTTCGCTATTATAGAAAAGTTGTGTTCTCTTTTACCTAACAATATTTATGGCAGATAAAGAAAATCAGAGATTATCATCATTCCTACTACATACTCAAAACAACTACCTTTGAATATTATGTACCTATTTTGATAGATGTGGCATACCATATTTTTGGCTATTTTAGCAAAGCTGTGTTCTATTTTACCTAACACCTTTTATATTAATGGCAGATAGAGAAAATCAGAGATTATTTTCATTCCTACTACATATTCAAAACAACTACCTTTGAATATTAGTACCTATTTTGATAGATATGGCATACCAGTTTTTGGCTATTTTAGCAAAGCTGTGTTTTATTCTACCTAACACCTTTTATATTAATGGCAGATAGAGAAAATCAGAGATTATTTTCATTCCTACTACATACTCAAAACAACTACCTTTAAATATTAGTACCTATTTTGATAGATATGGCATACCAGTTTTTGGCTATTTTAGCAAAGCTGTGTTCTATTCTACCTAACACCTTTTATATTAATGGCAGATAGAGAAAATCAGAGATTATTTTCATTCCTAACATACTCAAAACAACTATACCTTTAAATATTAGTACCTATTTTGATAGATATGGCATACCATTTTTTGGCTATTTTAGCAAAGCTGTGTTCTATTTTACCTAACACCTTTTATATTAATGGTAGATAGAGAAAATCAGAGTTTATTTTAATACCTGCTCAAAACAGTTAACCTAATAAAAAAAGGACTATTTTGATTAATGGGCCATAAGTACATCTTTTTCTTTAAATAAACAAATAAATATTCTGGGACAAATCACACATGTTCATCTGGCCCCAAAGTACGATTCCCTGTGTTATGGAAACCAGAGACTGATATACATACTTATATACGTTTAAATACACACATAAATAGATATTTAACACCCAGGCACAGAGCAAACAAATCTGCTCATCACACTAATGTTTGCCCTGGGTGGGGATCGAACCCACAACTCTCGGATCAGTAGTGAAGAGCACGAACCACTGAGCCACCGAGTCAGTCAATAACTGGTTGTCTTTCTTAAAAATCTGCGTCATGATTTTTTTTGGCAGTGATAATGACTTAATTTGGTTTAAGTATATTTAATATATAAACCTTAAAAAAAAAGACGTGTGGCACTCGGGGACTGCCGCGGTAAAGCTATTGCATAGCATTTTGTATCAACTTATGCAATTATAATTATTTATTTATTTTATTCATGCAGTATTTCTTTTTCTTTGATATTAATTCAAGTTACACTTTTTGAGCGTGGTGACCGATAAGAAAACAATTTTTTCTTTTATTAAATAAATAACAATATTTAGAAGTGATTATCGAATTTCGCGCGATGTACATTTACATAGATATAATATCATATATACTTTCTCTGCGCGGCATTCATGTGCATTATCTATACACCAAAAACAAAGGTACTGAATAGTACACGTGCTTGGTTTGATGGTTTCTGTTATATACATAATGAAGAATGAATTTATATATATACATATTGAGAATCTAAATTGAGAATTTAAACTATACGCGTGTGTGTGTTTGTGTGTATAAAAGAGGGCTACTTTTAATATCGCTCATTTTAATATCAAAAATTTAGGTCACCTTTATAGCAGTATTATATTTTCAATTCAAAATTAATACTGCATTTGTGATAATAATAAAATGTATGTATATAGAGTACTCACTCATTTTCTTTCACTATTTTTTCGTGACTTTCTTCATTAATAATAAATGCACTTTGTTCATTCATATTTATTATTTATTTTCGCTTAACCGCGCTTTTATTACTTTCTTCATTAATAATAAATGCACTTTGTTCATTCATATTTATTATTTATTTTCGCTTAACCGCGCTTTTTTACATCTTTGTTTTTTTTAAGCAATGGTAGTTGGAACTATACAGCCAATTAAGGAATAAAATCTTTTTGTACTTTTTTTTTAAGCAATGGTAGTTGGAACTATACAACCAAATATGGAATAAAATCTTTTTGTACCTATCTCTATAAATACAAACAGCTGTGTCTTAAATAAAATCTTTTTGCATTTGATAAATAAAAAATAATCAAATCTTTTTTGTCATATGGAGGTATATACAGTTTATGAAAAGAGTTTTATTATTCTCCGAAAATGATCAAATCTTCTTATATGTTTGTTTTGACAACCGATATTGTTGCCATGGCAACCGAGCGTCAGGTTTTTCTTCGTTACGGAATTTCTGGATTCGGTCCCCGCGCTCAAAGCCTGCGATAAAATCTATGCAATAGCTTAAAAAATTAAAAAAAGTTTTTAAAAGTACATGTTTACTTTTAAGGACTTTTTTAAATTATTAATTTCCTTGAATTCTGTGCCTTTCAAAATAAAACGTTAAAAAAACGATAGATCTAACTACAAAACGAGTTAAATAAGCAATGAGACTGCATTGTATAAAAAAACCGAGCCTAGCGCGAGTCAGAACCGCTCACAAAGGTTTCTTTATCATCATACTAGATGACACTAGTAAAAAGGGTTCCGTACCATTATAATAGATGGCGCTAATTTCTTCATGTTTAAAATTACACGTTTTTGTATGGAGACCCCCTTGTTTTTTACTTTTTCTAATTTTTAGTATTTGTTGTTATAGCGGCAATAGAAATACATCACCTGTGAAAATTTTAACTGTCTAGCTATCACAGTTCATGAAATACAGCCTGGTACCAGACGAACAGACGGACGGACAGCGAAGTCTTAGTAATAGGATCCCGTTTTTACCCTTTGGATACGGAACCCTAAAAGATATTCATATTTCTCTCTTTTAATTTGAATAATATTTGTTTTTTTAGCTTAATCGCTAGAGTATAACGTTTGATTAAAATGTTTTGTTAGGAATATACTCAGCGACATAATTGATATTTGAAAGGACCTCCAGGACCAGCCTTAGGTGACGTTAATTTGAAAGATGATTTCCAGTGGTCTATAAAAAAATATTTCAGTTGATTACTAAACAGTACAATTTTTTTGTGAAATTATAATAGCTACTTCATCTTTTTAGGTATCCGTACCCGAAGGGTAAAAACGGGACATTATTTCTTAGACTTTGCTGTTTGTCCGTCTGTCAGTCTGTCACCAAGCTGCATAAAAACCGTGATGGTTAGACAGTTGAAATTTTCACAGATGATGTATTTCTGTAGCCGCTATAACGAAAGATACTAAAAATTAGAAAAAAGTGAATCTCTATAGAAAAATCGTGTTTTTTTTAAACGTGAAGAAACAAGCGCCATCTAGTATGATGGTACGGAAGCCTATGTGTGCAGTTCAGACTCTCACTTGGCCGGTTTTTTAAGCAATTGATCAGAATTACGTTAATTGAAGAGAGTTTGCTCAAATGTATTTAACTTTACGTCAGAAAATTTTCAGAAAAGACATAAAGATTAGATGATGGTAACGCTTGCGGCTCGCGCACCAATCACTCTCAAAAACAGTCATAAAACGATACCCATGCGAGCGAAGCCGCTGGCAAAAGCTAGTACAATAAAATCAATATGGATAAAAACTTATAACTGTAAATACCCTTTTTTCAAACAATAAGTAGGCCCAAAAATACTGGATTGCACACTTAATGAATCTAATTTAATATACCGAAAGATCGTTTATAGCCATCGTGGCGTAATGGTTAGTACATTCGCTTCAAAGCAGGAGGTCGCGGGTTCGATTTCCGGCGGGGTCAACTTTGTAAGACTCGGTTAGGTTGGTGGTAGGGCATTTTCATAGCCCGCCTGGCTAGCTACGACCATCTTATCTAAGTCTTGCCGCCAAACATCAGCGTTAACAGCATTGATGTGTTCCGGCTTTAAGATAAGATAGCCATTGCGTTAGGGAATCTTGGTAAGCCCGCTTCCATCTTCGACATCATCGTCACTTACCAACAGGCGAGATGATGCCAAGGGCTTACCAATTGTGAATTTTAAAAAAATACCGACTAATGTATTAGGTGAAAATGTTTTACCGAGTGATTATGTGTTAGTAAATTTTTAGGTGAGCTGCTGACCATGTCCTGTTTTTTTTTCGAAACTGTCAGATCGCCTACGCTCGCTTCGCTTGCTCAACTTTAGTCCAGTTGAGAATCCGTCCAGTTTTACTTATTAATGACTTGTAAATTTGTAGAATGAAATTTGGTAATATACTTTATTGTAATGTCAAATCAGTCTTAGAAATTCCGTTAAAAGATTGGATCACTAAGTGTAAAAATCTTTTTCTATGAATATATTTGCTTTAAAAACTTAGTGTGCTTAAGTTGTAAAATAGAAGCGCAATTTGAAATTTCCCTTATAATATCAGTTAGATAATTTGAAACCCGAAAATCGTTGAGCGACGGACGGCGATCAGACGCGACGTGTTTGCCCAGACGAGTCTTGATTTATTAATTAGCGCTATCAGCAAATTTTGCCCTTTGTTGGCGCTTTCAATTATTCGTCAGCATTCTCCGAGCGGATCAATTCTTCTGGTTCAATCGGTATTGCAATCAAAATTTATATCGGGTTCATCAAATTTATTGACGTTATCTTCCATTAAGTATTTGCCTTCAGATATGTAGAAAATTTGTTCAAAATTTAAATATTTTTTTGTTGTAATGCATTTCTTTGTTTGTTACTCATTTTGGTATATACTTACACTAATTTCACAGACATTGTATAGAACTATACGTTATAATGTCAGCGACCGGTTTCGAACACCATCTTCAGGCAGATTACTTATTTACACAATGTGTGGGTACATACGTAATAAATTTTAGGATTACCAGTTAATTAAAATATCTTCAGATTTGGTAAAAATACCAAATGTCAGGAAAATTAATACAGTAACGTAACAAATAAAAATAAAAAATAATTGAAAATTGTCAAAAGCATGAATTACTTAAAATAATTCAACAGAGGAGATGCCGATAGGCAGATTTGATAATTTAATAATTCTTCGTTGTTTTGTATCCTATGTCTGTTAATTTATACTACTCGTATATTATTATTAATAATTGACATTTAATTTCATGCTCAATGAACCTACAATTAAAAGTATCAAAAAGTTGTTTGTTATTTAAATATTTTTGATCTTGAAACTTACAAAGAAATAAAATTTATATTTTTGTTTGCCGTAAGTAAGTTTTCAACATCAGTCCCACAAAGTGACATTTTTGTTTACACCTTGACCTGGTATCCATTACTTCCAAAGCTCTAGAGTCCACACGTAATGGATTACCCATTTATCTGATTAGCATCATCAATAATTAACCAACCTTTATGGTGAGGTTAAATCAAATCATTGAATCATTAAAGATTAGGGTGAACCACAAATACGATTCTGTTTGTAATCTAACCTCCGTGGTGCACACTAATTAACCTGAGTAAACATTTGCTAATTGGTACATTCTATTGGATTATTTAACCACTTTATTGTAGCTAACTAGCATTGCCGTTTTAGAGACAATGTTCCCCTGAACTGCATTGTTACTTTGTTGTTTATGAATTTAACTGTTATGGTAACTTCATTATCCTTGTATTGCCATCTGCTTTCACATTACGCAACCTCAACTTCGCTTTTAGTTATGATACTTTGAACCACCTCCAAACCATCTTAATATTATAATTATTATCTCTGCCATGATCAAGCTCCATATCTCCTGCTATCAAAATTTAAACTAGCACCGTATGTCGCCGGCATCTAATTAAAGAAACATGAAAGTGTACCTTAAAGGCGGAATTAAAGTTCAAAGGAAGCATGCGTTCATGTTAGGCAACAAATGCGAACTGACAAAATGTTAACTTAGCATGAATTATGAGTTTCTCTCCGAGTACCCGGGGGAAATTAAAGTGTCTTGCTGCAAGTTTAAGAAGACTACCAGGTAGACGGTACGGTAGTGCGCGTTGCCTTGGTAACTCTGTACACTAAATTAAATTTTGTCTATTTTGAATTCAGGATGCATACTATCTTTAATTTTATTTGTATTCAAATTTGTTTCCAGGCTTGTAGTCTGGTGCATTGATTAATTTTATAGAGGTTGACACCAGTCTTGATAAACAGAAAACTACATTTCTTGATCAGAGTGATTTGTTAGACGTCAACGTAATTTAAGATACAAAAAATGTGTTTAAAAAAATATAAAAATACATGCTTATAAAGCACGTCAAACTAAAAAATGAAAAATAATTCTTAATATAAAAACGTGGGTTGGTCGGTATACGAAAAATATGACACAAAGCGCCCCACTCTTTTTTCACAATAATACTAGTATTTTTCGTTCATTATTGTTTTCAGCTTATATTAAGAATAATTTTTACTTTTTAGTTTGATGTGGTTTAAAAGCGTTTTTTTAAAGTATATTTATTTTTCAATTTTTATGTCAGGATAATGAGATAAGTAAACTATAAAATTATTATATTGTCACTGATTGTTGTTAAATATACAAAGTTTGAATTAAATCTGTCCGTTTAAAGTAGATCAAAATCGAGTGCAAAGAAGTCGGTTACAAACATACATACAAACTTACATACAAACATACATACATACAGGTGAAGCTAATAAAAGCGTGAAAATACTTTAAATGTTTACACTGCCCTAGATTTTCTGTTTCATTGTCTTCAATTTCATCAAATTAAAGAGTTTAATTTTAGCAGCTGTTAAAATACAAACAAGAATTCGTTTAACCAACGCAATGAAAGTCTCATATCTGTCCAATGAAAATGTCATGAAAATTCTTTGTCTGGGGGGATGCATTCTCGTTGTTCTAGAAAAAAGTTACAATCTTCAAACTCGTCTATAAAAATTCGACTTGCTTCGGGTTAAACCAGCAAGTGGATTTAGTGAAATAAATGGCCACAAAATAAAGTGCATTTAAAATCTAGTTGGAGACGATCCAAAATGATGGTGGCTTAGGTGAACTGGTTGCGCTTTGCTGTTGTTGGTCAAACTCTTAGTAGAAGCGGAAAATGCTCGTATTTCATTTGTCTTCAATTGTTTTTTGGGAAACAAAAGTTCCTATCTATAATCTATCTATATCTATATCTATAATATAATAAAACTGTAACGGGGCCGTGTCTGTACATGAAATATTTTTGGAAAATAATAACTGTGGTGGACATTACTAACGATACAGAGGCCAAAACAACAACTTTTGGAATTTTTGTCTGTCTGTCTGTCTGTCTGTCTGTCTGTCTGTCTGTATGTTCGCGCATCACGCAAAAACTACCAGGCCGATTTTGATGAAATTTTGTATGGTAGTTCCTTATAGCCCGGGTTAACATATAGGATACTTTTTATCCCGGAAAATTCAAGTGTTCCCGTGGGAAAATCAAAAGTATTCATTTATAGAATGGCTCACCACGCAAATGTGGCTTGACCTATTACAATCAAATTTTACACGTTGATACCCTTATCGCGAACTAAAACTGGGACATTGTGAATCCAAAAAAAAAAATAGGGTTGTTGCAGGAATGCAAAAAAATGTATCTTTCGAATGGCTCAACGTAACAATATGAAACCATTACATTGGGATGGGGTGTTTTCAACATCATTGTATAGTCGGGTATTCTTTATCCCGTAAAACTAAAGAGGTCCCGTGAGAAATTATCTATCGATACTTACAATAATAAATATAGAGTACTTTTTCAACATATAAGCTACACATACCACACATTATAATCATAGCAGCAAAATTTCAATAGATGGCACTGCAAGGATACTAAAACGCGCTTAAGTTGTGTTAAAACATTAAAATATTATTTCATACTTTTGAATGGATTACTTTTATGTATTTTTCAGCATACGCTTTTTACACAACTCTCTGGAACTATGGCACGTAGCGATGTGTTTCATAGACGAACAGATAGGTATTTTTTTATAGATTGCAATCATGTAAAAAAATAGCTTCTTTTATCAGGAGGCACAGACATAAGACATAAGACATAAAAGACATAAAAATTTTATTTACGAAGTTATCTTATCTAATACATACAAGTTAACTGTGACCCCACACTAGGCTAGGCCTGTCTCGTGGCGGTCAAAAGAACATTAACATAAAACAAATTTAACAGGTGGCGGCCAAGCAACTTAACAGAAACTAAGTGATTATTATAAGAAGTGGAAAACAACAAAAGATTAAAGAAAAATAATATAAACAAAGAACATATAACAGAACATTGTGTGTGTGTGTGTGTTTGTGTGTGTGTGCGTGTGTGTGTGAGAGAGTGTGTGTGTGTGTGTGTGTATGTATGTGACAGGAGGCTACTATGTATTTTACTGAACAATTCTTAGAAGGCTCTCCACATCATCATAATTCATGTCTTGAAGCAAACCCCGAATAACTATTTTTATTTTGGTTGGTGAAAAATCTTTCACATTGCAAAGCTTAACAATTTTGTTATAAATATGGGGAAAAAGAAATGGTCTAAATCGCTGTGCGAAGGAAGTCTGTACTGAGACGGTGTTGATTTTAAATATTCTTTTACACAATAAGGACTGGTAGCAAGGAGACTTTATTGTTAGTATATGTGTGAATGTAACTGACCTCAAAACAAACAGCTTCCGCACAGTGAGAACCTCTGCTTCCTTGTAGAGAGACATAGTGGGGTATCTGCGAGATTTTCTTAGAGCAACCTTAAGAACGGCCCTTTGAGCTCTTTCAACAACAATGAGAGCAGTTTTACATATTCCTCCCCATGCAAGAATACAGTAATTAATAAGAGATTGGCACAGCGTCAAATAAACCATTTTTAATATCCTGCCGTCAATCGCCTCACGTAAGAGTTTCATGACGTACATGACTTTCTTGACTCTATTCGCAAGAGCTATGGCCTGATTCCTAAATGTCAGTTTTTCGTCCAGTATTATGCCCAGATATTTTAAAGCATTCGTTCTCTCAATACAGTCACAGTTACAATTTTGACGCTTGCAATGTGTTTTATGTATGCTAATGCTAATAAGATCATGGGGAGAAGAGGCAGTTGTTTTATGAAAATACAAAAACTTTGTCTTAGATAAATTGAGGGTTAATAGATTACGGTAACAGATATGGGAACTCTTCTGACCGCGACTATTTGCGTGTGGCAGTTGCTCTCCGCCTGCAATATCAATATCTGTGAACCTCATCAATGTATTTGCGGGTCCACGGCGGAGGCAATTGGCCATCACTCACTGAGTTGCAGTCGTGTTTGTGAAGATTCCCACGTCACCAATTCCTTAACGACCTCACTTGGAGGGCACTGGTCTCGGCCAGATGGAATTGATTCCAGACAGAATGGAATATTCCATCTTTGATGAAGCCGCCGGCCGGGCTTTAGTCGATCTGATGGCAAAAGGCCAGAGGGTTTAAACAGGTGCTATGGCAGAGAGGAACGCGTCTGCTTTGGGAAGCCAGTTTTTCTGCCTCACTCCTCACCCGTACGGTACTGCTGCTCAATTTGCGGTGAGAAAGAAGCATAATAAGTACTCGGTCTTGGAGGCAAATTACTGTTTTGTGCCGCTGGTCTGTGAGACAACCGGCTGCTGAACCCTCAGAGGCCTTTGCCTTCACAAAAGAGATTGGCCTTCGCCTTCGAGAGAGGAGATGTGACGTGAGGTCCTACCTGCTGCTAAGGTTGTCTAATGCCATCCAGCGCGGCAACGAGAAGTGCGTCTTGGGCTCCTTTCGAGCTGATACGACTCGAGGATTTGACCCATATTAATATTGTTAGGAAATTTTATTACTAGATTGATACCTATAATGATTTGAATTAGTTTTTTGATAATATTTCATCATATCAGTTTATATACGTCCCCACCAAGGGGCTCGACCTGCCCTGAGTTAGGGCGATCTGGCCTTAGACGATCACGCGGGTCCATTGCGGGTTGATTGACTTCACACATAAGCTTCGAATTTCTTCGCAGGCGTGTGCAGGTTTCCTCACGATGTTTTTCTCACCGTAAGAGCGTTGGATAAACGTACATACCAGTATGAAATCGATATTCGTATAGATATAAGTAAGTGGCAGGATTCGAACCACGGCCTTCCGGACAGGAAGTAGTGGCCCTAACCGTTTTGCCACCGACGCTCTATATTTTATTTAAGATTTAGAAATCCTTACTTAATATTATAAATGTGAAAATGCGTTTGTTTGTTTGTTACCTATTCACACTTCAACACCTCTACCAATCTTGATGAAATTTGGCATGCTGGTAGCCTGTATCACTGGGAATGAAATAGTCAACCTTTTATCTGTGGAAATTATCATAGCCCGATGCAGTTCCTGAGGAAACTAAAACAATACTCTTTGTTCGTTTTATTTAAAATCGTAACGAAAAAATGGATTGGTGTGATTTTTAGCACAGAGATGAGGTGGAAAAATGATATAATTTACTAATAAGAATATCCTGACACAGTTCCCGAGGGATCTGGGGACAACTGTTTTCTACGCTCGCGCACGTCGTTGGCACGTTAAAGTGATTTTTTGTATTGAATTTGTTGAGGGGGTGGGAAGTGACAAAGACAGCTAATCCGAATAGCCCGATACAGTTCCTGAGGTACCTGGAGAAAACTCATGTCCACGCTTGCGAGGTGATTGCGGCTGGCGCACCAATCACCCTCAAAAAGAGTCATAAAAGCTATGTCCACGTGGGCGAAGCCGCGGGCAAAAGTTAGTCTATAAATATATATAACTCAAAGGTGACTGACTGACTGACTGACATAGTGATTTATCAACGTACAGCCCAAACCACTGGACGTATCGGGCTGAAATTTGGCATGCAGGTAGATGTTATGACGTAGGCATCCGCTAAGAAAGGATTTTGGGAAATTCCCGCGGGAAAAGCAAAAATCGGGATCTGCGCGAGCGAAGCTGCGGGCATCCACTAGTTACTTATATATTCATTCTTTATATTGAATCGAATCCATACGCTTCGTTTCACCATATTTAGTACTTTCATCATCATCGTCATCATCATCATATCAGCTAAAAGACACCCACTGTGGACAAAGGCCTCCCCAAAGATCTCCACAACGACCGGTCCTACGCTGCCCGAATTCAGCGGATTTTCGCAACTTTAGGTCGTCGGTCCATCTCGTGCGCGGTCGCCACTCTAGAACCCTTAGACTTTAGTACCTTTTTAGATTATTCACTTAAATTACTACTTTATAAAGGATGACTTTTTATTAGTTCTTGATAACAAAGGATATGAATGTACTCGTGATTACAAAAAAACTTTCCCAAAGAAAGTATATTATGTCAAATATGAAAAAAAATGGCGATTTGATAACTGATCGAGGACCAAAATTTTTTTTTCCGATTTAACATATAGTTTCTTTGAGAAAGTTGTTTGTAATCACGAGTACATGCATGTCTTTTGCTATCAATAACTAGTTAAAAATCACCCTTTAAACTAAGTTTTTTAAAACAAATTTCTTAAAACTGCACAGTGCCAGCAACAACCTTTAAAATTTTCAGGCTTTAATCAAAGTTTTTCTCTATTTTTTTTTTCTCACGCCGGGCTCATGTATTTACAGCAAGCTCATCAGGTCAACAAATAGGCCATGTCTAGAATTGGAGAGTGCGCATACGTGTCGAGGCTCTGGGGAAATAATTTCACAGCCCGTGCTGATTGCAGGCGGTAAATGAATTTTCGTGCTTCATTTCTTTTTAAGGTGCAAGGCTCGTATTTAGGGTTATAAGGCTTTGTAACAGGGTCCCACACACATTATACTGCGGCCGTCCAGAGAATGCTGATTTGACATATGCTAGTTTGACGTAACTAGTGATGTGGCCATAGACATCCATAAAATATACTTTGTACCTATCATGTAGATGTAACATATAACGATATAAAATAACCATTACCAAAACAGTGTTGCCAAACCCGAGGCTAAAGTGTACTTTGTGGATTTTAGGGGTGGTAATAGGTGAAGGGGGTGGAAAATAAGAAAAATTGTATGGCGGGAAAGTAATTATTCGTCACAAATTAGCCAAATTTGTTGTATTGCGGTTGAATATTTATTATTTCCTTGCAATCGCAGTGAAAATCAGAGTGTAAAACTCGAGCATGAAACCCATTTTACCCTCGGCGTGACTTTTCACCCTCGCCGTACCGGCTCGTTTTGCTAAATGAACGTTTCGGTTAAAATGGCTTGTTTCATTCTCTTGTTGTACAATCTACTATTGTTATTACTCAAACTTATCACTTCTATGCCTGAAACTTATATGGTTGGTTGATTGACGCAACAAGAAATAATTGTTTGTGTGGTTATGAATTATTCATAATATATTCATAACAGTTACAAATACGTTATCAATGGTTATACATGTGGTAACATCACTATTATTAAGAAGAATTGACCATAGAACTTAAACGTTTTATTAACGTTTCATGTAATTACAAAATACACATTCTACTGTCTTTATACATAAACATAAAACTAAATATGTGTTCCGTTACTATTATTTAGTACAAAAAAAATGTTTTTTTTTCGTGTTTTTCGAGCTTAGAAACTAAAGATTGATTTGTTTACAATTTCGGAGATTCATCGAATGTTACATTCTATAGCTGTCTTGAAGTGTCAAATCAGCATTCTCTGGACGGCCGCACTATAGGGACCATTAGCACCCTATTACTAAGCCTCTGCTGTCTGTCTGTCTGTAAGCGGGCTGTATTTCGTGAACCGTAATAGGTAGATTGTTAAAATTTTCACAGAGTGAAATTATTTTTAGTGCTGCTATTTCAACCAGAGATATGCTATATATAAGAACATATCTCTGATAACAAAAAATAATAAAAATGCGAAAACGTAAAAAATTAAAACGTAATTAATTGTTTATTTAATTGAAACGTGTTACTTTATAGGTACTTAAGAAGTATTCTTATTTAGCTCTATCGCAAAAACAATAGAAAATTTAAACTTGGTGTAGGTTATATTATTAATTTTTAAGCTAAATAACAGATAATATAAACATAATAATAATGTAGGTGCGAATCATACTCGCGCTAACAAAAATCTGATACTCGCGTTGATGGTGAATAGTTATTGTCATAGTTGTGTAAAGAGGTGTGTTGGTACGGAACCCGACTCGCACTTAGCCAGTTTATTATACTGTTTAATACAACACCAGACAGCTGCTTCACTCAGTCTTAGGATATCACAGTTGCAGCTTCTCTAAGTCTTAGGATATCACAGTTGCTGCTTCTCTAAGTCTTAGGATATCACAGTTGCTGCTTCTCTAAGTCTTAGGATATTACAGTTGCTAAAATGCTGGGTAAATTACCTACGCCATCTTTTATTATTAAGGTTATCGTATTGATATTTGATATGAATACCAATACGGCGACTTTACCTATGATTTACTTTACTGTAGGAGAACCAAAGTAACCGATATAGCTCTCATAATTGCTAAACTTAAGTTGCAATGTCCGGGGCACATAGCTCAGTAGAACGGATGGCCGTTAGTAAAGTTCTCGAGTGGCGACCGCGCACCGAAAAATGTAGCGTGGGAAGGCCTCTCACTCGGTGGACCAATGACCTGGCGAAGGTCGCGGGAAGCAGCTGGATGCGGTAGCGCAGAACTGGGCGTCATGGAAATCCTTGGGGGAGGCCTATGTCCAGCAGTGGACGTGGATGATGATGATGACGGCGACTTTAATAAGAAAAGCATACCGCAAGATATTTTTTTTTATTTAAAGCTGTAATATTGACTATAGGAATATTTACGTCCCAGATACCGCAGTGTCTTAAGAACAAGGTCTTCGACCTGTGTGTGTACTGGCAACATACACTGGTGACATATGGAACTAAAATATTGTCGCTTACTATGGGCTAAATAAGAAGGCTCAAGTTCACCCAAAGGGCAATGGAGCGTTCTATGTTTTGAGTTTCTCTGCGTGATCGAATCAGAAACGAGGAGATTCGTAGGAGAACCAAAGTAATCGACATAGCTCTCAGAATTGCTAAACTTAAGTGTCAGTGGGCGGGGAACATAGCTTGTAGAACGGATGGCCGTTGGGGCAGTAAAGTTCTCAAGTGGCGATCGTAGGCAGCCTACAACTCGGTGGACCGATGACCTGGTGAAGGTTGCGGGAAGCCGCTGGATGAGGGTAGCGCAGAACTGGGCGCCATGGAAATCCTTGGGGGAGGCCTATGTCCAGTAGTGGACGTCCTTCGGCTGATATGATGATGATTTAGTAAATAATAAATAACAGAAATAACATTAGTATAAGCCGTGTCAGATGCCTTATATGATGGCTTGAATAACTTCTGAAAGTGGGGCCTATATCCTCCACCAACCACCACTTGGCCCCCGTATAGGATAGTATGGTCTAACCAGGCATTCCAACTTTAAAATACGAACTGGCAAGAAATTATGTCTTAAAATTCGGGACAAGGGTTTAAAAAGCAGGATCGAACTAATTTTATACAGAATACAAAAACGTAAAATTCTACTTTGCAAATCAGTATGAGAAGTATAAATTAAAACACTTGTTCGTAAACATTTATTAAAAATGGTATCTTTTCGAAGTTTTGCCGGCAAACATCAGTGTTAACTCGCCCACTGAGCAGGACGTCTCTTGTGGGATTCCAGAAACTAGAGATCCCGCGTATAGCGGTAAGATTGGCAACCCTAGGTCCAACCCTTCCGAGTTTGGGAAGAAATCCGTGCCCCAGCAGTGGGGACCATTCATCCTAACAGCCGAAGGACGTCCACTGCTGGACATAGGCCTCCCCCAAAGATTTCCACGACAATCTGCACCAGGTTATCGGTTCACCGAGTGGGGGGCCTGCCTTTGACCTAGTTGTGACTCATATTATCAATAAACTAAAAGTCCTTTATGTAGGAAGTTTGACGATAATGACTGAAGGTCAAAATTATAGTGGTGCACTTTACCTTACGAGGTGTAGGGTCGACTTCACGAAACTTACTACTAAACGAGGATTACTTTACACCAAAAACTATTACTTACCAAATGAAATCTGTTTCGTTGTCGTCAACATAATATCAGTCGAAAGACGTCCACTGCTGGACAAAGACCTCCCCCAAGGATTTCCAAGACGACCGGCCCTGCGCTACTCGCATGCTGCGGTTTCCTGCAATCTTCACCAGGTCGGTCCACCGAGTAAGAGGGCTCCCAACGCTATTTCTTAAGGTTCACCACTCAAGAACTTTACTTCCCCAGCAACCTTATGTGCTCCACCCACTGCCAGTTAAACTTTAGCGAATCTGGTGGTTATGTTGGTTACATTGATACACCTAAGGATCAACGCATTTCTGATTCGATCGCGTAGAAAAAGTATAGCTCGCTCCATCGCATTGTGGTGGAACTTGGGCCTTCCTATGAGGCTCATAGTAAGCGAATATCCATCAGTTTAGTATGTTGTAACTTTTTTTTTTTTTTTTATTCACAATTGGTAAGCCCTTGGCATCGTCTCACCTGATGGTAAGTGACGATGATGCCGAAGATGGAAGCGGGCTTACCAAGATTCCCCAACGCAATGGGGAAACTGGCTATCTTATTTTCAAGCCGGAACACATCAATGTTGTTAACACTGATGTTTGGCGGCAAGACTTAGATAAGATGGTGGTAGCTAGCCAGGCGGGCTTAGAAAATGCCCTACCACCAACCAAAACTGGCAACACACTCTGAATTGAATTCGTCGATTGATCTCTTTCTTAAAGTTGGACCTACCTAGCTGGACTCTTTGTCCCAGGTATACGGGGGGTATCGGGAGGTTCAGTAAAAGAGTACAGCACAACAAACATCTTATTATTAAGACCAAGATGATCGTCTTTCAAGCTTGCATTTTAAGCATACTATAGTACGGTGCCGAAACCTGGTACTCGTACGCAAAACAACAGTGTCGAATCAATGGCCAAACCCCCCCAACATATATTACACACCCAAAAATCTGTGTCCTATTTAATGCTAAAACAACATTAACCTGAAAAGGTGTGGGCCAGCCCTCTAAACTAAATTAGGACAAAATGACCCAGTCAATTCCTTTCTGTCGGAAAAGAAAATTACTAGCTATTCGAACTGTCCTACGCAATCCTACCTATTCGATAGGTTTAAGTTTTAAGAGCAAGCGATACATGGGTGATTGGAAAATGTGTTAAGCCAAGTGTTTTCAGCGGATGGGTAATTATATTCAGCTCTTGTATAGTTATCAGCTCTCTCTCTCTGTCTCTCTCTTATCGTATGGCAAAATTAACCATGCTATCCAAGGGATAGACAGCGGTTGCCTGGTGTTGCACTTAGCATCACCCGCGGTCACGTGTCGGGCGTTCAGATTTACACTTCCGGACGTGTGCAACGCGACCTTGATACACATCTGGATTTAGATGTGCAGGTTTCCTCGCGATGTTTTCCTTCACCGTTAAAGCAATCGGTAACTATATGTACGTAGGTTTCGAATCAATCATTGGTACATTAGCCGTCCGGATTTCAACCCGGGACCTCTGGTTAGGAGGACCGAGTCGTTACCGCCTGAGCCACCGACGCTTTTCAGCTCTCATATAAAAAGATTCTTCTTTTTTCAGTACACAATTGATAACCTATTGGCATCATCTTACCTGATGATAAGTGATGATGATACTGAAGGTGGAAGCGGGCTTACTAAGATTCCCCAGCGCAGTGGGGAACTGGGTATCATATGTTCATACCAGAAAACATCAATGCTGTTATTATGGGTGTTTGGCGGTAAGACTTAAATAAGGTGGTGGTAGCTAGCTAGCTAGGCGGGATAATAAAATTCCCTACCCAACAAAACAACAAAACAGTGTCTTACAAATTAGACCCCGCCGGGAATCGAACCCGCGACGTAGAGTTGTAAAGCGGATAGAGGAGCCATTACGCCAATGAGACGGTCGGTTACCTACATAGCTTGTTTCTGGGGATACAAAATTAGTGTAAAAGGTTTAAAATTATCACATCAAATACAAAAATTTCGCATGTAATACTGTTATAAAAATTTATGACACAAAGGGTAGTAAATAGGTAAATGGCAAACGTGTGACATTTTGTTGGCCAGAACCGTTCAAAGAAGATTATATGACTTTGGATATTATCATTTTTATTTGCTAGTATAGAAATTTCGAAAAATTAAGACAAACTAAAAAGCACACGTGCGGTAAAATCAATTTTGCGCAATAATGGAGTACCGCAAAATCAGACGCTAATAAAATCAAACCAGTATATCCTTATTTGGCAGCTTAAACGAATTCCAACCAAAACATTCGGTAATCGGAATCCCATTCTGTATACATGTCGATTTTCATTACGCATTGACCGCTTGTA
Organism: Coleophora flavipennella; assembly: GCA_947284805.1. Classification (NCBI taxonomy): domain Eukaryota; kingdom Metazoa; phylum Arthropoda; class Insecta; order Lepidoptera; family Coleophoridae; genus Coleophora; species Coleophora flavipennella. The sequence goes on along the minus strand of OX369280.1, from coordinate 12,925,653 downwards.
GGTCCAAAAGCCTGCGCCGCCGGAACATCCAATTTATATTTAAATTTATCCCACTTTTCTGATTGGAAAACTTTTGTCCATCTGCTTTATCAGGGAAGCATGAACCAAGCCTAACGCAGTCTTTTGTTTTTAAGCACATGTTACGAGAGTAACGTTTGTGGCCGTACAGCAAACTAAAACCGGCCAAGTGCGAGTCGGACTCGCGTACGAAGGGTTCCGTACTATTATCTATAAAAATCACGTTTCTTGTATGTAAGCCCCCCTTAAATATTAATTTTATTTTAATTTACTTAATTATTTTTAAAGTGAATAATACAACTCAATATTCTGTGAATATTTCAAGCGTCTACCTGTTGCTGTTATCAATATCGAGCAAAAAAATCACGTTTAATGTATGGAGATTGGAGAACCCCCTTATTTTTTCTATTTTTGAGTATTTCTTGTTATAACGGCAACAGAAATAGTATACATTATCTGTGAAAATTTCAACTGTCTAGCTATCACGGTTCATAAAATATAGCCTCGTGACAGACGGACGGACAGCGAAGTCTCAATAACAGGGTCCCGTTTTTACCCTTTGAGTACGGAACCCTAAAAAACAACACACACGAACTATGATTTTTAATAAACACAGGATTGCATAAAAACATTACCCTCTTTATTGGGAAGTCGGGTAATATGTATCCTATGTTAACCTTAAAAAAAATTGATAAGATAAGTAAAAGAGGGAAAATATATATAAAAAAACGATTCGAGTCTTAATAATTATAGGTATTGCCCTATTCCAAATTTTACCGAATACGTCTAAACACATAACACATACACACACACAACACACACACACACACACACACGCAAACACACACACACACAAAGAGAGACACTTTTTGTTTTTAGACCTATTTATTATAATTATTATTATTATATCAGCTCATATACGTCCCCACCGAGGGGCTCGAGCCTACCCTGAATCAGGGCAATTAGGCCTTAGTCGACCACGCGGGCCCAGTGCGGGTTGGTCGACTTCACACACAACCTTCGAGTTTCTTCGCAGGCCTGTGTGCAGGTTTCCTCACGATGTTTTCCTTCACCGTTAAAGCAATCGGTAATGATATTATGTACGTAAGTTTTTGAAAAACTCATTGGTACATTGGCCGTCCAGATTTGAACCCGATACCTCTGGTTAGATTGACCGAGTCGTTACCGGTTGAGCCACCGACGCTTTTACCTTTAGACCTATAAAAGTAACTATTAGTATTTTATTTGTGTGCTATTAGGTAAGACAATCGATCCCCATCAAAATCGAATCGATTTTTTTGCCATTACAATACCTTCTTTACTCCTTCGTCGCTCCCCAACGCTCACTCTTCAGTCGCTCGAAAGTAAAAAAAAAACAAACAAAGTAAGTTTCGGTGAAAACACCCACCTTTCTGCAAAAACCAGCAAAACACATGATTTTTTACGCTTGTACATTATTTAATAACTGAAATTGATACATGGGTGTTTAGGGAATCTGTTACTTACTTGAGATTTTTATTATAAAATTCTGATCCTTACTTAATATTATAAATGTAAAATGTGTTTGTTTTTTGTTACCTTTTCACGCTTCTACCACCTCAACCAATCTTGACAAAATTTGGCATGCAGATAGCCTGTGTCACGGGTAAGGACATAGGCTCTTTTTATTCCGGAAAAATAGCATAATCCGATGCAGTTCCTGAGGGAACTAAAAATACTCTTTTTTTGGTTGATTTTTTTTACATCGCAACAGAACAATGGATAGATGGTTGAGGGAATGGGAAACGACTAAATTTACTAATCACCCATAAAAACGATGTCCACGTGGGCGAAGCCGCGGGAAAAACCTAGAACATTGATGAAAATCTGTTCATGAGAAGAAAAATCAGGTTATATAGATTTTATTCAATTAATTTTTATGTTTGTTTTAATGTGTCCTTTAATATTAAAACCTAATTTTATTTATATGTTATAATAGTAGTTTATAAAACTGTTGCATAAGGGATCTTAAAATACGAGTGTAAAAAGCCGTTGGCAAGTTTTTTTATAGCATAACACGAGTGTTTTAAAACTAAACTATGTGCATTTTCAAACACTACTTTATCTAATCTCATACATTGGGATTGAATCAACTAAAATACAAAGATCAAAGTTAAGAGTAAGAAAAAAATCCCACCAAATTCAGTAAGTACCTACAACAAGAAGTGTCATAGCGCTGAATACCAGCGCATCACCGCGCTTGCACTGAAGCGGACGGTGTCACAGACAGGTAAAAACAATGCTTTCACTGATCTCTTGATTTTTAAACAAGAATGAAAATTATCCACGAAATTCAGTATCTACGACAAAATTCAATGAAAAACCAATACATGATCGCGCATGCGTTAAAGCGGGCGCTGTCACAGACAAGTAAAAATTGGAATGAAAACTTTTTGTATTGCTGAAAAATGGCGCGAATTGCATGTGCGTTCCAATAAAAAAAAATGATATGGAACTTCGTTGGTGATATTATCTCTTTTGTTTAACTTGTATCGTAATGAAAAAATACATTATAACATTATTTCTCTAACAAAATAATGTTATAATGTTTTTTTTTAATTACGGTATTGTGTTTATAAAGTATGACAACATAAACTCGTTTTGAAGTTGATAATGCGAACTTTACGATATGAGAGTAGATAAAATTAGTTTAGTTATTTATTGTTAATACATTCAAAACAGATCAGCGAAAAATTTTATTTTTGTATTATATAGTTTAGTCTTTTAATGATATTATCTAAACGTTTTCCTTCTCTTTGATTGGCTCTCACCACGAACTCAAAATAATATGCTTTTAACTATTAAATCCTTAGGTGTCCTAACAAAAGTATGCTATTACTAAATTTATTACTTTTCCATCGTTCACAAGATTTACAAACTATTTTTTAACGGTACCATCGTTCACATGATTTACAAACTATTTTTTAACATTTCCATGGTTCACAAGACTCACAAAGTATTTTTTAAAGTTTCCATCGTTTACAAGATTCACAAACAATTTTTTAACGTTTTCATCGTTCATAAGATTCACAAACTATTTTATAACGTTTCCATCGTTCACAAGATTCATAAACTATTTTATAACGTTTCCATCATTTACCAGATTCACAAACTATTTTATAACGTTTCCATCGTTCACAAGATTCACAAGCTATGTTATAACACTTCCGTCGTTCACAAGATTCACAAACTATTTCTAACGTTTCCATCGTTCACAAGATTCACAAACTATTTTAGAACGTTTCCATCGTTCACAAGATTCAAAAACAATTTTTCATAACGTTTCCATCGTTCACAAGTTTCATAAACTATTTTATAACGTTTCCATTGTTTACAAGATTCACAAACTATTTTTTAACGTTTCCATCGTTCACAAGATTCACAAACTATTTTTTAACGTTTCCATCGTTCACAAGATTCACAAACTATTTTTAAGGACAGGTTAGGCTACAGGCAGTTCTTACAGATTCTAAAATTTTATCCACTCAAATCCACGAGCTTCGAAACTAATATTCAAAATGAAGACAGAGAGAAGCAAAAACTTGTTCGCAACGTTAATCTAAGTAAGTGATTCATTTCATTTTGGCGAAAAAGCTCTCGCAAAGTTTTTCCACGTTTCCCGCAGAAGCCTAAACGGACGAAGTCGGACCAAGTTATTACCCAGGTAAATACGTATACAACAAAAACTGCGTGCTTTGCCGATCCTTTGTGTAACTCCCAAACTTGACCGCTTATCATTTCTGTTAATGAAATTACGTGTACGCTATATCTGCGAGTAATTCTCTGTTCCGTGAAGTCAGAGGAAAGTTGTAATGAAGTTATTATTAGAGTTCCTGCTTCTTTGTTAGGGTTCCGTACCCAAAGGGGGAAAACGGGACCCTATTAGGTACTAAGACTTCGCTGTCCGTCTGTCACTCTTTTCACGAACCGTGATAGGTAGACAGTTTAAATTTTCACAGATGATGTATCTCTGTTGCCGCTGTAACAAAAAATAACAAGGGGGTTACCATATAAAAAACGTGTCTTTTTTAATCGTGATGATGGTACGGAACCCTTTGTACTAGCGCCATCTAGTATGATGGTACGGAACCCTTTATACTAGCACCATCTTATATGATGGGACGGAACCCTTTGTACTAGCGCCATCTAGTATGATGGTACGGAACCCTTTGTACTAGCGCCATCTAGTATGATGGTACGGGACCCTTTGTACTAGCATCATCTAGTATAATGGTACGGAACCTTTTGTACTAGCGCCATCTAGTATCATGGTACGGAACCCTTTGTGCTAGCGCCATTTAGTATGATGGTACGGAACCCTTTGTACTAGCGCCATCTAGTATCATGGTACGGAACCCTTTGTGCTAGCGCCATTTAGTATGATGGTACGGAACCCTTTGTACTAGCGCCATCTAGTATGATGGTACGGAATCCTTTGTACTAGCGCCATCTAGTATGATGGTACGGAACCCTTTATACTAACGCCATCTAGTATGATGGTACGGAACCCTTGGTACTAGCGCCATCTAGTATGCTGGTACGGAACCCTTTGTACTAGCGCCATCTAGTATGATGGTACGGAACCCTTTGTACTAGCGCCATCTAGTATGATGGTACGGAACCCTTTGTACTAGCGCCATCTAGTATGATGGTACGGAATCCTTTGTACTAGCGCCATCTAGTATGATGGTACGGAACCCTTTGTATTAGCGCCATCTAGTATGATGGTACGGAACTCTTTGTACTAGCGTCATCTAGTATGATGGTACGGAAACCTTTGTACTAGGGCCATTTAGTATGATGGTACGGAACTCTTTGTGCTAGCGCCATCTAGTATGATGGTACGGAACCCTATGTGTGCGGTTCTGACTCGCACTTGGCCGGTTTTTTATAACTACGAGCGTGTTAATGTGGAAACACGAAAACCAATTCCCAGCACAGTGGAGTTTTTATTTCCATCGCCTAACTGGTTTTGTTTGCCATAGTGGATTGCGTGTGACACGAAAAATCAATGCCTGAACTAAGGAAACAAAGCATTTCTAGATATGTACTTTTAAAATTGGACTCTGTTGTTTTATATTTTGAGGACACATTTACTTTAGCAGCATTTTCAGTATCCATACCCAAAGTACTATTACTAAGCCTACCTTGTCTGTCTGTCCATCTGTCTAACCTTTTATTGGCTGTATCTTTTGAATCGTAATAGGTAACTGGTTAATTTTCTCATGGAGTGTGTTATTATTATTATAGCCGTTTTTTTTAAAAAATAATATAATCAAAAAATAGTCAAAAAAATTATAAATTCTTAGAAAAAGGGGGTGATTTTTGAAAGTTTTTTTTGCTTTATCCTAAAAACGGCACTATATACAAGCGTCAAACTTTGTGCAGGTAAATAGACATCATCATCATCATATCAGCCGAAGGACGTCCACTGCTGGACATAGGACTCATCCAAGGATTTCCACCTTCACCAGGTCATCGGTCCACCGATAAAGAGGCCTGCCTGCGCTAATTATAGTACAAAAAAAACAATATTCTGTCGCTATTGTTGATGTATTTTGCTTGAAATGAATAGGTATCATTGTTAAATGTACTCGTTGTGAGCGTCGGTGGCATAACGGCTAGGGCCACTCGCGTCCGGGAGGTCGTGGTTTGAACCCTGCCAACGTACCAATGTGTTTTTAAAATTTAGATTTCGTACGTTTCTCATATGGTAAAGGAAAAATCGTGAAGATCGTGTGGAAACCTGCACACGCCTGCGAAGAAACTTGAAGGTTGTGTGTGAAGTCGACCAACCCACCCCACAGTCACAACCTGGGCACTTCATACAACAAGCCAGAAATGACTTTTCAAAAACGGAATGACAGAAAAAACATAATGGCAGCGAAATCCTATACGTTCGACAACCAAACTGTAACCAATCTGTATCATTCTGGGTGGAGAGGGGGTGAGGTCGCAATCTAGAGAGCGGCAGGGAGTACTTCCATACTGTATGTTAATACTAATATATTATACTAGTGGATGCCAGTAGCTTCGCCCGCGCAGATCCCGATTTTTGCGGTTCCCGTGGGAATTTCCCAAAATCCTTTCTAAGCCGATGCCTACGTCATAACATCTACCTGTATGCCAAATTTCAGCCCGATCCGTCCAGTGGTTTGGGCTGTGCGTTGATAGATCACTATGTCAGTCAGTCAGTCAGTCACCTTTGAGTTATATATATTTAGATACTTTGCCACAGTATACCTATATATATTACCTACACTGTGCCCGTGGTCGACTAAGGCCCAATCGCCCTGATTCAGGGTAGGCTCGAGTCCCTCGCTGGGTACATAAATGAGCTGATTTGATGAAGTTCCCGTTAATGTTTGCAAGCTTCCTAATCCAGAGTCGTTGTGGTACGGAACTTTCGTTGCACTAGTCCGAATCGCACTTGGCTAGTTCTTTATTACATAGTTGGTAAAAGACTGACAGCCCACGTGATAGAAGTTTGCTACCACTGACAATAATAGTCAGTAACTTCATTGATGTTACATAATAATGTAACATCAAAAAAGTTACTCGGTACCAACGTTATTTGGTCCTTATTTAAATAAAAACTAAAAGTACTGAAATTTTAAAAAAAAACACGTTCTAGAAAACACTTGTAACATCAAAAAAGTTACAGGTGCTTTGCCGATCCTTTAAAAGGAGTACATCCCTAGCGTTCTCTGTACAAATGTTATTTGGTTCTTATTGAATACTAGTGGATGCCCGAAGCTTCGCCCTCGCAGATCCCGATTTTTGCAGTTCCCGTGCGAATATCCAAAAAAATCCTTTCTTAGCGGATGCCTACGTCATAACATCTACCTGCATGCCAAATTTCAGCCCGATCCGTCCAGTGGTTTGGGCTGTGCGTTGATAGATCACTATGTCAGTCAGTCACCTTTGAGTTATATATATTTAGATTAATCAATCAAAGCTATTGAAATTTTGAAAACACGCTCTAGAAGTCACCTGTTAACCTGTAACATCAGAAAAGTTTCAGGTGCTTTGCCAATCTTTAAAAAAGAGTAGATCCCTAGCGTTCTCCTTACAAACTTTATTTGGTTCTTATTGAATATTATTCAATCAAAGTCATTGAAATTTTGAAAACATGTTTTTGAAGTCACCTTTAAACTTGTAACTTTAAAAAAGTGACAAGTGCTTTGCCGATCCTAAAAGAGAAGAGTTTTTCTAGCGCGGTCGACAAAAACTTAGTTTAGTTCATATTTGAATGTTAGTCAATAAAAATTCTCTAAATTTTGAAAACACGTTCTAGAAAAAAATATTTGTCATGTTTATCAAAAGTCCGTAATATTTTTTCTGAATTTCGTAAAAACTCGCGTTATGATACTGAACACAAAAAAAATGTTTTGTTTTTTACTAAAAATGTGACATATTATTTTCTAGAACTTGTTCAGAAAATTTCAGTAACTTTCATAAAATAAGAACTAAACGACGTTTATATGGGGCGTACACTCCCCTTAAGGTGGTGCCTTACGAAGCTCAGATATGGTCAAGATAAAAGCCACAAACAGTTAAACCCATCCAGATAACGACCATGCGTCTGGCTAGTTAACAGCTTTACACTCAAGGTGCTTAGTAGGTGTACAGTGTACAATGTACACGGTATTTTGAACCTTAAATAATCCATTCACAATATCCATGTCATCGCACTAAGAACGAACTAAATAGATTCACGTAGCGAAATTCAGACACAAGCAGAAACACGGGTGCGAGAAAACTGTATAAATAATTTCCCGTGTGTATCAAGACCACTGAGTTAGGTAACTATGGATACGTCATATTATCTTCTAACTTAATATTGTAAATGTGAAAGTTTGTATGTATAGATGTATGTATGGATGTATGTATGGATGTATTTATGGATGTATGTATGGACGTTTGTTACTCTTTTACGTTTCAACCACTAGGCGGATCGGGGTGAAACTTGGCAAGAATTTCTACAACGAACGGTCCTGCGCTGCCGGCATCCAGCAGATTTCCGCGATATTCACTAGGTCATCGGTTCACCGTGTAAAACGCCTGCTAACTCTTACGTCTACCGGTGCGCGGTTTCCACTCTAGAACTTTACTGTATTAACAGCCAAATCTGTTCTATAAGCTATGTGCCTTGCCTACTAACACTTAAATTTTGCAATTCTGAGATCTATGTTGGTAATTTTGGTTCTCCTACGGATCTCCTCGTTTCTGATTCGATTGCGCAGCGAAACTCCGAGCATAATAAGCCCCATTGCTCTTTTGGGAGACCTTGAGCCTTCTTATGAGGCCCCATACCTAGTAAGTGCACATATCTCGGTTTCGTATGTCATCAATGGCAACACACACAGGTCAAAGACCTTAGTCTTGAGACACTGCGGTATTTGAGATGTGAAGATACTGAGATATTGTCAAGATATAGTGACCCACAGCAATTATGTTTTTTTTTATTCACAATTGGTAAACCCTTGACAACATCTCACCTGGTGATAAAAACCAGGATCTGATGATGGCATCCCAGAGAAATCGAGGGAACCTTAGTTTCCTGTTTGAAGTCGGTTTTTTTTTTATCTATCAGGTTTATTACACAAGTACAATTACGGGTCACCAATTAAAATAAAATAAATTATACTCTCCAAATAGCAAGTTGTGCAAAGTAAAGTGAAGTTCTCGAGTAATGAACGCGCAAAGGAAGACTTAACGTAGGTAGGCCTCCCACTCGGTGGACCGACGAGCTGGTGAAAGTCGCGGGAAGCCGCTAAATGCTAGCAACGCAGAACCGGCCGTTGTGGAAATCCTTGCGGGCCAATATGATGATGATGATGACAAAATTGTTAACACTGGCTCGGAAATCTTATAAAGCAATTTTTAAAGTAGTAAGAAAGACGCGTAGTATTCAAAAAAACTTTCAAGTCAAAGTGCCATAACCATATCCAGTAATAATATAACTGAACAGCATGTATCGTTGATCAAGTTTCTGTACTTTGTGTCTCTAAGTACAAAAAGATACAAAATTGTGTGTACAGGCACACCCTGGACACTTCATACAACGGGCCAGAAATTACATTTCAAAAAACGAATGACGGAACAAACAAAATGGCGTCGAAGTCCTATACGTTCGACAACCAAAGTGTAACCAATCTGTATCAATCTGGGTGACGAGGGGGTGAGGTCGCAATCTAGAAAGCGGCAGGGAGTGTCCATACTGTATGTTAGTACTAATATATATGTCGGAGGGTCATTGAAAACGCGACCAATACCAGCTCGAGATAAGTTTACATAGTTACACTTTGTTTGGATCAAACGTCAGGTATTAGTACCTGGGTGAAACCGGTGGTGGCGTGACGATCGCTTGTACTCGTGAGACGATCGTTTGTGGTAGCAAAGATGATGTATTAACGGAAGGCTGTTTGTGCTGCCACACTGAGTTGAGAATTTATTAGATCTGTGGAGAAGCCATATTAGCTGGACGTCAGTCTCGGAGCAAACACTTTTTGACGGAGCGTCGAGCAGAACACAAGTAGTGGTGATCTGTGAGCAAAACGGACGTGTCACGCCATCGCTGTGATCACCGCGTTTGCATCTATTGTTATCCAAGGCATCCTGTACAATTTCGATTACCAAATGATCAAGAATACTGAAGGAGGACCTCTGTGATATAGCTGCATTGTTATTTCGACGCCCAATACCGAAATAGTTAAGGACGTGAACCACGAGGCCATCCATAACCTAACCACCCCCTTCGACATATATATATACTTTGGTACAGTTTTCTTTTTACTTATAAAGTGGAACCGCTCAAAATCGCCTTTGTAACCGCCTCCATGTAATTGTTAGTCCATTCGCTTCACAGCAGGAGGTCGCGGATTCGATTCCCGATGGGGTCAACTTTTAAGACTCGATTTGCTTGATGGTAGGGAATTTTTACTACCACCATCTTATCTAAGTCTTGCCGCCAAAAATCAGTGTTAACAACATTGATGTGTTCCGGCTTGAAGTTAAGATAGGCAGTTTTCCATTGCGTTTGGGAATATTGGTAAGCCCCCTTCCTTCTTCGGCATCATCGCCACTTACCATCAGGTGAGATGATGCCAAGAGCTTACCAATTGTGAATTTAAAAAAACGTAAATAAAACCGACTTCAATAGCAACGATTTTGGTTCATTTTTTGGTTTTTGTTCATTTAAAGTACTAAAAAGTACTAAATTTATTTTGATAATATTTGTATGGGAATAACTTGGCCGTATACCTTATCGAATAAAAAAAGTATCGTGAAAATCGGTTCACAATCTGCGAACACATCGCGTAACATATACATATACAAAAAACATGGAGTCGAATTGTGCACTTCCTCCTTTTTTTATTCACTTTAAAATTATTGAGTCACCTACGTACCGCATGCAGCCACACTGTAAGTCAAACCATTTAAATTCTCTATACATTGCTTTACAGTACTAAGAGTATTTTTTTTCTATAATTTTAATCTTTTTATATTCTGTTTTTTTATACCTAATTGGTGTGTGTTTATGTCAAATAAAAATATGTTTATTGTCTATTGAATGCTAAAACGACAGGCGCATTAAAGTTAATAGGAAACGAATACAAAACTTTACCCAATTATCTATATGATCAGTTAACATTTTTTTCTTTCGATCAGCTGACTGCATAATTTTTTAGGAGATTATTTATCATTGCTCCTTGAGTTGTTTAGTGTTGTCTCCGTCTTTTAACCCTTCACACTCAGTTATATGAAAATGTAAGGTTCGCCATTTTAAAAACTGACAAATTGGATTTTCATATTATACTTTCATTATAACATAGTATATGACCGCGCAGTATCTTAAGACCAAGGTATCGACCAGTGTGTGTTGCCAGTGATGACATACGGAACTGAGACATGTTCGCTTACTATGGGCCTCATGAGAAGGCTCAAGGTCACCCAAAGGGCAATGGAGCGTGCAATGCTCGAATCAGAAACGAGGAGATCCGTAGGAGAACCAAAGTAACCGACATAGCTCTCAGAATTGCTAAACTTAAGTGGCAATGGGCGGGGCACATAGCTCGTAGAACATATGGCCGTTCAGGCAGTAAAGTTCTCGAGTGGCGACCGCGCACTGAAAAACGTATCGTAGGCAGGCCTCCCACTCGGTGAACGGATGACCTGGTGAAAGTCGCGGGAAGCCGCTGGAACTGGTCGATGTGGAAATCCTTGGGGGATGCCTGTGTCCAGCAGTGGACGTCATTCCGCTGATATGATGATGATATCACTTTTGATAGGTTGTTTACCTAACTTTGTTTCTTTTTGTACCTCAATAATGCAAGCCGAGCAGTAAAGCGTAGGGGAGGCAAGCGCGAGTCGCGACGGTCTAAATGGCCCACAGTAAGGATTTACTGTTAAAACGTGCTCCAATATGCGAGGAATGTAGGCTTGCCAGATGTGAAAATTGAAATGTCGGGATACATTTTCAAAATGTCGGGATTTTGGGGTTTTTATCAGGATAAATAAAAAAAAACTATGGCACTCGGGGACTGCCGCGGTAATGCATAGCATTTTTTATCAACTTATGCATTTATAATTATTTATTTATTTATGCAGTATTTACCAGTACCATATTATAGTCCTTGGGGTGCGGAATGTTTATGTAATAAATTAACACTAAGAAAGTTACACCAGTAAAATTTACTAAGTCCTTTTAGTACTGCAAATCGCTAATAGATGGCACTGTAAGTTTTTTAGAACTCAGCCGAGCGTGGGGTGTTAGGTTTTATTTTCGTTACAGAATTTCTTGATTCGGTCACCACGCTCAAAGCCTGCGATAAAAGCTATGCAATAGCTTAAAAACTAAATCAAATTTTACTTTTGTGAGCTGCTGGTGCGGGTTTTCTTTCTAGTGTGTAAAGGATTACTTATGGAGTGGAGTGCGGTCTGCGGGCTCACACCGAGATAGCATAGCGCGCGCGCAATTTTAACTACCTACGAATATATAATTCCAAGTTTTTAAAAAGTCGGGATATTTTGTAATTTGTCGGGAGTCGGGATATCATATGAAAAGTCGGGATTATCCCGTCGAATCCCGACCATCTGGTAACCCTAGAGGAATGTGATAAAAGTGGACCGCAATGTTGCTGGTTTTGGTTTGTTTCAGCCGATATAGAAGATTTCAAGATTTATATTCAAAATAGGTGGAAACTACACTCTTTCTGATAGTCATACAATAGTAATTTACATAACTATACATTTCATTTGTAATAAATAAGAATATAAACAATCATTAGGTTAATAAAGTCAAAATACAATCTTTAAGGCCCAGTGGTACCTAAAAATCCACTTAAACAGGTTTTTAGAATTAATTTTTGAAGTAGTTAACAGTAAATTTAACATCTAGGAAAACATATTGGTATTATTGAAAATAATTACGAGGGACTATATCGAATGGAAACACGATTTAAATAAAGTTGGCTCGATAGAATAACTTCGCAAAGGTACATTTTTCGAGCCATTTTATCGTCTATTTTCGGTTTTATTCCTAAAATAAGTAATTTTGTAATATGATTTATTTACTAAAATAAAGTTCGTAGGTTACTGTAGGGAAAACGTCGAGTGGATTTTTATTTAAGATAAATATTATGATGAAAATAAAAACGAAAACATCGAAAAAGTGCAAAAGTGTGGTTATTTTCTTCCCTCTTTACACGTAAAGAAAAAGACAAAGACAGATTTTTAAGTAGGTACCACTCAATCCGAGCAACTTGATACGTGTTAATATAATATCACACGTAAGTCTTTTCATTTTAAGTTCAAATCAACGCGGGCTTCAACGTGTCTGTTAATCGCCCAATTCTCGATTTTTACATGGTTTTATTACATTTCATCACTTTCAAATAAGTATAAAAAAATTTATTCAATTAAAATTAAAGGTCTTAAAGTAAGCGATTTTTGTGTGTTGGTTTCATTCAATATTTACTAATTTGTTTTCGAGAAATTTTGCAATTAATGCCAAAAACAGGGTCTACAGTATATTTTTTCACATCAAAATTGGTAATATTTTTAAAATTGTATTCAATTAAATCTGTTTTTATTACTTTAAGTATATTATATCCGTGGTGATAGCTTTACATAGTCTTTCAACAATTTGAATTGAATATTGCCATTTGACCCATCTTATGGCGTTAATATAAAACAAGGTCATTAGAATATTAAAAAAATCTGACACAAGAAGTTAAATAATATTAAAATCATTGAATGTCATTAATGCCTTTGACAAGAGTAGGCCAGCTCACATGGACAGCACCCGGTCACGAGTATAACGTGAGAGTCAGCCGTCGCTCCCATCAACCATATTAGAGGTCTTTATCCTTACTTATATTTTAAATGTGAAAATGTGTTTGTCTGTGTTACTTTTTCACGCCTCAACACCTCAATCAATCTTAAGAAAATTTGGCATGCATTTAGCCTGTGGCATGTAGGAGGACATAGGCAATATTTCATCCCGATTTCATAAGTGGTTCCCGTGGGATAGCTTTTTCTCTCTTTTCTCTCTTGTTTCTCTTTTTGTAAATTTTTCTCAAGTCGCAAACAAGCGAAGGTTTGACATGACATTTTGCATAGGGATAGTTGAGGGGTTGGAAGGTAACAAAATCAATAATTAGCATAGTTTGACACAATTCCTCAGTAAGCCGCTTTAGGCTCGCTTACCCATGCACCCTCAAAGCTAGTCATAGAAACTAAGAGTACATCCACGCGGGTGAAGTAGCGGGCAAAAGCTAGAAATAATATATACAGGGACTAATAGCCCACGGCCCCAAACTATTGTTCTCTATACTATGGAAACCACAAGCTGATTTAAATACTTATATACGTTTCATCAAATCAGCTCATATACGTCCCCACTGAGGGGCTCGAGCCTACCTTTAATTAGGGCGATCGGGCCTTAGTCGACCACGCGGGCCCAGTGCGGGTTGGTCGACTTCACACACAACCTTCGAGTTTCTTCGCAGGTGTGTGCAGGTTTCCTCACGATGTTAATTTTCGATGTTAATTTTCCTTCACCGTTAAAGCAATCCGTGAGTATATGTACGTATGTTCCTGAGTAATCTGGAGAAAATTCGGCTTACGCCTCGCTTACCACGCACCCTCGAAGCCAGTCATAGAAACTACATCCACGCGGGCGAAGCAGCAGGCAAAAGCCTGAAATAATATATTATACAGCGACAAATAGCCCACGATCATCTGGCCCCAAACAAGTACTCCCTATACCAAAGTATATATATATATATATATATATATATATATATATATATATATATATATATATATATATATATATAGTATGGTATATACATATCTTAGTACTAACATATAGTATGGACACTCCCTGCCACTCTCTAGATTGCGACCTCACCCCCTCGTCACCCAGATTGATACAGATTGGTTACAGTTTGGTTCTCGAACGTATGGAATTTTGCCGTGATTTTGTATGTTACGTCATTTGTTTTTAGAAATGTCATTTCTTGCCCGTTGTTATAAGTGTCCGAGACGTACCTATACTATGGAAACCACAAGCTGATGTAAATACTTATATAAGTTTAATATAAAGATATTAAACACAGTTTGCCCTGTATGGGGATCCAACCCGCAACCCTCGACCCAGCATGCAGTTCTGCCCCTGGACCTATGGGTCAATTAATCTCATTTCCACGTTCATAATGAATAATAACACCTGTAAAATTAGGATGAGTAGAAAGGCGTTCCAGAGCGCAGTAGAATAGTTCAAGTTTTAGCGTTACATACAGGATGTCCACCGCGGCTACCCGCGATCTTCACCAGGTCAAAGTCTTCTTCTTCTTTTCGAATCGATGGTTTGAATATTGACTGTTGTTATTTTATATCTTATTGGCCCAATAGGTAGCCACGCGTATGCCATTATCAGTGGCCCCCCAGAGGTCTACCACTGTGCAGGTGTCCGGGCACTCGGGGCAAGCCAATAAGTGCGTCATAGTTTGTGGGGTGACTCCACATGGGCACTCTTCTCCGTCACAGAAACCCCAACGACACAAAGTATATATCTATTATTACTAACGTAACCAGGTCGTCGGTCCACCGCGTGGGAGGCCTGCCTACCCTACGTTTTCCGGCGCGCGGGCGCCCCTCGAGAACTTTACTACCCCAGCGGCCATGTGTTCTACGAGCTATGTGCCCCGCCCACTGCCACTTCAGATTAGCGATTCTGGATGAGGGCGGCGAGGGACCGGTCGTCGTGTAAATCCTTGGGCCAGACTTTTGTCCAGCAGTGGACGTTTTTTGGCTGATATGATGATGATGATAAAGAATGTGAAATGTAAGTTTGATATGAAATGATATTTTTTTAGGTGATCCAGAGACCGATGTGAAATGGAATGACTTTTTATACCCCGAAAAGTGAAAAATGGTAGACTTTACTCATGAAACTGAACCATTTTCCCTAAATAATTTATGCAACCGGAGCAAAAAGTCTCCGTATTTTTATTTTATCGATTTATGTCACCTTTTTTTGGCTTGTCGTTTAAAAATGTATTCTATGTCTCTTACGGGATAAAGACAAATCTAACGACGTCTCGCACTTCAAAACCAAGCCGTTTAAGCTACAAAGCGTGCCAAAGAAATAAACAAATAAACATACACAAATACGTACATACACACACACGAAAAACATAACCCTTCTCTGGCGCAGTTGGATAAAAATTAATCATCAATAACTATACTCTAAATTCATACCAATACAATACCATGCCACGTACTAAATATGTAACATCGTGAGGAAACCTGCACACACCTGCGAAAAAACTCGAAGGTTGTGTGTGAAGTCGACCAACCCGCACTAGGCCCTCGTGGTCGACTAAGGCCCGATCGCCCTAACTCAGGGTAGGCTCGAGCCTCTCGGTGGGGACGTATATGAGCTGATGTGATGAACTATACTCTAAGCTACGTGGTCGGCTACGTTAAATCGTCGACCGTCGTAGCAACTTCTCCATGCGTTATTTCTGGTAACTTGGCATTAAATGCGATAACTGAATATTTTACGCAAAATGCTAACAAAAATATCACAAATCAAAAAGTGTTTTTAACCGACTGCTCAAAAAATCGGGTAATGTTTTCTTGTATATGCATGTATTTATGTATGTACACAGGCCAGCTGCACATCAAGCTACACACTTTGGACTTTGCACCGTTCTTATGCCGAACGCGTATGGACCAGAATCTCAAAATACAAAATAAATTTATTGCGTAACCAAAGGTAAAACATAAAATGGTCTTAAAGATAATAAAGAAGTCCTCTATGGCCTACCTTAAAAAGGTGTGCAATGTCATTCTTTAATCTAACACATGAACATTTATTTAATTACATAATCTATTTTTATATCATTGTCAAGTAAATATTCGTTAATACTATAATAGCACTACGAGTGTATAGCTTGATGTGCTGGCCACTGTACACTATGTCTGTTTCTTTGGCAGAGCCTGTAGCCTTAATAGCTTGGTGGATTTTGGAATGCTACGTGTCGTTAGATTTATCTTGATCCCGTTAGTGACATAAATACAATTATGCTTTACCCGACAGCCCAAAAAAAAGAGGAGTAATGTTTTTGTGCAGACGGGTTTTTAATTTTAAATTAAGTTGTTCATTAAAGGGCAGTCATTGTAACTTTTATTACAATTCTTTAGTTATACGTGATCAACATGAAAGGCATACAATATAAGGCTACTTGGCATTAAATGCGATAACTGATTATTTTACGCAAAATTCATATAAAAATATCACAAATCAATACATTTTAAACAAATAAAAGATCCTTCATGTTTTTAACCGATGCTCAAAAAGAAGGGTAATATTTCCTTGTGTAGGCATGTATGTACCTACATTATGTATGTTTGTTTGGCTGTGGCTGTAGCCTTAATAGATTGATGGATTTTGGAATGCAAAGAGTCAAACCCAAATAAATCTTTCTTGTACATCAAAATAAATAAATACACGTACAAAATTTATTAACAACTAGCTGTCCCGGCGAACTACGTACCGCCTTACATTACATTACACTGCCCTACCCTACCCTACACTACACTACACTACTCTACCCTACCCTACCGTACACTACACTACACTACCCTACCCTACCCTACACTACTCTACCCTACACTACACTACCCTACACTACCCTACCCTACCCTACACTACCCTACCCTATACTACCCTACACTACCCTACCCTATACTTTCCTACCCTAAACTACACTACTCTTCCCTACACTACACTACCCTACCCTACACTACCCTACCCTACCCTACATACACTACACTACACTACCCTACACTACCCTACACTACCCTACACTACCCTACACTACCCTACACTACACTACACTACCCTACACTACACTACCCTACCCTACCCTACACTACCCTACCCTACCCTACCCTACACTACCCTACCCTACCCTACACTACCCTACCCTACCCTACACTACCCTACCCTACACTACACTACACTACCCTACCCTACCCTACCCTACCCTACCCTACCCTACCCTACCCTACCCTACCCTACCCTACCCTACCCTACATAAGAACCTTCTCCTGACAATAACGAACTCGACAAAAAAAGAATTAGCGAAATCGGTCCAGCCGTTCTGGAGTTGTAGCGTCAGGAAGGAAAACCTGACTTATTTTTATATAGTAGATTATTATTTTTATTGTCGTTAAATTTATCTTGATCTCGTTAGTGATCAAAATAAATTACCCGCCTGCCCAAAAAAAGTGGGGGTAATGTTTTTGGGCAGTAAGGTTTTTAATTTTAAATTAAATTGTTCATTACAGGGCAGTCATTGTAACTTTAATTACAATTGTAGCAAATTCTTTAGTTATACGTGATCGACATGAAAGGCATACAAAATAAGGCTAATAACAAAATCCAATCCATTAATGTACTCGTACCTAAGTAACATCATTTTAATGATACGTAGCTATTAAGGGAATACGTTGCCCGCTGCATTTAGCGATGCATAAAAAACCGAGACCGCTGTTTTTCATGTTTACTGATTTTTCCCTTTTTTTTCTTTTATACAAGACTTTTTTTTATTTTCAAAATTGTCCTCCCTAGGTGGCACCCTTGTTTAAAATTCATTTATACGGCCGTGTTTGGGTCACCGACTTTTCTATGTGTATCAAATTTCAACTCAATCGGTTCAGTAGTTTTTAACCGCCTCCGTAGCTCAGAGGCAAAGTTCACTGGCTTTACACAGGAGGTCGAGGGTTCGATTCCCGGCGGGGTCAATTGTAAGACTCGGTTTGGTTGGTGGTAGGGCATTTTCTAAGCCCGCCTGGCTAGCAACCACCATCTTATCTAAGTCTTGCCGCCAAATATCAATGTTGATATCATTGGTGTGTTCCGGCATGAAGATAAGATAGCCAGTTCCCCATTGCGTTGGGGAATTTTGGAAAGCCCGCTTTCATCTTCGGCAACATCGTCACTTACCACCAGGTGAGATGTTGTCAAGGGTTTACCAATTGTGAATAATAAAAATAAAAAAAAGTCGCTTGTTAAAAATTAGTTGTGACAGATGGACGGACAGACAGACACGCAAGTAATCCTTTATTGGTTCCTTTTTTCAAGTACGAAACTCTAAAAAAGTGAAATGAGGAATCCAGTGGGACAGACGTCTTTCGGCTGATATAACGATGATGAACGAAACCCTCTGTACTCGAGTCCAACTCTAACTTTACTGGATTTTTATCAAAGCAGATATCTTCTTCGAAAAAAAATTATTATAAAAACATGATCATTAGTTCGAAATAATTTGATCATTATTTCTATTTTTCAAGACGCAAAACAGAATACACGTTTGAAATTCAATGTACCGAGCTCACAAGACGAAGTTTCAAAGGCAGATAATAAAGGGGGCCAAAGTTCATTCTCGTACGATCCGAGCGAGTTCATTAGACATGGGAAAGTTATATTGAAAAGGCGATAATAGAGGATGCAAGGTAAAATGTAACATAACTTTGAGGGGGCTACTACTCATGCATCTGAACAACTCTTGATAAAAAACTGTGATGAAAACACAAATAAACTTTAACACTTTAATAGACACGTAAGGTAAAATGTAACACAACTTTGAGGGGGGCTACTACTCATGCATCTGAACAACTCTTGTTATAACACTGTGATGAAAACACAAATAAACTTTTACACTTTAATAGACACGTAAGGTAAAATGTAACACAACTTTGAGGGGGGCTACTACTCATGGATCTGAACAACTCTTGTTATAAAACTGTAATGAAAACACAAATAAACTTTTACACTTTAATAGACACGTAAGGTAAAATGTAACACAACTTTGAGGGGGGCTACTACTCATGCATCTGAACAACTCTTGTTATAAAACTGTGATGAAAACACAAATAAACTTTTACACTTTAATAGACACGTAAGGTAAAATGTACCACAACTTTGAGGGGGGCTACTACTCATGCATCTGAACAACTCTTGTTATAAAACTGTGATGAAAACACAAATAAACTTTTACACTTTAATAGACACGTAAGGTAAAATGTACCACAACTTTGAGGGGGGCTACTACTCATGGATCTGAACAACTTTAATTTCAAAACGTAAATAAAAACACAAATAAACTTTTACACTATAATAGACACTGATGATGGAGGATGTAAGGTAAAATATAAAACAACTTTGAGAGAGTCTTCTAACTCATACATCTTAACAAATTATGTTTTAGAACAGTGTTGAAATCACATATAAACTTTTACACTTTAATAGACACTGATGATAGAGGATGTTAGGTAAAATATCACACAACTTTGAGGGGGTTTTACTCATGCTTTGAACAACTTTTGTTCTAAAACTGTGATAAAATCACAAATAAACTTTTACACTTTAATACACACTGATTAAGGAGGACGTAAGGTAAAATATAACACAACTTTGAGGGGGGCTTCTACTCATGCATCTGGACAACTATTGTTCTAAAACTGTAATAAAATCATAATTAAACTTTTACACTTCCAATTGACTATAAGTTCTCAATATGTTGGCCAGAGTCAACTGACCGATTTTTCGTAATTTTTTTTGGCCATTTCATCAAAGTTGTAGTAAAGTGTTGTTCAGTTTCATAAGTACGTATACCCATTAAAAATGTGTTCTATTTTAGGAAACCTTGCGCACAAATTATTTTATACTATGTTAATTAATTTTCTAATTTTATTTTTCTGTTCTTCATTTGTTATCTCATTATATTCCTAAACTTTACCTACCAGTTTTTTCTTTTATCTTTAACGATTAGGACCAGAAGCAAATTTCTACCCTATATTATGTAGCAATCGGATTTCTTGATTTTTTTTATCGATTTTGCTAAAATTTTTTATAATCTTATTATAATCAATAGACTACACATAAGTATATTTTTTTAACAAACATAAATAAATGTTTGAAAATGAACAAGACGATTCTAATTCAGACTAAAGCAAATAGCAAAATTGTAAAACTTATTGTTTTTTTTGGATAAAGATTCATTCATCGTTAAGAACCCATAAAGTTCCCACTGCTGGAGTTCGGGTCTCTTCCCAAACTGAGGAAGGTTACGCCATACCCCACACACGGGGGTCAAGTCCAGGTTAGTGGAGGTTGTAAGGCTAGTGGCAAACCCCACTGTCAGAATTTTTTCAAGCAGCCTATAAGGCATCTGACACGGCATAACGACTGCCATCTAGTGATAGCAACCGGCACCAACGGCTTAACGTGCCCTGCGAAGAAGGAAATGGTCCAGAGAAATGCCACTAACTAGGGTTACCAGATGTTAAATTTAAAAGTCCTGACAAAAAGCCTATTTTTTATCAAATAGTCCTGACATTTTACTAAAACGGTCGCGGTTTGACGACGCACAGTAGTCATAGTAATAAAACACCGCTTATAATATTCCTTTTGAGTGTCTATTGGTCACTCTCCGACTCACAATCTACCATTGAGCCTACTCTAACTCTCCACACAATGAAAAAATCACCATTCATTTTAGTCCATAAGCTGCGTGATAAAAGACCTATAACAACACTTAATTAATCAAAAAAATCCTGACATTGTCAAAGTCCGGCCGGAATTCTGACTGGTGCCTAAAAATCCTGACATGTCAGGACAAATCCTGACATCTGGCAAGCCTACGACTAACAGTCAAACCCATCTAGGTAATTACCGTGTTTCAGATCAGTTAACCTGCATGATCAATCCAACCACACTGAGCCACGACAGAAATTTGAATAAAATCGGCCTATTGAGGACTTACCATACTATTATCATAAATTCTTCCTTCAAAAGAACATGCTAGAGATCTTAAGTTGTATGGGAGACTAGTTTTCTTGAGGTCTTTTATACAAATCCTTACTAATACTATAAACGCGTCGGTGGCTCAACCGGTAACGACTCGGTCCATCTAACCAGAGGTTACCGGGTTCAAATCTGGACGGCCGATGTACCAATGAGTTTTTAAAAAACTTACGTACATATACTTACCGATTGCTTTAACGGTGAAGGAAAACATCGTGAGGAAACCTGCACACGCCTGCGAAGAAACTCGAAGGTTGTGTGTGAAGTCGACCAACCCGCACTGGGCCCGCGTGGTCGACTAAGGCCTAATCGCCCTGATTCCAGGGTAGGCTCGAGCCCCTCGGTGGGGACGTATATGAGCTGATATAATAAACTATAAACGCGAAAGTTTGTATGTATGGATGTATGTTACTCTTTTACTCAGAATTTATTCGGATCCAAAAGTAAGGACTTAACTAAACTCGACGAGATTTTCTGTGAGTGCGCATCAAAAGATTAGAAGAAAACAACTAGAAAATTCTTATAAAAAATTTAACCATGCGCACTGTTTATAATTGTACAGGGAGCGTTAAATGAAAAACAGATGTTATCCGAAATGATTTATTATGGCTGAGTAATGGCATTTTCGTAAACAAGACATCACATCAGGTTCATAACATATATTCAGTGGATTTTGATATTCTAAAACATGTAGGCGCTAAAGAATGACCATTTATTGAGTTGGATGGCTATGGTTCTATGCTGAATCATAATGGTTGATAAATAGTGAATTTTATGGTATCTGAGAGCTTACAAATCTGTGACTAGTTCGCAAATTTTGTAGCTTTTTAGAGAATGAACGAAAATACACATCAAATGTCACAAATGAAGTCTATACACTCTATAAAAACTTAATGAAGATAATGTCTAATTACACATATAAAGTTTCAGAAACAAAGACATCCTTTTACAACTCGAGATAATAAATAATAACATAAAAACATTGGCAGTTTTCACTAGCAAACAAAGAAGAAACCTAAATTACTCTATAATTATATCTATGACCTATTTCTTCTTAAGTAAAACATTAATTACGAAACAGTAGCTCTATGCATATCTTTATACACGATCCTGAACTATATAAACTTATCTACGGTATTAATGTCGCATATTTTAAATTTGCATAACTTTTATGTATTTTTTTTACATTTTCATTTCCTAAGACCCTTAAAATTAACCCTTACCTCTAAATTAGAAAGAAAAAGACTATTTTACTTATATTATTTGACCACGAGGTGGTGTCATGCAATTGCCAGATACTAATAGCAGTACCGTACTTCCGTCGGAATTTCCCTACTCTCAAAATAATACTTTGTCCTGTTAGATAACGACTGCAACATACGTATTATTAATAATGGAATGGAATTCCCGAACTAAAAATATGTAAACATAAAACTTTTTAGATAAGAGTGGTCAGCATAGGTACATCGCATTTATTAAGGAAAACCAGACTTCAATAACAAGAGATAAACAACTTACGTGGACATTTGATAGTTGTTTGAAAAACGGTCTTAAAAATATGCAATTTAAAAGTAAAAAGCACCCTAGGTCAGTCGGGCCAATGGAGAAAGAAAAGATAAGCGAGAGAGAGGACCTACTTGGAATCTGAAGATTGTCTGAAAATTTCATCGAAATCGGTCCAGCCGTTTTGGAGTCTATAAGGAACATTTTTTTTTCCTTCACATAGCACAGAGATAGACTGGATTCAAGTGCTAATAACTACAGCCTCCCTGATATAATAAAAGGATTTGAATGTAAATCACATGTTAAACGCTCATAAGAATTAGAAATGATTTGAACGATTAAAAATTATTCAAAATGATTACAAATCAAATCATTTTTAATCCTTTTTAATGATTTTGTTTAATCAGGGCTGTGATTAAAATAACTAAAAAAGAGATTATAAGGTTTTCTTATTTGTTTACTTAGCTTAAGTAATAAAAATATGTATCGTTTATTTAAGTAAATAAACTTTAAACAAAAAAAAATGTTCTGAGGACAGGTTATAGCGGTGAATACTTATAACCTGTTTTGTCCGTTAAATTTGGAACCATATTAAAATAAATAAACTCATGTGAGTCCAACTATGTAACTTAATTAATTAATTCATTAACTTTAATTATCTTAACGTTAGTTAAAAAATACTATAATATTAAGAAATTATAAAGTCACATGAACAATGCGTTCATAAATCTTATTATTGGTCAACTGACAGCCAAAACCGTGTGCTAACACTGGTCTTATGTACAGTTGGTAATATTACAAATTATACAGTCAGTCATTCAAATCACCTACCCAGATAACCAGGGTTGTCAATTTTGAACTACATAAATATAATCATAAAGTTTAAAAGACACTTACAATTACAAATTTTGAAATTACATGAATACAAACGCAAATTTAAATTTCCAACTAATTAACCAAGAAAGGGTAACAACGGTACTTTTTAAAGATTATTTTAATTTAATTAAAGCGGGAAGCCGCTGGAACTGGTCGATGTGGAAATCCTTGGGGGATGCCTGTGTCCAGCAGTGGACGTCATTCCGCTGATATGATGATGATATCACTTTTGATAGGTTGTTTACCTAACTTTGTTTCTTTTTGTACCTCAATAATGCAAGCCGAGCAGTAAAGCGTAGGGGAGGCAAGCGCGAGTCGCGACGGTCTAAATGGCCCACAGTAAGGATTTACTGTTAAAACGTGCTCCAATATGCGAGGAATGTGATAAAAGTGGACCGCAATGTTGCTGGTTTTGGTTTGTTTCAGCCGATATAGAAGATTTCAAGATTTATATTCAAAATAGGTGGAAACTACACTCTTTCTGATAGTCATACAATAGTAATTTACATAACTATACATTTCATTTGTAATAAATAAGAATATAAACAATCATTAGGTTAATAAAGTCAAAATACAATCTTTAAGGCCCAGTGGTACCTAAAAATCCACTTAAACAGGTTTTTAGAATTAATTTTTGAAGTAGTTAACAGTAAATTTAACATCTAGGAAAACATATTGGTATTATTGAAAATAATTACGAGGGACTATATCGAATGGAAACACGATTTAAATAAAGTTGGCTCGATAGAATAACTTCGCAAAGGTACATTTTTCGAGCCATTTTATCGTCTATTTTCGGTTTTATTCCTAAAATAAGTAATTTTGTAATATGATTTATTTACTAAAATAAAGTTCGTAGGTTACTGTAGGGAAAACGTCGAGTTTTAAGATAAATATTATGATGAAAATAAAAACGAAAACATCGAAAAAGTGCAAAAGTGTGGTTATTTTCTTCCCTCTTTACACGTAAAGAAAAAGACAAAGACAGATTTTTAAGTAGGTACCACTCAATCCGAGCAACTTGATACGTGTTAATATAATATCACACGTAAGTCTTTTCATTTTAAGTTCAAATCAACGCGGGCTTCAACGTGTCTGTTAATCGCCCAATTCTCGATTTTTACATGGTTTTATTACATTTCATCACTTTCAAATAAGTATAAAAAAAATTATTCAATTAAAATTAAAGGTCTTAAAGTAAGCGATTTTTGTGTGTTGGTTTCATTCAATATTTACTAATTTGTTTTCGAGAAATTTTGCAATTAATGCCAAAAACAGGGTCTACAGTATATTTTTTCACATCAAAATTGGTAATATTTTTAAAATTGTATTCAATTAAATCTGTTTTTATTACTTTAAGTATATTATATCCGTGGTGATAGCTTTACATAGTCTTTCAACAATTTGAATTGAATATTGCCATTTGACCCATCTTATGGCGTTAATATAAAACAAGGTCATTAGAATATTAAAAAAATCTGACACAAGAAGTTAAATAATATTAAAATCATTGAATGTCATTAATGCCTTTGACAAGAGTAGGCCAGCTCACATGGACAGCACCCGGTCACGAGTATAACGTGAGAGTCAGCCGTCGCTCCCATCAACCATATTAGAGGTCTTTATCCTTACTTATATTTTAAATGTGAAAATGTGTTTGTCTGTGTTACTTTTTCACGCCTCAACACCTCAATCAATCTTAAGAAAATTTGGCATGCATTTAGCCTGTGGCATGTAGGAGGACATAGGCAATATTTCATCCCGATTTCATAAGTGGTTCCCGTGGGATAGCTTTTTCTCTCTTTTCTCTCTTGTTTCTCTTTTTGTAAATTTTTCTCAAGTCGCAAACAAGCGAAGGTTTGACATGACATTTTGCATAGGGATAGTTGAGGGGTTGGAAGGTAACAAAATCAATAATTAGCATAGTTTGACACAATTCCTCAGTAAGCCGCTTTAGGCTCGCTTACCCATGCACCCTCAAAGCTAGTCATAGAAACTAAGAGTACATCCACGCGGGTGAAGTAGCGGGCAAAAGCTAGAAATAATATATACAGGGACTAATAGCCCACGGCCCCAAACTATTGTTCTCTATACTATGGAAACCACAAGCTGATTTAAATACTTATATACGTTTCATCAAATCAGCTCATATACGTCCCCACTGAGGGGCTCGAGCCTACCTTTAATTAGGGCGATCGGGCCTTAGTCGACCACGCGGGCCCAGTGCGGGTTGGTCGACTTCACACACAACCTTCGAGTTTCTTCGCAGGTGTGTGCAGGTTTCCTCACGATGTTAATTTTCGATGTTAATTTTCCTTCACCGTTAAAGCAATCCGTGAGTATATGTACGTATGTTCCTGAGTAATCTGGAGAAAATTCGGCTTACGCCTCGCTTACCACGCACCCTCGAAGCCAGTCATAGAAACTACATCCACGCGGGCGAAGCAGCAGGCAAAAGCCTGAAATAATATATTATACAGCGACAAATAGCCCACGATCATCTGGCCCCAAACAAGTACTCCCTATACCAAAGTATATATATATATATATATATATATAGTATGGTATATACATATCTTAGTACTAACATATAGTATGGACACTCCCTGCCACTCTCTAGATTGCGACCTCACCCCCTCGTCACCCAGATTGATACAGATTGGTTACAGTTTGGTTCTCGAACGTATGGAATTTTGCCGTGATTTTGTATGTTACGTCATTTGTTTTTAGAAATGTCATTTCTTGCCCGTTGTTATAAGTGTCCGAGACGTACCTATACTATGGAAACCACAAGCTGATGTAAATACTTATATAAGTTTAATATAAAGATATTAAACACAGTTTGCCCTGTATGGGGATCCAACCCGCAACCCTCGACCCAGCATGCAGTTCTGCCCCTGGACCTATGGGTCAATTAATCTCATTTCCACGTTCATAATGAATAATAACACCTGTAAAATTAGGATGAGTAGAAAGGCGTTCCAGAGCGCAGAAGAATAGTTCAAGTTTTAGCGTTACATACAGGATGTCCACCGCGGCTACCCGCGATCTTCACCAGGTCAAAGTCTTCTTCTTCTTTTCGAATCGATGGTTTGAATATTGACTGTTGTTATTTTATATCTTATTGGCCCAATAGGTAGCCACGCGTATGCCATTATCAGTGGCCCCCCAGAGGTCTACCACTGTGCAGGTGTCTGGGCACTCGGGGCAAGCCAATAAGTGCGTCATAGTTTGTGGGGTGACTCCACATGGGCACTCTTCTCCGTCACAGAAACCCCAACGACACAAAGTATATATCTATTATTACTAACGTAACCAGGTCGTCGGTCCACCGCGTGGGAGGCCTGCCTACCCTACGTTTTCCGGCGCGCGGGCGCCCCTCGAGAACTTTACTACCCCAGCGGCCATGTGTTCTACGAGCTATGTGCCCCGCCCACTGCCACTTCAGATTAGCGATTCTGGATGAGGGCGGCGAGGGACCGGTCGTCGTGTAAATCCTTGGGCCAGACTTTTGTCCAGCAGTGGACGTTTTTTGGCTGATATGATGATGATGATAAAGAATGTGAAATGTAAGTTTGATATGAAATGATATTTTTTTAGGTGATCCAGAGACCGATGTGAAATGGAATGACTTTTTATACCCCGAAAAGTGAAAAATGGTAGACTTTACTCATGAAACTGAACCATTTTCCCTAAATAATTTATGCAACCGGAGCAAAAAGTCTCCGTATTTTTATTTTATCGATTTATGTCACCTTTTTTTGGCTTGTCGTTTAAAAATGTATTCTATGTCTCTTACGGGATAAAGACAAATCTAACGACGTCTCGCACTTCAAAACCAAGCCGTTTAAGCTACAAAGCGTGCCAAAGAAATAAACAAATAAACATACACAAATACGTACATACACACACACGAAAAACATAACCCTTCTCTGGCGCAGTTGGATAAAAATTAATCATCAATAACTATACTCTAAATTCATACCAATACAATACCATGCCACGTACTAAATATGTAACATCGTGAGGAAACCTGCACACACCTGCGAAAAAACTCGAAGGTTGTGTGTGAAGTCGACCAACCCGCACTAGGCCCTCGTGGTCGACTAAGGCCCGATCGCCCTAACTCAGGGTAGGCTCGAGCCTCTCGGTGGGGACGTATATGAGCTGATGTGATGAACTATACTCTAAGCTACGTGGTCGGCTACGTTAAATCGTCGACCGTCGTAGCAACTTCTCCATGCGTTATTTCTGGTAACTTGGCATTAAATGCGATAACTGAATATTTTACGCAAAATGCTAACAAAAATATCACAAATCAAAAAGTGTTTTTAACCGACTGCTCAAAAAATCGGGTAATGTTTTCTTGTATATGCATGTATTTATGTATGTACACAGGCCAGCTGCACATCAAGCTACACACTTTGGACTTTGCACCGTTCTTATGCCGAACGCGTATGGACCAGAATCTCAAAATACAAAATAAATTTATTGCGTAACCAAAGGTAAAACATAAAATGGTCTTAAAGATAATAAAGAAGTCCTCTATGGCCTACCTTAAAAAGGTGTGCAATGTCATTCTTTAATCTAACACATGAACATTTATTTAATTACATAATCTATTTTTATATCATTGTCAAGTAAATATTCGTTAATACTATAATAGCACTACGAGTGTATAGCTTGATGTGCTGGCCACTGTACACTATGTCTGTTTCTTTGGCAGAGCCTGTAGCCTTAATAGCTTGGTGGATTTTGGAATGCTACGTGTCGTTAGATTTATCTTGATCCCGTTAGTGACATAAATACAATTATGCTTTACCCGACAGCCCAAAAAAAAGAGGAGTAATGTTTTTGTGCAGACGGGTTTTTAATTTTAAATTAAGTTGTTCATTAAAGGGCAGTCATTGTAACTTTTATTACAATTCTTTAGTTATACGTGATCAACATGAAAGGCATACAATATAAGGCTACTTGGCATTAAATGCGATAACTGATTATTTTACGCAAAATTCATATAAAAATATCACAAATCAATACATTTTAAACAAATAAAAGATCCTTCATGTTTTTAACCGATGCTCAAAAAGAAGGGTAATATTTCCTTGTGTAGGCATGTATGTACCTACATTATGTATGTTTGTTTGGCTGTGGCTGTAGCCTTAATAGATTGATGGATTTTGGAATGCAAAGAGTCAAACCCAAATAAATCTTTCTTGTACATCAAAATAAATAAATACACGTACAAAATTTATTAACAACTAGCTGTCCCGGCGAACTACGTACCGCCTTACATTACATTACACTGCCCTACCCTACCCTACACTACACTACACTACTCTACCCTACCCTACCGTACACTACACTACACTACCCTACCCTACCCTACACTACTCTACCCTACACTACACTACCCTACACTACCCTACCCTACCCTACACTACCCTACCCTATACTACCCTACACTACCCTACCCTATACTTTCCTACCCTAAACTACACTACTCTTCCCTACACTACACTACCCTACCCTACACTACCCTACCCTACCCTACATACACTACACTACACTACCCTACACTACCCTACACTACCCTACACTACCCTACACTACCCTACACTACACTACACTACCCTACACTACACTACCCTACCCTACCCTACACTACCCTACCCTACCCTACCCTACACTACCCTACCCTACCCTACACTACCCTACCCTACCCTACACTACCCTACCCTACACTACACTACACTACCCTACCCTACCCTACCCTACCCTACCCTACCCTACCCTACCCTACCCTACCCTACCCTACCCTACATAAGAACCTTCTCCTGACAATAACGAACTCGACAAAAAAAGAATTAGCGAAATCGGTCCAGCCGTTCTGGAGTTGTAGCGTCAGGAAGGAAAACCTGACTTATTTTTATATAGTAGATTATTATTTTTATTGTCGTTAAATTTATCTTGATCTCGTTAGTGATCAAAATAAATTACCCGCCTGCCCAAAAAAGTGGGGGTAATGTTTTTGGGCAGTAAGGTTTTTAATTTTAAATTAAATTGTTCATTACAGGGCAGTCATTGTAACTTTAATTACAATTGTAGCAAATTCTTTAGTTATACGTGATCGACATGAAAGGCATACAAAATAAGGCTAATAACAAAATCCAATCCATTAATGTACTCGTACCTAAGTAACATCATTTTAATGATACGTAGCTATTAAGGGAATACGTTGCCCGCTGCATTTAGCGATGCATAAAAAACCGAGACCGCTGTTTTTCATGTTTACTGATTTTTCCCTTTTTTTTCTTTTATACAAGACTTTTTTTTATTTTCAAAATTGTCCTCCCTAGGTGGCACCCTTGTTTAAAATTCATTTATACGGCCGTGTTTGGGTCACCGACTTTTCTATGTGTATCAAATTTCAACTCAATCGGTTCAGTAGTTTTTAACCGCCTCCGTAGCTCAGAGGCAAAGTTCACTGGCTTTACACAGGAGGTCGAGGGTTCGATTCCCGGCGGGGTCAATTGTAAGACTCGGTTTGGTTGGTGGTAGGGCATTTTCTAAGCCCGCCTGGCTAGCAACCACCATCTTATCTAAGTCTTGCCGCCAAATATCAATGTTGATATCATTGGTGTGTTCCGGCATGAAGATAAGATAGCCAGTTCCCCATTGCGTTGGGGAATTTTGGAAAGCCCGCTTTCATCTTCGGCAACATCGTCACTTACCACCAGGTGAGATGTTGTCAAGGGTTTACCAATTGTGAATAATAAAAATAAAAAAAAGTCGCTTGTTAAAAATTAGTTGTGACAGATGGACGGACAGACAGACACGCAAGTAATCCTTTATTGGTTCCTTTTTTCAAGTACGAAACTCTAAAAAAGTGAAATGAGGAATCCAGTGGGACAGACGTCTTTCGGCTGATATAACGATGATGAACGAAACCCTCTGTACTCGAGTCCAACTCTAACTTTACTGGATTTTTATCAAAGCAGATATCTTCTTCGAAAAAAAATTATTATAAAAACATGATCATTAGTTCGAAATAATTTGATCATTATTTCTATTTTTCAAGACGCAAAACAGAATACACGTTTGAAATTCAATGTACCGAGCTCACAAGACGAAGTTTCAAAGGCAGATAATAAAGGGGGCCAAAGTTCATTCTCGTACGATCCGAGCGAGTTCATTAGACATGGGAAAGTTATATTGAAAAGGCGATAATAGAGGATGCAAGGTAAAATGTAACATAACTTTGAGGGGGCTACTACTCATGCATCTGAACAACTCTTGATAAAAAACTGTGATGAAAACACAAATAAACTTTAACACTTTAATAGACACGTAAGGTAAAATGTAACACAACTTTGAGGGGGGCTACTACTCATGCATCTGAACAACTCTTGTTATAACACTGTGATGAAAACACAAATAAACTTTTACACTTTAATAGACACGTAAGGTAAAATGTAACACAACTTTGAGGGGGGCTACTACTCATGGATCTGAACAACTCTTGTTATAAAACTGTAATGAAAACACAAATAAACTTTTACACTTTAATAGACACGTAAGGTAAAATGTAACACAACTTTGAGGGGGGCTACTACTCATGCATCTGAACAACTCTTGTTATAAAACTGTGATGAAAACACAAATAAACTTTTACACTTTAATAGACACGTAAGGTAAAATGTACCACAACTTTGAGGGGGGCTACTACTCATGCATCTGAACAACTCTTGTTATAAAACTGTGATGAAAACACAAATAAACTTTTACACTTTAATAGACACGTAAGGTAAAATGTACCACAACTTTGAGGGGGGCTACTACTCATGGATCTGAACAACTTTAATTTCAAAACGTAAATAAAAACACAAATAAACTTTTACACTTTAATAGACACTGATGATGGAGGATGTAAGGTAAAATATAAAACAACTTTGAGAGAGTCTTCTAACTCATACATCTTAACAAATTATGTTTTAGAACAGTGTTGAAATCACATATAAACTTTTACACTTTAATAGACACTGATGATAGAGGATGTTAGGTAAAATATCACACAACTTTGAGGGGGTTTTACTCATGCTTTGAACAACTTTTGTTCTAAAACTGTGATAAAATCACAAATAAACTTTTACACTTTAATACACACTGATTAAGGAGGACGTAAGGTAAAATATAACACAACTTTGAGGGGGGCTTCTACTCATGCATCTGGACAACTATTGTTCTAAAACTGTAATAAAATCATAATTAAACTTTTACACTTCCAATTGACTATAAGTTCTCAATATGTTGGCCAGAGTCAACTGACCGATTTTTCGTAATTTTTTTTGGCCATTTCATCAAAGTTGTAGTAAAGTGTTGTTCAGTTTCATAAGTACGTATACCCATTAAAAATGTGTTCTATTTTAGGAAACCTTGCGCACAAATTATTTTATACTATGTTAATTAATTTTCTAATTTTATTTTTCTGTTCTTCATTTGTTATCTCATTATATTCCTAAACTTTACCTACCAGTTTTTTCTTTTATCTTTAACGATTAGGACCAGAAGCAAATTTCTACCCTATATTATGTAGCAATCGGATTTCTTGATTTTTTTTATCGATTTTGCTAAAATTTTTTATAATCTTATTATAATCAATAGACTACACATAAGTATATTTTTTTAACAAACATAAATAAATGTTTGAAAATGAACAAGACGATTCTAATTCAGACTAAAGCAAATAGCAAAATTGTAAAACTTATTGTTTTTTTTGGATAAAGATTCATTCATCGTTAAGAACCCATAAAGTTCCCACTGCTGGAGTTCGGGTCTCTTCCCAAACTGAGGAAGGTTACGCCATACCCCACACACGGGGGTCAAGTCCAGGTTAGTGGAGGTTGTAAGGCTAGTGGCAAACCCCACTGTCAGAATTTTTTCAAGCAGCCTATAAGGCATCTGACACGGCATAACGACTGCCATCTAGTGATAGCAACCGGCACCAACGGCTTAACGTGCCCTGCGAAGAAGGAAATGGTCCAGAGAAATGCCACTAACTAGGGTTACCAGATGTTAAATTTAAAAGTCCTGACAAAAAGCCTATTTTTTATCAAATAGTCCTGACATTTTACTAAAACGGTCGCGGTTTGACGACGCACAGTAGTCATAGTAATAAAACACCGCTTATAATATTCCTTTTGAGTGTCTATTGGTCACTCTCCGACTCACAATCTACCATTGAGCCTACTCTAACTCTCCACACAATGAAAAAATCACCATTCATTTTAGTCCATAAGCTGCGTGATAAAAGACCTATAACAACACTTAATTAATCAAAAAAATCCTGACATTGTCAAAGTCCGGCCGGAATTCTGACTGGTGCCTAAAAATCCTGACATGTCAGGACAAATCCTGACATCTGGCAAGCCTACGACTAACAGTCAAACCCATCTAGGTAATTACCGTGTTTCAGATCAGTTAACCTGCATGATCAATCCAACCACACTGAGCCACGACAGAAATTTGAATAAAATCGGCCTATTGAGGACTTACCATACTATTATCATAAATTCTTCCTTCAAAAGAACATGCTAGAGATCTTAAGTTGTATGGGAGACTAGTTTTCTTGAGGTCTTTTATACAAATCCTTACTAATACTATAAACGCGTCGGTGGCTCAACCGGTAACGACTCGGTCCATCTAACCAGAGGTTACCGGGTTCAAATCTGGACGGCCGATGTACCAATGAGTTTTTAAAAAACTTACGTACATATACTTACCGATTGCTTTAACGGTGAAGGAAAACATCGTGAGGAAACCTGCACACGCCTGCGAAGAAACTCGAAGGTTGTGTGTGAAGTCGACCAACCCGCACTGGGCCCGCGTGGTCGACTAAGGCCTAATCGCCCTGATTCCAGGGTAGGCTCGAGCCCCTCGGTGGGGACGTATATGAGCTGATATAATAAACTATAAACGCGAAAGTTTGTATGTATGGATGTATGTTACTCTTTTACTCAGAATTTATTCGGATCCAAAAGTAAGGACTTAACTAAACTCGACGAGATTTTCTGTGAGTGCGCATCAAAAGATTAGAAGAAAACAACTAGAAAATTCTTATAAAAAATTTAACCATGCGCACTGTTTATAATTGTACAGGGAGCGTTAAATGAAAAACAGATGTTATCCGAAATGATTTATTATGGCTGAGTAATGGCATTTTCGTAAACAAGACATCACATCAGGTTCATAACATATATTCAGTGGATTTTGATATTCTAAAACATGTAGGCGCTAAAGAATGACCATTTATTGAGTTGGATGGCTATGGTTCTATGCTGAATCATAATGGTTGATAAATAGTGAATTTTATGGTATCTGAGAGCTTACAAATCTGTGACTAGTTCGCAAATTTTGTAGCTTTTTAGAGAATGAACGAAAATACACATCAAATGTCACAAATGAAGTCTATACACTCTATAAAAACTTAATGAAGATAATGTCTAATTACACATATAAAGTTTCAGAAACAAAGACATCCTTTTACAACTCGAGATAATAAATAATAACATAAAAACATTGGCAGTTTTCACTAGCAAACAAAGAAGAAACCTAAATTACTCTATAATTATATCTATGACCTATTTCTTCTTAAGTAAAACATTAATTACGAAACAGTAGCTCTATGCATATCTTTATACACGATCCTGAACTATATAAACTTATCTACGGTATTAATGTCGCATATTTTAAATTTGCATAACTTTTATGTATTTTTTTTACATTTTCATTTCCTAAGACCCTTAAAATTAACCCTTACCTCTAAATTAGAAAGAAAAAGACTATTTTACTTATATTATTTGACCACGAGGTGGTGTCATGCAATTGCCAGATACTAATAGCAGTACCGTACTTCCGTCGGAATTTCCCTACTCTCAAAATAATACTTTGTCCTGTTAGATAACGACTGCAACATACGTATTATTAATAATGGAATGGAATTCCCGAACTAAAAATATGTAAACATAAAACTTTTTAGATAAGAGTGGTCAGCATAGGTACATCGCATTTATTAAGGAAAACCAGACTTCAATAACAAGAGATAAACAACTTACGTGGACATTTGATAGTTGTTTGAAAAACGGTCTTAAAAATATGCAATTTAAAAGTAAAAAGCACCCTAGGTCAGTCGGGCCAATGGAGAAAGAAAAGATAAGCGAGAGAGAGGACCTACTTGGAATCTGAAGATTGTCTGAAAATTTCATCGAAATCGGTCCAGCCGTTTTGGAGTCTATAAGGAACATTTTTTTTTCCTTCACATAGCACAGAGATAGACTGGATTCAAGTGCTAATAACTACAGCCTCCCTGATATAATAAAAGGATTTGAATGTAAATCACATGTTAAACGCTCATAAGAATTAGAAATGATTTGAACGATTAAAAATTATTCAAAATGATTACAAATCAAATCATTTTTAATCCTTTTTAATGATTTTGTTTAATCAGGGCTGTGATTAAAATAACTAAAAAAGAGATTATAAGGTTTTCTTATTTGTTTACTTAGCTTAAGTAATAAAAATATGTATCGTTTATTTAAGTAAATAAACTTTAAACAAAAAAAAATGTTCTGAGGACAGGTTATAGCGGTGAATACTTATAACCTGTTTTGTCCGTTAAATTTGGAACCATATTAAAATAAATAAACTCATGTGAGTCCAACTATGTAACTTAATTAATTAATTCATTAACTTTAATTATCTTAACGTTAGTTAAAAAATACTATAATATTAAGAAATTATAAAGTCACATGAACAATGCGTTCATAAATCTTATTATTGGTCAACTGACAGCCAAAACCGTGTGCTAACACTGGTCTTATGTACAGTTGGTAATATTACAAATTATACAGTCAGTCATTCAAATCACCTACCCAGATAACCAGGGTTGTCAATTTTGAACTACATAAATATAATCATAAAGTTTAAAAGACACTTACAATTACAAATTTTGAAATTACATGAATACAAACGCAAATTTAAATTTCCAACTAATTAACCAAGAAAGGGTAACAACGGTACTTTTTAAAGATTATTTTAATTTAATTAAATCATGGTAGGTCTTATCTATGGTTTCTGTATCTTTCCTTTTATTAATTAAATCTTGATGCCTCTCCATTTACATAGATTCCATAATCAGACGCTTTTTATAATTATGTTCTGTATTTAAAATTTTTAATATTTTAAGATTTTAGCCTGCTTACCCTCGAGTAGGCTTTATCATTACAAAATACAAAAGCTTTAGCTCAACCTTTTTTTTTAAAATAAAGACAAAAATAATATAAAACTCATGGCATTTAAAAAAACAGAAACAAAACGATTTACAAAAAGTATTGTATCATATAACACTTGACAGCCCTACCAGCACATCACACACCAGAAACTATGCACTCGCGACTTAGCTTGCTCAATAGCAAGTAAGTGGTTGTAGCATCGTCTTGAATTCATCCAGGGAAGCAGCAGTTGAAACAGCAGGTGGCACAAAGTTCCAGAAAGCAACTCCAAGGACAAGAAAAGAGCTCTTGTACATTGATGTACCCGGAATCGGCGATAACAGCGTATAGTCCGGTTGTTCTCAGATCATTGCAGAGTCGGATCGATAATAGCTTCCAGGTTCTTGAGAATACTAACTTACTCAATATCTTCACCAGCTAACGACAACAGTGGCTTCTCACTGCTATCTATGAGGATAGTACGTTTAGACAAACACCAAAAAAAATGTTAGACAAGAAATTTCTGAAGAGTGAACCGAAGATTTAAACCCTTATTTTTTTTTTTCTTCTCCTCCTCTATAAATTTATTAATTCCGCAGTTTCTGCACCACCTCCAAAATGGGCTGAAATCGTACACTTGGCCACAATTACAACAAGTTTTTTTTTGGGACTCCATTTGCTCGGAATGGTTGCAACAATATGAATCATTTCGACCCTCCGTCTCCGTTTAAATAGCAATGCTTATCAAAACTAGGGCTACCACTTTCTTTAATTTTTCATCAATACAGTAAAAACTGATACCTCATAACAAACTCCAATAACCTTCAGTCGAGATAATGAATAGTCACCACGCGAACACATGTATTATTATCATGTATTTCACTGCAGTTACGATATAAAATCATAAAACCCACGTCAGTCCCTTCGTTCGGCGTCAACGAACATTATTCAACTTGATTTC
The DNA here is from genome assembly GCA_947284805.1 of Coleophora flavipennella. Classification (NCBI taxonomy): domain Eukaryota; kingdom Metazoa; phylum Arthropoda; class Insecta; order Lepidoptera; family Coleophoridae; genus Coleophora; species Coleophora flavipennella. Next base: position 12,888,599 of record OX369280.1, on the reverse strand, counting down.
ATATTTAGTAGGGTGCGCCAAAAAAAAATTTTAATTTTTTTTTCCTTAGATACCATGAAAATATCGTCCGAAATGACGAATAAAAAATTCTGGTAACGTATGAGCTCTTAATTTTGATATTAACAGGTGACGATTCATAATTTTTGATTTCCCATTTAAATAACACAGGAATGTTATTTTTATTTTGTTTGGATTTTTAATGCATTTAAACAAATAATCCTCTAGTGACGACAAATACTTATTTTTGTAGGGAATTTAACGATCTACAAAAAAGCTCTGAGATGATTTTTTGCTAAGTCGACTCCTTCAAAAGTTATCTAATTTAAGAAGCTAGTGGGTGTTTGATAGACATAAAATTAGCATATGAATGATTTGACTAGGTTAGGGATCATCTATTTTGAATGGAAATTATTTATTTAAAAAAATGGTCAGATTTCAGACAAGTTTTGTCATCAAATAAATCCTATGTTACGCCACAACAGATAAAAGAATCTCGATGAAATTTGGTAGGTAGACAGATTAGAACCTGGATTAACATATAGGCTAATTGTTTTTTCCAACCTCGAAGACAGTCGTAGAAATTATGTTCACGCGAGCGAAGCCGCTAGCAAAAGCTAGTTAATAATAAAAGAGGTTTAAGTAAAAAAATATTACGTACCAATTTGCACTAATTGTGACAAGGTGACACGAACATTTCTGAGAGGTCAAAGAAAATCTCATGATTATAAATAAGTATAACAGAATTTGTGAAACATTTTAAACTGTATAAGGTCGTAATAACTTAGAATTAAACGTCTAGACATCGCATTATATACTGTAATGCCTACGAAAGATTTTGTGTTAATCCATAGAACTAAAACGTATTTTAACGAGAGAGAACATCTTGACAGTAATATTTATCATTAAATCATAATAATTTGTTTCAATGAATTCTATTCTATGTTTTAATTAATGTAATTCATATCTGTTTAAAATTTTAAAATCTAATTATCAGCCGAAAGATGTCGACTGCTAGACAAAGGCTTCTCCCAATTCCTGCGCTGCCCACATTCAGCGGCTTCTCTCTACGTTCACCAGGTAGTTGGTCCACCAAGTGAGAGGCCTGCCTACACTACGTTACCCGGTGCGCGGTCGCCACTGGAAAACTTTACTACCCCATCGGCCATCCGTTCTACGAGCTATGTGACCTGCCCACTGCCACTTCAGTTTAGCGATTCTGTGAGCTATGTAGGTTACTTTGGTTCTCCTGCGGATCTCCTCGTTTCTGATTCGTTTCTATATCTTCCGGTGCGTGGTTTTATAACTTATAATACAAAGAAACATTGAAACAAGGTACCTCTGTTTCTAGGTCCTAACTAGTACTTAGTTAGGACCTAGAAACAGAGGTACCTTGTTTCAGTACAATGAGTGGGCCAAACAGGAATGGGTAAATTTTTATTTTCTTTGGAAAATTTTAATTTAAACTTTGTTTACTTCTACAGGAATAGGGATGCCTGCATCCTACTAATATTATAAACGCGAAAGCTTGTAATATATATTGTATGGATGTATGTTTGTTACTCTTTCACGCAAAAACTAATGAACTGATCTGGCTGAAATTTGGTAGGTAGACAGATTAGGACCTGTATGCACACATAGGCTACTATTATTCCCACTGCGCATCCTCGAAAAGTCATAGAAACGTTTTCCACGCGGGTGAAGCCGCGGGAATCTGCTAGTCTAAAATAAAATAACATTTTCTTGAATTGCCCTCCAATTTAAACTTAAAAACATGTAACTCATTTTGTTTTGCAATAAATCTATCATCATTATTATCATCATATCAGCCGTAAAACGACCACTGCTTGACAAAGGCCTCCCCCAAGGATTTCCACGACGACCGGTCCTGCGCTGGCCGCATCCAGCGCCTTCCCGTCTATAATTTTTAATAATAAGTCTATAATTTTTTTAATATATAAAATCACAATTTTAATCATCAATGACGCTGAACTTCACACGTTCCTGTTTCATACATTTTCAAATGTTTTTGTAAAAAGGGGGAGGTTCTCAATTTGTCTGTAAATTTTTACCCGACTGCGCCAGAAAGAGGGTTATGTTTTATGTATGTATGTATTTTTTTGTCACGCTCTATAGCCTAGCTTGATGGATGATCCCGTGAGTAGCATAGGCTACATTTTTACCCGATTGGCCAAAAAAAAGAGGTTATTTAATTATTTGGCTCGCTCTGTAGCCCACGGCTTTATGGATTTTAATGTTTGAGGTTCATGTTAACCCCGAGAGTGACATAGGATAAATTTATACCTGACGGTACAAATAAGAGGGGTTCAGTTTTTATGCAGACGGGTTTTTAATTCATAATTAATTCTGAAAGTTATTTGAGTGTTTGTTACGCGATATCTCCGCAGATTGTGAACCGATTTTCATGATTCTTTTATATTTTTTATTTGTTCGCTTATCCGTTGGTTCATTATAATTTTTATCAAAATCAGTGTAGTCCTTTTTTTAATAAATAACAAAAACCAATAATAAAATGCAAAATTGTACTAAGTTTTTGTGACGGAATTCGTTTTTTTTTAACGTGTTTAGTGTTTTTTAGAACTAAATGTATTTTAAGACAAATGATAAAAAGTAACTCAAATGACTAGAAGTCAATCGGTGTAGTAATTTTTTAGAAAATTCATAAAATCCAAAAATAATAATGCAAAATGGTATTTAAGTTGTTGCTATGGAATTCGGTTTTTTAACGTGTTAGCGTTTTTAGAACAAAATGTCTTTTATAGACAGATGATAAAAAGTAACTCAAATGACTAGCAGTAAATCGGTGTGTACTTTTTATAAAATTAAAAAAAAACAAAAATAAAATGTAAAATTGTACTAAGTTGTTGCTATGCAATGAAAGTCGGTTTTTTTTAACGTGTTAGCGTTTTTAGAACAAAATTTCATTTTAGACAGATGATAAAAAGTACCTCAAATGACTAGCAGTCAACATCCCTATTCCCTATTCCTAGGCAGAGCCCGCCCAAACAAACTACATTTTCTTATAAGCTTATTTTCACAGGGACTCGAATTTTCTTTAGATTAGTTTTCCTTGTTGGGGGAAATAGGTACGAATAATAAGTTGAGTTTCTCAAATTGGAATTTCTTCTTGTTAGAGGTTGTATTATTTGTTACGGTGAAATTCTACTGTGAAAGTCGCGGGAAGCCGCTGAATGCGGGCAGTGCAGGACTGGTCGTTGTGGATATCTTTAGGGGTGGCCATCAGTTAAATCAGGAACTATTTATTAATTAATTATTCTGGTAACCAGTCTATGTCACTTCCCACCCCGTTAACTATTTCAATGCAAAAAAATCACGTCACTCCGTTGCGACGCCGACGTGCGCGGGCATGAGTTTTCCCAAGATTCCTCGGGAAGTAACTCATGCTATGCTAATTAGTAGTCTGTTTCATCCCCCTCCCCTCAACCATCTTTGTACAAAAATCACAAGAATCCGTTTCTCCGTTGCGATGTTAAAAAATGAACCATAAAGAGTATTTTTTGGGTCCCCTTTAAGAACTTCATTTCATTTCATGCCTCCATGCCAAATTTCATCAAGATTCATCAGAGGTAACAAACAAACACATTTTCATATTTGTAATAATAGTAAGGATCACCTGTCTGTTTGTTACTCTCCAAAGCTTAAAACACAGCTAAAACGTGTTTTATCTCTCAAAAATACGATACATATTTCTTGAGATAACTAGAAAAAATCATTTTGGCTTGTACCTAAACTTGACGGCTAAATGTCCTATAAAGTTTTACTTGTCACAAATCAAATGTCAGATGTCAAATATAAAATATCAAATGTTGAAAAACGTAAAATAAAAAACGTCAAATATCAATAGTCGTATCAAATGTCCAATATATTATGTCACCAGTCACATGTCAATTGTCAAACGTCACATATAGCGTCAAACTTCAAGTTGCAAGTATCAAATCTTAAGTATTTGTCTCATGTCAAGTCACGTCGAATGACATCATATTTCACATTAAATGTTTCAGAAAACCGATGAGAGATGTAAGTTATCAAACGCCAGATGTCAAATGTCAAACTTTGAAGGTCCAAATGTAAAACTTCAAAAAAACTTATTTTGATAATTGGTCACGCACCGCACACTCTCAAAAATAGTCATAAAACTATAACCATGCGGGCGAAGACGCGGACAAAAGCTAGCAGGAAATAAAATTTAATATGTTTGTTTTTTGATTTGCCCGTATTGTATCATAAAAGAAAAAAATAATGAAAAGTTAAGGCAGTCCCCATACAATACAAAAATACTGTTTTTTCTGTATTGAGAGTTGAGAAACGCTTTTTATCGACTGACTTTCTACGTATTTAATATATCTTGCAAATGGTATAACACATAAAAATATGTACACTTTCATAACACCTACATAATAAAAAGCACACAAAAAAATACCATCCTCTTCATACAAAATGTTAAAATACCTCTCCCGGAAACTTAAACAGGAAGTTGCACTCACGATACTGAACAACTTTTTCCACCACATCCCATTCATATTTTTTTTGGACTTTTCATACAAATCGATCAGCTGAAAAATTTCATCGAAAATTTTTTTTTCATATCCATTATGGGTTTCTCAGGGAAAGTTGTTCAGTTACATGAGTAAATTCCATAATTTAAAAAATACCGGACATTTTTCTATAACTCTATGTTCAATTCAATTCAGTTCAACATATTTATTCAAAATAGGTGCAAATTACACTCTTTCTGATAGTCATAAAATAATAATAACAATGTCATTTGTGAAGAATGAAGAAATAAACAATAATTAGTTAATAACGGCAAAATTAAATCCTTGAGTTTATACCAGTCATTATGTCATTCGGACATGAAAAGAAATATGACACGAAAAGTTATACATAAAAATCATTGAATGCATTTAAAAAGAGTAGGCCAGTTCACACGGACAGCACCCGGTCACGAGTTTAACGCAAGAGTCAGCCATAGCTCCCATCAACCATATTAGAGGGAAAGGAACAACCCGGCTCCCGATGCGCCACCATCCGCACTAAATGCAACAAAGAGTTCACGAACAGACTACTTTACATGTCTGTGACTGTTTGTGACGGACGGACAGAACGGTATTATAAAATGTTTCTCGAAGAGGTTACGGAACCGTTAAAATATTGCTGAGGTTACAGAGACGTTTAGATTTTATCTTATATATAGGGTGTAACAAAATTGGTGTAGGTCACGTTAACTGGGGTTCTATTCATCATACTGAACAACTTTCCCTAAGAACCCGTAGTCAAATATCAAAAAAAAAATGAACCCTCCATACTAAAATGTACAAAATTAGTCGATCAGCTGATCGATTTGTATGAAGGGTAAAACATTTTTTTTACGTTTTCAGCAAAGTCGTAGAACAAAAGTTGTTCAGTATGATGAGTAGAAGCCTCAGTTAACGGGACCTACACCAATTTTGTAAACCCCTGTATTTTTTTTTTATTTTTTTTTATTCACTATTGGTAAACCCTTGACAACATCTCACCTGTTGGTAAGTGACGATGTTACCGAAGATGAAAGCGGGCTTACCAAGAAAAAAAAAAATATATATATAAAATTGCCATGCTCCTCCGAAACGGCTAGACGGATTTCCATGAAATTTTCTTTGTATATTCGGTAGGTCCGATAATAGGTATAGAATTTTTTTCACGGGATCTGAGTGGGCGAAGCCGCGGGAAACAGCTATCTATATAATAAAGTTCTCGTGTCACAGTATTAGTTGCCATACTCCTCCGAAACGGCTGAACCGATTTCCATGAAATTTTCTGTGTATATTTGGTAGGTCTGAGAATAGGTATAGAAAATTTTTCACCGGGATCTGAGCGAGCGAAGCCATGGGAACCAGCTAGTATTGTACAAAAATTACATAAACAAGTCAAAAGGCACATAAAAGAAACAAATATCTCAAAAAATAGGATTTAATTGTGAAATTTTATCGTCGTTTGTTTTTTCGCTATTGTTCCTTTTGTTTTGTAAAAAAAAAAACGTTCCAGAGTTTGCCGCCGAATACGCCGCTAACTCAATTCGTGCCTATACACGCCCACATTTTCACGCTTCATCGGTTATAAAAAGAAAATAGCGTTTAAAAAGGATCAAGGAGCCCTTTCAACGTTTTTGTCTGATTCGAAAAGGAGTCCGTGTCGGTGAATTCAACAAACAGGCTTAACGATTCGTAAAATGAAAGTGTTGGATTGAGATGGGACTTCTATACGAGACGAGGTTAATGGAAAGATCCTATTGGTCAGACAAGGAAAGTCCCAAAACGTGTTATTTAGCACACATTTTTTTTATTTGCAATTAATGTCAATGGAAAGATCCTATTGATCAGACAAAAAAAGTCCCAATACGTGTCATTTAGCATTCATTTTTTTTATTCACAATTGAAAGTGAATGGAAAGATCCTATTGGTCAGACAAGGAAAGTCCCAAAACGTGTTATTTAGCACTCATTTTTTTTATTTGCAATTAATGTCAATGGAAAGATCCTATTGATCAGACAAAAAAAGTCCCAATACGTGTCATTTAGCATTCATTTTTTTTATTCACAATTGAAAGTGAATGGAAAGATCCTATTGGTCAGACAAGGAAAGTCCCAAAACGTGTTATTTAGAGGAATAAATATAATGTAACTGCATAATAAACATTCAGTCCGCAAAATAACTACTTGAGCGGCAAGATTTCATGATTGAGCGGCAGAAAAACATGTCTATAAGCAGCAACTCAACACTGTAGGAAGAGTGTGGTACGGGGAGTTCTAAATGGAAGCGGGAGCGAGCGAAGCGAGCTCGGACTTGCGGAGCACCCCGACTCGGATCCGTTAGGTTCGGAGACTGTGCGGGGAGGCGAGCTAAGCTCGCCTCCCCGCACAGTCGTAGTGTTAGGTTTAACATGAGAACACAGAAGTAGGAGCCCCGAAGGGGCTCCGTCGACCACTCAACACTGTAGGAAGAGTGTAGTACGGGGATGTTTAAAATAATAACAGCCATCCAGAATGACATAAATTGCTGATTGATTTTGAAATGTTTGCTGAACATGAGTTGCTGACCAATTAGCTATTTCTGCTGACCGATTATATTTTTCTGCTCACAGAAATAACAATACTATGCTAACCATTTAATTGACACCCGTTATTTAGCATTCTTTTTTTTATTCACAATTAAAGTTAATGGAAAGATCCTATTGGTCAGACAAGGAGAGTCCCAAAACGTGTTATGTAGCACTTATTTTTTAAAATCATAATTGAAAGTTTATGGATAGATCCTATTGGTCAGACAAGGATAGTCCCAAAATGTGTTATTTAGCACTAATTTTTTTTCACAATTGAAAGTTAATGGAAAGATCTTATTGGTCAGACAAGGAAAGTCCTAAAACGTGTTACTTAGCACAATTTTTTTTTATTCACAATTGAAATTTAATAGAAAGATCCTATTGGTCAGACAAGAAAAGTCCCAAAATGTGTTATTTAGCACTAATTTTTTTATTTATAATTGAAAGTTAATGGAAATATCCTATTGGTGAGACAAGGAAAGTCCCAAAACGTGTTATTCAGCACTCATTTTTTATTAACAATTGGTAAGCTCTTGGTATTATCTCACCAGATGGTAAGTAATATAATGATGCCCAAGATGGAAGCGGGCTTACTAAGATTCCCCAACGCAATGAGGATCTGGCTATCTTACCTTCAAGCCGGGACACATCAATGCTGTTAACACTTATGTTTGGCGGCAAGACAGATAAGATGGTGTTAGTGACTACCACCAACACCACCACCACCATGGCTACCTATTTTGTAAGTTTCAAGTATATTTTTGTAACTTATAAGGTAGGTATTCAATTTACTTCTGTAATAAAAAGTTTGGACAAATTGAAGCATGAGAAATCAGTTTTAATTATTGTTTATAATCAAATACAAAAAAAGACATGAACGTGCTCTAGAAGACTTTCCAGCGCAAGTAAAATAAATTGTTTAGCCACGCTGTGCATACTTTTTCGTGAACGGTGAGCGTCTGTCGTAGTTGGGCATACACAAATCTATATATATAAAAATGAACCCCTATTTCGACTGGTCATCGCATCACGCCTGAACAACTGGACCGATTTCGCTAATTCTTTTTTTGTTAAGTTCGTTATTGTCAGATGAAGTTTCTTATGTAGGATAGGGTAGGGTAGTGTAGTGTTGTGAAGTGTTGGGTAGGATAGGATAGGGTAGTGTAGTGTAGTGTGAGGTAGAAAGAAGTTTGCTGGGACAGCTAGTTAACAATAAATATTACACTTACTTAGTGGCAAATAATAAAGTTATAGATATATTAGACTTGATAAAAAAATAAAAATTGTTTGGAATTGTATGGAAGGTAGCTTATTCGGCTTGGAATAAATATGTACTTGGTGCAGGCCATATTTCTTATTTACCTATTCATCCTATTATTAATTCCGATTTTTTTTGCAATAACCAACTGCGACTGCTAATAGGTCATGTAAATTTATCATAACGTACCAAGTTTCAACAAAATTGTTAAAGCCATTTTTGAGTAAAAAAAAAATAGTAAGTGATTTTTACAATGGTGGATACCCTAAAAAATTAAGATAGGAAAAATAAAAATAAATCGGACTAGTGCGAGTTACACTCGCGCAAAGTAATTCAAAGTTTTTTCTAAAAAAATAATATAAGTAAAATAACATTATTTTTTTTAAGTTGGTAATAGAACATTTTGTGTGGAATATCTATAAACTTATTCAACAATTCCAACTGCACATCTTAAGTTAGTCGAATATTACTCCTTAACTAAGAAGTTTACTACTAGCCGTGATAGCTTTCCTTTTAAATTTATTATAATATCCTACTCTTTACATTTTTTTTCAGATGTCTTGAAATAGCGGATTAGCTGGAAAGGAAGGGGGGACTTTTAACTGTAACAAAAATTTGCACTTTAAATCTTTTTATTTTACCACATTTTCGGCGTGATTAATACGTATATACCCATACCAAATTACAGCTTTCTAGTACTTCATCATTATCATTACAGCTCATATACGTCCCCACCGAGGGGCTCGAGCCTACCCTGAATCAGGGCGATTAGGCCTTAGTCGAGAGCGGGTTGGTTGACTTCACACACAGCCTTCGAGTTTCTTCGCAGGGCGTGTGCAGGTTTCCTCACGATATTTTCCTTCACCGTTAAAGCAATCGGTAAGTATGTACGTAAGTTTTTGAAAAACTCATTGGTACAATGGCCGTCCAGATTTGAACCCAGTACCTCTGGTACTTAGTTTATTCTAATATACAATAAAGAGTTATTTGAGTTTGATAAGCAGCGGACAGACAGACGGACAGATATTTTGAAACTGTAAAGGTTTCTTGTTACTACGAAATCCCAAAAAAAACATCTGGAGATGTAAAAATACTATTGCCTTAACCCAAATTTTACCAAAATCCGTCCATTAGTTTTATTAAAGTTAAGCATGTGGCTTTAAAGCAACTCTTCCTTGACCATGATCTTGACTCTCATTTAAATTTATCGTTATGTGATCCACATATTTACATCATCAGACATTTACTCCATGGAATAGGTCTGACTTTCATGCCTGTTTAGGGCTTACCAATTGTGTATTAAGGCGGTAATATTACAGATTTTCGTTATTTTAGACGTCAATTACTCCTAAACGATAGAAAATCTAAGGTTGAAAAAAGTACGAGTATATTATTATATCGTTTGGCTAATATAATGATATACCCTTATTGTTCTTTAAATTCAAAAGCTATTAGAAACACGATTGAGCAGTTATCAATCTAGTAAGAAAATTTCCTTAAAAATATTAATATGGGTCAAATCCTCAAATCGTATCAGCTCCAAAGGAGCCCATAACGCACTTCTCGTTGCCGCGCTGGATGGCAATAGACAACCTTAGCAGCAGGTAGGACCCGGAGCGGGCGTCACGTCTCCTCTCTCGAAGGCGGCGGCCAATCTCCTTAATGAAGTCAAAGGCCTCTAAGGGTTCAGCAGCCGGTTGTCTCACAGACCAGCGGCACAAAGCAGTAATTTGCCTCCAAGACCGAGTACTTATTATGCTTCTTTCTCGCTGCTCAATGCAGCAGTACCGTACGGGTAAGGTGTGATGCAGTAAAAGTGGCGTCCCAAAGCAGGCACGTTCCTCTCTGCCATGGCACCTGTTTAAACCCTCCGGCCTTTTGCCATCAGATCGACTAAAGCCCGGCGGCTGCATCAAAGATGGAATATTCCAGGACCAGTACCCTCCGAGTGAGGTCATTAAGGAATTGGTCACGTGGGAATCTTCACAAACAACGACCGCAACTCAGTGTGTGATGGCCAATTGCCTCCACCGTGGACTCGCAAAAACATTGATTGAGTGAACTTATCACAGATATTGATATTGCAGGCGGAGAGCAACTGCCACACGCAAATAGTCGCCGTCAGAAGAGTTCCCATATCTGTGCCTCCTGTTAAAAGATGCTAAACTCGATTTATGTGTTTTTAATTTTTTTACACGATTGGAATCTGTAAAAAAAATACCTATCGGTTCGTCTATGAAACACATCGCTACGTGCCATAGTTCCAGAGTTAGAGTTGTGTAAAGTAGCGTATGCTGAAAAATACATAAAGAAATCCAATTAAAAGTATGAAATAATATTTCAATGTTTTAATACAACTTGAGCGCGTTTTATTATACCTGCAGTGCCATCTATTGACATTCTGCAGCTATGATTATAATATGTGGTATGTGTAGCTAATATGGGGAAAAAAGTACTCTATTGTTATTATTGTAAGAATCGATAGATCTAACTTCCCACGGGACCTCTTTAGTTTTCTGGGATAAAGAATACCCGACTATACAATGATGGTCAAAACACCCCATCCCAATGAAAAGGTTTCATATTGTTACGTTGAGCCATTCTAAAGATACAATTTTTTGCATTCCTGCGGGAACCCTTAATTTTTTTTGGATTCAAAATGTCCCAGTTTTAGTTCGCGATATAGGATATCAAAGTGTATAATTAGATTGTAATAGGTTAAGTCACATTTGCGTGGTGAGCCATTCTATAAATGAATACTTTTGATTTTCCCACGGGAACTCTTCAATTTTCCGGGATAAAAAGTATCCTATATGTTACCCCGGGCTATAAGGAACCACCATACAAAATTTCATCAAAATCTGCCTGGTAGTTTTTGCGTGCTGCGCGAACATACAGACAGACAGACAGACAGACAGACAAAAATTCCAAAAGTTGTAGTTTTGATCTCTATATCGTTAGTAATGTCCACCACAGTTATTATTTTCCAAAAATATTTCATGTACAGACGCGGCCCCGTTACAGTTTTATTATATTAATAGATAAAAATAGATAATAGATAAAAGATAGATAGTATATTTAATGTTGTTTATTGCTACTTATCAAAAAACGAGTTTTATAATTAGAATTTTCTTCCACAAATTTTGTTTATTATTCACAATTGGTAAGCTCTTAGCATCATCTCACTTGACGGTAAATGACAATGATGCCGAAGATGGAAGTGGGCTCACGAAGATTCTCCAACGCAATGGGGATCTGGCTATCTTATTTTCAAGCCGGAACACATCAATGTTGTTGGCATGACTTAGATAAGATGGTGGTAGCTAGCCACGCAAGCTAAGAAAATACCCTTCCACAAATAAAATCGAGTAAAGTTATACTCCGCCGGGAATCGAACCCGCTACCTATTGATGTGAAGCTAATGGACTAGACCATTACACTACTTAAATTAAAACAAAAGTAAATACATAATAAAACAATCATTTTAATCACACTTTTATTATAAACGCAAAAGTATGGATGTTTGTTTGTTCCACTTTTACGCCTAGACGGTTGAACGGATTTTGATGAAATTTGGTAGTACGATAGATCAACATTGTATAAACCTATCTAGGATAATTTTACCCTTGCAAGTCGCCTTCTGATTTCCACGCTCGCGAAAAGTAAGTAAGAGATATTTTAAGTATTTAGTTTCACCTGTCCCGGTGTCTAGTTAAATTTGACCCACTTCCCGTTTTCCGATTGAGCTGAAATTTTGCACGCATATGTATTTACAGTGATGATAATAACAATGACAGTTCTATATTATTATCTGATGACGGAGCTGGAAGTTGGCCATGGTAACTCTGTAATAAAACCACACCATCTAGTTTGGACTCGTTTGATTCTTTTTGACACGGACTCTGGTCTTAGATGATATCTAGGGTCTGATGATGGAGCCTAAAGGTGGCACCCTGGAAGACGGCTGAAAGCTTGTACCTTAAAGATTTTAGGTTTTTCTTGACTTTTTTCAGAAAACAATAGTTTTTTTTTATTCTCAATTGGTAAGCCCTTGGCATCATCTCATCTGATGCTAGGTGACGATGATGCCAAGCTAATTTGTTTAAAGTAAAGTCAAAAGTATCAAATGCAATTTTATCGTAAAAGTGCATATTTTATGGTAATATATCAATATTAGGAAGCGTGACGTCACCCCTATCGTATGAAACATATTGGGCTCCAAAAGAATGTTAGACTCAACCACCTGTCTCCTCAAATATTAGAACGAGATGTGGAGGATAAAATATATGTAATGTGTCAAATAAAAAAGATTTTCTCCCCCTCTATAACGGCACCAATTTAGTTTGCGACACGTCAACAATAAAAGGGGCCCGATCTTTGTCTCCCGCTTTTTGAGGTGTTCGGAACTCCCATTTGCTTGATTCAATCAATAATGCTATGAACTCAGGATGTCTTTCAATATTTGGATGCAATTTTAACTGAGTTGAAATTGTTAGGTTACTTTTTCAGTTTCAAATCAAATCAAATCAAAATAATTTATTTTAAAACTTATTGTCTTTTACAAATAATTTCATGATTCAGATTTCAGTCTCAGGTAATGGTATTTGGAGAATCAACATATATAATTATCTTTGTCATTTACATAATATCCTCTGGAGCACAAGCATTTTTTGACATGAGTCTTGAAATTTATTCTGTGACAAACTAGTTACGTTTTCTAAAATTTTATTGAAGGATGTTATACACTGCCTCACAAATGACTTTTTAACATTACTCAGTCTCGAGAAGGCTATATTATCTATTTTATTTTAATTTCTTTAATTCAAATTATGCCTGTCACTGTTTTTAGGAAATAAATGCAAATTCTTATGAACGAACATGATGTTTTCATATATAAATTGACTAGCTACACAGTTAAAATATTGTAATTAAATATTATAATTATCTTGGTATAACACTTTGTATATGAGTATTACTAAGAGGGCTTAAAGTCTCACCCAAAGAGCGATGGAGCGAGCTATGCTCAAGATTCCTTGTTCGATCGAATCAGAAATTAGGACGTCCGTAAGAGAACCGTGGTAACCGACAAATCTCACAGAATCGCTGAACATAAGTGGAAGTGGGTGGGACACATAGCTCTTAGAATAGATGGCCGTTGCGGTGGCTGGTCTAGGAATAACCGGTTCCGTGGCGTAGTGGTTAGTCCACTCGCTTCACATCAGGAGGTCTCAGGTTCGATTCCCGGTGGATCACACTTTATAAGATTCGGTTTGGAAGGTAGCAGGGCAATTTTAGACCGTTAGGGCAGTAAAGTTCTTGAGAGTCGACCGCGCACCGAAAGACGTACCGAAACAGGCCTCCCACTCGTTGGACCGAAGACCTGGTGAAGGTCACGGGAAGGCGTTGGATGTGGGCAGCGCAGGACCGATCGCCGTGGAAATCTTGGAGCCTTTGTCCAGCATTGGAAGTCAGTCGGCTGATGTAATGCTGATAATAATAACGCAATACACGCAGATTGTAAGTTTAATTAATGTTTAATTAACATAATGCCATTCCAAGTAGCAATGCTACGTTATAATTTAGTTTGGACGTCATAATTTACTTTCAGCAAACAAATTAAGGGGGCACGTTGACAAGTAAATGACTGCTTTTATTAAGCCATCAATTGCAAAAAGGAAACGAAATGCACGGAAACTGGTGGACACGCGCCTATTCATTTTGCGGACAGTAATAACAATAATCGGTCTTCCTGTCGCCGCTTCGACAGTTCTATCGGAACCATTGGAAGCTTCCCCATTGATTTTCCGCGAACAATATACTGTCTCCCAATTTTTTCGTTCTATCATTGTTTCCGAATCCACCCTTCTCGCCCCACGCTCGATGTCGCATGGTTTTGAGTGCATTAGATTCGCTCAAACACAACTCTGCGATGGTTTCCTGGACGGCGGTCGACACGTGACTCCAAATATAAAAGACTTCACGCCTGATCGGCCCTGCGATCTGATGTGAGTAGAATTGCCCGTATTGTATCATATTTACTTGGGGTGGCGTACTATGGACTCATTCATACAGACACGAGAGAAGGGAAAATCACAAATTTAATCATTTACAAAATTTTCTTCACTTTATTCCTACTGGCGTACCCACAATTTTTAATGCAAACTATTTTGCTTTTCCTGACTGAGTGGAGCGTCGGTGGCGCAATGGCAAGGGCCGCTACCTCTTGTAGCGTCGGTGGCGTAATGGCAAGGGACCTCTTGTAGCGTCGGTGGCGTAATGGCAAGGGCCGCTACCTCTTGTAGCGTCGGTGGCGTAATGGCAAGGGACCTCTTGTAGCGTCGGTGGCGTAATGGCAAGGGACCTCTTGTAGCGTCGGTGGCGTAATGGCAAGGGACCTCTTGTAGCGTCGGTGGCGTAATGGCAAGGGACCTCTTGTAGCGTCGGTGGCGTAATGGCAAGGGACCTCTTGTAGCGTCGGTGGCGTAATGGGAAGGGCCGCTATCTCTTGTAGCGTCAGTGGCGCAATGGCAAGGGCCACTACTTCTTGTAGCGTCAGTGGCGCCATGGCAATGGCCGCTACATCTTGTCCGAGAGGTCGTGGTTTGAATCCTGCCACGTACCAATGTGTTTTAGAATTTCGATTTCATATGTAACTTAAGTGGCAGTGGGCGGGCCACATAACTTGTAGAACAGATGGCCGTTGGGGCGTAAAGTTCTCGAGGGGTGACCACGCACCAAAAAATGAAGTGTAGGCAGGCCTCCCACTCGATGGACTGATGACCTGGTGAACGTCGCGGGAAGCCGCTGGATGAGGGCAGCGCAGAACCGGTCGTCATAGAAATCCTTGGGGGGAGGCCTATGTCCAGCAGTGGACGTCCTTCGGCTGATATGATGATGATCCAAATATTCTAGACATTGATATATTCGAATTTAAAATTAAATTTTCACGAACAAAGACCCAATTATCGAAGAAGAAGAATAATTTGCACGCACCAAATCCGCATACTATTCCGTGCCTCTCTGTGAGGATTCTTAATCAACTTTGACGTTTCATGCAAATCTGTTTCGGTCCTTTTTTATCTCCCAGCTCTTTCATTGTACGTAATGTGATTAGGTGAGGCCCCGATCGTGCTACCCCTCTTTCTGGGGGGCGCTAAATAAGATGCGACGTTTTTCGCCCCGAGCACCTTTGATAGTACTTTTTAAAGCTGCGTCACGAGTTCGAAACCTGTCTTTATTGCTCGCCATTATGATAATTACATTAAGGGCAGTCGTCTGTCGATACTTCGTCTTTCGAATTGGTCCTGTTGTTAAGGTGAGGCGTTTGCGTCTTGAATATTGAATAGCTGATTTGCGAAATTTCTAGTTATTGTCTACGTGCCATCTATAGCAGTAAATCCAAAAGACCTCCGTCCTTATCTCTACAGATATACGTAGGTAAGTATCTTGTCAGTTTATCTTAAAAAAAAAGAGTGTATGGTTTTATGAAACCACGGTAAAAGTGAAACTTTTTTTACATTATAGACATTTACAGAGCACGAAACGATCATGGCTGCTCTCGTCTTGGAGCTACGGTACAGAGGACGAACGATCTTACCGACCGTCAAGCGACACACAGACGAAAAAAATTGAGACGATGTAATAAAAGTTTCACTTTAAAAATATTGATTAAGGAACGTAATTTTTTTACATATTTTTATGTAGTTTCACCTGTCTGTGTCTGTAATGAAATCTTGCAAGTTAAATTTTACCCACTTCTCGGTTTCCGATTGAGCTGAAATTTTGCATGCATATATTCGAGTATATCGCGTGACAATGCAATATTAAAAGCTTGTACAGACAAATTTTTAGATTTTCTAAAAACATATTTTTTTAAATTTAAATGCAGTTTTTCTCTATGTAAAAGGCTTGCGAAACTTTTACGTTCATAAAAAACATTTTTACATACATACATTGTACATTTAGAATTGTTATAGAAAAAAAAATAGGTTGAGATTTTGATGGGAATCTACTGTCTTACACTAATAGAGTGGAAAAAGTAGAAAAAAATTGTATGTGTGTGTGTGTGTGTCTGTGCGTCCGTCCGGTGCTCTAGTTCCCAAACTAATTAATATAATAAACATATTTTTACTCCGGTCACCAACAGTTTTTAACATATTGTATCATCATATCAGCTGAAGGACGTCCACTGCTGGACAAAGACCCCCCCCCCCCTCAAGGACTTCTAGTTATTGATGTTCGAAAATATTACATACTAGCTGTTTCCCGCAGCTTCACCCGCGTGGACAACGTTTCAATGGCTCTTCGAGGGTGCGTGAAAAAAAAGGAGGTTATGTGTTAATCCAGGTCCTAATCTGTCTACCAACAAATTTCAGCCAGATCCGTTTAGTAGTTTTTGCGTGAAAGAGTAACAAACATACATCCATACATTCTTACAAACTTTCGCGTTCATAATATTAGTTGGATTAGTTGTTAAGGCGCCCTATGTAGGTTGCCTAAGGCGCCCGTTAACATCTTCTTGTTTTTACTACAATATTTATGTTGACAACGCACGAAGCACCCGTAAAATTTTTTGCACGTCTATTTGCGTTACAGATTAATTTAGACGGCGTTACAAAGTCAGTCAGTCAGTCAGTGATGAGCGTTAATCTTACATTTGTGTAATGGAGATTACCGCAAAAGATAGTTTTCATTGGTAATCACAAACGCGTTCAATCTCTCCCCTTGAACTGTGTGTTTGATAATGACTATAGATACGTTTGAGAGCACCCGCATGTAGTAAACTCCGTTAATTTTGTATTATTATCTCAGTTACAGAGATAAATGCTTTGATTACATCCCTGTTGTGACTGACGATATTGATGTTGGTCCAAAATTAAATTTGAACCTATCTTTATTTGACCAAACGCTTGGTAAGCCCGCTTCCATCTTCGGCAACATCGTCACTTACCACCAGGTGAGATGTTGTCAAGGGTTTACCAATTGTTACTAAAAAAAAATAAAAAAAAATGTCAAAGCAAACAAGGTTTTATGATGACAAGTAGATAGACCGTCATAGGTCATATAATCGGCTCATATATGACCCCACCGAGGGGCTCCAGCCTCCCCTGAATTAGGGCGATCGGGTCTAAGTCTACCTTGCGGGCCCAGTGTAGGTTGGTTGACTTCACACACAACCTTCAAGTTTCTCTGCAACTGTTTCCTCACGATGTTTTCCTTCATCGTAAGAGCGTCGTCGGATATACGTACAGTCGAGTTCATTAATATATTGGCAGGGCCAATGGTTCAAAACATTGTAAGCGTCGAAATTAATATAAATTTTATTTATTTATGTATTTAAATAAAAAAAAATGAATATAAAGTTCTTTGCCATATTGATGAACTCGACTGTACATATGAAATCGAAATTAAAAAACACATTGGTACGTGGCATACATTACGTAATAAAGCAAAAGATGTTAATCCTGTGGCACAATTATAGTCGTGCTATCAAAGGGATAGAATGGCGATAGTTACTTGATGGTATTGCACTTAGCATCACCCGCGGTCACGTGTAGGGCATTTTATTAAAAGCTTTTATTCAACTTGAAATGTGTGTATGTATATATGATAGTTTGTTAAGGTGAAATTATGTAAACTATTTAAGAGCGACTTCAAGAGGTCCGATTGAGCTGAAATTTGCTTTGAAGCCGTATTCCCGGTGACAACCGATCCTTTTGTAATTTTGAACTTGATCTCATTCTAAACTTTGAAGTTGGAATCAAGGTCCCAGGATCGTCTTTTATTTTCAATAAAATCGAAGGAACCACTGTGCTCTTCTTTTTTTGAATTTCGAAATGTGTATTTATATACACATTAGGTACACTGAGCGTTTGGCTTCTTGAGCATAATAAAATAAAAGCTTGTACATAGAAGTACTAGGGTTTTTCGAAAAATTTTAGATTAACATGTACTGATGTGTGCAACGCGACCTTTGTACACACCTCATGCAGGTTTCCTTAAGGTTTACACCGCCAACTTTGTTATCACTTTTTACTTCGATTAGGGATTTTTTTATCGAAAAAAAAAATATTTCGTAATTTATAGGATATGAGAATTGATTTTAATTTCCTCGTATTCTATTTTAATACACAGAACTAAAGGAAAAAAATATCCTAATGCACCTTTTTTTCTAGTTGTAACCATAGAACTGCTGCAATTTTAATCGAAACATTATAGTACTTAATGAACTTCTTAGCAAATTAATATAGAATTTTTGGGAATTCTTATTATTTTATTTACAATGAATTACAAAACCACAATTTTCGCACGATTCGTCCGCAGCGATTGACGTAACAGCCACGTTGCAGTACGAGCTGACAATAACTTTATTTCCAATCTATTTCGTTCGATGTTTGAAACATCGTGAATCGAGTTGCTAATTTTAGGGACGGAGAAGCCATAAACAGCAAAGTAAATGTAGGTAAAATTTTGACAAACAAAAAATGTCCATGTAGCATAGTTTCCTAACAGTCGCGTTACGGAGGTAATTGAATATATTCCATAATAAATTTTGATTATTTTTAACTGTTATAGTTATTATCTCAGAAACGTGACACTTAAGGCCAAAATTTTATATGACATTTTTTGTTTTTCTATAGGTCCTTTATCCAAAAACACAGGTAAGATTGTGCGACGCCATTTTGAAAAAAAATCAAAATGGCGAATCCTCAGTGTGACTATAACTTTCAAACCCCTTTCGTAAAACACATTGGTACATTCGTCGTCCGGAACCCAACCCGGATCTCTGGTTAGGAGGACCGAGTCATTACCGTCGATCCACCGATACTTTTACATTGTTAATAATAAAACAAAGAAAAATTGGAAACGCTAAACACGTTAAAAACCGACTTCAGTCGCAACCACAATTAAATAAAATTTTGCTATAGTTTTGGTTCTGCTAATTTCTAAAGAAAAGTAAACATTGAACGGATTTTGATCAAATTTATGTTATAGGACCAACCCGGAGGAATAACTTTTCAATTTTTTTTTATTGAAATAGGATTACTTTGTAAAAAGGTATGTTTCATCATACATAAAAAAATTTAAAACGATAAAAACCGATTAAAATTGCGATTTTGCTTTTTTTTTTGTTATTATAATTTGAGTGCGTCGGACTGCAACTCACCTGATGGAAAGTGATGATGATGCAGTCGAGTATGGTACACGCAAACTCAAATAATGCCTATTCACTCTTGCCTTGAAGATCCCCAAACTATAGGAATCGGGAAACACTGATTATTGTTTATTTCCATAAAGTACGAAACAGATTTTGATAAAATTTATATTATGGGACTAACCTGGCACCATACCCTATCGAATATAAAAAGAATTATGAAAACCGGTTCTCAATCTACGAAGATATTGCGTTACAAAAATACAAAACATACGGTCGAATTGAGATCCTCCTCCTTTTTAAAGTCGGTTGATAATGTACCTAGCAATCATCATCATCATCATCATGTCAGACGAAGGACGTCCACTGCTGGACATAGGCCTTCCCCAAGGATTTCCACGACGACCGGTTCTGCGCTGCCCGCATCCAGCGGCTTCCCGCGACCTTCACCAGGTCATCCCGAGTAGGAGGCCTGCCTACACTACGTTTTCCGGTGCGTGGTCTCCACTCAAAAACTTCACTACCCCAACGGACATCTTTTCTGCCCCGCCCACTGCCACTTAAGTTTAGCAATTCGGAGAGCAATGTCGGTTACTTTGGTTCTCCTACGGATCTCCTCGTTTCTGATGCGATCACGCAGAGAAACTCCGAACCATACCTAACAATAGTCAATAAATAAAAACTAAAACTACATAATCTAAGTATTTACAAACAAAGGAACTGATATCCAAGCAAATTTTAAAGTAACAATTTAGACATGGTAGCATATTACTACGTTTTCTAAAGACGTTCGTAACTCCCCTTACATCTGCTCTGCACCCCTCACTTAACGTAACTTAACTTATTACCAGCTAAATATATGCAATTTATAACATTTACCAATCTACATATATTTCGTAAGGACACGACATGTTTCTGCTGTTAAACGTCGTTAGGGTGTAAAATTGGCATGGGGATGAAAATTAAAAAAAAGTAAAATAATAATAATAAGGTATGACTGCAGTACCCCTATTTTTTGGGCAGTCGGTAAAAATGAATCCTATGTCACTCACCAGATAAATCTAACTATAACTCCACTCTAAAATCCATCAAGCCGTTTAGAAGATAATATTTTGGAATAAATAAACGTCAGTCATATTATTCAATTCGAGAAACGCGCTAAAAAAAGCACAGAAAATAATATTGCCGAAAAAAACGCGCACATAAAAAACGCACGGAAAAAAGAACGCAAGGATATAAAGGGCGCGGAAAAGGCCCAGATATAAAACGCGCGGAAAAAACCTCCAGAAAAAAACGCAGATAAAAATTGCGCTAAAAAACGCGCGATATATAAAATCGGCTAAGTGCAAGTCGGACTAGCAAAGAGTGTCATTTGCACCTATTTTGAATAAATACCTTGTATCTTGAATCCTGAAAAAACTTGCGCATATTAATGTGCGGATAAAAAACACTGAAAAAATGCTCAAAAATAAACGTGCGAAAAATAAGGCGCGGCAACAAAACGCTCGAAAAAAAAGCGTGGAAAAAATGAACAGAAAGAAAATTACGGCGGAAAAAACTACGGGAGAACAACAAAATTCGGTTGAAAAACTTGCTAAGTTTCATCATAATCTTTAGCCATTTAAAAAAATAAAAAAATGATCCTTTTAATATCGTGGCACTCCTAAAAAATGAAACAAAAGTTGCGTCCATTTGTTTTTCGCCATTTTGAACTTTACCTAGATTATTTAGTTGGTTAATATATATAATGATAATTTTTTGAAATATTAAATACTTCTATTACTTTTTCAAGCTACATTTCGATTTAAAAATTTTGATTCTAGAAGTAGGTAAAATACAAAATTTAAATTTAACACCCCAAAGTAGGGAACAAAAAATACCCTACTTCAAAGACAAAAAAGTATCGGTATTGTAAACAAATTTTACATCACTGGGTATATTTTATCCTTGATCAAGTCTCCCCTGCCAGTTTGGGATCAAATCTACCCATACTTAAAAAAATTGAACAGTTTTTTTTCTAATACGAAACAGAACATTAAGTTTTTAAAAATCTTACCTTGGTATTGGGTAGACTTGATTATGAGGGATCAATTGTCCCTTATCACCGAGGGAGAATTGATCACGATGATTAATAAGACTTTAAAGACAGGAAATTTTACCTGATCTTCTTAATTGTTATAAAAAAATTAAAACAACTGTTTACAATAAGTTTGGTTATTTAACTTTGTAAAATTATGCACCTTTTCTAAAGTTAACAAAAAATATGTTAGCTACTAATAATAATTGGTTACATTATAAACCTTAAACAATGAATTTTAACCAATCCTTGGGTATTGAATAGGGATGACGATAGCATCAGAAATAAATTATGAACTCTTGATAATTAAATTGCCCTCCTACTTACACACTTCGGAAAACATTACTCGTTTTGCGTTCCATCAAGTCTTCGATTTTTAATTGACCAAAGTCACAAAATGAGTACATAAATGACGCTAATTAACTATACAGGTACTGCTAACCTAAGTATTTCAAACATTTTTAGAACAAAATGTCGTTTTCGACAGATGATAAAACGTAACTCAGATGACTAGCATTCGTCCCTTCCCTATTCTTTAACCATACACTCTAAACGTCTTCTACTAATCACTATTAGGCTTAACAATCCTTGTGATCAGTCTAGAATATTGGACCGAAAACCATTAGTAAAATAATCTTTGGGAATCTTAAGTAGGTCAAAATATAAGATATTCTTTATTTGGAATCGTTGTATTTCTACTAAAGTAATCACCCGTAGGCCGTACGCTTCATAAACTACTTATCCTACTTCAAAGACAAAAAAGTATCCTTCCTCTGAACGAATTTTACATCACTGGGTAGATTTATCCCGGATCAAGTCTGCCCGTCAGATGTGGATCAAATCGACTCATACCTAAAAAATTTTAGGCTGTTGAATTCAACAGGTTTTTTTCCAATACGAAACAGAACATTAAGTTCATGAAAACCCTGCGAAAAGCAACTGAAATAAATTCGTTTTCAATGTCTAAAAAGTCAGACAGGGATTCCTATGCTTCCTGTAACTGGTGAGCGTATGGGGTATAGAAGGGTTGTTTTCCCTTACCTATATTGTATGTTTCTAAAACCGGCCAAGTGCAAGTCGGACTCGCAAATGAAGGGTTCCGTACCATTATCTAAAATAAATAACGTTTGTTGTATGGAAGCCCCCCTTTGATATTAATTTTATTTTAATTTAATTATTTATTTTGAAAGTGAATAATACAAGTCAATATTCTGTGAATATTTCAAGCGTTTACCTGTTGCCGTTATCAATATCAAGCAAAAACGAGCAATAAAATCACGTTTGTTGTATGGAGACCCCCTTATTTTTTCACTTTTTCTAATTTTTAGTATTTGTTGTTATATTGGTAACAGAAATACATCATCTGTGAAAATTTCAAATGTCTAGCTATCACGGTTCATGAAATACAGTCTGGTGACAGACGGACGGACGGACGGACAGACAGACGGACAGTGAAGTCTCAGTAATAGGGTCCCGTTTTTATCCTTAGGGTACGGAACCCTAAAAATGGACCATGTTGTCTGACAAATAAAGATAATAATAGCAAAAAGCAAACTAGAATTGTTATTTTAAAAATAAAGACAATACAAAACAAACAAAATACTTACCTGAAACAATTTCCCCCGGTTCCCCCACTTTTGACTTCGCCTTCACAAAATCTTAATGCGATATGGATTACTCAAACATTGAGATCAGTCACACGGCAAACTAATGCATTACTGCAAGAGTGTTTTAAGTGTGTTTTTTATTTTATTTTTATTTAGACTTCTCTACGGACATTCAACAAATGGACAAGCGAAGTTTTGCATTAGCCAATACTAAAAGCATTGCCCAGGGCAGTCACGTGGCATTGCTCGTTTTAATGCGAGGGCATCGATTTTGGGGGGAAAAGGGACGGTGGAAATGTTGAAAATAGAATAAGTCAATAAAAGCATAAAGCAGCAGATATACAGGTGTAAAGTTTTATATAATTTTCTAAAAGCCTAAAAGCTTTTTGGTACCTACAAGCTTTTAATTCAAAAGAGTTTCTATGCTCAAAAAGCCAAATGCTCAAATGTCTATAAAAAATACACGGTTCCAAATTCAAAAAAGGGTGAGCACAGTATTTTATTTACTACGATTCTATTGAAAAATCAAAGACGATTTCGGGAACTTGATTCCACCTCCAAAGTACATCATCAACTTAAAATAACAAAAGGATCTATTGTCACCGGGAATACGGCTTCAATTTTCAGCTTAATCGGACCCCTGGAGGTCGCTCTAAAATAGATCGCAAGATTTGATCTAAACAAACATGCATACATACATACAAACATTGCAAATTAAATTTAATAGCGCATATTTTTGAGGGTTGAACTCATGAATCTGTTTTTTTTTTGTGCAAACTTGCTGAAATCGCGAAAAAAAGTTGGACTTCCCATACAAACATGACTAATTAATTAGCTGATTAATCTGTTAAGAATTCTAACAGATTTTTGCGATTTCAGCTAAATTGTAGAACAGCCTGTATCTATACAGATACAGGGTGATTTTTTAATACAGTGCGAGCCGTTAAAAGTAGGCTCTGTCTAATTTTATTTCCTTCACGATTAGTACTATAAGTACACCACGTTTCACGTTTTTACGTATTAATGTTTTTTCTATATAGCTAAATCAAAAATACCTACAAAATACATAGGTATTACAGAATTTTATAGTATGACCACACCCCGGACACTGCATACAACGGTCCTGAAATAACATTTCTAAAAACAAATGACGGAGCGAACAAAATCATGGCGAAATCCCATTCGTTCGACAATTAAACTATAACCATTCTGTATCAATTTGGGTGACGAGGGGGTGAGGTCGGACTCTATAGAGCGGCAGGGAGTGTCCATACTGTATGTTAATACTAATTTTATATACTTTGTCATGCATGACTGTTTTTATAGAATAAATAAATAAATAAAATAAATAAATATTCTAGGACAAATCACACATGGTCATCTGGCCCCAAAGTAGAATTCCCTGTGTTATGGGTTACCAGAGACTGATATACATACTTATATACGTTTAAATACATACATATATAGATATTTAACACCCAGACACAGAGCAAACAAATCTGCTCATCACACAAATGCTTGCCCTGGGTGGGGATCGAACCCACAACACTATTACTTAACAATAACACTATTATTTTACGAGGACCCCGTTTAGTATTTTACTTTCTTAAATATTTATTACTTGACCTTTCAGCGGCAAAAGTCTACCTGTTACGGTTCATGAAATACAGCCCTCTGACCTATCTAGGTCGATTTTTGCCCCCAAAACCCCCGTATACCAATTTTTAAGCAAATTGTTGGAGCCGTTTCTATATATAGGGTGACCTTAAATTAGTTCTTGATAGCAAAGGATATGAATGTACTCGTGATTACAAACAACTTTCCCATAGAAACTATATGTCGAATCAGAAAAAAAATTTTGGTCCTCGGTACATAACAAGTTATCAAATCGATAAAAATGTATGAAGGACCAAATTTTTTTTTCATATTTGACATATAGTTTCTTAGGGAAAGTTGTTTGTAATCACGAGTACATTCATATCCTTTGCTATCAAGAACTAATTAAAAGTCATCATATATATATATATATCCATGCCACCCGTCAAGCAACTACTGCCAATAATAATAGACTGCAATTCGGAAGGAATCATCAGGAGTCTGAAAGATTTAGCCCATTTCTGTACTGCTGCTAGATCAGCATTCATGGAGTTAATGGCGACTGTGGCCTCAAAAACGGGAAGTGAGTGAAGATCTGAAGATCATCGGCGTAAAGATGAAATTGACAGGTGAGCACTTTTGTAATCTAGTAAATAAATAAATCTAGTAAAAAAGCAGAGGAGATAAGACGCCGCCCTGTAGTACACCAGCAGATAGCCCGCACCAATCCGACGACTATTTTTCTGTTTTTACACATTGGCGTCGTCCTCGGAGGTACGAGTCAAACCAGGGAATAATTGAGTAAGGAATATGGGATGATCTGAGGATACCTAGGGGAATATCAAAATCTACCGAGTTAAATGCATTGCTGAAATCTAGCAGAGCGACCAGCGTGAGTTGTTTATTATCCATTGCGTTACGGATGTCTTCAGTGGCGTTTAGCAGTGCACTAACCATACTATGATAAGAACAAATTTTCATTATTTGTTGTTATAGTTCCAATGGAAATAAACAGTCATGCTGTAAAAATACAACTTTCTACCTATTACTGTTCATGACATCGAGCCTACTGACAAACGGACAGACCGATAGACAACGTAGGCTTAGTAATAAGGTCTCGTTGGCCATCCTTTGGGTGTACGGGACGAGACAGTCGCAGACACCATCATCATCATCATAATATCAGCCGAAAGTCGTCCACAGCTGGACAAAGACCTCCCACAAGGATTTCCACAACAAAAGATCTTGCGCTGCCCGCATCCAGCGGCCTCCCGCGACCTTCACCAGGTCGTCGGTCCACCGTGTGGTAGGCCTCACAGATAGCTCACAGAATCGCTAAACTGGAGTGGCAGTGGGCAGGGCACATAGCTCGTACAACAGATGGCCGTTAGGGCAGTAAAGTTCTTGAGTGGCAACCGCGCACCGGAAGACGCAGCGCAGACACCGCTAACAATGAATAGTAACTTACTAAAAATTTAAAGAAGCAAAACACATGAGCTGAACCAAATTGGTTCTAGTTATCAGTTTTGTATAGAGGTAACGTTCGTTCGCTCATTTAACCGCATCTTTAGCGGCTACCGACAAACACTGTCAAAGGTGCCGCCCGGCGCGCTGGGCCAGCGCGGCCAGCGGCACCTTTGACAGAATGTTTGTCGGGAGCCGTCAAAGATGCAGTTAAATTAGCAAACGAACTTTATGTAGATTTTGACTTATTTTGTTTCATTTAAATTGATTGATAACAACACCATAGGCAATACGTAACTTATTTTTTGTTGCATTAATTATTTATTTTAGTATCTATTAACATGTTAAATAGTAGTACAGTGTAAACAGTTTTTTCACTGATTAATAATCATATAGTATTTAAAAATTAAATATTATTTAGTTAGTTAAACGAGCAGTATCTACATAATCTAATCTATTGTTGGTGCCCAAGATACAGACTGTGCCTAGTTTGGGACAGATATGTACAGATATGATGTAAATTACTGTTTTAAATAATTTATTTGTATTTTTATACAAAAAAATATATAATTACTAGCTGTCCCGGCGAACTACGTACCGCCTTACATTACATTACACTGCCCTACCCTACCCTACCCTACACTACACTACACTACCCTACCCTACCCTACACTACACTACCCTACCCTACACTACCCTACCCTACATACACTACACTACACTACCCTACCCTACCCTACACTACACTACCCTACACTACCCTACCCTACCCTACACTACCCTACCCTACACTACCCTACCCTACCCTACCCTACATACACTACACTACAATACACTACCCTACCCTACACTACCCTACACTACACTACCCAACCCTACCCTACCCTACCCTAACCTAACCTAAAAAAAAAAAATTGGTGTTGGCCGATTCTCAGACCTACTCAATATGCTCACAAAATTTCATGAGAATCGGTCAAGCCGTTTCGGAGGAGTAAGGGAACGAAAACTGTGACACGAGAATTTTATATATTAGATATTAAATTTCTTGGGGGTGGCGCATCATAAATACAACGCTGACAAATTCGCGGGCGACTGCTAGTATTAAATGAACTTCTTCTTATCAGATATCACATGCACTCTACACATCACGGAAGAGTCGATGATCTTTCCCATTCTAATTTATCAGCCATCGTTTCTATGTTGTATATATCATTACTGCATGCAAGATCTTGTATCTCGGCGGAAAATGCAGAGAAATCAGTCGTGCAAACAATATTTATCATTAAATCTGCTACCGACTAAGAAATTTATCAAGATAGAACTTTGCCATTATTGCATTTCCTTTATGATAGATTGTTTGTACTTACGTGTCCCATAAAACAACACGAACGGTCGCGTTAGGTCAATGAACTACCACTAAATAGTTACTTAAGGCCCTAAGATGGGTCAAATGACAATATTCAATTCAAATTCCTGAAAGACTGTGTAAAGCTATCCCCATGGAAAAAATATATAATATTATCATATCAGCTCATATACGTCCCCATCGAGGGGCTCGAGCCTACCCTGAATTAGGGCGATCGGGCCTTAGTCGACCACGCGGGCCCAGTGCGGGTTGGTCAACTTCACACACAACCTGCGAGTTTCTCCGCAGGCGTGTGCAGGTTTCCTCACGATGTTTTCCTTCACCGTAAGAGCGTCGGATAAACGTACATATGAAATCGAAATTCGAAACCACATTGGTACGTGGCAGGATCGAACCACAACTTCCCGTACAGGAGGCGGCGGCCCTAGCCGTTACGGCACCGACGCTCTTATAATATACAATATACTTAAATTAATAAAAAATCGATTTAATTGAATACAATTTAAAAAATATTACCACTTTTGATGTCAATAAATATACTGTAGACCCTGTTTTTAGCGTTAATTGCAAAATTTCTCGAAAACAAATAGTGAATGTTGAATGAAACCAACACACCAAAATCGGTGACTTTGATTTAAATTGAACACATTTTTTTTAACTTTAATTTAAAAACTAGTGGATGCCCGCAGCTTCGCCCGTGCAGATCCCGATTTTTGCGGTTCCCGTGGGAATTTCCCAAAATCCTTTCTTAGCGGATGCCTACGTCATAACATCTACCTGCATGCCAAACAGCCCGATCCGTTCAGTGGTTTGGGCTGTGCGTTGATAGATCACTATGTCAGTCAGTCAGCCACCTTTAAGTTATATATATTTAAAGATGATGAAAAGTAATAAAAACATGTAAAAATCGAGAATTGGGCGTTCGGTTTCAAAGTAACAGCCGCGTTGAAGCTCGCATTGATTTGAACTTAAAATGAATAGACTTACGTTCGATATTATTTAAACACGTTTCAACCTGCTTGGATTGAGTGCTCTTAGGGCCTGAATGCTCTATACATTTTACAATGACTTGGCATTACTTACTCATTACCCGACTGCACAAAAAGGTGTGTAATTTTTATGTATGAATGTATTCATGTGTGTGTATGCGTGTGTGCGTGCGTGCTTGCATAGCATATTTATGTATGTATGTCTCTTTCTTTGGCTTAGCCTGTAGCACTCCCCGGACATTGCATACAAACGGTAGTGAAATGACATTTCTAAAAACAAATGACGGAGCAAACAAAATTTATTTTTTTATTCACAATTGGTAAACCCTTGACAACATCTAACCTGCTGGTAAGTGCCGATGTTGCCGAATTACGGCGTTATATACGTTTGACAACCAAACTGTAACCAATCTGTATCAATTTGGGTGACGAGGGGGTGAGGTCGCAATCTAGAGAGCGGCAGGGAGTGTCTATACTATATGTTAGTACTTAATGTTTTAACACTGATGTGTTCCGGCTTGAAGATAAGATAGCCAGTTCTCCATTGCGCTGGGGAATCTTGTTAAACCCGCTTCCATCTTCGGCATCATCGTCACTTACCATCAGGTGAGATGATGCCAAGAGCTTACCAAATGTAAATAAAAAAAATATAAAAAAAGTTACATAGGACATATTTGCAGAGACGGCAGGTTTTTAGGGTTACGTAATAAACAAGGAACCCTTATAGTTTCACCATGTCTGTCTGTCCGTCTGCCCGCGGCTTAGCTCAGAGACTATTAGTAATAACTCTGTAATTTAGCGTAGGTATACATATTAATAACTCCGACAA
This sequence comes from Coleophora flavipennella, assembly GCA_947284805.1. Taxonomy (NCBI): domain Eukaryota; kingdom Metazoa; phylum Arthropoda; class Insecta; order Lepidoptera; family Coleophoridae; genus Coleophora; species Coleophora flavipennella. The sequence continues at coordinate 12,859,142 of OX369280.1, read as the reverse complement.
AGTGGTACATTAAAAAAATACGGTACCTCCCCTACATGTAAATGTAATAATATCATTTATTTTCAGACCAAAGTTCCATTTTTTTTTTAGTAAGAACACAACTTAACCTATATTAGTAGAAGCAAATACAATTTTGAGTCAAACGGATCAGAGTTAGTTTCTGATGCAGACATACGGACTGCGTAGGAGGCCCCACCCAGTGTTTCAGGATATAGGCCCCTCACACCTATCAGCAATCATCTTCAGAATCCCGTTGGTGCTACCCCGAAATCTTACCATCAAGGAGTTTACTTTTTTACGCATAATCGCATAAAGATCATCAGTGCGGGCGTCAGCAAACAAAAGAGGGGGTGAATTTTTTTTGATGTGTAACATCTTTGCTCTCGCTTTCCTGCAATTTGTGGGAGTGATTTCGTGAAATGGGACGGAAATGTGTCCCATGTGTAACAGGAAGTCGCGTTTTTTCAGGCTTTAAAAGCGCGGAAAAGGCAAAGGTATCTATGACCATACAGCCTAGTCTGCCGTATCTTTGCCGTCCTTTTTTCAGGCTTTAAAAGCGCGGAAAAGGCAAAGGTATCTATGACCATACAGCCTAGTCTGCCGTATCTTTGCCGTCCTTTTATAAAGTATTTTGTCACATGTTACACATCATATGCGAGTACTGTAGGTCTCGCTCGAATTTTTTTTTCATTGACTTACCCTTTCGTGTGGGGTATTGTTGAATAAAGGGTTTGCTAAAACTATTTTTCGATTCCGGGTTCCGTAAGCGAAATATTAAGCTTTGAAGTGATAATTTTTGTTAGGGTCAATTGTTCCCCCCCCCCCCCCCCCCTCACCCCCTACCAGCTCAACCGCTTTTGTAAATAGTAGGAAATGTAAACATTTTAAAAGGAAAACTATGATGTCTTAGTAGGCTTTCTTAGTATAGAAGTAATAGTCGACGAACTTAACATGTGCAGTTGAATTTGTAAAAATGTTTTTTCATACAAAACGTTCTATTATCAACTGCAAAACAATACTGTTTTTTAAAATATTCATTTACTTTTTTAAAAACTACGGAATCGTACTTTGCGCGAGTTCAACTCGCACATGGCCGCTTTTGATTTTTTTTTTAATTAAAAATTGGAGTGCGTTTGACTATATCTCACCTGATGGTAAGTGACGATGTAGTCGAGGATGGTACACGCAAACTCAAATAATGCCTATTCACTCTCGCCTTGAAGATCCCCAAATTGTAGGAGTCGGGAAACACAGACGCAGACAAGGAGTTCCACTCCATCGCTGTCCGCATAATAAATGAGGAAGCGTAACGCTTCGTGCGCATAGGCTGAATATCAACAACAAAGGGGTGGAGCCTCCCCCTGCGTCTCGTTGACCGAAGGTGGAATGGAGCTGGGGGAATGAGAACTCTCCGAAATGAATTCGATAGAAAACCGAAAGACAGGCAACTTTGCAACAACTTTTATAATTAATAAAGCTGGTTATAAGTAACTATCCGTTGTTTCCTATATTATACTCTAGCTGTTTCCCGCGGCTTCACCCGCGTGGACCACGTTTCTATGACTTTTCGAGGGTGCGCAGTGCGCGAGGCGCAAGCGGCTCGCGAGCGTGGTAAAAAGTAGCCTATGTCTTAATCCAGGTCCTAATCTGTCTACCTACCAAATTTCAGCCAAATCCGTTCAGTAGTTTTTGCGGGAAAGCGTAACAGACAGACAGAGTTACTTTCACATTTATAATATTAGTAGGGATAACTTATTTAGCCTTTGTGTCTGTGGCAGTGTATGATTAGTCATTTTACATACGGTCAGGCAAATTGTATAATTTGTCCGTATGTAAACGGTCAGGCAAAATGTAAAATTCTGACCGCAGATTGTAAAATGCCGAGCCAGGCAAGATGAAATTATTCGTGTGTATATAAACGGTCAATGCCGAGTCAGGAAAATTGTCAAAATGCCCGACGGCAGATTGTAAATGAGCTCGCGAAGCGAGCGATGTTAGGTTCGGTCAGGTTTGGTTGATTTAACTGTCAAAGCCTCGCTTCGCCCTCGCCATTATAAAGTTTGCCTGACATTTGCCCGACCGTATGTATAATGACAAATTATACAGTATGCCTGCGACATATCTATAAGATCAATAAACAATATCTCCTTGCACACTGACTCGTACTGTAAGTACACTATTATTCTGCGTCTTACTTTGGTTTGGTAATATATTTATTATTGTATTTATGTAGTAATTTTTTTTATAATTTATTTATACAGGCTATGTATAATTTAAATGCATATATATAATTATTTATTTTTTAGTCCGAGTAGGCTTTATTTATTAAGTATATGGTATTTTAAATGTTATTATATAAAAAGTGATAATAGCTTTTATATGTTTTAGTTTAAAATTATTATTCATCATTTAAATTTTCTGTTGTTGTCTCCTTGCTATTTCTCCGAACACTGGGTTGTTTGGTAGAAATCGCTCTCAGCGATAAGACCGCCTAAATTGTACGTCTCTTAGTATTTAATTTAAATTTTGCATATATATTTAATTATTTTGTTATACAGAATCGTTGTGCGAGTGTAAAGCTTGATGTGCTGGCCATCAAGCTTTACACTCGCAGTGCGATCCATACGCGTACGGCGAACGGTACAAAGTCCAAAGTGTCAATCTTGATGTGCTGGCCTCTGTACATTAAAGAGTTATTTGAGTTTGAGTTTGATCAATAAATTTAAATGTAGTACTTCCTATCTGCACTGAAAATGTAAGTGATTGCTAATACTAGCACGTACATAAAATCCTAATGGGTGGAGGAAAGAAATAATTTTCCAGCTATCCTCTTCGTTATGCTAAATTTATGAAGGGTCGCACTCACCCCCTATATACCGCCATACTGTAAGTAACTGTTACGAAAACGGGACGTTTAAATTCCACCGGCAGAAGTGTCGCCATATATCACACGAACATAATTTCTGGTCCCCTATAAAAAGTGAACTTTCCTAGATCCCTTTCTGAGTGCACCAGCGGGTAAGCGTCTGTTTCTTATTTCCCACTACCTACGTACCCTAGAATAGGGATGACGACAGCATCTATAATATATAAAAATGAATCCCTATTTCCCTTGGTCAAGGCAAGACGCGTGAACGGCTGGACCGATTTCGCTAATTCTTTTTTTGTACAGTTCGTTATTGTCAGGAGAAGGTTCTTATGTAGGGTAGGGTAGGGTTGGGCAGTGTAGTTTAGTGTAGAGTAAGGTAGTGTAGGGTAGTGTAGTGTAGGGTAGTGTAGTGTAGGGTAGGGCAGTGTAGTTTAGTGTAGAGTAAGGTAGGGTAGGGTAGTGTAGTGTAGTGTAGTGTAGGGTAGTGTAGGTTAGGGTAGGGTAAGGTAGGGCAGTGTAGTGTAGTGTGAAGTAGAACGAAGTTCGCCGGGACAGCTAGTCAGAAATAAATTATGAACTCTTGATCACTAAATTGCCCTCCTATTTGAACTTCGGAAAACCATACTCGTTTTGTTTTCCATCAAGTCTTCGATTTTTAATTCACCATAATCACAAAATGAGTACATGACTCACACAATGATTGACTGACTCGGTGGCTCAGTGGTTAGTTCTCTTGACTGCTGATCCGAGAGTTGTGGGTTCGATCCCCACTCAGGGCAAACATTTGTGTGATGAGCAGATTTGTTTGCTGTGTGTCAGGGTGTTAAAACATATATAAGTATTTATATCAGTCTCTGGTTCCCATAACTCAGGGAATCCTACTTTGGGGCTAGAAGACCATGTGTGATTTGTCCCAGAATATTTATTTATTTACATATATGACGCTGCTAAACTATGACGTCACGCCTAGGTATTTCAAACATTTTTAGAACAAAATGTCGTTTTTGACAGATGATATAAAGTAAACTCAGACGACTAGTATTCGTCACCCCTATTGGAGCTGATTGTTTTTATAGCCAACCGATCGGGGGAGTGAGTGGGGCCTTAAACTTTGAATCTATCTGGAACACGTGTTGGAAACGGTCGTCCAAATAGTAGAGGTGAGATTTCAAGATTGTATTTCGACGACTTTCTTTTCAGTTTGATAAACGTTTTATTATTTACTAGCTATTTCCCGCGGCTTCACCCGCGTGGACAACGTTTCTATGACTTGTCGAGGGTGTGCAGTGCGAAAAAGTAGCCTATGTGAATGCCCAGGTCCTAATCTGTCTACGTACCAAATTTCAGCCAGATCCGTTCAGTAGTTTTGTGTGAAAGATTAACAAACATACATAAATACATTCTTACAAACTTTCGCGTACAAGTAGGACTAACTTTTGCCAGTGGTTTCGCTCGCGTGAACATAGTTTCTAAGACGGTCTTCGAGAGTGCGCATTGCGCGAGCCACAGGCGGCTCGCGATCGTGGAAAAAAGTAGCCTGTAAAGTTATATTAATCCAGGTCCTAATCTGTACCATTTTTTTTCCAGATCCGTTTATCTGTTGTGGCGTGAAAGAGTAACAAACATCCATACATCCATACATACAAACTTTCTCGTTTATTATATTAGTGGATTATTGAAATTTGGCATTAATTAACTAGCTTTTTCCCAGCGCCTTCGCCCGCATTGACATCTTTTTTATGACTGTCTTTGAGGGTGAGTGATGCGCGGGCTGCGAGCGGCTCGCGATTGTGAACATGAGTTTTCTCCAGATTCCTATCCTAGATCGGGCTATTCAGATTGGCAGTCTTTGTCATTTCCAACCCCTCCAACCAAATCTATACAAAAATCACTTCAATCCGTTGCTCCGTTACGACGCCGACGTGCGCGAGCATGGAAATGATTTTTCTCCAGATTCCTCGGACACTATGCCAGGATACGCTTATTAGTAAATTATGTCATTTCCTCAACCATCTCTGTGCAAAAAAATACAACATTCCATTGCCATCTGCGATGTTAAAGATATTAATCAAAAAAAGAGTATTTTTCAGTTTCCTAAGGAACAGCATCAGACTATGCTATTTTCATGGGATATAAGGTAGCCTATGTTTATCCTCGTGATACAGGCTACTTGCATGCCAAATTTTATCAGTATTGGTCAAGATGTTGAAGCGTGAAAAGTTATCAAATATACAAACACAATTTCACATTTATAATATTAGTAAGGATTAACATTATTTCTTTATGACTTGATATGTCATAATGTGATTTTAAATAAATTATTTGAAATTGAAATTATTATTTACGTTTTGAATTTCTTGTAAATTAAATTATGGAACACTCTAGCACCGCTGGAGTTCATAAATCCCATACAAACGTAGTCTTTGATTCATTTGTTAACCAAAAAACCGATTTTAAAATATTTTTATATCGATAATCGGATGACGCACATATGTGTCTCTACTGCATCACTTTTTTAAAAAACTAAATAGAAATGCATTATTATTCAATAAACTTGTTTTTAAGGTAAAAACGGAATACAAGTTTATTGGTTTTAAATGGATTCCTGTGGTTTTAATTGGTTTTAAATGATTCGTTTTTCAAAATAGCATAGCGATACCGATACAGATATACGTCATCCGATTATCAAATTAAAACTATAACATTGGTTCTTTGGTTAACAATTGAATCAAAGACTACGTTTGTATGGGATTTATAAACTTCAGCGGGCTCTTAAATCAGATCGCAATAGGTAAGCATAGCAATAAGGCATACACTAAGGCCCTGGATGGAGTCTTATTATCAGCTCATATACGTCCCCACCGAGGGGCTCGAGCCTACCCTGAATTAGGGCGATCGAATCTTAGTCGACCACGCGGGCCCAGTGTGGGTTGGTCGACTTCACCCACAACCTGCCAGTTTCTCCGCAGGCGTGTGCAGGTTTCCTCACGATATTTTCCTTCACCGAAAGAGCGTCGGATAAACGTACATATGAAATCGAAATTCGTAATCACATTGGTACGTAGCGGAATTCGAACCACAACCTCCCAGACAAGAGACGGTGGCCCTAGCCGCCGACGCTCTAGATAGAGTATGAACGATTTATTCTGAATCTTACCCAATTTGCACAGCAATCATTCGGCACGTCCCAAATATTGATGTAACTTGATACCACTCCAATATCTGACAGCGATTGTAATATAAATCCTTTGCCATCCCGAGTAATCTCGACCACAATTTGCCGCGGACAACCCTCCCTGCACCCTAAATCAAAGCATTCGTCGCGTCACAACTCAACAATAAAAAAGGGAATATTTATTCTTTATTTGTTGTCGGTTTGCATTAAAATAAAGCGGCTATCTAGGCCTCAGCACCCCTCCCCCGAGCTTTATCTAAGATCAGGATTGCATAAAATTCTCATCAGTCTTCAGAATGTGACAGTCGCCGGCTAGGGCGCGACTACGCAACTACACATCCCATTTTGCAAGCCTCTTATTCCGTCTAGCCGGGCTATTTATGTTCACGATGTACGTAATAAACCGCTGCATGAATTTTAAAGAGCTATTTGAAATTTGCTAAGCTTTAAAATGCAAATTTTATGTGCAAAACTAGACAGAGAATACTGTTTTTTGCAAGGAGACCGCAAAATAGTACATTATCAATCAATTTACTCTTTAAATCAATATCAAATTGCATAAAAGTATGTATGTGGGTGAAACATGAGTTTTTAATTTGTCTCTTTTTTGTTTAATTTAACGTCTTTAAAATAACATGCAAAGTCAAATCAAATCAAAATAATTTATTTTAAATAGGTGTTTCACACACTTTTAAATAGTCAAAACAAAACTAATTGTCTATTGCATAATGTTATGATTCAGATGTTGTCAAGGGTTTACCAATATGAATAAAAAAAAAAGACGTGTGGCACTCGGGGACTGCCGCGGTAAAGCTATTGCATAGCATTTTGTATCAACTTATGCAATTATAATTATTTATTTATTTTATTCATGCAGTATTTCTTTTTCTTTGATATTAATTCAAGTTACACTTTTTGAGCGTGGTGACCGATAAGAAAACAATTTTTTCTTTTATTAAATAAATAACAATATTTAGAAGTGATTATCGAATTTCGCGCGATGTACATTTATATAGATATAATATCATATATACTTTCTCTGCGCGGCATTCATGTGCATTATCTATACACCAAAAACAAAGGTACTGAATAGTACACGTGCTTGGTTTGATGGTTTCTGTTATATACATAATGAAGAATGAATTTATAAATTATATATATATATATATACATATTGAGAATCTAAATTGAGAATTTAAACTATACGCGTGTGTGTGTTTGTGTGTATAAAAGAGGGCTACTTTTAATATCGCTCATTTTAATATCAAAAATTTTGGTCACCTTTATAGCAGTATTATATTTTCAATTCAAAATTAATACTGCATTTGTGATAATAATAAAATGTATGTATATAGAGTACTCACTCATTTTCTTTCACTATTTTTTCGTGACTTTCTTCATTAATAATAAATGCACTTTGTTCATTCATATTTATTATTTATTTTCGCTTAACCGCGCTTTTATTACTTTCTTCATTAATAATAAATGCAGTTTGTTCATTCATATTTATTATTTATTTTCGCTTAACCGCGCTTTTTTACATCTTTGTTTTTTTTAAGCAATGGTAGTTGGAACTATACAGCCAAATATGGAATAAAATCTTTTTGTACTTTTTTTTTAAACAATGGTAGTTGGAACTATACAGCCAAATATGGAATAAAATCTTTTTGTACCTATCTCTATAAATACAAACAGCTGTGTCTTAAATAAAATCTTTTTGCATTTGATAAATAAAAAATAATCAAATCTTTTTTGTCATATGGAGGTATATACAGTTTATGAAAAGAGTTTTATTATTCTCCGAAAATGATCAAATCTTCTTATATGTTTGTTTTGACAACCGATATTGTTGCCATGGCAACCGAGCGTCAGGTTTTTCTTCGTTACGGAATTTCTGGATTCGGTCCCCGCGCTCAAAGCCTGCGATAAAATCTATGCAATAGCTTAAAATAAATAAAAAAAAAGATTACAGTCTCAGGTTATGGTATTTGTAATAGAATCAACATATATCCGAGTATCTTTGTCCTTTACTTAATCTATTATTTTATAATACCCTCTAGAGGACAAGCATTTATTGATATGAGTCTTGAATTTATTCTCTGACAAACTAGTTACATTTTCTGGTATTTTATTGTAATATCTTATACACTGCCATGTTACCTACATGTCAAAAAACTGAAATGCAACGGATATAACGAAAGAGACTTACATCTATTTCCGGCACAACCGGCCAATTGCATTACAATCTAATTTCTTCAAACAAACAAACTTCATTGGTTATCCACTCATGGAGGATAATTGAAATTGTTTAACTTTAAAATAACAGTGGTGGACCCCAACACAGCCTCTCTCTAGGCAGTACTCGTATATGGCAAATAAGCAGTGAGAAGCGCTTAGCAAAAAAATCAGGAAAATATTTCCGTTTAATGTCTCGGCCTCAAAAAAAGATATGTTATATTCAAGGAATTAACCTAGGGTTCTTCTAAGTTCATTACACGATTAGATTAATTTGACTCGATCATTAAAAATCCCAAACATAGCATGAATTGAAGCAAAGCTAGCAAAGCCTGTAAACATTTGTAGGAAAAACTATTTCTTTTAAATTTGAAATTTATATCATAACATTCTTCTTTTCAAACTACGTAGTCTATGTTTATTCAAATTTAATTTAGTTCACTTTTTTGAAACTTTTCAACAAAAAAACCTTTAAAAACTGAAAAAGTTTGGTTATTTTCTTTACTCTTTACACGTAAAGAAAAAGACAGAGACAACTGTTCCAATCAATACCTCGTCGGAATTTCCAACATATTATGTTTGAAATCCAAGGAAGTAAACTAGTTTAAGAAACTTGTTTTGACTAAATACGTCTCTTAGTTATCATTTTTTTATGTGTTTATTTCATATGCACCGTTTTTAACACATAAGTGGTAAAAAATTACAAATTTTAAGAGCTTTAATTATTCAAGCATATTTTTAAGCTATTGCATAGCTTTTATCGCGAGCTTTGAGCGCGGCGACCGAATCAAGAAATTCCATAACGAAAATAAAACCTAACACCCCCACTTCGCCTACTATTTAGCTCGGCCGAGCGTAACGTAACTTTACCGCGTTCTAAAAAATAACAGTGCCGTCTATTAGCGATTTGCGGGACTAAAAGGACTTGGTCAATTTTACTGGTGTAACTTTCTTAGTGTTAATTTATTACATAAACATCCCGCGTTCTAAAAACTTACAGTGCCGTCTATTAGCGATTTGCGGGACTAAAAGGACTTGGTCAATTTTACTGGTGTAACTTTCTTAGTGTTAATTTATTACATAAACATCCCGCGCCCCAAGGACTATATTATGGTACTGGTAAATACTGCATAAATAAAAAATAAATAATTATAATTGCATAAGTTGATAAAAAATGCTATGCAATAGCTTTACCGCGGCAGTCCCCGAGTGCCACACGTCTTTTTGACCCCCGACGCAAAAAGAGGGGTTTTACATGAGTATCTGTCGATCTGTGTGTCTGTCTGCGCCATCGTAGTTCCTCAACGAATAAACCGATTTTGATTCGTTTTTTTTTGTTTCAAAGCTGACGTAATCGAGGTTGTTCTTAGCTATAATTTCTAAAGACCTGTTCAGCCGTTTAAAGATCATCAGCTCTTTTCTAGGTACGAAGAATGTGCTGTTACTTTAATGATATTGTAAAAACATAGTAACCTTGACTTGATGGTGCAGCACCTCCTGGAACCTGCAGGATACCCAATCCCTCACTAAATTACAGCAGAGTATTGTACTTGGGCTCATTTGAATAGTCTTAATGAATATGTGTTAGATAGAACATGGTAACCTTGACCTGATGCTGCAGCAACTTCTGGAATCGGCATGATACCCAACTCCTCAGCAACTTACAGCAGAGGTATAGGCAGAGGTAAAAAAATATATCGTCCGCTCCTTTTCTAGCTCATTATGGGGTCTCAGAAACTTCCACATGTCCAATTGATTTAAAGTTTACAGTTATAAATACATTTAATTGCAGCTTCATACAAGGGAGATGAGCAACTTCTGCAGGTTTATTCGATTTAGAATAGGCTAGATTTCCTGTAGCAATTACGTGTTTTATCCCCGAAAGTATTTGTGTGAATGTGTGGATATGTTTTCGATTGTAGCGTATTCTACAATTAATATGTATAAAGATTAAATGTTGTTTGGGAGCCCCCCTTAAATATTGTTTAATTATTTATTTTAAAGCAAATGATACAACTCAATATATTTTGTGTATATTTCAAGCGTCCTAGCTGTTGTCGTTATCAATATCGAGCAAAAATGAGCAAAAAATATCACGTTTGTTGTATGGGAGCCCCCCTCAAATATTTGTTTTATTTTAATTTAATTATTTATTTTTAACGTGAATATATAACTAAATATTCTGTGAATATTTCAAGCATCTACCTGTTTCCGTTATCAATATCAAGCCAAAACGAGCAAAAAAATCACGTAAATAAATATTTACACAGAATTAAATTAAATTATTTTATTCTGTTTTTTTGTATTTTTTGTTATAGCGGCAACATAAATACATTATATTTGAAAATTTTAACTGACTAGCTATCACGGTTCATGAACAGCCTGGTGACAGACGGACGAACGGATAGATAGATGGACAGCGCAGTCTCAGTTATAGGGTCCTGTTTTTATTTGGGTACGGAACCTTAAAAACCTGAAATCTTATCTGTTCCCTCAGGAAAAAATAAATTTTCAAAGTCCATATAAGTAGACCCCTAATTAACTAGAGCAAAGTATTTACTGAGAGGTCTTGTTCTGTTGGTAGATAAAGTTTTGGCGCGGAACCGAGTTTTTTAGACCCCAAGTCACACTTGGCCGGTTTTTTTAGAATTGAATTAAATAACTCAAGCACATTCAACATAACAAACCAAAATATAGAGGGTGTTCCGAACTGTGACGTGCACGTGCTGTTTAGCCCGAAGCAAGCTGCGACAAACACTAATACATAATTGCGCAGCTTGCTATGAAATTATGAATTAATGTTTCGGACGGGCGCGCTTCCTGAGGTGATGGTGGATGTCGCTTGCCTGTGACACGTTTTGAAGTCGGAACTTAGAAGCGTTTACTGTTTAGCTATGTTTGATTCATCCTGTATCTATGAATATTTGTCATTCATAATTTACTTATAGTCATAGAGATATTTATTATAGAGAGCGTCGTTGGCGTAATGCCAAGGTCCGCTACCTCCTGTCCGGAAGGTCGTGGTTCGAATCCTGCCACGTATAATGCGTGCCACTAAAGATGAAACTTGAAACACCACGTAATAGTTTTTCATAATTCATTGCTTCTTTTGACATATAGGTGTACACGTCGTAGAACATCTTCCTATTATGTATTTTTAATGTTTTACGTGGTGTTCCAAGTCTCATCTTTAGTGGCACGCACAATACCAATGTGTTTTCGATTTCATATGTACATTTCATATGAATTTCGATTTCATATGTACATTTCATATGAATTTCGGTTTCATATGTACATTTATCCGACGCTCTAACGGTGAAGGAATAACATCGAGAGGAAACTCAAAGGTTGTGTGTGAAGTCGACCAACTCGCACCGGGCCCGCGTGGTCGACTAAGAAGGCCCGATCGCCCTAATTCAGAGCCCCTCGGTAGAGATGTATATGAGCTGATATGATGATGATGATGAATTTACTTATGGAATGAAACGTGAATATCGTTGTGGATATCCTTGGGAGGAGGGGGGAGGCGTTGTCCAGCAGTCTTTTGGCTGATATAATGTTTTTTTTTGGGTTATGACTACCATCGAGGATCTGATGATGGAGCGGCGGGCTGTTTAAAGTAGTTTCAAACTGAACATCGCATGCAGACTATTTTCATAAGAAAATTAATAAAACTTTGCATCTAAACATTTAATCGCCTTCATTTAAATAGCAGTTTTTGTCATTGTCCTGTAAATTACTAGGTCAGCGACCATTTGTGAACATCTAAGAGCATTCTGTTTCTGCATGATGAATTGATGATGAAGGGTGATGATTATGAAACGTAAATGCACCTCAAATGCACCTAATAATAATTTAATCATTATTATTTTTGGTTTTCGTTAACTTTTTAAAAAAGTACTACACCGATTTTGATAAAATTTATGCTGGACTAATTTAGCAGCATCGAATTAAAAAAAAATGAAAATCGGTTCGCAATCTGTGAAAATATAGCATAAAAACGTACAAAAAAACAGTCAAATTAAGTTCATCCGCCTTTTTGGAAGTCGGTTGAAAATACTTTTCAAATCATACAAGTTAACCAAATTCTATTAAAATATACAGGATGTAACAAAATTGGTGTCGGACCCGTTAACTGGGGGTTCTACTCATCATACTGAACAACTTTCCCCAAGGAACCAGTAATAAATTCTCGAAAAAAAAATGAGCTCACCATACAAAAATGCGCAAAATTGGTTGATCAGCTGATCGATTTGTATGAAGAGTAAAAATTATTTTTTGAGATTTCACCAATATCATAGTACTAAATAGTTGATACTTTTGATTGTAGGTTCTTGGTGGAACATTATATCTTATTAGTATAATGTACCCACAAATTGTGTAAATAAATAGTCTGCCTGAAGATGCTGTTCGAAACAGGTCGCTGACAAATTATAAACGCAATTTTATTTCTTTTACGTGGAATCAGTGTAGATATATACTAATATTTGTCATAGTACAAAAGTTGTTCAGTATAATGAGTAGATACCCCAGTTAACGGGACCTACACCAACTTTGTTACACCCAGTATAAGACAGACTCGAGGCCTACCCCGACCTATCGAACACATTCTAAACCCCGCAGCTACTACAATTAATGAACGATGCCTGCACTGGGTGCATTTGGTTCCAGCTACAACACTATAATGGCACCAGTTTAGTCCGCAGTGGGCAATTATTTACACCAATAGACCCAATTAATAACATAGGCTCGTCTTAACTGCCGTAGCTAGCTACCTGTTCCCATTTGAACCGGTGATTTTAGGAAACTAGCAGATAAACACAAGCGAAGTGACTTCCGTGGCGTAATGGTTAGCTTCACATCAGGAGGTCGCGAGTTTGATTCCCGGCAGAGTCTAAATGTATAAGACTCGGTTTTGTTGGTGGAAGGGCATTTTATAAGCCCGCCTGGCTAACTACCAACATCTTATCTAAGTCATGCCAACAACATTGATGTGTTCCAGCTTGAAGATGAGAGAGCCAGTTCCCCATTGAGTTGGGAATCTTGGTAAGCCCGCTTCCATCTTGGGCATCATCGTCACTTACCATCAGGTGAGATGATGCCAAGGGCTTACCAATGGCACACCCTGGACACTTCATACAACGGGCCAGAAATGACATTTCAAAAAAGGAATGACGGAACAAACAAAATGGCGGCGAAATCCTATACGATCGACAACCAAACTGGAACCAATTTGTATCAATCTGGGTGACGAGGGCGTGAGGTTGCAATCTAGAGAGCGGCAGGGAGGGTCCATACTGTATGTTAGTACTAATATATATACTTTTCCAATGGACTACATCGTGACGGGTCCACGGGGTTTGAAGGGTAAATGACGATACATGTGAAAAACCCAGGTACGTAGGGTTGAGCCCGTGTGGCTACTGACTACTAGCACAAAGAAAATAGGTAACAAAGGGACCGATTATGTATCTACCGGATTTTAAGGACCTAGTTGTAGGTAGAGCAAGGGCTGACAAGATAAGTACAAAGATCATCATCATCATTACAGCTCATATACGTCCCCACCGAGGGGCTCGAGCCTACCCTGAATCAAGGCGACTAGGCCTTAGTCAACTACGCGGGCCCAGTGCGGGTTGGTCGACTTCACACACAACCTTCGAGTTTCTTCGCAGGCGTGTGCAGGTTTCCTCACGATGTTTTCCTTCACCGTTAAAGCAATCGGTAAGTATGTACGTAAGTTTTTGAAAAACTCATTGGTACATTGGTACAAGTACAAAGATACAATAAAATATAAATAAATAAATAAATAAATACGTACCTACTTACGTGCCTTATACAGGGCGTAACAAAATTGGTGTAGGTCCCGTTAACTGGGGCTTCTACTCAACATACTGAACCACTTTTGTTTTACGACTTTGCTGAAATCGCAAAAAAAAATACTCTTTAGACAAATCGATCAGCTAAACGACCAATTTTGTGGATTTTAGTATGGAGGGTCTAATTTTTTGGTTTTGAGAATTGACTATGTGTTGCTCGAGGAAAGTTGTTCAGTATGATGAGAAGAACCCCCAGTTAACGGGACCTATACCATTTTTTTTGTGATACCTAATTAGAAAATAAATAAGGTTCAAATAGGTAGGTAACCTTTTATGTACCTAATTTTGTGTATGTATGTAAAAAGTGTATGTAAGTATGCATTTATGTAAGTATGTTTGTATGTTTATTTATTTGGCACGTCCTGTAGCTTAAATGGCTTGATGCATTTTGAAGTGCGAGGTGTTGTTAGATTTGTCTTGATTCTGTGAGTGACATAGGATACATTTTTACCCGACTGATCAAAAAATAGGTTATTTTTTTCTTTGACTTGATCTGTAGCCTAAAATAGGGGTTAAGTTTTCAGGCAGTCGGGTTTTTAGTTGACAATTAATTCCTTAAGTTATTTCCACACCTATATCGAAACTTTTTGCGTTATTCTGACTACAATCTCACCTGGTGTAAAGTAATGAAGGGAATAAACCTTTAATGTAATTGCTTTGGTAATAGTATAATATCGTGTTACCAATTTAGGAGAAATGGTGTCTGTTTGGTGTAGCACGACACCTAGTTTCATTTATTAGTGCTAGCTAATAGAACATAATGTTTTGTGTTAGGCTATATGTAGAGCGTCGGTGGCGTAACGGTTACGGCCCCTACCTCCTGTCAGGGAGGCTGTGGTTCGAATCCTGCCACGTATTAATGTGTTTTCGAATTTCGATTTCATATGTTACGTTTATCCGACGCTCTTACGATGAAGGAAAACATCGTGAGGAAACGTGCACATGTCTGCGCGAAGTAACTCGAAGGTTGTGTGTGAAATCGACCAACACGCACTGGGCCCGCGTGGTCGGCTAAGGCCCGATCGCCCTAATTCAGGATAGGCTCGAGCCCCTCGTTGGGGACGTATATGAGCTGATAAGATATATATAACTAGCTGTGCCCGCGACTTCGTCCGCGTGGGGGTTTTGAATATTCCCACAGGAACTCTTAAATATTCCGGGATGAAAGTATCCTATATGTTAACCGGGGTTATAACAAACTACCATGCAAAATTTCATCAAAATTGGCCTGGTAGTTTTTGCGTGATGTGGTGAACATACAGACAGATAGACGGACAAAAGTTCCAAAAGTTGTTGTTTTGGCCTCTATATCGTAAGTAATGAAACCCCTGTTTAAGTCGCTGAAGGTACTACCGCTCCCATGTCTGTATGTTTTTGAATGTGCAAAATTTGTGAAACAATATCAGTCCAGTTTTTACACACAGGCAAAGGACACAGTGCCAAGAAGTAGACGATTTCCGGAATTCTTAGTCCATGATGAAATTCCTAAAACTACTAGATATACCAAAAATTGTTACTGGATGTGCAGGTTAATCTATAACAGACTTCCAGCAAATGTGAGCGAGTTACCCTTGACTCAATTTAAAACTAGCTTGCATAGATGGCTGTCTCAGCGTAATTTTTATTCAATTCAAGAATTTCTAGAACATAAATTGTAAATCTAGTTTTATAAATAAATATGATACCTACTCGTATATGTGAATAATAATAGTATTAAATGTTATCTAAAATGTGTTATATAATGTTTGCATGCTATATTTTATGGCTGAATTGGCGCTCTAATTTTATGCAGTACCTCCATGTAATGTTACCCAATTCAAGGCGAATAAAGATCATTTCATTTCATTTCAATGTCCACCACAGTTATTATTTTCCAAAAATATTTCATGTACAGTCACCGCCCCTTTAGAGTTTTACTATATGTATAGATGTGAAACGTTACACCTGGCAATTTTAAAGAAAATCTTTGTCTGTTTGTTTGTTTGTAAACTCTTATTGAATTTTTGTTACAAAACATAAAAGTTAAAATTTAAAGGCCGACTTATCACTTGTGGAATCTCTTCCAGTTAACCTAATGATGACATTTGAGATTTAAAACAAGGAAAAAAGGTAAGCGCAAAGGTTGTTCTGCCTCCTGAGAGAATAATATAATATCGTAATTTATGATTGCGCTTCAAAAGTCAAAACGTGAGGGCGACGCACTTACAAGTAAATTCATAGATACTTTGTTATTTTTGCTGGAGTCAGAGGAGTTAGGAGTTAAGAGGCTTCTTCCTCAAAGAAGCAAAAAGAAGAAAAACTTTAATTTTATTTTTTATTTTATTTTATTTGTTATCGGAAGGTACACAAAAAGAAATGTAATAATATAGTTACGTAACAAAAATTCTTAGGTTTTAAATAACCTATTACATTCTAATAACGTGTCCCACAAATGGGTTACAAACAAATAAACAAAGGCAGATTCCGTGCAATAAATAAATCTATATCTATAATCTGTAATATACAGGGTGGGAAGGAGTATACCGACAGATTTTAAATATGATTTCCTGGTGGTATTATGAGTAAATAATGTTATATCAACATGGGTCTAAAACTGCCTTATTAACTTACTTAATTTCTGGAACAAAAAAATCAATTAACGATAGTAATCCCTTCTGAACGAAACCTTAGTCTAAAGAGTGAAAAAGAAAACTTCACACTTCACGAACGACTCCGACAACATACGATAAACGACGAGTGAAGTCAACGTCAGTATGATACTTTGAGGCAACAAACGTCAGATAAGATTAAGAAGAATAAGTAAGTTATCTGAATTACTACGTCATATTATTAGGGCGTGTTACCCTTGAGATTTTTTGAACTTGTGAATTATTTAAAAAATTAATATCTCGAAAATTAGGCTTTACTGGCCCATGTTTATATTACTTTTTTTTGTCTAAATAGGCATTAGAATCTTTGGTTAAAAAATGTCGGTATACTCCTTCCCACCCTGTATATAAAAGAAACTCGTGTTAGTTAAGTTACACCATTTATAACTCAAGAACAGCTGGATCAATTTTTACGATTTTTGTATTTTTGCATTTGTCTTCGTCGGGAATAAACTATGATATTCATCCATAAAAAATATATCACAGTCAAAAAATAGATGGTTTTAGGGTAGGGTAGGGTAGTGTAGTGTAGTGTAGGGTAGGATAGGGTAGGGTAGTGTAGTGTAGGGTAGGGTAGTGTATGTAGGGTAGGGTAGTGTAGGGTAGGGTAGGGTAGGATAGTGTAGGGAAGGGTAGGATAGTGTAGTATAAGATAGAACGAAGTACGCCGGATCGGCTAGTAATAATACATTTATGTATATAATATATAAAAAATAAAGGATATGATTTTATCGATTGTCAATTAAATAGATTCGATCACTAAATAAAAAAAATGAAATTCCCTAAATAGTATAGTTTGTACTCAAAATAGTAGATCTGTCACCAAAGTAAAGTCATCAAACAACACCAAAACAATACTCAAAAGGAAAAGATTTATCACCAGAAAAGTCTTTTAACGATTGTCAATTAAATAGCTTCGATCACTAAATAAAAAAATTGAAATTTCATAAATAATATAGTTTGTACTCAAAATAGTAGATCTGTCACCAAATAAATGCCTAAAATTACTAACAAAGGTGACCTACAGATACTCCCACATCCTCTTCGGATCCCGAAAGTTTGTTGATGTTCGAAACGGGCGGCGGGGGCTACGCCCCCGTTAGGGGTCATCTTCCGATGATTTCTTCTGCTGCGAAATAATTTTGTACCCAGGGTGGGGAGCCTCGCTTCGCGAGGCTCTTTGACTGTTAAATCAATCAAACCTGACCGAACCTAACATCGCTCGCTTCGCTCGCTCATTTATTTATTGTTTTTGACCGATTACCCCCTAGTTTTCGATTTGTTACCATGCAATAGCTTTACCGCGGCAGTCCCCGAGTGCCACACGTATTTTTAATGACAGATCTATCAATTTGATGACAGATCTATCAATTTGGTGACAGATCTATCAATTTGAGAACGAAAATATTGAATAGAGATGAATCTATTTAACTGGGGACGAAAAATATATTTGATGACAGATCTATCAATTTGGTGACAGATCTATCAATTTGAGAACGAAAATATTGAATAGAGATGAATCTATTTAACTGGGGACGAAAAATATAATTCCCAAAAATAAATCAAGCAGTACACATCAGTTCTTTAAATAATTCTTTAAGTTCAGACAAAATACATTTAGATCAAACCGGCCAAGTGCGAGTCAGAACCGCGCACAAATGTTTCCGTACCATCACACTAGATGGCGCTGGTTTCTTCAAGTTAAAAAGGAACACGTTTTTTTTGTATTATTTTTTCACTTTTTCTATATTTTTTTGAATTTGTTGTTGTAGCGGCAACAGAAATACATCATATGTGAAAATTGTAACTCTATAGCTATCACTGTTAATGAAATACAGCCTTGTGACAGACGGACAGACGGACAGACGGACAGACGGACGGACAGCGGAGTGTTAGTAATAGGGTCCTGTTTTTACCCTTTGGGTACGGAAGCCTAAAAAAGAGATTACTGAATATTTTTAATACTCATGTCTTACACAGCTCTTTGTGAAAACCGCGATATTACAATCTCACTAGTTAGATTATGATATAACGGTAAATTGTGAATTGGATCACAATATCACGGCCTATTCTTGTACCTTCGAATAAAACCGATGATTTCTTCTGCTGCGAAGCATTCTGCTATCCAGGGGGGGGGGAGCGTAGCTTCGCGAGGCTCTTTGACTGTTAAATCAATCAAACCTGACCGAACCTAACATCGCTTATTTAGTGTTTTCCACTTCGCTTAGTGTTATTGTAATGTCACTTGTGTAAATAATATGTTAAAGTTCACAATCCTTCGACAGTTCACAATCTCGCGAAATAAATTCCGTTAGATAATAATCTAACGGTGACATATTTTGGGAGATGGAATAGAAGACGATACTAAGTACCTTTTTTCAATCGACTTCAAAAAGGATGTTTTTGTATATTTGTTACACGATATCTTTGCCGATCTTTGTACCTATAGAAATTTTATTTATTTATGCTATCAAATTGGTTCTATAGAAATTTTATCAAAATTGGTTGAGTATTTTTAGGAATTTAACAAAAACCATAAAATGTAGCGAAATTGTAGTTGGTTGTTGCGATTTAAGTCGGTTTTTTTAGCGTTTTTAACTTTTCCAATTATTTCCAAGTACCCAATGGTCAATTTGGAAGAAAATCTGGACTTATTATTCAAATTTGGCTAATGAATGCCCCGACCTTCAGGTACACAGAAAATGAATCTACTTAATAAAATCCCTTTTTTGTTTTTAAATATTTTTCCAAAAAAAATTACAAGGTACGTATTAGGTAATATAGTAAAATCATTAATCTAACATTAAAGCTATTACAATTTGACACTTTTGTTCGAAAATCGATCTTACATCTTATGTATACCTACTATTACTTCAAATACATATTTCATTCAGAGACTATTGATTCTATGACGTATGATACATTTTTACCCGACTTTATAAATATAATAAATGCCTAAAATTACTAACAAAGGTGACCTACAGATACTCCCACATCCTCTTCGGATCCCGAAAGTTTGTTGATGTTCGAAACGGGCGGCGGGGGCTACGCCCCCGTTAGGGGTCATCTTCCGATGATTTCTTCTGCTGCGAAATAATTTTGTACCCAGGGTGGGGAGCCTCGCTTCGCGAGGCTCTTTGACTGTTAAATCAATCAAACCTGACCGAACCTAACATCGCTCGCTTCGCTCGCTCATTTATTTATTGTTTTTGACCGATTACCCCCTAGTTTTCGATTTGTTACCATGCAATAGCTTTACCGCGGCAGTCCCCGAGTGCCACACGTATTTTTAATGACAGATCTATCAATTTGATGACAGATCTATCAATTTGGTGACAGATCTATCAATTTGAGAACGAAAATATTGAATAGAGATGAATCTATTTAACTGGGGACGAAAAATATATTTGATGACAGATCTATCAATTTGGTGACAGATCTATCAATTTGAGAACGAAAATATTGAATAGAGATGAATCTATTTAACTGGGGACGAAAAATATAATTCCCAAAAATAAATCAAGCAGTACACATCAGTTCTTTAAATAATTCTTTAAGTTCAGACAAAATACATTTAGATCAAACCGGCCAAGTGCGAGTCAGAACCGCGCACAAATGTTTCCGTACCATCACACTAGATGGCGCTGGTTTCTTCAAGTTAAAAAGGAACACGTTTTTTTTGTATTATTTTTTCACTTTTTCTATATTTTTTTGAATTTGTTGTTGTAGCGGCAACAGAAATACATCATATGTGAAAATTGTAACTCTATAGCTATCACTGTTAATGAAATACAGCCTTGTGACAGACGGACAGACGGACAGACGGACAGACGGACGGACAGCGGAGTGTTAGTAATAGGGTCCTGTTTTTACCCTTTGGGTACGGAAGCCTAAAAAAGAGATTACTGAATATTTTTAATACTCATGTCTTACACAGCTCTTTGTGAAAACCGCGATATTACAATCTCACTAGTTAGATTATGATATAACGGTAAATTGTGAATTGGATCACAATATCACGGCCTATTCTTGTACCTTCGAATAAAACCGATGATTTCTTCTGCTGCGAAGCATTCTGCTATCCAGGGGGGGGGGAGCGTAGCTTCGCGAGGCTCTTTGACTGTTAAATCAATCAAACCTGACCGAACCTAACATCGCTTATTTAGTGTTTTCCACTTCGCTTAGTGTTATTGTAATGTCACTTGTGTAAATAATATGTTAAAGTTCACAATCCTTCGACAGTTCACAATCTCGCGAAATAAATTCCGTTAGATAATAATCTAACGGTGACATATTTTGGGAGATGGAATAGAAGACGATACTAAGTACCTTTTTTCAATCGACTTCAAAAAGGATGTTTTTGTATATTTGTTACACGATATCTTTGCCGATCTTTGTACCTATAGAAATTTTATTTATTTATGCTATCAAATTGGTTCTATAGAAATTTTATCAAAATTGGTTGAGTATTTTTAGGAATTTAACAAAAACCATAAAATGTAGCGAAATTGTAGTTGGTTGTTGCGATTTAAGTCGGTTTTTTTAGCGTTTTTAACTTTTCCAATTATTTCCAAGTACCCAATGGTCAATTTGGAAGAAAATCTGGACTTATTATTCAAATTTGGCTAATGAATGCCCCGACCTTCAGGTACACAGAAAATGAATCTACTTAATAAAATCCCTTTTTTGTTTTTAAATATTTTTCCAAAAAAAATTACAAGGTACGTATTAGGTAATATAGTAAAATCATTAATCTAACATTAAAGCTATTACAATTTGACACTTTTGTTCGAAAATCGATCTTACATCTTATGTATACCTACTATTACTTCAAATACATATTTCATTCAGAGACTATTGATTCTATGACGTATGATACATTTTTACCCGACTTTACAAAAAAAGGGTAATCTTTTTATTTAGTTGTGTTTTTAATGTTTCTAATGAAATTGGTTAGGTAATCAAGAGAGAATTACTTAACTTGAAAACAACTTTAAAGCAAAGTTAAGTCAAAAAGTGAAAATAAACTGAACAGAAACACAAAAGGTATTCAAACATAACGAGTTGGGGAGAATTCATCAACTTAGGGCGACTTTCATTAACTTTTCCAATGAATACAAGCATTCGCCTCTACTGCAGCCGGGTTTGTCAACATTTGGTCCGCATCAAAGATATAATATTATTTGCTCGTAATTTGATTTATTTGTCAACTTTCATACAAGAACTATGAGCTAACTGAATACTGCAGACGTTGAAAACTGTCATATGTTTCATTTGGAAAAATGTGTATATATCGAGTAAAGTCTGAAGGAAATCCTTGAGGCAGGACTTTGTAGTCCAGCAGTGGCAGTCTTTCGGCTGATATTATGATGACGATGATCGAAGTAAAGCTTTCTTTTGTAATTGGCATAGAAAGGGAGTCACATGATAGATTTTTACCCGACCGACTACCCAATAAGTAGAGTGTTTGCTACGCAGTCGGGTTTTTTATTTTTGATTAAATTGGTCAGGAAAACTTAATATTTGAAGAAATGTTTGTGTCCTCTGGGACGAGGCAATTCTTAATCGCAACTAGTCTGGACCGTTTATGCTTCAGCCTCATAATTACATTATCTACGCATTGCACATGTTAGAGGACAGACGCTTATATACAGGATGTAGAAAAATTAAACAATTGCTATAAATGAATACAGTCAAAGGATTTACAAAAAAAGTTAAATCTCTTTGCTTAAACTTAGACCTGTTCAGCGTTTAAAATGAAAGTGACAAAAAATATTATACTGTAGTTTTATTTAGGAACGTGATCAAAATATTTGGAAAACTTATCGTAATATTTTATTTATGTACTCATATTATGTATCAAAGAAATAAAATACTAATTTCTTCCCTTAAAATTTACACATGCTTTACATACATAAAAGGGAAGTCCCCCACTCGACTGGTCTAGACAAATTGTCGCACCCCATGTTCGCATTATTGCCGATATTTAATTGTTTGCGTAATTTATTTCGCTAAAGCAGTAATGTTTGTTCAGACTCGTGGACCGGAGCCGTACATCGGATTAAAATTAAAATATTTACTTAACATCACAAATTACTAATTAAAATTTGTATTCTAAATATTTATCTCAAATCTTCTGAATGTAAATAAATATTTTGATACATTTCACACATGCACACACACGCTAGATACTTTCAAAATGATTCTGAAATTATAATCCAACTAATATTATAAACGCGAAAGTTTGTATGTATGTTACTATTTCACGCAAAAAAACAACTGAACGTATCTGGCTGAAATTTGGTATGTAGACAGCTTAGAACCTGGGTAACATATAGGCAACTTTTTTCCACGCTCTCGAGCCGCTTGCAACTTGCGCACTGCGCACCCTCGAAGACAGTCATAGAAACTATGTTCACGCGAGCGAAGCCGCTGGCAAAATCTAGTAGTTCAATATTTGTGATTCCATTAAAAAACCGGCCAAGTGCGATTCGGACTAACGCAAAGAGAGTTCCGTACCAAAACAGTGTATTTTCAAAACATATTTGGGTATGTTACCCTACAAACATTAGTGCGTACAACAATCGAATTCAAGGACATATTGAACTTTTTGGTTGAAAAAAATGTTCTCTCATAAATCGATATATGTCACAGTCAATTCTCCAACTGCATATGTAAGTTTGTAATCGTAAAAACAGTTTGTGTAGTAATTACAAATTTACAGTTTACAAATTTACATTTATTGATTCCTTGGCACCAAACACCATACATTATATCGAAACGAATCAAACAACAAGAGGAGAAAAATAAAAACAATAACATCACAAGTGGAAATAAAACAACAACAACAGTTAAATAAAATAACTGCATGTATGTATGTGTGTGTAAGATTTGTGCTATAAGTTGCTTCATGTCTTTCATGATTCTAGATTAACGAAAAATACCATATAGGTTTCGATTTACTAGCAAGTATCGGAATATGTGACATAAATGGACGTAAAATGGCCGCATACTTTTGTTTCTTTAAGCTTGCTTGATATTTTTACAGTTTCAAGGGAACGTAAACCTTAGTATTTCATATTAATTTCATTTTGATAAATTCACGCGTTCGAACAAACAAACAGACAGACAGACCGAAAGGCAGACAGTCAGGTAGAAAGACAGACAACATTTAGACAGTCCTATAAGGGTTCCCTTTTTCGTTTTGAGGTACGGAAGGAACCCTGAATATCGCAAAAATATATAGATTCTAAAACAGGCAGCTACAAGAAGATTTACTTTTAAGGGTTTTCTTCAGAAGGTGCGAGGGTTTCGGTAACTTTTCCTCTGATGTCAAAAATAATATACTTAGATGAAAAAAAATATTTTTGAAGTGAAAACTTCTTTAGGCGCGTTGGACATTTATGAGATGGGCAAAAACCGTTGAACTCGCGACACTGTAATATAACGGAACCACACCAGGAACACTCGGAGGGTCAAAACTTATGAAACTTTTTTGAAATGGGAAAAAACCATAGAACTAGTGACATTATAATGTAACGAAACCGATAACATACCAGAAACACTCGGAGGGTCAAAACTTATAAAACTGCAAAAAATTTTCATTTCTGTCAGCACTTCCGGAATGGTTAGGTTTTTGTAAGAGAGCATACCCTCATTTTTTTATCTACTTATATAAGGTGTAACAAAATAAGCTGAAACTATTTTAACTAGTGCTTCTACCCATGAAATCCATAGGCAAATCGCAAAAAAAAAATTGGGGTGACTTTTAATTAGTTCTTGATAGCAAAGGATATAAATGTACTTGATTACAAACAACTTTCCCAAAGAAACTATATGTCAAATATGAAAAAAAAATTTGGTCCCTTATACATTTTTGCCGATTTAATAACTTGTCATGTATCGAGGACCAACATTGTTTTTTCTGATTTGACATTAAGTTTCTTTGGGAAAGTTGTTTGTAATCACGAGTACATGCATATCCTTTGTTATCAAGAACTAATTAAAAATCACTCTATATTTTTTTTACAAAATAACTTTATTTAAAAGAAACTGCAAAAATAACTTTAGTTTATTAACTAGCAACACAGTGTCCTATTAGGAACGATCACAGCAGACATCAGAGGGTCGCAGTCGCAGGCATGACTAACCGTCGTTCACAATTGGGCCTGCAGCATTCACAGTGTCTGACCCAACCCGACAGTTGCATATTTCAATGTTAGTCACGCGTGCATGCCTATTGGAATGGCTGGATTTTAAATTTTTTTCACGTGTCTTACACACTGGCACACCCTGGACACTTCATACAACGGGCCAGAAATGACATTTCAAAAAAGGTATGACGGAACAAACAAAATGGCGGCGAAATCCTATTTGTTTTTTATTCACATTTGGTAAGCTCTTGGCATCATCTCATCTGATGGTAAGTAATGATGATGCCGAAGATGGAAGCGAGCTTACCAAGATTCCCCAACGTAATGGAAGACTGGCTATCTTATCTTCAAGCCGGAACACATCAATGCTGTTAACACTGATGTTTGGTGGCAAGACTTAGATAAGACGGTGGTAGCTAGCCAGGCGGGCTTAGAAAATGCCCTACCACCAACCAAACCGAGTCTTACGATTGACCCCGCCGGGAATCGAACCCGCGACCTCCCGTGTAAAGCCAGTGAACTTTTGCCTCTGACCTACGGAGGCGGTTAAATATATGTTCAACAACCAATCTGTATCAATCTGGGTGAGGAGGGGGTGAGGTCGCAATCTAGAGAGTGGCAGGGAGTGTCTATACTGTATGTTAGTACTAATATATATACTTTGGCACTGGTATCGTAGGTAGTTTATAGGTCCATCGGCGCTGGCAGTGCTTCTGCCTAGTGTTGCTAGGTTGTCAGAGAAACAGTTTAAAAATTGTGTCGGAAGAACTCTTTGTAAAAAAACTTATATATCCGAATATTTAAATGACAAAAATGTATGGGTAGACAGTGTTTCTTCTATCAACGCTACTAATCATGTTTAATAGTAATAAAATGAAGATCAAACTAAGAATTGACGTGGAAGCGACGAGACATGACACGTATAGTACTTCTATTAATTAATATTTTTATCTTAGCATTGGCATGCGCTGCCCGCAGCCTGCGGTCGTCGTGGAAATCCTTGGCGGAGGCCTTTGTCCAGCAGTGGACGATTTGTGGCTGATATGATGATGATGATTGGCATGAGTGGTGCATGCTCGCTTAAATGTGGGTGCGGATGGTGGCGCATCGGGAGCCGGGTCGTTCCTTTCCCTCTAATATGGTTGATGGGAGCGATGACTGACTCTCGCGTCATACTCGTGACCGGGTGCTGTCCGTGTGAACTGGCCTACTCTTGTCAAAGACATTCATGACATTCAATGATTTAATGTAATTGTTTTCATCTTCTAATGACATAATTTGTTTTTTAGGATTTGATTTTGACGTTATTAACTAATGATTGTTTATTTCTTGATTTTTTACAATTGAAATTATGAAATCACTATTTTATGACTATCAGAAAGAGTGTAATTTGCACCTACTCGTATTTTGACGTAACAACGTCTAATAAATCGATGGACGCCGCCTGCACGCACGAAAAAGGATGACTCATTGTCCCGTTACGTTATGACGTTTTCACGTCAAACTATCGTACGTAAACCGACTTTACAGATATATTTTTTTTAATTAATATCTTGAATCTTTCTTTTTTTCTTTCTTTCTTTCTTGTTTCTTTCAACCTTCAGGTTCGTGAGTTCAATCCACACTCAGTTTAAAAATTCGTGTGACGAACAAGTTTGTTTGGATGTTTGATATCTAGTACCTTGGTGACCGAGCTTTGATCTGAAAAGTCCATAAAAATATGTGTCTAAAAAACTCGATCTGATCGAGGGTCGAACTCATTATTTACGAGTGGGAAGTCCAACGCTTTAACCACTTGCCGATAGCATAGATGAGATACTAGTTACTTCGTCCTATAGCTACATATCTGGTGCAGTGTAATTACCGATAATATTATTGCACGCAAAATACGATGTGCGTAAACTCTCGGAAAAGCGAACGTTCCTAGAGATGAGACCTAGCTAGAATGATTTTTCATCCCCATAGATAGCCCCTTATATTCCAAATTTCATCGTTGAAGCCGTTTCTAGAGAACGTGATTACAAAGTGATTACGTGTGTATGTCGCAGCCGTTACGTAGAATCCGCCGGTTTCCAAAACGGCGCGCTGAATGGCGCCGGATTGTAAAACGGCGACGTTTTGAAAAGCGGCGGATTTTGCGCCGCTTTGTAAACTAGGTCATCATATCAGCTCATATACGTCCCCACCGAGGGGCTCGAGCCTACCCTGAATTAGGGCGATCGGAGCCTTGTAAATTAGGTACTGAATAAAAAACCGATGAATTCTGAATGAATCTGCGAATTGACTGTATATTCAATCAAACCTGACGAACCTAACATCACTCGCTTCGCCCGCTCTTTTAAAATTTAGTAGTTTTTACACAAAGTGGATTTACACATTGCAATCGGTCTGAACGTGATGTCGCCGCATTAAAAAACGCCGCCATTTTACAATCCGGCGTTGTTCGGCGCGCTGTTTTGGAAACCGGCGGATTCTGCAATACGGCTTCCACATGTACGAGTACAATATAGTCTCTGGCTCCCATAGTAAAGGGAAACCTAGTTTGAGTCCAGATGACCGTGTGTGTTTTGTCCAAAAAAAAAAATCTATTGAGATATCATACTCAGGATGATTAGAGTTTTATGAAACTAAGGTACCTTAGGAAACTAAGGTTCCCCTCTATTTCTCTAGAATGTCATCATCAGATCCTGGTTTCCTTATCATGGTACCACCCTTGGAATATCTCCTTTCCAACAAAAAGGAATAATCAAAATCGGTACTTAAACGACGAAGTTATCCGCTAACACACATTAAAAAAAATATACGGTCGAATTGAGAAACCTCCTCATTTTTTGAAGTCGGTTAAAAACAGTCACAGTGTCCCCCATTTTTTTTGGGTTCCGTATCCAAATAGCGCCAATGGGACCTTATTACTGAGCCTACGACTTACGTATGTCATTTGTTTGACTGTTTTACCTTTAAAAGGCTTTATATTTTAATATCTTTACGTCCCAGATACCGCAGTGTCTTAAGACCAAGGTCTTCGACCAATGTGTGTTGCCAGTGATGACGTACGGATCTGAGACATGGTCGCTTACTATGGGCCTCATAAGAAGGCTCAAGGTTACCCAAAGGGCAATGGAGCGTGCTATGCTCGGAGTTTCTTTGCGTGATCGAATCAGAAACGAGGAGATCCGTAAGAGAACCAAAGTAACCGACATAGCTCTCAGAATTGCTAAACTTAAGTGGCAGTGGGCGGGGCACATTGCTCGTAGAACAGATGGCCGTTGGGGCAGTAAAGTTCTCGAGTGGCGACCACGCACCGGAAAGCGTAGTGTAGGCAGGCCTCCCACTCGGTGGACCGATGACCTGGTGAAGGTCGCGGGAAGCCGCTGGATGCGGGCAGCGCAGAACCGGTCGTCGTGGAGATCCTTGGGGGAGGCCTATGTCCAGCAGTGGACTTCCTTCGGCTGATATGATGATGATGATGATATTTTGAACCATAATAAGTAGCCAGTTTAAATTTGAACGTAAATTGTTAATGTTTTCACGAGTATTTTGACTAATAATAAAAAAGGTAAAAGTCAAAGAGATCCCCCATACAATAAACATGTTTTTTAGGGTACCGTACCGTACAGATCCTTCGTAGCGCGAGTCTGATTTGAACTTGGCCGCTTTTCAACCGACTTCCAAAAAGGAGGAGGTTCTCAATTCGACCGTATGTTTTTTTTTTATGTGTGTTACCTCAGAACTTTTGACTGGGTGAACCAATTTTTATGATTATATTTTTATTTGAAAGCTAGTACTTCCCGTGTGGTCCCATATAAATATTATCAAAATCGGTGTAGTACTTTATTGGAAAATTAACAAAAACCAAAAATAATAATGCAAAAATGTACTAATTTGTTGCGATAGGAGTCGGTTTTTTAACATGTTTAGAGCGTTTTCAATTATTTTGTACATCGTGGTGCCAACTGTTTTTTTTTCGTGCATCAGTAAACAATCCCATATGTTCGCAATAAGATAGCTGACCCTAATAGTTCTATTAACAGGATTACACCATAATCTATCCGTCCATCAGGCTATCTGCCAAAGAGAGCAATATATCCATTTTATCCATTCCACCCAATAAGACAAACGGGCTATTCGTGACGGCTTATCTTAATAAGTTCCCGTAGATATCGTGAATGCTTATCGAAGAAATTAATGGTTATTTACAAAATTTTGTACATTTAATTCCATTAATGCGCATGTAAGCCTTTGTATGGAAAAACAATAAATTATGTACTGGCCTAATTTAATTAATTTAAGGTTCATCGATTGAAATACAGAAATTTGTGAATAAAAAATTAAAATTAAAAAAAAGGTTAAGTATGTCTATTAAAAACGCCTTAAAATGCAGTAACCCATATTATGACATTTTAACGTTTGTAATTTTAATATCAATTATTTTAGAAAAACCTAAAAGCTTTTAGGTATATGCTTTAATTTTAAAATAACTTTTATTAATTACTAGCTTTTGCCCGCGGCTTCGCCCGCGTGGACATAGCTTTTATGACTCTTTTTGAGGGTGAGTGGTGCGCGAGCCGCAATCAGCTCGCAGTCGTGGACATGAGTTTTCTCTCGGTACCTCAGGAACTGCATCGGGCTTTTCAGATTAGCAGTCTTTGTCACTTCCCACCCCTTCAACAAATTCTATACAAAAAATTACTTTAATCCGTTGCTTCGTTGCGACGCCACCGACGTGCGCGAGCGTAGAAAACAGTTGTCCCCAGATCCCTCGGGAACTATGTCAGGATATACTTATTTGTAAATTATATCATTTTCCACCTCATCTCTGTGCTAAAAATCACACCAACCATTTTTCGTTTCGATTTTAAATAACTTGACGAACAAAGAGTATTGTTTTAGTTTCCTCAGGAACTGTATCGGGCTACGATAATTCCCACAGATAAAAAGTAGACTATTTCATTCCCAGGGATACAGGCTACCTGCATGCCAAATTTCATCAAGATTGGTAGAGGTGTTGAAGTGTGAATAGGTAACAAACAAACAAACACATTTTTAATTTCTGATTTCTAAATCTTAAATAACATATAGAGCGTCGGTGGCAGAACGGTTAGAGCCACTATCTCCTGTCCGGAAGGCCGTGGTTCGATTGCTGCTACTTAACAATATCTATACGAATATCGATTTCATACTGGTATGTACGTTTATCCGACGCTCTTACGGTGACAAAAACATCGTGAGGAAACCTGCACACGCCTGCGAAGAAACTCGAAGCTTATGTGTGAAGTCAATCAACCCGCAATGGGCCCGCGTGATCGTCTAAGGCCTGATCGCCCTAACTCAGGGCAGGTCGAGCCCCTTGGTGGGGACGTATATAAACTGATATGATGAAATAACACATATACCTATATTATCGAAAAACTAATTCAAGTCATTGTATCAATCTAGTAATAAAACTTCCTAAAAATATTAATATGGGTCAAATCCATGAGTCGTATCAGCTCCAAAGTAGCCCATGACGCACTTCTTGTAGCCGCGCTGGATGGCAATAGACAACCTTAGCAGCAGGTAGGACCTCACGTCACATCTCCTCTCTCGAAGGCGACGGCCAATCTCCTTTGTGAAGGCAAAGGCCTCTGAGGGTTCATCAGCCGGTTGTCTCACAGACCAGCGGCACAAAGCAGTAATTTGCCTTCAAGACCGAGTACTTATTATGTTTCTTTCTCGCCGCAAATTGAGCAGCAGTACCGTACGGGTAAGAAGTTAGGCAGAAAAAGTAGAGTCCCAAAGCAGGCACGTTCCTCTCTGCCATAACACTTGTTTAAACCCTCCGGCCTTTTTCCATCACATCGACTAAAGCCCAGTGGCTGCATCAAAGATGAAATATTCCATCTGGCCGATACCAGTGCCCTCCGAGTGAGGTCATTAAGGAATTGGTGACGTGGGAATCTTCACAAACAACGATCGCAACTCAGTGAGTGATGGCCAATTGCCTCCACCGTGGACCCGCAAATACATTGATGAGGTTCACAGATATTGATATTGCAGGCGGAGAGCAACTGCCACACGCAAATAGTCGCCGTCAGAAAAGTTTTCATATCTGTGCCTCCTGTTAAAAGAAGCAAAACTCGATTTATGTATTTTTGATTTTCTTTACACGATTGCAATCTATAAAAAATACCTATCTGTTCGTCTATGAAACACATCGCTACGTGCCATAGTTCCAGAAAGTTGTGTAAAAAGTGTATTCTGAAAAATACATAAAAGAAATCCACACAAAAGTATGAAATAATATTTTAATGTTTTAACACAACATAAGCGCGTTTTATTATTCCTGTAGTGCCATCTATTGACAGTTTGTTGCTATGATTATAATGTGTGGTATGTGTAGAAAAGTACTCTATATTTATTACTAGCTTTTGCCCGCGGCTTCGCCCACGTGGACATAGCTTTTATGACTCTTTTTGAGGGTGAGTGGTGCGCGAGCCGCAATCAGCTCGCAAGCGTGGACATGAGTTTTCACCAGGTACCTCAGGAACTGTATCGGGCTATTCGGATTAGCAGTCTTTGTCACTTCCCACCCCCTCAACAAACTCTATACAAAAAATCACTTTAATCCGTTGCTCCGTTGCGACGCCACCGACGTGCGCGAGCGTAGAAAACAGTTGTCCCCAGATCCCTCGGGAACTATGTCAGGATATACTCATTAGTAAATTATATCATTTTCCACCTCATCTCTGTGCTAAAAATCACACCAATCCAATTTTTCGTTACGATTTTAAATAAAACGAACAAAGAGTATTGTTTTAGTTTCCTCAGGAACTGCATCGGACTATGATAATTTCCACAGATAAAAGGTTGACTATTTCATTCCCAGTGATACAGGCTACCTGCATGCCAAATTTCATCAAGATTGGTAGAGGTGTTGAATGAATAGGTAACAAACAAACAAACACATTTTCACATTTATAATATAAAAGTAAGGATTTCTAAATCTTAAATAAAATATAGAGCGTCGGTGGCAAAACGGTTAGGGCCACTACCTCCTGTCCGGAAGGCCGTGGTTCGAATCCTACCACTTACCAATATCTATACGAATATCGATTTCATTCTGGTATGTACGTTTATCCGACGCTCTTACGGTGAGAAAAACATCGTGAGGAAACCTGCACACGCCTGCGAAGAAATTCGAAGCTTATGTGTGAAGTCAATCAACCCGCAATGGGCCCGCGTGATCGTCTAAGGCCAGATCGCCCTAACTCAGGGCAGGTCGAGCCCCATGGTGGGGACGTATATAAACTGATATGATGAAATATTATCAAAAAACTAATTCAAATCATTATAGGTATCAATCTAGTAATAAAATTTCCTAACAATATTAATATGGGTCAAATCCTCGAGTCGTATCAGCTCCAAAGGAGCCCAAGACGCACTTATCTTTGCCGCGCTGGATGGCAATAGACAACCTTAGCAGCAGGTAGGGCCTCACGTCACATCTCCTCTCTCGAAGGCGAAGGCCAATCTTTGTGAAGGCAAAGGCCTCTGAGGGTTATCAGCAGCCGGTTGTCTCACAGACCAGCGGCACAAAGCAGTAATTTGCCTCCAAGACCGAGTACTTATTATGCTTCTTTCTCACCGCAAATTGAGCAGCAGTACCGTACGGGTGAGGAGTGAGGCAGAAAAAGTGGCTTCCCAAAGCAGACACGTTCCTCTCTGCCATAGCACCTGTTTAAACCCTCCGGCCTTTTGCCATCAGATCGACTAAAGCCCGGCCGGCGGCTGCATCAAAGATGAAATATTCCATCTGGCCGAGACCAGTGCCCTCCGAGTGAGGTCATTAAGGAATTGGTGACGTGGTAACCTTCACAAACACGACTGCAACTCAGTGAGTGATGGCCAATTGCCTCCACCGAGGACCCGCAAATACATTGACAGATATTGATATTGCAGGCGGAGAGCAACTGCCACACGCAAATAGTCGCCGTCAGAAGAGTTCCCATATCTATGCCTCCTGATAAAAGATGTTAAACTCGATTTATGTGTTTTTATTTTTTTACACGATTGGAATCTGTAAAATAAATACCTCTTTGTTCGTCTATGAAACACATCGCTAAGTACCATGGTTCCAGAGTTTAAAGTAGCGGATGCTGAAAAATACATAAAAGAAATCCACTCAAAAGTATGAAATAATATTTTAATGTTTTAATACAACTTAAGCGCGTTTTATTATCCCTGCAGTGCCATCTATTGACATTCTGCTACTATGATTATAATGTTTGGTATGTGTAGCTAATATATAGAAAAAAGTACTCTATTGTTAATATTGTATGTATCGATAGATAATTTCCCACGGGGCCTCTTTAGTTTTCCGGGATAAAGAATACCCGACTATTCAATGACGGTCAAAACATCCCATCCCAATGTAAAGGTTTCATATTCTTACGCTGAGTCATTCTAAAAAATACAATTTTTTGCATTCCTGTAGGAACCCTAATTTTTTTTTGGGATTCACAATGTCCCAGATTTAGTTCGCGATAAGGGTATCAACGTGTAAAATTTGATTGTAATAGGTCAAGCCACATTTGCGTGGTGAGCCACTCTATAAATGAATACTTTTGATTTTCCCACGGGAACTCTTGAATTTTCTGGGATAAAAAGTATCCTATATGTTAACCCGGGCTATAAGGAACCACCATACAGAATTTCATCCAAACCGGCCTGGTAGTTTTTGCGTGATGCGCGAACATACAGACAGACAGACAGACAGACAGACAGACAAAAATTCCAAAAGTTGTTGTTTTGGCCTCTGTATCGTTAGTAATGTCCACCACAGTTATTATTTTCCAAAAATATTTCATGTACAGACACGGCCCCGTTACAGTTTTATTATATTATAGATTATAGATTGTAAGTATCGATAGATAATTTCCCACGGGACCTCTTTAGTTTTCCGGGATAAAGAATACCCGACTACACAATGATGTTCAAAACACCCCATCCCAATGTAATGGTTTCATATTGTTACGTTGAGCCATTCTAAAGATACAATTTTTTGCATTCCTGCAGGAACCCTTATTTTTTTTGGGGTGCACAATGTCCGAGTTTTAGTTCGCGATAAGGGTATCAACGTGTAAAATTTGATTGTAATAGGTCAAGCCACATTTGCGAGGTGAGCCATTATATAAATGAATAGTTTTGATTTTCTCACGGGATCTCTTGAATTTTCCGGGATAAAAAGTATCCTATATGTTAACCCGGGCTATAAGGAACCACCATACAAAATTTCATCAAAATCGGCCCGGTAGTTTTTGCGTGATGCGCGAACATACAGACAGATAGACAGACAGACAAAAATTCCAAAAGTTGTTGTTTTTGCCTCTGTATCGTTAGTAATGTCCACCACAGTTATTATTTTCCAAAAATATTTCATGTACAGACACGGCCCCGTTACAGTTTTATTATATTACTAGCTTTTGCCCGCGGCTTCGCCCACGTGGACATAGCTTTTATGACTCTTTTTGAGGGTGAGTGGTGCGCGAGCCGCAATCAGCTCGCAAGCGTGGACATGAGTTTTCACCAGGTACCTCAGGAACTGTATCGGGCTATTCGGATTAGCAGTCTTTGTCACTTCCCACCCCCTCAACAAACTCTATACAAAAAATCACTTTAATCCGTTGCTCCGTTGCGACGCCACCGACGTGCGCGAGCGTAGAAAACAGTTGTCCCCAGATCCCTCGGGAACTATGTCAGGATATACTCATTAGTAAATTATATCATTTTCCACCTCATCTCTGTGCTAAAAATCACACCAATCCAATTTTTCGTTACGATTTTAAATAAAACGAACAAAGAGTATTGTTTTAGTTTCCTCAGGAACTGCATCGGACTATGATAATTTCCACAGATAATGTAACGATCCATATGTATAAATAAATATCTATAGGTATTTATTGTAAGTCTTGATAGACTAAAAGGAATCTGTCTATTGGGAAAAACATAACTAAGTTTTATTCAGTCGGGTGAGGATTAACCTCGAGTCGAGTGAATAGACAGTTATTGGAACAAATTAGCTCAGGGACTATTTCCGAGAAGCCAGGCTGCCGCCTGTCGGTCGTCATTCGAACCACGCGGTGCGCACGCTATAACAGTAAGTGTTGCCGCGAAAACTGAGGCCGGAGCGATATTGGCGCCAGTCTGTCTGGCTGCTGGCAGCGACCGACGCTTGCGCGGGCGCCTCGATGTCGGGTGGCTTGGATCACGCCATGTCTATAGGTGTGCGTGCGACTGCCCGCGCGCCGCCGAGGCTGCATCTGTGTGAAAGCTTATAAAACCACGGACGCACGGACGCTGGGGATTCATTCGAACAGACCACCACAGGGGAAACACGTATTCAAAGGACAACTGCGAGGACGCCACGCTGCCCGACGACCCCACACATGGGCCGTGTCCATGACCTGCCAGCTAAGTAAGTCAGATGACACAGAAATAGGAAATCTTCATTCTACGAGGCACGTGAGTGTTTAATAGTGTTCAGTCGCTTTAAATTTATAGGTAATTATTGTTTGTTTTCCAGGTTTCATAGCTTATTTAAATGTGTGTTAATTTCCAGTCTATATTTAATAGGTTTTAATGCATTTATTTCAGGGTTTTATATTTATTTGATTAGGATAGGTAGTATGTAGGCCCGCAGTTGGACAAGGGATATGATAACCGTAGCCACGTTTGTAGGATGTGGGAAGGGACTGTCCACTGCTGGGACATTTGTCCAACAGAGACTGATGATATAACTGCTGTAGCCACGTGCGCGGGAAGTGGGAGGTTCTGAGTCCACTGCTGGGGAGAGATGATATCTATTCTGCAGCGGCTGATATGATGAAATCACTGAGGCCACGTGTGCGGTCAAAGCTTTAGGGTTCCGTGAACACGAGGTCCACTCAGTTCACTAATCTCGTTCGGGATAGTGCGGCGCTATGCTGCCGAAGGGAAGGCTTGTTTTGTCGAACTGCCTTCACTGCAGGTGCCGCGCGGCATCATAAGTTTTAGGGTTCCGTGAACACGTGGTCCGCTCAGTTCACTAATCTCATTCGAGATAGTACGGCGCTATGCTGTCGCAGGGGAAGGCTTATGTCATACTTGAGATGGCTGTTTACCGGGCTCCATGCAATATGGGCTAGATATGTAGTTCAGTGGTTCATAGATATGAACAACTCCTAATTTTACCAAATTTTAGCTAAATCTGTCCACACTTTTATGGGATAAATGTAATGGACTAACAAACAAACTATAGGCGTTCGAGCCTCGCCTATTTTGATACTAAAGTAATTTTAGATAGGTGGGTCCTAACTGTAGCTTGTCACAGGCATGCCTCGGCAGAATTTCACCCAAATCGGACCGAGCGTTTGGGAAACTATTGGGCAAGCAAACGAATGGTTGGGCGTTCGCGCCTTACTACTAGTGATTATAGCAAGACCGATTGTGATGTAGGTAGACGACCCATCCTGATGGTAACCGTAGCCAGGGTCAGTTAATATGCGCTAGATTTAGAAACTAAATCTATTCTACGGTTTTCGGATATTATGGGCAGTGTTCACGGTGTCCGGGTCCTGTCGGCTCCTATTGCGTCCTGAACTAGCGCCTCGACCAAACACTTGGCTTACGCGCCTTTTCGCTTTGACCTAGTTGTGATGCTGCGACTGTGATTCGCGTGGGTCTCACATTGGGTTGCGACTGTGTTGGTTCGTTGTTCTTTTACGTTTAGCAAACCTGCTGGACTGTCAGTACTATCGCCCTTTATCAAGGGTTTACTACGTCTAAAGACAGAGCTTTAACACTATGTATTATTTTGGAGCCGGCGGCACGATGGATATCGTGTCCATTTCGCTTTAGTTATATAGACCGCAGGTCTTTATATCATTATATACAACTGTATGGCACAGTTCCAGGTCTAAGAACCATATTAGTAGATTAACTGCTTATTTCACATTCCGTGGTGCTCTTCTCACAGGATGGGCGACATTCAAGTCGGAATATCTACTTTATTTTAGTGCTTAGTGCTAACATGTATTCGCGAACAATCGCTGTTCGAAGGTATTAATCCTACCTGTCGAATAGGGATGGACAAGCTATGGCTGTAAAGACTCAGCTATAGTTCACACTATACACGTATAATAAGGCGCCTCACAAGCGTTTTATATACACTAGCTTTGGGATTCGGGTGGAACATGGCATAGTACACTTTACATTGTCGTGTAGCTTAATTAATTTACACTTGAAGGGTGGTGGACTCTGATCATGTACCTTAGTGGCCTGCCAGAGACAGTAGCTAGCGGGGCTCACGTAGTAGTAATTATCTGTTTAGAGCTAAAATCGCTCGTTCAATTACTTTGAGTTAGATGTACATTGTTTTAATCACCAAAATAATGCAGTACTGACGTCAGTCAAGTATTACGTTATTCCGAGCACTGGGGGCTAGCTACCCTTCCCAATTTGGGGGGGCCCAAAATAGGGACCAATCACAGTAGGGAAATTAGGGTTCCGCGCGAAATACTTCAAAATTACGGGTTAGACTACATCGTTCGTCCAAACACAACATGATAGATTAATCTCTTAAAAATAACTTGTCATTCGCCTTCAAAAAGACTCTGAGTTACTGCGATCACAATTTAGGGTTCTCTAGACGATCTGGCCAAACGTTTAATCGTATTTTAATATGCAATAAAAATCAAGTATAGTTTACATACTTCTTATAGGTAGATAGTGGTAGGTTGTATGTTGTATGTACGTATGCGTATTATAGGTAGTTTATATTTATATATATTTGTATGTTTAGGAGGGTGGGGGTGTTACAATTTGATAAGCCGTGATCAGGATAAGAAGAGGGTTCAAAATATTACATTTGGATAGCCAAAATCAGGATTCGGAGGCGGGAACGGCTACAGTGCTACCAAAGAACTTGGATGTCTGACATCTGATTTTCGCGTTCGTAGACTGAATCTTGTAGGTAGTCGTTTTGTATAATAAAACTTTGTGTTCAGTTATTTGTGATAAACATAGATAAATAACTTTAGTTGGCTTCGGTTTATGCCACAATTTGATGTTCGTGAAATGGAATGAAGTGCGAATGACAATTATAACTGAATGATTAATCTATCAAACAAAGAGAATTATTATTTTTATCCTATGTAGTTTTATAGTTTATAGGTTAATTTAAACCCCAGCTATTGTCTTATATCCGGGGGGTTGAAAGGGTTCGTACTTTGTATTTAGAACTAATACAGGAGTCAATGAGTGAGTGAGCGCTCCCGGTGAATTCTTTTATATGACAGCGTATTTGAAGTAGGCATTGATAATATAATTTCTTCTCAATACTCCGTTGGTAAAATTCCGGATTTCAATAATTAAATAAGTTATTTGTTCGAAAGAAATATTTGGTAGGTACATTTTCTAGTTGGTGTATAAGATGGGTAGTTAACGATTTAGTTCAGAAAAAAAGGTTCTCATAATAATTGATAAATAGGGTAGTTGAATGTTACGAATAGCGTGTATTTATGTAGGCAGACGGGGCTGTGAAGTTGCACTTATTTAATAGGTTGTGTAGAAAAATAAATTTTAGGCGGTTATAAGTAAGTAAGTAATGCGAGACATCGCAAGCTGGTTCTGAGTAGGCCGTTTTACATTGCCTTGTTACTAAATGTAATTGTGTGAGCTGTGAACATATAGGTTCAGTTTAAATTTAGTTTGCGATTATTTAGTACAAGTTTAGTAGGTTAACTAATTTAAGTAAATTTTAGGTAGGTTATATACTATTTTGAGTCAAAATACAAAATATAGTAATATTTAAGTTATTTACATTTCGTAAAGGAAGCAGTTGTTACATTGAATGCCTACTGTCGTTGGAATCGCAAAAGGTCTGTGAAGGACATGCGATTTGCTTTTGATATTGTCGTAGGAACTTCAAGCTAGTGCGCTATGGCACAATAATATATCCGTAGCCTTGCAATTTACAGTCGCAAGTTCGATCCTGTTAGAGGTAATTTGTTTTAAAGATAAATTTTTAATTTTATTTCTGTTAAGATTGTATATTAGGAGTATTAGCCTCGTAACTTGGTGTCGCCAGTTCGAGTCCCGAGGGAGGCAAATCTAGAAAAAAAATATTATTTTAGCTCTTAATATATTTAGGTTGTAAATTAGAAATAGTTAGTAGCTTCACATGCTAGGGTCGCAGGTTCGATTCCTGTTGCGGTTGAAAAAAATATTTTTTAGTTTTAATTTATTTACATTATATATTAGGTATAGCTAGAAGCTTCGCATGCTAGGGTCGCGGGTTCAACTCCCGTTCCGATTAAGAGAAATAAATTTTTTGTTTTGTTTGATTTGCTCCGCAGTAGATCAAGGTTTCCAAACGTATATTAAGTGCACCTAGGGACATTGGATGTGAGATAGGGCACATAATAAAGATTTAGTTTTAAATATTTACCAGGGACCTTGGGGTATAATGAGGTATGGTCGTGTTACGAGCCTTATGTTCGGATGTTAGGAATTTCGGAGTAACAGGGACAGGTACTGCTCTGAATTTTGTTATAGGAACTTTAAGACGGATACAGCTCTTAGGTAATGATTTTCAGTAAGTGAATTGGGTCTTTACGAACGGATTAGTTCATATGGTGGGTTATTCTAAGAAATTGTTCGTTTTGAAAAAAATACCTTCAAGGTAAATAGGCTAATTTTCATAAGGTGCGTGAGTACGTTTTGGCTACGATCAGTTGGGACATTCGGATAGAATGTAACTGGTAGCTGTGGGTACATGCGAAGACTCCTGTCTTTGACGTTTCAACTTACAATTTGTTAAGGTGGGTAGGTAGGATAAATAGATTTAAGGGGATTTATAGTGTTACATATCTATTACACCGGGAGTACCCAGTGATATGGTAGACAATATTTAATATTTCGGAAGTTTTATTCTAGATCCTATTAGGGTAACCATGGTCTTATAAGTCTACTATACGGGGGGTTGTGTAGGTAATATAGGCGTCCGAACTTAGTATTTTTACATAGCAGTATCGCGGAAGCGAACCGCAGTCGCTTATAGGATAGTTAAGATACGAGGAAATTATTTTAAATTAGTATCTCGGAATTTAAATATTCAAAATCAACAATAAATAATTAGTTGAGTGAGGTCCACGGTAGTCACTCAATCTGACTAATTAAGGGATAGTCTTTATAAATGATAGATATAAGCATATGAGTGTGGAAATAATAAGATTAAATAATACATATATGAAATAATAAATATTTAATTTAGTATTTGCAATTTATCCTTTGTTCAGTAATAGTTTTCGTATACTTTATTTTGCTCAGCCTTTATTAGTTGCTTGAGTGCCCGCATATAGTTTCACTTTTGTCTCTTCCGATCGACAAAGGATGCCGAAAGAGGTCGTTTGGAGCGATAAGGCCGCCTTTGCATATAGTTGCGTGTTTTGCTAGATCATATGTGTTTCCTTTTGTATATTTGGCATACAATAGAGGATATTAATCTTATCCTATTTCAAGAATAGAAAATTAAACCTGGGTTTTATTTTAAAATCTTTAAGATCGGGGGGTTGACGAGTCTTCTACTAGGAATCAAAATAAAATCGGCTTGCGTGGTATGCTAGACGAATATAATATTTTTATAGGGCCACTGTATATACGCGGTAGTTAGGTAACCTTATGGTGCTAAAA
Source organism: Coleophora flavipennella (assembly GCA_947284805.1). NCBI lineage: Eukaryota > Metazoa > Arthropoda > Insecta > Lepidoptera > Coleophoridae > Coleophora > Coleophora flavipennella. Next base: position 12,818,475 of record OX369280.1, on the reverse strand, counting down.
TGAATGAGTATGTCAGTATGCGCTGAGAATAATTTGTAGGCGTATTTTAAAATTGGTAGCATTTTGTTGTCGTCGTGTTAAAAATGATATAGGAAGGGTACACATAACAAAAATAACCATGGGATCAAATAATATAAACTAATTCGGAAATAGTGTTTCAAAAAACCAGTTAAATATAATTTTAAATGAATTAGGAACTTATTTGATTTAGCCCATTTGAATATAACATAATTCTTTTATTCATGTATCTAAACTGCGGTATTCTACTGGAATAGGGTTACTTACATATATCTATGTAACTTATTTTAAGTTTAATATCGTTTGACTGTAGGTGACTAGTAGGAAATCTAGTTTTACCTATAAATAATGCCTTCACTAGACTAAGCTGCGTCCAAGGTGTAGGTAAATAAGTTGAAATGACAATTATGGTAGATGACAATAAATACATAAGTAAGCTAACCTTTAAATTTTAGTTAGAAACATTTTATAGATAAGTTTTAGGTTTCTTCACTCTTTACGCATTATTAAGTAGTATTTTTAAAAGTGAACAATATTAGTGTACTTGATTCCCTTTAACGTATATCTCGTAGGACTAGTTGGTTAAAAGGTAGTGAGAATGGCTAGTAGCATCGCTAGCGGAAGCAGGTTCCGGGGGTGCGCGAGACGCAAGCGGATCGCGGGTGTGAAGAGAAGGGTGCCGATATGTTAATTCGGGTCCTAAGCTGTTTTCCTATCGAAGTTCATTCAGCTAGGTACGTTAGGTAGCTTTGTGTGAAGGAGTAACAAACATACGTACATCCGTACATGTAAGGTTTCGCGTGTGTAACATTGGTAATGATTTAGGTAGGTTAGGTGGGTAGAAAAGGAAACTTAAAGTTGTCTCTGGTTTAATTACCTACCTACATTTACCTTATGTAAATGTTGGATATAGGTGAATTTTGAAACATTTTGTTGTTTTGATAAAGATATCTAGGAAATAGCGCCTAGGATAAGTATATAAGGTACTTAAATAGGTAAATTATTCTAAAGGTGTAGGTACCTTAAACTTGCATATCAATTTAAATTAGAAAAACCTTTGAACGGTAAAAATAAATTATTTCCAACCATTTCACATCTCAGTGTGTAAAATAGGTGGATGAGATAAGCTTCTAAAATAGGTACATAAATTTTAAGTAATTTAAAACATCATTCCAAACTAATAAATAAGGTCTTATCATTAGTTCAATCTTAAGGATCATTCAGTACGAAACTTTTATTACTAGTAGGTAGCTAGTTATTCGTATTATTCGGACAAATAGGTAATTATTTGGATTATTCGGGCAGAGTAAATAAAAAAAGCATAGGTTATTATTCGGTACGTAGGTAAGTTAGAGAATCTATAGGTTGGTCGGTCCGAATTCTATACTCAAAGGTTTATTTTTTAAGGAAGTCCTCACGAATTTATAGAAGAAACTCAAATAGTATAGACGTACGTAGTTCAAAAGATTTGGAGTGAAGTTGAGACAAACACATAGTCACATTATTAGATACATAGGAAGTGCACACTTCAGTTTTGATCTTATTTGTTTAGCGCAATAGATTTCTAAGTCGGATTACAACAGCGGAAATTTTAGCTGGAACATTCTACTTTCTTTTAATTAAATACTGTACCAATAATTAGTTATTTGTATAATATTATAAAAAAAACAGGAAAATAGGTAGGGCGTGCTAGCACCTACTATATCCTTCAAATGTTTTGATTGTGGCGCTGTTACGAATATAATATAGTAGCTACTAAAAGCTAAAAGGTTGTGATCTTTTGCCACAGAGAAGGTGTGAATGAGTTAGTTTGTCCTTCTTTCAATAGATGGCGCCACGGGTCATACATTTTGTTCAAAACATTTTTACGGTTTCATTGAAAACAATGTTTCGTAGAATTTCTAACTTACTAGGCGATAATAGAATTTATTCAATAGGATAGAGATATTTTAGTTCAATTCGATCGAATATTGATGCAAGACAAATTTCTTGTAGTTCGGCCCGTTTTCACAAGGTGTCGCTGACCATTTGAGTTTGCACAGTGAGTTTGTCACAGAGTCACAGATATAAAAGTCTGTCGACTTGCCGCTTTTAAGTAATGGCGCTAGCGTAGTTCAGGGGTCGCGTGCGTTCAGGAATTATCACAGATCTGCTAGGAATTATATGCAGTCGAGGACTTATCGCAAGAAGATAAAAAAAAGGTTAGGTTTTATAAGTTTAAGTTAAAAGGAGACGCCATCGGAATAACAATTGTGATATTTTTGAATTAAATGTTTTAATATCGATTGAGTTTTATTACCTAGTTTAAAATGAAATTGAAAAAAAAAAAACCCACTTGTCTTTTTATTTTGATAACCCGGTAAAATGTGTAAAGGTATGTTTGAATAACAGGTACAGCGAAGCTATGTTATTTCAACATTAGCATATCTACGCTTTGGTGAATGGCTAATTTTAGTAATAAAATTAGAAGGTACAGTAGGATTATAATAAAAATATTATAATCTTGCTAAATGTAGTAAAATTACGCATGAATAGGAAAGGTAGGGAGTCGGTATTAGTTTTATAAGGTTGCGGTTAGTTTTAAGTTTGCAATGATGCATGCTGCTTCAATTATTATATATAGGTTGTGCCGGGTTGTGGTGAAAGTAGGTCATCTTTGGTGCGTTAAATATTAGCGCTCATTTATTTTCAACTTTCAGATCTGATTTTAGAACGAAGTCACGGTCTGTCATTGGAAGTAAATATTATTTTCTTTTGCAAGATGAGGGTTTTGGTTATAAACTAAAGTGAGAATTGTGTTTAAATACTTGAAAATAGGTCTACATATTCTCTTGTGTTGACTACAATAAATATCCTGGCTGAAGATAAGGATTTGTTGACCTTTCCAGGATTGGAATACCACAAAAGGCTGTTTGAGAGTGATGTGAAAAGTGGTTTTGAGTGAGTTGCTTTGATATTTTGGGGGTAAATTAAGGGAAAGTGTGGTCTTGAAGGAGAGTCAACAAATACTGGATATCTGAGTCAGCTGTTGGCACACGCTGTCCTACTTCATGAATACAAAAATAGTACGAACCAACAATTTGTTCTTTTGAGTCTTACATTACGTTGGTTTGGGCTAATTACTCTACCAGAAGCTAAGAACTGGACTTATACACTATACATACTCCAAGGTAAGATTCTATTGTCACTTGGGGGAAGCTCTATTTGGAGAACTTGGCTGATTGTCGCGGGAAACGCTTGTGTTATATCACAGACAGTTTGGAGAGGTAAACTAGATTGACAATTTACTAATGCGCCTATGCCAGTAGAGTTTCCTGGTGCGTGGGGAATTGGAAGCTAGTGGTCCACTCAATGTATACGCCTATGCGCGAAACGTAGCAGTGGCTTCGACTCACAACCGAAATGCCCGTTCGAACTCCTCTGTGATGGCAGGAGCTGGTCCTGTGCTAATCCGGTTTTGTTTATGGTTGAGCGTATCAATCAAGGGACAATAAATGACATGCCTGGTTTAAATACACACCACACTTAGGGGAGAATGTGCCAACAGGAAATTGTAATAGTTATTAGCTATTTTGAAAATTTTAAAAAGACAATTCTCTGAATTCTATTTTTAAAAATTTTCAGGGGGTTGGATTGTAACGATCCATATGTATAAATAAATATCTATAGGTATTTATTGTAAGTCTTGATAGACTAAAAGGAATCTGTCTATTGGGAAAAACATAACTAAGTTTTATTCAGTCGGGTGAGGATTAACCTCGAGTCGAGTGAATAGACAGTTATTGGAACAAATTAGCTCAGGGACTATTTCCGAGAAGCCAGGCTGCCGCCTGTCGGTCGTCATTCGAACCACGCGGTGCGCACGCTATAACAGTAAGTGTTGCCGCGAAAACTGAGGCCGGAGCGATATTGGCGCCAGTCTGTCTGGCTGCTGGCAGCGACCGACGCTTGCGCGGGCGCCTCGATGTCGGGTGGCTTGGATCACGCCATGTCTATAGGTGTGCGTGCGACTGCCCGCGCGCCGCCGAGGCTGCATCTGTGTGAAAGCTTATAAAACCACGGACGCACGGACGCTGGGGATTCATTCGAACAGACCACCACAGGGGAAACACGTATTCAAAGGACAACTGCGAGGACGCCACGCTGCCCGACGACCCCACACATGGGCCGTGTCCATGACCTGCCAGCTAAGTAAGTCAGATGACACAGAAATAGGAAATCTTCATTCTACGAGGCACGTGAGTGTTTAATAGTGTTCAGTCGCTTTAAATTTATAGGTAATTATTGTTTGTTTTCCAGGTTTCATAGCTTATTTAAATGTGTGTTAATTTCCAGTCTATATTTAATAGGTTTTAATGCATTTATTTCAGGGTTTTATATTTATTTGATTAGGATAGGTAGTATGTAGGCCCGCAGTTGGACAAGGGATATGATAACCGTAGCCACGTTTGTAGGATGTGGGAAGGGACTGTCCACTGCTGGGACATTTGTCCAACAGAGACTGATGATATAACTGCTGTAGCCACGTGCGCGGGAAGTGGGAGGTTCTGAGTCCACTGCTGGGGAGAGATGATATCTATTCTGCAGCGGCTGATATGATGAAATCACTGAGGCCACGTGTGCGGTCAAAGCTTTAGGGTTCCGTGAACACGAGGTCCACTCAGTTCACTAATCTCGTTCGGGATAGTGCGGCGCTATGCTGCCGAAGGGAAGGCTTGTTTTGTCGAACTGCCTTCACTGCAGGTGCCGCGCGGCATCATAAGTTTTAGGGTTCCGTGAACACGTGGTCCGCTCAGTTCACTAATCTCATTCGAGATAGTACGGCGCTATGCTGTCGCAGGGGAAGGCTTATGTCATACTTGAGATGGCTGTTTACCGGGCTCCATGCAATATGGGCTAGATATGTAGTTCAGTGGTTCATAGATATGAACAACTCCTAATTTTACCAAATTTTAGCTAAATCTGTCCACACTTTTATGGGATAAATGTAATGGACTAACAAACAAACTATAGGCGTTCGAGCCTCGCCTATTTTGATACTAAAGTAATTTTAGATAGGTGGGTCCTAACTGTAGCTTGTCACAGGCATGCCTCGGCAGAATTTCACCCAAATCGGACCGAGCGTTTGGGAAACTATTGGGCAAGCAAACGAATGGTTGGGCGTTCGCGCCTTACTACTAGTGATTATAGCAAGACCGATTGTGATGTAGGTAGACGACCCATCCTGATGGTAACCGTAGCCAGGGTCAGTTAATATGCGCTAGATTTAGAAACTAAATCTATTCTACGGTTTTCGGATATTATGGGCAGTGTTCACGGTGTCCGGGTCCTGTCGGCTCCTATTGCGTCCTGAACTAGCGCCTCGACCAAACACTTGGCTTACGCGCCTTTTCGCTTTGACCTAGTTGTGATGCTGCGACTGTGATTCGCGTGGGTCTCACATTGGGTTGCGACTGTGTTGGTTCGTTGTTCTTTTACGTTTAGCAAACCTGCTGGACTGTCAGTACTATCGCCCTTTATCAAGGGTTTACTACGTCTAAAGACAGAGCTTTAACACTATGTATTATTTTGGAGCCGGCGGCACGATGGATATCGTGTCCATTTCGCTTTAGTTATATAGACCGCAGGTCTTTATATCATTATATACAACTGTATGGCACAGTTCCAGGTCTAAGAACCATATTAGTAGATTAACTGCTTATTTCACATTCCGTGGTGCTCTTCTCACAGGATGGGCGACATTCAAGTCGGAATATCTACTTTATTTTAGTGCTTAGTGCTAACATGTATTCGCGAACAATCGCTGTTCGAAGGTATTAATCCTACCTGTCGAATAGGGATGGACAAGCTATGGCTGTAAAGACTCAGCTATAGTTCACACTATACACGTATAATAAGGCGCCTCACAAGCGTTTTATATACACTAGCTTTGGGATTCGGGTGGAACATGGCATAGTACACTTTACATTGTCGTGTAGCTTAATTAATTTACACTTGAAGGGTGGTGGACTCTGATCATGTACCTTAGTGGCCTGCCAGAGACAGTAGCTAGCGGGGCTCACGTAGTAGTAATTATCTGTTTAGAGCTAAAATCGCTCGTTCAATTACTTTGAGTTAGATGTACATTGTTTTAATCACCAAAATAATGCAGTACTGACGTCAGTCAAGTATTACGTTATTCCGAGCACTGGGGGCTAGCTACCCTTCCCAATTTGGGGGGGCCCAAAATAGGGACCAATCACAGTAGGGAAATTAGGGTTCCGCGCGAAATACTTCAAAATTACGGGTTAGACTACATCGTTCGTCCAAACACAACATGATAGATTAATCTCTTAAAAATAACTTGTCATTCGCCTTCAAAAAGACTCTGAGTTACTGCGATCACAATTTAGGGTTCTCTAGACGATCTGGCCAAACGTTTAATCGTATTTTAATATGCAATAAAAATCAAGTATAGTTTACATACTTCTTATAGGTAGATAGTGGTAGGTTGTATGTTGTATGTACGTATGCGTATTATAGGTAGGTTTAGTTAGTTATATTTATATATTTATATTTATATTTATATATTTATATATTTTAAATAGGCGGGTGGGGGTGTTACAATAAAAGGTTGACTATTTCATTCCCAGTGATACAGGCTACATGCATGCCAAATTTCATCAAGATTGGTAGAGGTGTTGAATGAATAGGTAACAAACAAACAAACACATTTTCACATTTATAATATAAAAGTAAGGATTTCTAAATCTTAAATAAAATATAGAGCGTCGGTGGCAAAACGGTTAGGGCCACTACCTCCTGTCCGGAAGGCCGTGGTTCGAATCCTACCACTTACCAATATCTATACGAATATCGATTTCATTCTGGTATGTACGTTTATCCGACGCTCTTACGGTGAGAAAAACATCGTGAGGAAACCTGCACACGCCTGCGAAGAAATTCGAAGCTTAAGTGTGAAGTCAATCAACCCGCAATGGGCCCGCGTGATCGTCTAAGGCCAGATCGCCCTAACTCAGGGCAGGTCGAGCCCCATGGTGGGGACGTATATAAACTGATATGATGAAATATTATCAAAAAACTAATTCAAATCATTATAGGTATCAATCTAGTAATAAAATTTCCTAACAATATTAATATGGGTCAAATCCTCGAGTCGTATCAGCTCCAAAGGAGCCCAAGACGCACTTATCTTTGCCGCGCTGGATGGCAATAGACAACCTTAGCAGCAGGTAGGGCCTCACGTCACATCTCCTCTCTCGAAGGCGAAGGCCAATCTTTGTGAAGGCAAAGGCCTCTGAAGGTTATCAGCAGCCGGTTGTCTCACAGACCAGCGGCACAAAGCAGTAATTTGCCTCCAAGACCGAGTACTTATTATGCTTCTTTCTCACCGCAAATTGAGCAGCAGTACCGTACGGGTGAGGAGTGAGGCAGAAAAAGTGGCTTCCCAAAGCAGACACGTTCCTCTCTGCCATAGCACCTGTTTAAACCCTCCGGCCTTTTGCCATCAGATCGACTAAAGCCCGGCCGGCGGCTGCATCAAAGATGAAATATTCCATCTGGCCGAGACCAGTGCCCTCCGAGTGAGGTCATTAAGGAATTGGTGACGTGGTAACCTTCACAAACACGACTGCAACTCAGTGAGTGATGGCCAATTGCCTCCACCGAGGACCCGCAAATACATTGACAGATATTGATATTGCAGGCGGAGAGCAACTGCCACACGCAAATAGTCGCCGTCAGAAGAGTTCCCATATCTATGCCTCCTGATAAAAGATGTTAAACTCGATTTATGTGTTTTTATTTTTTTACACGATTGGAATCTGTAAAATAAATACCTCTTTGTTCGTCTATGAAACACATCGCTAAGTACCATGGTTCCAGAGTTTAAAGTAGCGGATGCTGAAAAATACATAAAAGAAATCCACTCAAAAGTATGAAATAATATTTTAATGTTTTAATACAACTTAAGCGCGTTTTATTATCCCTGCAGTGCCATCTATTGACATTCTGCTACTATGATTATAATGTTTGGTATGTGTAGCTAATATATAGAAAAAAGTACTCTATTGTTAATATTGTATGTATCGATAGATAATTTCCCACGGGGCCTCTTTAGTTTTCCGGGATAAAGAATACCCGACTATTCAATGACGGTCAAAACATCCCATCCCAATGTAAAGGTTTCATATTCTTACGCTGAGTCATTCTAAAAAATACAATTTTTTGCATTCCTGTAGGAACCCTAATTTTTTTTTGGGATTCACAATGTCCCAGATTTAGTTCGCGATAAGGGTATCAACGTGTAAAATTTGATTGTAATAGGTCAAGCCACATTTGCGTGGTGAGCCACTCTATAAATGAATACTTTTGATTTTCCCACGGGAACTCTTGAATTTTCTGGGATAAAAAGTATCCTATATGTTAACCCGGGCTATAAGGAACCACCATACAGAATTTCATCAAAATCGGCCTGGTAGTTTTTGCGTGATGCGCGAACATACAGACAGACAGACAGACAGACAGACAGACAAAAATTCCAAAAGTTGTTGTTTTGGCCTCTGTATCGTTAGTAATGTCCACCACAGTTATTATTTTCCAAAAATATTTCATGTACAGACACGGCCCCGTTACAGTTTTATTATATTATATAGAATATAGATATAGATAGATAGATTACCTATTCTTCTCATCAAACATTTTTTTTTGATACCCGTATCCATAGGAGCCTTGGTGGCGTAACGGCTAGGGATGCCGCCTCCTGTCCGGGTGGTCGTGCGGTTCGAATCCTGCCACGTACCAATATGATTTCGAATTTAGATTTCATATGTACGTTTTTCCGACGCTCTTACGGTGAAGGAAAACATCAGGAGGAAACCTTCACACGCCTCCGGAGAAACTCGCAGGTTGTGTGGTGAAGTCGATCAACTCGCACTGGGCCCGCGTGGTCGACTAAGGCCTAATTCAGGGTAGGCTCGAGCCCCTCGGTAGGGACGTATATGAGCTGATATGAGGATGATGATCCATGGGGTTGCATAAAAAATAACTGGTCCGCCATCTTAAGGAGTCCGTGATATTGGATTTGGAATGACGTCACTTCGCTAACCGTGCATTGTGCTCCAAACTTAACGTGTATGCAAAATTTCAGCTCAATCAGAAACAGGGAAGTAGTTTTAATTCAGCTTTCAAGATTTGTACCATACTAACAATTTATTAACACGGCAATTTAAAATAAAGCTTGTGACAAAAGCCGTGGGTGTTCGCTGGTTATTATATTTAGTATTTTACTAGCTTTTGCCCGCGGCTTCGCCCGCGTGGAGATAGTTTTTTAGACTTTCTTTGAGGGTGATTGATGCACGAGCCGCATGAGTTTTCTCTAGATCCCTCGGGAACTATGTCATGATATGCTAATTAGTGAATTATGTCATTACCCACCCCCTCAACCTGTGCAGAAAATCACAACAATCCATTGTTTCGTCAACCAAAAAATATAGTATTTTTTCAGTTCCCCCAGGAGCTGCATCGGAATATGCTATTTTCACGGAATAAAAAGTACCCTATGTCCTTCCCCGTGACACAGGCTACCTGCATGCCAAATTTCATTAGGATTGGTCAAGGTGTTGAAGCGTGGAAAGGTAACAAACAAACAAATAAACACATTTTCACATTTATAATATTAGTTCGGATTCATGTTGATTGTTTCGTGCCTAAAAACCAATTGCGTGCTAGAAATTGCTTAATTTCGACATAGTCATAATAGCTGGAAGGGGAAAAGTGAGTTGAAATTGCTTTAATATGCTAGTGGAAACACTATAATTTGGTTTGTAATATAGGTTGTAGAGCTAAGGATCCCAAATAGAATTTAAAAAAAAAAACAGTTATTTTTACTGTCTGTCTTGCCATACCATTTCGTTTGAAAACTACAGAACACAAATATGGTGATACTGATGTGAGCATGGTGATACGAACTCGAGCCTCCTGGAGACTCTCAAGGGAAAAACTGCCAAGTGAGAGTTGAACTCGCGCACAGAGGGCTTCGTATCACCATGCTCATATCAGTATCACCGTATTTGTGTTCTGTAGTTTTCAAACGAAATGGTATGGGAAGACAAAAAAAAATGAAATTTGTCGCAGAAATGAACTACGGAGTAGATATAAAAATAATATGTGTGCTGTATTAGCTAGAAGCTACATATTTAGTAAAAGCGCTATTGTAACATACATACATAAGATCACGCCTCTTTCCCGGAGGGGTAGGCAGAGACCACATTTTTCCACTTGCTACGATCCTGACATACTTCTCTGCTATTGTAACGGGTACAAAATTTTTTAATAATTTGCCTAACTCAATAAAATCACTAGATGTTGCTCATTTTAAAATTTCACTAAAGGAGTGGTTGATTGAAAACACGTTCTATAGCTTAAAGGAATTTTTTTCATATAAAGTAGCATAAGTAGGTAATTTTATTTGATTAAGTAATGACAATTTATGACAATGTAATTAACGATTATTGTATGCCCGAAATGGGTAAACTGTAGATGCCTAAACAATTTGTAACAACCCTTTGTACTCAGTTTTGGACAATAAATTTTATCTTATCTTATCTTATCTTATCTAGACAGACAGTAAAAATAACAGTTTTTTTTTATTTTTATCCTTACCGATCGTCGTGGAGATCCTTGGGGGAGGCCTATGTCCAGCAGTGGACTTCCTTCGGCTGATATGATGATGATGATGATGGGTTGTAGGGGTACCTAGGTAAGTTAAAGTTGCAGTGCTGTAATAAGGGCCGCCAGGAGGCTCCAGTTTCCATACAAACGTAGTTCCGCTTTAATACAAAAACTACATTCCAGATTGAATCCAAATTTTGCAAATATATACCTATTGAGGAGACACATATCGATTTTGTAGTTAGTTTTCGATGTATTAATATAACCGCCTCCGTAGCTCACAGGCAAAGTTCACTGGCTTTACACAGGAGGTCGCGTGTTCGATTCCCGGCGGGGTCAATTGTAAGACTCGGTTTGGTGGGTGGTAGGGCATTTTCTAAACCCGCCTGGCTAGCTACCACCATCTTATCTAAGTCTTGCCGCCAAATATCAATGTTGATATCATTGGTGTGTTCCGGCATGAAGATAAGATAGCCAGTTCCCCATTGCGTTGGGGAATCTTGGTAAGCCCGCTTCCATCTTCGGCAACATCGTCACTTACCACCAGGTGAGATTTTGTCAAGGGTTTACCAATTGTGAATAAAAAATAAAATAAAAAAAAAGGAAAAAAATAAGAGCAGTTTCAAACTTTCAGTACATAAATTATTTAAGCATTCGTTTAGTTACGCTAATATTCACTACGACGAAAACTAATTACAAACATCGATAAGTGTCTACTCAATGTATTTACAAAGTTTGGATTCTATCCGGCATGCAGTTTTTGTATGAAAACGGAACTACGTTTGTATGGAAACTCGAGCCTCCTGGGGACTCTCAAGGGAAAAACTGCCAAGTGAGAGTTGAACTCGCGCACAGAGGGTTTCGTATCACCATGCTCACATCAGTATCACCATATTTGTGTTCAGTAGTTTTCAAACGAAATGATATGGCAAGACAGACAGTAAAAATAACAGGTTTTTTTATTCTATTTGGGATCCTTAGCGCGAGTACTACTTACACTTGGCTGATTTTTGTAGGTACTTAATTGAGTTTGCACTATAGTCACACCAAGTTTGTTGTTTATTTATATTATACCGTTTTTACAATAGAGCAAAAATAAAAAATAAACCTATGAAAATCCTCAATTTTATTTAATTCATGTTTATTTTTTCGTGAAATCTTCAACTGGCTATTTTTAAATACGGTTCTAAAATTAAGCCTTCAAAGGTCGGACAGACAGATGTACGCATGCACAGACGGTGTAGGCTTTGTGATAGGGTCCCGTTGGCACCCAATGAGTGCGGTACTCTAAAAATGAACTTGGTATTACATCGTCTAAGATAGGATTAAACATAACCTACTATAGGATCTAGTATAATATCTATTCCGTAGAAAGTGTGGACTAAAATGTGTGTGTGTGTCAGTATGTGTGTGTGTGTGCGTGCGTGGGAGTGTGTGTGTATGCGTGTGTGTGTGTGTGTGTGTGTCTGTGTCGCGTGTGCAATGCTCATTTATGTATGCCAGAGTGTGTAGGCTACGCAAGAAAGTAACTACGTAAAAAAGTAGCGTGACTGTACAATTTATTAAAATCTCTAAAGCATACTCGCTTACATTAACCGGAGAGAAACTTAGGACGAAAATTAATACCTACGGATCAGGTTAAACGGAGCCAACAAAAAGCATCGGCCGCCTAGCATATAGTACAATAGTACATTAATATATTTGGTTTTCGTTAATTTTCTTAAAAAGTATTACACCGATTTTAATAAAATTTTATATGGAACCAACTTGAGAGCACAGCGAGACGTGAAAATCGGTTTACAATCTGCGAAGATATTGCGTAACAACCATACAAAAAAAAGCAACGTTCAGAAGAATTAAAAGCCTCCTCTTTTTGGGAGTCTGTAGCGAAGCAGTTTTACGTTATTACCGAATATTGTGATTATTCCCGGCAACTATTTCACATTTTAAAAATGAAATGGCTTAATCTAGCTAGCCGTTCTTAAGTGATGCGCTTGCCAACGAAGAGCATTTAATTTCAATTTATATATAGACATATATTGACTTAAATAAGTCAATGTAGACAATACCTGCAATACAATACGTACGTAGATACTAAGGGATCCGGTGTATGATCCTAATGACCTAATGAAAGCTAGCTTGTCTGCAAAAAAACACGCATGAAGCTTTCCTATAATAATATAATTGAAAACGCTAAACACGTTAAAAAACCGACTTCCATCGGAACAACTTAGTACATTTTTGCATTATTATTTTTGGTTTTTGTTAATTTTCTAAAAAAGTACTACACCGATTTTGATAAAATTTAAATGGGACCACAAAGGAAGCACTAGCTTTCTAATAAAAAAAGAAACATAAATATCGGTTCACCCAGCCCAAAGCTATGAGGTAACAAACATTAAAAAAAATTAAAAAAATACAGACGAATTGAGAACCTCCTCCTTTTTGGAAGTCGCTTGAAAATTAAATAAGGTACCACTTTTACCGATAAACATTGGTAAACCGGTTATACCGATGTAAAGGGTAGAAGCCGGATAATGGCCACACTTTTTGAAATCGCTCTGTATCTCTTAGTTCAAAAACCAAAATACTTTATTTGTAAAACTGGTCGGTATCTTAATTTTTTACCTACAAATTTCTTCACACATCAGCTCATATATACACGTCCCCACCGAGGGGCTCGAGCCTACCCTGAATTAGGGCGATCGGGCCTTAGCCGACCACGCGGGCCCAGTGCGGGTTAGTCCACTTCACATACAACCTTTGAGTTTCTTCGCAGATGTGTCCAGGTTTCCTCACGATGTTTTCCTTCACCGTAAGAGCGTCGGATAAATGTGCATATATGATCAAAATTCGAAAACACATTGGTACGTGGCAGGATTCGAACCACGACACCCCGGATAGGAGGTAGCGGCCCTTGCCGTCGCGCCACCGACGCTCGACCTACAAATTTATGGAGAGTAAAAACATTGCCAGCTGCGCCATTTTGTTTCAAATGGCGGGGCCCTTCGTGGGTGGTCGCCATTATTGTCAATGGTTAGAAAAACAAATACTTCGCAATTTTTTTGTATGGGAACTATATATAAAACTTATATAGATGAAATCGTCTTTAACTGACTACCTGACTAAAATATTTGTGTATGAAATTATGTGAGAAAAAATTCAACAGTCTAAGCTAAAGATAGGATAAGTAGGTATTGCACTTGAACCTAAAAAAATGTGAAATATGAATGCTACAATAACAATTCTTAATACAATAACATTGTATTGCATACCCGGTTTATTGGGAATTTCAACAACACAGAGTTTTTCTTTGCAAAACAACAAAACAATCACTTTTAACACCACGTACGCGCACCGCCCGAGCGCAGCGGAAAGCACTGACTGATTCGAAGGAGATTTCTATCGAAAATCATTCACCGTTGGCTTTTTACTCATTCCTAACTCTATCCTAGTCTTACCAAGGAGCTTTAGCAAACGTTAGACGCACGCAGCGATAGTTTTCGCTCCATAATCAGGTATGAAGTGAGTCACTTCCCGCGAACAGGGCCCCGTCCAGCAGCCGGACGCTGCCAGATGCGCAAATTCCCGCGCGTCCGACTATCGGTTGCTTGCCAGATGCGAAAGTAGCAAAAATAAGTCCGTGCCAGGCGAGTGGAGCGAAACTCTATATTTTGAGACATCTATCCTACATAAGGGATCCCACAGACATGAGACATGGTCAACTTAGTGGTAGTTGAAGAGTCTTTCGATAGATTAATAAAAATAGCATGCGATACATCCGCGAAATAAGAGTAATTACAATCGGGGCAACTATCCTGGTTTCATGACTCAAGATTCAAGGTATGTATTTAAAATAGGTGCAAATTACACTCTTTCTAAAAGTCATCAAATAATAATAACATAATTTCATATGTAAAAAAAAAGAAGAAATATACAATCATTAGTATTATTATTGTCAAATTTCAATCCTTGAAATAAACCAGATTATGTCATTAGAACAATCATTGAATGTCATTGACACCTTTGACAAGAATAGGCCAGTTCACACGGACAGCACCCGGTCACGAGTATCACGCGAGAGTCAGCCATCGGTCCCCTCAACCATATAGAGGGTTTTCCCCTATCGGTCATGACATGACGTAAAGGCTAAACTGCAATGGGCGTGTCCCATGGACAAACATTAAGAAGTGTTTCAATTTTCACCCTTGTCATGTCACGCACGATAGCCAAGCATAGAACTCGGAACCGCAGTAATAAATTACCGTCTTTATGAAAAAAAGATGACAAATTGAAATGACAAATTCCCTTATAAATTAATCACTGACCAATGACCTAGTCCCCAAGTCAGGTTGGAACGGGTATTCACAAAAGGTACCCTGTTTCATTTGTGTTAGTAACTTCAGCAAACTCCAGCATAGTAAATGCAACTTTAATGTTTTGGAATAAGAATCATCAAAAAGGTGTTAAAACTTTTATAGACAAATTGATTAAATTTTAATCCACACCAAAGTATATATATTAGTACTAACATACAGTATGGACTCTCCCTGCCGCTCTCTAGATTGCGACCTCACCCCTCGTCACCCAGATTAATACAGATTGGTTGCAGTTTGGTTGTCAAACGTACTGGATTTCGCCGCCATTTTGTTTGTTCCGTCATTCCTTTTTTGAAATGTCATTTCTGGGCCGTTGTATGAAGTGTCCAGGGTGTGATTTATTCAAAACGTTCGTTCACGTAAAACGAAATTTAGCCATAGCCACGCTGCTTCTTTGAAAGACGTTTCTACATTCCTCATTCAACCCCCAGTCCTCTAAATAAAGGATGCACTGGACCGCGTAAGTAGACGTTTATTTAGTGTCTTATTTCTTTTTATTGTGCGGTCCCCTGAATTTCAGGGGCCGCGTGGAATGAGATGTTTTATGAAATTGTTTTTCCGAGACATTAGCCGGTCCTAATTACGGCTGCTCACTCGGACCGGGGGCCAATTTCCGTGGACATCTTCACGTCGGCTGTGACAAAGTGTCTAACGGAGGGAAAACAATTTCGGTGCGGGCCAAAGATCTTGAATCTACTTAATAAGGAAAAGGCAATTACTAGTTTCCGTAAAGATGCTTCTTGAAACTTAAAACTGACTATACAGAGTGTAACAAAATTGGTGTAGGACCCGTTAACTGGGGATTCTACTCGTCATACTTAACAACTTTCCCCCAAGGAACTCATAGTCAATTCTCGAAAAAAAAATTGGACTCTCCATACAAATAAGGAAAAGGCAATTATTAGTTTCCGTAAAGATGCTTCTTGAAAAGTAAAACTGACTATACAGAGTGTAACAAAATTTGTGTAGGACCCGTTAACTGGGGATTCTACTCGTCATACTTAACTACTTTCCCTAAGAAACTCATAGTCAATTTAAAAAAAAATTTGGACCCTCTATTTGAATGAAGAGCTAAAATTTTTTTTTGCGATTTCATTAAAGTCATAGAACAAAAGTTGTTCAGTATGATGAGTAGAACCCCCAGTTAACGGGTCCTACGCCAATTTTGTTACACACAATACGTAACGGAGGCGGTTAAAATTATTTGAGTTTGCGTGTACCATCCTCGACTGCATCATCACTTCCCATCAGCGAGATGTTGGTTATATGATGTAAATGAAAACAAGAGCCTTAATTAGGGTTCCGTACCCAAAGGGTAAAAACCCGTCTGTCCGTCTGTCACCAGCCTGTATTTTATGAACCGTCATAGCTATACACTTTAAATTTTCACAGATAATGTTATTTTGTTGCCGCTATAATAAAAAAATACTCAAAATTAGAAAAAAGTGAAAGTCTCCATACAAAAAACGTATTTTATTGTAACGTGAAGAAACTAGCGCCATCTAGTATGATAGTACAAAACTGAAGAAACTAGAGTCATCTAGTATGATGGTACCGAACCCTATGTGTGCGGTTCTGTTCGCACTTGGCCGGTGTTTCAATTGTCTGTTTCAATGTACAGAATTACTACATATTGTGAACAGGGACATCAAAATTCTTTAGCATTTCATATTTGAACAACCCCTAATTTATGTTTATATAAATTCCCTGGTGAAAAGTTGACATTTTGATAGACAGGAAGAAATTACTTTTTATTAGGGGCCATTTAGGGAGCGTACGTACGTGACTGACCAATATAACAATATTTATTTTGTTGCTTATATATGTCGCCGGGATATTGTCAGAACCGCGATATAACTATCTCACTATACTAAATTCAGTTAGATTATAATATGACGGTATATTGTCAATCGGCTTCCAATTTGACGGCCCATTCTTGTATCTCCGAATAAAACTGATGATAACTTCTTCTGCGAAGCATTCTGCTATCCAGAAGTGGACTCTTTAACTGTTAAAAATCAATCAAACCTGACCGAACCTTACATCGCTCGGTTCGCTCGTTCATTTATTTAATGTAATTCACTTCGCTTAGTGTTATTGTAGTGTCACTAGTGAGATTATAATGACACTAGTGAAATTGTGGTAGTGTGTTGCGGTTTACAATCTTTCGACAGTTCACAATCTCGCGATAATATATAAATAATATAGTTATAAAGATAACATTCTGCTGTAACAATTGCTTTAAATTAAACGATGCTTTGTAACCCAGATGAACAGGTGAATATTATTAGAACTGAATCTAAGCTGATAAAATGTATAATAGCGTAGTGACAGATTTTCTAAAAAAGTCTCTCAACCGGTAACGTAACGACTCGGTCGTCCTAACCAGAGGTACCACGTTCAAATTTGGACGGCCAATGTACCAATGAGTTTTCGAAACTTACGTACTTATACTTACCGATTGTTTTAACGGTGAAGGAAAACATCATGAGGAAACTTGTATATCTGATTCCAGGTGTGTAAAAAGTCGCATTGCTAACGTCCGTAGGTGTAAATCTTAATGTTCTACACATGACCGCGCGTGCATTATCAGGCAACCGCTGTCTATTCCTTGGATAGCACGGTTAATTGTGCCAAAAAATAAGAGAGACGGATTTTCTCAAAAATGACACATATATAGATAGCCTTGGAATGCAAAACATTAAAATAAATACTCAGATTAAAAATAATGTAGATGTTGAGTTTCGTACAACAATCATAACAAAACGTGGGGTAACGCTTGTTCTATTATAATAAAATATTGTTTCGATACGTGATAGATCCCATCCTTCACTATAATTGAGACAGGTGCATTTGAGACATGTCTCAGCACGTTTCGGCATGTTGACGGTAAGTCTGCCAACGGGTGAATGTAAGGAAAACTCTGCTCCGTTGGTAAGTAAAAGCCTCTTTAGTACTTAACTTGGTAAGTACATTAAACTAATCTACATTAAAGTAAAAGTCTCTTTAACTATTAAATATGCATGTTGAGCTGAAGAATGATTTCACCAGGCTATTTAGATAATAAGCGCTCGGAAATAATCCTCACGTTCAGCACTTCGGCACACATAAGATACTAGTTACTTCGACATCGGTCCTATCCTTCACTGTAATTGAGACAGGTGCATTTGACACATGTCACAGCACGTTTTGGCATGTTGACGGTAAATCTGCCAACGCATGGCTGTAAGGAAAACTCGGCTCCGTTGGTAATTTAAAGTCTTTTTAGTACTTAATTTAGGTACAATTAACTATCTCCATTGAAGTAAAGTCATTTTAGTACTTATTTCAGTACATTAAACTATTAACTACGCATGTTGAGCTCAAGGATGCTTTCACTAGGCTCTTTAGATAATAAGCGCTCGGAAATCATCCTCGCGTTCAGCACATTAAGTCATTGCACATTGTTTCCCCAGAGGTCATCATAACAGCCGAAAAACGTCCACTGCTGGACAAAGGCCTCCCCAAGGATTTCCACGACGACCGGTCCTGCGTTGTCCGCATCCATCGGCTTCACGCGAACTTCACCAGGTCGTAGGTCAGTTTTCGGAGGTAAATTTTGCAAAAGCAGATTTTATACATCCTTCTGATCAACACAGCATCGTAGGTACTGAATAGAAAGATAGTCTATTGTCGTTGGGACATGGGTAGTAGTTGCTTAGTTCAAAATTTGGTCAACGATTTCAATTTCTCCCTGTATTATTATTATTATTATATCAGCTCATATACGTCCCCACCGAGGGGCTCGAGCCTACGCTGAATCAGGGCGATTAGGCCTTAGTCGATCACGCGGGCCCAGTGCGGGTTGGTCGACTTCACACACAACCTTCGAGTTTCTTCGCAGGCCTGTGCAGGTTTCCTCACGATGTTTTCCTTCACCGTTAAAGCAATCGGTAATGATATGTACGTAAGTTTTTGAAAAACTCATTGGTACATTGGCCGTCCAGATTTGAACCCGGTACCTCTGGTTAGAAGGACCGAGTCGTTACCGGTTGAGCCACCGACGCTTTATAGGAACCAACCCAACCCTGTATAGGAACTCTGCTAAATTAGACAACAAGTCAGCATGATAAGATAACACAGTAACAAATTGCCATATTTTATCGCCAAAGTCATATGGATGATGAGCTAGAAGTCACGTATGTCCCTTTGGGCGGGGAAATGAAATAATTTGTCTTACTGAGGGTGCATTTCATATTTACAAGCATGCGGGGTGAATGAACTTTGCGGCCTGTTTTGTTGAACACGGAGTAAGGGCTTATAAACAGAACTTTAACCGCCTCCATGGCGTACGTAATGGTGAAGTCCATTTATTTCACAACATGAAAGAAAACTAATTACAAAAATCGATATGTGGCTAGTGGCTAATCAATACACATATATGCTTAGTTTGAATTCAATTCGGCATGTAGTTTTTGTATGAAAGCGGAACTACGTTTGTATGGAAACTCGAGCCTCCAAGGGACCCATAAATAAAGGAACATCTCACTGGCGATGGTGTTTAAATAACCAGTTCATCTTTCAGGATTATTTTGGATAAAAGCTGTACTAGCTGATCTTTTTCTATTAAGAGTAATTTTTTTGTGGGTGTCGGAGAAAGTTGTTCAGTATGATGAGTAGTGTAGAGTAGAGGTACACCCTTTTTTCATAATGATAAATGTTCGGAATCTTCTTCTTATTTTATCAGCTTATATACATCCCCACCGAGGGGCCCAAGTCTACCCTAAATTAGGACTATCGGGCTTTAGTCGACCACGCGGGCCCAGTGCGGGTTGGTCAACTTCACACACAACCTTCGAGTTTCTTCGCAGGCGTGTGCAGGTTTCCTCACGATGTTTTCCTTCACCGTGAGAGCGTCGGATAAACGTACATTTGAAATCTAAATTCGAAAACACATTAGTGCGTGGCAGGGTTCGAACCACGGCCTCCTGAATAGGAGGTAGCGGCCGTAACCGTTACGCCACCGACGCTCGGATGAAAAATGTTCGGCATAACTGTGTTTTATCTTCATCGAAATACATGTAAAAATAATAAAAAAAATCCTGTGTAATAAAGAAATTCGCTGACATCCAAAGAAAAGCCAATTTTCCCACTGAGCTGAACATTGCAATACGACAAATGAAGCCCTTCTAATTTATGGCTCAATCTCACGACAACGTTAAGTAAGACATACGCGAAAATTGCCAATTCCTCATAATAATGTTGGCTATGAATGACGCTGTTACCTCTGCAAATTTTGATAATTTCTTATGTCACGCCCAGTCTTTCCGCGTATATTTTAGTGTCTGCTTTGCTATCATAAGTGCCGGTGGCGTAACGGCTAGGGCCGCCGCCTCCTGTCCGGGAGGTCGTGGTTCGAATCCTGTCACGTACCAATGTGATTTCGAATTTAGATTTCATAATATGTACGTTTCATATGTTGTGTGTGAAGTCGACCAACCTTCACTGGGCCCTGATTCAGGGTAGGCTCGAGCCCCTCGGTGGGGACGTATATGAGCTGATATGATGTACGTTTATCCAAAGATCTTACGGTGAAGGAAAACATCGTGAGGAAACCTGCACACGCCTGCGGAGAAATTTTCAGGTTGTATGTGAAGTTGACCAACCCGCACTGGGCCGCATGGTCGACTAAGGCCCGATCGCTCAAATTCAGGGTAGGCTCGAACCCCTCGGTGGGGATGTATATGAGCTGATATCATCATCTGCTATCATGATGTGTACTTTATCTTTTCAAAAGCTATTCATTTTTAGGGTTCCGTACCCAAAGGGTAAAAACGGGACCCTATTACTAAGACTCCGCTGTCCGTCCGCCTGTCTGTCTGTCCGTCTCTCACAAGGCTGTATTTCATGAACCGTGATAGCTAGACAGTTGAAATATACACAAATGATGTATTTCTGTTGCCGCTATAACAGCAAATACTAAGAATTAGAAAAAGTGAAAGTCTCATACAAAAAACGTGTTTTTTTTTTAACGTGAAGAACTAGCGCCATCTAGTATGATGGTACGGAACCCTTTGAGCGCGGTTCTGATTGGATTTTACTGGTTATTTGTTACAATTACTTACACAGATTACGTAATAAATAAATTTAAAGGACTTAATTTTTTTTAGGGTATCGTATCAGGTAACTAGACCATATTATTAACAAGCTTAACCTGTATGTATGTACGTCTCTCTATCAGACATTTAAAGGGCTGTATATTTTGAACCGTAATAGGCAGTCGGCTGAAATTTTCATAGAATATGTGTTATTTGGAAGATTTCATCATATCATTTCATATACGTCCCCATCGAGGGGCTCGAGCCTGCTCTAAACTAGGGCGATCGGGCCTTAGTAGACCACGTGGGCCCAGTGCGGGTTGGTCGACTTTACACACAACCTGCGAGTTTCTCCGCAGGCGTGTGCAGGTTTCCTCACCAAGTTTTCCATTACCGTAAGAGTATAGGATTGAAAGATTTGGAAGATTTACAAATAAATAAAAAAAAAGCAAATAATGAAAATAAGTGTATTACCATAAAATGGTAATACATATAAGGCGTAAAACTTTGTGTTATCTAGTTCTCCAAAACATTCAATAAAATTCAGCTGAGAAAAATTGTACTCGGTCTAAGGAGCCCGAACTTATTTTTCGGTCTCTCTCGTTGATCTTTTTTATTTAAAATAAATATGTTTCTGATGTAGGTAGGTAGAAGTGTGATGTTACGGAAACCTCGTTACGCGAGTCCGTCTCGCACTTAACTGATTTTTTAACAGTATTATACAGGGTGTAACTCAATCCGTGTAGGTGCCGTTAACTGGGGCTTCTACTCATATTACTCGTACTGAACAACTTTCCCCAAAGACCTCATAGTCAATTCCAAAAAAGAAATGGACCCTCCATTTATGCACAATTTTTTTGTCAGCTGAACGATTTTTTATTAAGAATGTCTTTTTGCGATTTCTGCAATTATAGGAATTATGGACATCAATGAAAGACATGAATTTATATAAAATTAATTCAAGATTATATTTGAAAGGTGTGTGTAGATGCATAGTCAAACAAGGCAGGAGCCGAGAAAGAACTAACGTATATCGGAGCTAGACTCACAAAACAAAGGATTATTATTATGAAGTTAATATAAACAAATTGCGTTAAAGAGAAAGACTACCTGTAGTTTTTCTTATCATGTGGCACTATTAACCGTGCTATCCAAGGGATAGACGGCGGTTGCCTGGTGTTGCACTTAGCATTACCCGCGGTCACGTGTAGGGCATTTAGATTTACACCTACGGACGTGCGCAACGCGACCTTCATACACATCTGGAATCAGATGTGCAGGTTTCCTCACGATGTTTTTTCTTTACCCTTAAAGCAATCGGTAAATATATGTACATAAGTTTTTTGAAAAACTCATTGGTACATTGGCTGTCCGGATTTGAACCCGAGACCTCTGGTTAGGAGGGCCGAGTCGTTACCGGCTGAGCCACCGACGCTTTTTTTTTTGTACCTGTAGTTAGAAAGAGAGCGTATTTATTGTTGTATATTCCAACAGCAATGTCACAGAACAGAAGTTGTTCAGTATGATGAGTTAAAGCCCCAATTAACGGGACCTCCACCAATGTTGTTACACCCTGTATAACTTTGAAGGAATCTATTTAATTTTATTGGTAGTGAAAATCTCGAAAAGTTTTACTATGTTCATATCTTAGTCAATCTGTCGCATTTATATATCAATGTTAATATCATTGGTGTGTTCCGGCATGAAGATAAGATAGCCAGTTCCCCATTGCGTTGGGGAATCTTGGTAAGCCCGCTTCCATCTTCGGCAACATCGTCATTTACCACCAGGTGAGATGATGCCAAGGGTTTACCAATTGTGAATTAAAAAAAATAAATTTACCCAGTATAATTATATTATTATTATTATTTCTAGATATCAAATTTAAGCTACTCTGCTCACTTGGCACTAGGCAAAGTGGCAGGAGCACCTCCAGCGGAAGCACAGTCGGCTGGAGTTCAGTGCGACGGGGAGAGAAAGCGTCGAACTATCCGGACATTATCGAGGAGGACTGCTTTCTGCATTTCTGCAATTATTGGTCTACCTCGGAAATCCAGCCGCCTCAGGTGACGTTCAAGGTCGGCTGAAATTAACCCGTTCACGGATAGGACTATGGGGATGATTTGGTAGATTCCACTCGCCACATATCAGTAACCTCGTGTGCCAGGTCCAGGTACTTGGTCCTTTTATCGGCGTCAGCCTGCACGATGTTTTCATCATATGGGATATTGATATCAACCAAAAACACCCTTGACTGCGCCCGATCCATCAACACGATATCAGGCTTATTCGAAGGAATAGTCCTGTCCGTGATGATGGGTCGGTCCCAGTAGAGCTTGGCGCGGTCGTTCTCGAGAACCGGCTCCGGCGTGTATTTGTAATAAGGCAACCGCCGAGATATGAGGCCATACTTTAGAGCGATCTCTTGGTGTAGGATCCTGGCTGCTTGGTTGTGCCTGTGCAAATACTCATTATTATTATTATTTTCTTGTTAATAGTATTTATGGCCACCACGAAACAGGCTTTGCCTAGTGTGGGGTCACTGTAAGCATTCGTAGCGTAACTTTTTTCAGAATAAAGATTTATCTTATCATTTGTTATTTGTAATTTGGTAACTAAATTATTTTTCCACACCATTTCCTTGTATTGATTTCCAGTGTGGTTAGTTGCAAATGTAACATTCATGTGCTATAAATTTTCATTTCAAATACACTCTGTCAATGCCAATACCTATATACAGGGTGTCAAAAAAAGGTGTAGGATCCGTTAACTGAGGGTTCTACCCATCATACTGAACAACTTTCCCTTAAAAACACATAGTAAATTCTCAAAAAAAATTGAATCTTCCATATTAAAATGCACAAAATTGGTCGATCATCTGATCGTTTTGTATGAAGAGTTCAAATATTCAAACTTTTATAACAAAATTTATTCGGTAAGATGAGTAGAAGCCCCAGTTAACGGGACCTCCACAATTTTTTATACAACCTGTATTTATTTTATTTATTATTCTCAATGTAGAATAATTAATTTTATTCATGGCGTAGCGCGCTTCAATAAATAAACAAATCCAGAAGAATGATTTCAAATACATCTCCATAATTAATTATTGTTCTAAAAGTATACTTCATTTTCATCATCATCATCAAAGCGTCGGTGGCTCAACGGTAACAACTCGGTCCTTCTAACCAGAGGTCCCGGGTTCTAATCCGAATGGCCAATGTATTACACATGTACTTACCGTTTGATTTAACGGTGAAGAAAAACATCTTGAGGAAACCTGCACATCTGATTCCAGATTACACATCTCGTTGCACACGTCCATACGTATGAATCTAAATTGCACGTGACTGCAGGTGATGCTAAGTGCAACACCAGGCAACCGCCGTCTATCCCTCGGATAGCATGGTTAATTGTGCCACACGATATGAAAAGAAAGATCGTCATCATCATCATAAAGCTCATCATCTTTGGTGTCATAACATTAATCATCCACTAATTACTATCATTCATTACCAAAAGAATATTTCATACTTAGATGTGTATTTTTACATTTACGTCCACTAACCGCTCTATATTTTTTATGTATTTAGCCTTCTTTTTTTACAATTGGTAAGCCCTTGGCATCATCTCACCTGATGGTAAGTGACGATGATGCCGAAAATGGAAGCGGGCTTACCAAGATTCCCCAACGCAATGGAGAACTGGCTATCTTATCTTCAAGCCGGAACACATCAATGTTGTTAACACTGATGTTTGGCTTAAATAAGATAGATAAGGCTTAGATAAGATGGGCTTAGAAAATGTCCTACCACCAACCAAACCGAGCCTTACAAGTTGACCTCCTGAAGATGGAAGCGAGCTTACCTTCAAGCCGGAACACATTGATTGATAAGTTAACATTGATGTTTGGCGGCAAGACTCAGTAAAATAGTGGTAGCTATCCAGGCGGACTTAGAAAATACCCAACTACCAACTAAACCCAGTCTTACAAAGTGAGACTCCGTCAGGAATCAAACTCGCAACCTCCAGGTGTGAAACGAATGGACTAACCATTACGTCACGGAGGCGGTTCCATTAAACTTCCTTCAGCTAAAAAGTTCTCTAGTACCTATCTAAGATAGAGAATAGGACATTTGCAGAATAAAAACGAGATTCTCTTATTCCATCTAACTAAACTCCACAAATCGAAATATAAAGCGATTGGAGCAAATCCGGAGAAGATTGAATCCGTGAAACTTTTCTACTGTTATGTCAAAAAACTTATAAACGAATACGCCTTCTGAAAGTTTATTGGAAGGTTTACAGGGTGTAACAAAAGTGTTGTAGGTCTTGTTAAAGCGGTAATATTACAGATTTTCGTTATATTTGACGTCAATTATACTCCTAAACGATAGAATACCCAAGGTTGAAAAAAATACCCTTATTGTTGATAATGTTCCTTAGAGTCAAAAGCTATTAGAAACACGATTGAGCAGTTTTGGCTGATAGAAAAAAATCCCTAAGAGAGGGCTACACCGTTATTTTCAACTATATTTATAACTAATATTTTGAAGTATAAATTTTTGAAAATATACAACAATATTATTGTGATAATACAAAGTGAGATTTATAATTTTTTTTTTTTTTTACTTTCATTGTAGTTTTTGATTGAAAAGAGAAACCATTGAAAAAGCGAAAAAGTGTGGTTATTTTCTTTACTCTTTACACGTAAAGAAAAAGACAGAGACAACTCTTCCAATCAATACCTCGCCTTAACTGGGGCTTTTGCTCATCATACTGAACAACTTTTGTTCTACGAGTTTGCAGAAATAATATTTTTACTCTTCATACAAATCATCGATCAGCTGATTGACCAATTTTATGCATTTTTGTATGGAGAGTCCTTTTTTTAGAATTGACTATGAGTTGAAAGTTGTGCAGTACCTACGATGAGAGAAACCCCCAGTTAGCGGATCCTATGCCAATTTTTTTACATCCTGTATATCTTAGAAAATTGGTTCAGACGTGAACCTAAGAAATAAAGTTAAGGAAGAAATAATCGTTATCTATGAACACAAAGATAATATGCCCACTAGCTATAGCATACGGACGAAATGAGGCTACACCTCCACTGATGCAGGACGCACAGGACATTTTAATGTCACTCATTCGTAAAGAGGTTAATCATGTTTTTTTTAATGTAATATTTATGATGATAAATGCTTATATCGCTCATTTGGTACTACAATGACGAAAATGCACTTTTTGTAACTTTACAGGAGAGTGATTTAAAAAAAATTTCAACTTTCATCATCCAGTTAATGACCTTTAAATATATCACTATTCTATGATTTTAGACTTAAAACATGGCATAAGTATTATAGTTTTATGAGTAGTCTATGTCAACTGTTTATCTATATAAATATCTCTTTTATTAAAAAAAAACTAGAGCGACACCCCCAATTTTGTCATTGTTCCACCAGGATTCTTTTAATTATATGTAATGCTTTCATACAAAACTCAATATAAGGTTACAGAAGGAAACAGTTTTTTTTTAATCATTTTTAATTATTCATTTGGTAACTTCTACAATACTTAGGTAACCAGAAAATCACATTTTGAAAAACGCAGTCGCTTGAATTTATTCAACTATCAGTCGTATAAATAACAACTTCTCAATAGGGACTAATTTTAAACCTAATACTAAATCTTTACTCATTATAAATATCATCATCATATCAGCCACAAATCGTCCACTGCTGGACAAAGGCCTCCCCCAAGGATTTCCACGACGAACGGTCCTGCGCTGCCCGCATCCAAAATATAAGTAATTCAATTCTGCCAACTAAAAAACATATTCAATTACAACCAAAATTCTTAACACACGTTGACAAAAGCTAACCATTATTTTTAATCATCCGTCACTGTTAATATGTTTTGGTACCTCGTATAAAACTTATATAAAATTTGCCGTCACTTTCACTTAATCAACTTGCAGTCGTATTACTAAGATTAATTTCACTTAAGCTTAAACAATCTCAACTTCTCGATTAGAAGCAATTTTCAAGAGTTTGACTTAAATACATTATCAACCGACTTCAAAAAGGAGGAGGTTCTCAATTCGACTGTATGTTTTTTTTGTATGTTTGTTACGCGATATCTCCGCCGATTGTGAACCGATTTTCAAAATATTTTTTTTATTCGAAAGAGTATACTCTCGAGGGGGTCCCATTGTCACCAAGTCAGGATCTGAGGATTGGATCTCAGGGAAATCGAGAACAACCCTCAAATTTTATAGGCACATATTACGTAATGCATGTATTTCCTAAAATTGTTCAAGTTTTGGTGTCTATTAGTCATCATCTCATGTTGATGAGCTGATGAAGGAAGGTACAACTCCTTAAAGGTTAGGAGATGGAGGATCATTCTTCAAATATTTTGCGTAGATACGGTAAGTATAGACCGATAGTTGTATTCTTTCAGATTATTCAGATGAGATGATGATGGAAGATTTAACTCCTTAATTTTCATTCTGTTAAGATGATGATGGAAGCTACAGGAATCTGTATCTTTTAATGAAACACATGCTTTATGATTTAATGGTTCCTATATGGGCGAGTGGGTGATTGGGTATAACGTTTTAGATAGATAGAATTATCACTAAAAATAAATAAAATAAAAATAAAAGTTTCAAAAACTTAAAAACCGACTTCAAAATGAAATTCACTCAAAAGTATGAAATAATATTATTTACTTAGACATTAACCAACAATAACGAAATCAAAGGTAGGTACGAATTAAATACGGGGGCCTAAAAATTTTTTTCTGAGGTCGGTGTCAGCAATGCCATCGAATCTAAAACATTTGATACGAAAGTAGCTGTGTGCTGGTACCGACCTCAAAAATAAATTCCCCAAAAAAATTGAGAAAAAATTAAGAAGTTGTATATTCCATAATTCATAATTTACATTATCGTCGTTTTCCCGCAAAATAAATATAATATCTGGGGAAATATCGACGTAACTACCCTTTTTTCGCGCTGTTCCGCCGAGTGGAGATAAAAAAAATGTCACATTTATCTTTTGGTCATTGCTGCACACAAAATAACTTTATGGAAACAACGACGAAACTAAGCATTGTCGTCGCTGTTCCGCCAAGTGCAGATAAAACAAATGTCACATTTATATTCTCGTCATTGTTGCACACAAAATAAGTCCTCACTTTACGGAAACAACGACAAAATTAAGCATTGTCGTCGTTGTTCCGCCAGGAGGGGATAAAAGTGATGTCATATTTACCTTGCCGTCGTTGTTGCACCAAACTGACACCTCACTTCAAGGAACTCCCCGGCACAACTGACTAAATCGCCGTTGTAGCTGTAGAATGCTTGCGTTTTGGTATAAAAGTAACAATGACGTCAACGCCATCTAGCAGCAGTTTATGAAAATACATTACCGTCGATTTTACCCCGAAAGTAACCAACCAAAATATATCGTTTGACATACTTAACTCATTTTTGATAAAAATCTTAATTACGTCATTGTAGTACCAAATGAGCGATATTATATATAATACGCCTACGGTAATACAACTACACCTTTATTGATTTTAGATATTCTTTTATTAATTTTATCGAAAAATGCAAATAAAAAAAAATATTTGTTAATTTTCTAATAAAGTACCACACCGATTTCGATAAAATTTATATGGGACCAACTCGAGAGCATACACTATCGAATGAAAATAAAATTTTGAAAATCGGTTCATGATCTGCGAAGATATTGCGTAACACACACACAAAAAACATGCAGTCGAATTGTAAACCTACTCCTTTTGGAAATCAGTTATAAATACGGATAAGATAAGGTCACACCTTCATTGATGTAAAACATAGAATTCTTCAATTTCATTCATTAATACAGAGGCTACACATGATGATGATGATGATGATAATAAATGCTTAAATAATACGCCAATATTAATAAAGCATCGATGGCGTAAGGAGCGTCGATGGCGTAAGGAGCGTCGATGGCGTAAGGAGCGTCGATGGCGTAACGGCTAGGGCCGCTGCCTCCTGTGTGGGAGGTCGTGGTTTGAATCCTGCCACGTACGAGTACCAATGTGATTTCGAATTTTGATTTCATATGTACGTTTATCCGACGACGCTCTTACAGTGAAGGAAAACATCGTGAGGAAACCTGCACACGCCTGCGGAAAAACTCGCAGATTGTGTGTGAAGTCGACCAACCTGCACTGGGTCCGCGTGGTCGGCTAAGGCAAGATCGCCCTAATTCAGGCTAGGCTCGAGCCCCTCGGTGGTGACGTATATGAGCTGATATGATGATTATAAATGTGGAAATGGATATGTTTTTTTTTTCCTTTTCACGCTTTAACACCTCGACTTATCTTGATTAAATTTGGCGTGCAGGTAGCCTGTGTCCCTGAAAATTTCACATGAACATATACTACTTTTTATCCTGTGAAATAGCATAGTCCGATGCAGTTTCTTAGAGAATTTGAAAAGTTTTTACGTTAATTTCTTTAACGTCGCAACGGAACATTCCCTCTCGTATATCTACCAGATACGCTAGACTACCAGGTTTATGATATAGCGTCCCCACTCACCGCGACAGCTAGGTCATAAAGTGAGAGCCGCTATTCCTGCCAACACCATAAGGTGAAGACAAGGACCAGTTACGGTAGGTCTTGCCGCCAAGACGCTTGTCCTGGTACTATGCAAGGCGAGTGCCTCGTGGAAGAGAACCACTACCTACTGTCCAGGTAGGTCCCGGAGCTGTAGGCGCGCTCACCTCCCGCGGCTTTCGCTGCTGGCGGTTCGATCCCCGCTCGGGACGCCAGAGAAGCTGGCTCCCACATATCCGATGTGGTACCGGAGCTGTAGGCACGCTCACTTCCCGGCGCTTATCGCACCTGTCCAGACCTACTCCTACGCGGCTGGATCGGCCGGAGCAGTACTAGCTTAGCTCTTCTTGCTGACCAGGCAAGTGCCGGAGATGCTTCCCCACCAGTAATTAAACTGGCAGGGAAGGGCGTTGATGACCAAAACAATACCCTGTATACCGAGGAATCCTAAGAAATGTCTGTAGGAACCTACCTACCTTCCTTGGTAAACTAGGACATGCCGCATTTTGTAAACAAATGCCTAGAACGTTAAAATTTCTGAGGTTTAATAAATTTATATTGAATTATGAAGCCAACGTAGTTCAAGAGGGATACAAGGACACTTAATTTGTTTAAATCGGTTCTGTATTTTAAGCTGTGCAATCCATCAAACGAAACAAATAAACATACATACTTTCATACATACATACATAGCCTATGAGATTTTTAACCATTTCCGTCATCATCATCATCATCATATCAGTCGAAAAACGTCCACTGTTGGACAAAGGCCTCGCCCAAGGGTTTCCACGACGACTGCCCGCATCCAGCGGCTTCCCGCGATCTTCACAAGGTTGTCTGTCCAACGCGTGGGAGGCCTACCTACGCTACGTTTTCCGGTGAGCGGTCGCCACTCGAGAATTTTACTGACCCAACGGCCATCTGTTCTACGAGCATGTGCCCTGCCCACTGCCACTTCAGTTTAGCTATTCTGTGAGCTATGTCGGTTACTTTGATTCTCCTGCGGTTCTCCTCATTTCTTATTCCAGAAACCCTTTCTGTAGACAGGCGAAAATTCTACCAAGTGGAACTTGTACAAAGGCCAGCACATCAAGCTAGATACTCGTAGTGCGATTTTGATCCATACGCATACAGCATAAGGAATGTCTAGCTTTATGTGCTGGCCTCTGTACAACTATACAAATCTCACGCGTTTTTCTTTTCACAAGCACATAGAATAACCGGTATTAATCAGTTTCGGGACTCTGTGTGTGTAGAGGGATTATATTTTCGATAGCTTAGGGTAGCGAGCAATAAATAGTGAAAGATAGTGGGGTCTTTCACCCCGTAAGTAATCTGGAAATTTGTTATGGTTTTAAGAGAAAAATAAATGTATCAAAGGAAAATCCCGTGGGAGTGACGGTAATTTTTTCGGATTGTTGTACGCTCATATTGGGACGAGCTAAATTGTGTTGCCTGGAGGGAGTATGTTGGGTATCTTTTAATTAAATTCTTTTTGAAGTAAAACTTCTTTACGCATGTTTGACTTAGGGAGTAAGCTGGTGGATGCATGACGAGAGCGTTACGGAAGTTGAGAGGGATATATAATTTAGTGAAGATAGAAAGAGAGATAGGTACTATTTATTTTTGTTTACCAACAAAATCGGTTGCCAAGACAACAATATCGGTTGTGAAAACAATCAAAACCAACATATAACATAAAAAAAGATATGATCATTTTCAGAGGATGATAAAACTATTTCATAAACTGTCTATACCTCCATGTGTCAAAAAGATTTGATTATTTTCTAAAGACTAAGTATTGACTTTCATACATATAGATGGAGCTATATGGAGTTTTACTTCAGTCGTGTGGTCTAAAGCACACTCGTTTTTTTAAATCTTTTTTCTGTTATTGCGATCTTAGTTAAGGAGCAGAATGGGTAGGAAATGTTATGTGATTAACACGGTTCTGTAATATATAAACAGACAGTCATGACGAAATTATAAGGGTTCCATGTTTTGCCATTTTGGCTCTGGACCACTAAATAATCAGCTAAGTGCAAATCAGACTCGCGCACCAAGGGCTCAGAACCACCACACTACTATACTCGAGTACAACTCACACTTGGCCGATTTTTTTATTCACAATTGGTAAACCCTTGAAAACATCTCACCTGGTAGTAAGTGCCGATGCTGGCGAAGATGGAACCGGGCTTACCAAGAATCCCCAACGCAATGGGGAACTGGCTGTCTTATCTTCATGCCGGAACACACCAATGATATCAACATTGATATTTGGCGGCAAGACTTAGATTAGAAGGGGGTTCTAGCCAGGCGGGCTTAGAAAATGCCCTACCACCAACCAAACCGAGTCTTACAATTGACCCCGCCGGGAATCGAACCCGCGACCTCCTGTGTAAAGCCAGTGAACTTTGCCTCTAAGCTACGGAGGCGGTTAAATATATATAATACTAGCTGTCCCGGCGAACTTCGTTCCACCTTACACTACACTTCACTACCCTAACCTACACTACATTACCCTACCCTACCCTACACTACACTACCCTACCCTACACTACCTACCCTACCCTACACTACCCTACCCTACACTACACTACCCTACCCTACCCTACACTACCCTACCCTACCATACACTACACTACCCAACTCTACCCTACCCTACACTACCCAATCCTACCCTACCGTACCGTACCCTATACTACCCTACCCTATAATACACTACCCTACCCTACCCTAACTACATTACACCTACACTACACCATAGTAACTAATTATAGTAATCTGTGACTACACTATCCTACCCTAAAACCAATTATATTTTACTGATATTTTATTTTATGATTTTTTTTTATTTAATTTCGAGCATTTTCATATTTATTCACCTTTTAAACCTTCTCTGGACTTCCACAAATAATTCAATACCAAAATTAGCCAAATCGGTCCAGCCGTTCTCGAGTTTTAGCGAGACTAACGAACAGCAATTCATTTATATATATATATATATATATATATATATATATATATATATATATATATATATATATATATATATACAGAGATTTGTTACCATAGATGGGTTATGCACTAACAAACCACATTTGAAAATCGAACCCATTTACACACACATTATAATAAGTACCTACCGAATGCTACTATGAAAAGAGATGCCAATTGGCATCTTTTTTTTGCTTCACTTTTAGGACACATGTAACCTATCTACCTCCCCTTATATATAGCATATCTTTGTATATATATATATATATATATATATATATATATATATATATATATATATATATATATATATATATATATATATTTACTAGCTTTTGCCCGCGGCTTCGCCCACGTGGACATAGCTTTTATGACTCTTTTTGAGGGTGAGTGGTGCGCGAGCCGCAATCAGCTCGCAAACGTGGACATGAGTTTTCTCCAGGTACCTCAGGAACTGTATCGGGCTATTCAGATTAGCAGTCTTTGTCACTTCCCACCCCCTCAACAAATTCTATACAAAAAATCACTTTAATCCGTTGCTCCGTTGCGACGCTACCGACGTGCGCGAGCGTAGAAAACAGTTGTCCCCAGATCCCTCGAGGACTATGTCAGGATATACTTATTAGTAAATTATATCATTTTCCACCTCATCTCTGTGCTAAAAATCACACCAATCTATTTTTTCGTTACGATTTTATATAAAACGAACAAAGAGTATTGTTTTAGTTTCCTCAGGAACTGCATCGGGCTATGATAATTTCCACAGATAAAAGGTTGACTATTTCATTTTCAGTGATACAGGCTACCTGCATGCCAAATTTCATCAAGATTGATAGAGGTGTTGAAGTGTGAATAGGTAACAAACAAACAAACACATTTTCACATTTATAATATAATTTCTAAATCTTAAATAAAATATAGAGCGTCAGTGGCAAAACGGTTAGGGCCACTACCTCCAGTCCGGAAAACCGTGGTTCGAATCCTGCCACTTATCAATATCTATACGAATATCGATTTCATACTGGTATGTACGTTTATCCGACGCTCTTACGGTGAGAAAAACATTGTGAGGAAACCTGCACACGCCTTCGAAGAAATTCGAAGCTTATGTGTGAAGTCAATCAACCCGCAATGGGCCCGCGTGATCGTCTAAGGCCAGATCGCTCTAACTCAGGGCAGGTTGAGCCCCTTGGTGGGGACGTATATAAACTGATATGATGAAATAACATATATACCTATATTATCAAAAAACTAATTCAAATCATTATAGGTATCAAATTAGTAATAAAATTTCCTAACAATATTAATATGGGTCAAATACTCGAGTCGTATCAGCTCCAAAGGAGCCCAAGACGCACTTCTCGTTGCCGCGCTGGATGGCAATAGACAACCTTAGCAGCAGGTACGACCTCACGTCACATCTCCTCTCTCGAAGGCGAAGGCCAATCTCCATTGTGAAGGCAAAGGCCTCTGAGGGTTCAGCAGCCGGTTGTCTCACAGACCAGCGGCACAAAGCAGTAATTTGCCTCCAAGACCGAGTTCTTATTATGCTTCTTTTTGGCCGAAAATTGAGCAGCAGTACCGTACAGTGAGGCAGAAAAATTGGCTTCCCAAAGCAGACACGTTCCTCTCTGCCATATCACCTGTTTAAACCCTCCAGCCTTTTACCATCAGATCAACTAAAGCCCGGCCGGCGGCTGCATCAAAGATGGAATATTCCATCTGGCCGAGACCAGTGCCCTCCGAGTGAGGTCATTAAGGAATTGGTGACGTGGGAATCTTCACAAACACGACTGAAACTCAGTGAGTGATGGCCAATTGCCTCCACCGTGGACCCGCAAATACATTGATGAGGTTCACAGATATTGATATTGCAGGCGGAGAGCAACTGCCACACGCAAATAGTCGCCGTCAGAAGAGTTCCCATATCTGTGCCTCCTGTTAAAAGATGCTAAACTCGATTTATGTGTTTTTATTTTTTTACATGATTGGAATCTGTAAAAATATACCTTTCTGTTCGTCTATGAAACACATCGCTATGTACAATAGTTCCAGAGTTTAAAGTAGCGTATGCTGAAAAATACATAAAAGAAATACACTCAAAAGTATGAAATATTATTTTAATGTTTTAATACAACTTAAGCGCGTTTTATTATCCCTGCAGTGCCATCTATTGACATTCTGCTACTATGATTATAATGTTTGGTATGTGTCGCTAATATATAGAAAAAAGTACTCTATTGTTATTATTGTAAGTATCGATAGATAATTTCCCACGGGACCTCTTTAGTTTTCCGGGATAAAGAATACCCGACTATACAATGATGGTCAAAACACCCCATCCCAATGTAAAGGTTTCATATTGTTACGTTGAGTCATTCTAAAGATACAATTTTTTGCATTCCTGTAGGAACCCAAATTTTTTTGGGATTCACAATGTCCCAGTTTTAGTTCGCGATAAGGGTATCAACGTGTAAAATTTGATTGTAATAGGTCAAGCCACATTTGCGTGGTGAGCCATTCTATAAATGAATACTTTTGATTTTCCCACGGGAACTCTTGAATTTTCTGGGATAAAAAGTATCCTATATGTTAACCCGGGCTATAAGGAACCACCATACAAAATTTCATCAAAATCGGCCTGGTAGTTTTTGCGTGATGCGCGAACATACAGACAGACAGACAGACAGACAGACAGACAGACAGACAAAAATTCCAAAAGTTGTTGTTTTGGCCTCTGTATCGTTAGTAATGTCCACCACAGTTATTATTTTCCAAAAATATTTCATGTACAGACACGGCCCCGTTACAGTTTTATTATATTATAGATTATTTGATGTTTTACTATAGGATAATTACTATAATCACACTAACTTTCACGCTTCTATATACAGGGTGTAATGTAGAGGTGTGGTGATACTTTAAGGTGGGCTTGTACTCATCGAACTGAACCACCTTTGTTCTGCAACTTTGCTGAAATCGCAATATTTTTTTTTTATTTTTCGTACAAATCGGTCAGCAGATTAAACGATTTTGTATGAAAAATCCAATAAAAATTTCGCGATTTCAGTAAAGTTGCAGAACAAATAGTTGCTCAGTTTGATGAGTACAAGTCCACCTTAAAGAATCACCACACCTTTATGTTACACCCCGTTTCTATAATAGAGCAAAAACAAAAAAAAAACTTTAAAGAGATTTAAAAATTCACTCCTTTAATTTTAATTTTAATGTATTTTTAATATTTTTTGTTATATAGAAATATAAACAGAAATATAAATATACGCTCTGTGAATTCAACTGTCTACCTTTTAAGGTAATACAGCCCACTGACAGACAAACGGACGAACGGGCCGATAGCGGAGGCTTAGTAATAGCAAAGTATATAATATACTAGCTGTCCCGGCGAACTTCGTACCGCCTTACATTACATTACACTGCCCTACCCTACCCTACACTACACTACACTACCCTACCCTACATACACTACACTACACTACCCTACCCTACACTACCCTACACTACACTACCCTACACTACACTACCCTACACTACCCTACCCTACATACACTACACTACCCTACACTACCCTACCCTACACTACCCTACCCTACCCTACACTACCCTACCCTACCCTATAATTAAAGATTTAAACTATCCTATCTCTCAAGTTGGATCGAACTGCACATGGTGTGCGAATTTTATTATAATCGGTTAAGTGGTTTAGGAGTCCATTGAGGACAAACATTGTGACACGAGATTTATATATATTAAGAAGATTAGTGCTAACATACAGTATGGCGACACTCCCTGCCGCTCTCTAGATTGCGACATCACCCTCTTGTCACCCAGGTTGATACAGATTGGTTACAGTTTGGTTGTCGAACGTATAGGATTTCGCCGCCATTTTGTTTGTTCCGTCATTCCTTTTTTGAAATGTCATTTCTGGCCCGTTGTATGGAGTGTCCAGGGTATGGTAAGTAATAGGGTCCTGTTGGTCCCCCTTGGTAAGGAAAAGAGAAAAAAAGACCACGGGAAGAATATCACGGATAGTTTTGTGGATGCATCACCGCTAATTCCATGCTTAAACACAACTAAAATTGTTTCCGTGTTTCCTAAGCCATAGCAAGCTTTCTTCGCATGCTCGTTCCCTAAGCTGTGGTTGAAAAAACGCAATATCGCATGCGTTCGAAGGGAGGTAAGTGTGCCCTGTGGATTTGCAACATTAAATTGGTTGAGGGCTGTTCAGCCTGCCACAACGCCCACTACTTTTAAGTTACCCTTCGCTTGTAACGCATTATAACTTTGACTAAAGAAATGAAACAAGTATCGGCAGGCAGGGATTATGTTCATTTATTTCACAATTTCGAAGCGTCGCGTCGGTGGCTCAACCGGTAACGACTCGGTCCTCCTAACCAGAGGTACTGGGTTCAAATCCGGAAGGCCAATGTACCAATGAGTTTTTCGAAACTTACGTAGGTACATACTACTCACCGATTGCTTTAACGGTGAAGGAAAACATCGTGAGGAAACCTGCACACACCTGCTAAGAAACTCGAAGGTTGTGTCTGAAGTCGACCAACCCGCACTGGGCCCGCGTGGTCGACTAAGACCCGATTGCCCTAATTCATGGTAGGCTCGAGCCCCTCGGTAGGGACGTATATGAGCTGATATGATGATTTCACAATTTATTATAAGTACACAGAAATAGGGACAAACAAACATTAAACAAGATAAAAACATACAAAAGGTAGAGCTTACTTCTGTAAGAAATTTCTTACAACATACCTTGGAAAAAGAGAGTTACAAAGAATGGCATAACAACAACCAAAATTACATAACAAAAACCAAAATTTAAAACAACAAAAATTTTGGTAATTTATTTCTAGATACCTAACAAACAAATTTATTTATCATATGGCAATATGGCATTCATATTACACACTGGTTATAATAAAAAAGATTAAAAACATTTTAAATATGAAGTTTAAAAAAACTTCAAAATTATGTTTCCGCAGATATGAACTCGCGGCCTTAGTCAGGATTTCAATCGTCAGCTGGACCCGCTGGACCCTTATATCTGGTGATGGGACACTCAACTACCATGTGGTGTATGGTCTGTTTCGGATCTCCGCACGCGCACGCAGCCGATTCGCTCCAACCCCATTTGTGCCGCAGGTACGCACAGTTGCCGACACCAGTTCTTATGCTGTTAAGGGTTGACCAAATTTGTCGGCTTTCAGTAAACCCTTTGGGCCGCTCCTGTGTACTTAACTCAAAGATGGCACATATCGTCTACATTACAAAAAGACTCCATAAATGCACAAAATTGTTCAATCAGCTGATAAATGTATATCTAGAGTTCGAAGAAAAAATTCAAATCGACAATGGAAAATTGATGAGTTAACATTCTGTAGAACTTTGAACACGACAGCTATAAGAACTAGAAAGTTTATTTTCTCCAAGTAGCAAGAGTTTGCGAAGTTTCGTAGGCCAGCCGTCTCTGGAAATCCTGACATTATATATTTCCAAGAATTTGAAAGTATTACTTGCTTCAAATTTGGCAAGTTTGATTAAATTATTTAGATAGGAGGTAGGCACTTTCTTAATCTTTTGTCTCCTATTTTTGTCAATGCCATGTAATGCAATAACTTTAGTCACCTTAGGGCACTGATAAGACTTCTTCCGAACTTGTCCCTAGCCGATCGATCCTTTGTCTGTTTCACTGGGGTGGTTTTATCACCATTGACTTTTAGAAGTTATGGCTTTATTGCACTTTCGGCCATTGAGCAGAGATGCGACATAAACGCACCCTTGGCAATAACCAGACTTCAAGAAATGAAGCGAAATATAACGTCAAGTTAATTTATTACTCAGACAAGAGCTATAAAAATATTGCTCTTTGTGCAAAATAAAATACTTTGTACAGTCATGTTGTGCATACTTTCTCGCGAAGCCTTGACCTTTTGGCTTAAAGCAATCAACATACAAAACACGCTTTTTCTGTAAAGTTCTATGGTAAGTTCTAATAACTCACATAGAGCCATTTTAACCGACTTCAACAAAGGAGGAGGTTCTCTATTTCACTGTATGTATTTTTGACAAAAAGATAACAAAGACCCCAAAACAGTTTTATTTGTGCAGTTAAAAATCTATTTATGATATGTAGATGTCATTTTTTTAGTTTTTTCCTTTATATGATTTTGTAAATCCCTTTATTCTCTTCTTTGAATGTTCATACTGTTTCAGAATAACAAATAGAATAGGTAGATCAGATATTGTAATGTGCAACTTGCAAGTGAATCAAGTCAAAGTTTCATCCCAGCAAGCCGTATACGTAAGTATAATATGATACTTGCATCGCAACATCTTCAAACCCCTCGGGACCTTACATTGCCCTGAGATTGAGTATATCCCTCCCTACCTGCTATCTACATCTGCTTGGAAGTTTGCAAGAGGGATTATAGCAACAGGATCGTTAATTTTATTTACACTTAACTTTTATCACTCCGAAACTACATACGCGTAAAATAAGAAAACAAACTTTTCACAAGTCCCCAAAACTTTTGGGTCCAACTCCGGTAAACTTGATTACCGTCAAATATTTGCATCGCCCTGCTCACAAGCGAGTGTGTCGGCAGCTTTTGAGAAACTCACTCAAGATATGTTCCTAATCTGCCTTTCAAATACTTTGAAACAGAGAAGTATTCAAGCGAGCCGCTTTGACTACGAAAATACGCAAAGAGGCTGCTAGTGTTCCTCGCAAACTATCTTGCCAAGAAGGCAACTTGAAGTCAAGGAATTCCGTCCGCGTAATCGCCGAAACACACTTCCCTAAAGACCCGTCCGTAACTGTTCCTATCTTGAACATTCTAACAGTTTAATGTATGCAAACGCATTTTGTTTCAAAGCCCGGCTCCCCCAAGGATGGTGTTTCTGGAGAGCCCTCAGGCTTCACTCAGCTCTCCGCCGGCGTTTGCCCAAGTTTTTCCCGTGTGTGTGTCACAACATGTTCTTTGATGTCAAATGCGAATATAATGTCGAAACCGGTTACGACACTGTCTCTTTTTTTCCTTATCTCACTTTCACAAACTCCTCTTGTATGAACACGATTATTATCTTTCTTTTTCTTCACAAAATATATTACTTTCCTCACTTACAATATGCAATGAATTTTTCTTCCAAGAAAACAAAGTGTATAACAGTGTTTCATTTTTTCTTATTTATGCTTTTGAATACATTAAGCTGCGAAATACAATAGTGTTATGTTACAATTCAAACGTTCCTTTTGTGTTGCCTATTTATATTTTCAACGATATGCTTTCTCGCAATAAACATATACGAAAGACGTTTTCATGAATTTCTTGAGCCTGAGCAAATAAACTCATATAAGTACAGTATTTCATTTGAAAAAATATGACAGCTCGGTAATGACATACAATATATCATGAGGGTATTAAAGTCAAGTTAAGCTCACAAAGTTGGCGTCATCAATCCGTCTGACGTTAAAAATAGTACCCCAATGATGAGGGATCGTCGACAAAGTAAAGTATCAACAGTGCCATGTGGCGTCAACTCAGAAATAGAATTTGACGCCAACTCCGCAGTGTCACACGTGGCATGACCAAAAACAGATCGTTTCCTTTAAAAAAGGTAATTTGATGTTTTTTTGTATAAAACTGTTCTGTGTTTGGTACAAAAAGTGACATTTTTTAGAAGCCGTGAAGAGGCATATGCCCTCTAATAATGAGACTTTAGTGCGCTATGCAAGAAATGTGATGCTCCTTTCCGATATAGGGGTGCGTTTTTTTCCAAGTTTCAACTAAAGAGACTGTCGGTCGTTTTAATTTAATTTAGGATCTTGTTCCTTTTGTATGTACCTAATTAATGATACAGAAATCATGTAATTTATAGTAAAGTAGTTTTATTTTGATCACAAAAGGATATCCGCATGTTTGATTTAATCAAAAGTAAAATATTGCTTGAATTTTATTCATAAAAATTCTTCAGTAGGTGTTGTTTTGATGAGATTAATGTTTATAGCTTTTACGATGACTTTAATTAAAAATCATAATCTATTTATGATCTTGAGAACACTGTTTAGGGTTCCGTACTAAAAGGGTAAAAACGGGACCCTATTACTAAGACTCCGCTGTCCGTCCATCTGTCTGTCTCTCCGTCTGTCACCATGCTGTATTACATGCACTGTGATTGCTAGTCAGTTGAAATGTACACAGATGATGTATTTATGTTGCCGCTATAACAAAAAATTAGAAAAAGTGAAAAAATAAGAGAAGCCTCCATACAAAAAACGTGTTTTTTTTAACGTGAAGAAACTAGCGCCCTCTAGTATGATGGTACGGAACCCTTTGTACGCGGTTCTGACTCGCAGTTTTAGTGGTATAAT
This sequence comes from Coleophora flavipennella, assembly GCA_947284805.1. Classification (NCBI taxonomy): domain Eukaryota; kingdom Metazoa; phylum Arthropoda; class Insecta; order Lepidoptera; family Coleophoridae; genus Coleophora; species Coleophora flavipennella. The sequence continues at coordinate 12,777,304 of OX369280.1, read as the reverse complement.
TAGGATTCACTTCCTCATGTTTAAAGTATTCAGGTTCTTAAATGTTTTCTTGAACCTAAGAGTAGAATGCTATAATTGGAGTTTCCCTCATCATGTCAGCTCATATATGTCCTCACCGAGGGGCTCATGCCTATTACCCTGAATTAGGGCGATCGGGCCTTAGTGGACTACGCGGGCCCAGTGCGGGTTGGTCGATTTCACACATAACAGGTTTCCTCAAGATGTTTTTCCTTCGCCGTAAGAGGGTCGGATAATCAAGCATAAGAAATCAAAATTAGTGGCAGGATTCCAACAACGAACTCCCGGATAGGAGGTAGTGGCCCTAACCGTTACACCATCGAGGCTTTTTCATTAACGTGATCGAATCAAAAACGGGAACATACGTAAGAGAATCAAAGTCACCAACTTAGCTCTCAGAATCGCTAAACTTATACAGGCAGGGCACATAGATCGTAGAGCACATGGCCGTTGGGCAGTAAAGTTATTGAGTGGCGAGTGGCGACTGCACACCGGAAGACGTTGCGTTGGCAGGCCTCCCACTCAGTGGACCGACGTACTTATTGAAGTTGTCAAAATCTAGTAGAATTTGAAACGAAACTCTTAAACAGTGTTATTGAAATCTCATAAATCAATTATTATTAAATTTGTTGCTCGCTAGTATATTATTTTTTACCTAAATATCTATAATGGTATTATATTATCTTCTGAGCAAAGTTTGCCGAAAACTTTGCTCTCCCAATTCGTCTTCCGGCACTTGATGGATGACTCGTCGCCACTTCAGTAATAAATGTAAACAAAATAACCATTTTTCCCAAAACAAAAAAAAAGGTTATTAATGAATAGCATGTCGTTGATTTTGTTAATTGCTTTGGATGACACGGAGTTGACTTCTGATCTCGATTAAAGATAAAGGACAAAATGTGACACATTTATCATAGTTTTGTTTCTAGGTCTTTTTAGGGTTCCGTTCACTTAACTGGTGTGTAACGGGACCCTATTACTTAGCCTTCGCTGTCTGTGTATCCGTCTGTCAGCGGGCTGTGTTTTATGAACCGTATAATTTAGGAATCTTCAAGACGAGAGTGAATAGGCACTTTTTGAGTTTGCGTGTCACGTATGAACCAAGTTAAGAAGAAAGTTAAGGTGGAAACGTATAGAGAAATGAAGGAGATAGTGTGGGAAAGAGAGACCTGGAAAGAGCTACACCGACAAGAGCGCGGCTCTTAAATTGTGATGATGATGATGATGTCACGTCCTCGGCTGCATCGGCACTTACTACCAGGTGAGGTGCAGCCAAACGCACTCAATTTTTTTAATAAAAAAAAAATTGGTACACAGTTGAAATTTTCACAGAATGTGTATTGCTGTTGCCGCTATAACAAAAAATACAAAAAATTTGAAAATGTGAAAAAAATAATGGGGGTCTCTGTACAAAAACTGGTTCTTTAGAATAATTTTAGAGTTAGCTCTATAGTAAAAACGATAATACATACAAGCGTGATACTTGGTGTGATTATAGTATACGAGTATATACTAATACTTAAGTAAAACAACAAATAATAAAAATGGGCCAAGTGTGAGTCGTACTAGCGCTAAGGAGTCTGAACTGAATGACAAAAAAAGCATATTTTTGTAGCTCGCGTTGATGTCTTTTGTTTATTATATGAATAGGTATCATTTTTATTTATGTTATGTAGTTGTGTGGAGATGTTTAGTGGTACGGAACCCTCGATGTGCTATTCCGACTCGAACTTGGCTGATTTTTAATGGCATTATGGAGACAGTTGCAACGAACAGTCACATTCTGAACGAAAATGTAGTAATGTAAGTATGTGATATTTTTATAAGCCAATTTATATGAAATGAACTAAGTTTAGGTCTGTTTAGTGGACCTACAAAGCATCACAGATTAAGAAAAAAACTTGATAATACAAATGTCACTCCTAGTAATCACTCTTTTGTAGTTTACATCAAACATCCTTGGTGTATAATATAACACGAGAAATTAATTGTACATACACTCTGAACATACTCTTTTGAATAGCCTTCACTGTCTTGTATGTACATAAATCACTAATAAACATGCTTTTACAGATTTGTTGGTTGATTTATAATATAGAAAATCGCAAAAAAAACAGTTTAGTTTCATTTAGTTGCTTAGTTTCATCAAATAAGAGCCATTTTTGAGATTTTAACATTCTACTTTTTTTTGTAAGTATGACAGCTAAAATGGCAACCCAGCTAGAAGTTGTTTAGGATCCATCGATATTATCATAAAACTCTAAATTTCAAAATTTCAAGTTAATCAAATCATTGGTTTAGCCGCTAGGGAAAGCGTGATGGACGGACGAACAGACGGACTGATGGACCGAGAAACAGACGCATGGATTAAAATTTAGAAACCAATTTTTTTTTTGTTTATATTTGAGTAAAATAAGAAAAAGATTTTGTCACGACGATGACAATATGCTATTCCATTAAATAAAGTTAACGCTGTCTTTTACTAACGTTTTTTTTTTGCCCTTTTTTACCTCAAAAAACTCGGTTGCCGGCGAGACTCGAGGAATTCCACGTAATAGACGAAAACATTTTAATGAGAATTTTTTAAATGTGTGAAGCGCTCGCATGTCTACTGTTTTACCGTGAATTCTGTGAAGATACGAAACGTCATGGCTCATGAGCTACGGTGTAAGGTGACCGGAGGAAGTATTGTTAACATTCCAGGCTGTGGTACAATTTGTAGATGACAGAGAATCACCTACACATTTTAATGAGAATTTTTAAAATGTGTGAAGCGGTCGCATGTTGTAACGATGCAAAATAATATCGTTAATTTTTTTTTAGTCAAATTAGCCAAGAACTCAACGCTTTAACTCCTCCTAGTTAAATCTTGAAACATAATAAATATCACTGCACTTGTCTCACTGCCAATCCCAATTAAATAAATTTACAATTTATCTATTTTTCAAAAATATAAACAATACCTTTATTTACTTACTATCCAAATTAAAACAAACACCACCATACGTTATTTAGCATAACACCTAACACAACTTACACTTCTACAGAATCTGCAAATCCCCGTACACCAAGTATCTCAAATCGACTCGACTCCAAGCACATAAAAAAATTACGCTTTATTGCACTCAGTATTCCTTACGCTCACTCCTTCATAAACATACAAAACTTTTAGTCTAAAAAAATCAAATAATTTATTATAACAAAAGATTTATCATTTCCTCACTTCCCCTTACCTCCTTAAACCTTAAACTAAATTCTTATCACATAAAATAAAAGGTTTAGCACCGTCGAGGAGAAATAAAATATGTGGCGAGAAGTACTCAAATTTAAGGTTAAGCACAAAAATAAGTGAAGAGCGGGCGCCAGGTGTTTATGCACACAGGTGCACACACCAAAAAAAAATATTAAAAATACAGAGAAAATATGCTGGAGTACACCTTATCAAATTCGTGCCTTCCCGGGTGGAACGCTCGGTGGTAGTCTGGCTGGAGAAAGGGTGTGCGGCGGTCTGCGAGGCAGCGAGGTCCACGTGGCGGTCAGCACAGTGGGCGTACTCCAAGGAGGGTCTCCGGCGTGATTTAACTAGGAGGAGTTAAAGCGTTGAGTTCTTGGCTAATTTGACTAAAAAAAAAATGTAACGATATTATTTTGCATCGTTACAATGTCTACTGTTTTACCGTGAATTCTGTGAAGATACGAAACGTCATGGCCAATGAGCTACGGTGTAAGGTGACTGGAAGAAGTATTGTTAACATTCTAGGCTGTGTTACAGTTTGTAGATGGCAGAGAATCACCTACTTATTTTAATGAGAATTTTTTAAATGTGTGAAGCGGTCGCATGTAAACTGTTTTACCGTGAATTCTGTGAAGATACGAAACGTCATGGCCAATGAGCTACGGCGTAAAGTGACTGGAAGAAGTATTCTTAACATTCAAGGCTGTGGTACAGTTTGTAGATGGCAGAGTATCACCTACATATTTTAATGAGAATTTTTAAATGTGTGAAGCGCTCGCATGTCTATTGTTTTACCGTGAATTCTGTGAAGATACGAAACGTCATGGCTCATGAGCTACGATGTAAGGTGTCGCGAACACGATGGATTTAACATCTTGTCGCGAATGAACTTCATAAAGATGACCTAACTTAAATTGATTAGTCTATGACGAATCGGTAAACAGCAAAGACTTTTTATCCTCTTAGTCATTTCACTCGTTTTATATTGGAGCGCCGGGCTCATAATTCATTTCATTTCGATTTCGCGTGTGCTTCGATCAACATCTCTTCGAGCCAACCACGAGGATGGAAGAAGACCTGGACCAGCTGCCGCTGCTGCCGAGCCAAAGGACCCAAGTTGAGTATCATAATTGATTTCATATCTTGTCGAAATCTCTCTTTGCTTCTAACTTGCTCATGTAACTATATCCGATGTAATCTTGATATTTACACAATGCCTGGTGCCGGTATCAGCCTGAAGGCTCCACAATCACCAAACCCCATCGACCTTGCACCATATTTCCACGACACATCATACACGCCACCACAGCTCGCACATAACCTATAATCATCGTGTCCTTTGACACATTGCTTTCCTAACACAGCTAGGTGGACAAATTAGCCATAAAGATGACCTAACTTAAATTGATTAGTCTATGACGAATCGGTAAACAGCAAAGAGTTTTTATCCTCTTAGTCATTTCACTCGTTTTATATTGGAGCGCCGGGCTCATAATTCATTTCATTTCGATTTCGCGTGTGCTTCGATCAACATCTCTTCGAGCCAACCACGAGGATGGAAGAAGACCTAGACCAGCTGCCGCTGCTGCCGAGCCAAAGGACCCAAGTTGAGTATCATAGTTGATTTCATATCTTGTCGAAATCTCTCTTTGCTTCTAACTTGCTCATGTAACTATATCCGATGTAATCTTGATATTTACACAATGCCTGGTGCCGGTATCAGCCTGAAGGCTCCACAATCACCAAACCCCATGGACCTTGCACCATATTTCCACGACACATCATACACGCCACCACAGCTCGCACATAACCTATAATCATCGTGTCCTTTGAAACATTGCTTTCCTAACACAGCTAGGTGGAGAGATGACAATTGGACGACGTGGTGCTGACGTGGCGAGCGCGCTGCAGATCCTGTTGAGTACACGGAACGGACAGGAACCCAATCACCTTGGATGAACCCGAGACTGTTTATGGATACGGAAGACGACATACTCGAGTATGATCTGTAAGTTACGGGAAGCCGCAGATCCTTCCGGAGTGCCGACTACCTAGATGTGGATCAATCGACGTGTGAGAATAGCGTGGTACCCGCTGATACTTCGGTGAACGTGGATAGCCAGATGTCGCCTGGCAATGGGGAAATTAAACCTCTCCCCCGACGAGGGACATGGGGTTGTGTTTCTCCTCCAACGTGGGACATGGGGAACGCTACCTACTCCCCCAACAGTTCCCAACGACTCGCCAGCCCGGACGCGGGTGGGACGAGGGGACGGATAGCCAGATGTCGCCTGGCAATGGGGAAATTAAACCTCTCCCCCGACGACGGACATGGGGATGTGTTTCTCCTCCAACGTGGGACATGGGGAACGCTACCTACTCCCCCAACAGTCCCCAACGACTCACCAGCCCGGACGCGGGTGGGACGAGGGGACGAGGAGATGTGGCTCCTCCAACGTGGGACATGGCAACGGTCCCTGACGACTCGCGGCCCAGGCATGGGGAAGACGAGGGGACGAGGAGAATGGCTCCTCCAACGTGGGACATGGCAACAGTCCCCAATAACTCGCCAGCGCGGACGCGGGTGGGACGAGGGGGCGAGGAGAGTGGCTCCTCCAACGTGGGACGTGGCAACGTGATCCCCTTCCCTTACCTTCCTTACCCCCAACCTATTAATGATTTATTTCTTTCAGCACTGTTGTTTGACGTGTGACTAACCATTGCCTTACTCATGCTACTGTGCTCATGTATTATGTGATATTCATTTGTATACACACCTGACATCAAACACACACTCATAGAAAGGCGCCTCATGCAACACTGATTGCTTATTTCATGTGCATCCTCATCCCGTAATTTAGCCATGGACGGCATGTCCATCCCAAGGTAGAACCCCACTCCTCACGACAGATTATGGGATCCGCTATCATACTCATGCCAGTTTAATTACAGGAGTTGGACGAACACCTGGCAGCACGGGTGGTCGGGTGTACTCTGCGATGAAGAAGAAGAAGAATAATATTTTATTTGCGTAAATGTGGTAAGTACAGTATGTTGGTAAATAAATTAATAGTCCAATACACATTTAGCCTTATTTCAAAGACATGCAAACAACAACTAAGAAAATAAAATTTTACATTTTTTCATTTAAAAACTCATTCACCGAGTAGTAGCAGTTATCAATAAGCATAGTTTTTAGTGACTTCAAAAATTTGTTATGCGTCATTTCCTTCATTTCCTCAGGTAATTTATTATACAGTTTGATACACATAGAATAGCAATTTTTTTGATATTTTGTTGTTCTTGGTATTTGATCGTGCACTAGTTTATTTTTGTGTCTTGTATTTCTAGGGTACACTTGATCAGCAGTTTTAAAAAGATCAGGATTCTCCTTAACAAACTTACATATTTCGTAAATGTATATACATGGTAATGGTAGGAGATTTAATTTCTTAAATATAGGTTTGCAAGGTTCATCTGGTACTGCACCGACAATGGCTCGTATGCATTTTTTTTGCGCAACAAATAGTTTTCCTATGTCTGTACCGTTGCCCCAGACTATAAGTCCATACCTAAGAGCAGACTCAACGTAAGCCTGATAGGCTACTGTTGCTATTTTTCTTGAAGTCGTCATGGTCAATTTACTCAGAGCAAATGAAAAGCTATTTACTTTGTTACAGATTCTATTGGTTTGTTGTTTCCAGTCTATCAAATGATCTATTATAATTCCTAAAAATGTCACATTATCGGCCCTCCTAAAAGTTTGTCCGTCATAATTTATGTGTAACATATCGCTGAGATTATTAAAATTTAAGAAAAGTGATTTATCTATATTTAATTGTAAATTATTTTTACTTAACCATGTCATTAATAACTGTAATTCATTGTTGATGTTAATTTCGTGATATTTTAATGTTTGTTTTTTGTCAGTGCTAATAATAATTGAAAGATCATCAGCAAATAAAATACTCCTATGATTAGTCAATTCTAACAAGTCATTTATATACAATATAAATAGAAGAGGTCCCAATACACTACCTTGCGGAACCCCAGAGATGTTAAGCGTAAAATTGGATCTATGTGTTTGCACTATATTTTTAGAGTTCATTTTAAGTACTTCAACACATTGAGATCTATTTTTCAGGTAACTTTGTAGCCAGCTCAATGCAGGTCCTCTAACACCACAGTTTTCAAGTTTAGATATTAAAAGTTTGTGTGAAACCAGGTCAAATGCCTTCGACATGTCGCAAAATAGCACTGTAGTGTAGTAGTTAGCGTCAAAATGGCGGAGGACATCTGTTATCAAGTTAAATGCCGCAAGTGAAGTAGACTTGTGTCTTTGAAAGCCATATTGATCATGTTTGATGATATTGTATTTTTTAAAGAATGCCATTAGTTTATTATGCATGATTTTCTCATAAATTTTGGAGATGGTAAAGGACATGAATTGTGTTGCAGTACAGCGAGTCACATGTGAGTTTAATCATAAGTGCGTGCATGACATTCGCGGTGCAGATACAGACGTATACACCGCTCCGCGACATAAGGTGACCGGAGGAAGTATTGTTAACATTCCAGGCTGTGGTACAATTTGTAGATGACAGAGAATCACCTACACATTTTAATGAGAATTTTTAAAATGTGTGAAGCGGTCGCATGTCTACTGTTTTACCGTGAATTCTGTGAAGATACGAAACGTCATGGCCAATGAGCTACGGTGTAAGGTGACTGGAAGAAGTATTGTTTACATTCTAGGCTGTGTACAGTTGTAGATGGGAAAGAATCACCTACATATTTTAATGAGAGTTTTTTAAATGTGTGAAGCGGTCGCATGTCTACTATTTTACCTTGAATTCTGCGAAAAATACGAAACGACATGGCCCATGATCTACGGTGTAAGGTACCGGAGGAAGTATTGTTAACATTCCAGGCTGTGGTACAATTTGTAGATGACAGAAAATCACCTACATATTTTGAAGTCTATGAACTGGTAACAATAAATGATTTGAGTTTGTCTTAAAAAGAAAAACAATAATCAGCAGGCAGCGACTATGTTTTTCTTTTTTTCATTATAAACAAGTTTTTACAAATTTAGTCCTATACCAATTTTTTAAAATTTTTAACTGGGGCTGTTACTCATCATACTGAACAACTTTCCCCATGCAACCCATAGTCAGTTCAAAAAATAGTAGAGTTTTCGTTACAAATCTAACTTATCTTTAATTTCAGTTCATGAAACCAAATAAAATTTTCTTAAAGAATGCTATTTTTTTTTATAGATTTTGTAGTGATTTCTTTGATAGAAAAGCTTAGAAATTATTTGTGTAAAAAATTCCAAAAGCAACGAGTAATAAAAAAAAAATAGGCAAAAATTTTAACTGTCGTTTCTTATCATGAAAACCTAGGTGCAAAAAAATAAACAAGCTCATAAAAATTTAACAGCTGTAAAGTCGAATTTTTAAGGGTTCCCAAAAACTTTTTGTGGAACATCATAAAAGAAGAGAAAAAGTCCCAAAACTTATAATGGGATTTTTATTCATATCTTTTATGATGTTCCACAAAAAGTTTGGTGATACCAATACAAGAATCATCCAGGCTGGCGAAAGACCGCGATACTAGCGCAAGGCTATTTGGGCAAAAACTGATTGAAGGGGTCACGACCCTCAGTATTGAGGGACCTACTAAGGAGGAGGATAATGTTCCACACATAAATATGACCTTTCGATAACTTCTCTTAAAGTCAGCGCATATGCAGGATAAAAAAAATGGTGTAGGACCCGTAAACTGGGGGTTTTACTTATCATACTGAACAACTTTCCCTAAGGAACCCATAGTCAATTCTCAAAAAAATTGGAACCGTCCATACAAATTGCACAAAATTGGTCGATCATGAAGAGTTAAATAAACTTTTTTGAAATTTCAGTAGTCATAAAACAAAAGTTGTTAAGTATGATGAGTAAGCCCTAGTTAACGGGACCTACACCAATTTTGTTACACCCTGTATATTATATTACTTTCTGATGCCGTTACCCTGGGCTTGGCCCCATGGTGTTGAGTATGACCACACCCCGGACACTGCATACTACGGTCGTTAAATGAAATTCCTAAAAACAAATGACGGACCAAAAAAATTTCGACGAAATCCTAGAACCAAACTATAACCAATCGATTCCATCTGGGTGACGAGGCGTGAGGTCGGAATCTAGAGAGCGGCAGGGAGTGTCCATACTGTATGTTAGTACTAATATTTAACTTTTGTTTGTCTTACCTGTCAGAGTTCGGGAAAAAACCCGTGCCTGCAGTTGGAATGTTTATGGGTTGTAAACGAAACGATTCCGCTACCTCTTGTAACTTAACATTACCAATGTGTGAAACCGACTATAAGTTGACATTTTAAAAATAACGTGATTCCTACCGTGATTCATAATTTGGCAATCTTAATCAGGACATAACTAAAAGCTCTTATATTGGCTAATTGGATAAAATTAACATAATGGTGACCACAATCGTGTGTAATTAGTATGTTGGAAAGAAACTGAATGGATTCACAGAACGAACACTAATCAGAAGTTTGAGTCAGATCTTAGTTTAAGAGGAAAACATTAAAACCTTTTTTGTAAGCCGATTTTTTTTTAATTCACAATTGGTAAACGCTTGACAACATCTCACCTGATTGTAAGTGACGATGTTGCCGAAATTGGAAACGGGCTTACCAATATTCCCCTACGCAATGGGGAACTGGCTATATTATCTTCATGCCGGATCACACCAATGTTATCAACATTGATATTTGGCGGCAAGACTTAGATAAGATGGTGGTAGCTAGCCAGAAATAATCGTCACAATCTCAAGACTAGAGCAATCAGTAAATAAATGATAGTAAGTAAATTTCGAAAAACTGTGTTAAGGTTAAGGTGAAGTTAAGGTCATTTGCGTATCGGGTATATTGCGTATAAGGTACTTCACGAATGAAGGGTGATACGCGTATAAGGTAATTTGCGTTTCTGGCAGCATGCGTCGAAATGCTCTGACCGGACTTGCATGGCATAAGTAGGAGTGCCTCTCATAAAATATGCTCTGTTATATTTGTGGTGACCACATTTCCTGGTCCCACGGAACCCTAAAAAGTTTTATTTTTTGTTGAGACACAACTTATAACAGTTCTTGGATTTTGAAGCCATAAACACGGACATTTTATATTTTTGTGTAACTAAAGTTTTATTGAGGTACATCCCGGTTACGTTTTGGCGGTGTTGCACACTATAGAGGATTTCTAATCGCTTTCGGCTTAAACTGTTATTACAGGCTGTACCAGACGCCCTATGAGAATTAATTTGTGCAAAAGACACGCCGACATTTATTAGTTTCTTCCTAGCTAAATTTTATAGTTTTATTATGTATTGTATCCCTGTTTGTTATTGTTGTACCGTACCTCTGTTTTCCCACGAATGTTTGGTAATATTTCTTTTGTATCTTAGTACCGTTAGGAGAACCCCCCGATCTCCGGTAACAAGTCGTTATTGAATGTTACGACACACACCAAAAGGAGTCAACTCTCAGCCACGATATAGATCGGACGTTCTCCTAGGGACTAACTTAGCATACCGAATTTCTGTACCTACTTGTATTTTCCGTGTTATATTTTGTGTTTTCTGATATTATACAGTTATCAGTTTCACCTGAAGTTCTGAACTTTCATTTCTATACGCGACGTGAGTCATTACAACCGACCTTAGTGAGAAGCGCGACATATTTTTCGACTGTATGCATGTATATTTACGGCTTAAACGGCTTAATGGATTTTGAAGTGCGAGGTATCGTTAGATTCGCCTTGATTTCGAATTGATCCCATGAGTGACATAGGATACATCTATATCTATCTATTTATACATCTTCTTAAACAACAATAATTTGTAATTGTAATTGTAAATATTAACAATAGAGCGTCTTGGGAAACTGTAAGCTCTTATTGTAAATACATTTTTCCCGATTGGCCAAATAAAGAGGAGTTAAGTTTTTATCCAGTCGGGTTTTTAATTTTTTATTAATTCATTTATTATTACTTAACATAATGTATTATCTCCTAGCGATTTTTTAACGAAAATATAAAACACTTATTTTGTTTATTTTATCCATCTCACCTCTAAGTGACAATGATGACGAAGATAGAAGCGGGTTTGCCAAGATTCCCCAACGCCATGGGAATTGGGAATTTTATATTAAAACCGGAACACATTAATTCCGTCAACATTGATGTTTAGCGACAAGACTTAGGTAAGATGGTGGTGCTATCCTGGCGGGCGTAAAAAGTGCCCTTCCTTCAACCTAAGCGAGTCTTACAAAGTAAGACTCCGCCGGGAATCGAACCCGCGACCTCTTAGTGTGAAGCTAATGGACTCAAACATAACACGACGGAGGCATTTAAATGTTCTGTGTTTAACTACCCAAGAAATAATTTAAGTAAAACCCTTAAAGCTCAAGATTTTTAAGATTCAAAGTATTTATTCACAATAGGTGCAAATTACACTCTTTCTGATAGTCAAAAAATAATAATAATATAATGTCATTTGTGAAAAATCAAGAAATAAACCAGATTATGTCATTAGAACATGAAAACAATAGGACTCGAAAAGTTATACACAAAAATCATTGAATGTCATTAATACCTTCGACAAGAGTAGGCCAGTTCACACAGGCAGCACTCGGTCACGAGTATAACGCAGCCGTCGCTCCCATCAACCATATTAGAGGGAAAGGAACGACCCGTTTCAAAAAGTATTTTTTTTTAATATATATATTAAAACCAAATGCGATTTGGATTACGACATAAATGTCTTTATTGTTTTACAGTCCATCAATCAATCAATTTGTTTATTTTTTCTCCACACACTTGTCATACATAACTTATACATTTTCATACTTAAGACATAGTTTGTGGGAGACTGGAGCCTAAACTAGGAAAATAAAATTTCCTGTATTTCATAAAATATTATTCATGTATTTATTCTCTGTTTAGCAGAATACTTCAGGTGCGCCGGGTTCGAATCCGGGGACGTTCAAAGTACAAAGAGTTTTTCGAAATTTACTTACTATCATTTATTTACTGATTGCTCTAGTCTTGAGATTGTGACGATTATTTCTGGCTAGCTACCACCATCTTATCTAAGTTTTGGCGCCAAATATCAATGTTGATAACATTGGTGTGATCCGGCATGAAGATAATATAGCCAGTTCCCCATTGCGTAGGGGAATATTGGTAAGCCCGTTTCCAATTTCGGCAACATCGTCACTTACAATCAGGTGAGATGTTGTCAAGCGTTTACCAATTGTGAATTTAAAAAAAATCGACTTACAAAAAAGGTTTTAATGTTTTCCTCTTAAACTAAGATCTGACTCAAACTTCTGATTAGTGTTCGTTCTGTGAATCCATTCAGTTTCTTTCCAACATACTAATTACAACCCATAAACATTCCAACTGCAGGCACGGGTTTTTTCCCGAACTCTGACAGGTAAGACAAACAAAAGTTAAATATTAGTACTAACATACAGTATGGACACTCCCTGCCGCTCTCTAGATTCCGACCTCACGCCTCGTCACCCAGATGGAATCGATTGGTTATAGTTTGGTTCTAGGATTTCGTCGAAATTTTTTTTTGGTCCGTCATTTGTTTTTAGGAATGTCATTTAACGACCGTAGTATGCAGTGTCCGGGGTGTGGTCATACTCAACACCATGGGGCCAAGCCCAGGGTAACGGCATCAGAAAGTAATATAATATACAGGGTGTAACAAAATTGGTGTAGGTCCCGTTAACTAGGGTTTACTCATCATACTTAACAACTTTTGTTTTATGACTACTGAAATTTCAAAAAAGTTTATTTAACTCTTCATGATCGACCAATTTTGTGCAATTTGTATGGACGGTTCCAATTTTTTTGAGAATTGACTATGGGTTCCTTAGGGAAAGTTGTTCAGTATGATAAGTAAAACCCCCAGTTTACGGGTCCTACACCATTTTTTTTATCCTGCATATGCGCTGACTTTAGGAGAAGTTATCGAAAGGTCATATTTATGTGTGGAACATTATCCTCCTCCTTAGTAGGTCCCTCAATACTGAGGGTCATGACCCCTTCAATCAGTTTTTGCACAAATAGCCTTGCGCTAGTATCGCGGTCTGTCGCCAGCCTGGATGATTCTTGTATTGGTATCACCAAACTTTTTGTGGAACATCATAAAAGAAGAGAAAAAGTCCCAAAACTTATTATGGGATTTTTATTCACATCTTTTATGATGTTCCACAAAAAGTTTGGTGATACCAATACAAGAATCATCCAGGCTGGCGACAGACCGCGATACTAGCGCAAGGCTATTTGGGCAAAAACTGATTGAAGGGGTCACGACCCTCAGTATTGAGGGACCTACTAAGGAGGAGGATAATGTTCCACACATAAATATGACCTTTCGATAACTTCTCCTAAAGTCAGCGCATATGCAGGATAAAAAAAATGGTGTAGGACCCGTAAACTGGGGGTTTTACTTATCATACTGAACAACTTTCCCTAAGGAACCCATAGTCAATTCTCAAAAAAATTGGAACCGTCCATACAAATTGCACAAAATTGGTCAATCATGAAGAGTTAAATAAACTTTTTTGAAATTTCAGTAGTCATAAAACAAAAGTTGTTAAGTATGATGAGTAAACCCTAGTTAACGGGACCTACACCAATTTTGTTACACCCTGTATATTATATTACTTTCTGATGCCGTTACCCTGGGCTTGGCCCCATGGTGTTGAGTATGACCACACCCCGGACACTGCATACAACGGTCGTTAAATGACATTCCTAAAAACAAATGACGGACCAAAAAAAATTTCGACGAAATCCTATACGTTCGAGAACCAAACTATAGCCAATCGATTCCATCTGGGTGACGAGGCGTGAGGTCGGAATCTAGAGAGCGGCAGGGAGTGTCCATACTGTATGTTAGTACTAATATTTAACTTTTGTTTGTCTTAACCTGTCAGAGTTCGGGAAAAAACCCGTGCCTGCAGTTGAAATGTTTATGGGTTGTAAACGAAACGATTCCGCTACCTCTTGTAACTTAACATTACCAATGTGTGAAACCGAATATAAATTGACATTTTAAAAATTACGTGATTCCTACCGTGATTCATAACTTGGCAATCTTAATCAGGACAGAACTAAAAGCTCTTATATTGGCTAATTGGATAAAATTACCATAATGGTGACCACAATCGTGTGTAATTAGTATATTGGAAAGAAACTGAATGGATTCACAGAACGAACACTAATCAGAAGTTTGAGTCAGATCTTAGTTTAAGAGGAAAACATTAAAACTTTTTTTGTTAGCCGATTTTTTTTTATTTTTTTTTTTTTATTTTTTTTATTAAAAATTTGAGTACGTTTGGCTGCACCTCACCTGATGGTAAGTGCCGATGCAGCCGAGGATGTGACACGCAAGCTCAAATAGTGTCTATTCACTCTCGACTTGAAGATTCCTAAATTGTACGAATCGGGGAATACAGACGCCGGAAGGGAATTCCACTCCTTGGCCGTTCGCATGATGAACGAAGACGCAAAACGCTTCGTGCGTAAAGGTGGAACATTGACGACAAAGGGATGGAACCGCCCTCCGCGCCTGGTCGTCCGATGATGAAATGGAGAGGGGGGAATGAGGTTGTGAAGCTCCAGGGCACACTCTCCGAAATGAATCCACAATTCACAATTAAATTCACAATTGGTAAACGCTTGACAACATCTCACCTGACGGTAAGTGACGATGTTGCCGAAGATGGAAACGAGCTTACCAATATTCCCCAACGCAATGGGGAACTGGCTATATTATCTTCATGCCGGACAACACCAATGTTATCAACATTGATATTTGGCGGCAAGACTTAGATAAGATGGTGGTAGCTAGCCAGAAATAATCGTCACAATCTCAAGACTAGAGCAATCAGTAAATAAATGATAGTAAGTAAATTTCGAAAAACTCTTTGTACTTTGAACGTCCCCGGATTCGAACCCAGCATCTGAAGTATTCTGCTAAACAGAGAATAAATACATGAATAATATTTTATTTTATAATTTCCCACAAACTATGTCTTAAGTATGTGAATGTATAAGTTATGTATGACAAGTGTGTGGAGAAAAAATAAACAAATTGATTGATTGATTGATTGACTGTAAAACAATAAAGACATTTATGTCGTAATAGAAATCGCATTTGGTTATAATATATATAAAAAATACATTTTGAAACGGGTCGTTCCTTTCCCTCTAATATGGTTGATAGAAGCGACGGCTGACTCCCGCGTTATACTCGTGACCGGGTGCTGCCTGTGTGAACTGGCCTACTCTTGTCGATGACATTCAATGATTTTTATGTATAACTTTTCGTGTCCTATTGTTTTCATGTTCTAATGACATAATCTGGTTTATTTCAAGGATTTTGATTTGACGTTATTAACTAATTATTGTTTATTTCTTGATTTTTCACAAATGACATTATATTATTATTATTTTTTGACTATCAGAAAGAGTGTAATTTGCACCTATTGTGAATAAATACTTTGAATCTTAAAAATCTTGAGCGTTCAGGGGTTTTAATTAAATTATTTCTTGGGTAGTTAAACACAGAACATTTAAATGCCTCCGTCGCGTAATGTTTGAGTCCATTAGCTTCACACTAAGAGGTCGCGGGTTCGATTTCCGGCGGAGTTTAACTTTGTAAGACTCGGTTAGGTTGAAGGAAGGGCATTTTTTACGCCCGCCTGGATAGCACCACCATCTTACCTAAGTCTTGTCGCTAAACATCAATGTTGACGGAATTAATGTGTTCCGGTTTTAATATAAAATTCCCAATTCCCATGGCGTTGGGGAATCTTGGCAAACCCGCTTCTATCTTCGTCATCATTGTCACTTAGAGGTGAGATGGATAAAAAAAACTAAATAAGTGTTTTATATTTTCGTTAAAAAATCGTTAGGAGATAATACATTATGTTATGTAATAATAAAGGAATTAATTAAAAATTAAAAACCCGACTGGATAAAAACTTAACTTCTCTTTATTTGGCCAATCGGGAAAAATGTATTTACAATAAGAGCTTACAGTTTCCCCAAGACGCTCTATTGTTAATATTTACAATTACAATTACAAATATTTACAATTACAAATTATTGTTGTAATAAATAGATAGATATAGATGTATCCTATGTCACTCATGGGATCAATTCGAAATCAAGGCGAATCTAACGACACCTCGCACTTCAAAATCCATTGAGCCGTGTAAGCCGTGCCAAATAAATATACATGCATACACTCGAAAAATATAACAGAACATATTTTTTGAGAGGGACTCCTACTTATGCCATGCAGGTCCGGTCAGAGCATTTCGACGCATGCTGCCAGAAACGCAAATTACCTTATACGCGTATCACCCTTCATTCGTGAAGTACCTTATACGCAATATACCCGATACGCAAATGACCTTAACTTCATTCACGAAAGACGCGTTACACAAATGACCTTAACTTCAATCGCGAAAGACCCGTTACGCAAATGATCTTAACTTCATTCGCGAAAGACCCGTTACGCAAATGACCTTAACTTCATTCGCGAAAGACCCGTTACGCAAATGACCAGAGGTTTTGGTTGCTGGTTTATTGTTTGTTTGTTTAGTAAACTCTTTATTGAATTAAAAAACAAATAAGTTTACAAAAGAATAATAGTAAGTATAACAATGGCGGACTTTTCCCTTAAGGCTTTAAAACGCCTCAATCCGAGCAGGTTGATACGTGTTTAAATAATATCGAACGTAAGTCTATTCATTTTAAGTTCAAATCAATGCGGGCTTCAACGCGGCTGTTACGTTGAAACCAAACGCCCAATTCTCGATTTAAAAAAAATGTATTCAATTAAAATAAAAGATCTTAAAGTCACCGATTTTTGTGTGTTGGTTTCATTCAATATTAACTATTTGGTTTCGAGAAATTTTGTAAATAGTTCCGAAAACACAGTACAGTATTTTTTTTACATCAAAAGTGGTAATATCTTTAAAATTCTATTCAATTAAATCGAATTATTATTACTTTTAGCAATTTAGTCTATAGTGATAACTATACATAGTCTTTCAATAATTTGAATTGAATATTGTCATTTGACCTATCTTAAGGCCTTAATACTGTTTCTTGGTCAATTGGTATATAAGATGTCAATAATTATTTATTTATTTATATTTTAAGTCACCCTCGTTGTTTTTTTTTTTGCGAATATATTCATTGTACATATTTTTGAAGTGAAAACTTCTTTAGGCGCGTTGGGCACCTTACCAGGAACACTCGCAGGGTAAAAATTTATAAAACTGTAAAAAGTTTTCACTTCTGTCAGCCCTCCTGGAGTTGTTAGGTTATTTATTATAATATGTTAAGGTACATAGCCCAACCGAACATTAAAATAACTATCTAACAATGTAAGCGTACCTGCCCCATATTCCTAAGATTATAGTAAACAATATATAATGCACTTTGTGTATAAGCTGGATGAGTTTCACTAGGTAAGGATAAGCTGAAAGCTAAACCTAAGCATTGAAATGTACTCCTTAAGAATTACCAATGAGGGTTGAAATTAAATAAGCGTTAGAAAGCTGAAGAAAATTTACATATCGTAAATGTAATATTTAGCTCTCAACTTGCTAATTAGAGCAGCCTTTTAGTAGAGCCAGCAAAAAAATCTAAATGGTAAAAGTTTCAAAAAAATATTTTTTTAATATATTGATAATCAGTAGATAAACTCTATTGTTTTCTTTCCACTTATAAGTAACTAGTATTTTTCCCGTGGCTTTGCCCATGTGGACATCGTTTATATGACTGTCTTCGAGGGTGCGTGGTGCGCTTTCCGAGCAAGAAAATTAGTTTTTTCATATCCCTCGGGAACTCTTTCGGGCTATGTTAAGTCTAGTCTACGCTATTTCACACCCTCTTATCTATTTCTGTGTAAACAATCACATCAATCAGTTTTGCTGTGTTATCTGTTGCCTACGTGCGCGAGCGTAGATAACATTTTTCCTAAGATCCTTAGGGAACTATGTCGGGTTTTGCTAATTAGAAGTCTATATCACTTCCTACCCTCTCAATCATCTCTGCGCCAAAAATGACGACAATCAATTGTTTCGTTTCAAAGTAAAATTAATCAACCTAAACAGAGATTTTCAGTTCCCTCAGGAATTTTATCGGACTGTGTTATTTTCTAGGGATAAAAATAGCCTATATTATGTTACTTCAAACATTCTCAATTATAAAGTGTGAAAAATGACGTTGATTATTGATACGTGAAAGAAGGACAAATACACTTTGACATTTATAATATTAAAATCATGATGACCTGGTGAAGATCGCGGGAAGCCGCTGGATGCGGGCAGCGCAGAACCGGTCGTCGTTAAAATCCTTGGGGGAGTCCTCTGTTCAGCAGTGGACGTCCCTCGACTGATACTTTTCATGCATTTGTAAAATACTTTATAGAATTTGTTATTTTCAAGTAATAAAGTACCTACATGCTTACTATCATCATCATCATCAGCATATCAGCCGAAAGACGTCCACTGCTGGACAAAGGCCTCCCCCAAAGATTTCCACGACGACCGTTCCTGCGCTGCCCCATGTCCTAATCATCGACTTGGTGATGCTTACTATGCTATAACAATATATGATTTTTTTAACTTACAATTGTTAAGCCCTTGGCATCATCTCACCTGATGGTAAATGACGATGATACCGAAGATAAAAGCGGGCTTTTCAAGATTCCCCAACGCAATGGAGAACTGGCTATCATTTATAATCATTATCTATGATTTATTTCCTGTAGTCTGCGTTAGGAAACCTGCACACGCCTGCGAAGAAACTCGAAGGTTGTGTGTAAAGTCGACCAACCCGCACTGGGCCCACGTGGCCCGATCGCATTAATTCAGGATAGGCTCGAGCCCCGTAATCGTAATCTGCGTTAATTTAAAGAAATTAATTATTTTCTTTTGCCTGTTTTTGCACACCATACACTGTTATCGAGGTAAGGAAGAAGATCCTTTCCCTCGGTGAGTCCGCGTTCCTGCTTTAATTAGTTGCAAGTTGCTGTTATTGTTATGGTAACTATAAAATTACTCAACATTATGCTGCAAAAATTTACACCAGTTATCCATTTTATGAAGCGTCGATGGCTCAACCGGTAACGACTCGGTCCTCCTAACCAGAGGTACCGAGTTCAAATCCGGACGACCAATGTACCAATGAGTTTTTCGAAACTTACGTACATATTACTCACCGATTGCTTTAACAGTGAAAGAAAACATCGTGAGGAAACCTGCACACACTTGCGAAGAAACTCGAAGGTTGTGTGTGAAGTCGACCAACCCGCACTGGGCCCGTGTGGTCGACTAAGGCCCGATCGCTCTAATTCAGGGTAGGCTCGAGCCCCTTGGTAGTGACGTATATGAGCTGATATGATGATCCATTTTATAGCATCTTTTTTTTTCTATGTCTTTTGGTGTCTTCGTCAAATATTTCTTTTTTCACTCTACTGCGGCGAAGCCCAAAAAGAAGGTAATGTGTTTGAACTTTTATGCTAGTTTTTTGCTTTACAGTTTAGTTTTTTTTTGTATCGCAGTCGGGTTTTTTTATTATTATTTGATTCTACGAGAAAACTAGAGCGACAGTGTAAAGGACGTGTTATTTTTCATTATAATAATGTAATGGTAATTGTAAAAAATAGTCACGTAAAGTTAAATTCCAAGATTATTTTGATTTCTTAAAAAAAACATACTAATAGGGATGACGACAGCATCAGAAATGAATTATGAACTCTTGATCACTAAATTGCCCTCCTACTTAAACTTCGGAAAACCTTACTCCTTTTGTTTTCCATCAAGTCTTCGATTTTTAATTCACCGAAATCACAAAATGAGTACTTAAATGACGCTGCTAAACTATGACGTCATGCCTAGGTGTTTCAAAAATTTTTAGAACAAAATTACGTTTTTGACAGTTGATAAAAAGTAACTCAGATGACTAGCTTTCGTCATCCCTATTATTACTAAACCTACCACTACAATACATCGGTCCAACACGTACACGAACCTACATGGTGTATTTTTTGTCGTTGGCAACCAACGTTCGCCACCGTTGTTGGCCGGCAAGCCAACCCGTGTCGACCTTTCGTGGATACATTAAGGCGGTAATATTACAGATTTTCGTTTTTTTGTCGTCTATTGCTCCTAAACGATAGAAAACCCAAAGTTTTAAAAAATACCCTTATTGTTGGTGATGTTCCTTGAAGAAACACGATTTAGCAGTTTTGGCTCGATAGAAAAAATCCCAAAAATAGGTTTACACCGTTACTTTCAACTCTAGTTATGACTAATATTTTGAAATATATATTTAAAAAAATTAACAATATACGTTATGACAACACTAAGTAAGTAATTTTATTATTTTTTATAATTTCATTGTAGTTTTTGATTAAAACGAAAATCCATTGAAAAAGTGTGGTTATTTTCTTTACTCTTTACACGTAAAAAAAAGACAGAGACAGCTGTTCCAATCAATACTTCGTCATAAAGGAAAGTGGGAATAATCCACCAAAAGCGTTCAACTTTGGCCTTTTATTAAATTCATAATTGGTGAGCCATTGGCATCATCTCGCCTGATGGGGTAAGTGACGATGATGCCGAAGATGGAAGCGGACTTACCAAGATTCCCCAACGCAATGAGGAACTGGTTATCTTATCTTCAAGCCGGAACACATCAATGTTAACAACATTGTTTAGCGGCAAGACTTAGATAAGATGGTAGTAGCTAGCCAGGCGGGCTCAGAAAACACCCTTCCACCATCAAACCGTGTCTTACAAAGTTAGACTACGCCGGGAATCGAACACGCGACCTCCTGATGTGAAGCTAATAACGCCACGGAGGTGGTTGAAAAGGAATCTTTTAAAAGATGTAACAAAATTAAAGTAGGACCCGTTAACTGGGGCTTCTACACATCATACTGAATCACTTTCTTTAAGGAACCCACAGTCAATTCTTCAAAAAATATATTTACATAAATATGAATAAAATTGGTCAATCAGCTGATCGATATTTTTTTGCGACTTGCATTAGGGTCTCTTTGGAAAAGGTGTTCAATATCATGAGTTCATGAGCTCCAGTTTTTATTACCGAGCTCCACACTGATTTTGATACAACTATATAAATAAACTAGAAAGTGCTCTGTAGTCTTTGTTATTTTATGTTTTTTTATCCAAAATGGCAGTCGTTTTGAATAGCCCAATAAAAAATAGAAAATTTTTGAATTTACGCAAATTTTGTACGGCGGCCATCTTGAAAAAAGGTAGAAAAAAAAATCATCTCTGAATTCGACATCAGCAACAAATAAAACTACCTAACAAATTTCAGCCAAAATCTGAATTGTAAAAAAAACGGATGCGATAGTACCTATCGACATTTATATTCGAAATCACCAATGCAGAAAGAGTAATATACGCTAACGTGCAAGCCTAATTTTATTCAAACCAGTGACTTATATATTACTGGCGTAAGGACCCGGCCAACGCAGGCGATTAATGGTCCCAGCGAATTGGTGCGAAAATCGAAAGTTTCGCACACTCGCGATTCAGTCGTCTGCGGGAAATTGTACAGTGCGGTGGAAAGATATTCCATATAAAAATGCCTTATTGTGTTGTTAGAGGCTGTAAAAATCATGAAAGAAAGGCTAAAAAGAAACATGGGATGTTGTATCATCGTTAACCTTACATTGTATTTATTCTTGTAAACAAATTAAATAAACGAATTTTAAAGCGACAATTCTACCAAGGTTCTTTTAACGCGGCACTGACGTCAACTCTCGCCCACGCTAGTTCGTACGAACTATGTTAGATGGCGCTACTTTTTGCTTGTATCAAGAAAATCTAAGTCAAATATGGTGACGGGCGGATCCTTCTATTCAAATCTGTGATTCAAACACATCTTTTGTCGCGAACACGATGGATTTAACATCTTGTCGCGAATGAACTTCATAAAGATGACCTAACTTAAATTGATTAGTCTATGACGAATCGGTAAACAGCAAAGAGTTTTTATCCTCTTAGTCATTTCACTCGTTTTATATAGGAGCGCCGGGCTCATAACTCATTTCATTTCGATTTCGCGTGTGCTTCGATCAACATCTCTTCGAGCCAACCACGAGGATGGAAGAAGACCTGGACCAGCTGCCGCTGCTGCCGAGCCAAAGGACCCAAGTTGAGTATCATAGTTGATTTCATATCTTGTCGAAATCTCTCTTTGCTTCTAACTTGCTCATGTAACTATATCCGATGTAATCTTGATATTTACACAATGCCTGGTGCCGGTATCAGCCTGAAGGCTCCACAATCACCAAACCCCATCGACCTTGCACCATATTTCCACGATACATCATACACGCCTACACAGCTCGCACATAACCTATAATCATCGTGTCCTTTGACACATTGCTTTCCTAACACAGCTAGGTGGAGAGATGACAATTGGACGACGTGGTGCTGACGTGGCGAGCGCGCTGCAGATCCTGTTGAGTACACGGAACGGACAGGAACCCAATCACCTTGGATGAACCTGAGACTGTTTATGGATACGGAAGACGACATACTCGAGTATGATCTGTAAGTTACGGGAAGCCGCAGATCTTTCTGGAGAGCCGACTACCTAGATGTGGATCAATCGACGTGTGAGAATAGCGTGGTACCCGCTGATACTTCTGTGAACGTGGATAGCCAGATGTCGCCTGGCAATGGGGAAATTAAACCTCTCCCCCGACGAGGGACATGGGGATGTGTTTCTCCTCCAACGTGGGACATGGGGAACGCTACCTACTCCCCCAACAGTCCCCAACGACTCGCCAGCCCGGACGCGGGTGGGACGAGGGGACGGATAGCCAGATGTCGCCTGGCAATGGGGAAATTAAACCTCTCCCCCGACGAGGGACATGGGGATGTGTTTCTCCTCCAACGTGGGACATGGGGAACGCTACCTACTCCCCCAACAGTCCCCAACGACTCGCCAGCCCGGACGCGGGTGGGACGAGGGGACGAGGAGAGTGGCTCCTCCAACGTGGGACATGGCAACGGTCCCTGACGACTCGCGGCCCAGGCATGGGGAAGACGAGGGGACGAGGAGAATGGCTCCTCCAACGTGGGACATGGCAACAGTCCCCAATGACTCGCCAGCCCGGACGCGGGTGGGACGAGGGGGCGAGGAGAGTGGCTCCTCCGACGTAGGACGTGGCAACGTGATCCCCTTCCCTTACCTTCCTTACCCCCGACCTATTAATGATTTATTTCTTTCAGCACTGTTGTTTGACGTGTGATTAACCATTGCCTTATTCATGCTACTGTGCTCATGTATTATGTGATATTCATTTGTATACACACCTGACATCAAACACACACTCATAGAAAGGCGCCTCATGCAACACTGATTGCTTATTTCATGTGCATCCTCATCCCGTAATTTAGCCATGGACGGCATGTCCATCCCAAGGTAGAACCCCACTCCTCACGACAGATTATGGGATCCGCTATCATACTCATGCCAGTTTAATTACAGGAGTTGGACGAACACCTGGCAGCACGGGTAGTCGGGTGTACCCTGCGATGGTGAAGGACATGAATTGTTGTGCAGTACAGCGAGTCACACGTGAGTTTAATCCAATGACTTATATATTACTGGCGTAAGGACCCGGCCAACGCGCGCGACTAATGGGCCCAGCGAATTGGTGCGAAAATCGAAAGTTTCGCACACTCGCGACTCAGTTGTCTGCGGGACATTGTTCAGTGCGGTGGAAAAATATTCCATATAAAAATGCCTTATTGTGTTGTTAGAGGCCGTAAATATCATAAAAGAAAGGCTAAAAAGAAACATGGGATGTCGTATCATCGATAAGTAACCCTACATTGTATTTTTTCTTGTAAACAAATTAAAAAAAACGAATTTTTAAAGCGACAATTCTATCAAGGTTCTTTTAACTCGGCACGTCAGTCAACTCTCGCCCACGCTAGTTCGTACGAGTTATGTTAGATGGCGCTACTTTTTGCATGTATGAAGAAAATCTGACTAACATATGGAGACGGGCGGATCCTTCTGTTCAAATCTGTGGTTAAATCATAAGTGCGTACGTGACAATCGCGGCGTAGATACTGATATATACAACGCTCCACGACATGATGGAGGCACAGCTGAGGATCCGAGGATCCAATAGAACCCACTAAAGCGAAGCAGTTTAAGTAAATTAATCGCCGAGCAAACACAGGAAGGATAAGAATATTAGTCTGGTTCGAGACCAGCTACACAAATTTGGACTCACATGTACTAGTCTGGTTCAAACCCAGCTATAACACCTTTCTATGGTACTGCAAAGGAGCTGCAAGGCATATACATACTTCCTCTTATGATTAAGAAATTTATTTTATATCCAATTTATATCTAGAATAAGAAAACATCAATTTAATGAAAGTAATGGTGTTTTATTACATTTATTTATAAAACTTTTATAAATGAAGCCTTGTCTTCATATTCAAACTGCAAAGCGTTTATCGTTTAGTTACACAAGAGTGTATAGAACCTGTGTACATACCTATACTTTAATATTTATAAGCCTGATTTAATTCTACCCAGTTGAACTCTTTCAGTTCCCTATTTATATCTTCCCTTTGGATTGAATCCCTTGAACTGGAATCAAAGTAAACCCAACATTACATATTAATACCCATTACTAGACAATTTATTTATTGTTGATTTGAAAGAATTTCAAAAAAATATACTTAAAGTAATATATAAGTCACTGACTTAAAATTAATAAGTTCAATTTGATAATGTATGGATGGTAGCGCCATCCATTAGTGAGTAGTAGAACTAAATTTCTAGTAATCACTTTAATCAATTTGATTCTAATTAGAACTCGTTATTTACGAGGCTTTATAACCCTCATTGATTTCTGGTGCTTGAACAATAATATTGTAGTCCATTAGGTAAAATCAAAACTATTCTTCATGCCTTAGAAGCAATAAAACAAACTTGAGTGAAATAATGATCTCATCTCCAATTTAAAATTTTTACTGAGTTCTAAATCAAACATAGAAGTTTGACTTTTTTATTTGTCCTCCACAGAATTAATAATTTATCCGTTTTCGAGTTAAGTAATAAATGAAATTTCAGATGAATAGAATTTAATCCAGTTCACTTAGCTGGTGAGTTGAAATTCAGATTGGATAGTTTTAAACATAATTTCTGTACAACTTTACAAATAGTAAGCTTCAGTGAGATCCCTTAACCTTCAACTGGTGACGTGAATGTGAGTCACAGTATCGGAGAGGTGACGTCATTATTACGTATCAATTAAAAGCCATAAATACATAAAAAAACTGTAGATTAAGTGTAAGGGAAATAAAATAGATGATGTTATGTAAATGTAGGTTAGTTTGTTTCTAAAATAAAACACACTTTTGACATATTAAACGTAAACTTAACTTTATTCATACACTTGAACTTAATACTGAATTTTGGTCTGTGTTTTGGTAGACATGAGATCTATTGACATAAAATTAATGAAACTGAAAAGAAAAATAACAACCAGCCTTATTTTCTCATTAAGACTTGGGTAATTAATAAAAAAAAATCAATTTTAAAGAAAGGTAATGTGTTTGATTTTTTCTGCTAGTTTTTTGCTTTACAGTTTAGTTTTTTTTTATCGCAGTCGGGGTTTTTTTTATTATTTTTTGATTGTACGAGAAAACTAGAGCGACAGTGTAAAGGGCGTGTTATTTTTCATTATAATAATGTAATGGTAATTGTAAAAAATACTCGCGTAAAGGCAAAATCCACGAGTATTTTGATTTCTTAAAAAAACATACTAATAGGGATCACGACAGCATCAGAAATGTATTATGAACTCTTGATCACTAAATTGCCCTACTTAAACTACGGAAAACCTTACTCGTTTTGTTTTCCATCAGGTCTTCGATTTTTAATTCATCAAAATCACAAATGAGTACTTAAATGACGTACGCTGCTAAACTATGACGTCACGCCTAGGTGTTTCAAAAACTTTTAGAACAAAATGTCGGTTTTGACAGATGATAAAAAGTAACTCAGATGACTAGAATTCGTCATCCCTATTGTTACTAAACCTACCACTACAATACGTCGGTCAAACACGTACACGTACCTACATGGTGTATTTTTTGTCGTTGGCAACCAACGTTGTTGGCCGGCAAGCCGACCCGTATCGACCTTTCGTGGATACATTAAGGCGTTAATATTACAGATTTTCGTTTTTTTGTCGTCTATTGCTCCTAAACGATAGAAAACCCAGGGTTGAAAAAAATACCCTTATTGTTGGTGATGTTCCTTGAAGAAACACGATTGAGCAGTTTTGGCTCGATAGAAAAAATCCCAAAGATAGGTTTACACCGTTACTTTCAACTGTAGTCATGACTAATATTTTGAAATATATATAAAAAAAATTAACAATATACGTTATGATAACACAAAGTAAGTAATGTTATTATTTTTTATACTTTCATTGTAGTTTTTGATTAAAACGAAAATCCATTGAAGGAAAGTGGGAATAATCCACCAAAAGCGTTCAAATTTGGCCTTTTATTAAATTCATTTGGTAAGCCCTTGGCATCATCTCGCCTGATGGTAAGTGACGATGATGCCGAAGATGGAAGCGGACTTGCCAAGATTCCCCAACGCAATGGGGAACTGGTTATCTTATCTTCAAGCCGGAACACCTCAATGTTAACAACATTGTTTAGCGGCAAGACTTAGATAAGATGGTAGTAGCTAGCCAGGCGGGCTCAGAACACACCCTTCCACCATCAAACCGTGTCTTACAAAGTTAAACTCCGCCGGGAATCGAACACGCGACCTCCTGATGTGAAGCTAATAACGCCACGGAGGTGGTTAAAAAGGAATCTTAGAAAAGATGTAACAAAATTAAAGTAGGACCCGTTAACTGGGGCTTTTACACATCATACTGAATCACTTTCTTTAAGGAACCCACAGTCAATTCTTCAAAAAATATATTTACACAAATATGAATAAAATTGGTCAATCAGCTGATCGATATTTTTTTGCGACTTGCATTAGGGTCTCTATGGAAAAGGTGTTCAATATCATGAGTTCACGAGCTCGTTTTTATTACCGAGCTCCACACCGATTTTGTTAGACCTATATAAATAATAAAAAAGCGTCGGTGGCTCAACCGGTAACGACTCGGTACATCTAACCAGAGGTACCGGGTTCAAATCTGGACGGCCAATGTACCAATGAGTTTTTCAAAAACTTACGTACATACTTACCGATTGCTTTAACGGTGATGGAAAACATCGTGAGGAAACCTGCACACGCCTGCGAAGAAACTCGAAGGTTGTGTGTGAAGTCGACCAACCCGCACTGTGCCTGCGTGGTCGACTAAGGCCTAATCGCCCTGATTCAGGGTAGGCTCGAGCCCCTCGGTGGGGACGTATATGAGCTGTAATGATGATATAAATAAACTAGAGAGTGCTCTGTAGTCTGTGCTTTGTTATTTTATGTTTTTTTATCCAAAATGGCGGTCTTTTTGAATAGCCCAATGAAAAATAGAAAATGTTTGAATTTACGCAAATTTTGTACGGCGGCATCCAGATGGATTGAAAAAAGGCAGAAAAAAATTTCATCTCCGAATTTGACATCAGCAAAAAATAAAACTACCAAACAAATTTCAGCCAAAATCTGAATTATATAAAAAAACAGCTGCGATAGTACCTATCGACATTTATATTCGAAATCACCAATGCAGAAAGTATAATATACGCTAACGTGCAAGCCTAATTTTATTCAAACACATCTTTTGACCAGCGTTGGCACGTTGAGCTGGTGAATCTGTATCCCTACAGAGTTGCAGCAGTTAGCATCATCTAGGCCGAAAGACTTCCACTGCTGGAGAAAGGCCACCCCTAAGGATTTCTACAACGACCAGTCTGATACTTCCCGCATCCACCCGCTTTCCACGAGCTTCAACATCACATTTAAAATCACAACCCTCAAGTAGTATGGTGTTCGTGTTGACGTCTTTCTTTGACGGTTTTCTAGCATGATGATTTATTTTCTGTGATGATCTGGATTAGTTAATCATTATATCAGCTTATGATCAACTAATCCCCTAAGTCGTCATATAAGTGGTCGTCTAAGGCCCGAACGCCCTACTTCAGGGTATGCTCGAGTCTGTCGGTGGGTCGTCTATGATGATATCAGCTGAAGGACGTCCACTGCTGGACAAAGGCCTTTCCATAGAATATCCACAACGGCCTGTCCTGCGCCGCCCGCACCCAGCGGCTTCCCGCGACCTTCACCAGGTCCTCGGTCCACCAAGTGGGAAGCCTTTCGACGCTACTTTTTCCTGATGCGTGGTTGCTACTCGAAACTCTACTGCTCCAGTGGCCATCTGTTCATTAGGTACGCCTTTAGAACTACCAAGTTCCGAGGTGGGTAGCTATAGATATAATTTCATCCCTGGAGAAGTTGGTCCGTTGTCCCTTGGTCCTTTTGTGCCCAAGCTTAATGATGTTTACAATGCCGTTGATTATAATAGGGTGCTCACTAATTAGACGGAGGATAGTCAGACAAAGACATTGGGTGAGCCACGTTTCAGTAAATTCATTATGTACCTGTTTCGTAGTTTGCAAGGATTTGATGACGTTACTGGATACGTGAGAGTTCTGAAAAAACAAGTAATTTTATTAGGGATGGGCCGCAATTCGTTTCACTGTCGATTCAACCGAATTTCGGCATTCTGTCGACATTCGGTTCAAATGCCGAACATTCGGTAAAAGAAAATAAGTACTTAGTGAAAATTCTGAATTATTTTGCCTCAAATAATAAAACAATCACTTCATAATCATAGTCATTTATTTATTGCCTGTATTTTTTTATATTTGTTCAATAATTACAATAATTTTGTAGTTATAGGCCGCTATAAGAAATACATAAATAATACATAAATGCTTTATGTTGCCGAACAGAACAATATATCTGTGAAAATAGGGATGACGAATGTTAGTCATCTGAGTTACTTTTTATCATTTAATTTTATCGAAAATAAATATATACCTGTATGGGATAAGTCCGTTTTTGTTTATGTGATTTCTATTCTGTACCGGGTAGTATGGGTAAAGTATGGGTTACTTGTATATTTGTTGTACAATAAAGAATTCACAAACAAACAAATAACTATTAAGTACACAAATTAAAAAATAAAAATAGGTGAGTTTGTTCATCTAATAATTTTGTTTAACCTTCAACTGGTGACGTACCGTCAATTTGACGTCGCAACGACAAAAACACTGTATTTCCTACGATCGTAGTGTATTTCTCAGAAACGGCTTGCTCCCCGCGACCGCGCCCCCTAGTAGCTGCCAAGTAGCTGCCTCGTGTGCAGTTTGGCGTCGGCCGATACACAGAACGGACGTCGCACGCGCACAGTTTAGGTATTAGATGGTACCCGACGTCATTTTGACGTTACGTCACCTTTAGTATTATGTTTTATTTGTGAGCTGTTGTTGTAAAATTTCATTCAAAATGAATCAAATTATTTTTTGTGTGTAACCAATATGCAAAAATTGATTTTTTTTATTAATTACCTAAGTCTTAATGAGAAAATAAGGCTGGTTGTTATTTTTCTTTTCAGTTTCATTAATTTTATGTCAATAGATCTCATGTCTACCAAAACACAGACCAAAATTCAGTATTAAGTTCAAGTGTATGAATAAAGTTAAGTTTACGTTTAATATGTCAAAAGTGTGTTTTATTTTAGAAACAAACTAACCTACATTTACATAACTTCATCTATTTTATTTCCCTTACACTTAATCTACAGTATTTATGGCTTTTTATTGATACGTCATAATGACGTCACCTCTCCAATACTGTGACTCACATTCACGTCACCAGTTGAAGGTTGAGGCACTAAGATGGGTCAAATGGCGAATAATATTTGACGCTCATGCAACTTTAAGTTGTTTTTGACTGCACCTCCTGGTCTATAAGATCTACAGTTTTAAAATTTTGTACTTAGGTTCATTTTATATTATGTAACGCAAGATAAAAATTGGAGTCCTTTTGTCAAACAAATTTTTTTCAGGCGTGCCTCTCATACCTATAATTACAAGCGGGACGAAAAAAAATTATATCCTGAGTGTTTCTATTGGTCAAATGACAATATTCAATTCAAATGATTTAAAGACAGTGTAAAGCTATCACCATGAAAAAAATATATAATATACTTATAGTAATAATAAATCGATTTAGTTGAATACAAATTTTAAAAATATTATCACTATTGATCTAAAAAAAAATATACTTTAGAACTTATTTGAAATTGATGAAAAGTAATAAAAACATGGAGAACTGGGTGTTCGGTTTCAACGTAACAGCCGCGTTGAAGCCCGCATTGATTTGTACTTGAAATGAATAGAATTACGTTCGGTAGGTATTGAAACACGGATCAACTTGCTCGGATTAAGGCATCTTAGCGCCTTAAACTAAATCAAAACTAATTATCACTTAATACCTTTTTTATTATTTAAAACCTCAGTGCCTCAGAATTTTGCTATTTCTAAATGTTTTAAATTTGTCATCCGTCCGTCCGTCCGTCTGTCCGTATTTCGCAGTCAATTTCGGGTGCCACTGTTAGACCTACAGTAATTAAATTTTTGTTAACTTATGACCAGAAATATAAGAAGAAGTCAAAATGTAAGAGAGGTTAAAAAAGTAGGGTATCGTTGAATAGGTCTTGTAAATAAAATTAAAAGTTTCTTAAAACATATTTTTTTTGTAGCAGCGTTTTAAAAATATATATTCAGTTCCAAAGTCTCCCTCTAAACCCTTTTAACTTTTTAACTATATACTTAGCACTTAAAATTCTTAAAAGATATACAGGTTGTAGACCTTACTAAAATGAGTTTATAAACATTATTTGGATTTAAATAAAAAAATATTTAACAATAATTTCATAGGTTTATTTCATTATCCTGAACTAAAAATTGAAAAATAAATATATTAAAAAACTAATAAAACACGCTTTTAAAGCACTTCAAACTAAAAAGTGAAAAATAGTTCTTAATATAAGCTGAAAACAATAAATAAAAAAACTGCTAAAAAAATTTGTACATTTATCAAGAATCGGTGACAATACAATAATTTCATAAGTTTATCGCATTATCCTGAACTAAAAATTAAAAAATAAATATAGTTTAAAAAACTAAAAACACGCTTTTATAGCACATCAAATTAAAAAGTGAAAAATAATTCTGAATATAAGCGGAAAACAATAATGAACGAAAAATACTAGTATTATTGTGAAAAAAGCGTGGGGCGCTTTTTGCCGTATTTTTTGTATATCGAGCAACCCACGCTTTCGTTCAATTATTGTTTCCAGCATATATTAAGAATTATTTTTCAATTTTTAGTTTTTGTTTTTTTAAACTATATAAAGGGTTTTCCAATAAGAGGTGTTATTTTGAATAGCCCACTATTCCGGTAGATGTCACTTTTGAAGCTGTCATTTTTTGAGATTTGACAAGTAGAAATTACGCCATTAATAAAAATGGAACAATACACGCTTCAACAACGCACTGAAATTATTAAAATTCACTATAAAAATGGTGAAAATTTGGCAGAGACGGTTCGTAAAACTCGAACATTTTTGGGTTGTCGTGAAGCACCTTGTCGGACCGCAATACAGAAATTGGTGGAAAAATTCGAGCTGTTGGGACAAGTTAGTGATGTGAAGAAAAAACCCGTGCACGTCTCTCAAGAACAGCTGAGAATATTGCTGCTGTAGCCGAAAGTGTTAAGAAAACCCAGGTTCTTTGGAATTAGGCATTCCACAAACGTCATTACACCATATTTTGCATAAAGATTTGGGTCTTAAGGCTTATAAAGTTCAGTTTACACAAGAACTTAAGCCGGCCGATCATCAACAACGTCGTGTCTTTGCTGATTGCGTCGTTGAAATGCATGAAAATGATCCGGAATTCCATCGAAAAATCATCGTGAGTGATGAAGCCCATTTCCACCTCGGTGGCTTAATCAACAAGCAAAATTGTCGCACCTGGGGCTCGGAAAACCCAAGAGTTATTGTTGAAAAGCCTCTCTATCCTCAACGTGTGACTGTTTGGTGCGGTTTATGGTCCGGCGGAGTCATTTGACCTTACTTTTTCGAAATTGAGGCTGGAGCAACACTGTGAATGAATTGCGCTATCGAGAGATGATTAATGATTTTTTATAGCCGGAATTAGATGGTATTGATCTGAACAACGTTTACTTTCAACAAGACGGCGCTACGTGCCACGAAAGCAACGAAACCATTGATCTTTTGCGGGAAAAGTTTCCGGACCGTGTTATCTCTCGAAGAGGTGATGACAATTGGCCACCGAGATCTTGTGATTTAACACCTTGCGACTTCTTCCTTTGGGGCCACGTGAAAGAGAAGGTCTACGCCAACAGCCCAGCGTCGATCCAAGACCTCAAAGATGGAATTCGTGAGGTTATCGAGGACATACGGCAGCCACTTTGCGATTTGGTTATGGAAAATTTCATGAAAAGGATATGGTCCTTTATGCGTGGTCGTGGTGGTCATTTGCCTGATGTTATTTTCCACTATTAACGGCATACCTTCTTCTTTATAATTAAATAAACATCATTTATATTAAAAAAGTGCATTTTTCTTTGAATTTCAAAATAACACCTCTTAATGGAAAACCCTTTATTTTTTATTCTATATTTATATTACCTGCTAATAAATAAAACACTAAATAAATGCATCAGTGCGTACTACTTACCGCACCATCTGTCGGATTTAAGTTGAACTCCAGTTTCTTTACGGGGCAAACTGCTTTCACTGGCCGCTTCTTATCCAGTTAAGTGAGTAGTTCAAATAATACCTGATAGATGGCGCGATGCGATGAAAGTTTAGATGGCTGAATAGTACAAAATATTATGTTACCTTACAGAGATGGCGCTTACGCATAAGTGCTGCTGTCTGTTCCACAATGATTGAATTAATAAAGTCCAAAATGGTGCAGAGGAAGTTTAGTATCGTGCTTAAGAAGTAACAAGTACAACAATTATTTTGTAGAGGGCACTATTTTTTTCGCAGCAGTACCCATAAAGTAACTTATACAATAATTTATACACAAGTTAACTTTGTTTAAGACTCTTACCTTCATTCGAAGATACTTGGAAATCTTGAGATTTTTTTAAATAAACAATGTTATATGATTAAAAGCCGAATTAAACGCCTGGTTTAACAGTGAAACAAAAAACTTACATCAATACAAAAAGAAATTGTTTATTAAACAGTAAAAATATTTAGTTGAGAGTTTAAGAAAAAAAAAACCGGACAAGTGCGAGTCGGACTCGCCCACCGAGGGTTCCGTACAAATTTGTAGGTACATTATAAATCATAACAGTGTAACTGTTAGATACTACATAAGCCAAAATTATTACCTACCTATACGTATAAAAAACCGGTCAAGTACGAGTCGTACGCGCGCAAGAAGGGTTCCCTACCATTATATTTTTTAAATCACGTTTCTTGTATGGAAACCCCCTTAAATATTAATTTTATTTAATTAATTAATTTATTTTTAAAGTGAATAATACAACTGAATATTCTGTGAATATTTCAAGTGTCTACCTGTTGCCGTTATAAATTATCAAGCAAAAAAAATCACGTTTGTTGTATGGAAGCCTCCCTTGAAAATTTGTTTTATTTTAATTTTTATATTTATTTTTAAAGTGAATATATGACTGAATATTCTGTGAATATTTCAAGCGTCTACCTGCTGCCGTTATAAAAATTGAGCAAAAACGAGCAAAAAAATCACGTTCGCTGTATGGAGACTCCCCTTATTTTTTCAATTTTTCTAATTTTTAGTATTTGCTGTTATAGCGGCAACATGGTTCATGAAATATAGCCTGGTGACAGACGGACGTACGGACGGATAGACAGACAGACAGACGGACAGCAAAGTCTCAGTAATAGGGTCCCGTTTTTACCCTTTGGGTACGGACCCATAAAAAGAGAAAAGATATTTTTTTTTATTCTACGTCATAAATTGAAAACTATGTATAGGTGTCCAAAAAATGAAGGATAATCCTGTAACTGCGGATATATTGTAATACCATAGCTAAAATTTAAGTTATGTAAAAGTCTCACCATTTTCGAGATATTAACATTTGTTTTTTTCTAATTTTGTATGAAAAACGCACTTGTTTAAATGCCTTGTGATTTTTCAGAAAAAAGTTATAATACAGTTGGAGTGTCCAACAGGGTAATAACTTCCTTATTTTATCAGCTTTTGAACAAAGTAAAATATTTAAATTACTTCCAACAAAAACCAATGATTGTTGGTAAAAGGGTGCCTCTAATCCCATACTAATTTTTATGGAAAAAATTATGTTAAACTTTCTTGAATGAGCTAGAGTGTCACAGATGGCTGAAATTCGAAAAAAAACATGATAAATCTTTGAA
Source organism: Coleophora flavipennella (assembly GCA_947284805.1). Lineage (NCBI taxonomy): Eukaryota > Metazoa > Arthropoda > Insecta > Lepidoptera > Coleophoridae > Coleophora > Coleophora flavipennella. The sequence goes on along the minus strand of OX369280.1, from coordinate 12,742,426 downwards.
TTAAAAAAACATGAAAATCATTTTGCTTGAAATTCTGACCATTTCCAAGTTATAAAGCGCGAGGATCACGTATTAACCATAAATTGGCACACTATAAGAATCTAATGATACATTTTTTTTGGAACTTTTTTGTGTTTTTTCCTCAAATGTTTAGATTATTTTTATGTATTGATCACCAGAGAAATTAAATTACCTTTCAAATGAGACCATTTTGAAGTTTGTATTGCCGCTAATTCAAGAGTTAAAACATAGTTTTCATGATCAGCAACACTAAACAAAAAAAAAATGGCTGCCATTAAGAGGGGAGAATTTTGCAACCCCCTAATGGGGGGGGGGGGGGGGGGGGGTTTCGTCGATGATATGTGGTGTATAACATGCCTTTAAAATGTCGGTAACTCTATCCGATACACACTGTATATTTACACCACTTCCAGGTGACTTAGAAACATGTTTGGCATTTAGGTATGTTATTGGACGCACTGGGCCCGCGTGGTCGACTAAGGCCTAATCGCCCTGATTCAGGGTAGGCTAGGTAGCTGGACTCGCGAAATCAGGGTTTCGTACCACCACTACTCGTTAAAATGTATAGATCACTTTCAGATGACTTACAAACTTGCAACACCACTACTCGCCGTTAAAATATATAAATCACTTTCAGATTACTTACAAACTTGCACCACCACTACTCGTTAAAATATATAGATCACTTTCAGATGACTTACAAACTTGCACTAACACTACTCCTTGAAATATATAGATCACTTTCAGATGACTTACAAACTTGCAACACCACTACTCGCCGTTAAAATATATAAATCACTTTCAGATTACTTACAAACTTGCACCACCACTACTCGTTAAAATATATAGATCACTTTCAGATGACTTACAAACTTGCACCAACACTACTCCTTGAAATATATAGATCACTTTCAGATGACTTACAAACTTGCACCACCACTACTCGTTAAAATATATAGATCACTTTCAGATGACTTACAAACTTGTACCACCACTACTCGTTGAAATATATACATCACTTTCAGATGACTTACAAACTTGCAACATGACTACTTGATATAATATATAGATCACTTGCAGATGACTTACAAACTTGCACCACCACTACTCGTTGAAATATATAGATCACTTTCAGATGACTTACAAACTTGCAATTCGGGATCTAAATAGGTAAAAAGTAAAAAAAAAACTGGCCAAGTGCGTGTCCGACTCGTGCACTGTGGGTTCCGTACCACCACCACTGTGGTGCGAGAAATAATAATATGGGAAAAAATAAATTTATAAAGAGTAGGGTACTTGTATAAAAAGAGGAAATTGATATTAATACTTTTCAAAAATTAATGATATCCCATCAAAACATAAATGTGAAAGGGAACCAAGTTTGTAACATAAAACTTGTAGAGATCTTGATGGTTCTAACCAACAAAATTATCTAGAGGTTTCCTTATAATCATAGACATGGGACTTCAAATTTAAATATTTATAGATAAATTGTCCTAAAAACAACCGACGGCGATGGTTTGATAACTGTTTTTATTTTTTCAAGTTTTGCTATTTTACTACAAGACAAAGGTAATATTCGGTTTACTTTACTCGAAGATCATCAGCTAGAATTTTAAAATATTCGTTCAATTTAAGTCTCTTCAATACCAAGAAATATATTATGATGACGATAGGTTAAGTTACCATATAAAAATAAATTAAAAAATACTATACAATAAATAGCATTTCTTCTAGAATAGCAAAACACTTGCTAATTTGAAATATTAAACAAGTTTTATTTTTTATTCACAATTGGTAAACCCATGACAACATTTCACCTGGTGGTAAGTGACGATGCTGCCGAAAATGGAAGCGAGCTTACCAAGATTCCCCAACGCAATGGGGAACTGGCTATCTTATCTTCATGCTGGAACACGCCAATGATATCAACATTGATATTTGGCGGCAAGACTTAGATAAGATGGTGATAGCTTACCAGGCGGGCTTAGAAAATGCCCTACCACCAACCAAACCGAGTCTTACAATTGACCCCGCCGGGAATCGAGCCCGCGACCTCCTGTGTAAAGCCAGTGAACTTCGCCTCTGAGCTACGGAGGATATTTATGTATGTTACGCGATATCTTCGCATATTGTGAACCGATATTCATGATTTCTTTTTGTTCGATAGGGTATGCTAACAGGTTAGTCTCATATTAATTTAAAAAAAAATTGTTATAGTAATGTTTTAGAAAATTAACAAAAACTAAAGATAGTAACGCAAAATTGTACTAAGTTGATGCGATGGAAGTGTTCAGTGTTTTTTAGATACCCTAAATGCCGCTTCTACATGTCCCGATTCGCCAAACGAGTGTTGTGTTTTGTTTGCAGTTTTTGATCTTTGTAGAAGTATAGAGTGCAATTCTTTTAGAAGAATTTGACCGTGCGTTGTGTGGTGCTTTGCTTCTAGTGTAAATTAACCCTTAGTGTAACCTATCTTCCCGTCTTGTCATACCAAAAGGGCCCAAACTTCATTTTATCGCTCCAACCCGTGACGGATCGCCTTTTATCGCCAACAAAGATTACTTTGTTTGCCAACGACTAAACGATTGTCCGTGATGGGTAATATGTATTCCATATAAGTACATATACCTATAGGTAACTACAGTTACCCCTTTGGGGGAGCAGGGCTAAGGGTGTCCCTGTAGACTGTTAACGCATTGTCAAGCATTCGGTGCTCATTCGTTCCACGAATTGGGATGTGCAGTTCTTTTTGACGTGGCTTTGTATACGGACTTAGTTTGGAAATTTTTGTAACAGACCATTTTGGCTTTTGATGGCTTTTGGTGGCCTTTAATTAATCCTTACTAATATTATAAATGTGAAAATGTGTTTTTTTGTTACATTTTCACGCTTCAACGCTTTGACCAATCTTTATAACCCGCACTGGGCCCGCGTGGTCGACTAAGGCCCGATAGCCTTAAAACAGGGTAGGCTCGAGCCCCTCGGTGGGGACGTATATGAGCTGATATGATAAACTAAGAAGGCTCCCAACCTGACTTATCCAAATACTTAGTAAGCCTGGGGCAGCAGCATGAACAAAACAAGACCTTAATCCAGCCCTGGTGGATCTGGCTATCCGTCGTCAACCCTAAGTAATCTTATTACATTAGTTAAAGGGTGAAAGTTAAAAGCCGATATATAGCTCGCAGCGTATTGATGCTGCATTGTGAAACTAAGGCCTTGTTCATAGGTCAAGTTTATTTTATGAACCCTTATAATCCAGCCTCGTATTTTTTTTTATCAGGGAAGTAAACACACCATTGGGGCAGTAAAGTTCTCGAGTGGCGACCACGCACCGGAAAGCGTAGTGTAGGCAGACATCCCACTCGGTGGAACGATGACCTGGTGAAGGTCGCGAGAAGCCGCTGGATGCGGGCAGCGCAGAAGCGGTCGTCGTGGAGATCCTTGGGGGTAGTATCATCATCATCATCATAGCCGAAAGAGGTCCACTGCTGGACAAAGGCCCAAGGATTTCCACAACGACCGGTACGGTATATACGTCCCCACCGAGGGGCTCGAGCCTACCCTGTATTAGGGCGATCGGGCTTTAGTCGACCACGCAGGCCCAGTGCGAGTTGGTCGACTTCACACACAATCTGCGAGTTTCTCCGCAGGCGTGTGCAGGTTTCCTCACGATATTTTTCCTTCACCGTAAGAGCGTCGGATAAACGTACATATGAAATCTGAATTCAAAATCACATTGGTACGTGGCAGGATTCCAACCACGACTTCGCCGAACAGGAGGCGGCGGCCCTAGCCGTTACGCCACCGACGCTCTTACGCGGGTTGTACCTATATCGATCATTAACACATACAGATGCGCAATCCACCCGGATTTAAATAACACTCTATGCTGTTGCTGTCTTACTCTACTCCATATGTGGAGAAAAGGACAGTAATAGTGGACAGAAGACCGCAGCAAAGGTTTGGGCCAAGTCTAAATTCTGTTGTGGAGTTTGGATATTTCATCCGTCCAGAACCGCACACATATGATTCCGTACCATCACACTTCATTCACAGTTTCATATTTAAAAAACCATCATACTAGATGGTGCTAGTTTACGTTCCACGTTTTTTGTATGGTAACCCCCCTTATTTTTTTAACCTTTTCTAATTTTTAAGATTTGTTGTATATGGCAACAAAAATACATCATCTGTGAAAATTTCAGCTGTCTAGCTATCACGGTTCATGAAATACAGTCTGGTGACTGACGGACAGACAGACAGACGGACAGAGGAGTCTTTGGGTACGGAACCCTAAAAAAGGTGTCACTGTTAATATTTTGGTTTTTTTATTGCTTGATCGCCATCACCGCATCGTCGAATCCAACTCGGCTGGGCAGCATTCGGGAAGCTTCGCAATATCTTTACGTCCCAGATACCGCAGTGTCTTATTAAGATCGAGGTCTTCGACTAGTGTGGGTTGCCAGTGATGACATACGGAACTGAGACATGGTCGCTTACTATGGGCCTCATAAGAAGGTTCAAGGTCACCCAAAGGGCAATGGAGCGTGCTATGCTCGGAGTTTCTCTGCGTGATCGAATCAGAAACGAGGAGATTCGTAGGAGAACCAAAGTAACCGACATAGCTCTCAGAATTGCTAAACTTAAGTGGCAGTGGGCGGGGCACATTGATCGTAGGACAGATGGCCGTTTGGGCAGTAAAGTTCTCGATTGGCGACCACGCACCGGAAAGCGTATTGTAGGCAGGCCTACCACTCGGTGGACCGATGACCTGGTGAAGGTCGCGGGAAGCCGCTGGATGCGGGCAGCGCAGAACCGGTCATCGTGGAGATCCTTGGGGGAGGCCTACGTGCTTTTTCGGCTGATATGATGATGGATCTACAATTACAACTACTTATCAGATTTATACCAGTTTTGACCATACCGCCAAATATATCGGGCTGTATACACTGACTCTTATCAGAGGATTGTGCGTACGAGAGTCACCTCGCTGATGCGTCGCATGCGGGACAGTCCTAGCGGCCTCCTTAACACCATATTGGAGCGGGTGGACTGCCCGATTGTGCGGCACTGGAACCATGTTCACATTGAGTCCAGGGTCGCCATGTATGGTAAATTTTAATTTCATTGTGTTTTTAATTATATGTTATTGTTTACTAACATAGTATAAGTTGTACTAACAAATTATGGGCATGGCCTGAATTAAAGTTAATAATAATAATAATAAGTCTCAAGTGGAATGTGGCCTTGGTATTTGAAATCATCATCATCATATCAGCTCACACACGTCTCCACCGAGGAGCTCTAGCCTACACTGAATTAGGACGATCGGGCTTTAGTCGACCACGCGGGCCCAGCGCGGGTTGGTCGACTTCACACATAGCCTTCGAATTTCTTCGCAGGTGTGTGCAGGTTTTCTCACTATGTTTTCCTTCACCGTTAATGCAATCTGTGAGTATAATTATGTACGTAAGTTTCGATAAACTCATTGGTACATTGGCCACCCGGATTTGAACCCGGCACCTCTGGTTAGGAGGACCGAGTCGTTGCCGGTTGAGCCACCGACGCTTTTTGAAATACACTATCTATCATCATCATCATCATATCAGCCGAAGGAAGTCCACTGCTGGACATAGGCCTCCCCCAAGGATCTCCACGACGACCGGTTCTGCGCTGGCCGCATCCAGCGGCTTCCCGCGACCTTCACCAGGTCATCGGTCCACCGAGTGGGAGGCCTGCCTACACTACGCTTTCCGGTGCGTGGTCGCCACTCGAGAACTTTACTGCCCCAACGGCCATCTGTTCTACGAGCAATGTGCCCCGCCCACTGCCACTTAAGTTTAGCAATTCTGAGAGCTATGTCGGTTACTTTGGTTCTCTTACGGATCTCCTCGTTTCTGATTCGATCACGCAGAGAAACTCCGAGCATAGCACGCTCCATTGCCCTTTGGGTGACCTTGAGCCTTCTTATGAGGCCCATAGTAAGCGACCATGTCTCAGTTCCGTACGTCATCACTATCTATATTGTCCCAAAATTTATTCAAGCAGCTGAATAGTTGTTAATGTACAAAGCTCCTTATTCCAACATTACCACTTCCGGGAATGCGAGGGTGAAATCGTTTTCATTCGGCTTTAGTCGACAAAACGTGATGCGTTTAGTACAGAGGAATTTAGCATTCAAGATTCACACAAACACACACACACACACACGTGTTTACTCAAATTGAATAGTCCCGCTAAGACTATTTAATCGCAAGGGGTGCCAAAATGGTCGTAATTACAGAACATTTATTTCGCAACGATTCGAAGTCCGTTAATTTCAAGACCCTTTGTATAAAACGTTTATTTAATTTTAGGTCTAAACTAAACTTGTCTTAGCCTTTAAGTGAAGGTACCTAACAGTTTACCTACGTGAGGATAGCTGAAATAAAACAAATTAATAACAAAAATAAAAGACTTTTAGTAAAGGTACACCTAACAATTTACTCACGTGAGGATAGCTGAAATAAAACAAATTAATAACAAGAATAAAAGTATTTTAGTGAAGGTACCTAACAGTTTACCTATGTGAGGATAGCTGAAATAAAACAAATGAATAACAAAAATAAAAGACTTTTAGTAAAGGTACCTAACAATTTACTCACGTGAGGATAGCTGAAATAAAACAAATGAATAACAAAAATAAAAGTATTTTAGTGAAGGTACCTACCTAACAGTTTACCTACGTGAGAATAGCTGAAATAAAATAAATGAATAACAAAAATAAAAGTCTTTTAGTGAAGGTACCTAACAATTTACCTACGTGAGGATAGCTGAAATAAAACAAATAAATAACAAAAATAAAAGCCAGAAAATCAGTTGTTTTTCCAAAGCGGCTGAGATCATAATCCAAACATTAGTTCAGCCGAAAATAAGTCTGTCAACCGTACAAATATTACGACGTCAAAAAGAAGAAAAGGAAAGATTTTCATCCATCGTCTACGCCACGTGTCCGCTGGCCAAACAGAAACCTCTTATAACCCCCACTATTATTTACAAAAGAAAAATAATCAAAGTGAAAGATTGTTTTTCGAACGTCCAAGTAGTTTTTCGCGTGATTTTTCCGATAGATATCTGTAATATTTCACGAAGGCGGACCGTGCAAATGAGTGACAGCAAGGATTGATGGCGAAGCGCTTGTTATTTGAAAAAGCGAAGGGCCATTTTCACCATTCCTCTGAGGTATATATCATTGGAAACGTCAACAGAGTAGAAAATTAAAGTCAATAAGAGGCGGGCGCCAGTAATAAGCTTCTCGTTGATGTTTCTCAGACTCAGGATATGAAAAGGCTTCATCTTCCCGCGCGAAGAATTGGCCAATTTGTCAACAGTTATCTAAGTGCCATTTCATTGTTCCCTACCTTTTTGAGATTATCATTTCTCTCGCTATTTTCATTAAACTGGGAAGAACGGATGAAGAAAAATAAACGCAATAGGGGATCGGACTGCTAGTCATTTGAATGACGTTTTATGATATGTCAAAATCGAAATTCTAAAAATGTTTTAAATACCAACAAGTGACCTCATAGATTTTTAGCGTCATTGACGAACTTATTTTGTGAATTGATCAATTAAAAATTGAAGACGTGATGGAAAAACAAAACAAGGAAGGTTTTTTGAAATATCAAGAGGAGAGCAATTTAAGAAATCATATTTCAGAATTTAATTTTGATGCAGTCCGATGCCCTATTGCTCATTTTTTTTTGGATTCCGTATTCAAATTCATAGCTATAAATCTTAAATTTGGTATAGTAATTTTATATATAAATCATAAAATTGTGATGTCTGTAAATATAATATGGACCCTCATAGTTTCGCTATGTCCGTTTGTTTGTTTGTCCATTGGTATGTCGCAGCAGTTTGAATCAAAAACATTATAGCTATAAAGCTGAAATTTGGTATTACAAATCTGAAATGCATAGAAATAGGATGAAAAAAGTGTTTTTTTAATATCACCCGTTCTTACTATAAAGTGAGGGATTTTTTAATTTACTTAGCCCATCGTGTGAGGTGTCGTTGAATAGATCTTTTAAAATTATGAGAGTTTGCAAAACAGTTTTTTTATGAATGAGTTTTTAAATGGTGATTTTCAAAACTTCCATATCCCCCACCCAATAAATACTAAACCGCTATTTCAGGAAATATAATAAGTTTTAATATAGTTGAATTTGAAATAATTAATTAAACACGGAAAAATCTTAAGGCTAAGTAAGTAGGCTTTTTTGTTTAAGAGTTTAAGAGTCGACCAAGTTAAGAATGAATTTTCAATTTAGTTTGTAAAACGTTTATAATAATATAGTGGTTGTTCTAAAGCGTTTGCATAACTTTTTTTGTGTTTTAAAATACATATACATTTTTTTTTCAGAGAATATTCAGATTAGCCCAGCGGTCGGAGCCGCGGGTGGGTTGCTAGTAAATAAATAAAATGTAATTGACTTCTTCTTCGGCCTTGCCTTTCCCCGTTACGCGGGGTCGGCTTTCCTGGTGCTGAGGCGCCATTCATTCCGCTGGTTTTGCGTCATCATCTGAAAGCCCCAACTGCTTCATGTCCTTGCGGACATTCGTCATCCACGTAATTGGGGGCCTTCCCCTCCCTCTCTTCTTTGTAGCCATGGAAAGGCACTTCTTCACGACATGGTCGTCTGGTCTTCGCTGTATATGACCGTACCATCTCAGCCTAGACTCCGTGTCTTTTTCTGCAATTGGCGCAACTTTAAAGGTACCTCTTATGTGTTCATTGCGCACCCTGTCTTTAAGTGTACAATAACTCCGCTCGCCAAGCACAGCATTCGCATCTCCGTCGTGTGTAGCTTCTGTACATGGCTTTTCTTCGCAGCCCATACCTCGCTGCCGTAGAGGAGAGCTGGTCTAACAGCTGTTTTATAGACCTTGCCTTTTGTTCTTATTGGCATTTTGCTATCGCACAGTACTCCTGTAAGAGTACGCCATTTACTCCACCCACAGGTTGTCCGATGAGCTATATCCGCTTCAACAGATCCATCCGCATTGACAATTTCAAAAAAATCTGATCTTCCAAACCCTACTATATCAAGGAAGTACCATTACAGGCAAACTGTATTAACAAAATTAATCCGCCACGAAGTTTATGTTCCGTTGACAGGGACCTTTATGCGGCACTATAAATACATACAAATGGCCCTTGGTTTTTTAATAAAGCGAGGGTAGGTCGAATATTAGTCTAATATCAGAGTGCAAACCGATGTTGCCCTCCCACAGTGCAGTCTGTGTATGAAAGTTTTTTATGATGCTAAAATATGGGTGAACAGTAGGCTTAACGTGGATATTAATTCTTAAAATTTTAACCAAAAAAAAAGTTTTTTAATTCTTTTATCTATTTTTTTTAAGTTTATATTCCGTTGACAGGGAACTTTATGCGGCACTATAAATACATACAAATGGCCCTTGGTTTTTTAATAAAGCGAGGGTAGGTCGAATATTAGTCTAATATCAGAGTGCAAACCGATGTTGCCCTCCCATAGTGCAGTCTGTGTATGAAAGTTTTTTATGACGCTAAAATATGGGTGAACAGTAGGCTTAACGTGGATATTAATTCTTAAAATTTTAACCAAAAAAAAAAGTTTTTTAATTCTTTTATCTATTTTTTTTTAAGTTTATGTTCCGTTGACAGGGACCTTTATGCGGCACTATAAATACATGCAAATGGCCCTTGGTTTTTTAATAAAGCGAGGGTAGGTCGAATATTAGTCTAATATCAGAGTGCAAAGCGATGTTGCCCTCCCACAGTGCAGTCTGTGTATGAAACCGATGTTATGAAACCATCACACCCTGGACACTTCATACAACGGGCCAGAAATGTCATTTCAAAAAACAAATAACGGAACAAACAAAATCCTATACGGTCGACAACCAAAGTGTAACCAATCTATTATAATATATGTCGCGCGCTACGTACAAGGGTGTGGAGTGCGTCGGAGATAATTAAAAGTTCGTCAAATATAGTACGATAACTGTATAATAAAGATCTCAGTACATGTGAGAAAACGTCCGAGCTATACCGTGGTTTGATGCTGACTCCCTAACGAACGTAGCTACACAATAATCGCAGCTAGCTAACGGTTTTCATCGGACGCTTTCTAAACGGGACATACACACAAAAGAATATTATACAAACAGAAAAATAGTGACAACATAACAATTAAAATTTACGCGAAATTAGAAAGCCGACGAAATACAAAAGCAAGGGTTACATTCGTTACGGCCAAAGAAGTTATATTAGACAATGCCTGTTGTTATTTGAGAAACATATATATTGCACAATACCAATTATTACTAAAGGATCTAAATAACGGTTGTCGACAGAATACCTAATGGTTATTTAGAAATGACAAATATCGTAAAACTATACTGTTAAAAATATTTCTATTGACACAAAAGTTAGGTTCGCAACAAAAGAAAACATTCATTTACAATTTACAGTTAGGTGCATACTAGAGAAAAACATTACAAGATCGCTATTTTATGACAGGCGTATGTGAGACAAAGTCACCACAGTATCCCCTCTCCAGTGGTTTAGACCATGAAAAAAAACAAAAACAAACAAAGATACAGATTATTTAATACACACAATGGTCTAAATCACGAAAAAAAAATTAATAATAATAACGCCATGATATAAATCACGCAAAACCAGCTTTGTAAAAATCTGGGAAGCGGACACACCTGTTTGTGCGTCGAGGAATATTTGAATGCCTAACACCTGTTGAATCTGGCGTGGCACTCGGCGTGTGCGCCTCAGAGGTACCGCTCCCATTGTTCCCATTATTACCCTGTTGGGGATGGCTATTGTACCGTATTACGGTGTCTTCAGAGTCGCTTAAGCTATTCTCGGGGTGATGTGCCGTTTCCCTTAACACGTAAGCTGGCTTTAGCCTATCGACTGAAACCGCGATCTCGCGACCGCGCATGTCTAAGACAAACGTTTTTTCTTTTCGGCTAACCACCCTAAAAGGTCCGTTATATGGTTGTTGAAGACCTGCTCTGATCGTGTCATCTCGAACAAAGACATGACTAGTCGTAGCTAAGTCTTTATAGATAAAGGTGCTTTTCTGGCCGTGGCTCGCTCCAGCTATGGGTTTAAGCTGTCTGAAGTTATTACATAGCTCTTTAACGAATTCACTTTGCGACGGTCTAGGTATTGTATCGGTTCCTAAGAACTGTCCTGGAAGACGTAAGCTCTGTCCATAAACTAATTCTGCGGAAGTAGCTTGGAGGTCATCCTTCCATGCGGTTCTAACGCCTAGCAAAACAGTCGGTAATATTCGCGTCCAACTGGTACTGTTAGATCCGTGACACATTATAGCGCTTTTTAGCTGTCGGTGAAAACGCTCTACCATACCGTTTGCAGCTGGGTGATAGGCAGTAGTCTTAAAGTGTTGCGTACCTATTAGGGCATTTAGATCTCTAAATAGGTGTGACTCGAATTGCCGTCCTTTGTCTGTCGTTATGTTAAGCGGAACACCAAAACGAGCTATCCAATTAAAATAAAATGCGCGTGCGACTGTCTCCGCCTCTTGATTCATTATCGGAATGGCTTCAGGCCATCTTGAAAACCGATCTACGCAAGTTAGGCAATATATGTATCCCTCGCTAACGGGCATAATAATTATGTCCAGATGTATGTGTTCAAAACGAGATGATGGCAGCGCGAATGTGCCAGGTGCAGTTACGACGTGTCTATTTATTTTTGACCTTTGACAGTCTATGCACGCTTTTACCCATTGTTTGCAGTCTGAGTTCATAGAAGGCCAGACAAAACGTTTGGAAACAAGCTTGCTTGTGGCTCGCGCACCCGGATGTGAATTACGGTGTAAAGTATCAAACGCGATTTTTCTGAACGGTTCTGTTAGGTAGGGTCTCGCAGTTCGCGTAGAGACATCGCAATAAACTGGCTGGTCGCTATCGGGCAGGTAGATAAGTTGTAACTGCAACGAAGAGCTATTGTTTTCAATTAATGACTTTAATTGTGAGTCATTCTTTTGTGAAGTCGCGAGTGATTCCCAGTCTATGCCCTTCCGTATCGACTCAATTCGTGACAATGTATCAGCTGGAATATTATGTTCCCCGCTGATATGTTTAATGTCAGTCGAAAATTGGCCTATAAAATCTAAATAACGGAATTGTCTAGGCGAGCATTGTTGGTCTTTCTTACTAAACGCGTAGGTAATTGGTTTATGATCAGTAAATATGACAAAAGGACGCGCTTCTAAGTAATGCCGAAAGTATTTTATTGCAGCGTAGATAGCAAGTAGCTCGCGATCGTATGTCGAATACTTTTGTTCGGTGGGCGTTAATTTCTTTGAAAAGAACCCAATCGGCTCCCAGCCGTTATCTGTCCTTTGTTGCAAGGCGGCGCCCATTGTATTATCCGAGGCGTCGCAAAATAGGGCTACTTCAGAATTAACACCTGGGTGGGCTAATAATGTCGCTTGTGCTAAACTATTTTTACATAAACAAAAATCATTTTTTGTTTCTTCAGTCCACGTGACTGGCGTTTTGCCTTTTTTATCGCCCAGAAGCTTATTAATGCTAGCTTGGCTGGCGGCGGCATTAGGTATGAACCTCCTATAAAAGTTTAGCATACCTAAAAACCGTCTGAGGCCCTTAGCGGTTTCGGGTAATGGGTACATGCGCAAAGCTTCGACCCTCTCAGGTAGCGGGCGGGTACCGTCGGCCGATACTGAATAGCCGAGAAAGTCGATTTCGGTTCGGCCGAATACACATTTTGACGGGTTTATTACTACACCGTATTGTCTTAATCTATTGAATACTATCTCTAGGTGTTTTAAATGTTCGGTTTCATCATTTGATGCGATTAATATATCGTCAATAAAACAGTAACAAAACTCTAACTCACTGAGCACTTCATCCATAAACCGTTGGAAGGTTTGCGCTGCGTTGCGCAAACCAAACGTCATAAATTTAAATTCAAATAAGCCGAACGGTGTTATTATCGCCGTCTTCGGAATGTCTTCTTCGGCTGTAGGTATTTGGTTGAAGGCGCGGATTAAATCAATTTTTGAAAACACTTTTTTACCGTTTAGACACTGTGAAAAGTCGTGTATATGACGCACTGGATATTTGTCAGGAACTGTTCTATTATTTAACCCGCGATAATCTCCACAGGCACGATGCTTCACAGTTTGTTGTTCCCCGGTTTCCGGCCCGGTGAAAGGTGAAAGGTTTTCCGGCTTTTCTCCATTTGTGGGTTTCTGTACCATAACTAGTGGTGCGGCCCAGGGGCTTTTTGAAGGCTGGGCAATTCCTAGCTTTACCATAGTTTCGAATTCTTTTTTAGCCGCTATGAGTCGATCTGGAGCTAAGCGGCGTGGTTTTTGTGCCACTGGCGGTCCCGGTGTGGTCAGTATGTGGTGCCTCGTATTGTGTTTGACCTCTTTCACGACTCCATCTGGGCGCGTGATATCTATAAACTTAGCCAGGAGGTCGTGATACGGTGAAGTACCGGTCACGGTTTTTACCGTAAACTGCTCACACCGTGTTGTCTGTCCGTTGGACTTGAGACCAGTGGTCGCGTCTACAAGGCTTTTATTTCTTGCATCGACCATCAGGTTATAATGAGCTAAAAAATCCATACCGATGATCGGTTTCTCAACATCAGCCACAACAAAAATCCATGGGAAGTCTCGCCTTAAACCTAGGTTAAGTGTTAGAGCGACTGTACCATATGTAGGAATTGGGGTTCCGTTGGCCGCGACTAGCTCATAGGCAGACATGTTGCGAGCCGTATGAACTAGCGCTTTCGGGTACACGCAAAGATCTGCGCCCGTATCTATCAGAAACCTCACCTTGCTGTCCACGTCTGTAAGAAAAATGCGGCGTGATGCTGTGTGGGAGTTGACCTCATCCGCCGTTAATGGCTCCCGCTGGCATTTCCCGGCGGCGGTTTGTACCCGCACGGCTGTACACAGGTGTTGGCCTTTGATCCAAATTTGTAGTGGTACCAACATAACCAATTTTCCGGTCGGGTCCTTGACGATGAGCGTCGCCTCGAGTGACCGCGCGAGCGGGATTGTGTACGTGGCCTCGCGTCCCTTACCGCGTTAGAAGCTTGCAACTGACCTGACATATTTCGTAACAATCCTTTTATTTCAGCTATTTCGCCTTCCAACTGCTGGATGCGATCGTGGGCGGAGTCTGCATGGGTAATGGCTGCTACTGTCGGCGATGGCTTCACGCATCGGAGCCTTGTATTCTCCGCAACGAGATCGGCAATCTCCGCAAGCGTCTCTAGCGGCGTGTCTCGTTTCGCCACCACTGCCGCTTGCATTTCGTTTGCTAGGCCCTTTGTCCATATGACACGTAGCACGTCGTCTGACATAGCACTGCCCGCCAAGGATTTTAAATGTCTCAGGAACTGAGATGGGGTGCGGTCACCTATCTCTACTCCTTCTAAAAGCCGCTGTGTTTTCACCGTCTGCGACTCTCCAAACCTTTTCACGATTTTTCCTTTAAGTTGTTCGTATTGGTCTAAGGTCAGCACTGATAAGTCGGCGATTAGATCGCTCACCTCTCTGAGCGCAGGGGAATCCATTTTGCTTATGATGAACAGGCATTTTTCGGTGGGGTCCGTCACCTGAGACATGCGTAAAAAGCTCTCAGCACACTTCATCCAGGTCTCAGGGTCCGCCGTATTAAATTGAGCCATCCGCGGCCACAAAACATGCTTCGCGGGGCCATTGACGCCTTCTACAGGGTGATTTTCGTTAGGCATTTTTACGGCACTAAAAAGTTCACTTAAAAAGTCACAAAATGTCACAAAGGTTCGTTAACACACGACGCGTATAAAACTAAAACTTCACACACACCTTAGGCGCACGATAACCGAATGGATCACGTCGGGGTCACCACTGTCGCGCGCTACGTACAAGGGTGTGGAGTGCGTCGGAGATAATTAAAAGTTCGTCAAATATAGTACGATAACTGTATAATAAAGATCTCAGTACATGTGAGAAAACGTCCGAGCTATACCGTGGTTTGATGCTGACTCCCTAACGAACGTAGCTACACAATAATCGCAGCTAGCTAACGGTTTTCATCGGACGCTTTCTAAACGGGACATACACACAAAAGAATATTATACAAACAGAAAAATAGTGACAACATAACAATTAAAATTTACGCGAAATTAGAAAGCCGACGAAATACAAAAGCAAGGGTTACATTCGTTACGGCCAAAGAAGTTATATTAGACAATGCCTGTTGTTATTTGAGAAACATATATATTGCACAATACCAATTATTACTAAAGGATCTAAATAACGGTTGTCGACAGAATACCTAATGGTTATTTAGAAATGACAAATATCGTAAAACTATACTGTTAAAAATATTTCTATTGACACAAAAGTTAGGTTCGCAACAAAAGAAAACATTCATTTACAATTTACAGTTAGGTGCATACTAGAGAAAAACATTACAAGATCGCTATTTTATGACAGGCGTATGTGAGACAAAGTCACCACATATATTATAATATACTTTGCTTCTATTTGGGTGAGTTACAGTCAAACGCATCTCGAATCCATATAATTAATAAATTAATTGCCACGTGTATGACGGAGCATCAGTTAAGAGCGAGTTGACCGATTAGATATTTTTTTTCTGTTCGTAAATTGTCAGAACAAGGTTTGTATTTACAAAAACCTTGCAACGGGGGCAAAACCGCGGGCAACAGGTAGTTTTTAATGAAAAAAGCTGCAAATATTCATCCTTATTTGTTTCTTTATTAGAACCCATTTTTTTATCTTATCCATGCTAATCCAAACATTTCTCAATGTAAGCTCAGAATGCATGTTGCGCCCCATACCCTAATACAGTTAATATTAAAATATTACGCCCTTGCATTTTTTTATGCGTGCATCGAGCCAAAACATTGGCTTTTCCTACCCTAGAACTCTACCCCACAACAAAAATGCCAATAATACAAGTATTTGTACTCACTATTTTTAGGGTTCCGTTTACCCAACGGGTGACCAATGGGACCCAATTAGCAAAGTAAAGTGTAAACTCTGTATAACGGCACTCGATATAACGATTCACTCTTTGAAACGTCAAATTTTCTGGCTCCAGTTGGTTTAGTTTAACGCTAATTTCTCTCTGTATAACGAAAACTCTCAGTAACATCACAAAATGGCCGGTCCCTTAAGTGTCGCTATATAGAGTTAACACTGTATATATATTAGTACTAACATACAGTATGGACACTCCCTGCCGCTCTCTAGATTCCGACCTCACCCCCTCGTCACCCAGATTGATACAGATTGGTTAGAGTTTGGTTGTCGAACGTATAGGATTTCGCCACCATTTTATTTTTTCCGTCATTCCTTTTTTGAAATGTCATTTGAAGTCCGAACTGAATGACAAAAAGTATGTTTTTGTCCCTCGCGTTGATGTCTTTTGCTTGTAATGTGAATAGGTATCATTATACTGTGTAGTTGTGTATAGAGTTGTGGTGTTACGGAACCCTCAGAGTGCTAGTCCGACTCGCACTTGGCCGATCTTTTATTATAGCCTCGAGCTAAGAAAAGTCATAAAAATGTAGACATATAAGCAACAAAACGCGCCATCTATGCAGCGCTTTTAAAGCTAAAAATATTCAAATATAGACATAGTTTGCCATGAATATATTTACAATAAACATAAATTAAATTCTACGTAGACAGGTAGTTTCAATTCATAAAATATTGAAGCTTAAACAGTAAGGTTTCGAAGGTCAAATTCTAAAGTAGACTCTAAACACAAAAATTTATGACCTCGACTTAAGAGTCGTTTATAGTTTAGACTCTAAAAGTTTTTATACTCATTTATTTATTTACACTTATAGTTCACCAAACAATTTCGTAAAGCTAATACATATTGTCATATAATATAGTGTACAGTAGGCGGTCTTAATGCTAAAAGCAATCTCTTCCAGACAACCTTTCTACTTAGTTACAGAACAATAAATAGGGTAGGCTAACCAATTATCATACCGCCTAGGTACTTCCTGAAAAACTAGCAACGCATACCAATATTCGTTGATCAGGCAGAAATTTGGCATACCTACAGACGGTAGGAATACGTTAAGAAATGATTTTGGAAGATTCCCACGGGAATTGAAAAAAAACGGGATCTGCGCGGGCGACGACACCGGGCATCCTCTAGTATAGGTACAGGTAAGAATTGCTCACTTAATGTAAGTAATAAGCTAATTAATTCTTAAGGTTCCGTACACCTAAAGGGTGACCACGGGACCCTATTACTAAGCCTCCGCTGTCTGTCCCTCTGTCCGTCTGTCAGCGAGATGTGTTTGATGAACCGTAATAGGTAGACTGTTGAAATTTTCACAAAATGTGTATTTCTGTTGCTACTCATCATTACAGCTCATATACGTCCCCACCGAGGGGCTCGAGCCTACCCTGAATCAGGGCGATTAGGCCTTAGTCGACCACGCGGGCCCAGTGCGGGTTGGTCGACTTCACACACAACCTTCGAGTTTCTTCGCAGGCGTGTGCAGGTTTCCTCACAATGTTTTCCTTCACCGTTAAAGCAATCGGTAAGTATGTACGTAAGTTTTTGAAAAACTCATTGGCCGTCCAGATTTGAACCCGGTACCTCTGGTTAGATGGACCGAGTCGTTACCGGTTGAGCCACCGACGCTATTGCTGTTGCTACTATAACAACAATATAATAACAACAATAATATATAGCTAATGCTGAGAAAAGTCCATTTTGACATCGCACTACACCTATTCCGTTGGTCTTATTTGTTTTTTGTGTTAACTTTTTTTTGTTTTTTTTTCTGTTTCTATGTGTTTTACTTCTTTTTTATGTTGTGTAATCGGTGTGTAAATAAAAATCTGTCTATTGTCTATTTTAAATACTGAAAATTAGAAAAAAAATAAAAAATTGCGGGGGTTTTCCTTACAAAAAAATGAGTTTTTTTTATAGCTCTTTAGCAAAAAATATAAATTTATTGATTTAGCTCTATCGTAAAAACGGTAATACATACAAGCGTGAAACTTAGAGTGATTATAGAACTAATACTGAACTAAAACTAAAAATAATAAAAATCGCCCAAGTGTGAGTCGCACTCGGGCTAATGAGTCCGAAGTGAATGACATAAAAATTTTGCTGCTCGCGTTGATGTCTTTTGTTTGTAATGTCAATAGTATATCATTATCATTATACTATTAAATTTAGTTGTGTGGAAAGGTGTGGTCGTAGGGAGCCCTCGGAGTGCTAGTTGGTCTCACACTTGGGCGTTTTTTTTATACTTACTGTAAAATACGCTATTAGAAAATATGTTATTTGAGGAAAGTTAAGATATTCAGGTTCATGAACAAAAAGGAGCCTTCGATTTTTAATTACTACACAAGGTGTAAAAATACCGCTCCCGTGAACTTAATCAGGGGGTTAACCTATAGAAACTGAACAACTTTATCATATGAACCCATACGAACCCATACTCCGGGTTGTCTGGAAGAAAACGCTTTGAGCGATAAGACCGCCCAAATTGTACCACTATACTTTTTTATACTGTGTTTGTTTATTTTTATATTTTTAAGTTTTTATAATTTGTTTATATTTTTTTTTGTAACTAGTGTGTACAATAAAGAGTATTTATCTTATCTTATCTTACACTTAGTTGGCCGATCCGCTGATCAATCTGTATGAAAAGTCCACATATTTTTGCGAATTCAGTATCGGTTTTGGAAAGCAATTAGAACCGTCTTTTAACACCCTGCATGCATATATTCTAATAGCTCTTTTATAAAAAAAAAACTAGCTGTTACTCGCACGGCTTGAAGCGTCTCACGTGTCTTTTTTATTAAGAACCTTCCCTGGTGTGCGGTAAACTATTTACTAAAATTTCAGCTTAATCGGTCAATCCGTTTTCTAGTTTAAGCGAGACTAACGAACCACGATTCTTATATTATATATAAATAAGAAAATATACTAGAAATCCGTGAGGCGCGGGCCGCAGGCGGCTCGCAGGAAATTGTACACCTAAGCCTTTCTCATGAATCCGTTCGTCCATTGCATTGGTGAAAACCGTATGAGAATAAGTCCACTAGTTTTTGAGTTAATCGCATTCAGACGGACAGACACGACTGGAGGACTTTGTTTTATAATACGAGCATCTATAGATAACACTTCTGTTGCTAATCTGAAGAGATCTGATAAATTTATCAGTTCCATGCCATTGCTAGTTTCATTAATAAAAACAATACAACAGCAATAGTCGTAAACTAATTTTAATAGCGGCATGACAATCAACTAATGGCGGGGTTAATTGAGTTTCTGCTATAAACATAAACATCAAACTAAAGCTCATCAACTTTTATACCGTAAGTAAACAGATAAAGCGCGGATTGCGTAATTGCTTTTCTTTTAAATGTACAGGGCGTCTTATTCCAGAACGTCTCATTCTAGAATTTCATCATATAAGCATGAGCTACAAATAGGAACTATGAATACGTCCCCACCGAGGGCCGAGGGCCTACCCTGAATTAGAGCGATCGGGCCTTAGTCGGCCACGCGGGCCCAGTGCGGGTGCAATCCTCCATTTTGGAAGTCGGTTGAAAATAGTAAACTGTTTTGGTGATATATCTCGCTTTTATATCGTGGCCACTAAGATCGTCCGATTTAACTCCAGCTAACTATTATAATAGGATTACTAGCTGTCCCGGCGAACTTCGTTCCACCTTACACTACACTACACCACCCTACCCTACCCTACCCTACCCTACCCTAACTACACTACACCTACACTACACTACACTAAACGCTAGGGTTAAATCGATTATTGTCTGAACCCGGCGAGTTACGAAGGTCGGTTCCGAGCCCTGGTTGAGTATTCATAATGAAGTCGGTAATAAGAAGATTATGAGTTCCTCACCTCTAGAGTTGGATCTCACGCTGCCCCACAGCGGATGGTGCGCGTTGGAGTCTGCGGAGATGATCAGCTCCAGTCCCTCTCGCTCACAGTGCTCTACCAGGGCGGTCAGCTCGGGTGTGGGAATGTCTGCATCGCCAGGGAGGTAGGCAGATGCGATCACCACGTCAGGCAGGCCCTGAGAGGGGTCCCTCAGCATCCTGATAGTAGTCAGGTCCCCAGAACAGAACTGGGTCATTAGTATGGTGGTAACATGTTTTGGAGCAAAAATATATGTACGCGGGTTGCTACTGTTGAATTCAGGAGCAGATTACCCCCAGTGTTGCTCAGACCGCAGATTATGCCATTTCTAATAACGAGAACAAAATCAATATAATTCCGTCTTGTATTCTTTGGCCGGGATATGAAACATATCATCGATTGGGAGTAAGAAACACAAATGAAAAAAAAATCGTTAGCTCGTTTTAGCAGCTTTTGAACTAGCAAAGCGACTGCAGTACTATATACTCATATTTTTATTTGTCGTGATAGAGCCAAGAAACAAGTATTGTTAAAAAAAATAAGTGGCTATCTTTAAAGGACGGCGTAGTGTTATCCCGTTAGGCACACTATGGTTAAAGGCTAAGTGTAAATTTAAAGACCAATAACCAGTTTTTTTACAGATACTAGGATCTGTCAAAAAACTGGTTATTGGTCTTTCACTTTCACTTAGTTAGTTTCTATTTCATCAAGGGTATTCTCTCAAGAAATCCTTGCTGGCTTCTCTTTTTCTTCTTCCGTGCCTTTATCCATTATTTGGTCTCGTCCTCCTCGTTCTTAGGCACCAGGACGCTCTGTCCTGGGATATCTGCGTCATCATCTGTGCTCATTCCGTATCTTTGGTAAGCAGCCGCCCTCTGCTCTTCTTCTTATCTGCGATGTCCAAAGCTTTCTTGAGAGCGTACTCTTCGTCTCTCCTTGACGAAACAATTGACCAAACACATGACGAAACCATCTCTCGACCATCTTTTCTACAATGGGAGCAAGAAATCCTTCGCTAGAAAAAAAATATTTCTCAATTCTCTTGTAGCAAAAAATAAATTCTTCCTGAAAACATCAAATCAATCGCTTTATCAGTTTATGGCGTATCTAACGGTGGTTTTGCGAAAACTCCGCAGATTCCCTGATTCAGATAAAAGGGCGCGATTGTATGACACATTATTCATTTAGAGGGGCGTCATACTAAAGATATTGTGGAAAGGGCATTAAGATTGCCAACTGCAATACATTGTTCCCCCGTTCCTTGTTTTGACGCGATAGAGCGGCTCCTAGACGTTTGCAAACAACACTAACTTTGCTGCCAGAAAAATGGGTAACCACACGATTTTAATCCTAATTTTGTTACTGTCAAAGTGGCTATAAAATCTGTCATAATATATTTAAGAGTTGGGAACTTGAGCCGTAATAAATGTTGCGTATCGATGCGTTTGAAGATAAGTAATGAGGAACGTATACTCGTATGTTTGGTTTAGAATACCAATGTGTTACTGATAATTCAACAAAAAGTTATTAATATGCGTGATGTTTTACTGTGACAATTTTTAGGCTATTGTATAGCTTTTATTGCGGGCTTTGAGGGGACCGAATCAAAAAAAATTCGTAACGAAAATAAAACCTGACACCCCAAAAAAAATTAAATATATTGAGTTCTAAAAAACTTACAGTATCATCTATCTATCCATCATGAAGATGATGAGGATCAATGATGATGATGATGATGATGATAAGTATCACTGATGAAGATAAGGATCATGATGATGAGGATCATGATGAGAATCATGAAGAGGATCAATGATGATGAGGATCATGATGAGGATCATTTATGATGATGATGATGAGGATCATGATGATTTTTATGATGAGGATCATGAGGATCATGATGATGATGAGGAACATGATAAGAATCATGAGGATTATGAGGATCATGGTGGTGATGATCATGAGGATCATGATGAGGATGAGGATGATGATGATAATGAGGATAATGATGATGATGAGGGTGAGGATGATGATGAGGATGAGGATGATAAGGATGATGATGATTAACTTTCTTAGTGTTAATTTATTACATAAATTTCCCGCGCCCTATATATGGTCGACTTTATGGTACTGGTAAATACTGCATAAATAAAAATAAATAAATAATTATAATTGCATAAGTTGATAAAAAATGCAATGCATTAGCTTACCGCGGCAGTCCCCGAGTGCCACACGTCTTTTTTTTTCTGACAGAGAATTTTTGGAAGTATTTTTTAACAAATGTGATATAAAATATACTAGCTGTCCTGGCGAACTTCGTTTCACCTTATACTACGCTACATTACCCTACCCCACCCTACCCTGCCCTACCCTACCCTGCCCTACCTTACACTACACTACCCTACCCTATACTAACCTACACTACACTAGTGACAGAATAAACCCAATTGTCCTGCAGACTTTTTGCTTATTTTTTTTACCTCACAAAAATATGTAACAATATATACATTTGAATTATTTCTACCTTAAAAACGGTAATACATACATGCGTGAAACTTAGTAAAGTTATAGTAATAATACTCAAGTAAAAGAACAAATAATAAAAATTGGCCAAGTGTGAGTCGTACTCGCGCTAAGGAGTCCGAACTGAATGACCAAATAAGCACCATGCACTTTAATTTTTAGTCTTAATCTTTAGCTATAGTTTATTTATATTAAGTACCTATTATTATATCAGCTCATATACGTCCCCACCGAGGGGCTCGAGCCTACCCTGAATCAGGGCGATTAGGCCTTAGTCGACCACGCGGGCCCAGTGCGGGTTAGTCGACTTCACACACAACCTTCGAGTTTCTTCGCAGGCGTGTGCAGGTTTCCTTACGATGTTTTCCTTCACCGTTAAAGCAATCGGTAATTACCTATATGTACGTAAGTTTTTGAAAAACTCATTGGTACATTGGCCGTCCAGATTTGAACCCGGTACCTCTGGTTAGATGGCCCGAGTCGTTACCGGTTGAGCCACCGACGCTTTTACGTACCTAAGTACCTTTTTAAGTACCTATAATACTGTTATTATTTTTCCTTTTTTAAACGACTTCAAAAAAAGGAATTCGATCGTATATATATATTTTTTTTATGTTTGTTCGCGCATAACTTCGTCGTTTATGGACCGATTTTGATGATTCTGTTTTTGTTGGAAAGGAGATATCCCAAGGGTGGTACCATGATAAGGAAACCATTATCTGAAGATGTCATCCCAGAGAAATCGAGAGGAACCTTAAAAAAATCGTAATGACGACTAGTGCATTTGAAGTCGTTTTTTTTTTGTTTAAAATTATTGTTTTTTGCCGAATAAACTTGGTTTATTTCTTTATATATTTGTGTCGCTCGCGTTGATGACTTTTGCTTGTAATGTGCATAGCTCATTGTAATTATACTATGTAGTTGTGTGGAGAGATACGGTAGTACGGAACGTTAGAAGTGCTAGTCGGACTCGCACTTGGCCGGTTTTATTTATTAACGAATATCAAAAGGTGACACATTAAATCACCGTATCTTTATATAGCTTTGATTCAGAAGTTTAAATTTTTTACAGCTCCAAGGGACCATAGACATAAAGTATTTGACATTAATTTATCTTTGAACCTCCCTGTGTTTTTAAGTAAGGACATTGATATATAGACAGACAGATAGAAGGACAACTAAGTGATCCAAAAATGGTTTCTTTTTTAGGGTTCCATATAACAACAGGACCCTATTACTAAGACTCCGCTGTCCGTCCGTCTGTCTGTCTGTCTGACTGTCTACCTGTCTGTCGGTCCGTCTGTCACCAGGCTGTATTTCATGAACCTATGTATCATCTATTTGTGTTGCCCATATAACAACAAATACTAAATATTAGAAAAAGTGGAAAAATAAGGGGGGGTCTCCACACAAAAAAAAACTAGCGCCATCTAGTATGATGGTACGGAACCCTATGTGTGCGGTTCTGCCTCGCACTTGGCCGGTTTTGTTTTCTTATCAAGTACGAAATTATGCATCCACGAGTTCCTGAGAAAAAGAAAGGGTAATTACAGACAGAAAGACAACGAAGCGATCCTATAACGGTTCCTTCCTTTCCTATTGATGTACGGAGCCCTAAAAATGTAGAGACGATATAAAACACATATTGGTATATATATACACTAATTCCACATAAAACTGGTCTGCCTGAAGAGGATGTTCAAAACCGGTCGCTGACAAATTATAAACGCAGTTTTATTTCTTTCATGTGGAGTTAGTGTAGATATATATACTAATATGTGTGATATAAAGTTCCACCAAGAACCTACAATCAAAAGTATCAACGATATAAAAACGTCAAAAAGTAAAAGTGACCTCTAGTTGTTAACATTTTGTGACAACCCTAATTCCAAACAAACCAAAAACAAAAGTAGAAAAATCTTACAGTCCCTCATAATATTTTACCGAAATCTAATGATATATTAGCTGCAATAAATGTACGAAATGCATCTCCCATATCTCGGTGCTTCTTATTTTATGCACCTTCGTGTGGGGGAGCCACAATCTTGTTACTTTTATTATTTGTATTTTGCTCTCAAAAACTTGCAGCTCTGAGTAACGCTCTGTGGCGTTTTCATCCCATTACCTGCATGACAGACGCCATAAATATATTAATACGATAGATGTATATATCACTGCTTTCGCCTCGTTGAAATATTAGGTTGTTTTCCTAAATTTATTTTTCGCATCTTGCTTGTCTGGGACTTTAGAAAATTGTTTTACTTATCTATTGACAAGATATTTTTGCATATTGTCATAGAAATATGCATAATTTGATCATATCTAATGCTTTTTCTTCGTATTAACTTCTGGAAAGATAATTTAAAAAATCTTTACTTAATGCTAAACACGTTAAAAAATCGACTTAAATAAAACAACCAAGTATAACTTTTCATTTATTTTTTTTAGTTTTTGCTAACTAATTCTGTCAAAATTTGTATGGGACCATTGTGAAGGCATTACTTTTTTTATTTATTTTTTTGTTCACAATTGGTAAGTCCTTAGCATCATGTCACCTGATGGTAAGTGACGATGATGCCGAAGTTGGAATCGGGCTTACCAAGATTCCCCAACGCAATGGAAAACTGGCTAAAAACTTCATTAAAAAAACAAGGGTCATCAAAATGGTGCACAACCGGCAAAGAAATCGCGTGATATACATACAAAAAACATACAGTCGAACTGAGAACCTCCTCCTTTTTTAAAGTCGGTTAAAAATGAGAATATAACTAACGAAAAATCTAATATTTTAAAATAATAGTAATTCACTGTAAATTGCGTGGGCGTCCCTAAAATTTGATTTTAATTCTAATAGAATTTAAATCTCATAAATTAGAAATTTTAAAATGTGAACTTTTGACCCGCGTTCCAATCACTCACCCTGCCACCCGATTGGTGGACGCGTCAGCTAATCAAATTAAAGCCACCAATTGGTTGACATGATAAAAGCTCCGCTCAACGAAAATAGTGATGTGGCATACTAAATAGTTTATAACGTTATCGATGAAGCTGTACTTAAATAGAAAACTTTTAGGTCTGAATGAATAAAACATTTTTAGAGTAATAATGTCACTAAACAAAGGGAAAGTTAGAAAGATTTTCTTTAGAAATGAAAAAATACTACCCTTGCCGTGCATATAAATTCAGGAAATTGCTACCTACGTACGTATAATATAGAAGTTTTGTACAAGTGCTTGCCAGAGACTTCATCTTGCTCCGCCACCCGCACCTACATTAGAAATATGTAAAAATGGACCCTATTACAGATAAATAGCTATAAACAATAAATTACTTCAAAATATAAATTCTGATAATAAAGATAATATTTTCAAAAATAAAATATAACAATTCCTACCTAGCAGGTGTTATTAATCAGTCAATGACTTCATAATAGACAAAGTTCAACCACCTCTACTTAAATTGCTGTTCTTTTATATAATTTTATTGTTTTTCAAATTTTTAATACTTAAATTAATAGTAATATCTTTCGGACTGTTCCTCTTTTTATTTTGCAATGCCCTAACAGTGCTCATGTACCCTACTAACCTTAGTTATATAAAAAAATTATGCATGTACGTACACGAAAGCAACTGATAAATAAATAAATTGTAGTGATTAAAAATTTTTTCGTAGTAATTTTAAAATACACCAATCTTTGTAATTTATTTATTCCCCACAACTTTGTGTTTTGCTAACGTGAATAAAGTTTCATTACAATTCATCATCATATCAGCCGAAAGTTGTCCACTGCTGGACAAAGGCCTCCCTAAGGATTTCCACGACGACCAGTCCTGTGTTGCCCGCGTCCAGCGGGCATTTATGACAATTAGCCATTTCATATTCAAGTATGTATGGGAGGAAATATTGTGTAGGTACTAAGTTTGTTACGTGTTTTAAGGGTTCCGTAGACCCAAAAAGTTACCAACAGAACCCTATTACTAAGCTTCCGCTGTCTGTCTGTCTGTCGGCAGGCTGTACCTATTTCATCACGCGCAATAATAGGTAGACAATTGAAATTATCACAGAGTGTGTATTTCTATAGCTGCTATAAAAAAAATACTAAAAAATTAAAAAAATTAAGATACAGGAATACCCATACAGGAAACGTGTTTTTCTTCTTGTACGATGGTACGAAACCCTACGTGTGCGAGTTCGACTCGCACCTGGCCGGTTTTTGTCATATAACACTCATCCTGGTCTACCAAGTTATTATATTTAACTTTGACTTTAGGTTAATTCATCGTATCAGCTCATATACGTCCCCATCGGGCCTTAGTCGACCACGCGGGCCCAGTGCGGGTTGGTCGACTTCACACACAACCTTCGAGTTTCTTCGCAGGCGTGTGCAGGTTTCCTCACGATGTTTTCCTTCATCGTAAGAGCGTACATATGAAATCTAAATTCGAAATCACATTGGTAGGTACGTCGCAGGATTCGAACCACGACCTCGCGGATAGGAGGCGGCGGCCCTAATTACAAGCTTTTATTTAACTTGCAATGTATGTATGTTTGTTCGGGTGAAAGCTTGCAAGTTAAATTTGACCCTCTTCCCGGTTTCCGTTTGAACTGAAATTTTGCATATATATGTATATCGCGTGACAATGCAATATTAAAAGCTTGTCAGTTTTTAAGTTTTTCGAAAATTATTTATATTGAGATTCAACATAATAAAATCAGACAGGTTTTGTATTAAAGTGACAAATCCCCGCAAGTTTGTTTCTATATCTAAAAAATATCTATAAAAAGTATCGATAACATTTCTTCTAGGGTCTTCACCCTTTGCCTATGAAACAGGATCACTGGCGGCTCCATGACGGATCCATTTGTGATCTAGCGGAATGCACGCGAGTGCGGGCGCAGGCCAAGGATCAGGGGATTGCGACGGCAACGAATGGATATTGTGTATCTAAGATCTGATCTGATATGATGTGATCACTTCGTACTTTCGAGTGACCGACGAGCGAGCGTTAGAGTGACGAAGGAGTGAAGACGGTATTGAGATGGCAAAAAATATAAAAAAATCGAAGTTAAGGTTTTGATGAGGATCGATGTCTTCTGCTAATAGAGTCTAAAAAAATAATGTAATTAGAATCTAGTTACCATAGTAACGTCTTATCTGTGATTGTAATGTATAATTGTTAGACTGTCGATCCCACAGACAAACTGATCATTCATTTTTGTAGGTCCAATGTTTACCTATGTGCTCATATTTTTTTTCGATAAATAAATAAATAATAATAAAAAAAATGTATATGTGTGTTGATGATATCAGCTCATATACGTCCCCACCGAGGGGCTCGAGCCTACCCTGAATTAGGGCGATCGGGCCTTAGTCGAACACGCGTGCCCAGTGCGGGTTGGTCGACTTTACACACAACCTGCGAGTTTCTCCGCAGGCGTGTGCAGGTTTCCTCACGATGTTTTCCTTCACCGTAAAAGCTTCGGATAAACGTACATATGAAATCTAAATTCGAAATCACATTGGTACTTGGCAAGATTCAAACCACGATCTCCCGGACAGGAGGCGGCGGTCCTAGCCATTACGCCACCGACGCTCTTTATGTGTGTGTTAATTTGTGTTAATTACTTTTTCTGAAAAACAGCACTAACGATTTCTTTGAGACTTTGTAAAAAATTACGAATTAAATAGGCCTACTTCACTGGGTAGTTAATTTTTCCAGAAAAAAATCTGAGTAAGGTACCTCCCATACAAATATTTTTTTTTATTAAGTCTACCTTTCTATTTTTGCTACTTTTTAGTAATAAATGTAATGTTCATCGTTGATTTGTGTATGCCCGACAGACGGTGAAGGCTTCGCAATAAAGTATGCACAGCGTGGCTGTACAATTCATTGTCATATAAGTAGGATCAGTATTGAAACCAACGTCTGGTATAATGCTCTGCTCAGTCTGTCCAATTTTTTAAGCTATTGCATAGCTTTTATCGCGGGCTTTGAGCGCGGCGACCGAATCAAGAAATTCCGTAACGAAAACAAAACCTAACACCCCACGCTCGACCGAGTTCTAAAAAAACTTTCAGTGCCATCTATTAGCGATTTGCGGTACTAAAAGGACTTCGCAAGCTTTGAGCGCGGCGACCGAATCAAGAAATTCCGTAACAAAAATAAAACCTAACACCCCACGCTCGGCCGAGTTCTAAAAACTTACAGTGCCATCTATTAGCGATTTGCGGTACTAAAAGGACTTAGTCAATTTTACTGGTTTAACTTTCTTAGTGTTAATTTATTACATAAACATCCCGCGCCCCAAGGACTATATGGTACTGGTAAATACTGCATAAATAAAAAATAAATAAATAATTATAATTGCATAAGTTGATAAAAAATGCTATGCAATAGCTTTACCGCGGCAGTCCCCGAGTGCCACACGTTTTTTTTCCTACAGACGTTCCTACTCATGTTCATTTGTTTTGATTAGCCCAACTTTATAAGAAAATAGGCCCATGGTCTGTTGGATAGGATACATGTTAACTTTTTTTGACCTTTATTGAGATTGTTTAAATTATTCTTCACTATTTTCAAGCGACTTCCAAAAAGGAGGAGGTTCTCAATTCGACTGTATGTTTTTTTTATGTGTGTTACCTCAGAACTTTTGACTGAGTGAATTTTTATGTTTTTTTTTATTTGAAAGATAGTGCTTCCCGTGTGGTCGCATATAAATTTTATCAAAATCGGTGTAGTACTTAATTAGAAAATTAACAAAAACCAAAAGTAATAATGCAAAAATGTACTAAGTTGTTGCGATGGAATTCGGTTTTATAACGTACTAGCTTTTGCCCGCGGCTTCGCCCACGTGGACATAGATTTTATGACTCTTTTTGAGGGTGAGTGGTGCGCGAGCCGCAATCAGCTCGCAAGCGTGGACATGAGTTTTCACCAGGTACCTCTGGAACTGTATCGGGTTATTCGGATTAGCAGTCTTTGTCACTTCCCACCCCCTCAACAAATTCTATACAAAAAATCACTTTAATCCGTTGCTCCGTTGCGACGCCACCGACGTGCGCGAGCGTAGAAAAAAGTTGTCCCCAGATCCCTCGGGAAAATAAAGCGAACAAAGAGTATTGTTTTAGTTTCCTCAGGAACTGCATCGGACTATGATAATTTCCACAGATAAAAGGTTGACTATTTCATTCCCAGTGCCACCTGCATGCCAAATTTCATCAAGATTGGTAGAGGTGTTGAAGTGTGAATAGGTAACAAACAAACAAACAAATTTTCACATTTATAATATAAAGTATGGATTTCTAAATCTTAAATAAAATATAGAGCGTCGGTGGCAAAACGGTTAGGGCCTCTACCTCTGTCCGGAAGGCCGTGGTTCGAATCCTGCCACTTACCAATATCTATACGAATATCGATTTCATACTGGTATGTACGTTTATCCGACGCTCTTATGATGAGAAAAACATCGTGAGGAAACCTGCACACGCCTGCGAAGAAATTCGAAGCTTATGTGTGAAGTCAATCAACCCGCAATGGGCCCGCGTGATCGTCTAAGGCCAGATCGCCCTAACTCAGGGCAGGTCGAGCCCCTTGGTGGGGACGTATATATACTGATGTGATAAAATATTATCAAAAAACTAATTTAAATCATTATAGGTATCAATCTAGTAATAAAATTTCCTAACAATATTAATATGGGCCAAATCAGCTCCAAAGGAGCCCAAGACGCACTTCTCGTTGCCGCACTGAATGGCAATAGACAACCTTAGCAGCAACATCTCCTCTCTTGAAGGCGAAGGCCAATCTTCTTTGTGAAGGCAAGGGCCTCTGAGCGTTCAGCAGCCGATTGTCTCACAGACCAGCGGCACAAAGCAGTAATTTGCCTCCAAGACCGAGTACTTATTATGCTTCTTTCTCACCGCAAATTGAGCAGCAGTACCGTACGGGTGAGGAGTGAGGCAGAAAAAGTGGCTTCCTAAAGCAGACACGTTCCTCTCTGCCATAGCACCTGTTTAAACCCTCCGGCCTTTTGCTATCAGATCGACTAAAGCCCGGGCGGCGGCTGCATCAAAGATGGAATATTCCATCTGGCCGAGACCAGTGCCCTCCGAGTGAGGTCATTAAGGAATTGGTGACGTGGTAATCTTCACAAACACGACTGCAACTCAGTGAGTGATGGCCAATTGCCTTCACCGAGGACCCGCAAGTACATTGATGAGGTTCACAGATATTGATATTTCAGGCGGAGAGCAACTGCCACACGTAAATAGTCGCCGTCAGAAGAGTTCCCATATCTGTGCCTCCTGTTAAAAGATGTTAAACTCGATTTATGTGTTCTTATTTTTTTACTCGATTGGAATCTGTAAAAAAATACCTCTCTGTTCGTCTATGAAACACATCGCTACGTAGCGTATGCTGAAAAGTACATAAAAGAAATCCACTCAAAAGTATGAAATAATATTTAAATGTTTTAATACAACTTAAGCGCGTTTTATTATCCCTGCAGTGCCATCTATTATTCTGCTACTTTGATTATAATGTTTGGTATGTGTAGCTAATATATAGAAAAAAGTACTCTTTTGTTATTATTGTATGTATCGATAGATAATTTCCCACGGGACCTCTTTAGTTTTCCGGGATAAAGAATACCCGACTATACAATGATGGTCAAAACACCCCATCCCAATGTAATGGTTTCATATTGTTACGTTGAGTCATTCTAAAGATACAATTTTTTGCATTCCTGTAGGAACCCTAATTTTTTTGGGATTCACAATGTCCCAGTTTTAGTTCGCGATAAGGGTATCAACGTGTAAAATTTGATTGTAGTCAAGCCACATTTGCGTGGTGAGCCACTCTATAAATGAATACTTTTGATTTTCCCACGGGAACTCTTGAATTTTCTGGGATAAAAAGTATCCTATATGTTAACCCGGGCTATAAGGAACCACCATACAAAATTTCATCAAAATCGGCCCGGTAGTTTTTGCGTGATGCGCGAACATACAGACAGACAGACAGACAGACAAAAATTCCAAAAGTTGTTGTTTTGGCCTCTGTATCGTTAGTAATGTCCACCACAGTTATTATTTTCCAAAAATATTTCATGTACAGACACGTCCCCGTTACAGTTTTATTATATTATAGATTTAGCGTTTTCAATTATTGTCATTTGTAAAACCTACTACATCAAAAGTCCGAGTGTGTTATGTAGTAGATATTTAAGTAAGAACTTTAAAAAACCGGCCAAGTGCGAGTCGGACTAATACTCCGAGGGTTCCATACTACCACACCTCTCCACACAACTACATAGTAAAATTACAGTGATACCTATTCACACTATAATTAAAAGAGATCAACGCGAGCGACAAAAATATGCTGTTTTTGTCATTCGGTTTCGTCTCCTTAGCGCGAGTACGACTCAGACTTGGACGATTTTTATTATTCGCCGTTTTTTTTCCAGTATTAGTACTATATTCACACCAAGTTTGTACGATTGTATCATCATCATCATCATATCAGCCACAAATCGTCCACTGCTGGACAAAGGCCTCCCCCAAGGATTTCCACGACGACCGGTCCTGCGCTGCCCGCATCCATCGGCTTCCCGCGATCTTCACCAGGTCATCGGTCCACCGCGTGGGAGGCCTGCCTGCGCTACGTTTTCCGGTGCGCGGTCGCCACTCGAGAACTTTACTGCCCCATCGGCCATCTGTTCTACGAGCTACTGCCACTTCAGTTTAGCGATTCTGTGAGCTATGTCGGTTACTTTAGTTCTCCTGCGACTTGGCCGACTTTTATTATTCGTCGTTTTTTTTCCAGTATTAGTACTATATTCACACCAAGTTTTTAAGCGTATGTATTACCGTTTTTACGATAGAGATAAATCAAAAATGCTTCTAAAAAGTGGCAGAATTACCAGTGTATTGCTCGCAAGAGCAAATCAACACACTGATTCACGGCCCTTTTGTACTACTGCAACACACATATGTTTTTGTTTTAGAAATTTTATAATTTGTATGTTTGACAACTGTAATTTACATTTTATATTCTTGTTTTGATCTTTTTTTTAAGTTTTCTTTTATATTATGTACGAGTGTAATAATGTGTGTGTAATAACGTGCTATATCAAAAAACCTATAAAAGAAACGTGTTTTTACGGAGAACCCCCCCACCCCCTAATCTTTTCTGTCTTTCAAATTTTTAGTATTTGTTGTTATAACGGTAAGAGAAATACATATTCCGTAAAAATTTCAACTCATCATTACATCTCATATACGTCCCCACCGAGGGGCTTGAGCCTACCCTGAATCAGGGCGATTAGGCCTTAGTCGACCACGCGGGCCCAGTGCGGGTTGGTCGACTTCACACACAACCTTCGAGTTTCTTCGCAGGCGTGTGCAGGTTTCCTCACGATGTTTTCCTTCACCGTTAAAGCAATCGGTAAGTATGTACGTAAGTTTTTGAAAATCTCATTGGTACATTGGCCGTCCAGATTTGAACCCGGTACCTCTGGTTAGATGGACAGAGTCGTTACCGGTTGAGCCACCGACGCTTTTTCGTTTGTTAATTTCAACTGTTTATCTATTAATATGAATATTAACTAAAAATTCTGTGAATATTTCAAGCGTCTACCTGTTGCTGTTATCAATATCGAGCAAAAACAAGCAAAAAAAATCACGTTTATAATATGGGAGCCCCCCTTTAATATTGATTTTATACTATTTTTTAGTATTTGTTGATATAGCGGCAACAAAAATACATCATCTGTGAAAATTTCAACTATCTATCACGGTTCATGAAATACAGCCTAGGGACAGACAGACGGACAGCGAAGTCTCAGTAATAGGGTTTTGTTTTTACCCTTTGGGTAAGGTACCCTAAAAATTGAAGACAATTGAGGAGAAAATGGAAAAAAGCCATAACTCAGATCAAGGCTAAGGTTGATAAATATTATGGGATCTCTGCACCATCAATTTCAATGGTAAAAAGTGGTTCAGTTACGAATATAAAACTAAAAGCTTTGCAGTTGCCAAATATAATTTGTATCATGGAACTATTAGACATATCTATTAATAGATAATTATCTATCAATGAAGTTAATGTTCGTAATGTGAGGGTGTGTGTGTGTGGTGTGAAACTTGGTGTTCTGCCAAAAGCTTCACAAGCCAGTGTCTGCTTCTTGCTTGATTATCAAGTCTGAAATACTTACTTACATATTTTTGAAGTGAAAACTTCTTTAGGAGCGTTGGGCGATGGAAAAAACCATTAACCTCGCTACACTGTAACCTGTAACCGACACCGACAGGAACACTCGCAGGGTCAAAACTTATAAAACTGTAAATGAGATGAGGAAAAAACAATGAACTCACGACACTGTAACCTGTAACCGACACTGCCAGGAACACTCGGAGGGTCAAAACTTATAAAACTGAAAATGAGTTAGGAAAACCATTGAACTCGCGACACTGTAACCTTTAAACGGACACCGACAGGAACACTCGCAGTGTCAAAACTTATAAAACTGTAAGTGAGATGGGAAAAACCATTGAACTCGCGAAACTGTAACCTGTAACCGACACTGCCAGGAACACTCGGAGGGTCAAAACTTATAAAACTGTAAAAAGTTTTCACATCTGTCGGCACTCCCGGAGTGGTTAGGTTTTTTTAAAAAAAAAAACAGGGTAAGAATAGTGTTTTGTTTTGAAAAAAGAGAACATGAAGCTAACACAGATAAGAATTATTCGCTCCGCTTCATTGACACCACAATTAGGGAACTGGTTGATATGACCGCATTTTTATCCGACTGGCAAAAAAGGAGGGTAACGATTCTTGGGTGAGCACACTTTAAAACAAAATTTAATATATTTACGAATAAGAGTTTTAAAAGAATGATTAATTGCCCCCGTGGCGTAATAATTAGTACGTTCACTTCAATGAGGTGTTGTCAAGGGTTTACCAATAGTGAATAAAAAAAAACACCAGGATATTTCGGATTCGATACCTGATGGAGTCTAACATCGATACTTGTTTTGGTTAGTGGAAGAGCATTTACTTAGCCTGCCTGGCTAGCTACTATAATCTTATCTCAGTCTTGCCGCCAAACATCAATGTAATCCTTTATGTGTTAGTGACGGACTTTGTGCCATTGTGTTCTCATTGCTCCAAAAACAAGAAGATATGCTATTTTTTACCAGTGAAAACGTTTAAGGTACTTAAATGAAAACAAATAAAAACGAGAAAAAAATGAGTGTCACCACCCATCTGTCACACGTACAAAAATTAAGTCAGCAAATTGTTCGGGTCGGTTTTTTTTTTTAAATTCAGCTGAATCTCGAAAAATACGTGAGATATTTGTGAGTATTCTCCAATAATATTAAGATTTGAGTGTAAAGGTGTAGATAAGAAAATCATTAGTTTTATCGTAATTTTTAAACTCAACACTAGTCAAGTCAAGTCTGTCGGTGGCGTAACGGCTAGGGCCGCCGCCTCCTGTCCGGGAGGTCGTGTTACGAATCCTGCCACGTACCGATGTGATTTCTAATTTAGATTTCATATGTACGTTTATCCGACGCTCTTAAAGTGAAGGAAAAACATCGTGAGGAAATCTGTACACGCCTGCGGTGAAACTCGCAGGTTGTGTGTGAAGTCGACCAAACCCGCGTTGCCGACTAAGGCCCGATCGCCCTAATTCAGGGTAGGCTCGAGCCCCTCGGTGGGGACGTATATGAGCTGATATGATGACTAGTCAAGGCGGCGATAAACTTACCGCTATCTATGCCGATATTACCGATATGCTTACCGCTATCTATGCCGATATTACCGATATGCCTACCGATGTCTATGAGTGAGTAGATGGTAACATATTTTCCAATACCAGTCAAGTCTTGATTTCGCTTTGGAATCCCACGACTTGTACTAGAAGAAGTCGTGGTAAACATGGCCCTGAACTGGCAACAAGTGAATGGGAACAGACAGGACAAAAGGACGGATGGACATAATTGAAAATGCTAAACACGTTAAAAACCGACTTCCATCGCACATTTTTTGCATTTTTTTTCTTATAAAGTACTACACCGATTTTGAAAAAAATTATATAGGACCACACGAAAAGAATTGGCTTTCAAATAAAAAAAGAATCATAAAAATCAGTTCACCCAGTGAAAAGTTCTGAGGTAACACACATAAAAACATACAGTCGAATTGAGAACCTCCTCCTTTTTGGAAGTCGGTTGGAAATTTACCCGGCCCGTTACCTTTGCACACGGAATCCTAAAAACTTACTTCCCCAGTACTGGGAAACATATTGCCATTATGTTTTTTTTTTAATTCAGTTTTGGTACATTATATTGAATAACATAATTACATAAATGATTTTAATTACACTCTTATGGCTAATTTCCTCTACCAGGTAAACAGAATTAATGTATTCCTGCTTGAACATAAGATAGCCATCTCCACATTACGTTGGGAAATGTTGGTATCTTGGTAGCCCGCTTCCATCTTCAGCGTCATCGTCACTTACCAACAGGATAACATGATGTCAAGAGATTATCAAATATGAATAAAAAGAATTAAAACTCTTTGTTAAGGTAAAATTATAATTAATATTAGGAATTTAAATTGCTTTTTACACGACTGCCCACAAAAAAGGAGTGTAATGTTTTCATGCCTAATGTATGTATGTATGTTTCTTTATTCCACGATATCTTCTAAACGGCTTGATGGATTTTAGAGTGCGAGGTATCGTTGGATTCGTCTTGATCCCGTGCGTGAGTGAAATAGGATATATTTTACCCGACTTCATTTATGTAGATACTATTTTTGTGACTTTTAATGTATGTATGTATGTATGTTACTTTATTCCACGATATCTTCTAAACGGCTTGATGGATTTTAGAGTGCGAAGTATCGTTAGATTCGTCTATCAAGACATCATATACATTCTACAAAAAAGAGGTTATTTTTGTCTTTGGGTTGGCTATGTAGCCTAAAATAGGGGTTAAGTTTTGAAGTCGATTATTACATAGAATATATTTTACCCGACTTCATTTATTTAGGCACTAATTTTGTGACTTTTAATGTATGTATGTATGTTACTTTATTCCACGATATCTTCTAAACGGCTTGATGGATTTTAGAGTGCGAGGTATCGTTAGATTCGTCTATCAAGACATCATATCATCATTACAGCTCATATACGTCCCCACCGAGGGGCTCGAGCCTACCCTGAATCAGGGCGATTAGGCCTTAGTCGACCACGCGGGCCCAGTGCGGGTTGGTCGACTTCACACACAACCTTCGAGTTTCTTCGCAGGCGTGTGCAGGTTTCCTCACGATGTTTTCCTTCACCGTTAAAGCAATCGGTAAGTATGTACGTAAGTTTTTGAAAAACTCATTGGTACATTGGCCGTCCAGATTTGAACCCGGTACCTCTGGTTAGATGGACCGAGTCGTTACCGGTTGAGCCACCGACGTCAAGACATCATATACATTCTACAAAAAAGAGGTTATTTTTGTCTTTGGGTTGGCTATGTAGCCTAAAATAGGGGTTAAGTTTTGCAGTCGATTATTACATAGAATATATTTTACCCGACTTCATTTATTTAGGCACTAATTTTGTGACTTTTAATGTATGTATGTATGTTACTTTATTCCACGATATCTTCTAAACGGCTTGATGGATTTTAGAGTGCGAGGTATCGTTGGATTCGTCTTGATCCCGTGCGTGAGTGAAATAGGATATATTTTACCCGACTTCATTTATGTAGGTACTATTTTTGTGACTTTTAATGTATGTATGTATGTTTCTTTATTCCACGATATCTCCTAAACAGCTTGATGGATTTTAGAGTGCGAGGTATCGTTGGATTCGTCTTGATCCCGTGCGTGAGTGAAATAGGATATATTTTACCCGACTTCATTTATGTAGGTACTAATTTTGTGACTTTTAATGTATGTATGTATGTTTCTTTATTCCACGATATCTTCTAAACGGCTTGATGGATTTTAGAGTGCGAAGTATCGTTAGATTCGTCTATCAAGACATCATATACATTCTACAAAAAAGAGGTTATTTTTGTCTTTGGGTTGGCTATGTAGCCTAAAATAGGGGTTAAGTTTTGAAGTCGATTATTACATAGAATATATTTTACCCGACTTCATTTATTTAGGCACTAATTTTGTGACTTTTAATGTATGTATGTATGTTACTTTATTCCACGATATCTTCTAAACGGCTTGATGGATTTTAGAGTGCGAGGTATCGTTAGATTCGTCTATCAAGACATCATATCATCATTACAGCTCATATACGTCCCCACCGAGGGGCTCGAGCCTACCCTGAATCAGGGCGATTAGGCCTTAGTCGACCACGCGGGCCCAGTGCGGGTTGGTCGACTTCACACACAACCTTCGAGTTTCTTCGCAGGCGTGTGCAGGTTTCCTCACGATGTTTTCCTTCACCGTTAAAGCAATCGGTAAGTATGTACGTAAGTTTTTGAAAAACTCATTGGTACATTGGCCGTCCAGATTTGAACCCGGTACCTCTGGTTAGATGGACCGAGTCGTTACCGGTTGAGCCACCGACGTCAAGACATCATAATACATTCTACAAAAAAGAGGTTATTTTTGTCTTTGGGTTGGCTATGTAGCCTAAAATAGGGGTTAAGTTTTGCAGTCGATTATTACATAGAATATATTTTACCCGACTTCATTTATTTAGGCACTAATTTTGTGACTTTTAATGTATGTATGTATGTTACTTTATTCCACGATATCTTCTAAACGGCTTGATGGATTTTAGAGTGCGAGGTATCGTTGGATTCGTCTTGATCCCGTGCGTGAGTGAAATAGGATATATTTTACCCGACTTCATTTATGTAGGTACTATTTTTGTGACTTTTAATGTATGTATGTATGTTTCTTTATTCCACGATATCTCCTAAACAGCTTGATGGATTTTAGAGTGCGAGGTATCGTTGGATTCGTCTTGATCCCGTGCGTGAGTGAAATAGGATATATTTTACCCGACTTCATTTATGTAGGTACTAATTTTGTGACTTTTAATGTATGTATGTATGTTTCTTTATTCCACGATATCTTCTAAACGGCTTGATGGATTTTAGAGTGCGATGTATCGTTAGATTCGTCTTGATCCCAATTCGATTGATTTTGACATAGAATATATGTATTTTAACCGACTTCATTTATGTAGGTACTAATTTTATGACTTTTATAAATTAAAAATTGAAAAAAGATGGAAAATAAAGCGAAAAAGGATTTTCAAAATTATAGTAGGAGGGAAATTAAGTGATCAATCGTTAATAATTAATATTTTATTCAGTCATCATTCCAACAGACAACCGAAACGTAGCAAGAAATGTCGTGTATGTTACTTTTGCTCTTAACTTTTTTCTTTGTATTAAAACCAAATGTAATTATTAAGTTGACTGGATGAGATCCCGTGAGGGATAAGTCCCCTTTTAACCATACATATCTGTTTTATGTTCTGTATTCAAACATGTCAATAAAAAGTTAACAAACAAACAATACTTGGTGATGAGTTCCTGTATGTGTTGATCATTATACTCTTTGTTGTTAAGTTATATTTTAATTTCGCCACCAAAGAGAATATCAAACAAACGTTTTTTCAACCGCCACCATTGTCGCGACGCGGCGGACAAAACAAAATGTATTTAAGACCGAGTCTCGCGTTGTACGCATAATAAATTTCAAGCGAAAACCAAACCGTGGCGTGTTAACAAAGATTTAGTGTCGAACTCAAAGGGTTTTGTGGTTATTCTAATAGACATTAGCTGTCAATAAAGTTTTAAGCCCGCATACGCACAAAGCTTAGATTTACATTATTAATTAAACGTTCGTGTAATAGATTTATGAATATTAAATTCAATTTCAATAGATTTCTCCTTCCTCTTATTATTTTAAATAAGGTATTTATTAAGAGTGATCGATTACATGAGGCGGTAATTGATAATTTTAATGGCAATAGATATGAATCATTCATAAATTATCCATAATTGGAATGGAAACATCTGAGCATCAAAATTGCTGGAGTATGAATGACAATTATTTATTTTATTTTTCTTTTGATACACAAACTTCTATACTAATATTATAAAGAGGAAAGATTTGATTGTTTGGTCGTTTGTTTGCATTGAATAGGCTCCGAAACTACTGAACCGATTTGAAAAATTCTTTTACCGTTGGGAAGCTACACTATCCGCGGTTGTTATAGGCTATATTTTATTCTCAAAAATTTAGGGATCCTTACTAAAATTCTAATAATGTAACCCAAGTTGTATAAAATGACCTAAAAAGTTTTGAATTATATACAAAAAGTAGTGTAGTGTTGTGTGTAGTGTGCAGTGTGCGGTGTGCGGTACGAAGTTCGCCGATACAGCTAGTCTACTGGGTATAATAAAAATCTTAAACATGGTGACCCTTTTTTCAAATTCTTTAGGTAGTTTAGAGAAATTATTTCTTTCAAAATTGTAAAAAACTTTTCAATTAATCTTCAGTACCTATCAAAAAAAAATCGTAAATTGCATAAGTATTAACTTATAAAATTAGCTTTAATTAGTTATCATCTCTTTTGGAACATGTGATTAAATAATTTGAGTCTGTAAAGCGCCGTCGTGTATTAGCTTTACTTTTTTCTATTTTTTAGGGTTCCGTTCCGTACAGCAACATAAAAACAGAACCCTTATAGGATCACTCATGCGTCTGTCTGTCTGTCCGTCCGTCTATCACAGTCAATTTTCTCCAAATCTACTGGACCGAATCAGGTAAAATTTGGTAGGATGGTGTAATTCTAAGACACAAACATAGACGTGCAAAGGAATTTTTTTTTTCAAATTAGAGTCATTTTCGGGGGAAAAATTAGGAAATTAAAAAAGGTTTTGCAAACCTTACTGTGTCATATTATATCAAATTATCGTTATGATAATCTCAAATGTATTTTTTTATTGAACTATATATTTTTTTTCATTTCTTTATTTTTTGAAAAAAGTTCAATCATTATCATCATCTCAGCTCATATACGTCCCCACCAAGGGGCTAGAGCTTACCCCGAATAAGGGCGATCGGGCCTTAGTCGACCACGCGGGCCCAGTGCGGGTTAGTCAACTTCACACACAACCTTCGAGTTTCTTCGCAGGCGTGTGCAGGTTTCCTCACGATGTTTTCCTTCACCGTAAGAGCGTCGGATAAACGCACATATGAAATCGAAATTCGAAAACACATTGGTACGTGGCTGGATTCGAACCACAACCTCCCGGACAGGAGGTAGCGGCCATAACCGTTACGCCACTGACGCTCAACTGTCTACCTATTACAGTTCATAAAATATAGCCCGCTAAAAGACAGTCGGACAGACAGGATAGCGGAGGCTCAGTAATATCACACCCTGGACACTTCATACAATATGACATTACGAAAAAGAATAATGACGGAACTAACAAAATGGTGGCGAAATCCTATACGTTCGACCACCAAACTGTAACCAATCTGTATCAATCTGGGTGGCGAGGGGGTGAAGTCGCAATCTAGAGAGCGGCTGGGAGTATCCATACTGTATGTTAGTACTGATATATATACTTTGTTAATATGGTCAAGTTGGTCACCTCTTGGGTGTATAGAACGCTTAAAAAAATACAGTCTAGAACAATCTCCTTTCGGTTAAAACACTATGGGTACATTCAACCAGACATATAAATCAAAAAGGCTCGTTTTACAAATCATTGCGTCCAAGTATCAATACATTGCAATGCTATAAGGCTCAAAATAACAGCAATCCTGTTGTCTAGTCTATACGCCTAGATACCCGACAAAAGTTAAGATTTACGAACACATGGGGTGAGATGGTTTAAGCATGGATAAGACATCGTGTAAGCAGCATCCGACGCTCTTACGGTGAATAAAAACATCGTGAGGAAACCTGCACACGCCTGCAAACTCGCAGGTTGTGTGTGAAGTAGACTAACCCGCACTGGGCCCGCGTGGTCGACTAAGGCCCGATCGCCCTAATTCAGGGTAGGCTCGAGCTTCTCGATGGGGACGTTGCTCTGCTGCGATGTTTAAGACATCAACCAAACATGAGTCTATTTTTTATCGGACTATCCTATTTTTACGGGATACAAAGTAGCCCATGTCCTTTTCCATGACACTGGCTACGTGTATACCTAATTTCGCTTATATTAGTTAAGATTTTTAAGTGTGAAGAGCTGTGTCTACCCACTTAACTCCTCCTGAAGCTTTGGTAACTTGGTTACCTTAAAAGCCTACATCGGAGCGAGCTACTGTTAAGCCAGCAGAGTAAATGCGTAGTAAGTACCTAAGTGTCGGAAATCAAATTTTATTTAAAATCTTAATGTAAATTATTTTTGTACCGAATTTTATTTCAAAAGTTATGACGCTATGACTGTCTGTGATAATGTAACGGATGGATGGACGGACAGACAAACGATCTTCTAAGGGTATTTCGTTGCTAAAATCTTATCATTTGACACTCAGGGAGCAAAAAAAATCTTTGAACACTTCGCACTCCAAAATCCACTAAGCCAGACTTATATACACCCAAAATCATTATCCTCCATCGCCTTCGTCCTCATTATTGGTTAGTCGGGTAAAAGCGAATAACAAGTAGACAACAAATAAAACAAGGCTTATCCATACTATACGACATTTAAAAAATGTATAGGTACTGTCTTCTCTTTACAGTTGCGAGCATTTTGCGTGAAAAATAAACAATTTCAGTGAATTTACAGTTCGTGTCGAGAGCCAAGCCACTTATTAAAATACTTTTAATATAGGAGATCTAAAAGTAAAATAAAATGATGTTCGTCGCAGTACAAATATTGCAAAGCAAGAAAATTTTACCTAATACACCTATTTAATCTCACTAGATTTTAATTGGTGTTTACAAAACACTTCATTTAAATTCTGTTAAGTATGTACTTATTTCATTATGTAATTATAATTAACTCTTATTTATTCTACAGCATCTACCTAAAATTATAAAAGCCACTTAATAGACGTATGATAAGAATGAATAACGTTTGTATAGACGCGACAATTTTTATTGTAAAACATTAAGGACTTTCAAGGTGCCGCCGCAGCCACGTTCCTCCGAACTTTTATCAAATATAATTAATCTTAATTACGAGCAAAAGTCTATTTTAGATTCTGAACGGGCTACTGACAAAGCGCCTTTAACATCGCGCCAATGCATAAGAATCAAATTCCTGAGTTCATCGGAACAAATTCTTAATGAAAACGCGACGGGTGATGATTGGGCATCAAACAATGGACATAACAAGGTTTGGAGTGTCGCAAAATTCTATTGTGTCAAAGCAAAAAGGTATCGAAGCCGAAACTTTAGTGACACGAAGAAGGAACGCTAACAATGCTACGTCAAACATGCAGTGAAGTTTGTGGTGCTATTTTATCAAAGGCTGGTCCACCAGAACATACTAAAAACCGGCCAAGTGCGAGTCGACTACACTACACTGCTCTTGCTTGTTTATCTGCCTTATCTTAAGAGCCTGCTGGAGTTCACAAACCCCATACAAACGTAGTATTTGATTCATTTATTAACCAAACAACCGATTTTGATATAATTTTATATCGATAATACGATGACGTATATCTGTGTCTGCACCACATTACTTTTTTGAAAATGAAACCAATAAACTAATACCGTCTTTTACTTCAAAACCAAGTTTATTGATTAATAACGGAAGAGTATCAACTTATCGAGCATGCCCAGTGCCCAGAGGGCACTCGTACGCAGTGCCATATCACGGGGCAGTCCCAGCTGCCCGCCACTGCCTGCAGGATGCTGTTCCTTGTCTACCTGTCTTAACCGTAATAGGTAGACTGTTAAAATTTTCAAATTACCTATTTGCTTTGTTTCCTACTAGGCTGCGTCCTATGTTAGTAAAGAGTATCAACTAATCGAGCATGCCCAGCCAGAGGCCACTTGCACGCAGTGCCATAGCATGGGATAGTCCCAGCTGTCCGCCACCGCCTGCAGGATGCTGTTGCTTGTCTACCTGCCTCATCTTAACCGTAATAGGTGGACGGTTGAAATTTTAAAAGTACTTCTAAGCTTTGTGTCCTACTAGGGTGCGTCTCATGTTAGTAAAGACTATCAACATAACGAGCATGCCCAGAGCACAGTATATATATTAGTACTAACGTACCCAGAGGCTACTCGCACGCAGTGCCATAGCACGGGACTGTCCCAACTGCTCGCCACCGCCTGCAGGATGCTGTTGCTTGTCTACCTGCCTTATCTTAACCGTAATAGGTAGACGGTTGAAATTTTAAAAGAATTTTTTAGCTTTGTGTCCTACTAGGGTGCGTCCTATTTAGTAAAGAGTATCAACATAACGAGCATGCCCAGAGGCTACTCGCACGCAGTGCCATAGCACGGGACTGTCCCAACTGCCCGCCACCGCCTGCAGGATGCTGTTGCTTGTCTACCTGCATTATCATAACCGTAATAGGTAGACTATTGAAATTTTCAAAGTACCTATATGCTTTGTGTCCTACTAGGGTGCGTCCTATGTTAGTAAAGAGTATCAACTTATCGAGCATGCCCAGCCAGAGGCCACTTGCACGCAGTGCCATAGCACGGGACAGTCCCAGCTGTCCGCCACTGCCTGCAGGATGCTGTTGCTTGTCTACCTGCCTTATCTTAACCGTAATAGGTTGACGGTTGAAATTTTCAAAGTTCCTATATGCTTTGCGTCCTACTAGTGTGCGTCAAAGCTCAGATCAATAATAAAATCAGATAGAATGCTGCGAACTGTTAAGTTGAATCTACTTTTTGAAACATTCGAGCGGTATCTTGTGTTATGTTGTGTGTGTACCGTCTTCGACGACGTCATGGCACATACTCAGGTATTTTGGAGTGGTTTTGATGTATCTGTGTGTGCATATAGTGTATAGTGTTTTTGATTGGCTTCACATTAAATTTACGTATCTGACCTTATTTTTTGATCTGAGCAAAGAGGATTTATTATAGCGGATTATCAAACAAATAAAAATTACAAAAAGTCTAACAAAAACACATTTTTTGTACAGGGATGGGTCCCCATACATTGTACAACTTGGTGTGATTTTAGTGAAACTCTAAATTAAAATAACAATCCTTACTAATACTATAAATGTTAAAATGTGTTAACCATTTCACGCTTGACCACCTTGACTACCTAATCTTGATAAAATTTGGCTACCTCTTATCCCGTGAAAATGGCACAGTCCGATGCAGTTCCTGAGGGGAACGGAGATATGGATTGTTGGAGATGGGAAGTGACAAAATTTTGCTAATTAGCATATCCTGACAGAGTTCCCGAGGGATCTGGGGTAAACTCATTTCCTCGCTCACACATCGATGTAACGGTGTAAT
This sequence comes from Coleophora flavipennella, assembly GCA_947284805.1. NCBI lineage: Eukaryota > Metazoa > Arthropoda > Insecta > Lepidoptera > Coleophoridae > Coleophora > Coleophora flavipennella. The sequence goes on along the minus strand of OX369280.1, from coordinate 12,697,446 downwards.
GTGCAACGGAGCAAGGGATTGAAGTGGTTTTTGTGAAGAATTGGTTTTAAGGAGGTGGAAAGTGACATAGACTGCCAATCAGAATAGCCCGATATAGTTCCTGAGGGATCTTGAGAAAACTCATGTCCACGCTTGCGCACCTCTCACCCTCAAAGACAGTCATAAAATCTATGTCAACGTGGGCGAAGCCGCAGGCATTAGCTAGTTCTAAATAAAAGCAACCAAGTGTGAGTTGGTTTACACGGGATTGTGTTAAGGATTTTTTTTATTAAATCATAATTGGTAAGCCCTTGGCATCATCTCACCTGATGGTAAATGACGATGATGCCGAAGATGGAAGCGGGCTTACCAATATTCCCCAACGCAATGGAGAACTGGCTATCTTATCTTCAAGCCGGAACACATCAATTTTGCTAACACTGACGTTTGGCGGCAAGACTTAGATAAGATGGTGGTAGCTAGCCAGGCGAACTTAGAAAATGCCCTACCACCAACCAAACCAAGTCTTACAAGTTGACCCCACCGGGAATCGAACCCGCGACCTCCTGTTGTAAAGTGAATGGACTAACAATTACGCTACGTAGGCGGTTAAATTTTTTAAACTTAGGATCCTTAACTTATTGAAATAAAACATATTTTTTTTACTCTCGGCCTTGTTTATGTCTTTTATGAATATTCTATTTTTTGTAATAGAATACACAAGATAAAAACATGATGTAATGTTACAGAACCCTAGGCGCGCGAGTCATACTTGTACTTAGCCACTATCACGTATCTGACAAAGATAATATTTTCAATTTCAACGACACATTGAAATGCAGACCAGACAAACTAAAACCTTAATATTGAATTTCGTAAACAAAACTCTATCCTTAGTCTCGTAATACGATTTAAAATCTGAACTACACTCAAACTCAAAGTAAAATTCCATTTCATGAACTATAAAACAAAGCAATATTCGATGGGTTCCGTAACGTTGGCCAAAGTTTAGCAGTTGGTGAGTGAATGAATGAACGAATGAATAATTCAAAAAGCGAATCGGCAGTCCGTCAAACGAAGCGAGCCGTTGCATTTTGTACGTAAATCTGCGTTCCGTAATATCCAAGAACGCTATGCTTTGCCCATGCAGACAATATTTCTTTGCGCCAAACGTAAAATTTTTAAAGACACTGAGGGTGTGAATTTCTGTAGCTTTCTATTCTTTCTAAGTTATTGTTATTGCATCAATTTCAAGCTGTATTAATGACTCGATCAAACTAGATAATGTTATTGTTTTCAATCCCATTTGAGATAGTTCAATGTCAGGCAGTGGCTTCTAATTACGTTGTTTTCTATGCTCCCTGTCCGTGTTTGATCTTCTTGGTTTTCTTCTTTACTTGACTGTCAATGCCGAAATAATTTTCCAGATTCAGTACTTTATTTTGCGTTTTTATCTCAAGTATCCACAATAACAGTACCTAATTAAAATTTTGATAAAACTAGTAAATAGCCTGTTATGGTGTTCTGAAGTTTTGTATTATTGAAATATTATATTATGATGTCATGAATGTGTGAAGTAAAGTATGTGTTTGCTTTGATTATTTACTCTCTGTGATTGTTTAAATTATGACATTTGATAGGCTTTGTAATATTTAGTATCGCATTACTGCATTATTGACTGGATAATTGGGTATACCTTTAATGATGATGTATTTTGTGTGTTTTTTAAATTTAATAAATAAACAGAGCGTCGGTGACGTAACGGCTATGGCCGCTACCTCCTGTCCGGGAGGACGTGGTTCGAATTCTGTCACGTACAAATGTGTTTTCGAATTTCGATTTAATAAGTACGTATTTCCGACGCTCTTATGGTTAAGGAAAATATCGTGAGGAAACCTACACACGCCTGAAGGTTGTGAGTGAAGTCGACCAACCCGCACTAGGCCCGTGTAGTCGACTAAGGCCCGATCAAAGTAGGCTGGGGCCCCTCGGTGGTGACGTATACGAGCTGATATGATGATGAAACACATTCACGTGAACTACGTATGTAGACTGCCAAAACACTGGAAAGACATGTATAACAACGTATGAATCCGTCGCTCAACATACTTGATTTACTTTGAGAACGTATATAAAAGTCAGTTAGAAATACTATATCCTATTGGTGGTATTAGCGTAAAAAAAGTAAAAATGGACTGGAATCTAGAAAAAAAAATGTACTAGCACCTACTACTAATCTTACGTTATATATCAGATTTTATTTCCTCATGTATGCCATCGCAGTATGTTTACCTATATGCTGTCAGGTTTACATCATCTTATCATCATAATATCAGCTGAAAGTCGTCCACTGCTGGACAAAGACCACCTCCAAGTAACAAAATTGAGATCGGATCTGTTAACTGGGGCTTCTACTACGGATTAAATAAATCTACTCATCATACTGAACAACTACCTATACTCATCAATTCTCAAAAAAAAAAACGCGCTCCATACAAAGTCCCAGTAGGACGTCCCAGGTATCGCTAGGGATGAAGTGCTAAGAGCCTGCGGGAACTCCATTATGGCGAAGCATTAATTGGAACAGTTGTCTATGTTTTTTTACGTGTAAAGAGTAAATAAAATTTAGAGCTTTAAATCGGTCTAGTTTCCCCGTAGAATGCAAATCTCTGTTTTTAAAAGAGAATCCTTTGATATATTTTTTTCTGTTATAAAAGTTAACGAATCGTGTTAAAATTTCTGCAAGTGACAAATGAAGTCATTGAAATAAAGGAGTCAGTTGTTTTGTAATTGCTGAGAAATATCGATTTCCCTGCGAGCAAAGTTTCCAATGCGTCGCTTATGAAATATTGGTAAAAGATGGCGCAAAATTGAAAATAGTAGCGTCTTCGTTGAGTTGAGACCAAGATCCATTTTGTGTTGCTAATCCATCTAAGTAAGTATACAAAAAACCGGCCAAGTGCGAGTTGAACTCTTGTGGAGAGGGTTCCCTACAAAGCCATAGTCAAATACAAAATCATCATATCAGCTCATATACGTAACCACCGAGGGGCTTAAGCCTACCCTGAATTAGGGCGATCGGGCCTTCGTCAACCACGCGAGCCCAGTGCGAGTTGGTTGACTTCACACACAACCTTCGAGTTTCTTCGCAGGTGTGTGCAGGTATCCTCACGATGTTTTCCTTCACCGTTAAAGCAATCGGTGAGTAAAATGTAAGCAAGTTACAAATACAAAATAAAGGTACAAAATATCGCATTTAAAATCCTCACAGTAAGACACGAGTTAACTACTACTAGCGCTATCTAGTGGTGTTTTAGTGAACTATTTTCCGTAAGTGAACGTATTATATTGAGTTCACCACTTTATTTTTAATTGATAGAATTCTTATAGTTTTTCCTGTCATCTACAAGCATTAATTAACAATATTTCGTATTTTTTGCAAAATTTAAGGCTCAGTCGTTTCGGAGATCAGGGGGGATGAATGGTCAATTGTCGTCTTCTTTCATGAATAAAATCAAAACTAATACAATAATAATAACGAAAATATATTATATCCTCATAACGAGCCCTTTTATTTGATATATGACACAGTAAGGTTGGCAAAACTTTTGCTTATTTCCTAAATTTTTTTTGAAAAATATTATTTACTTTGCACATCTATGTTTGGGTCATAGTTTTACACCATCATACCAAATTTCACCTGATTCGGTCCAGTAGATTCGGAGCAAATTGGCTGTGACAGACGGACGGACAGACAGACAGACGCACGAGTGATCCTAAAAGGGTTCCGTTTTTTTGTACGGAACCCTAAAAATGCACGAAATACATATGAAGAGGTTTTAGTTTTAGTGCGAACTGACTATTGGAAAAAAATGTTTAGTATGATGAGTAAAAACCCCAGTTAACAGGTCCCAAACCAATTTTCTTACACTCTGTATATTTTTATTTTATTCACAATTGGTAAGCCCTTGGCATCACCTCACCTGATATCTCACTTTCTTAACTTACATCACAAGCATCCTTCTACATTAACACAAATTATTCATAAAAGGAATCCATTAAATAAAAAGGTAACGACGAACGAGTTTGTAATATCTGAAATAGGAAAAAAACATTCACGTTCTGCAAGTACTCGTAGGTACTCTCACGAATTCAGTTTCCATAAAAATCTAATAGAAAACACGTTCCACTCGCTACCATCGCTCTCCGTTTTTAGGGTTCCCTAGCTAAAGGATAAAAACGGGACCCTATTACCACACCCGCCCCGGTCACTTCATACAACGGGCGAGAAATGAAATTTCAAAAAACAAATGACGGTACAAACAAAATCACGGCGAATTTCTTTACGTTCGAGATTCAAACTATAATCAATCTGTATCAATTTGGGTGACGAGGGGGTGAGGTCGGAATCTAGAGAGCGGCAGCGAGTGTCCATACTGTATGTTAGTACTAATATAATACTTTGCTATTACTGAGACTTCGCTGTCCGTCTGTCTGTCTGTCCGTACGTCTGTCACCAGGCTGTATTTCATGAACCGTGTTAGCTTGACAGTTGAAATATTCACAGATGATGTATTTCTGTTGCCGCTATAACAAAAAATACTAAAAAATAGAGTAAAATAAATATTTAAGGGGGCTCCCATACAATAAACGTGATTTTTTTGCTCGATATTGATAACGGTAACAGGTAGACGCTTGAAATATTCACAAAATATTGAGTTCAATTTAAAAATAATTCATTAAATTAAAATAAAATTTATATCTAAGGGAGGCTCCCATACAACTAACGTAAATTTTATAGATAATGGTACGGAACCCTTCGTGTGCGAGTCCGACTCGCACTTGGCCGGTTTTTTTTAATGAATAAGTAAGCGAAATTAGTGGGGTCCAACATCTAAATAAGTGAAACGAGGAGGCGGCCGGTCAAAAACACGGACCCTGCATACAAAGTGGCTGTTTCTAAGGTTATTAGCTTTCAGGTCTAGATACCTATAATTTTTGTAAAGTTACTTACAGGTATCTAGTCATTAGGTTACTAGCTTTCGCCTGTGGCTTCGCTTGCGTGAACATCGTTTTTATGACTGTCTTTGGGGGTGAGTGGTGCGCAAGCCGCTGCGGCTCGCCAGCGTAGACATGAGTTTTCTCCAGATCCTTCGGAAACTACATTGGGCTATTCTGATTAGTAGACTATGTAATTTCCCACCTCCTCTACTATTTCATTGCAAAAACCTCGTCAATCCGTGCTCCGTTGCGACGCCCAACGTGCGCGAGGCTGCAAAGGATTTTTGCCCAGATCTTTCAGAAACTATCTCGATCTGTACTGTTTGGTAGACTGGTAGTCTATTATGTCTTTAACAACTCCATTAAGTATCTCTGTACAAAAAATAACAACAAATCTTTTTCCCGTTGAGTTATTAATGAAATTAACCAAACAAGTCTTTTTTTCAGTTCCAACTCAGGAACTGTGTCGGAATATGTTATTTTCACTGGATAAAAAGTAGTCCTTTCCCATGACACAGGCTACCTGCATGCCAAATTTCGTCAAGATTGGTTGAGATGTTAAATTGAGAAGAGGTAACAAACAAACAACATTTATGATTCGAATCCTGCCCCGTACCAATGTTTTTTTTTTACCTTTTTACCTTTAGGGTTGCGCCACCGACGCTCTATATATTTTATATATCTATTATATGTTTATAGTATTTTATCAATAAAACACAGAAATAGTTACACGAGGTATTTAATGCGACAGCCTAAAATCTATAAGTACCCTCAAAGACATTCGAGGCCAGAACCTCAAAAGTACATACCTACTAAAAATCTGTCGGTAAAACACAACCAACACACTACAATGTTTTATGTAACTGCGACATATAAATTACCCTTTACTCTTAAATACATATAAAAATTTCAAATCTAGCTAAGCTTTACATGTACGGTGTACCGTTAACAAAATCTGAAACAAACTCGTACATTTTAATTTAACAAAATAAACTTTACGTCCAACTCTTAGTTTGCAGCACACACTTGAGAATATCTTGAGTGCATCGTTGAAAGTAAATGCTGGTATAATTTCAGCTTCCACTGCATTCGGATTGCATCCAGAGACGGTTGGGGATGAAGTCAGATAAACTTTATGTTAAGTGTGAGCAATAAAAATGGCCTTTATGACGATACGTGGAATGGTTACGTTTGCTCTGCGTCAGTTACAACGACATAATGCGATGTTAAGGCGGTAATACAGTAGGACCTCTATAAGTCGAACATCAAGGGACTCACTAATTATTTCAACTAATAGAGGGTTGAGATTTCGAGGATTGGAGGTTTTGGTGTTTGAAGGGAGGTAAACAAAACATTTTTTCGAGATTTGTAGGTTTTCAACTTATCGAGGTTCGACTTAACGAGGTTCTAATGTATTACAGATTTTCGTTATTTTCGACGTCAATAATAATTACTCCGTAACGTTTAAACTTAAAAAAAAACCGTTATTATTAATGATGTTCCTTAAAGTCCAAATAAACACGATGGAGCAGTTTTGGCTCGATAGAAAAAAAATCCCACCAGATAGTTCTACACTGTCACTTTCAACTCTAGTTATGACTAATATTTTGAATAAATTAAAAAAAATATACAACAATATTTGTAAAATTATTATTTTTATAGTTTCATTGTAGTTTTTGATTGAAACGAAAAAAAAACTGAAAAAGTGTGGTTATTTTCTTTACTCTTTACACGTAAAGAAAAAGACAGAGACGACTGTTCCGATCAACACCTCGCCTTAAACTTCTTTTATACGAAAGAACAGTATTGCGTGTGAGATTAAGGATTTAATCGTAATGTTTGCGTCAATAAACTAATAGACTCATTACCTCTTTTATGTTTATTTAATCCCACAATGGTATGTCTTCTTTATCTTCTATCTCCACTTTGCTCTATTAGACGCGTCGTCAGCAGTAACATTGCAAGACCGTAAGTCTTTCTTAATGATTGTCCAGCTGGTTTTTAGTCGTCATCTTCTTCTGGACCCCTGCACTGGTTGTTCATATTAGTCACAATGTTTCCAACATATTCAGGAGGTATTCGGCATACATGCCCAAATCATCAGAGACTGCTTTCTGGTAGCTCATCATCAGCAAAGTCGCGTACTTACACCAAGACTACCACGAACGTACTCTTTGCATATTTTATCGAGTCTTACTTGTAAACTACTTTTCTAAACAAAAATTTAACGTAAATATTGAAAACTATTGAAAGTTTTTCAATTTTTTTTATTATTACTTTGTTGTATTTGTTAAGATAAATACTATAATCACACAAGTTTTCACGCTTGTATTTACTACACATATTTAACGATAGACCCTTTGTAAAAATTTTAGCTATCTACTTTAATCGGTTCATGAAATACAACTCGCTGACAGACAATAATTAATTCTCCATTGAGTTGGGTAATCTTGGTAAGTCCGCTTCCATCTTCCATCTTCCAAGTTACTTACCATCAGGTGAGATGATGCCAAGGGCTTACCAATTGTAAATAAAAAAAGGCGGACAGACAGTGCAGGCTTAGTAATATCGTACCCCGGACACTGCATACAATGGTCGTCAAATGTTATTTCTAAAAACAAATAACGTAGCTAAAAAAATCACGGTGAAATCCCATACGTTCGAGAACCAATCTGTGTGACGAGGGGGTTAGGTCGGATCTGGAGAGCGGCAAAGAGTGTCCATACTGTATGTTTGTACCAATATATATACTTTGGTAATAGGGTCCCGTAGTCACCCATTGTACCAGTACGGAACCATCAAAAAAGAAAATACAGTTGAATTGAGCAACACTTCATTTTTATCACGCTTTTATTAGCTTCACCTCCTGTATGTATGTTTGTAACCAACTCCTTTGTACTCGATTTTGATCCACTTTAAACGAACAGATTTTATTCAAACTTTATACATTTATCAAGAATCAGTGACAATACAATATTTTCATAAGTTTATCTCATTATCCTGATCAGGATCGCCAGGATTAAATGGACATGAAACTGAAAATTGAAAAATAAATATAATTTAACAAAACAAAAAAAACACGCTTTTGAAGCACATCAAACTAAAAAGTGAAAAATAATTCTTTTTTCACAATAATACTAGTATGTTTCGTGGGTTACTCGATATACGAAAAATATGGCACAAAGTGCCCCACGCTTGTTTCACCATAATAATGGTATTTTACGTTCATTATTGTTTTGAGCTTATATTTGTCGAAGGGGGGGGGGGGGGTGAGGTTAGGTTATGGATGGCCTTGTGGTTCAGTCCTTAACTATTTCGGTCATGGGCGTCGAAATAACAATGCAGCTACATCACAGAGGTCCTTCTTCAACAGTCTTGATCATTTGGTAATCGAAATTGTACAGGATGCCTTGGATAACAATGGATGCAAACGCGGTGATCACAGCGATGGCGTGACACGTCCGTTTTGCTCACAGATCACCACTACTTGTGTTCTGCTCGACGCTCCGTCGAAAAGTGTCTGCCTCGAGACTGACGTCCAGCTAATATGGCTTCTCCACAGATCTAATAAATTCTCAACTCAGTGTGGCAGCACAAACAGCCTTCCGTTAATACGTCATCTTTGCTACCACAAACGATCGTCTCACGCACGAGTACAACCGATCGTCACGCCACCACCGGTTTCACCCAGGTACTAATACCTGACGTTTGATCCAAACAAAGTGTAACTATGTAAACTTATCTCGAGCTGGTATTGGTCGCGTTTTCAATGACGCTCCGACACGGCCATCTTGACGCATCACACGTCCCCGTGTGGGTTACCTGAAAGAAAAACAAGACCACCAGAGTATTTGTTTTCTTAACTGGCCCGCTCGGCCAACCTGATATAAAATTCAATTATCGTCAACTCAAGAAAACATTATTACAAAGCTAACAAAATAAATGGTAGCAGTATGGTCATGTAAATACTTAATGTCAACCGTTAACGTCCAACCACAGAAAAAAATTCTCTCACTTAATCATTTGAATTGTACCACAAGGTTTCGCAACAAATCAACCGTCACCCATCTTGGCAACTCTGGGCCACCTCCATCCGGTGCCCAACCAAACAACAGTCACCCAACCTGGCGACTCTCAGACACCTCCATCCGGTGCCCGCCCAAACACACAGTCACCCGACCTGGCGACTCTCAGACAACCTCTCAGGTGTCCGCCCAAAAACACAGTCACCCTACCTGGCGACTCTTGGACCACCTCCCTCCGGTGTCCAACCACACTATCGCTTCCATGCGGCGATCTCAAACATCACCTCTTTCTGGTGATTGCCAACATCACCTCCCCGGTGATACGCCTGCGAGCCAAACGCACGCCACACACAGTTGTGGCCGCACAGCAACGAGAAAATAACTCGGTGTTTTACGCCTACGTCTACGAATGGCTGAGACTATTGGCGTTCTGTTGCGAAAAATTGTTTACGTCTAAGGTTTAAAATACAAACTAGTGAACGTTAACATCACGGTCAAGTACAAAAGTCCTTACTCTGCACTAGTAGATGGTCGAGGTTCAGTCTCTCCGTCATAAATTCTGTCCAAGTCAATAGTACTGTCACTATCGGGCATTTAACGTAGTCTGTCCTCAATAACTCTGACGGTATTTGATATCTAAAGTGGTCGGTTACGCTTGTCCATTTGTAACAACACAAAGTTAGGTAACTTGTGAAGCTAAGCTTTAATTTCGAAATCAGCCTGTGGTGCTGCCCCAGAGCAATGTAACACCCCATCTCTTTCCGAGGGTTCCTTATGAAGCAACTAAAGGACCAAAAATTTGAGGACAAGCAACATCGTCCTTCACGCTCATACTGTACCGCCAAACAGCCCGCCAAGCGTAGCGTTTTTTTTTTGTTTTTTTTTACAATTGGTGAAACCGCTCCAACATGGGGGAGGCCCATGTCTATTATCACATCAGCAGCAAGCTGATTAACAACTCCTGTCATATGATGCGTTACTCTCCGTATTATCACTAGTCTTTTGTCGTGCTTCACTTAGATAAAATTACAGCCTGTGTGTGTAATCGACAAACATGACATTTAGAGGTTAAGCTACTTTACTCGTACCTAGAAGCAACTCCAGGAGGCTGTACTTCGTAACTCGGTTAACCCAACAGTTCGGTTGCTGCCAAATGATCATCATGGAAGGACTTGTAAAATGAAATCTCATTACTATACTCGAAGGAAGTGAGCATATTTAAAGAATACTTAACTATGAGCACCAACGTTTAAACGTACTAAGATTCACCTGACCGTTGCCACGCGCCTAAAGCGCTTATGAACGTAAGTTCAAATACAAGGGGGCATTACGTAGATCGAATGACACGTGGACGTATTTGAACAGAGGTTACAAAATCAGTCATTTCGATTTAATAGGTAAAGAATGCACCTGATGTAACCACTAGCTATGCCTGACGTGGTGAAATAGTGACCACCTATGAAGTCAATCGATGTTCCAAGCTATCAGAGGAAGCAATTTCCTTTCAGGCATGTTGTTATCATTTTTTTTCACGGTTATCAACACTTGCGTTCTATGCTATCCTTTTTCTTTACCAGCATGATAAGGCCGTCAAAAAGGGAAAGCTTCGGGGCTTATGACATTTGCAGCCTCCAGCCCATGAATCCTGTATCATCATCACATCAGCCGTAAGACGTCCACCACTGCACTCCGCATACTACCCTGTTATTATTCTTTTTTTTTACAATTGGTAAACAAAATATTTTATTGGGGTCCCCGAAACTCATACCTACATAGGGTCTATATGATAGCGGGGCATTAAGGATGCCCTCGACAAATTTATCACGAAAGCTATTAAAAATAGGCAACAACTTTGGCCTATGATCAATGATGATATCAGTTTCCATACTACGAAAGCTAATAAGGGTTTACTCCATGTTAAGATGTCAGTCTCAATATTATAAAAGCTTAAAGGGGTTTCAATACTTTCAATCCTGGTTTAGGTTTGTATAACCGAAACTCTAGTTCACTAAATGAATCATCATATTTACAAGGAGTCTTCTTTTTAAATCTTCCGTTCAACCACGACGAACCACGACGTTGTGTCACAAGGAATGATCCGAAAGCACGTGAAAGAGTACTTTGAAGGACTACAAGGCTAATGCAATCACCACTAGAAGGGTAAGGGACTACTCTATTCGCATCCTTTCCGACAGTCAAGCTGTTTTGTTATTGACAGACTCGTTTAAGAATACCGTCAATCCTAGATTTAAAATATCTGAATCGATCATAATATCGTTCGTACTCGTCTGGCATAACAAAGTATGACCATTCTGAACAATGCCCGTCTATAATAACCTCACTCGATATTTGTTCTGTAAAGTAAACTTAAGCGTTGCCTACAAAGGTCAATTGTGCGTTGGTATTGAACACACTCCCGAAAGTCTATACACGAAACTTTCTTTAACGAGAGAACAGTAGGCACCACTACAGATTAGGTAATAGTACTACGCACGTACTACTACCACCATCAAAACAAAAGGGGTACGACTCACCGGATTTTCGCAACTCCGCGTACATCACGCACTTCGCTGAAGCTGCACGCGCCGCTTGCGTGGATCTCCGCTGCTGCCAGTGCAGTTCACGCTGTCACCTCATTCCAACGATTGTTCCGTAAGGGAGATGTCGACAGTAGAGCACCGTGCACGTGGATTAGCTGCAGGTATATTCCGGTTGAATGTAGGCAATATGATTGCAGTAGATGTAGTCGATGGTGCTTGCATAGCCTCAATCAATCGCAGCATGTTCTGGTTCTGTAGCACGTAGAATTGTTGCCAATGGTTTTTATTTTGCTGCTCCATTATTATTTTTCACATTTTCCCGTCGTCCACTAGTTGCGAGCGCTGGGAACAATCCAACTTCTGATGTCGAAGGGTTGGGTGGTTAGGTTATGGATGGCCTTGTGGTTCAGTCCTTATCTATTTCGGTCATGGGCGTCGAAATAACAATGCAGCTATATCACAGAGGTCCTTCTTCAATAGTCTTGATCATTTGGTAATCGAAATTGTACAGGATGCCTTGGATAACAATGGATGCAAACGCGGTGATCACAGCGATGGCGTGACACGTCCGTTTTGCTCACAGATCACCACTACTTGTGTTCTGCTCGACGCTCCGTCGAAAAGTGTCTGCCTCGAGACTGACGTCCAGCTAATATGGCTTCTCCACAGATCTAATAAATTCTCAACTCAGTGTGGCAGCACAAACAGCCTTCCGTTAATACGTCATCTTTGCTACCACAAACGATCGTCTCACGCACGAGTACAAGCGATCGTCACGCCACCACCGGTTTCGCCCAGGTACTAATACCTGACGTTTGATCCAAACAAAGTGTAACTATGTAAACTTATCTCGAGCTGGTATTAGTCTCGTTTTCAATGACGCTCCGACATATTTATAATTTTTTTCACTGTAAAGTTTGTAATCTTTTAAAAACGTGATTTATAGTTTTTTTAACTTTATTTATTTTTCAATTTTTAGTGAAGACATTTTATTTTTATTAGTAGTAAAATTGAGTTGGTACCTATTACTAAACTTCCCTGACGTTATGAAATTTTAATATACTTTTAACAACGGACGATGGTGGTCTGCATATTGGAAATTCTTAGCATAATAGGTTGTTCGAGGCATTGCTCCATGGAAAGCGCTCCGCCCTAGCTGGATCCTTCAGCTACGAAGTAAACTTATGTATATCGTGCAGGACAAAATCCAAATCATTTATTTCTTATGTAGGTTCAATGATCACTTTTATACACGTCATTTCTTGATGATATCTGCACAAATACGTCAATACGTCCCCACCGAGAGGCTCGAGCTTACCCTGAATTAGGGCGATTGGGCCTTAGTCGACCACGCGGGCCCAGTGCGGGTTGGTCGACATCACACAAAACCTGCAAGTTTCTCCGCAGGCGTCTGCAGGTTTCCTCACGATGTTTTCCTTCACCGTGAGAGCGTCGGATAAACGTACATATGAAATCTAAATTCGAAATCACGTTGGTACGTGGCGGTTTTCGAACCACGACCTCCCGGACAGGAGGCGGCGGCCCTAGCCGTTACGCCACCGAAGCTCTTACTTCCTAATTTCATCATAATCATATGAGCCGAAAGATGTCCACTGCACTGCTTTGCAAAGCCCTCCCCAAATATTTCAATTATGACCATTCCTGCGCTGCCCGCGTCCAACTGCTTCACGTTTGTCGGTTCATGGTTCTACGTCGTCCAATACGCGGTCGCCACTCAAGAACTTTACAAACACAACGGCCATCCATTCTACGTGCTATGTGCGACACCCGATTCTATGTGCTATGTAGGTTACCTTGGTTCTTCCTCGGATCCCCTTATTTCTGATTCGATTCATACCATTATGTGTTATTAAGTCTTTATTTCATGTTTACATGCCCTTTATATATTTAATCGCCTCCATAGCTCAGAGGCAAAGTTCACTGGCTTTACACAAGAGGTCGCGGGTTCGATTCCCGACGGGGTCAAATTGTAAGACTCGGTTTGGTTGGTGGTAGGACATTTTCTAAGCCCGCCTGGCTAGCTACCACCATCTTATCTAAGTCTTGCCGCCAAATATCAATGTTGATATCATTGGTGTGTTCCGGCATGAAGATAAGATAGCCAGTTCCCCATTGCGTTGGGGATTATTGGTAAGCCCGCTTCCATCTTCGGCAACATCGTCACTTACCACTAGGTGAGATGTTGTCAAGGGTTTAACAATAGTGAATAAAAAAAATGAAAAAAAATATTAGGACAATCTATCTATCTATAATCTATAATATAATAAAACTGTAACGGGGCCGTGTCTGTACATGAAATATTTTTGGAAAATAATAACTGTGGTGGACATTACTAACGATACAGAGGCCAAAACAACAACTTTTGGAATTTTTGTCTGTCTGTCTGTCTGTCTGTCTGTCTGTCTGTATGTTCGCGCATCACGCAAAAACTACCAGGCCGATTTTGATGAAATTTTGTATGGTAGTTCCTTATAGCCCGGGTTAACATATAGGATACTTTTTATCCCGGAAAATTCAAGTGTTCCCGTGGGAAAATCAAAAGTATTCATTTATAGAATGGCTCACCACGCAAATGTGGCTTGACCTATTACAATCAAATTTTACACGTTGATACCCTTATCGCGAACTAAAACTGGGACATTGTGAATCCAAAAAAAAAAATAGGGTTGTTGCAGGAATGCAAAAAAATGTATCTTTCGAATGGCTCAACGTAACAATATGAAACCATTACATTGGGATGGGGTGTTTTCAACATCATTGTATAGTCGGGTATTCTTTATCCCGTAAAACTAAAGAGGTCCCGTGAGAAATTATCTATCGATACTTACAATAATAAATATAGAGTACTTTTTCAACATATAAGCTACACATACCACACATTATAATCATAGCAGCAAAATTTCAATAGATGGCACTGCAAGGATACTAAAACGCGCTTAAGTTGTGTTAAAACATTAAAATATTATTTCATACTTTTGAATGGATTACTTTTATGTATTTTTCAGCATACGCTTTTTACACAACTCTCTGGAACTATGGCACGTAGCGATGTGTTTCATAGACGAACAGATAGGTATTTTTTTATAGATTGCAATCATGTAAAAAAATAGCTTCTTTTATCAGGAGGCACAGATATGGGAACTCTTCTGACCGCGACTATTTGCGTGTGGCAGTTGCTCTCCGCCTGCAATATCAATATCTGTGAACCTCATCAATGTATTTGGGGGTCCACGGTGGAAGCAATTGGCCATCACTCACTGAGTTGCGGTCGTTGTTTGTGAAGATTCCCACGTCACCAATTCCTTAATGACCTCACTCGGAGGGCACTGGTATCGGCCAGATGGAATATTCCATCTTTGATGCAGCCACTGGGCTTTAGTCGATGTGATGGCAATAGGCCGGAGGGTTTAAACAGGTGCTATGGCAGAGAGGAACGTGCCTGCTTTGGGACTCTACTTTTTCTGCCTCACTCCTCACCCGTATGGTACTGCTGCTCAATTTGCGGCGAGAAAGAAGCATAATAAGTACTCGGTCTTAAAGGCAAATTACTGCTTAGTGCCGCTGGTCTGTGAGACAACCGGCTGCTGAACCCTCAGAGGCTTTTGCCTTCACAAAGGAGATTGGCCGTCGCCTTCGAGAGAGGAGATGTGATGTGAGGTCCTACCTGCTGCTAAGGTTGTCTATTGCCATCCAGCGCGGCAACGAGAAGTGCGTCATGGGCTACTTTGGAGCTGATACGACTCGAGGATTTGACCCATATTAATATTTTTAGGAAGTTTTATTACTATAGATTGATACAATGATAATATAGGTATATGTGTTATTTCATCATATCAGTTTATATACGTCCCCACCAAGGGACTCGACCTGCCCTGAGTTAGGGCGATCAATCTATAATATAATAAAACTGTAACGGGGCCGTGTCTGTACATGAAATATTTTTGGAAAATAATAACTGTGGTGGACATTACTAACGATACAGAGGCCAAAACAACAACTTTTGGAATTTTTGTCTGTCTGTCTGTCTGTCTGTCTGTCTGTCTGTCTGTATGTTCGCGCATCACGCAAAAACTACCAGGCCGATTTTGATGAAATTTTGTATGGTAGTTCCTTATAGCCCGGGTTAACATATAGGATACTTTTTATCCCGGAAAATTCAAGTGTTCCCGTGGGAAAATCAAAAGTATTCATTTATAGAATGGCTCACCACGCAAATGTGGCTTGACCTATTACAATCAAATTTTACACGTTGATACCCTTATCGCGAACTAAAACTGGGACATTGTGAATCCAAAAAAAAAAATAGGGTTGTTGCAGGAATGCAAAAAAATGTATCTTTCGAATGGCTCAACGTAACAATATGAAACCATTACATTGGGATGGGGTGTTTTCAACATCATTGTATAGTCGGGTATTCTTTATCCCGTAAAACTAAAGAGGTCCCGTGAGAAATTATCTATCGATACTTACAATAATAAATATAGAGTACTTTTTCAACATATAAGCTACACATACCACACATTATAATCATAGCAGCAAAATTTCAATAGATGGCACTGCAAGGATACTAAAACGCGCTTAAGTTGTGTTAAAACATTAAAATATTATTTCATACTTTTGAATGGATTACTTTTATGTATTTTTCAGCATACGCTTTTTACACAACTCTCTGGAACTATGGCACGTAGCGATGTGTTTCATAGACGAACAGATAGGTATTTTTTTATAGATTGCAATCATGTAAAAAAATAGCTTCTTTTATCAGGAGGCACAGATATGGGAACTCTTCTGACCGCGACTATTTGCGTGTGGCAGTTGCTCTCCGCCTGCAATATCAATATCTGTGAACCTCATCAATGTATTTGGGGGTCCACGGTGGAAGCAATTGGCCATCACTCACTGAGTTGCGGTCGTTGTTTGTGAAGATTCCCACGTCACCAATTCCTTAATGACCTCACTCGGAGGGCACTGGTATCGGCCAGATGGAATATTCCATCTTTGATGCAGCCACTGGGCTTTAGTCGATGTGATGGCAATAGGCCGGAGGGTTTAAACAGGTGCTATGGCAGAGAGGAACGTGCCTGCTTTGGGACTCTACTTTTTCTGCCTCACTCCTCACCCGTATGGTACTGCTGCTCAATTTGCGGCGAGAAAGAAGCATAATAAGTACTCGGTCTTAAAGGCAAATTACTGCTTAGTGCCGCTGGTCTGTGAGACAACCGGCTGCTGAACCCTCAGAGGCTTTTGCCTTCACAAAGGAGATTGGCCGTCGCCTTCGAGAGAGGAGATGTGATGTGAGGTCCTACCTGCTGCTAAGGTTGTCTATTGCCATCCAGCGCGGCAACGAGAAGTGCGTCATGGGCTACTTTGGAGCTGATACGACTCGAGGATTTGACCCATATTAATATTTTTAGGAAGTTTTATTACTATAGATTGATACAATGATAATATAGGTATATGTGTTATTTCATCATATCAGTTTATATACGTCCCCACCAAGGGACTCGACCTGCCCTGAGTTAGGGCGATCAGGCCTTAGACGATCACGCGGGCCCATTGCGGGTTGATCGACTTCACACATAAGCTTCGAGTTTCTTCGCGGGCGTGTGCAGGTTTCCTCACGATGTTTTTGTCACCGTAAGAGCGTCGGATAAACGTACATACCAGTATGAAATCGATATTCGTATAGATATTGTTAAGTGGCAGCATTCGACTCACGGCCTTCCGGACAGGAGATAGTGGCCCTAACCGTTCTGCCACCGACCGATGTTATTTATGATTTAGAAATCCTTACTTATTATTATATAAATGTGAAAATGTGTTTGTTTGTATGTTACCTATTCACACTTTAACACCTCTACCAATCTTGATGAAATTTGGCATGCAGGTAGCCTGTATCACTGGGAATGAAATAGTCAACTTTATATCTGTGGAAATTATCATAGCCCGATGCAGTTCCTGAGGAAACTAAAACAATACTCTTTGTTCGTTAAGTTATTTTAAATCGTAACGAAAAAATGGATTGGTGTGATTTTTAGCACAGAGATGAGGTGGAAAATGATATAATTTACTAATAAGTATATCCTGACATAGTTCCCGAGGGATCTGGGGACAACTGTTTTCAACGCTCGCGCACGTCGGTGGCGTCGCCACGGAGCAACGGATTAAAGTTATTTTTTGTATAGAATTTGTTGAGGGGGTGGGAAGTGATAAAGACTGCTAATCCGAATAGCCCGATACAGTTCCTGAGGTACCTGGAGAAAACTCAAGTCCACGCTTGCGAGCTGATTGCGGCTCGCGCACCACTCACACTCAAAAAGAGTCATAAAAGTTATGTCCACGCGGGCGAAGCCGCGGGAAAAAGCTAGTCTTAAATAAAAATGAACCCCTATTTCTTCTGGTCATCGATTTACGCGTGAACGGCTGGACCGATTTCGCTAATTCTTTTCATGTTGAGTCTGTTATTGTCAGGAGAAGATTCTTATGTAGGGTACGGTAGTGTAGGGAATTGTAGGATAGTGTAGTGTAGTGTAATGTAGGGTAGTATAGGGTAGGGTAAGGTAGGGTATGGTAGTATAGTGTAGGGTAGGGTAGTGTTGTGTAGTGTAGTGTGAGGTGCAACGAATTTTGCCGGGACAGCTAGTTCATAATATAAATTATTATAAACTTTATAAGCTGGGATTTTCCAAATGTAATAATTAATTTTCAAATAGCCTGAGGTCATAGCTTTAACTCAAAATTTAATTCAGTGTTTCCCGATTCCTTTAGTTTAGGGATCTTCAAGGCAAGAGTGAATAGGCATTATTTAAGTTTGCGTGTACCATCCTCGACTGCATCATCACTTACCATCAGATGAGTTGCAGTCAAACGCACTTAAATTATAAATAAAAAAAAATATTATGGTAACTCTATAACTTGTTTTGTTTTTATTATTAAGAAATAAACGGATTTTTCACGGATTTTTGCATTACTATACAATATTATTATATTTTATTGCATCACATTATGAAAAAGAAGCTGACTCAGCTTTCAGAATTGCTAAACTTAAGTGGCAGTGGGCTGTAGCTGAATAAAAAAAACGTCCAAGTGCAAGTCAGAACCGAACACAAAGGATTCCGTACCATCATACTAGATGAGACTAGTTTCTTCACGTTTAAAAAAAACACGTTTTTTGTATGAAAAATAGGGAATTTTTAACTTTTTTAATTTTTTTGTATTTTTATAGGGTTCCGTACCATCATACTAGATGGCGCTAGTACAAAGGTTTCCGTATTATCATACTAGATGGCGCTAGTTTCTTAACGTTTTAAAAAAACACGTTTTTATTATGTAGTCCCCCCTTATTTTTAAATTTTTAGTATTTGCTGTTATAGCGGAAACAGAAATACATCATCTGTGAAAATTTCAACTGTATAGCTACCACGGATCATAAAATACAGCCTGGTGACGGACGGACAGACAGACAGACAGACAGAAGGACGGAAAGCGGAGTCGGTCCCGTTTTTACATTTTGGGTACGGAACCCTAAAAACATATCTCTGTTTCACTTTTTGGTGTCTTTTTGTTTCAAATGAATAAGCATTATTGTTGAAGTAACTCGTTGATGTTTTTAAGAGGCTGACTTCAAGCCAGACCTGAGGATTGACTAGTCACACCTAGGAGCACCGGAGCTTCGAGGATTGACTATAACACATATACAGAACCTTCGGAACGCGATCCGACTCACACTTGCCCGGTTTTTGAATTTTTTAGGGTTCCGTACCCAAAGGGTAAAAACGGGACCCTATTACTAAGACTTCGCTGTCCGTCCGTCTGTCTGTCTATCTGTCCGTCTGCCACTGAGCTGTATTTCATGAATCGTGATAGCTAAACAGTAGAAATTTTCACAAATGGTGTATTTATGTCGCTGCTATAATATCAACAAATACTAAAAATTAGAAATAAAGTGAAAAAATAAGGTATCCATACAAAAAACGTGTTTTTTTAAACGTGAAGAAACTATCGCCGTCTAGTATGATGGTACGGAACCCTTTGTACTAGCGCCATCTAGTATGATGGTACGGAACCCTTTGTACTAGCGCCATCTAGTATGATGGTACGGAACCTTTTGTACTAGCGCCATCTAGTATGATGGTACGGAACCCTTTGTACTAGCGCCATCTAGTATGATGGTACGGAACCCTTTGTACTAGCGCCATCTAGTATGATGGTACGGAACCCTTTATACTAGCGCCATCTAGAATGATGGTACGTACCCTTTGTACAAGCGCCATCTAGAATGATGGTACGGAACCCTTTGTACTAGCGCCATCTAGTATGATGGTACGGAACCCTTTGTACTAGCGCCATCTAGTATGATGGTACGGAACCCTTTGTACTAGCGCCATCTAGTATGATGGTACGGAACCCTTTGTACTAGCGCCATCTAGTATGATGGTACGGGACCCTTTGTACTCGCCATCTAGTATGATGGTACGGAACCCTTTGTACTAGCGCCATCTAGTATGATGGTACGGAACCCTTTGTACTAGCGCCATCTAGTATGATGGTACGGAACCCTTTGTACTAGCGCCATCTAGTATGATGGTACGGGACCCTTTGTACTCGCCATCTAGTATGATGGTACGGGACCCTTTGTACTCGCCATCTAGTATGATGGTACGGGACCCTTTGTACTATCGCCATCTAGAATGACGGTACGGAATCCTTTGTACTAGCGCCATCTAGTATGATGGTACGGAACCCTTTGTACTAGCGCCATCTAGTATGATGGTACGGGACCCTTTGTACTCGCCATCTAGTATGATGGTACGGGACCCTTTGTACTCGCCATCTAGTATGATGGTACGGGACCCTTTGTACTCGCCATCTAGTATGATGGTACGGGACCCTTTGTACTAGCGCCATCTAGAATGATGGTACGGAATCCTATGTGTGCGGTTCTGATTTGCACTTGGCCGGTTTTACTGTCTTTGGGGGTGAGGCGGCTTGCCAGCGTAGAGATATTATTTAAATCTAGGTACAATTGAAAAGCCCTTGGCATCGTCTCACCTGATGGTAAGTGACGACGATGCCGAAGATGGAAGTGGGCTTACCAAGATTCCCCATCGTAAAGGGGATCTGGCTATCTTATCTTTAAGCCGGAACACAACAATGTTGTTAACACTGATGTTAGGCGGCAAGACTTAGATGAGATGGTGGTAGCTAGCCAGGCGGGCTTAGAAAATGCCCTACCATCAACTAAACCGAGTCTTACAAAGTTGACCCCACCGAGAATCGAACCCGGGACCTCCTGATCTGAAGCGAATGGACTAACCATTACGCCACGGAGGCGGTGTATAAATTGATCTAATGACAAATGCGGGACTGAGGCTTCAGGTGATATCAGTATCATCCCTGAAATAAATAACTCAGAAGTGAATTTTGTGTCGAAGTCCCCAGCTGTATTCTAAACATAACTGTACAAGGTTAGGCCTTAAGATGGGTCAAATGACAATATTCAGTTCAAATTATTGAAAGACTCTATAAAGCTATAAATATGAAAAAAAATATTATATACTTAAAGTAATAAAAAAAAAATCGAGCGAGACCTACAGTACTCGCATAATATGATGTGTAACATTTGACAAAATACTTTATAAAAGGACGGCAAAGATACGGCAGACTAGGCTGTATGGTCATAGGTACCTTTGCCTTTTCCGCGCTTTTAAAGCCTGAAAAAAGGACGGCAAAGATACGGCAGACTAGGCTGTATGGTCATAGATACCTTTGCCTTTTCCGCGCTTTTAAAGCCTGAAAAAACGCGAATCCCTGGGACACATTTACGTCCCATGGGACACATTTCCGTCCCATTTCACGAAATCACTCCCACAAATTGCAGGAAAGCGAGAGCAAAGATGTTACACATCAAAAAGCGATTTAATTGAATACAAAAAATATCACCACTTTTGATGTGAAAAAATATACTGTAGACCCTGTTTTTGGTATTAATTTCAAAATTTCTCGAAAACAAATAGTTAACTCATAACTCATAACTCATAACTCATTTATTGGTAATTAAGTATTACACGTCAAAAAAAATACGGAAGAAGTTATTTCACACATTAAAGATAAATATTAAAAATACAATTAAACTCTATACTTATAAAGTATAGGAAAAAAAAACATAACCAAAGAATAAGAACAAAATAATAAAATTAATTATAGTCAAAAAAAAAACAGATTAATTAATAAATTAATTACAATGTCAAGTTTAGATATTAATTTTTATTTTTAAAAAACTCGTCTACAGTGTAGAAGGCCTGCTGCCCAAGATATTTTTTTAATCTACCTTTAAAACTATTCAGTGACGTCGCCTCGACCACCTGCTTGGGAAGGCGGTTGTAAACCGCTGGTCCCATTACGTGCACCAGCTTGCCCGTCTTAGTCAGCTTGTGCTGGACAGCGCGCAGGTTGTTTGCGCCGCGAGTGTTATACCGGTGGCAGTCACCGCATTTAGCGTATGAGCTAAGGTTCTCACGTGTGTACAGTGCAGCCTGTAGTATCACCATGCAAGGCACAGTGAGAATACCGAGGGACTGGAAGTGAGGACGAGCTGACGAGTCTCGTGGTATCCGCACTATTGCTCTTACAGCTTTTTTCTGCAGTCTAAAGACGCGCAGCCAGTCGGCCGCACAACCCCAGAACTCAATGCCGTACTGTAGCAGTGAGTGCACCGACGCAAAGTAGCACGTGACGACCATGTCCCTCGGTAGAGTTGCTGATAGGCGCCAGAGAGCGAAGCATGCTCGGCCGAGTTTGGCGCACATCGTGTCGATATGCGCCTCCCAGGTCAGAGCTCTGTCGACGTGAAAGCCCAGGAACACTGATGACTGCGTCTGCTGGAGCGCCATACTGCCAACCGCCACCAAAAGAGGACTGCACGCGTGTCCCGTTAGATTGAAATGCACAAAGTGTGTTTTGCTGAGGTTGAGTGCAAGTCCGTTGTTTTCGAACCATCGGGACATTCGCTGAGCAGTGTAATTAAGCTCAGATTCGAGCAGATCTACCGTCTCAGCACAGACAATCGCCGCAACATCATCCGCATACATCATAATATACGCATTTGATATTGCCTGAGGGAGATCATCCATTAGCAACGAAAACAGTATATTGGATATCGAAGATCCTTGTGGTACCCCCATGGTAGTTTTTAATGGATTTGACTTAATCTTGCCACCGTCACCTACAACAGCTTGTGACCTATCAAACAGGAAGTCTGTTAGCAGGGAAAGTGCAGGTCCATCTATGCCATAATGTTTAAGTTTATGCTCAAGTAGTGAATGATCCGCCACGTCAAATGCTTTTGACAGATCGCAAAAAATAACAGCAACTTGCTTACTTTGCTCTCTTGCATCTACGACGCGACGAATGACTTCACGTGTCATGTGAGTTGTGGACCTACCGGCACGGTAAGCAAACTGTCTGTCAGATATCAGCTCGTTGTCCTTCAGAAACTTTGTGAGCCTTTCGCTTAAACCATACTCAAAAACCTTAGCTTTTTAATGTTAAAATTTTATCGTTAATGTTGAATGTAACCAACACACAAAAACCGGTGACTTTAAGAGCTTTAATTTTAATTTAACCCTTTTTTTAAACTTATTTGAAAATGATAAAAATAAATAAAAACTGTAGAAATCGAGAATTGAAACCGATCAACGCAACAGCCGCGTTGAAACCCGCATTGATTTGAACTTAAATTGAATAGACTTATGTTCGATATTATTTTCACATGTCTCAACCTACTTGGATTGAGTCATCTTAAAGCCTTCTACGGCGAGTTTGTTTGTAAAATGTTATTATATTCTCTTTGAGTTTCGATGTCAGTTTACCTTTGAATCAGGAAAAAGATCCTTCTGGCTTTCCTACATTTGCATTTGATGTTGCTCTTAGATTTTAAACTATCTTCAAAATCTTGTACTAAACTTGTTCACGTTAAAATGCTTTGTTCGGACTTATCTTTCAACTGACTTCAGTACTAGAACATGCTTTTACATCCTTTTTGATTATGTTGTTCGATATCTTTGTGTGTTTAGTTTTTGTAATACTTTTGCTATAATTGATTTCGTTACTACAAAATCAATCATTAAAATCTCTTCAAGTAATTTTTGTAGGATAAATATTATTAAGGTTTTATTCTGCAAAATACATGTATGTACAACTTTCCTGTTTGATAATTGATTGATTTACAAATTGTTTTTTAGCCGACTATAAAGGAAGGTAATGTTTTTCTAGGTATATATGAATGTATGTATGTCTGTTTCTTTGGCTGAGCATTTAGCAATGGTTTGACGAATTTAGGAGTGTAAGATGTAAATTCGCCTTGATCCTGTGAGTGACTTAAGATACAATTTTTAACCGACTACCCTTAAACCAGGAGTACTGTTTTAAGCAGTTGGGTTTTTGAATTTTAATTTAGTTGGTTTTGTTATTATAGATCGCGGAATGGAAGTTGAATTGTGCGCAGTGTCTTATTTTCAGGTCTTAATCGAAGGGACTCGCGGGTAGTACACACCTAGTGATGCCAGCCCCCCGCGTTTTAACCTGCGCTACACCAGCGCGCTGCCTACCTATTGCTACGACCTCAATTGCTTTGTGTGCAACTTATGCGCCGCGAATTGTACAAGCTTTTATCTAATACCTGTAAACGAGCAATTCTTGTATTTACATATATAATCTGAATCTCGGAAACGGCTCCAACGATTTGCTTGAAAATTGGTACAAGGGGGTTTTTAGGGGTGACAAATACATCTAGATAGGTCTCATATCTGCATGGGAAAACACGAGCAAAGCTCGGTCGCTAAGGTACTTCTACTTATACTGCGAGTTTGATTGTACGTTTCAAATCTTGCAATAGATATGAGGGCGAATTCAAGGGGTCCCATAGTGTAGTTGACTACTTAAAAAAAATATAGGTTTTATACCCTAAATTGCACTAAAATTAAAATTTCAAAAATCTTACTCATCTTAGGTGGTTCCGTTTTTTTTTGTACTTTTTGTAATTTAAAGTCAGCTCCACTTTTTCTTGTATCCTTGTCAGCTTGCACCATTTAACTACAGCCGTTCGCCATGGGTTGCACGGTATGGCCAAACCGCGGCGACACGTTGACGCCATTACAGCGGCCGTCGGTACAAATTAAATAAATAAAGAAATAATGTGCGCACGCATAGTATGGGAACTATGGCATTTTGCGCGTTGGTCTATACCAGGGGTGGCCAATTTGGTGAGATTCAAGATCTACTGTTCCCTGACGACACCCAGTGGATCTACCAATTACATACTTCTTGAAATCTTAAATGATACAGCATAGTGCAGTACACAATTATGTAGTATTTTTTTATTTTAAAAAAGGGAAAATATAAAATTGAAAATTATTATTAGTAACTACTTATTTATATTAGTGTGAGCATTGCGTTTGAGCATCTTTCGCTAGATTAGCAAAATCCGGTTTGTAGTTGGAAATTGCCAACCTTAAGGAATCTAATGTGTGAGCGTCTATCAAGCGAGAAAGGTGTTTATTTTTTGTTTGTTTTAAGTAGGAAAATGCTGACTCACATAAATATGTTGAACCAAAACACGAATGCAGTTGTTCAACACATTTCTTCAAATTTGGATATTTTTCGTTGGAAACCAATGCCTAGAATTCTAGACCTGAGGATGGCCTTGCTTTTAGAAATATGTCGAAGCGCAGCGTAATTATTTTGTTAATAGGATACTGCATAGAAGAGAGGATTAATAACGTGACGGAACGGCGATTGAAAAATGATACAAGATGATGCGTACAGCAGTTAGTTATTAGGTACTTTGCGCAGTCTGTTCTACGTATTTATATTTTTTGCCTTGCCACGATCGATTGAACTAACAGTCGCAATCGACCAGTCGATCGCGATCGACCGGTTGGCCATCCATGGTCTATACATATTGTAGCAGAATTCCCAAAGTTCCTTTTTTTGTAATTTTTGTAATTTAAAGTCAGCTCCACTTTTTCTTGTATCCTTGTCAGCTTGCACCATTTAACTACAGCCGTATGCCATGGGTTGTACGGTATGGCCAAACCGCGGCAACATGTTGACGCCATTACAGCGGCCGTCGGTACAAATTAAATACATAAAGAAAGAATGTGCGCACGCATTATATGGGAACTATGGCGTTTTGTGCGTTGGTCTGTACATATTGTAGCAGAATTCCTGAAGTGTATCAAAATGTAGGTTTTTAAGTGAAACGTTTTTGACGTGACAACGTCTAATAAATCGATGGACGCCGGCTGCACGCACGAAAAAGGATTACTCAACTCCCGTTACGCTTATTGTCCCGTTACGTTATGACTTTGTTAGGTTAAACTATCATCCGTAAAGTGACTTTACAAACAACCAATTTTTTCACGTATAAAGTCAGCTCCACTTTTTCTTGTATCCTTGTCAGCTTTCACCGTTTAACTACAGCCGTATGCCATGGGTTGTACGGTATGGCCAAACCGCGGCGACATGTTGACGCCATTACAGCGGCCGTCGGTACAAATTAAATACATAGAGAAACAATGTGCGCACGCATTGTATGGGAACTATGGCGTTTTGTGCGTTGGTCTGTACATATTGTAGCAGAATTCCCGAAGTGTATCAAAATGTAGGTTTTTGTATTGTTCCAGTAGATTCGGAGAAAATTGGCTGTGACAGACGGACGGACAGACAGCCAGACGCTCGAGTGATCCTATAAGGGTTCCTTTTTTTTGTACTTTTTTAATTTAAAGTCAGCTCCACTTTTTCTTGTATCCTTGTCAGCTTGCACCATTTAACTACAGCCGAACGCCATGGGTTGTACGGTATGGCCAAACCGCGGCAACATGTTGACGCCATCATATTGTGCGTTGGTCTGTATGTATTAATAATGTAGCAGAATTCCCGAAGTGTATCAAAATGTAGGTTTTTAAGTAAAACGTTTTTTTCACGTATAAAGTCAGCTCCACTTTTTCTTGTATCCTTGTCAGCTTGCACCATTTAACTACAGCCGTACGCCATGGGTTGCACGGTATGGCCAAACCGCGGCGACATGTTGACGCCATTACAGCGGCCGTCGGTACAAATTAAATACATAAAGAAACAATGTGCGCACGCATTGTATGGGAACTATGGCGTTTTGTGCGTTGGTCTGTACATATTGTAGCAGAATTCCCGAAGTGTATCAAAATGTAGGTTTTTAAGTGAAACGTTTTATCACGCTTTTATTAGTTTCACCTGTATGTTTGTTATGTAACCGACTCCTTTGGACTCGATTTTGACCTACTTTAAACGGACAGATTTAATTCAAATTTTGTAGACTTATCAAGAATCAGCGACAGTATAATAATTTCATAAGTTTGAACTAAAAAATAAAAAGTAAATAGAGTTAAATAAAAACTAAAAAAAACACGCTTTTAAAGTACATCAGACTAAAAAGTAAAAATAATTCTTAATATAAGTTGAAAACAATAATTAACAAATTACTAGTATTATTGTGAAAAAGTGTGGGTTGCTCGATAGACGAAAAATATGGTACAGAGCGCTCCACGCTTTTTCACAATAATTCTAGAAATTTGTTAATTATTATTTTCAACGTATATTAAAAAAATGTTTTTTACTTTTTAGTCCGATTTACTTTAAAAGCGTGTTTTTTAGTTTTTTTAAACTCTATTTATTTTTAATCCTTACTTTAAATTATAAATGTGAAAATGTGTTTGTTTGTTTGTTTATTTGTTTGTTACCTTTTCACGCTTCAACACCTTCACCAATCATGATGAAATTTGGTATGCAGGTAGCCTGTATCACGGGAAAGGACATAGGCTACTTTTTATCCCGTGTAAATACTCACCCTCGAAGACAGTCATAAAACGATGTCCACGAGGGCGAAGCCGCGGGAAAAATCTAGTTTAAAATAATCGATAAGCCCTTGGCATCATCTCACCTGATGGTAAGTGACGATTATGTCTAAGATGGAAGCGGGCTTACCAAGGTTACCCTACGCAATAGGGATCTGGCTATCTTAACTTCATGCCGGAACACATCAATGCTGTCAAAATTGATGTTTGGCAGCAAGACTTAGATAAGATGGTGGTAGCTAGCCAGGTGGGGTACGAAAATGCCACCACCAACTAAACCGAATCTCACCAAGTTGACTCCGCCGGGAATGGAACCTGCGACCTCCAAGTGTGAAGCGGATGGACTAACCATTACGCCACGGAGGCGGTTAAAAACCTATATTTTGATTCATAACGTAAATAATCGGCCAAGTGCTAGAACTTACGTGGAGAAAGTATCGTTCCATTCCGTTTTCCGAAAAAATTAAGGATTTTAAGTTTGTTGATTTTAAATTAGGATTTAAGTTTGGGTTTTCCCGTAAAATAGAAGAGAGGCTCTGTATTTTTTTTTAGGATCAGTAATTTCGATAATTTAGAGGGGAATGCTCGATTTTTGTATAATATTTTCCTTATCTTTAAAAATATCTTTTAAACTAATTTGTAATTTAACATCATTAAAAATATGTTTGTATTTCTTATAATGAGCATTTGCCTTTGATGTACCTACCTACATTTGACTTATACTTTTTAGTTTCTCGTTAAATTAAACCCCAAAGTAAAAATTAATTAATTTACGCTATACGTCCATTTTTAGGTGATTTAACTGTATATATGTACCAAATTCCTTTTTTTTTATTTTCTTTCATTAGATTCTGAGAAAATCAGGTGTGACTGCCGGATGAACGGACACGTCATGAGTGACCATATAAGGGTTTCTTTTTTCATCGGATTTACGGAACCTTAAAAACGGGAAAAATTGGAAGTGACTTTAAATTTGCTGGTGTAATGTGGTGAACTTTGAGTCCATTAACAATAACTAATTAAATTAAAAATCATACCAAATATATAAATAACGTACCCGTCACTTTCGGGATCAAGTCGAATCTAACGACACCTCGCACCCCAATTCATCCAGCCGTTAATGATACGGGCTGAGCCAAAGAAACAGACATGCATACACTCGAAGTGCCCTCTTTTTTGGCTAATCAGGTAAATAGAAAACACTTTTTTTTCTTTCACATCTTTCACATATTTAAACTTTTCACTAAGATGCAATCATTATCAACATATCAGCTCATATACGTCCCCATCGAAGGGCTCAAGCCTACCCTGAGTTAGGGCGATCGGGCCTTAGTCGACCACGCGGGCCCAGTGCGGGTTGGTCGACTTCACACACAACCTGCAAGTTGCAATCAATATACTAAACAGAAAAAATATACAGATACAATAATGGAGAGTCCTGTATAACAATTTTAGATAGATAAGATATTAACTATATTTACCTTATATTATTATTATTTTATTATATTTATTTATTATTAAAAAATAACGCACTCTTATTTTTAATTAAAAAAATAATTAAAAAAAACAGCGAAATTTTAACTTAATGCTTAACTAATAGATCACGCAGATGATACTGAAAACCAAAGTTAAAAGGTACTTTATCATCAGTATGATGCTCAGCGAATGCAAAGAGGTCGTAAAGGGTGCAGTAAGGCACAACGGCTTGCAAAGTTTAATGAAGAAATTCCTTAAAACTGTTCGGAGAGTAGACACGTCCGCAGGAACAATGTGCATTACAAATACGAATTTACGCAATTCTCGTCGAAGAAACGGAATTTATGCAATTGGGTCGAAAGGTTCAGTCAAGATATAAGAATGTCATTTATACCATTGCTCCTCTAAAAAGCTTATTTTATTCACTAAAAAATAGTGAATAAAAAGCTCTTTAAATCACTATTTTGGTGTTTGAATTCAGAACACAGCAATATATTCGACCTCATCTCAATGCTATACAACCTCCTTGCGCAAAAAATACTCGTCCATAGAATATTTGACATACAAACTCCTTAAAATTAAAAAAAAATAATAAAAACTGTTTTGTGTTATTTGCTGTCATTTAATTAGTAAATTGGCGCTATTTTGAATACTTATTATAGTTGTACGAACTCAAAAAAGAAACACTGGGCCCGCGTGGTCGAGTAAGGCCTAATCGCCCTGATTAAGGGTAGGCTCGAGCCCCTCGGTGGGGACGTATATGAGCTGTTATAATAATCACCTCCGTGGCGTATTGGTTAAGGCCATTAGCTTCACATCAGGAGGTCGCGGGTTAGACTCTTGGCGGAGTCTAACTTTGTAAGACTCGTTTTGGTTGGTGGTTGGGCATGTTCTAAGCCCGCGTGGCTAGCTACCACCATCTTATCTTAGTCTTGCCTCCAAACATCAATTCTAATAACATAGTTCCGCATTGCGTTGGGGAATCTTGGTAAGCCCGCTTCCATCCTTGGCATCATCGTCACTTACCTTCAGGTGAGATAATGCCAAAGGCTTACCATCAATATAATAATCCATGCATGCATGCGCGGGTGCGCGGCGGCGGCAACAGCATCCTGAACACTGTTGCAGACAGAGGGGACTCCCCATTTGTGGCTCATTGGGTGCACCTGCATGTAAAATGACATGACGAGGTAATTTTGAATTAATTAAATTTTATATGACATTATTATTATTTAATCCGTGTTGTTTATTATTTGATTTGTTTTAACTCTTATTTTTATTTTAACTTATTATTATGTTTTATTTGTTATGGTCTGTATAAATTTATTTTATTGACTATGGGGCTAGTACCTGAGAATAAATGATTTCATTTCATTCATTTCAATAATAATAAAAGAACCTACACCACTCAATATAGTTAAAACATGTCAGCAGATGTCAGCATTCCGATTGGTGTTTTCTGTCGGGTTATTGGGAGAAGTCGATTCGAGGTCAAACGGACGCAGACGCTCACACAAATTACTTTTGTTCGAATTTCAAATGAAAGCCGATGTGATGTATTATGTCCGTCTTTTCGCACTCTGTCAGTTTTTTAAGCTATTGCATAGCTTTTATCGCGGGCTTTGAGCGCGGCGACCGAATCAAGAAATTCCGTAACGAAAAAACCTGACACTACTGCGTTCTAAAAAAACTTACAGTGCCATCTATTAGCGATTTGCGGTACTAAAAGGACAGTCAATTTTAATGGCTCGGCCGAGCGTGACGTATCGTTACCGCGTTCTCAAAAAACTTACAGTGCCATCTGTTAGCGATTTGCGGTACTAAAAGGTCTTTGTCAATTTTACTGGTGTAACTTCTCAGTGTTAAAGGTTGATAAAAAATGCTATGCAATAGCTTTATCGCGGCAGTCCCCGAGTGCCACATGTTTTTTTTTTGCTAGAACACTCATACCTATTTCGCTGCACATAAAAAAAAAATTCTTAGTAACAGCGTTCCGTTAAAACGTCAAACGAAACCGTAGTAAGAATTTATACCGAAGTGACTTTTAATTGGACTTGGACCTGAAATTAGACTTTATCTTGGACATGGACTTGGATTTGGACTTAGACTAGACTTGGGCTTGGACTTGGGCTTGGACTTAGATTTGGAACGCAAGTGTCAGAAAAAAACTTTTTTTTTGTTAATTCGGACTCCTTAGCGCGAGTACGACATACACTTGGCCGATTTTCATTATTTGTTGTTTTAATTCAAGATTAGTACTATAAATACAATGGGTATCACTCTTAGGTTAACGGTTTTATGATAGAGCAAAAACAAAAAACCTATAATTACGCGTTTCTTGTATGATTCTTAATTTTTAACACATTTTAGTAAATCCTCTTTAACTATAGATATCAAAATAAACCTCTATTTCTTCTGTTCATCGCATAACGCGTGAACGGCTGGACCGATTTGGCTAATTCTTTTTTTGTTGAGTTCGTTATTGTCAGGAGAAGGTTCTAAGGTAGGGTAGGGTGTGGTAGGGTAGGGTAAGGAGTGTAGTGTAGTGTAGTGTACGGTAGGGTAGGGTAGGCTAGGCTAGGGTAGGGTAGGGTAGTGTAGTGTAAGATGGAACGAAGTTCGCCGGGACAGTTAGTTACATAAATTCTTTGAAAACATCAGGCAGCTACTCGTAAGAGTACATATACATACCAATTACCTACGGTTCTAAAGATACGGGATAAACAAACAAACAGGCAGACAGACAGACATAAGGACTACGTAGGCTCAGTAACAGGATCCCGTTACCTGGTACGGAACCCAAAAAAAATATTACTTATTTATTAATCCTTACTAATATTATAAATGTGAAAATGTGTTTGTTTGTTTGTTTCTTTATTACCTTTTCACGCTTCAACGCCTTGACCAATCTTAATGTAATTTGGCATGCAGGTAGCCTGTGTCACGAGGAAGGACACAGGCTACTTTATATTCCGTGAAAATGGCACAGCTCAATGCAGTTCCTGAGGGAACTGAAAATGTACTATTTTTTGGTTAATTTCTTTAACATCGCAACGGAACAATAGATTATGTGATTTTTTGCACAGAGATGGTTGAAGGGGTGGGAAATGGCATGATTTACTAATAAGTATATCCTGACATAGCCCGAGGAATCTGGAGAAAGTTCATGGATACGCTCGCGAGCTGCTTGTGGCTCGCACACTGCGCACCCTCTAAGTCAGTCATAAAAACGATGTACGCGGGCAAAAGCTATAAAAATCACGTTTGTTTTATGGGAGCCCCCTGAAATATTAATTTTATTCTAATTTAATTACTTATCGCGCACCGTGCACCCTCTAAGGCAGTCAAAATAAAAACGATGTCCACGCGGGCGAAGCCGCGGGCAAAAGCTAGTTACTTACAATTATTTTTTACAGATGATTTATTTATTATACCTAAATTAATTATTATTATTTTTTACAGATGATTAGCTCTATGTACCTTAGCTTCTAAACGAACCCCACCTTACATGACACCGGTGCACGCAGCCAGTGTATTTTGAATAGGTAGTTCGCATTTTATTTTATTACTAGGCGGGGCACATAGCTCGTAGAACAGTACAGTTCTGAAGTTGCGGCCGCGTACCGGAAAACGTAGCGTAGGAAGGCCTCCCACTCGGTGGACCGATGACCTGGTGAAGGTCGCGGAAAGCCGTTGGATGCGTGCAGTGCAGAACCGGTCGTCGTGGAAATCCTTTGGGGAGGCCTTTGTCCATCAGTGGACGTCTCGGTTAATATGATGATTATAACTTTACCAAAAGCTTAATGCTTCTTAAAATACTCACTTAATTGACAGCAGTGGACGTTTTTCGGCTAATATGATGAAGCTGATTATGGGGCACATAGCTCGTAGAACAGACGGCCGTTGGGGCAGAAAAGTTCTCCAGTTGCGGCAGCGCACCGGAAAACGGAGCGTAGGAAGGCCTCCCACGCGGTGGACCGACGACCTGGTAAAGGTCGCGGGAAGGCGCTGGATGCGTGCAGCGCAAAATCGGTCGCCGTGGAAATCCTTTGGGGAGGCCTTTGTCCATCAGTGGACGTCTCGGCTAATATGATGATTTTATCTTTATTAAAAGCTTAATGCTTCTTAAAACGCAGACAAACGCACTTCAGTGCACGCAATCTCTGTTTATTTATTTTCCATTTTATAACATTACCAAAATCATTCAAAAGCTTCCAAGATTTAACGTTTTGAGTTTAGGTTTTAACTGCCTCAATTTGGTTGAAACTTTAAATTGTCGTCTGGAAATTCCTAAACCCGTTAAATTGTCTAGGGGTGATCTAGCTGACCCCATCTGAGGCTAAAATTACACGAGACACAAAGAAAATTTAAGTGTATTTTGGTTCAATTAGTTGAATGAGGGGGTGTGAAATTGCTCGAGGGGTCGTAATTTATTTTTAGTGAGAGACAATTTTAGAAAACCATATTCTATATTTAAAATAATTGAAAACGCTAAACACGTTAAAAAACCGACTTCCATCGCAACAACTTAGTACTTTTTTTGCATTATTATTTTTGGTTTTTGTTAGTTTTCTAATGAAATACTACACTGATTTTGATAAACTTTATATGGGACCACACGGGAAGCACTAGCTTTCAAATAAAAAAAGAATCATCAAAATCGGTTCACCCAGTCAAAAGTTCTGAGGTTACATGCGTAAAAAAAACATACAGACGAATTGAGAACCTCCTACTTTTTGGAAGTCGGTTGAAAACCGGCCAGGTGCGAGTCGGACTCGCTCACGAAGGGTCCGTACCATCGTACAAGAAAAAGAAAAAAAACATGTTTACATATGTTTGATGTTTTTTTTTATTGTTTGTTATTATAGCTGCAACAAAAATACATACTTGTGAAAATTTTAACTGTCTATCTATTACGGTTCATGAAATATAGCCCGCTGATAGACAGAACAAACAAAAAACCAGATTTTTTCCATTTTTTTTCTGTTCTTATGCACACTCTGTGAAAATTTCAACTGTCTACCTATTACGGTTCATGAAATTTTCTTAAGCACACTCTGTGAAAATTTCAACTGTCTACCTATTAAGATTCATGAAATACCAGCTGCTAGACAGACATACCGGACAGACAGCGGAAGTACACCTCGGACACTGCATACATACGGTCTAAAATGACATTTCTAAAAACAAATAACGGGGCAATCAAAATCGCAGAGAAATCCCATACGTTAGAGAGCCAAACTACAACCAATCTGTATCAATCTGGATGACGAGAAGGTGAGGTCGCAATCTAGAGAGCGGCAGGAAGTGTCCATGCTGTATGTTAGTACTAATTAAATATTTTTTGGCGGAGGTTTAGTAAAAGTGTTCCGTTGGTCACCCTTTAGGATGAAATTCCGTTCATTAGTAAGCGCAAAACTTGAGAAAGGCATGACCGATTTCGCTAATTTTATTTTGTAAAAGTCCGAATAAGGTTTTAAGGAAAAAAGACCCCGCAAGATGACTATGGCTCGCGCACCGCGTACTCTCGATATTTACGAGAGCTATGCAGCAGGAAACAGCTAGTTATAATATTTTATTTTATTTCTAAAGTACGTGAATTTTAGATAATCACAAATAAGTAAGTAAGTAAGTTTATTTGAATATTAATGTCTAGATACAGAATACAAAATAAAAATTACGAGGTGCTTATTTAAGTTACATAAGAAATATCAAAGTAATTTCCGTGTTATCTATAACTTTTAAAAATTCGATGAATGTAATTTAAATTTTATCAGAAATTCAGTGAAACATGAAGCATAATATTATCTTAAGCACGAGAACTGACAGAAAGGGAATTGAAGGGCTGATGTATTTTCCTCATAAGTAACAACCCTTTGCCGAAATCGCATAAACAAAATTATACTATGGAAACAAGCATCCGAGGAGCGAACATAAATTTCAGAGCTACACGGCTGATCAACATAGAAATTGTAATTCGAATATCGGTCCCGCAATTACAATACATTTACATACAGATTTGGTTGGATTGAATTTCCACAGCAAGCTTGTTAATTTGCCTAAAAGGAAAGTAATTGCCCTGATAGAATTTATCTCCCAGCTTCTACCACATATGTTTCGATTCCTTTAGAACCGAAGAAATTGGAGGTTGCAAATTCTTCTCAGTAAATTAAAGAGATTTACATCAAAGTATATTTATTAGTTCTAACATACAGTATGGATACTCCCTGCCGCTCTCTACCTCACCCCCTCGTCACCCAGATTGATACAGTTTGGTTGTCGAACGTTTAGGTTTTCGCCGCCATTTTGTTTGTTCCGTCATTCCTTTTTTGAAATTTCATTTCTGGCCCGTTGTATGAAGTGTCCAGGGTGTAGTTACATGCAAAATATATTCTCCTGAAAATGCTGGACTATAAGAAAAAAAACTGTTTATCCATCCGCAGTCCCCAAAACATAATTAATATTTTAATTAAAGGAAGGACGAAGAAAATACGTTGCTTTATTTTATCAAGTAAGTACTATTTTCGTGAAATTTTGCCAGCCTTATTAGCTTAAAATAATATTCTTTGTATTTGCTAATCTTGGAAACCCCGGTTGGAAATCATAATTTAATGTTAATACACCGTAAAATTGCGAGAGAAGTATTAAAAATGATAAGGATTGCCTACATCATCATCATCATGTCAGCCGAAGGACGTCCAATGCTGGACATAGGCCTCCCCCAAGGATCTCCACGACGACCGGTTCTGCACTGCCCACATCCAGCGGCTTCCCGCGACCTTCACCAGGTCATCGGTCCACTGAGTGCCTATGCTACGTTTTCCGGTGCGCGGTCGCCACTCGAGAACTTTACTATCCCGACGGCCATCTGTTCTACGAGCTATGTGCCCCGCCCACTGCCACTTAAGTTTAGCAATTCTGAGAGCTATGTCGGTTACTTTGGTTCTCCTACGGATCTCCTCGTTTCTGATTCGATCACGCAGAGAAACTCCGAGCATAGCACGCTGCATTGCCCTTTGGGAGACCTTGAGCCTTCTTATTTGCTTACACTTGTAATATATTAAATAACTATTATAAATAGTAGTGTCGCCCATGGATATTTAAATTACAAAAAAAAATTTACCGTTTGATTTTGTGAAATTGTTATAGAGTGAACCAGGGAGAACTCGTAAACCCAAGTCTTAAAGACTGCAGCAATCCACCGTACCGTATACAGTTATATTAAACAACTATTATAAATAGTAGTATCGCCCGTGGATATTTAAATTTTAAAAAAAATTGTCCGTTTGCTTTTGTGAAATTGTTATAGAGTGAACCAGGGAGAACTCGTAAACCCAAGTCTTAAAGACTGCAGCAATCCACCGTACCGTATACAGTTATATTAAATAACTATTATAAATATAATTACGGGATATTTAAGTTACAAAAATTTGACCGTTTGCTTTTGTGAAATTGTTACAGAGTGAACCAGGGAGAACTCGTAAACCCAAGTCTTAAAGACTGCAGCATTCCACCGTACCGTATTCAGTTATATTAAATAACTATTAAAAATAGAATTACGGAATATTTAAGTTACAAAAAGTTGACCGTTTGCTTTTGTGAAATTGTTATAGAGTGAACCAGGGAGAACTCGTAAACCCAAGTCTTAAAGACTGCAGCATTCCACCGTACCGTATACAGTTATATTAAACAACTATTATAAATAGTAGTATCGCCCGTGGATATTTAAATTTAAAAAAAAATTATCCGTTTGCTTTTGTGAAATTGTTATAGAGTGAACCAGGGAGAACTCGTAAACCCAAGTCTTAAAGACTGCAGCATTCCACCGTACCGTATACAGTTATATTAAATAACTATTAAAAATATAATTACGGGATATTTAAGTTACAAAAAGTTGACCGTTTGCTTTTGTGAAATTGTTATAGAGTGAACCAGGGAGAACTCGTAAACCCAAGTCTTAAAGACTGCAGCATTCCACCGTACCGTATACAGTTATATTAAACAACTATTATAAATAGTAGTATCGCCCGTGGATATTTAAATTTAAAAAAAAATTATCCGTTTGCTTTTGTGAAATTGTTATAGAGTGAACCAGGGAGAACTCGTAAACCCAAGTCTTAAAGACTGCAGCATTCCACCGTACCGTATACAGTTATATTACACAACTATTATAAATAGTAGTATCGCCCGTGGATATTTAAATTTAAAAAAAAAAAGTCCGTTTGCTTTTGTGAAATTGTTATAGAGTGAACCAGGGAGAACTCGTAAACCCAAGTCTTAAAGACTGCAGCAATCCACCGTACCGTATACAGTTATATTAAACAACTATTATAAATAGTAGTATCGCCCGTGGATATTTAAATTAAAAAAAAAATTGTCCGTTTGCTTTTTGAAATTGTTATAGAGTGAACCAGGGAGAACTCGTAAACCCAAGTCTTAAAGACTGCAGTCCACCGTACCGTATACAGAATGGGACATAAAATGGGTTGGTATGAAAAATCTGAAACTAATGGATGGGAGTAGATAAATTTGTTATAGTACGGGACCACGCCACTTCATCAAAAAAAAAGTATAGAAAAACTGAATTAAAAGAAAAAAACTGATAGGCGACTGGGAAATCGGACCCAATCGTTTATTTTGAAATAATGACATAATGAATTTTCTTTACATTTTAGAAACGGGATTTCTTAGTAAAATTTATTTTTTTACAAGCTACGTATATTTACAACAGTAAAATAAATCACTAACAACAACCGGTTTTGATTGCCGGCAAAGTATATATATTAGTACAATCATACAGTATGGACACTCCCTGCGGCTCTCCAGATTCCGACCTCACCCCCTTGTCACCCGGATTGATACAGTTTGGTTCTCGTACGTATAGGATTTCGCCGTGATTTTATTTGCTGCGTCATTTGTTTTTAGAATGCATGTCCGGGGTGTGCTGCCGGACAGCTTTTTTTTATAAATATTTATCAACGAGTTTTTTTTATAAATATTGCAATGCGGTTTTTTATAATCTGAAATAGACGACGAGTTCCCGTATTAATAATTTATCTATACCCAATAGTTTTTTCATAGAAACCCATTTTGATTTCACATCCTGTATATTTTTATCACTCTGTAACAATTTCACATAAGCAAACGTTAACCTCTTTGTAATTTAAATGTTCCCAGGCGACATGACGAAGTAACTAGTATCTCATCTGTGGTACTATGTAAAACGAAAACATAACCACAGAATATAAAATTTAAGTCTCAAAATGTGACATGAAATCTCAACCACTAGGGTGCTATCTGATCCATTGTTGCGGTGCTAAATGCAAAAAATTCGTTTTATTCTTCATGATTGCATCCAGTGAATAAATATTCCTTTTTTTTCGTCGTCGACCCCACCGTTTCCGCGGGCTAGATGATTGTGGCTCGACAATGGAAGTGACACGTGCCATTCTGAGTGTTTTCAATGACAACGTTCTTCGCAACTTGGGCAGTTTTATAGGATTTTTTTGGCCGTGATTGGCATTTTTCTGGATAGTTGCAATAATTATTGTTTTTAGTCAGGCGTCCGTCACTTGCTCAAGGCCACACGTTATATGCCTACCGCTAAGCGTATCGGAGACGATACAACGGACAGTAGGTTGACGCACGCCCGCCTGAGTGCTCGCACGTCACATTTACCGCTCTGACTATCGAAATGCCGAAACCACGCATTTATTGTGAAGTGGATGGGTGTCACAGTCAAAAGACAAATGAAAATTTGTCATTTTTTACATTGTCGAGAGACGAACAAAGGTACCTAAGTTAATAGTATTTTAAATCTTTTGTTTTTTTTCGAATTCCCTTTTCTCATTTCTTTACAAATTATAATCATTTATTCCTTAAACTTAGAACAATGGTGGGTAGGTACCTAATATGTTAATCGTCGTAAATTAAGGATTTCAGGTATTATTTATGTGTTTTTTTTAATATAATTAACAGTTACCTACTTAATGTCAGAACATAGTAGGTACCTAGCGTCGTGGTCGTGATTTATGTAGTAGGTATGTCATAGAATAGAAGTACTAATGCGCCGGCCACTCGGTAGCTGGGGGGCACTTCTATAGCTGTAAATAAACCGCTTTAAACCAAAATCCAAGGTTTAACTTGTCAAGTACCATTACGTCATCGAAATAACTCCATCACGCCCCGCCGACTTTTATTACCAGGATGAATGTAAACGAAAAAAATCTCAAGAACTTAGCACAGATTACTAAATAGTTGCGAGTACTTCGTAAACTATAGCTTGCATTCACAAGCCGTTTTTTGTTATGACTTGTAGATAGTAACAGAAAAACTATTTTCGTTACGTATTTACCTAGCTTTCACTTAAAATAACAATAATTCAAGCTCACAATGAGGCCCTCTGTGGCATGGGGAATGTTTTTGTATGAATAGTAGGTATGAAATTCTCCGTCAACTCAAGGAAAAAGCCAACTTTGATTGATTTTTCCTCCTGTTTCCCTTTTGATTATTTGTTAAAATTATTTACGAGGTTTCGAATATTTTCGACATTAAAATTTATCAATCGGGAATTCAGGGAAGGGAAAAAATGCATCTATCATTTTATTAAACTCAAACATATATGATCGACAAATATAAAATAATTGATTTTCTACAACATTAGTTTCATTTACAAAATCATACAACCCTAGCACATTCGCCCGATGACGCGCTAGCACGTGGGTTGCGCGGCGGGCAAAACAATCTCAACTCTCTGTATGCGTAGTTATGGCACATTTCTTCTCGCTGCAAACAGCTGGTATTATTATTAGGATTTTGTAGGCTAATATAGCGTAGGTAGGTTTGTATGGGAGTGATGTATCTGTTACGAAGTAACTATTAATCTGTGTTTTAGTCTTAAAAAAAAAGGAGGAGGCTTCTCATTTTGACCGTATGTATATATATATATGTGTATGTGTGTGTGTTCGCAGAAAACTTCGTCGTTTATGAACCGATTTTGATGATTCTTTTTTTGTTATAAAGGAGATATCCCACCCAAGCGTGGTACCATAATAAGGAAACCAGTATCTGATGATGGTATCCCAGAGAAATTGAGGGAAACCTTTAGTTTCCTGTTTGAGGCCGTTTTTTTTGTTCAAAATTATTTTTTACCTTTTTTCAAATATTATACGTATCTAAATACGCTTATTCATTTGAGTATACTTAATTTTACAAGGTAAGGAGTTGTAGTACCTATGTAGACAATAAAAAATAAATTTAAGAACCCAAATGCGATACAAAAAAATTAACATAAAAAAAAAATCTTCAAAAAAGTCTATAATGGATGAGGTTTAACCAAACATGTCACTAAAACACGGTAGATTATGTCATATCCAATACAAATTTTGAAATAAAGTAAATTTAGAAGTAGGCCTTATTAGTTTTTTTTGTATCGTATTCGGGTTTTTTTGATTACTTCTTTATTTCTTTCATTTTTGTTTGTTTAATGCTGTGTGCGTAAGATTTTGCAAAAGATTTAATTCTTCTAAGGAGTTGTGAGTCTTGTATTTTTTAAATACAATTTGTAATCTATATATGTATATAATATAATGATAGAGTCTGCCGTTGTGCGTATCACGCAGAAACTACCGGATAAATTTCGATCAGTTTTATTTAGTTTTACTTCTTAGACACTTTCTTTCATTAAAAAAATAAACACCTTTGAGCCGCTTGCGGCTCGAGCACCGCGCACCCTTAATATCCGCTGAAAAAAAAATTAATCTCAAAAATTTGGCGCCCGAAATATACAAGTACCATTTTTGTATTTTTTACTAAATGTTTATGTAGGTACCTATGTGACACTTGCATGATTAGGGCTAATCTAACGATGTTTAATTTGTCACAATCATTTCATACGTTTAAAAGTTACGAGGTAACATAGAAACATTCAGACCAAACTCATTATTATTATCCTTCTGAGCTTTGCTGCAGTCGGGTAAAAATCCATCCCTGTTTATTAAAATTAGGCCTGCGTTCATATTGCGAGCCCCTTATTTTTAAGGCATATGTAACGTAGGTTGTCATAAGAAAATGTATTTTAAAACATCGCCATGTGGCTATATCCCTCCAATATATCTTAACGTGACTTCATTTGCCCAAATTTGATGCAGTTTAAAGGGTGCATAATTTTATTTTGGGTAATTATTTTGCAATAGGGTTGCGCAGATGGTGAACTCTCAAATTAGGGATAAATCTAAAGCAGAAAACTTTAGGTTGACAAACTTTGTTTGGAACTTTCTAATTAAATTGGAACGTCATGTGAATAAAATATTAGATCGTCTTCGATTACTGTACCTACTTAATTAATGTCCTAACAATTCTGTTCCGAAAACTTTCTCGTTTAAAACCTTGAAGAACTTTTCTTAAGCTTTTTCTTTAAATAAAAATTGAATGTACAGGGTGTATGTATATAGGGTGACTTTTAATTAGTTCTTGATAGCAAAAGATATGAATGTACTTCGTGATTAAAAACAACTTTCCCAGAGAAACTATATGACAAATATGAAAAAAAAATTGGTGCTTTATACATTTTTGCCGATTTGATAACTTATTTTTTATTGAGGAGCAAAATTTTTTTTTCTGATTTAACATATTGTTTCTTTGGGGAAGTTGTTTTTAATCACGAGTACATGGATGTTTTTTGTTCAAGATCAAGAACTAATTAAAAGTCGTATATAAATATTAATGACAATTGTAACTGTGTAACATCAGTGACGAGGAGATCCGTAGGAGAACCAAAGTAACCGACATAGCTTTCAGAATTGCTAAACTTAAATGGCAGTAGGCGGAGCACATAGCTCGTAGAACGGATGACCGTTAGGGCAGTAAAGTTCTCGAGTGGCGACCGCGCACCAGAAAACGTAGCGTAGGCAGGCCTCCCACTCGGTGGACCGATGACCTGGTGAAGGTCGCGGGAACCCACTGGATGCGGGTAGC
Organism: Coleophora flavipennella; assembly: GCA_947284805.1. NCBI lineage: Eukaryota > Metazoa > Arthropoda > Insecta > Lepidoptera > Coleophoridae > Coleophora > Coleophora flavipennella. Next base: position 12,655,539 of record OX369280.1, on the reverse strand, counting down.
GCAGAACCGGTCGTCGTGGAAATCCTTGGGGGAGGCCTATGTCTAGCAGTGGACGTCCTTCGGCTGATATAATGATTGTAACTGTGGGTGAACTGCATTGATTATCTTTCGAATATGTGGAGATTCCTTAGGAAAAAATAGTCAAAGATATAAAAAAATTTTCGTGTCAACTCCGACGCACGACTGGAGTTTACTTTGTTTATCATGTAAAGTTTTCAGGTCCTTGACCTTAGAGGAGGGACGCTCCGGCCTTTGCCCTACGCGAAGCTCTGCCTTCGGCCTTGCTAAAAATTAGCCGGTACGGCTATGGAGCCTTAGCCTTGGGGAAAAAGTGTAAATTTTTATTAACACTTGATTTTACTCCCCATGTATTTTTCGTAATGTGTATTTTAAGTGAAAATCGATTCTTAAGGAGTAAACTCCAAAAAATCTGTCCTCTACAAAGTTGTCATTTTTTTTTCTTTTTTATGAATCGAAAATATCATAGCTATGGTACGAAAGATAGATGGGGAGCAAAATCGGGTGTTAACAAAAAGTGTCACGTTTTAATGTCACGTTTTATGTCGGACACGTTTTCCCAAGGCTAAGGCGCCATGGCTATACCGCCTACATTTAAGCGAGGCTGGAAATTGAGCTCCGTGTAGGGCGAAGCCCGGAGCATCCCTAATGTAAGGTCATGAACGTCAAAACTTTACAAGAAAAACGCTCAAGAAGACGTAATAAGTAAACTCCATTCGTTCGTCGGAGCTGACACACACACTTTTTTTTTTAATTTAACAGTGTAAATATATAACTAAAAATTTTACACAGTTCCACGTCTGATCTAAATGAGATTCGTTAATGGGAAAATCAAAAGGCAAATTCTGGAGCTCTCCGTGCCGGACGCGCCCGGACAAATTTCCAATTTTCTATACGTGACCTTTTTCACCCGAATGTCACATGTTCAGCAAACGAGGTGTCTTTGAAGCGTAATTAGAAAATTCCCAAACGACGGTTCCGATTTGTGTTTTCTGGTTTTTGGGTGAAGTCGAGTCGAGAGCAAACGGACGCTTGCACAAATTAGTTTTGTTCGAATTTCAAATGAAAGCTGGAAGTGATGTATTGTCTGTGTCAGTCTTTTCGCAATCTGTCAAATATTTTTCAACCGACTTCCAAAAAGGAGGAGTTTTTTTTTTAGTGTGTTACCTCAGAACTTTTGACTGGGTGAACCGATTTTGATGATTATTTTTTTATTTGAAAGCTAGTGCTTCCCTTGTGGTTCCATATAAATTTTATCAAAATCGGTGTAGTACTTTATTAGAAAACTATCAAAAACCAAAAATAATAATGCAAAAATGTACTAAGTTGTTGCGATGGAAGTCGGTTTTTTTAACGTGTTTAGCGGTTTCAATTAGTTCTAGAAAACTCATAGCACAGCAAACATAGCGTTCCGTTTAAAAAACGTCAAACGAAACATGCTAACGATAACCTGTTTTTTTTAATATTTCAAACTACCTAAATAACAAGGTGGGGAAGGGGGAATCCTTACTAATATTATGAATGTGAAAATGTGTTTGTTTGTTACCTTTGCACGCTTCAACGCCTTGACCAATCTTTATGAAATTTGGCATGCAGGTAGCCTGTGTCACGGGGAAGGACATAGGCTACATTTTTATCCCGGGAAAAAAGCATAATGTGATGCAGTTCCTGAGGGAACTAAAAAAATACTCGATTGTTGTAATTTTTTGCACAGAGATGATTGAGTAGGTGGGAAACGACATAATTTACTAATCACCTTTAAAGACAGTCATAAAAACGATGTCCACGCGGGCGGAGCCGCGGGAAAAAGCTAGTGGAAAATAATTGTAAAACGTTCATTATCAATTCAAGAATCGCTGGAACAAAGGACGGGTTGTACACAATTAAATTGTCTCCCAACGGGTTTAACTCTTCACAACTACTTTGCTAATTTATCTGAACCAATTACAAGAGTGCGCTATACAGTTAAAATGGCGTCTCTATTGTATTTATGTTGATAATTACCAAAAAGCTTAAAAGCCTACAAAATAATACAAGCCTATAACACAATGTCTCTTTGAAAAATTCTCAATGTTTGAGTCTGAAAATCGCGTTATCTACTTTTTCTTAACAGCTCATATACGTCCCCACCGAGGGGCTCGAGCCTACCCTGAATTAGGGCGATCGGGCCTTAGTCGACACAACCTTCGAGTTTCTTCGCAGGCGTGTGCAGGTTTCGTCACAACGCGATGTTTTCCTTCACCGAAAGAGCGTCGGATAACCGTACATATGAAATCGATTTTCGAAAACACATTGGTACGTGGCAGGATTCGAACCACGGCCTCCCGGACAGAAGGTAGCGGCCGTAACCGTTTTGCCACCGACACACTTATCTATTTATATACGTTGATTCTGATTTTGAGATACTTACCATCAGGTGAGATATAGTCAAACTCACTTAAGTTTTTAATAAAAAATAAAACCCCGGGACGACCAAGCTTTGCTCAGAAAAGGCAATAAAAAAAAGAAAATTATACAAAAAATAAGGAACCAACGGACCGGGAATCGAACCCATTATCTATGAGCAGGAAGTACTATGCATAGACTACTAGACTATCGCTTATGTATTAGGTGTAGTGAAATTACCGATCTTATTGTTGCGCGGATAAGACGGTGTTTTTACAGAGAAAAGACCTACCTTGATCGATTTGACCTCAAAAACCTCTACCTACATAGCAAATTTCATCGAAATCGTTAGAGCCGTTTTCGAGAACTGAAAACATATCTACACATTTATATACAAACACTGCTCATTTAATAGTACAGAATCGGGTATTTCTTTGATTTAATAGCAATGCTGTCTTCATTATACACTTTTTATGGTGTGTACTGTTCGGTCCAAAACTTTCTGGCTGGAAAAATTTGGCGGCTTAAAAAAAAATAAAAAAGATGTCATCGCGATTGTCATTTAGTCTGCTTTTTCGAGTCTGGTTTTGGCGTTTCTGTTGGTTGTAGTTTTGATTTTACGGCGTTTTTCGGAAATCCGGAAAACTTTCGAAATGATCAAATTGGAATATCGTTCCGTGATCAAATTCCTGACTAAGGAAGGGGTCAGCCCGACCGATATAAAAAAAAGGTTGGATGCCGTGTACGGGGATTCTTCTCCATCATTTTCCACGGTAAAAGAATGGAGTAAACAGTTTCGATTGGGGCGGGAATCCATTGACGACGAACCTCGCTCCGGCCGGCCTATAGAAGTACTCACCGAGCAATGTATTAAATTAGTGGAAGAGGAAATTCTGAGTGATCGAAGACTAAAGACTAAAGAAATAGCGGCAAGAACCGGACTTTCCAAAACTTCAGTACTTAGGATACTACATGATCATCTTCACATGAATAAAGTTAGTGCTAGGTGGGTACCCAAACTTCTTTCGAGCTTGCAGCGTACTGAGAGAAAAGCGTGTTCTCAAGAAGTTTTAGACGCGTATAGGCGTTACGGAAAAAGTTATTTGGAGTCGATTGTTACGGGAGACGAAACCATGGTTTTGTACTATGATCCCCTGTCTAAAAGGGAATCGATGGTGGCGTCGTCTTGGTGAAAAGCCACCTAGAAAGGCCAAGGTAACGCAATCCACCAAAAAAGATTATGGCAACGGTATTCTGGGATTGTCACGGAATACTAATGATTGACATAAAAGAAAGGAATACCACGGTAAATGGCAGCTACTACGCCACCCTTATTGAGCAGTTGCGAGAGGCGATCAAGCAGAAACGACGTGGAAAATTTAGTAGAGGTGTTCGGCTTCTCCACGATAATGCTCCCGTTCACACTGCTGCAGTTGCCAAAGCTGCTGTAGCTAAATGTGGCTTCGAGGAAATTCGCCACCCCCCTTACAGACCAGACCTGGCCCCAAGCGACTACTACTTGTTCTCGAGACTTAAGGCAGACTTAAGGGGAAGACGATTTTCTTCGGATGATGAAGTGGCCCAAGCAGTTTTTACCCATTTCGAGGACAAAACTCCAGAATATTTTTATAAGGGGATAGAAATGCTTATCACGAGATCTGCAAAATGCGTTGAAATAGAGGGGGACTATATCGAAAAATAAAAATAAAATTGTAAATATATCTACTTGTTTTCTTTGTTAGGCCGGACACTTTTGGACCGCACCTCGTACATCGTTTTTATGACTGTCTTTGAATCCCAGATCTCTCGGGAACTATATCAGAAAAGTGGGGACGATACATCATAAACCTGGTAGTTTCAGCGTATCTGGTAGATATATAAAAGGGAATGTTCCGTTGCGATAATAAAGAAAGTATCCAAAAAAAGTATTTTTTCAGTTTTCTCAGGAACTGCATCGGTCTACGCTATTTTCACGGGATAAAAAGTAGCCTATGTCCTTTCCATTGACACAGGATATCAGTATGCCAAATTTTATTAAGATTAGTCAAGGTGTTGAAGCGTGAAAAGGTAACAAATAAACAAGCAAACACATTTTTAAATTTATAATACTAGTAAAGATAAACGTCTATTTGTCTCAAAAAATTTGGTGGGTTGGGTTCTGCATGTTTTACCTTATACCCTACTCTAGCAAATTATTTTTTCCTTAGTACTACCACAGTATAAGAATCCATACAGTCGTCCAACGCCTTTGATAATTGCGTCAAAGCCGACATCACTAGTAACCACTACCACGAGGGTTCGTGCTCCTTACCCGCAATGAATACTCCCACTGGACTGAACAAACACAACCCGCCTCTCGGCCACCGCACAATTGCCCTGTCTAGACGTCTCTGTTGGACGACCGTATGGATTCTTAGACTGTGATACTACCACAGTGTGAGAATCCATACAGTTGTCCAACGACTTTGATAATTGCGTCAAAGCCGACATCACTAGTAACCACTACCACGAGGGCTCGTGCTCTTTACCCGCAATGAACTCCCCCGCTGGACTGAAAAAACACAACCGCCTCTCGGCCACCGCACAATTGCCCTGTCTAGACGTCTCTGTTGGACGACCGTATGGATTCTTAGACTGTGATACTACCACAGTGTGAGAATCCATACAGTTATCCAACGACTTTGATAATTGCGTCAAAGCCGACATCACTAGTAACCACTACCACGAGGGCTCGTGCTCCTTACCCGCAATGAACTCCCCCGCTGGACTGAACAAACACAATCCGCCTCTCGGCCACCGCACAATTGCCCTGTCTAGACGTCTCCGTTGGACCATTGTATGGATTCTTAGACTGTAGTACTACTACACAGTGTGAAAATCTATACAGTCGTCCAACGCCTTTGATAATTGCGTTAAAGCCGACATCACTAGTAACCAATACCACGAGGTCTTGTGCTCCTTACCCGCAATGAACTCTCCCGCTTGACTGAACAAGCTCAACCCGCCTCTCGGCCATTGCATAAATGCCCTGTCTAAACATCTCTGTTGGACGACTGTATAGATTCTTAGACTGTGGTACTACCACAGTGTAAGAATCCATCCAGTCGTCCAACGTCTTTGATGTTTGCGTCAAAGATGACTCACTACTCCTTACTAGGCAGCGGCTCTCATTCCACTGCCTGAATGTAGGCAGTGTCCCGAGATTTGACTATGGAGCTTGGGGCTCGACCCGTCTTTCCCCTCCACCCCTGCCCCTTGAGATTTTTATAAACGACAAATACAGACAGTTACTGTATCATCCAAGTTTAAAAAGTTAACGTTTTGCTAAGTTTTTGCTGAAAGGACGGATCTAAATCAACCGCATAATATTACGTCCATACATACTGCCTATATTGACGCCTACATTGGACGGCTATATGGAATATTTAGTCTGCAGTGCAACGCTTGTTCTACTGTACTAGCCACTAATGACTGTACTTAGTAAAGATTCAAGGTATTTATTAAAAATAGGTGCAAATTACACTATTTCTGATAGTCATAAAATAATAATAACATAATTTCATTTGTGAAAAATCAAGAAACAAACAATTATCCCTACTAATCCCTACTAATATTATAAATGCGAAAGTAACTCTGTCTGTCTGTTACGCTTTCCCGCAAAAACTACAGAACGGATTTGGCTGAAATTTGGTAGGTAGACAGATTAGGACCTCGGTTAAGACATAGGCTACTTTTTGCCGGGCTCGCGAGCCGCTTGCGGCTCGCGCACTGCGCACCCTCGAAAAGTCATAGAAATGTGGTCCACGCGGCTGAAGCCGCGGGAATCAGCTAGTTAGTTAATAATGTCAAAATTCAATCCTTGAAATAAACCAGATTATGTCATTAGAACATGAAAACAATAATATGACTCGATTATATATAAAAATAATTGAATATCATTGACACCTTTGACAAGAGTAGGCCAGTTCACAAGGACAGCACCCGCGGTCACGAGATAACGCGAGAGTTGACCATCGCTCCCATCAACCATATTAGAGGGAAAGGAACGACCCGGCTCCTCATGCGCCACCATCCACCAGTAGGTATGTAAGTGTCCCTTTCTATGATCGTGTCCAAACCGATATATGATTAAACCAACCGAATAAGCTTGAGACTGCTTAAATCTATACATAGCAAAGCAGCCTGTCGATAACAGAACGACAAAAACACTAACCAATCACAGATATAGCGATTGATATTAACAATATCAGCAATTATGAGGCAAACAAATACCAGAAAGAGGCAGTAAAACTGATAGATTAAAATTTTGTAAAATTCATTGATATATTTTTGGCCATTACCTTTTTAATACTATCCGATAAGAGTCGAGTTAGTGAAAACCTATTAGTTATCAATAAGGCTTTATTCTAAACAAATCTTCTGCATTTTTATAGCTTGCTTTAAATTTAAAAACGAATTTATTTTATTTTTATTCGATAGGTATGCTGCCTGGTTGGCCCTATATAAATTTTATGCTAATCGTTGTAATACTTTTTAGGGTTCCGTACCCAAAGGGTAAAAATGGGACCCTATTACTAAGACTTCGCTGTCCGTCTGTCTGTCTGTCTGTCACCAGGCTGTATTTCATGACCAGTGATAGCTAGACAGACGACAGTTGAAATTTACACAGATGATGTAGTTGCCGCTATAACATCAAATACTAAAAACTATTAAAATTTAAAAACTAAAGGGGGTCTCCATACAAAAAACATGTTTTTTAAACATGAAGAAACCAGCGCTATCTAGTATGATGGTACGGAACCCTTTGTACTAGCGCCATCTAGTATGATGGTACGGAACCCTTTGTACTAGCGCCATCTAGTATGATGGTACGGAAACCTTTGTGTGCGGTTCTGATTCGCACTTGGCCGGTTTTTTTAGAAAGTTAATAAAAACCAAAAATGATAATGCAAAATTATACTAAGTTATTGCGATGGAAGTCGGTTTTTAACTTGTTTGGTGTTTCCAATTACTGGACCATACATTTTAGATCCACAAATTTTGCAACATTTTTCCGTATAATCCACGGTTTAAAGTGACGCGTTACTTAAAATAATTATTAAAAACTGCCGTGGTTAAAACTTTGTCCTACATAGTGTTATCCTCTCCAATTGCCGCCCTAACAAAATCAGCAATGACGTCCTTTAGCGCTCCGAGCAAAAATTAAACCGAACATCGCCCCCTTTATGAATGTGTATTAGGCCGTGTTCTCATAAACATTACGTCTATTCAGATGTACAGCGTGAAATGACATAACCCCGATATTCCTCAGCTTCGTCACCCTTATTTTTTTGTTCGCCATCTCGTTGCAAATTGCACATCCGCGGAAACCTATTGCGTGAAATGACAAAGATTACGTCGGCGATTTATTTACATTATGTGTGTGTACGTAACCTTATAATGGAATTGGGATTTTGTTTTATTATGGAAGTGTTGAATACATCGATTTAAGAAACGCCGGTGGCGTAAATAAGAGAAAAACTATTTTTTATTCTATGTTTGAATACATTACGATACAACTAAAAAAATAGTAAAAACACGAATTAGGTTAACAAGTTATCTAACTTAAAATAATTTAAAATGGCATTCCTATCTTAAAATATTCTTAAATAATAATAAAAACTGAAAAAAAAAATAGTTGTTTAAAAAAATACTAATTGGGTATTCTGCGTCAGAATCGTCATAATATTCGGAAAATAAAAGGAGTACATTATATTTCTATGTCATCTTATGTCAAATTCCATGCGTCTAGCTAACATGAATCCACCCTTTTATCGTCCGTTTTTTATACGAAAAATATATTATAACATGTAGGTATATGCATTCGTAATATTATGTCTCTCGAGGGGTTAGACAAAGTAAGAGATCTATTACATAACACGAATGGGAATAAAAATCTGATAACTAAGAGAAAAAACGTTATCGTTTTGCAGCTAACGCAGTTTTCAATAAGGTTTTTACTTATTAAATAGTGATGATATAAGGTACGTTTATCCGACGCTCTTATATGGTGAAGGAAAACATGGCAAGGAAACCTGCACACGCCTGCGAAGAAATTTGAAGGTTGTGTGTGAAGTCGACCAACCCGCACTGGGCCCGCGTGGTCTACTAAGGCCCGATCGCCCTAATTCAGAGTAGGCTCGAGCCCCTTGGTGGGGACTTATATGAGCTGATATGATGAATGGGCATTTTCACTTTCGGTTGCAAAGACAAAAATCTAGCTGTCCCATGACTTTGATCAACTGTTGTTGTAAAACTATTAAACCTGTGCACTAATTATCAGATATTTTTGATAATTTGTATAATTTTCTTACTGTTCAGTAACAATTAATCGTTCCTGATCTTAAAATCAATTAATAAATGCAGTTTTTCGTGTTAAAGATTGGCTTTTTTTTTATGTCCCAACCATATTTTTAAAGTTTCAGCGCGAGTTTCAAAATATTTTCGATTTTATAGGCTAAGTTGGTAGCATTTTTTTGGAGGATTATACGCTTAAAAATTCAATTCTGAACCTTAAACATCATAAAATAGGCTATAAAATAGAATAAATTACTTAAATACGTTGTCCCACGAAATAGCATGAAGTGGAATTCCTTAATAACGTCACGGGCTATTTTTGCAACTTCTTCTATGATTTCTACCAAAACATTGTTGTTTTATAATAATGGCAACATTTATATGATCTAGTCAAGCCGCCATTTTGTTCTAGCGCGTTCAGTGTCAAAAATATGTGGTGAAGAGTGCTTGTGTTTCGTCGGGGTCAAAATCTACATTCCACGCATTTACGCAGTTCTTCAAAGTAAGTAGCGCTTAATGCATGTAATACAATATTTTATTACGATGTTGCACTATACAGCATGCAAAACTGTGCAGGCTGACTGTCTATTTGCATGATTTATATATTTAAATCATTTTTCAAAATAATGTGGACTAGTTCGTCACATCCACAACGTCACGTCACTTATATGCGGATAACAAAAAGTGACGTATTGGAATTGTAAGGCATAGTTCACATACATGGATTTCGTATTAAATTATTAATTTGATTAATTATATGACACATAAATTATGTTCTGGACAGGGACATAAATATTGAGGGATTTCTTAGTGATCTCAATGTAAACACACAGTATATTTATTCTTCATAATAGTATAGTGAAACATATCACTGGAATGTGTTACTTTTTGACATTGCTGACATGAGACTGTTTTAGAATCGAGTCTTATTGCCCGACTGCCTCAGAAGGAGGGTTATGTTTTTCGAGAGTATGTATGTATGTGTGTATGAATGTATGTATGTATGTATGTGTGTGTGTGTGTGTTTGTTTGTGTGTGTGTATGTATGTGTGTATGTATGTATGTATGTATGTGGACTATAAATTCTTTTTCACGGGCTACAGCCTAAAGGACTTGTTGGATCTTAACATGTGGGGTATCGTTAGATTCGTCTCAGCAGCGCGAGTGACACTGGCTATACCAAAATTTTAAAAATCCAAAATAGCGGATTAAAAACGCAAAAAACACAACTTTGACATAAAAAAGCAGTCGGGTTTTTTTCTTTTTAATGAATTCAGCTTGTTTGATTTTCTTGTTTACGTATACATAATATATATTTTTGTTTTAGGACACTATGGCTCTCACGCCAGCAGAACGGGCGAAACGGTACCGAGAAAAAGTAAAACAAAATAAGGAAAAATATGAAGCGCAGAAAAAGAAGTCATTAGAAAGGCTTAAAAACATACAAAAAAGATAACAGAAATGACTGAAGAGCAACAAAAGAAAACAAGAGAGCTATGGAGACGACAAATCCGATACCTATACATTTTGACCACTACGTAGAACGTGCCTTACCTTTCCACTAACGTAACATAAGATTCCATTAACGTCACTGTCCGAATATTTTAGGGAGTGAAAATTTAACGTGATTGCTTGAGTATTCCAGGTACTTTAAATGTTTCTATTCTATCTGGATTTGCTTTTAATTCTTTATATTTAAAAATTGTAATTGCTTGTGTAAAGTTTGCCGTATAAATAGCGTACAGAAAAACAAGAAGTGGTTTGAATCGAAAAGTGACGTTATGGAACAATTGCACGTAATATTTTCGTACTTAAAATGGTTTTCTTTCATTTGATTATTATTTTAAAATAATGTTTCAGTTTGCATTATTTTATAATAAATTCTTTGCCTACTTTAAACTCGCCTTATCAATTTACAGCCTAAAACATTTCGTGACGTAACGGAGCAGTGGGTTTCATACTTTCCACAAAAAAAAACAGTTTTGTTCAATACTTTAAAATATTTATGCCGACATATATATATATTATGAATCCTACATATATCTTTTACGTTACTATCTATATTTAAGACATAATAAACGATTTTTTATTTCGTCACTTCCATATACGTCACGCTGCAACCGAAAGTGAAAATGCCCGAATACAAGGTAAGCTACAATTTAATTGATACAAGCCCTGGCCACTACTTAAATTTGCCTAATGACTGTTTACTTTTACATGGTCAATGGATCATCTGGCTCAGTAACAGTAATAAACATGGCCCTCTTTACTTTATTCAACTCTTCTTCTAAACCTTCCTGGACGTTAAATTCTAGAAATTTCAAGGTTATTGAACCGGGCGCTTCCCTTTCAGTCATCACAACATTGAATTGCAACTATCCAATTAGGGACTGTATTATCTAAGAATAAAATGAAATTCTGGTCGTCGTGGAAATTCTTGGGGAGGCCCATGTCCAACAGTGAACGTCCTTCGGCTGATATGATGAAAATGAAATTATGTTATTGTTATAAATCTCTCTTGATCGTGCAATTCTTACCTACTTACTACTTTCATCTACACATGGCCAATACAACAAAATCTATCCGCAAGCCTACAAAACCTCATTCAACAGATCAAGATTAAGTACCTTCACTTGATGATAAAGGTGCTTCTCTTTCTAATCTCTCTCTTATTGTGTTGCACTCACAGCAAACGGCCCATCCTTACTGCTGAAAGTATTGCTGCGTAAAAGGCTACGATATATTTGCTTCTTTACGTAGTAATAGTATACAGATGAGAGTAAAAAGTACTTTGTAAGTACTTATTATTTGCTATCAGCCTAGGTTATGTATGAAAATTGGTATAGGACACAAGAAGAACTCTATGGTTACTGTTAACAACGGCCACGCTGCTGAACCTGTAAAGGAAACTATAAAATACATATGTAAAATTAAGTAGTTGTAGTACTTACCTTAATAAGAAGCCTTAGTCTTGGGTCTTGAAAAATGTGTAAAATTTTACAATTTGGAAAAAAAAAATAGCGAAAGACCGCGAGGTGGCTACTTACGAGGTGCACTTACCTTTTTTCTTACCCCTCACCCCCGCGCAGTCTCGTCTAGATTATGCGCCTGCGCCGCAACTACGTCACAGTCGTGCTTTGGACCAAGTTTGGACTAGACCACGGTAACTAGCCGCGCCGCGCAAGCTCTAGCCTTTAAACAAAGTTGCCTTCTTTTCTCATTTTTTTCGCCCTTTACCAGCACCTAACTTGTCAAGGTTTTACCAATTGTGAATAAAAAAAAAACAAAAAAATCTGAAACAGTTACCTTAATCTTCTTTTCGAATTTAAAAATCTCTATTTTACAGTGTAAAATCTATATAGCGACACTCAAGGGACCGAACATTTTGTGACGTTATTGAAAGTTTTCGTTATACAGAGAGAAACAAGCGTCAAAGTAAACAAGCTGGAGCTAGAAAATTTTGACCTGTCAAAGAGTGAATCGTTATATCGAGCGACGTTTTGCAGAGTTTACACTGTATATCATAGAGGTCACAATTGCTATCGTCACACGTAACGACTCCCATCGCTATTTGCGCCTAAAAGCCCAAGGCGAATCCACGATACGGAACTTAGTTGTTAGAGAAACGCGCGAAGCCCCACAATGTGCTCCATAATTGGGGAGAATATGCTTTATTAGCGAGAGATTTGTTATGAACTTGAGTAAGATAAAGGACCTTTGAAGGGATGTCGATGTTTAACTATGGTTAATAGTTGGGATACAGTTGAACGGCAAAGGGTTAACCACCTAGGATTGAGGTTTGATGGTTTAACTAGATACATAGTCGAAGCCGTTAAATAAGTGATGTTTAACCTGAATAGGGGTGACTACAGCATCAGCAATAAATTATGAACCCTTGATCACTAAATTGCCCTCCTACTTAAACTTCGGAAAACCTTACTCATTTTGTTTTCCATCAAGTCTTCGATTTTTAATTCACCAAAATCACAAAATGAGTACATAAATGACTCTGCAAAACTATGACGTCACGCTTAGGTATTTCAAACATTTTTTGAACAAAATGTCGTTTTTGACAGATGATAAAAAGTAAATCAGATGACTAGCATTCGTCATCCCTATTGTGCTGATATAGGACAAGTTCAAGAGTTTAAATTTCTGTAATGTGAGATCGACAAAATAGAAGATGCTCGACATTGTCATTATCAAGGTCACAATAAAATAATAAAAACAACTGCGAGGTAGACGAAAATCAGTCAAGTGAAAGTCGGATTCGCGCACCAAGGGTTCTGTACCTTCACACCTTTGAGTACGAAACTCAAACTCAAACCAAACCCTGGACACTTCATACAACGGGCCAGAAATGACATTTCAAAAAACGAATGACGGAACAAACAAAATGGCGGCGAAATCCTATACGTTCGACACCCAATCTGAATCAATCTGCGTGACGAGGGGGTGAGGTCGCAATCTAGAGAGCGGCAGGGAGTGTCCATACTATATGTTAGTACTAATATAATATATACTTTTCTCAAACTTAAAAGGCTTTATTTGTTGCTTTATTGTACTGCAGGTACAGGATCTTGATATTTTAATTCTTAGTGCTAGTGTTCAACCTGCAGGCAGGTGTACAAACATAAAGAACATAAAAAACAGTTTAAAATTGTTAAAACTACAAAAAATCTATAAAAAAACCCTTAAAAAATATTAGGTTTTTTATTTTTAAGGAAAACTAGGTTACGTTAACGATTCCAACAAGGCTAACTGCTATATTTTCCTAATTCAGTTCAGGATTCTAAGCGCGATTCCGACTCACCCTTGACTGGTTAAGTAAGTACGTAACTACTTTCAAGTAATTAACTTACTCAAATTCATAAATTTATAAGTAACTTGTACACTTTGAAAGACTCGGTTTGGTTGGTGGTAGGGAATTTTCATAGCCCGCTTGGCTAGCTACCACCATCTTATGTAAGTCTTGCCGCCAAATATCAGTAATTAACATCATTGATGTGTTCCGGCTTCAAGATAGGATAGCCAGATCTCCATTGCGTTGGGGAATCTTGGTAAGCCCGCTTCTATCATCGGCATCATCGTCACTTACCATTAGGTTAAATGATTCCAATGGCTTATCAATTGTGGATCAAAAAAAAACACGCATCGCATAGAACAGTGTTCTACGAAAAATAAATCAGAAACAATTTTAACTTTGCAGTTGAATAAATGTTCTACCATACATCGGTCTATATCGTGGTCGATGCTCCAACTGCAAATTTAAGTTTGTAGCCGCAAAAAAAGCGGTTTTGTGACTACATATTATCAATTTTCTGATATTTTCATTAAAACTTATGCTCCGAGCGAGACCCTGTTCTTGACAAATTTCATAATACTAGGTAAATGGGAAGTACCTATTGACACAGATACGAGTACGAACTTCATCTTATCAGCTCATATATGTACGTCCCTACCGAGGGGCTCGAGCCTACCCTGAAATAGGGCGATCGGGCCTTAGTCGACCACACGGGCCCAGTGTGAGTTGGTCGACAAGTATGATAATAGTAGGTAACTACATCTTATTTACACATAGGTTCCTATATAATATGGTTGTATCTTTCTATTTTAACCGCCTACGTGGCGTAATAGTTAGTCCATTCGCTTCACAACAGGAGATCGCGGGTTCAATTCCTGGTGGGGTCAACTTTTAAGACTAATTGTTTGGTTGGTGTTAGGGCATTTTCTAAACCCGCCTGCCTAGCTACCACCATCTTATCTAAGTCTTGCCGCCAAACATCAGTGTTAACAACATTGAGGATAAGATAGCCAATTGTGATGGGTAATCTTGGTAAACCCACTTCCAACTTCGGCATCATCACTTACCATCAGGTGAGATGATGCCAAGAGTTTACCAATTGTGAAAAAAAAATAATTGCGCAGACTTAGAAGCTTGTATTTTTTTCAAAATGATACACAGACAGACAGACAAACAGATAAAATAAGATAAGATAAATACTCTTTATTCCACACACTAGTTTAAAAAAATAAATAAACATGTTTGAAACTTTTGTCCTCTTGAAAATATAGCTAATGAAAATCAACAAATTGTAAAATAAATAGTTTTAAAAAAAACCTAAAAGCTTTTTGGTACAAGCTTTTATTTGAAAATCGTTTTTAACACTGAGAGAAAAAATAGCCCACAACGTACAAAATAAGCGTTGTCGATTGTTTGTTGCTTGTAAGTCAATATCTACATAGTTATAGTCTCAATTCCAATGTTGTCAGACTTAAGTTGTGCTACACACAATTTGAATGTTGTCAATTTCAAGAGAGATTTACCATATTGCCGGGCGAGCAAAAAAACATTGTTAATTCGTTAATGTTTAACGTTGTGTCGAAAAAAAAACAAATTGACAAAGAAACACATAGAAATTGACAAAAGAAGAAATTGTACTTGTACAACAAACTTAACAAATTGACAAAGTTTATTACTGAATATTAATGGAGGCACAATATGTGGGGTATGAGGCGCGTGAGGGGGGATGACGACTAATCAAAACATTGTATATCGTTCGTTCATTCCTGTGACGTATCGCGACAAGTGAAGGTGTGCGCACTGCGCAGTGTGACATTAAATTAAAATGGAGGAATTTCTGGCTAATGCCAGGTTGGCCCACCTCATAGACAATAATATGTCGGGTAAGTTCACCTCTCTAAACCTACTAGATTAACGAGGTTATTCTGTGTTGCTTCTTACAAAGTTGTACCTCTTTTGTTTTATGTGTGTGCAACTGTGCATGTAAGTATATAGTTTTCCATTATTATTTCTATTCTATTGGCCTTAAAGTAGGTTATCGTTACCTCTAATAAAAGTTGTAGGCCAGCGGTGGTGTTTGAACTGAGTGTTTAAATTACGTAATAAGTATTTGCTATGCTATGATATGATAATTGATCAATGTAGTGGTAGACGTATGTGTGATGCATGGCTGATCTTAGGCGCAGGCCAGACAGAAAAGGCGTCCCTCCCAAACATTTTATATGAAAGAAGAGGTGGCGAGACACATACGGCACGCCATGGGTTTAATGCTATCCGGATGTATCGCCATAAATTAGTACTGTTTGTGTGTCTTAAAATACCTAACGGTTGCCTGGCAGAGCCTCAGTATCACAATGTTACTTAGTACTACCAAAAAAGTTCTTTAGTCTATGTAGATATATTGTAGGTTTCTTATTTATGTCAATCACGCCAATGTGACAATGTTTTTTTATACTCCCAACTAAGTTCTTTTGTTATTTCGACTGAACTTTGTCCTTCCAACAAAACGTTATTGTCTCTTCTACTGCTAAGCTTTGTAGTGGAGTTCATTTTAATCTCTCGCTCAGATAACCAACCAATGCAACCTGTGAGAAGACTGATGAGTAAAGGCCGCTTCACGGCGAGACGTGACGTGACGTGCGCATTTGGTATGATAATGGCAGGGTATCCCGGGCATTCCCGGGATCCGGCCGGTCCACGGATGCGGTCGTATAAAAAAGCATACCAAGTTATCGGGCAAACTTCGCATGCATTACAACTTTTGCGTGCAAGTCGAGCAATTTATACCTACGTAACGGCGTTTACAGAATCGGTTCATAGTCAACGCGGTGTCGAAACTATAAGGCATAGTGCTATATAAATTCTGTGCCTAAGGCCAAATACGTAGAGTCACGTGGGGTATCTGTACGCAGTTTTGAAAAAACAATCTCTAAAACAAAACCAGTTTATTATTTTAAACAACTCAGTCTTTATTCTCACTTATTAGACTATAAGGAACAATAACTAATCATTTGAATAAATCGTAACTTATAATTTTTGTATTAAAACACGTTTTTTTTAAAACTCGGGAAATGCGGACACTTTCCCCGCCCAAGGGGCAAGTGTCCGAATGCTGTAGGTTAAGTATCCGCACTGCGGACACTTAGTCTTCTACACAATAGTCGCAAGTAAATTGACCATTTTCATAGTTGGTACAGTCTTCATGCCACCAGGATCTGCAAACATTGCATTCTATCCATTCTTCTCTAGGTGGATCTTGATATTTTTCTTTGCATAACGGACAAAAATATTCTTTTCCTATGTGACTTAAGGATACCAGCGTGCCAGGACTCTTCTTCTTGTTCTCTTTTGCATTATCTTTTGGTTTCTTCTTTTGTGTTTGCTTCTTAGATTTCTTCGCTGCAGTCATATTTAATTTTGGTTTTCGAACATTGCCTGCTTTTTTATCTTTTTCCTTCTGTTTCTCTTCTAACTTGTTTTTGTATGGACTTGCAGTTACTATTTCTGATTTATTAGCATTAGTACGCCGTTTCTGAATATGGACTGCTTTTGGTAATGGACTTAAGTCTGTTAGGGAAATATGTTTGACAGTGTCTGAATTGTCTTTATGAGGGGAAAGTAA
This sequence comes from Coleophora flavipennella, assembly GCA_947284805.1. Lineage (NCBI taxonomy): Eukaryota > Metazoa > Arthropoda > Insecta > Lepidoptera > Coleophoridae > Coleophora > Coleophora flavipennella. Next base: position 12,638,374 of record OX369280.1, on the reverse strand, counting down.
AGAACTTTGCGTGGGTTGAATATATTCTTTGTTTTGTCTATCTTGCACTGTTACAGAATGGTTCGAGTTTATTAATGTGATGTTATGTAATATTGATGGTGACTTCGGTTCCTCTTGTATTTCAGAAATTGATGCAAAGTTAATGTGTTCCGGTGGTGGTGAACAACTGGTTTGTGCATTCATTTCAACAGCAGTTATAATTTTTTGCATTTCAATGTCTTGTCGCTCCAAGGACACAGAAGAACTAACAGCAGCAGACTCTATTTGGTCTGTTTCAAGTATGGAAGGTGAAGAGTTTTGCATATTTTCATTGCCTTCTCTATGTTGCATTGTTATTAGGAGTGTTGAGTTTAGTGGTTCGATGTTAGGTAAAGATATCGTTTGGGTTGGTTCCGTATATATTTCAGCAGTTGTTACAAAGTGTCTGTGTTCCGGCGATGGCGATGGTGAGGATTGTGTCTGTGCATTAACTACAGTACTAGTTAACATTTGATGCATTTCAGTATCTTGTTGTCTCACGGAACTATAAGTAACAGATGGAATTTGGTCTGCTATCTGAGTAGGGGCACTATACATATCAGTCACTGAAGCCGGAGCAAAGTCGGATTCAGTAAAGATACCATCATTGAATGGATATATTCCTGTGACTCTAAATGCCGACGTTGCATTGCCCACGTTGGCAACTTTCTTGAAGGCTTTGTCAAAAATTGAAGTCACTTGGTACTGATTAATAGCCCTGCCAGGGTGCTGTGCCATCCATCTGTCAGCCTCTACTGTATACTGACCTTTAAGGGGACTAAAAAAAGCTCTGTCGAGGGGCTGAAGCTTGTGGCTGCAATGGGGTGGCAGTGTAAGAACAACAATACCATTTTTTCTGCAAAAAAGAGTGGCATGTAGACTGAGGTGGCTTGAATGATTGTCGATGATCAAAAGTACTGGGTTTTCCACTGTTGGCGAAACGTAATCTTTGAAGTGCTGCAGCCAATTCAAATATAAATCTGTATTTATAAAGCCTGAATCTGATGTCATGCCAACACTACCAGTAGGAGCAGCATCCATGAGTTCACCTTTCATTCGTTTTCGAGGGAATATAAATGCTGGAGGTACATAATTTCCCGTTGCACTGACACAGCAAACAGCAGTTATTGTTTGCCCTCGCTCTCCGGAAACAATTTTATTGACATTTTTCTTGCCCTTCAGAGATATAACTTTAGGTGTCTTTTTTGGGACGGTGCTCATACCAGTCTCGTCCATGTTATATATTCTTCCTGGCGGAAACTCGTATTTGTCTTGACATTCTTTCAGATTTGAATAGAATCGTTTTACTTGGACTTCATTAAAGCCAATAGCTCGTGCAATACTTGTAGGTGTACTTTGCCTTAAAGCTAAATCTGGACGCCTTTTAAGGAATTCATATACCCAGTCTTTGCCAGCCATTTTTGTGGTTTTATCGAACCTATGCTCGATATTATTAATTTCTGCATATTCGTAAACTAGTTTTCTTAGTGCGGTCAGTGTTAGACCAAAGAACATCTCGTCATTAGTTTTGCAATGGTTGTAAATTTCATCCTGAAACAAGAGCATGAAAGATACAATTAAGTATAAAAAAAATATTACATCACTCGGGTGTCGATCATTGACCAGCTTACATTACTTGATTACAATTTACTATTTTAAGCAAGTATACTGAAAAAAGTGTTTGTAAACCTACTTCTTGTTCATGTGTAAATGTTGGCTTATATCGTCCCATCGATGATGCAATGCAATTAAGTTTTAACCGTTTTCGTAGAGTGCTCTCATCAATCCCAACTATACCAGCTGCAGTCCGTTTGCTTTTGCCTTCTCCCAACAACTTCTTGGCGGCTTCAATCTGTTCTCTGGTACATGTCTTTCGATCTGGACATTTTCTTATATACTTTCGTGGCATTTTAAATCTAAAAATTTAAAACCATCATCAATTTATTACAGTTACCTAATAAAACAACTAAACGGGGCAAGTGTACGCGTTTTTAATACTGCGGATGCTTTCCCACGTATACTTACCCCAGTAGACAAAAAAAGAGAAAACCAACAAAGTATAAACATGACTTACTTGCAGCGAACTGCCTAGAATCCAACGAAATATTAATAAGTTTCTGTAAACAAACGCATCACATAATAACCGTTTGACCAGTAATATGACCATGTGCCACGCACTCTAACTTTTGAAATTAAAATAAGAAAACGACGAAAAAACTTCTCTTTCCAATATTATTTTATTTGCTTAGCGAATGAAATGAATGACAGGTTAGTTTTTCTGTATGAATGAATGCTCGCGTAGTTCACTACGGTCCGGCCGGTGGTTGAGAGCGAGACTCGCACAAACTTCACTGCGTATACTTACTCGCCGCGTACGGTTACCCCACGTGACTCTATTAACTACCTTATTTCAGCGAAGGGAGTGACTTTGCAAGAACTTTTAGAAGCAAGTGACGAAAAATTGGCTCTGCTAACTCCTAAAATTGGGGATCGAATCAGATTGAGATCTGCAGTTTCAAAAATTCGAAACGATAATGTTAGTCTTTTTATAGTACTGTAGTCACTAAGAGATCAAAGAATTATTTCGCGCGCGCGCGGTCTAGTAGTTATTGTCTAGTTGCGGTAAACCTTGATTTTATCACTAAAAATATTTAACATATTAACGGGTTTCTTGCCCGCGGTTTGATTTTATCGAGTTCCCGATATTTCGGTGATCTTCACACCATGAGTATTCGCCAAGATGGCGGCGCATTAAGAAATTTAACTATTAACACTTAACTTAGTATTCTAACTTAACAATAATAATAGGTATTAAAAGAAAATAATAATTTTACAAACACTTACCCACTTAATGTTACTATTTTACAGCTCACTACTGATTTTGAAGTCGTGTACCCAAAAGCAAACCACGAATTCGAAGAAAAGTTTCCCGTAATTAAACAAAAGCTGCTAAAATTGCTTGCTGAAAGGGCAGAATCCAACAAAGCAGAACAAACAACGCTGGATTTGCTGGAATTAGCTGCAGGTAATAAACTATATTTTTTTCATCATTCTTAGAGGTAGAATCACTAATAAGGTAAGGTAAAACTGCGTTAGATTTTATTATAAGATGTTATTATAAATAAATAGGGTTGTACGTTTGTTTGTTACGCTTTCAAGCTAAATCTACTTAACCGATCATCATGAAACTTTGTAAATATTCTAGAAAGGTATGAAAAATAATATAGGATACTTTTTATGGCTTAAATGTAAGCAAAGCCGCAGGTAAAATCTATAGTACACTTATAACACCCAGGCCCCAGGCAAACAAATCCTGTTCATCACAAAGTGTTTGTCTGGGACGGTAATTGAACCCGCGACCTTCGGCGTAAGTACAGTCAGGGTCGCTACCTATCATACCAATCGATTAGCCAAATCAATATAGTCTATGTGTTTCTTATACAGTTGGTGAAGAACAAGCAAACGTGGCCGCGTTGCTGGGGATCGTTGCCCTACTCCGACAGATGCGCATCATAGCTGTACCGAAAAAGAAAGTATGGAGGTTATCAAAAGACGAAACAAGGAACGGTTTTCTGCCACGTGTTTCAACCGCAGCTGAAATTGGAACATATTGCTTCCAGAGAGAAACTTACTCCCGTTTAGTAAAAGTATTTTTAAGATGTTCTAGAACGGTTATTCACGTGACAAACTCATAAGTTCGTTTGTATCAATTAATTCAATTGTCATTATTAAAAGTAATGTTGTGTAGTTACAATTTAAACGAAGACATCACTAAAAAAATAATCAAGTTACTTGTTAAGCACTACAATGTTCCTTATAATTTCAATCAATAGAATCATTGACCTTAACATTAAATATAATGAAAATATAATAAATAAGTGCCTTGATCAATGTAACCATTTTTATCTCAGTGTTAATACGTGGTTCTTTATTATATGATGTGTAATAATAATAAAGTGTTTTATTTAATATTTAAGACCCCTCGTCTGCTATCAGTATTAATTTCAAATGCATAGACAAGAGTAAAATATATTTTTTTTATGAAATTTTATTGATGTCAATTACCTACAAAATTTCAAACAATTACAATAAAATATGTCAAACTTAGAACTAAAACAACAAATACAAACACCTGCTAGTCAAATAAACCACACTCCCCGAATCGTACCTGGTGGTGAGAAGGTTCCCAATTTTTAATAGATTTATTTTTTTATAATGTCTCTTTTCAACGGAGCTTTTGTCTCTGTAGCAATGCCTTCAACATTGTGAAACTGAGAACTTTTTAAAAAGCAAATTACTCTTTTATGTTATTTGAAAAATAGTTGCTGTTGTTAAAATTTTGTGACAACAACAATTATTTCGCAAATAACATTAAAAAGAAATTTGCTCTTTTAAAGAGTTTAACAACATTGGAGGCATTGCTCCAGAGACAACGATCAGTTGTCAAAGGGACAATTTAAGAGTTGTTAGATTAACAACGTGGAAGGAGAAGATTGTTACAGAGACAACACTCAGTTGTCAAAGGCGCAATATAAGAGTTGTTAGATTAACAACGTGGAAGGAGACGGTTGTTACAAAGACAATACTAAGTTGTCAAAGGGGCAATATAAGAGTTGTTAGATTAACAACGTTCGTTCATTGCTACAGAGACAACGCACAATTGTCAAAGGAACAATATTAGAGTTGTCAGATTAACAACGTTTAAGAAAAGGTTTGGTTAAGGTATATTGCTATAGAGACAACGCTCAGTCGTCAAAGGGACAATATAGGAGTTGTTAGATTAACAAAGTCAGAGAGTGGGTTAGGTTACATTACATTGCCACAAAGACAAAACTCATTTGTCAAAGAGACAATTTTTGAGTTGTCAGATTGACCTCATTAAAGAGTTGGATAGGTAAGGTTACATTGCTACAAAGTCAATGTTTTAACATAAAGGAGACAATGTTACGCTGTGACTTTATAACAACGTTAAACATTGTTTGTAAACTATGTACGTCTGACCAAGTATAACGTTGTCGATGAATGTTGTTAATTCGGCAACAAAAATCTGACAATAAAAACGTTGACTCATTGAATAAGTTACTTAAAGGGTTGTGTGTGGTTAATGTTTTTTTGTCTAATTGACAATAATTTTCGCTCAGTGAAGTTAAAAAAACCAAATGCTCAAAATGAACATAAAAAATACACAGCTTAAAAGGTGAGCATAGTATTGTAATTCCTACGATTCTGGGAGTTTAATTCCACCTCCAAATTTCATCATCAAATCAACTTCAAAATAAAAAACGCTTAAAAATACGGCTTCATTTCAAATTTCAGCTTAATCGGACCCCTGGAACTAAACAAACTTACTCCTACACACATACAAACATTGCAAGTTAAATATCATATCAGCTCATATACGTCCCCACCGAGGGGCTCGAGCCTACCCTGAATTAGGGCAATCGGGCCTTAGTCGAGCACGCGGGCTCAGTGCGGGTTGGTCGACTTCACACACAATCTTCGAGTTTCTTCGCAGGTGTGTGCAGGTTTCCTCACGATGTTTTCTTTTACCGTTAAAGCAATCGGTACGGCAAGTTAAACAAAAGCTTTAAAATCACGGATTTCTTCAAAACAAAGGTGATATTAACACGCCCACCACTCACGGCTGTAAAACTCGAACACTAAGGTAATTTTATAAGCTTTAAGTTCATAGCATGTAGATAAGAGATCGATAGTTTCGTTAACATTTTACGACTTCCAAGCATCGAAAAGATCTTTCGTGTTTGGGAAAAGGCCTTCAATAACAACAGCGCTTATCTTGACCATATCGGAGGAAAAATCACTCACCAATCATCAATGTTGCCAGTAAATTTATTGAGTAGAGGAACAAAAAATTACTTTTTTTCATGAAGAGCCTCACAACTGTTTTTTTTTTCCGGGTCCCGGAAATTGACAGAAAACTGGATAGGTACCAATCTATACATTAGTTTAGGGTTATAACATTAGTAGGGTAGTGTAGTGTAGTGTAAGGTGGAACGAAGTTCCCCGGTACAGCTAGTAAATATACATATATAAACTTATAAAAATAACGTGACATAGATACTATCATAAAATACATTTATCTTTGTATGCTCTCATAAGTCTAGTCTATCACATCTAGTCTCTCTGAACTAGCTCTGAACCTATCCAATAAAAACCAGGTCCTACATAAAAACAGACCTCACGGTACCTAACTATCTCATCCATCCGAATCCCGCAATATCGACCCTAGGCATTGACCTCAAACTCACCGAGAGGTGCTTAATGTTCCACGTTTGACTGACCACTCTGATTACCACTTCGAACACTCTTTGAGATCGAGCTCTGCCTCTCACCAACCGCCCGTTAAGCCACCTGTCCAGACCAATCAGAGACGAGCTCTTGGTAAACCCATAAAATATTTTCCGAACCACGGATCAGATGAATAAGGTTGGATTGGAAATGTGCGCTGGGCAGGCGCGCCTCAAGTATGATTAGACAATCATACTTAACCGAAACACGCGTTCATACTTTTCATTTGCGTGTGGTTGTGTGTAACGTACAGACTCTCGAAATTGTGTGAGACACAATTGCAGCCCTGTGTTCTAAGTGTGTTTTATTTTTAGTGCGCGCAATTTGTGTATATGTATTATTATTGCTTGTGTAGTGGAGTTGATGGGTGGGAGATAGGCGGCGGCGCTGGTTTTCAAACAAAAGTGTGATTATTGCCAATCTTACCTTATTTATCTTATCCTTGTTCCGAACGATACGCTAAAGTGGTTGGTTCATTGATCGTTTCGCGATGAAACCAGAAAGTTCATTGTAAGTACCACGGGCTAATAGACGGAACGTGACTCGAATTAGAGCCAATTTCGAAAGAGGACCTAGAAAAATATCATACACCAATAACAAAGTACTTATATGCATTAGTACTAACATACAGTATGGACACTCCCTGCCGCTCTCTAGATTACGACCTCACCCCCTTGTCACCCAGATTGATACAGATTGGTTATAGTTTGGTTGTCGAACGTATAGGATTTCGCCGCCATTATGTTTGTTCTGTCATTCCTTTTTTGAAATGTCATTTCTGGCCCGTTGCATGAAGTGTCCAGGGTGTGCCAATAGGGATGACGACAGCATCAGAAATAAATTATAATTATAAATTAGGGATGACTCTTGATCACTAAATTGCCCTCTTATTTAAATTTTGGAAAACCTTACTCGTTTTGTTTTCCATCCAGACTTCGATTTATACTTCACCAAAATCACAAAATGAGTACATTAATGACGCTGCAAAACTATGACGTCACGCCTATGTATTTCTAACATTTTTAGAACAAAATGTCGTTTTTGACAGATGACAAGTAAATCAGATGACTAGCATTCGTCATCCCTATAATGTGGACGGGGTCATACAATATGAAGATTATTTTTGCTTGGTTGATTTACTATCAAGTATTTTGTAAACATTTATGGTAAAACAATTGTGAGGCTGGTGCGCGTACAAGATACGGTACTACCACACTTGTGGTTAACACCACATGACCTTTCCCACTGCTGGAGCACCGATCTCTTCCCAAGTTCAGGAAGTTTAGGTCATGCTCCACACATGTGGACCCAGTCCGAATTGGTGGAGGTCGTAGATCTAGTGACGAACCCTACTGTCTGAAGTTTTTCAAGCCACCTATAAGGCTCTGACACGTATTAAACGATTCATCTTCTTCTTCTTATCAGCTCATATACGTCCCCACCGAGGGATTCGAGCCTACCCTGATTTAGGGCTATCGGGCCTTAGTCGACCACGCGGGCCCAGTGCAGGTTGGTCGACTTCACACACAACCTTCGAGTTTCTTCGCAGGCGTGTGCAGGTTTCTCACGATGTTTTCCTTCACCGTAAGAGCTTCGGATAAACGTACAAATGAAATCGAAATTCGAAAACACATTGGTATGTGGCAGGAATCGAACCACGGCCTCCCGGACAGGAGGTAGCGGCCGTAACCGTTACGCCACCGACGCTCTCTGCCATCTACTAATAGCAAACGGCAATAACGGCTTAACGTGCCTTGCGAAGTACGGAAACGGTCGATAAATGCAACTAAAAGTCAGACCCATCCAGGTAATAACCGTGCTTCAGGCCAATTTACCTACGTAATCGACCCAACCACGCAAGTGGCACTGAGCAGTATATCAACGAGAGCGACAGTTTTTTTATTATTCAGTTCTGGATCCTTAGCGCAAGTACGACTCCCACTTGGCCGGTTTTTGTGATGTGTTGTTTTGGTTTGTTCTATAATCACACCAAGTTTGGTTTGTTCTATAATCACACCAAGTTTGGTTTGTTCTATAATCACACCAAGTTTCACGTTTCTGTACATTACCGTTTTTACGATAGAGCAAAAACAATAAATCTCAAAAACCCTTAGCTTGTATGCTGGCTGACCCACTTTTTTTTATTCACAATTGGTAAGCCCTTAACTTTAAATTTTTGCTATTTCTTAGCTATTCCAGCATCGAAGTCTATTCCTTGGAGTATTAATTGTGCCACACGATAAGAAAAAGAGAGAGAGAGAGTAAAAACCAAGAGGTTTATAGGTAAATTTGAAGGACACACTCTCAATACCTAATTGAAGCAAAGAAATATGGCCTTGAAGTTTCTCGTTACCCCTCTGTCTCTTTCTAATTAGGAGGTGTGAACAAGACGTGTATAGGTAAAACTCTTGCTCACACCCGCTAAATGAAAAGAGACGGAGCGGTAACGAGACATTTCAAGGCCATATTTTCTTTGCTCCAGTTAGGTATTTAGAGTGTGGCCTCCAGTTTTACCTATAAACTTCTTGGTAAAAACACTGTAAAAATCTCATCCGGCTAAGTTTCATGGTTCAAAAGATACAGCCTTCTAAAGATCAGGCGGACAGACGAACAGACAGGGTATTCTTAGTAATAGAATTCCGTTGTATCCCTTCTGTACGGAACCCAAATAATTGAAAACGCTAAACACGTTAAAAAACCGACTTCCATAGCAACAACTTAGTGCATTTTTGCATTATTATTTTTGGTTTTTGTTAATTTTCTAATAAACTACTACACCGATTTAAATAAAATTTATATGGGACCACACCACAGTAAGCACTAGCTTTCAAATAAAAAAAGAATCATAAAAATCGGTTCACCCAGTCAAAAGTTATAAGATAACACATAAAAAAAACATACAGACCAATTGAGAACCTCCTCCTTTTTGGAAGTCGCTTGAAAAAGGATCAACACAAGATAAATCTAACTGGGAAAACAGTTGCTTAATTTTTATATTCTTCAATCCAGTCATACAGCTTGTCATCAAGCGACAGACATTAATTTGCTAATTGCATAGTAAACTATTAACTAGGCTCGTTACTTCACTTCTGTATGAATCCATTCAATTTGCTCCTAGCCAGGCCTTATCTTGAATGAGGAGCGCAGAGAAGCTTCTTCAATGTCGTTCATTTGAGAGACTCTCTGAGTCGGTAACGATTGCATTGTGATCTTGTTTTGTCTGGGTTTCACTTGTTAAAGTAACGATTGAGTTAATATATTTTTAGGGTTCCGTACTAAGTAACGGGACCCTGTTATCCCCGCCCGTCCCTCCATCTGTCTGACCGGCTTTAAAAAGCTATGTCTTTGGAACCGTAACAGGTAGCATCCGGTTTTTAGAGTTTTATTGTTTTTGTTTTACTTCAGGATATGTACACTAAGTTTCACGCTTGTATGTTTCACTGTTTAAATGTTAGGGCAAATACAAATAAAAAAACTATAACAAACACGTTTCCTCCTACCTTTATATTTTATGTTTTTGGTAACTTAACTAACTAACATGTAAATAATCTTAGTAGGTTCATAATTGCGTGGAGATAGGTGATTGGACGTATAAAAAACGAAAATTTGGAAAAAGGTCAAGTGTGAGTCGTACTCGCGCACCAAGAGTTTCGTATCACCACTAATCATAAAACATAGTGCTTAAAACATGAGGATAATGTATCCATGACAGTTGTAAAAAAAATACATACAAAAAATATTTACATTTCGTGATTGCCAAGTCTGAAAAATATCTTTATAAATGAGGTGAAATAAAATTCTTGGCAACAAAGATGCATATAATACATTAATCATAAGTTTAATAATTAATATTTTCTCATTACGTTTTAAAGAGAATTACGGTGCAATATGCTAAACATTGATTTTAAGACTTGGCTCCACCTTAAGTCTCATAAATTTTTAGGGAAGACTCACGAGACTTGGCGAATTTTGACGTGATAACTAATAAATCTATGGACGCCGCCTGCACGCACGAAAAAGGATAACTCAGTGTCCCGTTACGTTATGACGTCACGTTAAACTATCGTCCGTAAACCGACTTTACAGACAACCAATTTTTTTACATAAAAATGTTTTTGATGGAATTCGAATTAGATCGAGAAACATTAAAACATACCTTTACATAAATATATCAAACAGTCAATAAAAATTCTGACGTGTGGTTTATTCCAATTGATTTGATGCCATTACATTAATACCGTCACTACATTACGTATATGTCACCGCAAAATTGTAAAAACTGTTAGATTATAATCTAACGGGATCTATCTCGCGAGATTGTGAACTGTCGAAAGATTGTGAACCGTAACATACTGCTTACAATTTCAGTAGTGTCATTGTAATCTCACTAGTGTGAGACATTGTAATCTCACTAGTGACATTACAATAACATTAAGCGAAGGGAATAATATTAAATAAATGAGCGAGCGAAGCGAGCAATTTTAGGTTCGGACAGGTTTGATCGATTTAACGGTCAAAGAGCCTCGCAGGTAGCAGAATGCTTCGCAGAAGAAGAAATTATCGGTCATATTCGGATGGGCCGTGAAATTGTAAGCCGATTGGCAATTTACCGTCATATTATAATGTAACTGAATAAAGTGTAGTGCGATTGTAATATCGCGGTTTTTACAATATCCCGGCGACATATACATTACGTAGGTAGTTACACAAAATGACCAATTTGACGTTACGTAAATTCTGTTTACGCAATATCCCGAATACCTGCAGTAATTAACGGTTTTGTCATTAAACATGAAATGTGTTCGCAAATAAACAGCTTCATGCTTTATATAAATGAACATGTTACAACTCAAACGACGCGACGTCGCGTCGATGTACGGCCGATAAGCTTGGATAAATAGCTATAATCATTGGTTTCACATTTCCCGGGCAACTGGAAAATATGATATTATTTATAATACTGTGTAGGGGACGCTTATGGGAAAACCCTTAGGCCTTTTCCCCATGCAAACTATTGCCGTCTAAACGGCACAGGGCTACGCCGTGCTAACTCTTTCATATTAATAAACACTGTTACATATTATTATGGTTCACGAACGGCTTAACTGCGGCGATTGGCTACTACAGTTATATGCTCACCGCTGTCGGCTCGCATCAAACCTTCCGTCAAAGGGGATTCCCTGTGTTCCACCACGGCGCAGACGCTGGCGCGGCGGGCGGAGCGATTGAACTCAGGGCGGCCCCTTTGGCTGAGTGTTTGACGCGAGCCGTGACAGGTGCAGCTATCACAGTATTACACTGACAGTTTATCTTTACACGTACCGTAAGAAGTAGCATAGGGAGACCTACTCGGTGGACCGACGACCTAGTGAAGGTCTCGGGAAGGATATCTACAACGAGGTTATCCTTGTAGGAGGCTTTTGTCCAGTAGTGGATGTCTTTCGCCTAATATGATAATGACAATAATTTCACGTAACAAAATTTGTAAAAAAAAATAAAGAAGTGTATTAAAGTGTAGGTACTCGTAGTAAAAATATGGCTCCTGGCCAAGGAATAAAGACTATTTACTACGTAAAAGAAGTTTTACGCCGCAAAATCGTTTGAATGAAAGGCGACTCTTGCTACGACAGAATAAAGTGCAAATTCAAGTCGCACAGCGCTAATTACCTACAATTATATTCACCTTACTAGTTGCCTCTTTTTCTATCGCGTAACTCTTATCTCTTCTGACTATTGAATTAGCACCTTGCAAGGGGCCGCGCGGCTTGGCGCGGCGTAGGTACATTTTTAACATTTTCATACCTAAAGTGCAGAGTGCAACAAGGCCTGTCCTGGCTTAGAATAGTGCCGTCCCGCCTCTTCCCGTGGGTGTGGCAAGAGACGACTATTGAAGTACTAAACATGAGTATGGGCAGCAGCGTCCATTTCGCGTCCTCTGTCATCACATTGCACACTGCGATCGCCAACCCGCCTGCCAAGCATGGTAAATACGGCAAAAGTCTCTCAAAAAAGGAGTGGAACTCCCTACCGGCGCCTGTATTCATCGAAATATTAGTCTGTATTCCCCGATTCGTAAAATTTAGGAATCTTCAAGACAAGAGTGATTCAAGATTCAAGATATTCATTCAAAATAGGTTCAAACTACACTCTATTTGATAGTCATAAAATAGTGATTACATAATTTCATTTGTAAAAAATCAAGAAATAAACAATCATTAGTTATTAACGTCAAAATCCAATCCGTGATATAAAAAAAACAAATAATGTCATTAGAACATGAAAACAATATGACACGAGAAGTTACACATTAAAATTATTGAATGTCATGAATGCCTTTGACAAGTGTAGGCTAGTTCACACGGACAGCACCCGGTCACGATTATAACGCGAGTGTCAGCCATCGCTCCTCTCAACCATATTAGAGGGAAAGGAACGACCCGGCTCCCGATGCGCCACAATGAATAGGCACTATTTGAGCTTGCGTGTTACATCCTCGACTGCATCAGTACTTACCATCAGGTGAGGTGCAGCCAAACACACTCAAATTTTTGATTTCAAAAAACTCTCCAGGGAGGCCTATGTCCAGCAGTGGATGTCTTTTGGCTGCTCTGATGATGTTCATCATCATGACATGCTAAAGCAGGTTTATTAGTAAAAATATACAATTACATTTTTTAATCATCATTAAAAATACCAATTTTTGATTTTAACATTTCAGTGACTAGGACCAGATGTTGGAAATATGTAATTTACAGAAACTTGTTACTGGATTACTCCCCTCACTATTCCACAGTGGAACAAGTTTCGTATGACAAACGGCTGTTATTCAAAGATTATCGCCTGAACATGACTAATGACTTGTCCCCTTGCTCTTCTATGTTAATTGAACTGAATGCCTCTAACACTAATTTACACTATGTTTATTTTATAAGCTACAAAATTATATACTGCTGTTGTTTATTCAAACCATCTCACTGAAATATCTTCAGAAACTTTGTTTTCTAAAGTTAGTGTATATTTTGTCGACAGCAAACGTAACGTTGTTGAAGATTAGACGATCTCACGCGTTACGTTGTCATTTCAGACGCTTCTGACCCGACACTGAATTCAATTTTTCATCTTCACGTTGAACTATGTAAACAAAGAAATAGAGGGGAAGTTTTCTATTTTTATATTCATTTCCTTTTATTTATATTCTTTCTTTTGCATCATCTTCACTTACCATCAGGTGAGTGGATGCCAAGGGCTTACCAACTTTGAATATAAAAAAACCATACGAGATAAAAACCAAATCATTATTTTTTAAAATAATGATTTGGTTTTTAACTTTTTAACTCTTAAGTTATGTTTTTTTTTATATTCATTTCTTACAAATTTTTTTTTTCTTTTGCATCATCGTCACTTACCATCCGGTGAGTTGATGCCAAGGGCTTACCAATTGTGAATAAAAAAAAACATAAGAGTTAAAAACCAAATCATTACTTTAAGAGATATGTTTTTTTTTCCTAAAAAACGTGCGACTCCGGGTCACACAAACAGGGTTCCGCACCAAAATTTTAACTGCCAACAAAACAAGACCTCTCTATATAGGTACATACTTTACTCTAAGTACATAGGGGCTACTTATTCTGGACTTTAGAAAATTCATTTAGTTTATTGATCATGTGGGAACGGAAGGACTTGAGATTTCCTCATAGATTTTTCTGTAATCTGTGCATTCAATGTCAAGTACCGTGATTTAAAAAAAAAATAGGCTCAGTAGTTTCGCAGATAGGGGGGGGGGGGATGGTCAATATTCGCCTATTTCTTAAATAACTACAAAACTATTTATCTTAAAATAAAATAAATATACATTTGAGATTCTCACAATACGTTTGTTTATTTGATTTGTCCTGCAATATATTTTGAAAATCTTTTTTTTTATATTACGACGAAAGTAAACATCGTAAGGAAACATGCACACGCCTGCGGAGAAACTCGCAGGTTGTAAGTGAAGTCGACCAACCTGCACAGGGCCCGCGTGGTCGACTAAGGCCCGATCGCCCTAATTCACGGTAGGCTCGCACCCCTCGGTGGGGACGTGTATGAGCTGATATGATGACGATGACGATATACCACCAAAAGTGACTCCTTTTTTTAAAACTTAGTTATTTACGTTACACTTTAATATTTGGGTCACCGACTTACATATATGTACCAAATTTCAACTTAATCAAACCAGTAGTTTCCAAGAAAATTGGCTGTGACATACGGACGAACAGAAAAGTGATCCTATAATGGTTCCGCTTTTACCTTTTTAGGTGCGGAACCCCAAAACAACGCTTGTCTCTGTCTGTGAATTTCAAGCTCAACAAATTCAACCACACGCAAATTTCCCTTCATTATACAAAACTTAATCAAGCAAATGTTCAAAAGTTTACCACATTGATCTTGAAAACTTTAAGTTGTTAAGTTCCCAAGTAACTTGGGGGAATTGTATTTAAAAATGTATATAACTTTAAGCAGCATGTCGAGATGAGCGCAATATAACAAGGTTCATCTAACAAGTTCTGAGTGAGCCGGTTTAATAATATAGGTGGACCTAACAACACCGCCCCACTTTCCGGGTTAAAAAAAGAGTTTAGCACGCGAATCAGGGTAGATTGTTTGAAACAGTGATGGTGTGGTAACGTAATTATTTTTAAAAGCTTTTATTTAACTTGCAGTGTTTCAAGTATGTATGTATGTTAGTTTGTTTAAATCAAATCTTGCTAACGATTATAGAGTGATTTCCAGGGGTCCGGTTGAGCTGAAATTTGGTATGAAGCCGTATTCATAGTTGACAATAGATTGTTTTGATATTTTGAAGTTGATCTGATATTAAACTTTGGAGGTAGAATGAAGGTCCCAGTGTCGTATTTTATTGTCAATAGAATTGTAGGAAATATTGTGTTGACTTTTTTAAATTTGGATACTTGTAGTGAGCATTTGGCTTTCGAGCATAAAAACTCCTCTGTTTATAAAAGGAAGAGGTGACTGACTGGTATATCAACGCACAGACGAAACCGCTGAACGGATATTTTGCTGAAATTAAGAATACAGACAGTTATGAAGACGTAGGCAACCGCTAAGAAAGGATTTCGAGAAATTCCTACGGGAACACCAAATAACGAAATCTGCGCAACATATTTCATGTTATGCCTTAGCCAAATATGATGAAATCTATTAACAACAATTCGATACAAATTTACTTTAATGATTCATTGCACTTACTCCAAGTAAGTGACGCAGGAGTTGAACAGTATGAGACTGGGATGGCGACAAAAAACATTTAAAGCCGAGCCCAAATAGTTGGGATTAATAAGGCTCGGAAGATGATGATGATGTACTTACTCCAAGTTTTTGGAGTTAGGGTAGGTAGGATAGGTAGGCAGGTAGAGCGTGGGTTTTAAAACTGTACATGCTTACGGATATTTACTTTATTGGTGAAATATGAGATGAAATTTATATTTATGTCTTTAGGTCATAAGAAAAGAAAAAAAAATTGGAAAAACAATACACACTTTAATTACGAACACAAATCACAAAAAAAAATTCGAGCGAGACCTACAATACTCGCATATCATGTGTAACATGTGACAAAATACTTTAGGTTAGTTAGATTTGATGACGATATTGTACCTGGGTGGCGGATCTGACAGTAACGAAAAAAACCGACCAAGTGCGAGTCGGACTCTCGTAAAGTAGAATTCCGCGCTTTCGCGACTTCCTGTTACACATTTCCGTCCCATTTCACGAAATCACTCCCACAAATTGCAGGAAAGCGAGAGCAAAGATGTTACACATCAAAAACATAAATGAATCGTACTCGAGTTGGGTCTTAGAAAGGAACAGCTTCACAGTTTTTTTTAACACAATATTGAAGATAGGAAACAGAATGGATTTTTAATCACATGTGTTTCAGTTTATTCAAATTGTGACACATGGATTGTTTTGTGCCTGCGCATTCGTAATAGAACAAATAGATGGAATGAAAGATGAACGAATATGAGCAACGCGTTGCCGCGTTACACTGTACTAGATAACGAAACCTTTAACTAAGCCTTCGCTCTCCGTCTGTCCTTCCGTATTCTGTCTGTCGTCCGACTTTGAAACCGTAATAGGTAAATATGTAACTCAAACTTTTACAGAATACGTGTTATTGTAGGAAATTTACCAACAATCAATAAAAGTTAACAAAAGCGAAAAATTAAGGGGGTCCCCACGATACGTGCTAACTGCTAACGAATTTTTTTTTCTGGTTTTTGCTGTATCTTAAAAATAACAATACATACAAACGTGAAACTTCGTGTGTTTATAGTACTAATCCGACTTTATTAATATAACAACAAAAAATAAAAACCGGTGAGTCGTACTTGCGTTATGGAGTCCGAACTTAATAAAAAAAAAGTTGATCTCTTTTGTTTGTGATGATTATTGTACTGTACATTTTATACAATTCAATAACTCTATTTTTTAGCTTTACGACATTGTTTTTGGTATACTATAAGTGTTAATAAATAAATATCATTGCTACACCTGTTTCACACACTAGATACTTCATACAATGGGCCAGAAATGACATTTCAAAAAAGGAATAAGGAGTGTCCATACTCAATGGCACTTGGCTAGTTTTCGTTATATTTCCATGTGAAACTGTTCCTAGAAGATTTATTTATCCTTGTCTACAGCCTACAGGAATGCATCTCGAATATATCGGAAAATAATACTTACCCAAAAAAAGCATAGACACGAACCCGAAATTAATTGAGTTCTTCAACATCGACCGTTTCCCCCTCACTGGCATGCTAACAAGGTGATTATTGGCCGGGGCGGGCCGGCCTGAGTCGATAGCCTCTTTACGGCGCACTACAGCTCAGAATAATTACCTTAAACCAACTCATGGGAAAGGCTGATTTCCAAAATAAGCAACGTCGTCGTGCGCAGCGATCCGTAGTTTTTGGGGATCTTGCGATGTTGCTGTTTATCATTGCAAGTAATCTGAATTTTTATATTGATACTGAATTTAAATATTAGTATATTCGTAATGATTATGATCAAAATGGTGTAACAGAGGAGGTCGATGCAACTATTGGAACAGAATGATATAAAAAATACAAGAACCAAGCAATAATAAAAAAAAAAAGTGTGCTTTAGACTGCAGTAAAACTTATTTAGCTCCATCTATATATACGAAAGTAAATACTTAATCTTCAGAAAATAATCAAATCTTTTTTGTCATTTGGAGGTATAGACTAAAAGACTTAAAAGAGTTTTATGATCCTCTATTTTATCTTTCATGTTTGTTGTGATTGTTTTGACAACCGATACTTTTGCTTTGGCAACCGATATTGTTGATAAACAAAAAAAAACAAACTCGCAAGGAAGAGAGAAAGAAAATGTGTGAGCTCACTGCTCTCTCTTGCTCTTACAGTAATATACGAAACGTAAATCTCTCTCTCTCTTTCTTTACTATATTATATAAAATCTCCCTCTCAACTTCCGTTCGCCTCGCCCGACCATTTCCGTAACGCTCTCGTCCTGCATTCACCAGCTTACTGCCCAAGTCAAGCGTGCGTAAAGAAGTTTTACTTCAAAAAGTATAAATCAACAATGAAACCGCTGGTTCTTTGCAACTTGTTTCTTTGAAAGTTTTCAATAATTGAAATTTAAATTAGGGAATGAATTTAAAATGTCGTTGTTTAAAGTAAATAAATGTAAGAACATTTGTATGGTACTGCGCCATAAAATGTAAATGTTTGTTGCACGGAAACCCATTTGAATGCTACGTCTTGGGCAAACCTTACTAAAGGTGTGGTCATACGTTTAACCTATCAGTACTTTCAGTTTAAAACGTTTTAGGTGTTCTTGTGGGGGTAGTGAGTGTTTTTACAAAGTGTTTGGAATATCAGTCCACCTGCTGGGTGCCGTCCAACATTACATTTTCTGACACGGATTCCCTTTAAGAACTTTCTTATAAATCCTCAAACGGAAAGCCTTTGGCGTCACTTCATCCGATGGTAAGTGACGATGATGCCAAAGATGCAAGCAGGCTTACTAAGATTCCCCATTTATCTTTTGTTTATTCACTATTGGTAAGCCCTTGGCATCATCTTACCTGATGGTAAGTGACGATGATGCAGAAGATGGAAGCGGGCTTACCATGATTCCCCGTTTTTCCCGATTTATCTTTTGTTTTATTCACTATTGGTAATTCCTTGGCATCATACAACCTGATGGTAAGTGACGATGATGCCGAATATGGAAGCGGGCTTACCAAGATTCCCCAACGCAATGGAGAACTGGCTATCTTATCTTCAAGCCGGAACACATCAATGTTGTTAACACTGATGTTTGGCTGCAAGACTTAGATAAGATAGTTATAGCTAGCCAGACGGGCTTAGAAAATGCCCTACTACCACTCAAACAAACTAAGTCTGACAAGTAGGTAGATCCCACAGGGAATCGAACCCGCGACCTACTGGTGTGAAGCGAATGGACTAACCATTACACCACGGGCGCTTGCTTTGAGAACTTTCTTATTAATCCTCAAATGGAAATCCCTTGCCGTCATTTTACTATCATGATGATGATGATGATAAAGTGACGATGATGCCGAAGCGGGCTTACCAAGATTCCTAATTTTTCCCCCAATTATCTTCAAGCCGGAACACATAATCTTGAAAAAGAAAAATATTATTATCCCATCTTTCCCATTGAACTGCTCAACGTCACTTCAATTTGCTTTTTCTATGAGCTATGTCGGTGACCTTAGTTCTCATACAATCTCATCGTTTCGGATACGATCACGTAAAGAAGACCCCAAGCAAAGCTATCTCCATAGCTCTTTAAGCAAACTCTGAGCGGCGGTTTTATCCTTACTAATACTATTATAAATGTGTTTGTTTGTTTGTTACCTTTTCACGCTTCAACACCTCTTCAAACTTGGTAAAACTTGGTATGCAGGTAGCCTGTCTTCCTTTTACCCCGTGAAAATAGCATAGTCTGATGCAGTTTCTGAGGGAACTGAAAAATACTCGTTTTCGCTTAATTTTGTGAGGTCAGGTGAGATGTTGCCAAGGTCTTACCAATTGTGAATAAAAAAAACGCTAAACACGTTAAAAAACCGACTTCCATCGCAACCAATTAGTACATTTTTGCATTATTATTTTTGGTTTTTGTTAATTTTCTACTAAAGTACTTCACCGATTTTGATAAAATTTATATGGGACCACACGGAAAGCACTAGCTTTCAAATAAAAAAAGAATCATAAAAATCGGTTCACCCAGTCAAAAGTTCTGAGGTAACAAACATAAAAAAAAAAAAACCATACAGACGAATTGAGAACCTCCTCCTTTTTGGAAGTCGCTTGAAAAACAAAAAACATCGCAACGGAACATTTCCTCTCGTATATCTACCAGATACGCTAAACTACCAGTTTTATGATATAGCGTCCCCACTCACCGACAGCTAGGTCATATAGTGAGGGCCCCTATTCCTGCCAGCACCATAAGGCGAAAGCAAGGATCTTAGGACCAAGGACCGTAGGTCTTGCCGCCAAGACGCTTGTCCTGGTCCTCTGCAAGGCGAGTGCCTCGTGGAAAAGAACCACTACCTCCTGCCCTGGTAGGTCCCGGAGCTGTGGGCACGCTCACCGGAACGGAATAATGGATAGTTGTGATTTTTTTCACACAGATGTTTTAGGGGGTGGGAAATTACATAATTTACTATTTAGCATATCCTGGGGAAAACACATTTCCACGCTCGCGCATGTCGACGTCGCAACACAGCAATGGAATTAAGTGTTTTTGATGTGTAACATCTTTGCTCTCGCTTTCCTGCAATTTGTAGGAGTGATTTCGTGAAATGGGACGGAAATGTGTAACATGGGACGGAAATGTGTAACAGGAAGTCGCGAAAGCGCGCGCTATTCGATCTAACGAAAGAGCTTTGCTCTCGCTTTCCTGCAATTTGTGGGAGTGATTTCGTGAAATGGGACGGAAATGTGTAACAGGAAGTCGCGAAAGCGCGGAATTCTACTTTACGAAAGTCTGACTCGCACTTGGTCGGTTTTTTTCGTTACTATCAGATCCGCCACCCAGGTACAATATCGTCATCAAATCTAACTAACCTAAAGTATTTTGTCACATGTTACACATCATATGCGAGTACTGTAGGTCTCGATCGATTATTTTTTTTTGTATAGAATTAGTTGAGGGGATGGATAGTGACATAGACTACTAATCTGAATTGCCTGATATAGTTCCTGAGGGATCTGGAGAAAACTCACGTCCATGCTCGGCTCGCGCACCATTCACCCTCAGACAGTCATAAAAACGATGACCAATCGGGCGAAGCCGCGAGAAGAAGCTAGTAAATTTCATAATTTTACCTGTCCTATTTTATTTCCCATTTCTTTCATCTGAATCCACCTTAAGAAGGTATTTAAAGTGGGTGGTCCAGCGATCAGGCGCTATCACGAGCTACAAATTGCCGGATACTTGTTTGCGCATACACACATCCATAGCTCTATTACGCATACGATCATAGCCAATTATTATATGAACTCTTCCCATGGCTAGTCCCTAGTATCTATGCTCCTTATACTTTTTATTCTGTGCTCTATAATTATGTTGGCTTTTGAGTTATATTGTGGGCGCTTGAGATTTTTTTTTGTAGGGTATTGAATTATTTATAGCTTTTGTAAATAGTGATGGTTGTTGAAATAATGATGTTGTATGTGTGTCTTTATATGCTTGTTCTGCTTTTGTTTTTATATTTGTATGCTTTTTTATAAAAGCTTTTTATAAAAAAAAATACAGTCAAAAGTCAAAAAGGAACTGACTGAAAAACTAATAATTTACAACACTAAACATGTTAAAAACAACCGACTTTATTTTTGCATCATTCTTTTGTCTGTTTATTTGCAAAAAAACGATTTTTAATAAAAGTATATGAGACCACTACGAAGGCATAACCTATCAACTAAAAACCGCGTACAAAGGGTTCCGTACCATCATACTAGATGGCGCTAGTTTCTTCATGTTTCAAAAAAAAATACATAGGATTACACCATCCTACCAAATTTCACCTGATTTGGTCTAGTATATTCGGAGAAAATTGACTGTGACAGACGGACGGACAAGAAGATAGACGCACGAGTGATCCTATAAGGGTTTGTTTTTTTTGTACGGAACCCTAAAAATAGTAAAAAAATGTTTATATACTTAATTACACGCCAAAATGTCCCTAACCAATTTAATTAAAAATCCGACTGTATTTAAACATTACCTTTCTTTTTGAGCAGTTGGTTTAAAATGTATCTTAAGTTACTTTTGGGATCAAGACGAATGTAACGATATCTCGCACTTAAAAAACCATCAAGCCGTTTGGGCTACATGCTCAGCCAAAGAAACATATATACATACATACATAAATGCATACATACACACGAAAAACATTTGCTTGCTTTTTGGGCAGTCGGGTAATAATTGAAAACGCTAAACAACACTTAGTACATTTTTGCATTATAATTTTTGGTTTTTGTTAATTTTCTAATAGAGTACTGCACCGATTTTGATAAAATTTATATGGGACTACACGGAAAGCACTAGCTTTCAAATAAAAAAAGAATTATAAAAATCGGTTCACCCAGTCAAAATTTATGAGGTAACACATTTAAAAAAATAAACATACAAACGACTTGAGAACCTCCTCCTTTTTGGAAGTCGCTTGAAAACCAACATTCATTAAAGATGTCATAAGAAAATAAAGGCTGCAGCTTACCTCTATTTTCAACCGACTACTTCCAAAAAGTAGGGGATTCAATTCGACTGTATGTTTGTTTTTAAACATATTACCTCAGAGCTTTTGACTGGGCGAACCGTTTTATTTGAAAGCTCAAAATATAAATTTTATCAAAATCAGTGCAGTACTTTATTAGAAAATTAACAAAAATCAAAAATAATGATGTAAAATTGTACGAAGTTGTTGCGATGGAAGTCGGTTTTTTAACGTGTTCAGTTCAGCGTTTTCAATTATCTAAACAATAAAAACTTATCCATCGTCTAAGAGAAAGTCGTGGTCGATAATATGATACAAGAAAATGTTAACTTCAAAAACATGTGGTGTCCCAGAAAACTATTCAGCGAGGCTTTTATCTCATTTTTGCGGAAACAACGCCTGAGTAAAAAGTTAAGGCGAAGTTGTTTAGAACACAACAGGTGTTCATGATGTGATGGTATTAGCAGCTTTTTAAAGGAGTATTGTTTAGAAAAAAAAGGCGAGCTTTTATTCAGTGAACGTACAGTTTTCTCTTTGAGAGCTGGTGCTTTAGAAGTTGTAAAAACTTTCTTACTTTATGATATTGTGTTCACAATTTGTGTACCTATACCTCACAATGTACTTGCGTCAATAAGTGTAAGAATACGCAAAGTATATATATTAGTACTAACCTCACCCCCTCTTCACTCAGATTGATACAGATTGGTTATAGTTTGGTTCTTGAACGAATAGGATTTCGCCGTGAGTTTATTTGCTCCGTCATTTGTTTTTAGAAATGTCATTTCACGACCGTTGTATGCAGTGTCCGGGTGCAGAATATGTGTGCTTATTCAAAATAATCTGTATATATATAAAAATGAATCCCTATTTCCCTTGGTCACGGCATCAGCGTGAACGGCTGGACCGATTTCGCTAACTATTTTTTTGTCGAGTTCGTTATTGTCAGGAGAAGGTTCTTAAGTAGGGTAGGGTAAGGTAGTGTAGTGTAAGGTAGGGTAGGGTAGGGTAGGGTAGTGTAGTGTAGGGTAGGGTAAGGTAGTATAGTGTAGTGTAATGTGAAACGTAGTTTGCCGGGACAGTTTGTAAATAATATTTATTGACTCTCCTGCACTGTAAGCTAAAATTAACTTTAGGATATTTTAGGATGCATATCCTCTCGCAAAAAACAACCTTTTAATATCTCCTTTTTCGACCAGTTTTGCCAAAAATAGTTTCTTCAGACGATCGACACGCAACTTCAATAATGACTTTTATGATGTAGATATTTTTAATACTACTTTGGGTGCCTTTAAAAGTGCGATTAGAAATAAAATAAACTGTTAAACAGAAAAACGTAGCGTAGGCAGGCCTCCCACTCGGTGGACCGATGACCTGGTGAAGGTCACGGGAAGCCGCTGGATGCGGGTAGCGCAGAACCGGTCGTCGTGGAAATCATTGGGGGAGGCCTAGGTCCAGCAGTCGACGTCCTTCGGCTGACATGATGAAACAGTAAAAAAAATTAAATAAAAATTGTTGTTTAATTAATATTGTCTCAGGGCTCGTAAATTTAATGTTTTATTGTTATTAAGTGGAACACCAGGTCGTTTTAAATTAATCCAATATATAAGACTGTTTATTTTTCCAAATTGATAAAATAAGAAATACATAAAAAGGAATTTTAGGTCGGAACTTCAAAATCATAAAAGCTCACTGGCTCGATTAAATACTTTTCATTATTTATGAAAAGCACATTAGGAGCTGTGTAGGTACTTACATTACCATCAGTAAGTAACAAGTAGGTAACAAACAAGACTACAACCAGAAAAAACCGGTCAAGTGCGAGTCGGACTCGCGCACGAGGGGTTCCGTACCATTATCTATAAAAATCACGTTTGTAATATGGATATTAACTTCGTTTACCCTTTAATATTAACTTTATTTTTAATTAATTATTTATTTTTAAAGTGAATGATACAACTTAATATTCTGTGAATATTTCAAGCATCTACCTGTTGCAGTTATCAATATCGAGCAAAAACGAGCTAAAAAATCACGTTTGTTGTATGGGAGCGCCCTTAAATATTTTTTTTTCTGTTTTTAGTATTTTTTGTTATAGCAGCAACATAAATACATCATCTGTGAAAATTTCAACTGTCTAGCTATCACGGTTCATGAAATACAGTATGGTGACAGATGGACAGACAGACAGACGGACAGCGAAGTCTCAGTAATAGGGTCCCGTTTTAACCCTTTGGGTACGGAACCCTTAAAAGCGGCCATGTGCAAGTCAAACTAGCACTTCGAAGGTTTTTTACCACCACACCTCTCCCCACAACTACATGGAAATAATGAAAATTATACCTATTCACATTACAAAAGACATCAACGCGTGCTACAAAAAATATGCTTTTGTTGTCATTCAGTTTTGACTCCTTGGCTTGAGTTGGCCGATTTTTAGTATTTTTTGTTTACATCAGTGTTAGTACTATAATCACACTAAGTTTTATGCCGGTATGTATTACTGTTTTTACGATAGAGCTAATTAAAATATACTATATATAAAAAAAACAAGATTTTGTATGGAGAACCCTTTTTTTTACTTTTTCTGATTATTAGTAATTGTAGTTATAGCGGTAACAGAAATATATATTCTGTGAAAATTTCAACTGTCTACCAATTACGGTTCATGAAATACAGCCCGCTGACAGACGAACAGACAGTGTAGACTTAGTAATAGGGTTCCGTTGGCCACCCCTTAGGTGTACGGAACCCTAAAAACAGTCAAGTGCGAATCGGACTCACTCACCGAGGTTTCCGTATCTGTACTACCGTCCATCGACAAATTACTACAAAACTCTTAATTTCAAAATTTCATCTAATCGGACTATTAGTTTAACGTGAAGAACGGACAGATGGACGTTTTTGGCAAACATGTTTTTAGGGTTCCGTACAACAAAACAAAAAACGGAACCCCTTATAGGATCACTCGTGCGTCTGTCTGTCTGTCCGTTCATCTGTCACAGCTAGTTTTCTCCAAATGTATTGGACCAAATTAGGTGAAATTTAGTAGGATGGTGTAATCCTATGACCCAAACAGAGATTTGCAAAGTAAATAAATATTTTTTTTTTTAATTAAGGGTCATTTCGGGGGAAAAAAATAGGACATTTTTTTTTAGGAAAAAGTTTTGCAAACCTTACTGTGTCATACTCGATCGTATATCAAATGAAAGGGGCGATATGGGGATCTCAAATATATTATTGTTAAATTAAAAGTTTTGATTTCATTCATGAAAGAAGACGAAAATTGACCATTCTCCCGCCCCCCCCCCCTTGATCTCCAAAACTACTGAGCCTAAAATTTTGAAAAAAAAAAAGTTTATTGCTTGTAGATTACAGGACAACCTATAAGAATGCTATCAATTGAAAATAAAGTGGTAAACTCAATATAATACGTTCACGGAAAATAGTTCACTAAAAAACCACTAGATGGCGCTAGTAGTATTGTTCCGTTGCTTGTTCTTTTGTTTTTCAGGTGAATAGGTATCATTTTCATAGTTGTGTTGAGAGGTGTGGTGGTACGGAACCCTCATACCGCGAGTCCAACTCGCACTTGACCGGTTTTTTGTATACAGCAAGTGATATTGAATATATTTTTGTTAAAATAAAAATAACTTTGTTTTTATGACTAAAATAGGTTAATAATAATAATAAATCTTTATTTCAGGCAAAAAATAGCTATACAAATGTACACAGCACATTAAATACACAACACATAGTAAAGTACGTCCTTCTTTTGCTATTGCTGCTTTTGGTCACAAAAATACAAACCATTTAAAACACGTTGCTTGCATAATTAATTTTCAATCCACCTATTTGGTTTTTTTTATTAACTATATTATCAAAATATTTTGTGGGATTATTTAAATCTACTACCTATTTGTTACGTTTCAAAAGATACAGCCTTTTAAAGGTCGGACAGACAGACAGACGAACGGCGTTGGCTTAGTAACTAATTGGGATATGGATCCCTAAAAATGAATCAATCAGTTGTGAAAACATAATACTTTCATTCTCAAATTCCATAGCAGGCCACGAATTTTTTTATTATTAGAGAAGTTTTTGGTAGATGGTAACCTTTTTTGCACCTGTTTTATAAAAAAAAACTGAATAATAAAAGGAGACGTCGTGAATAATAACTTCATTACTTGTATACATAGTAGTATCACATCTCTACGTAAGTAAGCAAACTTGTACATGAGACATTCCTCTATAAAAATACTCAAATCATAAAATTTGCGAAACCCGATCTCGGAGTTTGTTTATAATTAATGCTCGATACACCCGCACGGGAATAATTCAACGGCTTATGCACCCTCGATAATACGAGATGAAGTTTCTTTTATACGACGACGTCATGACGTCGTCGGGCGGCTTGGGCGGCGCGGGGCGTCGCGGCCGCCTGGGCGGAGTCTCCGGGCGCCGGCAGTCGGTGGGCAGCCGCGGTCCGCGCCGAACGCACCGCCATCGTAATGACGCGCCACTCACCACCTCCGTTCAAACTCGCAAATATTTATGACGCGAAACAGTTCACCTAACTCTAAATGCCGCAGCCGGCATCAATGCCTCAAAGCATCCCGTATATAAACGTAAAATGATAATAAAACACACAACGGCCGCGAAAAGACTCGACACGCGAACTTTTAATCAAATAATAGTGTACGTGTTGTTCTACTGTCATGCTGTGGAGAACTCTGCGACCGAAATGCCGCACGAGTGCGCCTATCGCAGCCTCGAGGCGGAAACGTCGGAAAATGCCGTATTATTCTGCAAAATTCGAACGATAAGCAGTTTGGAACACCTGTTACAGAACATAAGCCGAACACACTTCGACGACGTGATTTCGTTGCATGTGCAATGCAGTGAAATATTATTCTTCGAGAGTACGTTAGGTGCGCAGGCGGAGAAAGCCACAGGGAAGCATGCCGGTCTGTCGAAGCTTAGAAACCTTGTCATCGATAAGTGTAAGTTACGGCAGATACCAGCACGTGCTTTTGAAAATTTTAAAGATCTGAAGCGACTGCACGTGACAACCCATAACAGCGAATGGTCTGCGATGACAATGGAGCTTCACGAGAAAGCCTTTGCAGGCCTTAACGAGTTGATTGAACTCGATTTGAGTGACAACAACATCTGGAGCACTAAAACGGATACGTTCTGCTCATTGTATAGTTTGAAAGCGTTCAATTTGACGAGGAACCATCTCCAAAATATAAAGACACTGGGATTTTCAGATTCACTAAGAGAACAAAATTTGAGTGTAAAGACGTGCAATTTAGTTATAGAGACACTTGATATATCTTTTAATGATTTGATTGTTGTAACTGATAATAGCTTGTCAAAGCTGCGTTCATTGACTAAATTGTTACTGCAAAATAACGCAATATCTACTCTTGAAGACGGTGCATTTGGGGGACTTCTCAACTTGCAGGTTTTAAATTTATCTAGTAATTACATGAACACTATTCCACCCGAAATTTTTTCAGACTGTAAATATTTGAAAGAGATTTATCTTAGTAACAATACGATTAACGCATTGCCTCCTGGTTTATTTGAAGGATTAGATCAACTTCAAATTCTAGATCTGTCTTATAACGAACTCACTAGTCAATGGATAAATAAGGGCACTTTTGTAGGATTGCTGCGAATGGTTATTTTAAATGTTTCTTACAATAGGTTAACAAGAATAGATCGCTACATGTTTCAAGACTTATACAGCTTACAAAAGTTGAACTTGGAGCACAATGAAATTACTTCCATTGAGGAGCATGCTTTGGCTGAGTTGAGAAACTTGCACTCTCTAACCCTGTCGAACAATAAACTTGCACATATTCACTCTCATATGTTCACAGACTTGCATGTGCTTCACGAGCTTTTTGTTGATAACAATAAAATCAAACATATTGACGACAAGGCATTTGAAAATATGACTTCTATAGAGGATTTGAGCCTCAATGATAACTTTTTATCATTTATTCCCGATTCTATTCGTAAACTGCGCTCCCTGAGGTCAATGGACATCGGGAACAACAATATCACCCATTTGAACCGGGAAAACTTTCGCGGTCTGTCCGAACTTTTTGGTTTACGTCTTGTGGATAACAAAGTTACGCATTTAAATGAAGACACATTTGAACATTTGCCTCAGCTGCAAGTACTCAACTTAGCGTCTAACAAAATAAAATACATAGCGCCGGGTTGTTTTCGAACAAATGTAAATCTTAAATTATTACGTATAGACGGGAATGAAATAACAAACTTTGATGGAATATTTTCGACGCTCGACACTCTCGTGTGGTTGAATATGTCGGCAAATAAAATAAAAACTTTTGATTTCAGAAGTTTTCCTAATAGCTTAGAATGGTTAGACTTGCATGAAAACCTTATAAAAAACTTTGTCAATGACAACATGTATTCTAATGTAAATATTAAATTATTGGATCTAAGTTATAATAATATTAGTCATCTTTCTGCAACCTCCGTACCCAAATCAGTAGAAAAGCTTTACTTGAATGATAACCACATTCAAAACATTCAAGTTGGTACATTTTCTCAACTACACAGACTGTCAATTGTAACACTAAATAATAACAAACTAGTACAACTTGACATGAATGCGTTTAGGTTAGATCAAATAAATGAAGATAACGACTTACCCGAGTTCTTTATAAGCGGAAATCCATTTGTTTGCGACTGTTCAATGGAATGGATTCAACGCATTAATTATTTGAGTCACAGTCGACAATACCCGCGTGTGTTAGATTTAGATAAGGCTTCGTGTTCACTAGTACATTCTCGTGCTAAAGAAAAAAAGATGATAATAGATATGTCGCCTTCCGACTTTCTCTGTCCATACGAAAGTCATTGTTTTGCTTTGTGTCATTGTTGTGATTTCGTGGCTTGCGACTGTGAAATGATTTGTCCGAATAACTGTAAATGCTATCATGATATCACATGGAATGCGAACGTAGTAGATTGTTCTAACGCAGGTTACACAGAAGTACCGGAACGAATTCCTATGGACGCAACCGAAATATATTTAGATGGTAACGATATCAGTCATTTGGGAAATCATGTATTCATAGGGAAGAAGAAGCTCCAAGTTTTGTACTTAAATAACACAAAGTTAGAAGAAGTTAATAATCAAACTTTTAAGGGCGTTGATTCATTAAGAGTCTTACACTTAGAGAACAATAAATTGGTAGAGCTGAAAGGCGATGAATTTCTCCATCTTAACAATTTGAATGAGTTATATTTAGATCATAACGCAATCACGCATGTCGCTAATAATACATTTGCGTCACTTCGTTCACTTTCAGTTCTACGAATTGACGAGAACAAACTGGTTAATTTTTTCCCATGGAAATTACTTGCTTCGTCTTCCAAAAGCTTAGCTCATGTATCTATTGAGGGAAATCAGTATTCATGTGACTGTAAGAGTATCGCTGAGTTGGATTCATGGTTAAGAAGAGATCCTGGAGATCCTGAAAAAATGTTATGCACTGATAAAGAAGGCAAACCTACAAAAATTACCATTGCCTCCGTTCTGAGTCATTGCAAAGAGTACATGGGGTCTACGAATGATCTGACAGTCTCAAAAGATGAAATCGTTTCCAGATCTATATTTCTTCCAGACAATTATTTCGCTGTTATATGTGGTGTCATAATAATAATTGTAGTTATTTGTTTGATAGGTGCTATCTTCTACGCTTTCAGATATGAAGTCAGTGATTGGTTGTACACAAAGTACGGTGTCCCTCTGTTCAAAGAGCAGTCGTGTCCAAACGTGGATCACTTACTAGAAGGAAACCCAAATCACATGTACGATTATTACGTGATATGCAATACCAAAGATACGAATTTCATTTATCACAACATAATGTCTGAATTAGAATTCAGGAAAATGGCTTCAAAAAAATATACTATCAACGAAAATTCCTTAAACATACTAACGCTTGACAGTTTTTCAAAATCATCGAAGTTATCAAAACGTTTACTCATTGTGCTCACGACAAATTTCATTTGCAACGATCTACGTGACGTACATTTTAAAAACATATTTTACAGTTATTTAAAGTCTTTAGATCGTAGTGATTTAAACAAAGTTATATTTTTAAAGATAATAGAGAACAACCAAATAAACGACGAACTTTGTTTTGTATTAGATAAGTTCAAAAATATATTTTGGGACGACCCTCGCTTCTGGGAGCGCTTCATTTCTTTACTCAATTCCACAGACACTATCATCACAGTGAAAAGTGCAGAAAGGAGTATGTTCAAGAAGTCCATACGGGAAACGCCGACATTGAGGTACACGACGATGCCTGTGTCGAACGATACTTGCTCAAAACAGGGTTTTACAAATTCTTTGCCGTTTTGTAGGAGAAACGAGGGTGAGTCGTCGCAGACAGAGAGCTCGCCGTCCACAGAAAACAACACATACGGGGAAGGGAACGTTTCGAACAACAGCTACATGTCTATTGACAATAGGACATGTCCTCGGTTTAATTATGACCTGAGGGTGTCCCCTAGCAGCGGTCACATATACTCCAGGGTAGACGACGTATCTCCGACCGTTCCACATCCCATGAGTGGAAGTAATTCTGGCAAAGGGCGCACGTACTTTGTTTGAGTCTTTTTAGTATTCCACTCATATTTTCTAATTAGTTTTTTGCGCACTAAAAACCTTATTTAATTGTACACACGCTCTTTTTGTATACAGGTACTCGTATTCCCTATTGTTATATTCAAACGTAACATTCAAAAAATGACAGTCAATTTTTACATACATAAATTATGCTCTAGGAGTACACTGCAATATAAATACATTGTTGTTAAATATTTTAATCTCTTTTTTTTAAATTTGTATCTGAGGTAAAAAAACCTGCCTAAAGAACACTGTTAGTAATTAAATTGATACACTCGCATGGCTTATTATTAGTACCTAATAGAAAATAATTAATTGTAAAATCCAGCATCAGTCACTGTAAAACAACACCAAATAGAATAAAATAGATTAAAAATTTCTACGATAATTTATAGACTATAGTTACTCCTTGCTTTACTTATATGTATTTATAACTTTTAGTCATAACTCACAATCATTCAATAAGAGTAAGTTGCACCATTGGGTTATTTACCTATAATTTAAAATAAACATTTGTTCATGTCTTTTTTATTAATTAAAAAAATATATTTTATTTAAAACAAAGTAAACAAAAAAATATACATTACAAAAAATCTCCCTCATAACTATTCTCCTTATACACCTATAAATAATGACATAAATGTACTGTATATAGTTAAAAACATCATAAAGGTTGAGTTTTTTTAATTGTCAGTATGGGGAAATTCTAAACTTGAAATAGAGAAAAACGCATTTAGGAACCGTGATCCCAATTCAAGAGAAAACAAAAATGGCGTTTAAAAAAAAATTAAAAAGATTCGGAGATATGAATTTTTTTAAGAAAAAAATGGTATTTTGATTGTATATCAACATACAAACCAAAAATTGTATGGAGACCATATATCTAAAGTTGATAGAAGTTGTTGAATTTAACGTTTTAGTTTTCTTCAATAGTTATGTGGAAACTAAACTAACTGGCTGATTTTCAAATAAAAAAGAAAAAACATTCAGACTTAAAAAAAAACTAAATGTGTGTTTCTGACATTTATGAAATGCATAATTTAGTCAATTAATTAGTTGTGTTGTGAATTCAATGGTGAACTAAATACGTAAAATGCCTCAATCGTTGTCAAATTCCGACAAATAATGGATTTATTGAGAAGGTATCGTTTAAGTAACAGGAACCAAACATTGACAATTGACTGGTATCGTAATAAATTCCCCCTGAGAAAAATGCCAAGTCGCCATATACTTTGGCAACAATTTAATTAACTTAATTATGCATTTAATGAATGACAAACACACAACTTGTTTTTTTTAAGTCTGAATGTTTTTATTGTTTTTCCTTTCATTTAAAAATCGGCCAGTAAGTTTAGTTTTCACATATCTATTAAATATAACTAAAAAGTTAATTTCAACAACTTATAGCAACTTTAGACCTATGGTCTCCATATTATTATATTTTTAGTTTGTATAGTGATATACAATAAAAATAACAAAAAAAATCAATAAAAACCATATCTCCGAACCCATCAAGATTTATTAGTTATTTAAAAACGCCATTTTCATGTTTTCTAAAATTGAGATCACGGTTCCTAAGAGCCTTATATTTTAGAATTTCCCCATATTGATCTTTTAAAAAAACTCACCTGTATATTGACTTTTCATTTGCAAAATATAAATCTAAATGTTTTGCTTCAGTAATATAAGTGCATTTTAGAAACTTAACTGTTTCATTCACTTATCTAATGTTTAAGCTAAATCGTGATATTAGATTGAGTAAGCCGTAAACTTAAAAATAAATGTAATTTTTGAAATGTAATTATTATTAGAATATAAAATGAAAAATATTGTTTTGTATAAAATGTACAAAGATATTATCTTGAAATCGTATTGAATTATACTGACGTTTTGATACTTACTTCGCTTTTCATTTAATTAATATTAATTTGTTCAAATGGAATTTTACTTTTGAAACGTGAAAACGTAATTCAATTTGGAAACAAATTATTAAAATTTATATCAAAGTAATGCTTAAATTAATTAATTAGACAGAGTCCAAATATTATACATTGCACTCTTGTACCAATAAGAAATAAGACGTAATATTAGAAACAGAGGTGACTATTATTTATAAATGGATTTATTATTTCTAAAAATATTACTTAACTAGTGGGTGCCCGCGGCTTCGCCCGCGCAGATCCCGATTTTCGCGGTTTCCGTAGGAATCTCCCAAAATCCTTTCTTAGCGGATGCCTACGTCATTATTGCTGTGTGCCGAATTTCAACCCGATCCGTCCAGTGGTTTGAGCTGTGCGTTGATACATGAGTCAGTCAGGTTTGCCTTTTATATATTTAATTTGGCGTATACAGCTTACAAAGAAAAAAAACCGGCCAAGTGCGAGTCAAACTAGTATTCCAAGGGTTCCGTACCACCAAAACTGTCCCCACAACTACATAGAAATAATTACAATAATATCTATTCACATAACAAACAAAAGACATCAACGCGAACTACAAAATGTGCTTTTTTTGTTATTCAGTTCAGACTCCTTAGCGCGAGTGCGACTCACACTTGGCAGATTTTTGGTATTTGTTGTTTTACCTCAGTGTTAGTAGATACTATATTCACACCAAGTTTCGTGCTTGTATGTATTACTATTTTTACGACAGAGATAAATCCAAAATACTTCTAAAAACCTACAAAAACACCTTTTTTGTATAAAGACCCCCTTATATTTTTTTTTTTTTATTTGTTGCGAAAGAGGCAACAGAAATACATACTCTGTGAAAATTTCAACTGTCTACCTATTACGGTTCATGAAATACAGCCCGCTGACAGACGGACAGACAGCGGAGGCTTACTAATAGAGTACCGTTGGTCACCCATTGGGTGTACGGAACCCTAATAATGTACAATGGTGTACATTGGGTAATACCCAGTTTAACTTATTTGACAGGAACAAACTAAATTTAAGCATTCTGTCCTTGTCTTGTTGATACAGAAAGAAAAAGACAAAATACGTAAATTAGTTTCATCATCATCATATCAGTCGTAGGCAAAGGCCTCCCCTAAGGTTTTCCACGACGACCGGTTCTGCGCTGCCCGCATCCAGCGGCTTCCCGTGACCTTCACTAGGTCATCGGTCCACCGAGAGGGAGGACTGCCTACGCTACGAACTTCACTGCCCCAACGGCCATCTGTTCTACGATCTATGTGCCCCGCCCACTACCACTTAAATTAAGCAGTTCTGAGAGCGATGTCGGTTACTTTGGTTCTCCTACGGATCTCCTCGTTTCTGATTCGATCACGCAGCCTTTTAGATAAATTATTTTAGTCCTGTCAAATTAGTTAATCGAATTGACATTATAATAAAGGTACATACTATCTCTGCTCTTATCGTGTGGCACAATTAACCTTTCTATCCAGGGGATAGACGGCGATTGCCTGGTGTTGCACTTAGCATCACCCGCGGTCACGTGTAGGGCATTTAGATTTACACCTGTGGACGTGTGCAATGCGACCTTCATACACATCTGATTCAGATGTGTAAGTTTCCTCACGATGTTTTAGTTCACCGTTACAGCAATCGGTAAGTATATGTATGTACCTACGTTAGTTTCTAAAACTCATTGGTGCATTGGCCGTCCGGATTTGAACCCGGGACCTCTGGTTAGGACAACCGAGTCGTTACCGGTTGAGCCACCGACGCTTAGAAAGGTACTATACAATTATATTATAGTTATTAAGGTACTATACAATTATATTGTACACTCCCATATTTTTATTTTCAAGCGACGAAGTAGTAACTAGAAAAGTTAGTGATCTTACGTAATAATACTCACTAAGGCACTACTAATAGACATGAAAAAAGTTTTTGAGAAAAATGTATGCATTTATGTATGTGTGTCCGTCCAAGTGTTTTGCGTGAACTGTTGGACCGATTTTGATAAAATTATGCACGTGTAGTTTTTAAATTTTATGCCAGTTTAAATTTTCAATTATTTTTCAAAATATCCCCACACAGGTATAGCATAGATGTTACATCCAGGAAAACTCTAAAAATGATGTCTGTCATACAAAATATCATAATTTTTCTCCAAAATAACACAAGGAAGGGGTTTATATTTTAATTTTTGTATGGGAGCGTGGCATAGTGACAATAAATGTATATACCTATATTTTTCGATAGGGAAACCAAATACAAACCAAAAATATGCCTGCACATTTTGGCTTAAAGCATAACATTGCTAAGATATTTAGAGTTAAAGGTTGGCAAAGCACTAATTTACCACTGTGTCTCTCAAAATTCAACAAACCAAAAACAAATTGGGACATTTTGATCTAAAGTATCATTTTGCTGAGATATTTGAAGTTAAAAGTTGGCAAAACACTAATTCACCTCTCTATCTCTCAAAATATCTCAGCAATATGACACTTTGGGTCAAAATGTCCCAATTTATTTTCGGTTTGCTTGGCCTAAAGCATCACGATGCTGAGATATTTGGAGTTAAAAGTTGGCAAAACACTAATTCACCTCTCTATCTCTCAAAATATCTCAGCAACATGACACTTTGGGTCAAAATGTCCCAATTTATTTTTGGTTTGCTTGGCCTAAAGCATCACGATGCTGAGATATTTGGAGTTAAAAGTTGGCAAAACACGAATTTACCTCTCTATCTCTCAAAATATTTCAGCAACATGATGCTTTAGGTTAAAATGTCTAAATTTTTTTTCGGTTTGTTTGGCCTAAAGCATCACGTTGCTGAGATATTTGGAGTTAAAGGTTGGCAAAACACAAATTTACCTCTCTATCTCTCAAAATATCTCAGCAACATGATGCTTTAGGTCAAAATGTCCCAATTTATTATGGGTTTGTATTTGCATTCTCTTTTGAAAAATATAGGTACAGTCGTGCGTCGAAATATTTCGACAAAAAATTGTATGTACATAAGTACATTAATATGTCACTATGCCAAAAAGCTTATTGCTCTTATATCATCAAGAACACATATCTATTTGTAAATATGCTATAAGTAGAATGTCTTAGAAAAGTCCAAAAGAGATACCTCCTATACAAATTGAAGTTAGTAAAAAGCTCCCGAATTTGAGAGTTCAACTTACCTTTCTCACAACTGTACCGAGACTGTAATTGGCATGTTTCAGAAAAGTCTAAAAACGATACCTCCCATACAAATTGAACCTTATAAGAAGCTCCCAAGTTTGGAAGTCCAATATATATGTTTCTCGCAACTGTACCAAGACAGGCACACTTTATTTAAAACCGTAGTAGTTATTTAACTAATAAATTGAAATCGTTTTAATAATAAATCATTAATAACATTCACTGCAGAGGGACGGACGGGCGTTATCTCCTGTTTATTCAGTACCGACAATGCCACTTGTTTATAGAAGTCTAATTGGATGATTGTAATGTCAATAGAGATAAGACTGATTACTGCAGTTTACAACTACCGCTGGTGCATGTGATGTATGATTGTTGGGAAGATGGGATTTTAAGGCGAGATATTAGAATAGTTTTTTTTTTATTTTTTTTTTATTTTTTTTTATTAACAATTGGTAAACCCTTGACAACATTTCATATAAGTTGTCTCTGTCTTTTTCTTTACGTGTAAATAGTAAAGAAAATAACCACACTTTTTCATTTTTTCAATGGTTTTTCGTTTCAATCAAAAACTACAATGAAAGTATAAAAAATAATAACATTACTCACATTTTGTATTATCATAACAAATATTTTTGTATATTTTTTAAAATTTATACTTCAAAATATTAGCCATAACTAGAGTTAAAGTAACGGTGTAGACGTATCGAGCCAAAACTGATCAATTGTGTTTCTAATAGCTTTTGACTTTAAGGAAGATAATCAATAATAAGGGTATTTTTTTAACCTTGGGTTTTCTATCGTTTAGGAGTAATTGACGTCAAAAATAACGAAAATCTGTAATATTACCGCCTTAATTAATAATTTTTAACCGCCTCGGTGGCGTAATGGTTAAGTCTATTAGCCTCACATGAGGAAGTCGCAGGTTCGATTCCAGGCCATTTTTATAACTCGGCTTGGTTGTTGAAAGGGTATTTTCTAACTCTGCCTGCATAGCTACCATCATCTTATCTAAGACTTACCGCCAAACATCAATGATAACGGCATTAAGATAGCCAGTTCACCATTAAGTTGGAGAATCTTAGTAAGCCCGCTTCCATCTTCGGCATCATCCTCACTTACCACCAGGTGAGATGTTGTCAAGAGTTTAATCTAATTACCTACACTTAAAATTCATTGGTTTATAGCTGTGATTAATACAGTGTAATTTGTTTTTTAGGGTTCCGTTTCAGTGAACGGAACCTTATTAAGTACTAAGCCTAAACCGTCTGTCTGTCCGTCTTTTAAAGGACTGTATCTTTTGAACCGTAAAGTAGGCGGCTGATTATTTTACAAAATATGTGGTAAAAATAGGGGACTGACTAACATTATTCTTGTTTTTTGTGGTTAGTCGTCGAAAAAACGGTTTGTCTATCAAATATTTAAAAAAAATCAAGGCGCATTCTCAACGTGTTTTTAAAGTTTTTTTATTTGTTTTAGCTCTATCGTAAAAAAAGGTAACAATAATACAGGCGTAAAACTTGTTGTGATTTTATTTTATCCGCAATTTGTAAGGCAATAGGTCTTATTAGGTGACTTACTAATACTAAACTACGTTTAAAATACAGGCCTCCCACTCGGTGGACTGATGACCTGATGAAGGTCGCGGACAGCCGCTGGATGCGAGCAGCGCAAAACCGGTCGTCGTGGGGATCCTTGGGGAGGCCTATGTCCAGCAGTGGACGTCCTTCGGCTGATATGATGACGTATAAAATAGAAAATAATCAAAATCAGCTAAATGTGTGTCATACTCGCGTAAAAGCGTCCGAACTGAATTAAAAAAAACGTCCGTTGTTCTCGTTAATGTCTTTTTTTTAAATGAATAGGTACTAAATTGTGGTATGGAACCCTCGGACCGCAAGCCCGACTCGCACTTAAGTAGCCGGTTTAAAAAAAAACCACATTGAGCTTTTTTCCATTAGTTCTAAATAGTATCACCCGATGGCGCTAGGTACCTTAAATTTGTATGTTGGCAGAAAGAAATACATAAAAAAGTCTTAATAATATTTCTTGATTTAATAAATTTATTTCTACAGATAACCTTTGTTTTTGCATAGAGGTCGTATTTTTTTTTGACATTTTACATCTGTAGGTGGACTCCCATAACTTCTATTTTAACCAGCTGATTGACCAAATTTGTATGGGAAAAATGACCTGAAACCCCTCTAAAGGGCAGATTTGTTCGAACGGAGGAGTTGCAGGATAGAAGAAAGTGGTGTGATTTCTCCTTGGATCTCTGAGCCAGCGAAGTAGAGAGCCTAAGTAATTATACAGGATGATAAAACAGTTTGCCAAAATTTTAACTATAGCATCTTTTCATGAAAATTGTTTACTTTCTTCAAGGCACATATAGTCCATTCGCAAAAAGGGTTCCAGCAGAATAACAGCGTTGTCGTATGTTACCTAGGTAACACTCTAAAAAAATGTGCTGGAATGGGTTCCGGCTCAGCACAGTTTTATTCTCTCTTCGTTTTTGTTGATGTATTTTTATAAATTGAATATTGTTGTATTAAAACAATTTAATATTCTGTAACTGCATGTCTCTGGAATAAAGCTTCATCTTATCTTAAAAAATAAAGAGAAATCCGCGTCGTAGATTTTTCGTGAAAACGTCGTGGTAAAATCGCAACACTGTCATTTTGACACTGACATTCTAACATTTTGACATTTCACATTATAATACTTATTTTTACGTTAGCGATAAAAGCTGTTAAAATGGCTGCACCAAGATCCATGAAAGTTGGTATAAATAACTCAAATCGGTATTTTTCATTTTTATAAAGAATATAAATAAATAAACAAATTAATTATAAATTATTAACCCATCTGCAAACTTAACGCCTCTTTTAGGCCAGTCAGGTAAAGTTGTATCATATGTCACTTACGGGATTAAGACGAATTGGTTCTTTAACATGGTTGGTGGTTGAAAGTTGTATACCGTATACTCAGTAGCGAAGAAACTTTAATAGCGCGTTCTAGATGAGACATTTTCATAGTAGTGCTCCGCAAGCCCTTTACAATGACACCACTATCAATATCGTAGGTAGACGCGTTTCGACCTTAAACTATTTATAACGCTAACTAGTAAAACTCACGCGCATGCGCCTACTTTACTGGTACGATGACGACACAGGCAAAACCACGGATCAGATAAATAAGGTTGGATTGGAAATGTGCGCTGGACAGGCGAAGCAGCGCGTTCATTCTTTTTATTTGCGTGTAGTTGTGTGTAACGTACAGACTCTCTAAATGGTGTGAGACACAATTTCAGCCCTGTGTTCTAAGTGTTTTTTGTTTATTAGTGCGTGCAATTCGTGTATATGTATTATATTATGGCTTGTGTAGTGGAGTTGATGGGTGGGAGACAGGCGGCGACGTTGGTTTTCAAACAAAAGTGTGACTATTGCTAATCCAACCTTATTTATCTTATCCGTGGGCAATACATTACTGCACGGCATATACGAAAGGAAATGATCTATACGTTGTCGGCTCAAGCAATGTATAAGTATTGTTACTTTCGTAGTTATGGGCGATTGAAATTTATCTAACCCTTTCGTCACACAAGCATCGATGAGCATCAGTGGCGTAATGGCAAGGGCGGCTACCTCCTATCCGGGAGGTCGTGGTTTGAATCCTGCCACGTCCGAATGTGTTTTCGAATTTCGATTTCATACGTACGTTTATCCAAAGCTCTTACTGTGAAGGAAAACATCGTGAGGAAACCTGCACACAGCGTAGAAATTCAAAGGTTGTGTGTGAAGTCGACCAACACGCACTGGGCCCGCATGGTCAACTAAGGCCCGATCGCCCTAATTCAGGCTGGCTCGAGCCACTAGGTGGGGACGTATATGAGTTGACACTACCACTGTAACGATCGAATAAACTTGTTTAAAAAATGATTTGTCTAAAAATCGATCAGCTGATATTTTTTGTGAATTGACTATGTGTTTCGTAAGGAAAGTTATTCAGTTTCATGAATAGAAGCTTCAGTCAAAATTTTGCATAAATTTTTGTATCAACCTGTATTCAATATCTTGTTCAATACAGGATGTAAAAAAATTGGCGTGGGACCCGGTAACCGGGGGTTCTACTCATCATACTAAATAACTTTCCTCAGTGAACCCACACTCAATTCTCAAAAAAAAATTTGAACCCTCTATACAAAAATTCAAAAATTGCCCGACTGTTGATCGATTTGTATGAGGATTTATTTTTTTACTATTTCAGCTGTCATAGAAAAAAGTTTTTCAGTATGATGAGTTTCTACTCCTATTTAAAGGGACCTTCACAAATTTTGCTACATCCCGTATAGTTTGACCCCAATTGTTTTGAGGCCACTTCTGTTTCCTTACATTATCCTTCAACTATAAACATGTTAATCATACAGTAATATTTACTTTTGGTTTATCATAACATGACTGTCGAAGCACAATAACGCTATTGTCTCATATTTGGTTTTGATACTAAATATCAAAAGTGGAGGTGTACCTAGGTAGAGTCACACCCTGGACACTTCATACAACGGGCCAGAAATGACATTTCAAAAAAGGAACGACGGAACAAACAAAATGGCGGCAAAATCCTATACGTTCGACAACCAAACTGTAACCAATCTGTATCAATCTGGATGACGAGGGGGTGAGGTCGCAATCTAGAGAGCGGCAGGGAGTGTCCATACTGTATGTTAGTACTAATATATATACTTTGCTTAGTGTTGGAAAAAAAGGTATTGTTAATATTTCCTTAGCCCCTTTTCTTTATTGAGAGATTTAACTTTAACAAAGTTAGATATCTATTCAATCATGTCTGACTTATAACCCATAGGTATTAACTATATTGGAATCTCTTTATTATCTTGTTTTTGCTATCATCCGACTATTTTTTTAAAATTAAAAAGACGACTGCATAAAGTCAGGTAAAAAGTATGTTATTTCTCTCACGGAATCAAAATTAATGACACCTGGCACTCTAAAATCCATCAAGCCGTTTAGAAGATATCTTGGATAAAGAAACATACATACATACATTAGAGCTGAAAATAATACAGTCCTTTTTTGTGGGGCAGTCGTGTAAAAAACGAGATGGTTCTTGATTCAGCTGTATGTTTTTTAAAATCTTTTATTTAACTTGCAATGTATGTATGAGCATCGGTGGCGCAACGGCTTGGGGCCGCTACCTCCTATGCGGAAGTCATGGTTTGAGTCCTGCCATCTACCAATTGTTTTCGAATTTCGATCTCATATGTTCGTTTATCCGACGCTCTTACGGTGAAGGAAAACATCGTGAGGAAACCTGCACACGCCTGCGAAGAAACTCGAAAGTTGTTTATGAACCCTTACTGGGCCCACGTGGTCAACTAAGGCCCGATCGCCCTAATTCAGGGTAGACTCGAGCCCCTCGATGGGAACCTATATTTGAGCTGATGTGATGCATGTACCTGTGTACTTATATGTTAGTTAGTTTGTTAAAGTTGGTCAAAATTTTGAAAAAACAATTTTTGAGCGACTTACAGGAAGCAGATTGACCTGAAATTTATTATAAAGCCGTATTCTCGGTGACAAAAGATCCTTTTGGTTTTTTGAAGTTGATCTGATGATGAACTTTGGAGTTGGAATCAAGGTCCCAGGATCATGGTAGAAACGTAGGATATACTGTGCTCATCTTTTTTTGTTAATTTGGAAACGTGTATTTATATTAACATTTGGCACCGTGAGTATTTGGATTTTAACATACAGTCTTTTAAAATGAAAGCTTGTACTTACATAAAAGTTTTTTTAAAATGTTTTGCAAGTTTTTTTTTTATGTATGTTTGGCAATGGACTCGTTTTCGATAATTATTCTTTTAATTTATAGGTTTTTCCTTCAGATTGGTTCCATACAAATTTTATCAAAATCTGTTCAGTAATTTTTTTAACAAAAACAAAATTT
This sequence comes from Coleophora flavipennella, assembly GCA_947284805.1. Taxonomy (NCBI): domain Eukaryota; kingdom Metazoa; phylum Arthropoda; class Insecta; order Lepidoptera; family Coleophoridae; genus Coleophora; species Coleophora flavipennella. Next base: position 12,596,490 of record OX369280.1, on the reverse strand, counting down.
TAAGATTTTTACTTGTTTTTTCACGTGTTTGGAGTTTTCAATCATATTTCAAACAGTAGATTTCGTTCATTAACGAAGTTTCATCCTATTGTTTCGTGATTTGTTTAACACTAGATATAATATTTGAATAACAGTGTAGATATCACGTTAGTCAAACAATGAATAAGTAAAAATACTAAAAGTAAAACTAATAAAAACTTAATGTACACTGGATCGCAAAGAAAACGGAAAATTTGATATCTTTTAAAATTAAATATTTTAAAAGGTATCATTTTTTTTTATTACCGACCCGTTCAAAATGATCCTTTCAAAATAAAAACTAAATTAAATTGTATTTCATTACAGATAAATGAAGGAGTAAAATATTTTTATTTCTTTTATGTGATTGTATTAAAAACCTCAAATAAAAAATAAAGACGATTTTCAAAATTTACATGTAAAATTCGAAACCATTTATTTTACTTTTGTTCCTGTTCTGTCATATTAATAGGGCATTTCTTGTGCAGAAATTAATTAAGCTGATAAAAACATGTCACTAACGCCTGACACGTTACTCAAACAATGAGTAGGTATGATAAAAACTTAATGTATATTTCACAAGACTCATTGCAGAATTTTCCCTAGCTAAGTATGCTAATAATGTCCATCTACGGATCCACAGTTACCACGAAGGAAATCAACGCGACATACATTTCCTACGGCCGTTGACACAATCAGTTGCGTTTTTTCAAACTTGTTAACAAGCTCCGTCAAATTGAAGTTAGCGCAAAACCAGGGCAACGACTGCAACTTGAACATAGTTTACTTGACGTTGCTTTGCAGCCATATTATTCTATACCTTTAAACGAGAAATTCTTGTATATATGTATGTATAAAATATTCCTATACCTTTAAACTAGCGATTCTTGTATACTTGTATGCTGTTATCAGCTCATATACTTCCCCACCAAGCGGCTCGAGCCTACCCTGAATTAGGGCGATCGGGCTTTAGTCGACCACGCGAGCCCAGTGCGGGTTGGTCGAGTTCACACACAACCTGCGAGTTTCTCCGCAGGCGTGTGCAGGTTTCCTTACGATGATATCCTTCACCGTAAGAGCGTCGGATAAACGTACATATGAAATCAAAATTCGAAAACACATTAATACGTGGCTGGGTTCGAAACACCGCCTCCTGGACAGGAGGTAGCGGTGTCTGAATCTCGGAAACGGCTCCAACGATTTTCTTGAAAATTGGTTTACGGGGTTTTTGGGGGCGAAGAATCGATCTAGATAGGTCTCATCTCTGGAGAAACGCTATTTTCCGAGACAAATAGCATTAGAGTGGGGCACAAAATATGCCGCGCAATATGTTTCATATTTTAACAGGTTTATTTCAGAAGCTATCCTAGAGCTCACAAGCCCAATGTCCTGTGTTCTAAACTTCACTAGAGGCGTCATTTTTTAAAATGTTTGTTTTAAAGCGAGGCACCGGTGGAGAAGCGGAGAAACCCTTTTGCTAGATATTTTTTTTGGGTTATTACTACTAAATATCGGTCTTGCAAAAAATATTGGACAAACTTAAGGATATTGTCTGAGGAATGTGCTAATATGTTACGAGACACGATAGTGTGTACTGTACTTGATCATAAAAAATACCAAAAACAGGTCTAAAACGTCAAAAAAAAAGTCTAAAACGAATTGTTTAATAATAAAATTTCTAAATTTGCACATATTTTTTAAATGAAGATATTTCTTTTTAAGTACTACAGAGAATCTGCTAAATTTTAGTTTTTAAATTGAAGTCTTAAGAGAAATAACAACGTGAAACATTTAAAAAGTGTATAAGTGTGGTTATTGTCTTGACTCTTTACACGTTAAGGAAAAAACAAAAACAACTGTTTTACAAATGCCTCGCCTTAAGTTAGTTACAATAATACCTCACTTGACGCGAGGGATACGTTCCGCAAAAACTCGCGTTTGGCGAAATTCGTGTATACATATAGGGGATTTGCGTTTAAACATAGCCAAAAGTCACTACAGAAGCAAACCAATAATTTTAATTCCAAAAAAACCATTGTGCAGCATTATATTATGAATTTGTTTTATGGAAAAATGAATCTACGGCTATTGTCTTCTGGGTTGCATTTCGTTTGCTCTCTGTAAAACAAGGTCATCATCACTTTATGTGCTCAGCAATATGTCCAAACCTGAATAAATCTTTAAAAAGTATTTTGTATTCCACTTGAGCGTCGGTGGCTCAGTCGGTAACGACTCGGTCCTCTTAACCAGAGGTACCGGGTTCAAATCCGGACAGCCAATGTAGCAATGAGTTTTTAGAAACTTGCGTACATATACTTACCGATTGCTTTAACGGTGAAGGAAAACTTTGTAAAGAAACCTGCACATCTGATTCCAGACATGTATGAAGGTCACGTTAATAAATAAATAAAACAATATTTAGGTTTCTAAATAAGGAAACTGCGTAAAGTGTTGAACAGGTCTCCGATGGCACTTAAACTATATTCAAAAATTCAGTTCATTATTTATAAAAATCAACAGCTACGATGATTGAAGATTCTCTCGTTTAGTATCCCTCGCCTCTTGACTGTGTTCCTTGTTAACTATATTCAACCGGTAACGACTCGGTTCATCTAACCAGAGGTACTGGGTTCAAATCTGGACGGCCAATGTACCAATGAGTTTTTCAAAAACTTACGCACATATTATTACCGATTGCTTTAACGGTGAAGGAAAACATCGTGAGGAAACCTGCACACGCCTGCGAAGAAACTCGAAGGTTGTGTGTGAAGTCGACCAACCCGCACTGGGCACGCGTGGTCGACTAAGGTCTAATGGCCCTGATTCAGGGTAGGCTCGAGCCCCTCGGTGGGGACGTATATGAGCTGATATAATAGTAATATTCAGTATCACTCTTATCAATCAACACACAGAGACAGTATCTTTTGTATTCCGATTCGTCAATCCAGTCCCCCACTGCCCGTAGCCTGCCAATTTTAATCGGATGACGTTCACTGCATTGAAACGCATAATTACTAGTGCGATTGCTATTCGGAATCTCTCACGGGACCGCGTTCGTATTAGTTTTGACATTCGGCTTGATGGATGGACCGCAATCTCTGGACAAATCTAGTGAATGAACGCCCGTATACGTGACAGTACACAACGTACTAAAATCCTCTGTTGGGACTTCTATTTTTAAGGTCATAGGTGTGGATTTTGTTTGGGATAGTGTTATGATACGTTTGTCGGGTCATAGATGGTGAGGACGATAGGTGTGTCAAATTGGTAGCGTCGGGGTTCGCCCAGTTTGACAGAGACGGGATGCTTAGTTGAACTTTGGATTGATTGCTTACTTTTATGGATTGCCAAATTCCTGAGAGGATTACGTATTTAGGGAGATGTCTGGGTTTTTAAATAATTTAACTAATAGCAACGGCCTGTTTCTTCTTTTTTTTCATAATTGGTAAGCCCTTGGCATCATCTCACCTGATGGTAAGTGACGATGATGCCGAAGATGGAAGCGGGCTTACTAAGATTCTCCAACGCAATGGAGAACTGGCTATCTTATCTTCAAGCCGGAACACATCAATGTTATTAAACACTGATGTTTGGCGGCAAGACTTAGATAAGATGGTGGAAGCTAGTCAGGCGGGCTTAGAAAATGCCCTATCACCAACCAAACCGAGTCTTTCAAGTTGACCCCACGGGGAATCGAACCCGCGACCTCCTGATGTTAAGCGAATAGACTAACCATTACGACACGGAGGCGGTTAAAGTGTGAAGGTGAGCAGCAACCATATTTATCGATGTCGTTGTCAGAGTTGGCTCGGAAAGAAGCCTTTTAGTCAATTGTTGGGGTATTGGAAATGTTGGTTACTTTCTTTTTGCAGCAATCAGCAATTTTAAGCGCCTCTGTGGCGTAATAGTTAGTCCATTCGCTTAACACCTGGAGATCGTGGGTCAGATTCCCGGCGGGGTCTCACTTGCATAGCGTTCTTTGTTATCCATTCAAGCTACAGCGATAGCCCTATTCAACCGGCTTCAAAGAAAGGAAGAGGTTCTCAATTCGGCTGCATACAGCAAAAAACATATTTTTTCGAGTATTTTACCTGATAACTTCGGTGATTGTGCACCGTCTTGTATTTTACCTGATATCCTCGGTGATTGTGAACCGTCGTGTATATTACCTGATAGCTTCTGTGATTGTGAATCGATTTTCATAATTATATTTTTATTTAATAATGTATGTCTCCTTGTTGATCTCATATAAATTTTATCAAAATTGTTTAAGTGATTTAAAAAAAAAATATGAAAACATAAAAAAAATGTAAATTGTACTTAGTTGTTGGGATTGAAGTAAGTCTGTTATTGTGTTCATTGTGATCAATTCTTTTGAGCTACCAAAACTTAATATCTTTGTCTTAGAAACAAAGGTTTAAAAAACCTCGAATTTTGTATTGGAATAGCTGATGAAAAACATGTTACTGAAGAATCCAATTAATAAAGAAAGTTGTCAGTATTTCATAAAGACAATAGCCTCGTTGAAATTATGATTATTTTTGAGTTCTAAAGGAAGCTTTGTTAAAGGAACAAAGAGTAACACCAAGATAATCAGTGTTGCCACACCACGTAATGTCAACTTCCGTTTCCATGGCTCCCAAGAAAGCTTGGCTTATGTGGCCATGAATGGCACATATTGTGCCAGTCTATTCAATGCAGTTCTTAACTGGGCTTTCAAAATATTGTTACTGAGCCATTGTAACATACAATGTATCTTACTGGATTCGGAATCGTAAAGGTGTTGGAGTGGTGTGACAGTAATGATTTAGGTGTGTCTTTTTGATTTTTGTACATACACTAATTTTATTGAAATTGTTTCGTTATCTTCGGCCTTCCTATTTTTTTTATTTTGTTCTGTTTTTCACGTATATTCAAAAATTTTATAACAAAAACCAACAATGACTGCTTACAGCGAAAAATGTTTGAGCTTGTTTGAGCAAACTATTAGATTTTTAATTTGGTGTCCCTTTTTCTTACATACACAAATTTTACTAAAATGATTTTGTAGACTTACTATTTATTATTTTGTTATGTTTTAACGTATTCTATAATGTTATTAGACAAACAAACAATGACTGCTTACAACGAAAAATGTTTGGGTTTGCTTAAGCAAAAAAAAAAGTTTTTTCGTTGACATTTATACGATAAGATAAAGATAAGATATGCATTTATTCAGAGCCCACACAAGAAAAAAAAACAGGTAATACGATGCAAAAAAAAATTCGAGCGAGACCTACAGTACTCGCATATGATGTGTAACATGTGACAAAATACTTTAGGTTAGTTAGATTTGATGACGATATTGTACCTGGGTGGCGGATCTGACAGTAACGAAAAAAACCGACCAAGTGCGAGTCGGACTCTCGTAAAGTAGAATTCCGCGCTTTCGCGACTTCCTGTTACACATTTCCGTCCCATTTCACGAAATCACTCCCACAAATTGCAGGAAAGCGAGAGCAAAGATGTTACACATCAAAAACATTAAACAAATGAAATATTTAGTACACAATAATGTATCTATTGGTTAGGAAACTTGTAACGCGGTAACGCTAATTCATTCTTCTTTCATTCGACCTATTTCATTTCATCTATTCTATCATCTATTTGTTCGCCGACACTTTAAATAAACTATATTTGCAATTTGAATAAACTAAAATAACGAGTGATATCCTTTTCTAATTCCTGTATATTACTTTTTAGGTCTTATTTTTGTCATTAAATTCATCTATAAGCACGTACAGTATTTTTATACCTGCACTACACCTACCTTGTCGTGCTACAAAGTAAAAATAAAAAAAGTAAGTGTGTGGTTTTATGAAACCACGGTAAAAGTGAAACTTTACAGAGGACGAAACGATCATGGCTGCTCTCGCTACGGTACAGAGGACGAAACGATCATACCGTCAGACGAAAGCGACCGTCACGCGACATGCAATTGAGACGATGTAATAAAAGTTTCACTTTAAAAATGGTTAAATCAGCTCTATATAGATACAGCAATGCTTTTCGACGCATCTCTTATTATGATTACACACGTTACAATGATTACCAAATTTGAAGAAATTTCCGATACCACAACGTTCTAACGAGGTTTATTGTTGATCCTCGTGTCGTCATTTAATTCTCATTCCATATTTTGGTTGCATTAAAACGCATTACAGTGTATTATGTGTCCAATGGAACGTTATATTATTATTTGGTTAGATACATTCGTAATCGAATATTTGATACTATCACAGTATTACGATATGGCTTACAGTAGCGCAACGCGTTTGATGTCGCACGATGCCGCCAAGGCGTAAGTACTAGCAGTACTAGCCTGTAGCCAGCATGGCAAACTCCGCGATTTTGCGTGCCCTGCCACCCGCTGCCCCGCAAGTACCCTTCCGTTGCTCTGCGTAAGTACATTAGTTACACTACTGTAAGCCGCTATATTGTAATACTGTGATACTGTTATGAATTTCAGTAATAATAATATGATTATGAATGAAACATAATCACTCGTTTTTAGGGTTCCGTGCCAGGTACTGGGATCCTATTACTATGTCTATTCTGTCCGTCTGTCCGACCATTAAAGGCTGTATCTTTAGAACCGTAATAGGCTGCCGTCCTAACGAAAAATGCAGTAAGGACGGTTTTTTCATGAAATAAGTTAATTATAGATTCGGAATCGGCAAAATAAGCTCTATACAATGATTTGATCCTCGTAAAGATAACTATTCGGGAACATGTAGTTTTGATTAGGAAGAATGCAGTAAGTATTCTGGAGAGATCCAAATTGTTTGACATGAATGCAGTATGGAAGTTTACTGCAAATTACCTTAAGTATTTTTTATTGAATTATCTCAATTATCTCATCAGTAATACAGTATTACAAATTACTGTTATTACAATAAGGTGAATGAATCATCATCATCATATCAGCCACAAATCGTCCACTGCTGGACAAAGGCCTCCCCCAAGGATTTCCACGACGACCGGTCCTGCGCTGTCCGCATCCATCCGCTTCCCGCGATCTTCACCAGGTCATCGGTCCACCGCGTGGGAGGCCTGCCTACGCTACGTTTTCCGGTGCGCGGTCGCCACTCGAGAACTTTAGTGCCCCATGGGCCATCTTAACATCTTAACATCTTGCAGTAACCCTGTTTTTTACTGCACTTTCATGTAAAAGTTGTATTCGAATCCTATAGCCGTGCTAAGCATAAAGTGTTATTCTCAAATTATAACCGTTTCAATAAACTTACAACGAGAAGGGTTAGCTTAGATAAAACTTATTTCTTTTATTAATCATATGTATAAAAAACAAATTTGAAAAGGGTAACACGTATGTAGTAAAAAAACAAAAACAAACTTTAGGCGCCATTTTCTCAAAATTATGAAAAACGTCCTTACTGCATTCTTCGTTAGGACGGCAGTAGGTAGCTCGGTGAATTTACTAGCGGGCACTAAAGACACGTGATTTTTTGTTTTTAGTCTATCTTAAAATCCGTAACGCATAAAAGCTGAAAACTTAGAATGAAAATTTAAATTAAAATTTATTCATAACACTTGTTACATGTCATCAAATCATCAAACTTAGTAAATAATACAAAAGTAATTCATAAAGTACTTACAGTCAATAGTCATTACATCAATATTAATCATATTATCAATTTTATCATATTTATCTAAGCGTCGGTGGCTCAACCGGTAACGACTCGGTCCATCTAACCAGAAGTACCGGGTTCAAATCTGGACGGCCAATGTAACCAATGAGTTTTTCAAAAACTTACGTACATGTACTTACCGATTGCTTTAACGGTGAAGGAAAAATATCGTGAGGAAACCTGCACACGCCTGCGAAGAAACTCGAAGGTTGTGTGTGAAGTCGAGCAACCCGCATTGGGCCCGCGTGGTCGACTAAGGCCTAATCGCCCTGATTCAGGGTAGGCTCGAGCCCCTCGGTGGGGACGTATATGAGCTGTTATAATATCATATTGATAGATAGATAAATAATAATGATTATAAATAATAAAAAAATAGCTAAGTGTATGTCGTACTTGCGCTAAGGAGTCCGAACTAAGTAATAAAAAAATATTTTTTCTGCCTCTCGCGTTGATGTCTTTTGATTGTAATGAATAGGTACTATCGTCATACTTCTGTTTGAAGTTGTATTGGTACGGAACCCTCGGTGCGCGAGTCCGACTCGCACTTGACCGTTTACTTACCCTTCCCGCGTCCATATCAAACGCCCCGACGCCGCCCACGCGACAAGTACTTCCGGTCTGGTTTTGCGGGGGTCGGCCGCGCTGCGGCTTTCCGAGGTTTTCTCAGTATTTTTGTATAAAACTTATAAAAACTAATTACTGATCTAGTAAGCTGATTAAATTTCCTTTTTGATTATATTTTTTTTAGATTTCTTCTGTCACAAAAAATTTAAATACAACATGATTAATTTAAGAGTTTTGATTTTTCTTTGTTTTTTTTGTTTTGTTTTTTTATTTGTATTTATATTCTACATAAATACAGTTCAAAATGATTGTTTTCTAATGGCTAGGTAATGTAACTACATGATACAAAACAAAAAAGAGATAGCCTAGTGCAAAAAAAAAATAAAAAAAATATTGCTATATGATAGGTACATCCGGTCTAGCCTAGCGGGGGTCGGCCGCGCTGCGGATTTGCGAGGTTTTCTCAGTATTTTTGTATAAAACCTATAAAAACTAGTTACTGATCTAGTAAGCTGATTAAATTTCCTTTTTGATCATATTTTTTTAGATTTCTTCTATCACAGAAAAATTAAATACAACAAGATAAATTTGAAAGTTTTGATTTTTTTTGTTTTTTTTTGTTTTGTTTTACTATTTCTTTTTCTATTCTACATAAATACAGTTAAAAATGATGTTTTTATAATGGCTCGGTAGTGTATCTACATGATACAAAACAAAAAAGAGATAGCCTAGTGGAAAAACAATAAAAAAAAATTGCTACAATGTGATTTTCATTTGTTTTCCTTGCCGATGCAAACAATGTTTTTTATAATTTTTCTAAGAGTTTTTTCGAACAAGATACGGTGATAAAATCACTACACAGTAAAGCAGTAATACCTTAGAATAGAAATACATGCAATTTACTTACCATTCCATCTTATAATCCCACAGAATTGATTCGAACTGGTCACGGAACCCTAATTTGTTGATAAAACACAGAACTTTTTCACAAGAGTTTTGTCGAAAAGGAAACTATGTAAAAATCACTTCAAAGTAACGCAATAACACCTTACTATATGAATAAATTCAATTTACTGAGAATTCCGTGCTAATTTCATCAAAATTGAGACACAATTACACAACAATCGCGTAAATAACCAATAAATATGGCCGGCTTATTTTTTTTTATATACCACAATTATTTTACTAGCTCTGGGTATAAGGCCTGATAATAGTGCACTAATGGCCGGACCTATATTTCGCGTACATTTCGCCAAAGTTTACCAACCTTTGTATACCATTTTCAACCATGCAATCGGGGCGCCTTGAAGTACGTAAAAAACAACCCAAATGGGTTGTTTGTCAGTTGAGCGATGTTCGTTGAACATCCAAATTTGGCCGTTTAGAAGTAAAAATACCTATGTAAATGCATTTCAACATTTTGTGGTTCTTTGTCTTGTCAAATTTTTTTTATTAGGTCTTATGGCTCATTTATATTAGTCGATAACTATATCGTTACACCGTTTTTGGAGGATACGACTAATAAATAAAACCAGCCAAGTGCGAGATGAACTCGCGTGGAGAGGGTTCCGTACAATGCCAAAGTCAAATAAAAAATATCACATTTGAAATCCTCACAGTGAGATGCGAGTTATTTTTTTTTATTATTAAAAATTTGAGTTTGTTTGGCTGCATCTCACCTGATGGTAAGTGCCGATGCAGCCGAGGATGTAACACGCAAGCTCAAAAAGGGCCTATTCACTCTCGTCTTGAAGATTCCTAAATTTTACGAATCGGGGAATACAGACTAGGGCATGCTCCCGGAAAATCTCGGTCTCGAAAATACCGGGAAATCCCGGGTCTTCAGCGAACGAATCCCGGTTCTTTCGATACTTTCGGTACTTTAAACGATAAAATCAAATAAAAAACCTACTTTTTATACAATGTTATAAAGTTACACAATTTTACTTGCAACATTTACAGTCACACCAACATATTTTATTTAAAATTTAAGTATTATTTTTAATTAATAATGTATAATTAGTAATAAGCTCAGAACATCGTTGAGTGACAGAAGCGTTAATGCTATAAGTTTCCTTAGAACTTATTACCGAGATAGAAAAGCTATTCTTAAATGTAAATGATGAGTTTATTTATCAGTTATTCCGAAAGTTGAGTTTTAAATTGTATTTACTGCAAGTACTTTTTAACCGACTCCAAAATGGAGGAGGTTCTCAATTCGACTGTATATTTGTTACGCGATATCTCCGCAGGATGTGAACCGATTTTCAAAATTCTTTTTTATTCGAAAGAGTATACTTCCGAGGGGGTCCCATTGTCACCAAGTTGGGATCTGATGATAGGATCCCAGGGAAATCAAGGGAAAACCCTCAAATTTTAAAGGCATTTTACTTGATTCATATGTTTTGTAAAGCTATTAAAGTATTAGCGTGTTTCAGTCATCATCTTATGTTAATGAGGTGATTGCGGATGGTACAACTCCCTAATGGTTTGGAGTTGGAAGATAATTCTTGAAATATTATACGTAGGTACGCATAGACCGATAGTTGTATTGTTTCAGGTTATTCAGATGAGCTGATGATGAAAGATTTAACTCCTTAACTTTCATGCTGCTGAGATGATGATAGAAGTCTGTGTATATTTTAATAAAACATGCATTATGACTATAATTACTATTGGCGAGTAGGTGATTGGGTTTAACGTTGTTAGATAGATAGTATTTTTACTTAAAATAAAGAAAATAAAAATTAAAAAACTAAAAATCGACTTCACAACGAAATACACTCAAAAGTATGGAATAATATCATTAAACTTACACGATATTAAACAACAATAACGAAATAAATGTGGGTAAGAATTAAATTAGGGGCCTAATTTTTTTTTTGAGGTCAGTGTCAGCAAACCATCAAATCTAAAACATTTTGAACGTAAGTAACTGTGTGCTGGCAAAGACCTAAAAAAAATATTTAAGACCCTCATTTAATTCGTACTTACCTTTGATTTCGTTATTGTTGGTTAATATCGTGTATTTAAGTTTAATAATATTATTTCATACTTTTGGGTGAATTTCGTTTTGAGGTCGATTTTTAGTTTTTTAAACTTTTTATTTTTATAAGAATAACGTTTGTAATTATATTATTATTTGTTACTTGGAAATATACACACGGCGCCACATCAAGCTATATAAAACCAGTATAAACTGGCCGCGATGCCTGTGCGTTTCAAAATACGTGAGGCCCGTGTATACTGGTTTTGTATAGCTTGAGATGCCACCGTGTGTAGGTACCTCTTAATTTTGTTGATTTTTAATATTTTCTAATATATTGATCTCGAAGAAGCGTTTCAGTTTTGCTTTGCCCAATATGTTTAGTGAGATTATAGTTTATAGTGGAAGGAACAAAGACTATGGCGCTAGGTGGCGCATGAGTAAATATCGGCTCCTAATAAATTTGTTCGTATAAATAGAAAACTGAAGAAAAATAAGTGTAAACATGAAAAATAGTTTTAATGATCTGCAATAACGTTGTAAAAGTGTGGGTTTAAAAAAATACTAAAAAATAGTAGTGATATTGGTAGCATAAAAATTATGAGTTTTAAAGTGCTTAACAATGACTTCTTACATAAAAATCTGTACAATAACAAACTACTGTGATATGTTAATAAATCAGTGAAAAAACATTTTGATGATATTGTGTTTAACTGTGTTTAATTTTAAATATTGTTTTGTAACGGACCCTGAGAGGACAGTTAGCTTAGTGTTAAAATTGGACTTTGGACCCGAACCAATACTTGATTTCTATAGACTTGCTTATAGTGATTCACAAACTGCTATTATAAAGCTTGTTTCACCACATCATAAACGAACTTATTAGCTCACTTGGAAACAAGCAAGGGTAAAGTGACGCCAGTTCGTATCCAGTCTGAAACGAGTTTTTTTTAATTCTTTTTTATATAGGATATATAGGATAATGATTCAAATGAATTTTTTGTTGTAACATTTAATTTGATTCCCTTCCTTCGTTCAGTGACATTGTCCATTTTGACAGGTGAATATTTTGTTTCAATTATCGATAATTGTAATGAATTTAATACATCTTCAGGTCTCGTTTCAGGTAGTGTGGTATCGATCGTGGATTCTATGGTATTAGGGGTGGCAGTATTCGTCTTTTTACATTTTTCAGATTTAGTTGTCTGAACCTTAGATACTATATTTATAGTTGTTTTTTCTTCCTTTTTCTGTTTCGGAGCTAAGGGTGTGCTAGATTTTTTCATACAATTAATACATCTCCATTTAGCTCGTTTTGCTACTTCCATGATGATATAACGCTGTCTCGAGACATTGGAGCATTCATCAACACATAAAATTTCTTTACATATGCTGCATGTCAAGTAGTCATTCCTCTTACATTTTTTCTGACATTTTCCACAATATAAGCCTTTTAGTGGCATTTTTGTAATTCAGAAAAATCAACTTCAAAGTACACAAAAAAAAAGATACTTTACAGATTTGAACCTGCGTCTACTTGATTCAAGAACTAACGCGTTCACAGAATGAGCTATCACTGTTAGCTATCAGTTGGTCGAAATAGTGATTTTGTTATTGGTATTCATTGCTTACAAACTTGTTTAAGTCAACATCCAAGAAAGGTCCAAAGATCACTCATTAATCATCCAGTTAAAAAAAGAAGAGAGGAAAAAAAGAATTAAAAAAAAACTCGTTTCAGACTGGATACGAACTGGCGTCACTTTACCCTGGCTTGTTTCCAACTGAGCTAATAAGTTCGTTTATGATGTGGTGAAACAAGCTTTATAATAGCAGTTTGTGAATCACTATAAGCAAGTCTATAGAAATCAAGTATTGGTTCGGGTCCAAAGTCCAATTTTAACACTAAGCTAACTGTCCTCTCAGGGTCCGTTACAAAACAATATTTAAAATTAAACACAGTTAAACACAATATCATCAAAATGTTTTTTCACTGATTTATTAACATATCACAGTAGTTTGTTATTGTACAGATTTTTATGTAAGAAGTCATTGTTAAGCACTTTAAAACTCATAATTTTTATGCTACCAATATCACTACTATTTTTTAGTATTTTTTTAAACCCACACTTTTACAACGTTATTGCAGATCATTAAAACTATTTTTCATGTTTACACTTATTTTTCTTCAGTTTTCTATTTATACGAACAAATTTATTAGGAGCCGATATTTACTCATGCGCCACCTAGCGCCATAGTCGTTGTTCCTTCCACTATAAACTATAATCTCACTAAACATATTGGGCAAAGCAAAACTGAAACGCTTCTTCGAGATCAATATATTAGAAAATATTAAAAATCAACAAAATTAAGAGGTACCTACACACGGTGGCATCTAAAGCTATACAAAACCAGTATACACGGGCCTCACGTATTTTGAAACGCACAGGCATCGCGGCCAGTTTATACTGGTTTTATATAGCTTGATGTGGCGCCGTGTGTATATTTCCAAGTAACAAATAATAATATAATTACAAACGTTATTCTTATAAAAATAAAAAGTTTAAAAAACTAAAAATCGACCTCAAAACGAAATTCATCCAAAAGTATGAAATAATATTATTAAACTTAAATACACGATATTAACCAGATCATTAAAACTATTTTTCATGTTTACACTTATTTTTCTTCAGTTTTCTATTTATACGAACAAATTTATTAGGAGCCGATATTTACTCATGCGCCACCTAGCGCCATAGTCTTTGTTCCTTCCACTATAAGTGCCGATGCAGCCGAAGATGTAACACGCAAGCTAAAAGTGCTTATTCACTTCTTCAAGATTCCTAAATTGTACGAATCGGGGAATACAGACGCCGGCAGGGAATTTCACACCTTGCCCATTCGCATAATGAAAGTAGAAGCAAAACGCTTCGTGCGTAAAGGTGGAACATCAACGTCAAAGGGGTGGAATCGCCCTCCGCACCTGGTCGTCCGATGATGAAATGAAGAGGGGGGAATGAGGTCGTGCAGCTCCAGGACACACTTTCCGAAATGAATCCTTTAGAACTCCGATAGACTATTTTCTATTATGACTAGAACAATTTTCCGTAGGTGAAGGTATTACATTGAGTTTACCACTTTTTTTTCAATTAATAGAATTCTTATAGGTTTTCCTGTAATCTACAAGCAATGAAATATATTTTGTATTTTTTTTTAAATTTTTGGTTTCGGAGAACAGGGGGGGAATGGTCAATTTTCCTCTTCTTTCATGAATAAAATAAAAAACATTTATTTTACATTATAAACAAAAAAATATTTAAGATCCTGATAACAAGTCCTTTCATTTAATATATGACACAATAAGGTTTCCAAAACTTTTTTTTTATAATCCTAATTTGTTCCCCGTAAATGACCCATAATTAAAAAAGAAATATTTATTTACTTTGCACATCTGTGTTTGGGTCGTAGGATTAAACCATTCTATCAAATTTCACCTGATTTGGTCCAGTAGATTCGGAGGAAAATTGCTTGGACAAACGGACGGATAGTCAGACAAACACACAAGTGATCCTGTAAGGTTCCATTTTCGTTTTTTGTACGGAACCTAAAAAATAAGAATTATAGTTTCACTTGTCAACCTAAGAGCGTTAGTACTAATATAATATACTATGCTAGGAGCGTCGGTGGCGTAACGGCTAGAACCGCTACCTCCTGTTCGAGAGGTCGTCGTTCGAATCCTGCCACGTACCAATTTGTTTTTGAATCACAATTTCCTTTTATACATTTATCTGACGCTCTTACAGTGAAATAAAACATCATTAGAAAACCTGCACACGCCTGCGAAGAAACACGAAGGTTGTGTGTGAAGTCGACCAACCCGCACTGGGCCTGCGTGGTCGACTAAGACCCGCCGATCGCCCTAATCCAGGGAAGGCTAGAGCCCCTCAGTGGGGATGTATATGAGTTAATATAATGATGACAACCACTCTCAGCATAAGGACAACGACCTTTTTTAAGTTGCGTACAAAAAAAAACAAACGTAACCTTATAGGATCACTCGTGCGTCTGTCTCTGTTTGTCCGTCCGTCTGCCCAAACCCATTTGCTCCGAATCTACTGGACCGCATCAGGTGAAATTTGGTAGGATAGTGTGATCCTATGACCCAAACACAGGTGTGAAAAGTAAATAAATATTTTATAAAAATAAGGGTTATTTTCGGGGGACAAATTAGGAAATTACAAAAAAGTTTTGGAAAACTTATTGGCATGTTATCAGGATCTTAAATATATTTTTGTTTAAATTGTAAAATAAATAGTTTTGATTTCATTCATGAAAGAAGACGAAAATTGACCATTCCCCCCTCCCCTGTTCTCCGAAACTACTGAGTCTAAAATTTAAAAAAAAACGGAATACACTTCATGGCTTGAAGATTACAGGAAAACTTATAAGAATTCTATCAATTGAAAAAAAGTGGTAAACTCAATGTAATACGTTCACCTACGGAAAATAGTTCTAGTCATAATAGAAAATAGCCTACCGGTGTTCTACAGGATTCATTTCGGAAAGTGTGTCCTGGAGCTTCACGACCTCATTGCCCCTCTTCATTTCATCATCGAACGGTGCGGAGGTATATTCCACCCCTTTGTCGTTGATGTTCCACCTTTACACACAAAGCGTTTTGCTTCTTCGTTCAATATGCGAACGGGCAAGGAGTGAAATTCCCTGCCGGCGTCTGTATTCCCTGATTCGTATAATTTAGGAATATTGAAGACGAGTGTGAAAAGGCACTTTTTGAGCTTGTGTGTTATATCCTCGGCTGCATCGACACTTACCATCAGGTGAGGTGCAGCCAAAGGCACTTGAAAAAAAAGGTGTTCACTAAAATACCACTAGATTACGCGAGTAGTAGTTAACGGTATGGAGTACTGCTATTATTCCGATTTCTGTGAGTACTGCTCTCATTTGTGGGACGGATCGGCTCGTTACCAGCTATATGCCTTGGATTCTATCGACCGACGCGCTAGGAGACTCATTGGCGACCAGGAACTTGTATCAAACAGGCTCCAAGCCTCGAGCATCTTTACAAAGTCGCCTGTCTATCGGTGTTCTACAGGAATAATTTCGGAAAGTGTGTCCTGGAGCTTCAAGACCTCATTCCCCCTCTCCATTTCATCATTGGACGACCAGGTGCGGAGGGCGGTTCCACCCCTTTGTCGTCAATGTTCCACCTTTTCACACGAAGCGTTTTGCTTCTGCGTTCATCATGCGAACGGCCAAGGGGTGGAATTCCCTTCCGGCGTCTGTATTCCCCGATTCGTAAAATTAAGGAATCTTCAAGACAAGAGTGTATAGGTACTTTTTGAGCTTCGTGTTACATCCTCGGCTGCATCGCAACTTACCATCAGGTGAGTTGCACCCAAACACAGTAAAATTTTTAATAATAAAAAAAATAACTCGCATCTCACTGTGAGGATTTCAAATGTGATATTTTTATTTGACTTTGGCATTGTACGGAACCCTCTCCGCGCGAGTTCAACTCGCACTTATCCGGTTTTATTTTTTTATTTTTATCCAAAATTGATAAAATAATAAAAATGAACCTTAAATTGACTCCTAAGTAGCAATCGGTATATTTAAGAGCGTTACTCCCGCTCAACGCGCCTGAAGTCTAGGCATATTTACTCACACAACTACAGACACACACCGATACACGCACACACCGATATGAATAGAAGTGGGCGCTCGCTATACGCCGCGCTATAGTTTTGATACTTTTGCAAGATTTCAGTCTATTTTGCATAACAATTAATGCAATGTAGTGTAATTAATACTGATTAATGTAGGTAAATATAAAAAAAAAAACATTTAAAATCAAGTAAAAAAGTTTAATATGGGTCGTCTCTTATTGTCATGGATCGTGATTTCCGGGGGTCAACTATTTCGGGTAAAAGACATTTGTTGTAAAAATTAATCAACTTCTGTTCCATTTGGTCCTTCCAGAAAGTATCATCTTTTAATATTTTAATAGTTTTCATTTTAATGTCTTTGCCTGTCCATACTGCAAACAGACAATACTCTCGGTTCGTAATATGTAGCTGCCCTTGAACCTGGTAAAACCAGTCATGGCGTTGATTGACGGTCCCATCCAGTTTCCAGAATTTGATTCTTTTCTGGCTAATGGCAACATCTGCGTCTAGTCCAAAAGCTGAGCTAGGACACTTAATTTCGACGACGCCGTCATCTCCGATTAAACCGTCTGGCGATGCACCTGTAATGATGTCTACTCTTTTATATGTGAACATGAATACGTACATATTATTTATTACACCATACTAGATAATTTACCGAGTCCAAATATCAGAACGTAACAAAATGGAAACAAACATACATACATGCATACATACACTTACGAGCGCATGTGCTTCGAAGCATAAATAGATCATACTCAAATATTATCCAATCACAACAAAAACACATACATATAGCATACATCCACCGAAAATTGAACCCGAGACCTTCTGCAACTGCATATAAGTACAATGTATTTATTAACCGCTGCAGCACGGAGCTAATTCATATACTATAATTTACATTTATTTAAATTCATGACTCAGCTATTGTTTCTGCAGGGAATCGAACCCCGCAAATAAACTTCAAATTCTCTAAATATCTACATTATGCGAGAATTAAAGAATAAATACTTACTATCGCAACAGTCTCATTTTTATGTTGATCTTGATTAGACCGGGTTTCTCTTCTCTTTCTGAAAAAATAATTACCATAAACGCAAGCTTCTTTTGTGATTTGATATTTGATCCATGGTCGAAAAATAGGTACTCAAACCAAAATCAAATCCTTGTGAAAATTCCACTATAAATAAATAACCACCAAACCAATAAATATATCACTGTAAAACATGAATATTTTATTTACCTTTTAGCTTCATTCATTTTAGCTAAATTTCCGTATGATTTTCTTTTTTTACCGCTATACGGTATCTTTTTATTCGCCATATCTGAAAAAAAAAATGTTTTGCTTATATAACTAATGGAAGTTTATTTAATTTGCGAATAGTTAATCATAATAACTGCATAAAAATACTTACTAAAACAAAACTCACACACGAAACGAGGGGCGCGGGCGGAACGGAGCGACGAGCGACACACGTCTTGCCTCAGGAAGGCCTTAGCCGCGACTGAATCGCGGGTTCATTGGGAAGCGTTTATATAGCAATTTTAAATAATTCGGTGTAAAATAAATACAATTTTTTTTTAAAAAGTAAGAAATTATGTTTAAGAATATGAAAGACTTAGTAGATTAGACACGAAAAAAGAAAAAAAATCCTCCGATTTCCATACAAAACTCACGCGCAACTATTCCGAATTACTTCAAAAATATGCGTTATTGAGTGGATTGTTTTTTAATGAAAATTAAGTATATTTGTGTCTTTTTTTCACCCAAGAAGTAAAAAATAAAGTAGTTATTTAAAATATGATGTCCAAACAGCCGGGAATCCAATAATTTTACTAATATCTGGCGTCTGCGTAGACCGTCGACCAAGAATTTCAAAAACGGCCTGTGGGAAAATGTTTGTAATGGGAAAGCTACACACAAAATGTAAAATTATTTTCACCCAAGTAACGTATTGGGAAATGGCAAATAATAAGAAATCAATATAATTTCTGAAAACTAAATACTTCATATCTTTTTTGTCCTTCTGAAATCGACCATTCCGGTTGTAGGCAGATTCTAGGGAATAGACGTTCTTAACAGCCGAAGGACGTCCACTGCTGGACATAGGCTTCCCCCAAAGATTTCCACGACGGTTCTGCGGTACCTGCATCCAGCGGCTTCCCGCGACCTTTACCAGGTCATCGGTCCACCGAGTGGGAGGCCTGCCTACGATACGTTTTCCGGTGCGCGGTTGACATTCTAGAACTTTACTGCCCCAACGGCCATCCGTTCTACTAGCTATGTGCCCCGCCCACTGCCACTTAAGTTTAACAATTCTAAGAACTATGTCGGTTCCTTCGGTTCTCCTACGGATCTCCTCGTTTCTGATTCGATCACGCAGAGAAACTCCGAGCATAGCTCGCTCCATTGCCCTTAGTGAGACCTTGAGCCTTCTTATAACGTTATTATTTACTCAATTAACTAGTTATGTATTAACTATCTGTCCCGGCGAACTTCGTACCATTTTACACTGCACTACACCACTCTGCACTACACTAAAATAGTTACTACACTATACTACACTAAAATAGTTATTCTTCTATTCGGGGTTGAGACAAATCCAACCAACCAAAAATCATGAAAATCGGTCCAGTCGTGCTTGAATAAATGGTGTTAATAAGCCAACTTTGTTTGATATAGATGTAGATAAAGATCATTTCGCTCTTAATCAGGGTCTAATTCTAACCTGCACACGCCTGCGAATAAGCTTGAAGGTTGTGTGTGAAGTCGACCAACCCGCACTGGCCCCGTGTGGTCGACTAAGGCCCGAGCCCCCTAATTCAGGGTAGGCTCGAGCCCCTCGGTGGGGACGTATATTATGAGCTGATAAGATGAATTCAGGGTAAGTTCGAGTCCCTCGGTGGGGACGTATAGGAGTTGATATGATGATAATGATATTCAGAAATTTCAAACATTTTTATAGCTACAAGATTCTTCAAAGTCAAGAAATTTTCACATTTCGTTAGTTTGTTTAGAATTTTTTTAATTTTTTTTTTTTGCAATAATTGGTAAGCCCTTAGCATCATCTCACCTGATGGAAAGTGACGATAATGCCGAAGATGGAAACGGGCTGCCAAGATTCCTCAACGCAACGGAGTACACGTATGTGAATCTTTTGATTACAATCTCTTTGGGTAAACAAGAGTTGTTGAAAATTGAGAGGGTGAGAACATAATTCCATATGGTACATGGAAAGCTTATATTAAGGGTGTTTTTTTAACACCGAGCAAACCGTTAAGGTTTGGCTCTCCTCATGAAACGAGCAACTTTCCCCAAAGAAACCCATTCTGAAATCGTAAAAAAAAATGTTTTTTCATACAAAGTTGGCTAATTGAAATGACCGGTTTCTATGAAGTCCAAAAAAATTGCGAATTCGGTATGGGTTTTTTAGGTAAAGTTGTTTAGTTTCATGACTAGAGCTCACCCATGGCTTCATCATATCAGCTCATATACGTCCCCACCGAAGGGCTCGAGCCTACCCCGAATTAGGGCGATCGGGCTTTAGTCGACGACGGGCACTGGGCAGTGGCGGGATGGTCGACTTCACACACAACCTTCGAGTTTCTTTGCAGGCGTGTGCAGGTTTCCTCACGATATTTTCCTTCACCGTGTTAACACCGTTTTAACCGCCTCCATGGCGTAATGGTTAGTCCATTCGCTTCACACCAGGAGGTCGCGGGTTCGATTCCCGGTGGGGTCAACTTGTAAGACTCAGTTTAGTTGGTGGTAGTATTTCTAAGCCCGCCTGGCTAGCCACCACCATATTATCTAAGTTTTGTCGCCAAACATCAATGTTGACAGCATTGATGTGTTCCGGCATGAAGATAAGATAGCCAGATCCCCATTGCGTTGGTGAATCTTGGTAAGCCCGCTTCCATCTTCGGCATCGTCGTCACTTTCCATCAGATGAGATGATGCCGAGGTCTTACGAATTGTAAAAAAAAACCGTGTTAAAACCACCGTGGCTTGCTCGGTGTTAAAAATACACCCTGGTATACAACCTCCCGCAAGCTAATTAGCAAAATGTATCCAATTTACAGGTTAAACATTCTCAGAACTGACTTGTTGTTACGTAACTTCCGCCGACGAATCTCTACTGAAATCAAGTAATAAGGAAACACAACGTTTTATAGCAAGTTCTTGTGAATGACAATCGCTTCGATACAAAATAATATTATATTACGGGAGTCCTTTGTGCTTCTGCTGAGTACTGCTCCTTTGTGCAGAACTAGTGACGGTTGCATGGCTGATTCGACGAACTTATTGTTAGCTGCAATACTTGTAATGGTTTCACTATTTGCACTGTATGTATGTATGTATGTATAGATTTATACAGGTGAATTTCTGTTTGAGGAAATCTGTGTTATTGAATAAGTAGGTGGGTAGGTATTGTTAGTTTAATAAAAATAAAAGTTTAAAAGACTTAAAAACCGACTTCAAAATGAAATTCACTCAAAATTATGAAATAATATTATTATACTCGATACACGACATTAACCAACAATAACGAAATCAAAGGTGGCTAGGAATTAAATTAGGGGCCTAAATTTATTTTTGAGGTTGGTATCAGCATACAGCTACTTACGTATCAAATGTTTTAGATTCGATGGCATTGCTGACACCAACCTCAAAAACAATTTTAGGCCTCTGATTTATTTCATAGCCACCTTTGATTTCGTTATTGTTGGTAAATGTCGTGTATCAAGTATAATAATATTTTATCTACACTCATGTCGTAAATCCTTCATTTACTTATCAGAAACGCTAAGCAAATGATATACCTTTCGATGGAGCCGTGACTAAGGATCCATACAAATTTCATTTCGTTATCGCAAAGTTGTAACAAAATGAAGTTTTTTTTTTAAAATTTTTACGCAGATGCTTGCTATTTGAGCACACTAGCGTGTTTCGAAACGCAACCTTGGCGGCGCGCATGCGCGGTGCGATATTACTGCAAATTTATTTTCGCGCCATTAACGTTTGTATTTTTCCTTATGCAGTTTGTATAATATGTAATTCGATATTCGTTGTAATAAGTAAGTCGTTATTACAAGTTTTTTTACTAAAAACCCAGTAAAATGTCTGAAACTGATAGTGATATAGACGAAAATTTGACACCCCCGGATATTCTTGAAACAGCAACTAAAATAACCTTTAATAATTGTACCATACAAAATGTCAATAATTATTACAATAAACAATGATTACTTTATTTTGTCTTTAATTTAAATTTGTTGTATGAGTGTAGATAAACTATTGTATGCAACTGTACATAATTAGTATTTAAAACTCGTGTATACTTTTATGAAACTCGCTGCGCTCGTTTCATAAACCACACTCGTGTTAAATACCCCTCATTATGCAACAGTTGCATAAATAGCTAATTTCATACTTTTGAGTGAATTTCATTTTGAAGTCGGTTTTTAAATTTTTAAACTTTAATTTTTATTTTAGATAAAGATAGATAAAAAAATTATTCAAAGCTACATTACAATTGATACACAAAAAATAGGAAGTATGAACTTAAGGCCTATACTGTCGCCAACGACCAACTTTGTAACCACTTTTTACTTCAATTGTAGATTTTTTACCGAAAAAAATAGTTTTGTAATTTAAAGGATATGAGAAGTAATTTTGATTTCCTTGAATTCTATTATATTACACAGAATCAATGAAAAAATATATCCTAATGCACCCTTTTTTTCTAGATGTAACTATTATAGAACTGCTGCAATTTTAATCGAAACATTGTGAGAACTTATGAACATATCAATTGCTGAAAAAAAAAGAGGTGTGGCACTCGGGGACTTCTGCGGTTAAGCTATTCCATTGCATTTTTTATCAACTTATGCAATTATATTTATTTTTTTTTTTTTTTATTTATGCAGTATTTACCAGTACCATATTAAAGTCCTTAGGGCGCGGGATGTTTATGTAATAAATTAACACTTCATCGACCACCATCGTGACCACAATCACGACTACCATCACGACTACCATCGCAACCACCATCGCGACCAGCCAGACGAGTATATATTTTTTTTGGGGTGTCAGGTTTATTCGTTACGAAATTTCTTGATTCGGTCGCCTCAAAGCCCGCGATAAAAGCTATACAACAGCTTAATAAAATGATTTTGTTGTCTTACTTTTTCGAAATTCTTCTTATTTTATTTATAATAGCTTTTGCCTCGGGACATCGTTTTTATGACTTTCTCTGATGACTATTTCTCCAGATCCCTATACCAGATCGGGCTATTCTGATAAGCAGACTATGTCACTTCTCAACCAATCCTATACAAAATAAACCACAATAATCGCACGATTCGTCCGTAGCGATTGACGTAACAGCCACGTTGCAGTGCCAGCTGACAAGAACTTTATTTCCAAGCTACTTCGTTTGATCTTTGAAACATCGTGACGAGTTGCTAATTTTGGAGACGGAGGAGACTTAAGATACTTTATTAATTATTAAAGTAAGAATCGAGCAAGAACGACTACATTCACTTGTTGTTCACATACAATAGGGGTGACGAATACTAGTCATGTCATTTACTTTTTATCATCAGACAAAAACGACATTTTGTTCTAAAAATGTTTTAAATACCTAGACGTGCCGTCATAGTTTTGCATCGTCATTTATGTACTCATTTTGTGATTTTGGTAAATTAAAGAGACTTGATGGAAAACAAAACGAGTAAGGTTTTCCGGAGTTTAAGTAGGAGGGCAATTTATTGATCAAGAGTCATCCCTATAGCAAGGTAGGAGCTTTAATTTTCATCAGCTGAGTCTATTAGCTTACTACATAGAACCTGGTAGACCGGAGTCTCCTAGGCATGTAACTTTTTTGATGTGTGGCCTCTTTTCGCTCGCTTTCTTTCAGTTTGTGGGAGTGATTTCGTGAAATGGGAAGGAAGGAAATGCGAACGTCTTCCAAGTCACGAAGGCTAAGGTAACATGGCCATGCCGCCTAATGTGAGGCCGCAAGCATAGATGACCTTTTTTTTAATTAAAAATTTGAGTGCGTTTGACTATATCTCACCTGATGGTATGTGACGATGTATTCGAGGATGGTACACGCAAACTCAAATAATGCCTATTCACTCTCGCCTTGAAGATCCCCAAATTGTAGGAGTCTGGAAACACAGACGCAGGCAAGGAGTTCCACTCCATCGCTGTCCGCATAATAAATGAGGAAGTGTAACGCTTCGTGCGTATAGGCTTATCATGAACAACAAAGGGGTGGAACCTTCCCCAGCGTCTCGTTGACCGAAGGTGGAATGGAGCTGGGGGAATGAGGTCGTGAAGTTCTTGAGCAGACTCTCCGAAATGAATTCGATAGAATACCGAAAGACAGGCAACTTTGCGGCGATGCTCCGATCTGCTATTATCCGAAGGCCCGAGTAATTTGTATGATATTAATTATTTAATAAATATTTTATCACATGTTACACGTCATATGTGACTTCTGTAAAGTACGCTCCTTTTTTTTATGATGATTGCAATTCTCTAGAATCAAACCTATCTAGACTAAGAACATTACCTAAATACAAAATATCACCCAAATCGTTATAGCCGTTTCTGAGAAACCAACATAGGTATCTGTAATTTTATACACAAGAATTGCTCACTTAAATTAATCAGATTAAAATACTACTAGCTGTTTCCCGCGGCTTCACCCGCCTGGACAACGTTTCTATGACTTTCCGAGAGTGCGCAGTGCGAGAGCCGCAAGCGGCTTGCGAGCGTGAATAAAAGTAGCATGTGTTAATTCAGGCCCTAATCTGTCTATCTACCAAATTTCAGCAAGATCCGGTTGCGAGAAGAAGTAACAAACATACACACTCACACACTCACAAACTTTCGCCTTTATAATATAAGTGTGATAACATATTATTAGCTATTCCATTTCTCTTAATCAGGGTAGACTTGAGCCCCTCGGTGGGGACGTATATGAGCTGATATGATGATATGACGACATATTCATTTAAACTATCACCAACATTGAATGAGCGGAAATCTCTTGCGGTTTATCACTATATTCTATTGAACGAACTCCAAATAAGTACAAAATGACAACCCTCTTTAGTAAAGCAACTCGATACATTTCAAGCCACCCACAGGGCGGTATCCTCGGTATAGATTTACAGGATACCGACCGTTGCAACAATTGCATCATTCATTGGGACTATTGGGAGTACGAATCGAATATGCCAACAAAAACACACACCACCAAACATACTTTTGGTAGTACGTAGTAATCTCGATTAGCAACTTGGTATCCGCAGTTATGATTAGAATCAAAATTTTAATAAAAAGAACCGGCCAAGTGCGAATAGGACTCGCTAACGAAGGGTTCCGTAACATTATTTATGAAAATCACGTTTTTTGTATGGAAGCCCCCCCTTAAATATAATTTTTATTTTAATTTAATTACTTATTTTTATTATAAATAGTACAACTGAATATTCTATGCTATTTCAAGCGTCTACCTGTTGCCGTTATCAATATCGAGCAAAAACGAGCAAAAAAATCACGTTTGTTGTATGGGAGCCCCCTTAAATATTCGTTTTATTTTAATTTATTTTTAAAGTGAATATATAACTAAATATTCTGTGAAAATTTCAAGCGTCTACCAGCTACCTGTTGTTGTTCTTAATATCGAGCAAAACGAGCAAAAAAAAATTATTTTGTTGTACGGGAGGCCCATTAAATATCTATTTCATTCTGTTTTTTAGTATTTGTTGTTATAGCCGCAACAGAAATACATCATTTGTAAAAATTTCAACTATATAGCTATCACGGTTCATGAAATACAGCCTGGTGACAGACGGACAGATAGATAGACAGGTAGACGGACATACCCTCTCGTATATCTGCCAGATACGCTAAACTACCAGGTTTATGATATAGCGTCTCCACTTACCTACCCTAGGTCATATAGTGAGGGCCACCATGAGGCGAATGCAAGGACCAGCTGCGGTAGGCCTTGCCGCCAAGACGCTTGTCCTGGTACTCTGCAAGGCGAGTGCCTCGTGGAAGAGAACCATTGAACTACCACTAGGCGGACAGCGAAGTCTCAGTAATAGGGTCCCGTTTTTACCCTTTACGGAACCCTAAAACACTTCCTGTGCAGGCAAAACGGAAAAAGAGCGGCGGTATGACCGCAAAATGACAGATGACGGTCGGAAATTTAGAAACGATTAGCAACAATAATAGCGTGCGACATTGTTGCATTTCTGTGCAAAAAAATAGGGACATACGTTATGCTTTGTACTCTGAAAATATTCGTAACGTTATACTATTGAAACCAAACGCTTATCCTGCACGTGTTCAAGATTTAAAAGGCAATAAGTAAGTTTTTGCTTACGGATTAGAACGGATGGCCGTTGGGGTAGTCAAGTTCTTAAGTAGCGACCGCGCACTGGAAAGCGTAGTGTAGGCAGGCCTTCCACTCGGTGGACCGATGACCTGGTGATGATGAAGCCGCTGGATGCGGGCAGCGCAGAACCGGTCGTCGTGGAAATCCTTGGAGGAGGCCTATGTCCAGCAGTGAACGTTCTTCGGCTGATATGATGATGAAGTGCGTTTTTGCTTAGCGAAAATCATAGTTGTCCATGAAATTATCGCAAAAACACCGGTGATATAGATAATGGAGTCAAAAATTTGGCAAAAATTGAAGAGAGCAATGTGACTGAAATTAAATTGCAATTTGTTACCGAACAAAAAAAGCTTAATCACGTGCAGTTAACAAAGGAAATGAGCTTCAACGATTCTACGAATAGGGCTGGGTTTTATTTTTTAAATTACAGTTATTATAGTGAGCACGGGTAGCCGTAATTAGATTTACGAGTTTATAATAAAAAGGGCAAAGCATAACCGCCTGCGTGGCGTAATGGTCGCGGGTTCGATTCCCGGTGGGGTCAACTTGTAAGA
The DNA here is from genome assembly GCA_947284805.1 of Coleophora flavipennella. Classification (NCBI taxonomy): domain Eukaryota; kingdom Metazoa; phylum Arthropoda; class Insecta; order Lepidoptera; family Coleophoridae; genus Coleophora; species Coleophora flavipennella. Next base: position 12,569,571 of record OX369280.1, on the reverse strand, counting down.
TTCGATATGGTTGGTGGTAGAGCATTTTCTAAGCCCGTCTGGCTAGCTACCACCATCTTATCTAAGCCTTGCCGCCAAACATCAGTATTAACAACATTCATGTGTTCCGGCTTGAAGATAAGATAGCCAGTTCTCCATTCCGTTCGGTCTCCAATCCATGAAAAATCCGAGTAAGGCCAAACTAAACTGCCATAGTTTTTTTATATTATTCACAGTTGGTAAGCCCTTGGCATAATCTCACCTGATGGTAAGTAACGATGATGCCGAAGATGGAAGCGGGCTTACCCAGATTCCCAACGTAATGGAGAACTGGCTATCTTATCTTCATGCCGGAACACATCGATGTTGTTAACACTGATGTTCGGTGGCAATACTTAGATGAAGGTGATAGCTACCCAGGCGGGGCTATGAAAACGCCTTACCACCAACCAAACCGGGTCTTACAAGTTGACCCCACCGGGAATCGAATACGCGACCTCCTAGTGTGAAGCGAATGGGTTAACCATTACGCCATGGAGGCGGTTACTCAGTTTATCTTTATTTAGTCCTAGTTATTCACAACTGTTACAGACACAAACAAACTACCGCGTGCTGTAGGCCATGTAAAGTTATAGAAACATACCGAGTTTTATCAAAATCGTTAAAATGATTTTTGAGTAAAAACAAGTTTTAGTTTTTTTCACTATGATGGCAACCTTAAAAATCAAGATAGGAGTAATTTGAACAAAATGTCTGGAGACGTAAAAATAACATTACCAAAATCCACAGAACAGGTAATAAACAAGTTTGTTACCTGTTCTGTGCCAAAATCCGTCTAATAGTTTGCGAACTAGTTCACCGGACAGACATACAGACACACAAACACATTTTTTATTTTTTCGTATTTTAAACTCTATTAGTGTAAGACAATCGATTCCTGTCAAAATCTGAATTTAGATTTTTTTGCCATCACAATACCTTTTATTTACTCCTTCGTCACTAAAAAGTAAAAAAAAAATGCTTTAAATACCAAAAAGATATTATGCGTTAAAACCACTAAAACCACCTGCCAAAACGCCATCATGTGTTCCTTCAAAACGCGATGTCATTATTAACCATTCATTCGTCTTGGAACAATTTTAGTTGGTAACGACCCAAGAATTTGTTTGTTCTTCTGCCGAAGTCGCCCGCGTCGAGGAGTGCTTGCTTTGTAAACACACGTATGCAACCAGCAATCATTCTATACACAACTACCTTAATAATAGCCCTTAGAACGAGTAAATTATCAATTCCGCCCGAAGGGATCGGACCTTGTTTTTGGAAAGCAATAACAAGCCTATCATCTACCCTTAAGTCATCATCATCTTTTACGCTATTCTGACCTCACTTATCTTACAGCTTTGAGTTCAAGATCGCCTGTTGATAAAACCCATTAAAATTCATGTTAACTGGACCGTTTCCTTAAGAAACTTAAAGTGTATTTTGAAATATTTTGGCCTTGAAACAGGTTGAGTTGTAATTATAGCAAGTCAATACAATACGCCTTTGAAAAGTAGCGTTGGATACCATGATGCATGAAGACTTTATCTTGATCCATTAGCCTTTTAAAAACTTTCTTTGCTAGGCATGAAGTTGCAGTAAATTTTTAAATAGTAATAATAAATCAGACATTTATTTATGTATTATAAATGAGTTGGAAGATTTACGGTCAAACAAATGATGCGATTCACTAATTAAATTAAAAATAAAACATAAACTTGATTTACATTTTTCACTGTCAGTTCACCCCAAGGTTTGTCCCTACGATACAGACTTGACCCAGTGTGGGTCTGCTGTGATACAAGTAACCTTGTATTTTTTTCCTAGCCAAATTTGAATTTGTATTTGATAAGTATTTTTGAATGTTTAGATTGGCATTTTTGTCATTCAGAAGAATTTGATTTTAGAACACAAAGGGGCACAAACTCTTTGGCATAGACACATAATTACCTTTTTTTCGAAAACTTATGTACAACTTGTTTGTTTCAATAGAGGATGCAAATATAAACCGAATATTATGTACAAGGAAATTTTGACTTAAAACGTCATGTTACAGAAAAATATTGTAAAATATAATAAAATGTTGTATGCTTGGACAATATTTAACTTAAAATATCTCAGTGACGTGACGATTTAGGTATTTTTTTAAATTTACTATTTATGGTTTTTATTTGCTTGCCCAATTGAAATATGTAGGTATAATTGGTTTCAAGTATAAGAAAAAAAATTCCTACTAATAATATTATTATAAACGCGAAAGTTTGTAAGTATGGATATATGGATGTTTGTTACTCTTTCACGCCACAACAGATAAATGGATTTGGATGAAATTTGGTAGGTAGACAGATTAGGACTTGGATTAACATATACAGTCATAGAAACTATGTTTACGTGAGCGAAGCCGCTGGAAAAAGCTAGTATGTAATATATTTAAACTATGCCACTGCCCATACAAAAGTGTTCCAACCCCTTTATACTTTATCTCAACATTATTTTTTTTCATTTTAAGTTTGAATGATGGATTGACTAATTTAGCAAAACAAATGTAGTATTACAAATCATATACAATTACGTGAAGCTTGTTTCTTGTTTGTATGAACTGGCCACGATTGTTGCGTGTCGATAATGAAAACCATTACCGCAAAACATTTTCAGAAAACTTCACAAATAATTCCGTGAAAGCTGATTTTCAAATTCTTTTTGCATTCCCTCCTTGATCGTTGATATTGTTGGATGTGGTAGTATTGCAAAGCTGACTTTTCATCGTAGTAAATATAAACATCGGCTTCCCGCGATCTTCACCAGGTCGTCGGTCCACCGCGTGGGAGGCCTGCCTACGCTACGTTTTCCGGTCCGCGGTCGCCACTCGAGAATTTTGCCCACTGCCACTTCAGTTTAGATTAGGATGCGGGCCGCGCAGGACCGATCGTCGTGGAAATCCTTTGGGAAGGCCTTTGTCCAGCACTGGACGATTTTCGGCTGATATGATAATGATGAAATATAAATATAACTAAACGAAGGCTTAAATTAGTTTTGTACTGAAAGTTTAAAACTGCTCTTATTTTTTTCCTTTTTATACTAGTACATCAAAAACTAATTACAAACATCGATATGTGTCTACTTAATAAATTTGCAAAGTTTGGATTCGATCCGGCATGTAGTTTTTGTATTACAGCGGAACTACATATGTATGGAAACTTGAGCCTCCTGATTTGTGTTTTATGAATTAGTTCGAATGGATTACGCTTATTGTAAACAAGTACATTATTTTGAATTAATTGTGGCGCTGAAATAAATTTAACCGGCTCCGTGGCGTAATAGTTATTTCATTCGCTTCACACCAGGAGGTCGCGTGTTCGATTCCCGGCGGGGTCGACTTAGTAAGACTCGGTTTGGTTGGTGGTAGGGCATTTTCTACGCCCGTCTAGGCTAAGTCTTGCGGCCAATCATCAGTGTTAACAGCATTGATGTGTTCCGGTTTGAAGATAAGATAGCTAGACCCCCATTGCTATGGGGAATTTCGTTAAGCTCGCTTCCATCTTCGGCATCATCGTCACTTACCGTCAGGTGAGATGATGCCAAGGGCTTGCCAATTGTGAATTAAAAAAGACATTTGTGTCATGAAATATTTACTGGTCTCATCCTTGATAGTTGTCAAATATGTATCGTTATCTTACTGGTTATTATTTTAGTTAGGTACCTTTAAAACAGTTGTATTTACTTTGTTTTCTTCGTTTTTTGTTATTTTAATTATTATCCTACTAACATTATAAACTAACTTTTCCCGCGGCTTCACCCGCGTGGACATCGTTTTAATGACTGTCTTTAAGGGTGATTAGTCAATAAAGTCGTTTCCCAACTACTCTATCTCTGTGCAAAAAATCACAACAATCGAGTATTCTTTCAGTTCCATCAGAATAAGCTATTTTCCCGGGATAAAAAGTAACCTATGTCCTTTCCCGTGACACAGGCTACTTGCATGCCAAATTTCATAAAGATTAGTCAAGGCGTTGAAGCGTGAGAAGGTAACAAACAAATATTATAATATTATAAATGTGAAAGTTTGTATGTATGTATGGATGTTTGTTACTCTTTCACGCTTCCACCACTGGACGGATCGGGATGAAACTTTTCACACTTATAGTTTAGGTCCTGGAATAGGACATAGGCTTCTTTTTACTCCGGAAAAACGTCTTATTCCCACGGGAAAATCGACAACAACGCGGGCGTAGCCGCAGGCGGACGCCTAGTTCATAATAATTTTAGGAAAACCATCAGTTTTGAAACGAGATAGTATAGAAAATTACTTAAGATAACACAGCTCAACTATGTAATAATAGGTTTGCATATATATTAAGTAGTTACATATCGATGTTTGTAATTAGTTTTCGATGTACTTAATATAAAACAAAAAAAAATAAGAGCAGTTTCAAACTTTCAATACAAATCTAATTTTAGCCTTCGTTTAGTTATGTATAAATTTACTACTACGAAAACTAATTACAAACATTGATAAGTGTCTAGTCAATATATTTGCAAAGTTTGGATCCAATCCGGCATGCAGTTTTTGTATTAAAGCGGAACTACGTTTATATGGAAACTCGAGCCTTCTGCGGGGATCCTTATACAAAACTGTTAAAAATTAAGATTTGAGTTTAGTAAAAGAAGAAAGGACATTTTTGCTTATTCCAACACCATTAGAACTAGTTTTGCAAGGCACCAGTACAATACTTTATCAACTTTCTTATACAGGGTCTTAACAAAGGTATGCACTTATTTTTAACTGGAGCTTGTACTCATGAAACTGAAAAACTTTCCCCAAGAAACACATGGTCAATTCGCAATAATTTTTTTGGACTTCCCATGCAAATCGATCAGCTGGCGGGCAAACTTTGCATGGAAGTCCAAAAATTTTTTGTGAATTAACCATGGGTTTCTTGGGGAAAATTGTTAAGTTTTATGAGTACAAGCTCCAGTTAAAAATAAGTGCATACCTTTGTTAAGACCCTGTGTAATACTGTGAACAAAAAACGTAATATCTACCCGACTCATTATGAATGCAAAAAAAAAAGTGATTGAATGACTAAAAATTCGAAACTATGAAGAGGTAGAAGACCTACTTACACACAAATCCTGATTACACCTGCAAATTTACTCCTTCACTAACTTTCCTTGACGCACACACACTCACACACATATCTACATATACAAAAACACACAGACGCTAGCTCGCGCCTTCTTTATATTTAAATTTAAGTATTATTATTTTTTAATCTGTCTTATAGGAGGCCTACCCAGTGTTTCAGGATAGGCCCCTCACACCTATCAGCAATCATCTTCAGAATCCCGAGAGTATCAAAAATCTATTTATGTAATCCACGTTTTTGATAAATAAGAGCGACTACTTCTGAAACAAGCAGATATTAACATTGCTTAAAAGAAGTATTCAGAAACTGTACCTAAACTATTTTGTAAATTGAATGATGAAATAAACAATATTTTATTTTATTTATTTATTTTTTCTTTCATTATTACAATTGTTATTGTATGTTAGTCCGCATCATTCAAACAGGTAAGACTGACGTAATTAACCTGTTCATAATAGCTGAACAGAACTGGTTCAATGACCGTTATATTTGAAGGCTACTGTATTTATCATGCAATCTTCACTCAAAAGGTAATTAAATGATAACGGCGGGAGCCAATCGCCAGCCGGCGCCGCCGTCACCACACCCACCGTCGCCATCTTGTTTACTTGCGTCTGCGCATATTTTATTAGTCTTATTACCATAGATAGGTACTCAAAAGTTTTGGTTTTAAACTAAAACTAACAAAAAGGAGAAAAATGTAAAACTGATTGTTTTCGCAAATATAATAGAACTACATTCTATTCCAATAGGATAAGTAGTATTGATCCGATATTAAAAATTGTATGAAATTTATTATCCTATCCGGCTGGTCGTGGTTCGTGTCCTGCCACGTACCATAGTGTTTTCGAATTTCGATTTCATATGTACAGAGGTCAACGCATCAAGCTATACACTCGTAGTGCGATTCTGATCCATACGCATTCGGCATAAGAACGATACAAAGTCCAAAGTGTGTAGCTTGATGTGCTGGCCTCTGTACGTTTATCCGACGCTCTTAAGGTGAAGGAAAACATCGTGAGGAAACCTGCATACACCTGCAAAGAAACTCGAAGGTTGTGTGTGAAGTTGACCAACCCGCACTGGGCCCGCGTCGTCGACTAAGGCCCGATCGCCCTAATTCAGGGTAGGCTCGAGCCTCTCGGTGGGGACGTATATATAAGCTGATAAGATGATGATAAAATTATTTTAATATTCATAAAAAATGTACTCGTATTTGAGAACAACAACTTTTATCTTAAATTGTATGGTGCCTATGATTGTATGGTGTTTTGACATTGGAAGCAAAGTTATATCACTTATTTTTATGGCAATTTGTCCTACCTATAACTTTTCAGTTGAACGAGTGCCTTTAACAAATTGTAAAGGAAAACATCGTTATTTTCAATCATCCTTGTTGTTTGGGCCAATCAACTTCAAAAAATATTACAGCTGACCTGTTTTAACGTCTCAGCGAGTAATTTTTGATATAATACATAATTGATAAATATCAAAAAGATCGGCTAGATTTTTATTATAAGAAGGTAAGGCCTACAACAATAAATACCAACCGCCCTTTTCATTTATAAACTTGACTCATTATTGAAAATTCTTCTATGTAGTTTCTATTATATGTTTTATATTTTCATCTAGACGCACGGCAGTGTGTCAGCCAAGTTCGAAAGGAAAAGGGCAATACCAGCTGTGTGTTGAAATTACACCAACCATTTCGAGAAATCGGTCCACTTTTAAACTAACTTTAACTATCTTCACACACTTGCAATTTTGTCTAGACGTAGATCGCCTAGAATCCCAATTTCCATAAATATTTTTACCGTTCTTGATATAGGTACTGACGTGTCCGAAAATTTACACTAGTATCTCACGCACTCATCAAAATTAAATACCACTTCCAGGTGACTTAGAAACTTATTTGTCATTATAGTAGATCGATTATTAGACGTAAGTAGGTATACAAAGGAAAAGTTTAAAAACCCGGCCAATTTTTTTTTAATGATTGCAAAAATTAATGATTCTACCAAAACAAAAATGACAAAGGGTACAGTTTAAAATAATAATTGTGCAGAGATCTAAATGGGTGCCAAGTTCCTATAGTGGTTTCATAAATTATAAAGGTACGAAAATTCAAATTTAAATATATCGCGTATAGAGAATGTGCAACGGTTGTCAGTTGCTTGAAATACATTTTATATTATGTGATACTTAACAGTGTAACTTGGCAAGTTAAAAGAGTTAGGCCCCCAAACAAGAAAAGTTATATAACTGGTTAGTGAAAACTTACCAACTTACACCATTAGTAGTACAGAACAAAACATTTTTCTTCCAAGCAACTTTAAAGCTTTATATATTTTAAGGCCGCCTATTGTACAGGCTTTCTTCTATATTGTTCATTTCTTATTTTTATTTTGTGATGCAATAAAGAATATTGTATTGTATTGTATTTTATATTATTATGAGAAGTCTGATAAAAATATTTAAATTTAAATTCTCGTAGCTTTGATTTAAGAAACCACTATAGAACTTGGTACTCATAGTATTCAAGGGCACGCCGACATCGCACGAGACCGCGCATTTCCCCAAGTCCCTGCTCAACGGCATTAACCGTTTCCTCGAGCTGGGCTCGGCACCTTCAGAAGAAATCTCAATAATTTCCGGCCGAGGATCAACAAACATTTCTCTGTGAAGGTGAGTTGACAAGAATATTTTTAGGTGGATACTTCTTTGTTCGGGATTTGGTAGGGCACCCAGTTCAGAATTTAGTACATCACATCTATACCAACTTTATTCAATGCAGCAGAATTTATTTTTACATTAAAGCTCATTACGTTTTGAATCAATAATGATTTGACATTCGGCCCATTAGTAATTATTAGAAACTGGCATGTAGCGCTATCTGCTGTTGAGTAGCTAAACTAAAAACATTTTTTTTTGTGTAAATACGGATTTTCTCAGGGTTGACACCTATCTAGATAGGCTTAGAATGTATAACAATGCCTTAATACAAAATTTTTATCCAAATCGTTGCAGCCGTTTTTGATAATCAATTATAATCATTTCTCACATAAAGTAATAAGTTTTTTTTTATATCGAACTTGGCTACCTTTTGTTTTTATGTGGGAAAAGTACTTACTTGCAGTTTGTTACTTATAGTTTCCTTATTAATTATTATTATTATTATATCAGCTCACATACGTCCCCACCGAGGGGCTCGAGCCTACCCTGAATCAGGGCGATAACGGTATTAATTATACCATTTCGTATTTATCGCACTTGATTGAAAGATTGAAAGCAAGCATTTGCGTTGGGGAATCTTGGTAAGCCCGCTTCCATCTTCGGCAACATCGTCACTTACCACCAGGTGAGATGTTGTCAAGGGTTTACCAATTGTAATTTAAAAAGAACATGAACGATTCATATTATTTATACACGCTTTAGCTATATTTCCGTCTACTTTCTACATTATTGCACAATACCACATTACTCCTGATAAATGGCCCTGACCCAACATTGACTCAACCTATGGAGTCTCCATCAACCCATCACAGTACATAATCACCACCATTCAATATTCGACAAGTCCGTCCAGTTGTTGGGTGTCACCGTCGAGTCACACACAAATGGTTTGCCATAAAAGTCGACGTGGCTAACATAGTGGCCTATCATGAGTTTGAAACTCGTCGATCTTATGTCCTTGTGGGCGTAATGTCGATTCTTAAGATATCGTCTCCTCTTGAGCGTTTTGGAGAGTATTTTGAATTTTCGTCAGCTATTTAAGGAATATTACAGCGTCGTTGACGCAACGGCAAGGGCCGCTACTTCCTATCCGGGAGGTTACGAATTTCGATGATGTACGTTTATACGACGCTTTTACGGTGAAGAAAAACATCGTGAGGAAATTTGCACACATCTGCGAAGAAACTCGAAGGTTGTGTGTGAAGTTGACCAATCCGCACTGGGCCCACGTGGTCGACTAAGACCCGATCGCCCTAATTCAGGGTAGGCTCGAGCCTATTGGTGGGGACGTATATATGAGCTGATGTGATTTGATTTGAGTAATAATGAATTGAATATTTTTCTTTTTACACGACCGTTCAAAAAGTAGGGTAATGTTTTTGGAATGTATGTCTGTTTTGTTCGGCTGAGCCATATAGACTAAATGCCTAAATTAATGGGTTAAGGAGTGCTAGGTGTCGTTAGATTCGTTTTGATCTTCATAGAATACATGAAATACATTTTTAGTACGCAAGATTTTTTTCATGTTGTTTTATTATAAATTTGGTAAGTGTTCTAGAAATTTTGAAGTAGATATAATTTTCGCGTCATTGTCATTGTATCACGTAATTAAATATAACTTTTCTTGACTAATACAGTGATCTTCTATCGCTATATTAAACTGAAATTGAATAGACCAACTTTATCCCTTGTTTCTTTATTTATCTAAGCTATCGTTTCGGTGTCCTTTTATCGGCATTTTATTTCATATGACCGAATTTAGACCCTTTCTGCTGCACGTGAGTCGGGTCTATTTTTATTGGTTTCTCTAATGGATTTTCGTAACCTGATCCCAAGAATTTGTTACGTTTTTTTACAACATTGAGCTTTTAAAGACTTGTACCGCACTGCACACGTTTGAGTTATCGTAAGATTTGGGATACCTTTGTGAATAACCAGAACTTCTTTAATTTAAGGCGAGGTGTTGATTGGAACAGTTGTCTCTGTCTTTTTCTTTACGTGTAACTTATTATCTGTATATATTTTTGTTATTGTACAATAAAGCATATTTTATTGATTGATTGATTGATTGATTCACACTTTTTCACTTTTTTAATTGTTCTTCGTTTTAATCAAAAACAACAATGAAAGTATAAAAAATAATAACTCATAATACTAACAAATATTGTTGTTTATTTTTTTAAATTTATACTTCAAAATATGAGTCATAACTAGAGTTGAAAGTAATGGTGTAGATATATTTGGGTTATTTTTTTCTATCGAGCCAAAACTGCTCAATCGTGTTTCTAATAGCTTTTGACTTTAAGGAACTTCATCAACAATAAGGTTATGTTTTTCAACCTTCGGTCATCTATCGTTTTGGAGTAATTAACGTCAAAAATAATGAAAAACTGTAATATTACCGGCTTAAGGTATTTATTTGTAAGTGACCTGGGTGTCAAAGTGTCACCATTTTGATCGGTTTATTTGAGTCGAGTTGCTTATTTGATAGGCAATTGGGTTGACGAATATTACAGCTAGATTGATTGTTCTAATAAGCTTCATATAAGGGGGTTACTTTTCTATAAAACACCCATAACATTGTTATCTAATACCATCCAATAAACCTACTGCATTGTAGTCTTCAAGCATTCAATTCACAACAAATAAGCTACTACACATTATATTCCTAGCGATCATTGTACTAAATAGAAACACAGTAGGTGGCAAATGTAATTGAGTATTGTCTTCAGTCGAGATGGTGGGCGTTCTACATTTAGAAACCTCATCTATGGTTACTTACACATCTCTTTCCTTTGTTATTAAGTTTGTTTTATTGTTATTAATAGTTTCATTGATAAGAAGCTGTTTGTATTCGTCAATTTTGTCAGTCAATGGCGTTGTAATTATAATCAATGTATGAGATATATCATTCATATTTACAGCGTCAGTGACGTATAATGGGAAGGGCCGCTACCTCCTGTCCGGGAGGTCGTGGTTTGAATCCTGCCACGTACCAATGTGATTTCGAATTTAGATTTCATATATACGTTTATTCGACGTTCTTTCGGTAAAGGAAAACATCGTGAGGAAACCAGCACACGCCTGAGGAGAAACTCGCAGGTTGTGTGTGAAGTCGATCAACCCACACTGGGCCCGCGTGTTCGACTAATCGCCGATTACCCTAATTCAGGGTAGGCTCGAGCCCCTCGGTGGGGATGTATATGAGCTGATATCATTAACTCAATAATACTCATAAAATCTAAACGAAAATAAGCACTAAAATCCATATGTCCAACGATGTGCACCGTGCAAAAGTTTTAAGCCACTTATGGCACTCCCCCAGAATGGCCCCAATGCAATTTAACGTGATTGCGTATAATATATTTATTATTTACCCCTGCCATATCTGTTGCAAGATTAAACGGCGACTAGTAGGAAGATTAAACCCAGGGTTTTATTCCCATATTGCCGTACATTTCCGCCCCACGACTACGCTGAGGCAGAAAACTCTAGATTCATTCATTGCGGGTAGCCAAGCTATGGCAGTGAGGGTTGACACGAGGCGTTTGACCCGTGTCCCGTAAGTTTGTATCCTGGATAATATGTATGTATTATAGTACCCAGATAATTAAATATTAATTTAACTAAGTTTTTTTTATCATTTATAGTTGACGGCCTTTCTTTTTTTATTTATTCATTTCGCATTCAATTTTATTACACGTGAATTTGTCAAAGAAATTTTAGATCAGGAAGATTGCAAAAGTTTAAAAAAAGTAAATTTAAATGGATTTTTTCAATATTACGCGGATGTTGAACAAACACTTAATTTGAAAATAGTTTTAATTATTTCGTATTTTTCTCAGAAAACCCTTTTATTTAAGATAACTGGTCCGCTATCTTTAGGAGTCATTGGATTTAAAAATACGTCGCTTAGCTAAACATGCATTGTGATCCAAAGTTAACGTGTATGCAAAATTTCAGCTCGATGGGAAACCGGGAAGTGGTTTTCATTTAGCCTCCAAGATTTGTCCGCGTTTTAGTTTTAAGACTTATAGACTTATAACCTACATCCATATCAAAATCTGTGAGCATAGAATTTGAATGGTAAATGTGATCCTGCAAACTGTGTTACCATAGCATAAATGTTAATAGTATTCATTTAAGTGCGGTTAAGGAAAGTTTAATTTTAAAAGAGAAAAGTTTTTTTTTTGAATGTTAATTTACGTATATAATAATAATAAAAAACACGTACTTAATTGGTTTTATTATTTTGACTATATGGTGAGAGTTTCTAGTCCGATTGATCGATCTAACAGGGAAAAAAGAGGCCAGGTAGACCGATCACTTGAACTAAGCGGAATGCGAATCCATGCAGGTCGATTAGTCGATCTAAGTGGAATTAAAAAGATCAAGTAGACCGATTACTCGGACGAAGTGGAATTAGGATTCCTTATAGCCCAATAGACGAACCAACGGGAAAAATAAATCCACGTCGTCAGACTAGTCGGGCGGAGTGGAATTGCGATTCCTTATAGTCCGATAGACGAACCAACAGGAAAAATAAATCCACGTCGTCCGACTAGTCGGACAAAGCAGTAGGACTACGTGGCTACAGGGGAAAATTCTATCAAGACGCCTCAATTTGATTCATCATCATCATATCAGCCGAAAAACGTCCACAACTGGACAAAGGCTCCTTTAAGGATTTCCACAACGAACGACCAGTCCAGCATCACCAGGTCATCAGTCCAGTTGGGAAGCCTGCCTACGTTCGTCGTTCCTTTCCCTCTAATATTGTTGATGGGAGCGATGGCTGACTCTCGCGTTATTCTCGTGACCGGGTGCTGTCCGTGTGAACTGGCCTACTCTTGTTAAAAGCATTCAATGATTTTTAAGTATAACTTTTCGTGTCATATTGTTTTCATGTTCTAATGAAATAATCTGATTTATATCAAGGATTTAATTTGGAAGTTATTAACTAATTATTGTTTATTTCTTGATTCTTCACAAATGACATTGTTATTATTATTTTATTACCATCAGAAAGAGTGTAATTTGTACCTATTTTGAATAAATATATTGAATAAAATTGAATTGAACGCTAGGTCTTCCGGTGCGTGGCCGCCTTTCGAGAACTTTTACTACCCCAATGGTCATCTGTTCTACGAGCTATGATAGATAAAATATTCATAAAATTTTATATTTCAGTTGCAAATGCAATTTACAGGTGAACAAAAAGCATTTTTGGCAACCCTAGTAACTGCAAACCAAGATATATATGGAGTTTGTTGTTATTTATACCTTGAAACCTTATTTTTATTCCTTGTGTGATATTTTTAATGAGGCAACTGAATAACAGTACTGCATCTTTTATTGCTTACTTTCCTATAGCGTGAACGAATAGAATTTTAGTGTTATCGTTATAGTGCTCTACGCGAATTGACGGCCTTTCTTTTTTTTATTTGTTTATTTCGCATTCAATTTTATTACACCTAAATTGTTCAGGTGAGTGGCTAAATTAACGTAACCAACTTCACAGTAGTTCGTTTTATTTATTAATTTACACTTATAGTACACCAAAACAATTTCGTAAAGCTAATACGTATAGTTATTATAATGAAGTGTACAGTAGGCGGTCTTATTGCTAAAAGCAATCTCTTCCAGACAACCTTTAGTTACAGGAGAGCACGAAATACTTAATTTTACAAAAGGGCAGAGAAATAAGCAACTTAATTAACTAATTAAAAAACAATACGTGCTAATTTTATTATTCAATGTATATTGTAACAATTATATAACTATTATTATTTTATTGTTTTTCTTATCTTTATCTTTATCTATTTATTAGATTACATCCAAAAATCTATAAATAAATCTGAATAATATCATTGTGTTAAAGATCTGGATACATTTATTGCACAGAAAATAGATCTTGAAAAAAATGTAATCTGGGGGTCCAGACACATTTCGATGCATTTAGATCGAATTTTTTTTTCAAAAACCTAAAAAAATTTTTAGGTACATGTTTTTAATATTGCATTTTCACGCGATATACATATGCATCTAAAATTTCAGCTCAATCGGAAACCGGAAAGTGCGTCAAATTTAACTTGATAGATTCCATTACAGATACCGGGACAGGTGAAACTAAATGAAAACTTGTAAAAACATAAAAATAGTATAAAACGCGCTGAATAGAGCTAGATTTACATTCTCTTTCTCTTATCATGTTGCACAATTAACCGTGCTATCCAAGGGATAGACGGCGGTTGCCTGGTGTTGCACTTAGAATCACCCTCGGTCACGTGCAGGGCATTTTAAATTTACACCTACGGACGTGTGCAACGCGACCTTCATACACATCTGGAATCAGATGTGCAGGTTTCCTCACGATGTTTTCCTTCACCATTAAAGCAGTCGGCAAGTATATATACTTAAGTTTCGAAAAACTCATTGGTACATTGGCTGTCCGTATTTGAACCCGGGACCTCTAGTTAGGAGGACCGAGGCGTTACCGATTGAGCCACCGACGCTTACATTACCCAAGATATTAGTTAAATAAAAGTATGCTGTATTTTTAGTCGTGGTCTAAAGAAACAATGATAATAAAATTCAAACACTCAATCTTCTTATAAGCAATCATATCTAAGTCTTGCCGCCAAACATGAATATCGACAGCATTGATGTTTTCCAGCATGAAGATAAGATAGCCAGTTCCCCATTCGCGTTGGGGAATGTTGACAAGCCCGCTACCATCTTCAGCATCATCGTCACTTACCATCAAATGAGATGATGCTAAGCGCTTATCAATTGTGGTTAAAAAAAACCTAACCAGCTTTCGAAATTTTAACCCGTCTCCTCTATTTGTTTTAAAGCATAATAAGTGTGGCGACAATGAGCCCATAATTGAGCCTCACATAGATCTCACTATGCAAATGTGGCAATTAGCCTAATAAAGAGCCCAGTACCTACCCACTGGCTTACCGAGGGCTCAACAAATTTACCAGAGCGTCCACATGCATTAATGAGTTAAGATTTTTTATTTATGAACCCCTGCAAAAAGGGGTTAAATGTAGGAAAGAAATAAAGTGTGTATAAATTCATAGAGGCGGTAACTCTTTTGTTAATTTTATTTTATATTCTGCAATGCGCGGGTTTTATGTGGAGATAAGTTTAAAATTTTATAGTTTGTTCGTTTTAACAGTAGTTTGATAAGATGCAAAATGTGTGCAAGATTTTTTTAAATGTACAAGAATGTTTTTTGACTGACTTGTTATTCTAGTGGCAGCGTTATATTGTCTGCTGGACCCAGAGTCGTGGGTTTGATCCCCACTCAGGGTAAACACTTGTATGAGTTCTGGGTGTTTAATGTATGTGAACATATGTGTATGTATTTAAACTTATATATGTATGTATATCAGTCTTTGATTGCTATAGTATTAGGAAGACCTAATTTAGGGCCAGATGATTGTGTGATTTGTACCAAAAAAAAACAACAACATAATAACACAAATAATATGAATTCATGTTACAATTCGAGTTTAATGTGTCATAGTTTGTAATTTTAGTTTAAAAGTATTTTAAAATTCAATTATTTGTTCATCAAACAGTAAGTACCTACCCTATGCCTGCCTATGTCTAATCTTAATATATTGTTGGTGCCAAAGTTACAGGCTGTGCCTAGTTTGGGACCGATTGACCGATTTTATTACTGTTTTAATTAAATTATTTGTGTTTAATAACCTTTTTCCTTTATTCTACTATTTTATGCATTTTTGTTTTTTTTGCTCTTCATACAAATTGAACAGCTGATCGAACATTTTTTCAGAATTAAAGTTATAACGTATAACCTAGATTTTAACGTGACGTGCTCTCATCTACCATTTTAACTGAGCTTGTACATATATGGCTCTAGATAATTATTTAGGTACATTTTAATGTTAGTTACAACATAAGGTGAGTATGAATGACTAAAGTAACCTAAGTTTAAGACAGTGGTCACGTTTTGTTATGCCACTCTAACTTCTGCAGACTCCAAGTCTCACTCGAATTGAAACCGCGTTAATATTTGATGAGGGCAACAAGACCAAATGAAATAGCTATGAACGGGATACATCACGGAGAGGGGGCTGCCTCTACCGACTTTAACAGGGGATGCTTGTAGAATATATTATTTTATTGTATTACGATCAATAGAGAAGATACGGCTTCAGAGTTATTATTAAGCAGTTGAGAAATCATCATCACATCAGCTCATATATGCGTCCCTATCGAGGGACTCGAGCCTACCCTAAATTAGGGCGATCGGGCCTTAGCAGACCACGCGGGCTCAGCGCGAGTTGGTCAACTTCACACACAACCTTCGAGTTTCTTCGTAAATGTGCGCAGGTTTCCTCACGATGTTTTCCTTCACCGTAAGAGCGTCGGATAAACTTACATATGAGATTGAAAATCGAAAACACATTGGTACATGGCAAGGCTCGAGTTGAGAAATATCTTTGAATATTTCTTCTTTACACATTACATTAAACATAGCACACAAACACACACACAATCGCATTCACTATGCATGAGTTTTGAAATACCATACTTTATTAACGTGCAGATAAGAAACCTCACTGGTTCTTTTTAAACAAATATGTGTCTTAACGTCTGCTACATCTAACCACTTATGTATTTACCTATAAGCCGATGATCAGGGCCAAGAGATCTAAAAAACAGGAAATTTTATTTTCCTAGTTAAGGCTCCAATCTCCCAATTATGCAATACAAGTTTGTGGTGAGAAAATAAACAAAGTGATTCATTGATTGATTGATTTTGTATGCCACTTATTGGCGAAATCCATTGTTCTTTCTAATTATTGTTTAAAACGTATGATCCTTACAACTGTTTCAGGAAATAAACTATGTATTTCATTTCATATAAATAATTAAGACGGATTTAAAACGAACATGTACAATGTAGTTTCAAGGTGGCCCCGATTTAAGATAAGCTGAAAGTCGCTGAAGATGTTACGGCCACGTGATGATATGATAAACCGCTAGTTCTCCTGGAAGGCGAGAGAAGAAGAGAACGCCTTCTACTAACTTGGTAGACCAGCATGACCAAGTTTATTCAAAAACCCATCTACACAGTCCGACAATCCAAGTCCGAACGTTATGGCGCAGAATGATTAGGAAAGCCAACTCCATTTAAAGTGCACATTCTACTTTCCAAAGAGAGAGAAGAAAAAATAATTAATAAGGATATTGGCAGAAGATTGCTTCACTAAATTTTTTTAAACAAAAATGGGACTGAACGAACTGAAAAGAAGTAGAAAAGTATCGATAAAAGTAAATACAGTGTACACTCTGTAAAACTTCACTCGATAAAACGATTCACTCTTTCTAACGTCAAAATTTTCTCGCTCCAGTTGGTTTACTTTGACGCTAATTTCTCTCTGTATAACGAAAACTCTCAACAACGTCACAAAATGCCCGATCCCTAAGTGTCGCTATATAGAGTTAACACTACTTCCAAGAACATTTGTACCATAAAACAAAGTGTAAAAGCCACAGAGAATCGAACACCATGTATAAAACTGTAAATATAGTTAATATTTGTTTTCTAGTGTACAATAAAAAAAAGAGTGTGTGGTTTTAATGTGATAGACATTTACAGAGCACGAAACGATCATGGCTGCTCTCGTCTTGGAGCTACGGTACAGAGGACGAAACGATCATACCGACCGTCACGCGACACACTGACGAAAAAATTTGAGACGATATTCACTTACTTAATTACTGTATGAAGTTTGAACAACACTAAACGTTTAGTAGAAAACCAGCACTCTATCAATATTCATAAGCAAAAGATGCTGTTTCAGGAACGAAGCCCGCAATAAACAAAGCTGAGGAAGTGAACCGAAGTGGAGCAACCGCTCCAAAGAGCTCTTACTTACAGCACGCTCATAAATTTCAGTTTACAACTTGCACCCGAGCAACATTCGATCAATATGTGTTTTGTATGGGTTCTATATTTGCAAGCTAATACGCCACATCAAAACTTTCAAGATTGCCTTCAAAGCCAATATTATTTACGCTCACGTAATTTTGCTATGATTGAAAGGTCCTATAAAGCGTCGTCGGTGGTTCAACCGGTAACGACTCGGTCCTCCTAACCAGAGGTGCCGGGTTCAAATCCGGACGGCCAGTGTACCAATGAGTTTCGAAACTTACATACATATACTTACTGATTGCTTTAACGGTGAAGGAAGAACATCGTGAGGAAACCTGCACACACCTGCGAAGAAACTCGAAGGTTGTGTGTGAAATTGACCAACCCGCACTGGGCCCACGTGGTCGACTAAGGCCCGATCGCCTTCATTTAGGGTAGACTCGAGCCCCTCGGTGGGGACTTATATGAGCTGATATGATGATTAACTAAGTAGGATTAATTTAATTTTATATTTACTAGGTTACTTTGAGAGACGTTAAGTGTATGTACATTGAAGATATTTCATAAAAATTCATCGGGATAGGTAACTGAGACGTAACCATATCCAAATAAATATTTTTGGAGTTTTTGTCAACAGAAAAACATTTCTGTTTTTGCATGCATCACGCAAAAAAAAAACTCAACGAATTTTGATGTGGTTTTCACTTCCTGTTTTAGGGTGTAACTTAAAATAAATGTCACGTTTTTTTCGATTCCGCTGAGATGAATCTGAGATAAATCTTAACCTCTCCGTAGTACTAGCCACCCTAGAAGAGCTCATTTAGTTATATTTTTAGTCCAAAAGCGGGCAAAAGCTAGTAATGTTAAAAAAAAATACTGCATTGCAGTGACTTTAACACAATTCTATCACCTTTAAAGTTCGAAATATTGTAATTTACGTATTGTAAAGTTGTTTGTGTAGCTATGTGTTAATCAAAAAAAATCGAAATCAGTTCTTTCCTTACTGGTTTCTTTGTTTCAACCACAAAATGTTTTTTTTTTTTATCATTCTTCCCCCACATCATAAATCACCGTTGAAAAATACACTTGCGCAGGCAATTCAGACATTTCAGAACGCCCCAGGAGTAGGAAGCTAATATCATTTTAATTTTTCCAACTCAATCCGAGCGTGATTTGGACTAATAAAGATGTGTAACGTTTATAAATCAAGAAGCTAATCCTGACTCGCATTAAATAATAATATTTTCTTTGAAGGATTAAAAAATATATCAGTCAGTGTTCTATTTGTACTATTTTGTAAGCGCGGGTGGCCGACAATTTGATTCATTATATCCGTAGGTGGGCTCTTGAACTTTGGTTAAAATGACCCATAATTCCCTTGTTAAGGCCTCGAAGAGATAACTCGCCCTAACGTATTAATCTAGAGCCATAAATTTAGTATAAAAAAGACAGTTTAGAATTGTATTAAACTGGTTGTTCGAGGATCTATAAATCTTTGATCGACTTCGCTAATTGCGCTAATTGTTGGTTTCTGAAGGAGACTGTGATTTAAACGTTATTTTGTTTGCATAGTTAAAGTTGTGGATTTTCTGAAATAAATTGCTATAGCAAATGATTTGGTCTACTCAAATTTAAAAGTGGACAATTCCGTGTCGGACTACGCGCAAAGGAGTGTTCCGTAATCTTTTTTTTATTCAATTATAAATGTTTATTTTATAAAACAAAGTTATTTTGCAGTTGGCATATAATATTTTGTATGGAAAATTTATGAACTTTTTACAAATTTAATCCGGTATTTGACTGCTAATAATTTGAGTTACTTTTTATCAACTGTCAAGAACGACATTTTGTTCTGAAATTGTTCGTGTTACAAACTTGTGACGTCATTGTCTTTGACGAAATAATTTAGTGAGTTTGATGTATATAAAATAG
The DNA here is from genome assembly GCA_947284805.1 of Coleophora flavipennella. Classification (NCBI taxonomy): domain Eukaryota; kingdom Metazoa; phylum Arthropoda; class Insecta; order Lepidoptera; family Coleophoridae; genus Coleophora; species Coleophora flavipennella. Next base: position 12,549,822 of record OX369280.1, on the reverse strand, counting down.
AATTTAGAATAAAATGTTAATTTAATAAGTTTTTATACTTTTGTAGGAGAAATGCTATTTAGTAAATAATATTTTTTAAATTTATTTTAAATACTGTCAAATACCCTATTGCACATCATAACTTAGACGACTAATACTCCTAAACTAAGAAAGCCTACAAAATTAAAATTCAATATTCAAATTCAAAAATCACCACCGATCCACAATTTTTTAGCAAACAAATATTTTATTTAAAAAATGATCTTAGCTAACCCTGAACAGATCACCACCACTTTTATTATATCAGCTCAAATACGTCCCCACCGAGGGGCTCGAGCCTACCCTGAATCAGGGCGATTAGGCCTTAGTCGACCACGCGGGCCCAGTGCGGGTTGGTCGACTTCACACACAACTTTCGAGTTTCTTCGCAGGCGTGTGCAGGTTTCCTCACGATGTTTTTCCTTCACCGTTAAAGCAATCGGTAAGTATATGTAAGTAAGTTTTTGAAAAACTCATTGGTACATTGGCCGTCCAGATTTGAGCCCGGTACCTCTGGTTAGATGGACCGAGTCGTTACCGGTTGAGCCACCGACGCTTTTTAGCCACCACCACTTTACATGTAATAATATTATTATGCATATTTCATTACACATAACTTTATACAGGTCACAGATTTGTATAACCAAACAAAATTTTAACTTTGTAACTGGCAAGTGGTATAGAGTGAGTGAAATTGCAGCTGTATATATTATAATAGACTTTGAGTATAACGTGTTTGACAAAGCGACGGACAGACAGACAAGGACATGGTAAAGTCTAAGGTTTTCTAGTTTGACTATGAAACCCTAAAATTAAGAAAATTTAATTCAACACTAGCTTTTGCCAGCGGCTTTGCTCGCGCGAACATAGTTTCTATGACTGTCTTCGAGGGTGCGAAGTGCGCGAGCCGCAAGCGGCGCGTCAGCATGGAAAAAAGTAGCCTATATGTTAATCCAGGTCCTAATCTATATACCTACCAAATTTCATCCAGATCCGTTAATCAGGTGTTGTGGCGTGAAAGAGTAACAAACATCCATTCATCCATACATACAAACTTTCGCGTTTATAATATTAATAAGGATGTAACTAATACATTGTTATTATTTGTAGACCGCAAATATTTTTTTTTGTTACTAAATGCAATCACCAAGAAGACATTTTTATTTTTATTTTATTTTCATTTTTTAAGAAAACCAACAGCTACATAATTTCACAGCGTTAAAAAAGTAATGGTAGGTAACAGGTCATGAGCAGGGACGTCAGGAAGAAATCGCATTGGAGCGATAAGACCGCCCAAATAGTACGCGCATAAGATTTTGTTTTAAGTTGTGTTTTTCTTTAAATTTTTGAGATATAGTTTTTAAGTTTTACATTGGGTTTATTTTTTAATTAGTGTTTACAATAAAGAGTATTTATCTTATCTTATCATGAGCAATTTACAGGCTTCCCTAAATAACTTTAACATATTATGCAGATCTAGCGTAGAGAGCATAGTCTGGTTCAATGTTATTAGAATAATCATTATCTTAAAAAAGAAAATATTCAAATCAAAACAATAAAAGAACAGACTGTGTGCATGTGTGTGAGTGTGTGTGTTCGTGTGGTGTGTGTGTGTGTATGTGTGTGTATGTGTGTGTGTGTGTGTGTGTGTGTGTGTGTGTGTTTTAAGTTAGGAAGATAAGTTCGTAATGAGTTCAGAGAGGATTCTATTTTTGAGCGATGTTCTACTGTGATTGAATATATCAATACTGTTAAAATGACGATCGCGGGTATTACAAATGCGGGATATAACTGAGTTTTTCGCATAGTTAGTACGGCTAAGTTTTGTACAGAAGAGCCTTGTGTGTCTAGTTCTTCGCGTAGGTGTAGATAATTTTATTTCAATAAGTAAGTTAGATACTGAAGCGTCGGTGGCTCAACCAGTAACGACTCGGTCCATCTAACCAGAGGTAGGTTCAAATCTGGATGGCCAATGTACCAATGAGTTTTTCAAAAAACTTACGTACATACTTACCGATTGCTTTAACGGTGAAGGAAAACATCGTGAGGAAACCTGCACACGCCTGCGAAGAAACTCGAAGGTTGTGTGTGAAGTCGACCAACCCGCACTGGGCCCGCGTGGTCGACTAAGGCCTAATCGCCCTGATTCAGGGTAGGCTCGAGCCCCTCGGTGGGGACGTATATGAGCTATAATGATGAAGTAAGTTAGCACTTTTAGTTTGCGACATGACTATTAACCAGTTATTCAACTGTTTTCTTCTCAGGAAGTTGATAAGATGATTCGCTGCGCATCCTAATAGCATCCAAGACATAGTGATACTAAACAAATGAAGCACAAATCTATTTGAGGGCGATCGTAGCCGCCTGCGTCGTCTCGGCGCTTGCGGAATCAAAAAAAAATTGACGTGGTAATTACACTTGTCAAGCTTCCACTAGTGATGCTAAATTTGGAACGGTGACAGTTCTGGAAGATTAGGTTGCAGTTAGGTGAGAGAGAGAGAGAGAGACAGAGAGTCGGATGCAGACTAGACTAAGTACAGTATATGTAATTTTGAAACAAACCTTGTTTTAATTGTTTAATAATTTTCGAAAAACCTTAAAACTTTTAGGTATTAGCTTTTAATATGGCATTGTCACGCGATATACATCATCATCATCATCATCATAATTTCACCAGGTCATCGGTCCACCGAGTGGGAGGCCTGCCTAGACTACGTTTTCCGGTGCGTGGTCGCCACTCGAGAACTTTACTACCCCAACGGCCATCTGTTCTACAAGCAATGTGCCCCACAAAAAACCCCACTGCATAAAAACTTAACCCCCCTTTTTGGCCAGCTATATCACTCACGGGATCAAGACAAACCTAACGACACCTCGCACTCCGAAATCCATCAAGCCGTTTAGACCGCCAAAGACATATACATATAGGTACATACACTCGTAAAACATAACCCTCCTTCTGGTGCAGTCGGGTAAAAACATGTTAAAACTACACCTTCAATAGCATTTCATAATAATAGATTATATTTTTATTAAAAAAAAAAAATATAATATAAAATAAAATGCTTAAATACCTAGAAATTTGAAGTCTACTGTTTTAATATTTCATCATATGCTTCCAAATTTATGTTATTTTTCGTCTCCTCCATTAACTAAAGGTTGGCTGGAAGAAATCACTTGAAGCGATAAGTCCGCCTTTGCACAACATTGTATATTTAGTTTATGTTTTTCATTTCTGTATATTTGGTGTTCAATAAAGGATATTTTTTTTTTACTTTTAAAACATTAACGTCAGCAAACAAATTAATCGAATATTATGATTCATTAAATTTAATTAACTTTTTTCTATTCAATTTTTATTTTTTACCTGACTACCCAAAAGGGGTGTAATGTTTTTCAGGTGTATGTATATTGTATGTGTATGTATGTCTGTATTTTTGTCTGAGTCTGTAGCGTAAACGGCTTGATGGATTTTGGAGTACGAGGTGTCATGAGTGACACGGGATACTTACATTATTACTCAACTGCCCAAAAAGAGAGGTAATGTTTTTATGCAGCCGGGTTTTTTTACCAATGCGTTTTCTAATTTCGATCTCATATTTTCGTTTATCCGACGCTCTTACGGTGAAGGAAAACATCGTGAGGAAACCTGCACACATCTGCGAAGAAACTCGAAGTTTGTGTGTGAAGTTAACCAACCCGCACTAGGCCTGCGTGGTCGACTAAGGCCCGATCGCACAAATACAAATATAAATATTTATTGATAAACTTGATGGTTTACACGTCATAAAAAAAATCAGGTTAGACTCGAGCCCCTCGGTGGGGACGTATATATGAGATAATGTGACTTAATTGTTAAGAGGAAACGCGGGCGCTATTTTTTTCATACAAACGTAGTCCCCTGTTTTCCTCCCTCGATAATGACAATAGAGCAAAAATGTTTTTTCAATCAAACCTATATCTACCATACCAATTATAATAGGAAGTAGGAGCCTTCAAAAATTGCCCAATTGAATTATTTTTTGCAGACACCCACCAAAAAAATAATACACATATTAACAATTAAATAAAAAGATATAGGCATTGGAAAAGTGTTTTTTTTTAATTAGGTATTTAAAAAATATATTATTAATATTGGTCATGTTTTAGAGGAGGAAATAGGGGACTACAGAATGCTGTTTTGGTCAATTTTAGTGCCTATTATCGGTCTGCGCTGCAGTTATCTCTTTCTTGCTGTATACGGAGATGTTTTGGGGAGGGAGACAACAACATTTTAATCAAATAGCTGTTTTGGTTAATTTTAGTGTCTATTATCGGTCTGCGCTGCAGTTATCTCTTTCTTGCTGTATACGGAGATGTTTTGGGGAGGGAGACAACAACATTTTAATCAAATACCTATTCTTTAGACTGCGTTTACTCTTAAGGTTATTTCACCACATCCCTTTTCCTACCAGTATAACCTGATGACGTAAGCGACTAATTGCAGTGATGTAACATTTATTTCGCGACAAGTGCGAAAGGCGTCTAAAATATGTGTTTACACGACGACATCCAAATTAATTGTGTCTCCAAACATTAGTTACCGAGTTGTCTGTTATTCGAAACTGAAATTAGCTTCGTATTTTAGTTTTGCGCATATTGTTACGTTCTAGTTTTAGTTACTATTTAACTTGATTATGTGTGGTCTGTTATAGTTAATTACAATACAATACAATATTCTTTATTGCATCACAACATAAAAAATAACAATATAGAAGAAAGCCTATACAATAGGCGGCCTTATTGCTAGCTAACAATTTCTTTCAGGCAACCTTTAGGTAGGGAAACAGCTATAGAATAAGTTAAGGGGCGGGCGGTGCAATAATTAAAACAGAAAAATTTGTAAATAAACAGTTACATAAAATACTTAAATCATCATCATCATATCAGCCACAAATCGTCCACTGCTAGACAAAGGCCTCCCCCAAGGATTTCCATAAATTAATAAATTTAAATAATTAAATATTATAACAATTATATATAAAATAATAAATAAACAAACATAAACATAAATAAATTAAATAATCATGGTAAAGAAACGAAATTGAGATAGTAAGGAAGATGAAAAAAAAAAAGGATTTAAAAGCAGAGAACAGTGATATTATTAAGTTAAGTAATGAGCTTCCACAAGCCTTTTAAAAGATTGTAGCGTTGGAGCACTCCTGATAGACTCAGGCACCGAATTCCATAGCCGCATTGCTTGAAATGTAAATATCTACCAATAATTATCTTTCAGATCCATGTACAATCCTTTTTTTGCGATTTTCTTACATAAGGATTTTCTCGGAAAAGGCAAAAAATATATTAAAAATGACAAAAAAATACACAAAAAGATTAGACCGCACTGGGAATAAAATCCACGACCTACAAGGATGAAATCCAACGCTTTGACCACTGGAGTATCGTGCAGTGAAATTACCAATTTTATTGCGCGGAAAAGACGATATGTGTGAAAACTCGGAAAAACGCGATTTCCCTGACATGAAAACTAGTTAAATTGATTTTTCGCCACCAAGACTTGGTCTTGGTAGCTCAAAATAGAAATCTTTAGAGCCGTTATCGAGATCTCAAAATGCATGTCATCATCACCACCACCATTATCATCATAATCATCCTCAACATCATCATATCAGCGAAAACACGTTCACTGCTAGACAAAGGCCTCCGCAAGGATTTACACGACAACCGGTCCTGCGCTGCCCAAAAGACATACAGGGGACATTTAATTAGTTCTTGTTAAAAACAAACAAAAATAAAAAAATATAAATATGAAAAAAAATGTTTGGTGCTCGATATACGAGTATAATAAGTTATCAAATCGGCAAAAATGTATAAAGCACCAAAATTTTTTTTTCATATTTGACATATAATTTCTTTGAGAAAGTTGTTTGTAATAACGAGTATATTCATATCCTTTGCTATCAAGAACTAATTAAAAGTCACCCTGTATACAATGATTCAATTATATTTTTTTATTATTTCCTTGAATCGATTAAATAAAGAAATTAGAACCATTTGTGATTGTGAAAATTGAAACTTTGGTAGCAACTACGAGGATTGTTTCCAATAATCTTTATTTCCACCTTTCATAAACTTTTACGAAAGCAACACAGTTGTTCCAATCGAGCTCATTTCGCACACATCACACGTAAGGTAAGACAAACAGACTAGTCCCCGTTTCTATTGAAATAACATTCGCCAGTCCACTTATATCAGATTTCTTATTGTTCCCCATTTTATGCCATTAACGTTTGTCTAAGAGAACGTTTTCTCTTAATGTTTTCTTACGGAATTCATTCTTTTGATTTGTGACACGGAAAATTGTCGGTATTTTGACGTTCTATTTTCTTCGAGGGTGGATGATTACAGTATTGGTCTATATATTATCATTGATTTAAGGCGACTCATTGATTTAAGGCGACGCATTGATCTGAACAGGTGCCTCTATCTTTTTATTTGTGCGTAAAGAGCAAAGAAAATAACCTCACTTTTGCACTTTTTCATTTTTTTTTTCGTTTTAATTAAAATCTAAAATTAACTTTTCAAAATCTAACTATATATTATCATTGATTTAAGGCGACGCATTGATCAGAACAGGTGCCTCTGTCTTTTTATTTGTGCGTAAAGAGCAAATAAAATAACTTCACTTTTTTTTTTTCGTTTTAATTAAAATCTAAAATTTACTTTTCAAAATCTAACTGGCATATTGAAGTGTGTGTTTAGACTAACCAACTACGAAAATTTAGAGGTAAAAACGTTTAAAGGATTGTCTGTAAAATTTAAATCTTTGTTTAAAAAAAGATGTTTCTTTCATATAATTTTATCTGTTATAAAAGTTAACGAATCGTGTTTCTACAACTGATAATTAATTTAGAGGTACTAAAGCGGTCTGGTTTGCCTGTAGAATCTAAATCTTTGTTTAAAAAAGATGTTTCTTTGATATATTTTTTTCTGTTAAAAGTTAACGAATCGTGTTTCTACAACTGACAATTTAGAGGTACTAAAGCGGTCTGGTTTGCCTGTAGAATCTAAGTCTTTGTTTAAAAAAGATGATTCTTTAATATATTTTTTTCTGTTAAAAGTTAACGAATCGTGTTTCTGCAACTGACAATTTAGAGGTACTAAAGCGGTCTGGTTTGCCTGTAGAATCTAAATCTTTGTTTAAAAAAGATGTTTCTTTGATATATTTTTTTCTGTTATAAAAGTTAACGAATCGTGTTTCTGCAACTGACAATTTAGAGGTACTAAAGCGGTCTGGTTTGCCTGTAGAATCTAAATCTTTGTTAAGAAAGATGTTTCTTTGATATATTTTTTTCTGTTATAAAAGTTAACGAATCGTGTTATGCAACTGACAATTTAGAGGTACTAAAGCGGTCTGGTTTGCCTGTAGAATCTAAATCTTTGTTTAAAAAAGATGTTTTTTTTATTTATTTTTTTCTGTTATAAAAGTTAACGAATCGTGTTTCTGCAACTGACAATTTAGAGGTACTAAAGCGGTCTGTTTTGCCTGTAGAATCTAAATCTTTGTTTGAAAAAGATGTTTCTTTGATATATTTTTTTCTGTTATAAAAGTTAACGAATCGTGTTATGCAACTGACAATTTAGAGGTACTAAAGCGGTCTGGTTTGCCTGTAGAATCTGAATCTTTGTTAAGAAAGATGTTTCTTTGATATATTTTTTTCTGTTATAGAAGTTAACGAATCGTGTTATGCAACTGACAATTTAGAGGTACTAAAGCAGTCTGGTTTGCCCTCAGAATCTAAATCTTTGTTTAAAAAAGATGTTTCTTTCATATAATTTTATCTGTTATAAAAGTTAACAAATCGTGTTTCTGCAACTGACAATTTAGAGGTACTAAAGCGTTCTGGTTTGCCTGTAGAATCTAAATCTTTGTTTAAAAAAGATGTTTCTTTCATATTATTTTACCTGTTATAAAAATTAACGAATCGTGTTATGCAACTGACAATTTAGAGGTACTAAAGCGGTCTGGTTTGCCTGTAGGATCTAAATCTTTGTTAAGAAAGATGTTTCTTTGATATATTTTTTCTGTTATAAAAGTTAACGAATCGTGTTTCTGCAACTGACAATTTAGAGGTACTAAAGCGTTCTGGTTTGCCTGTAGAATCTAAATCTTTGTTTAAAAAAGATGTTTCTTTCATATTATTTTACCTGTTATAAAAATTAACGAATCGTGTTATGCAACTGACAATTTAGAGGTACTAAAGCGGTCTGGTTTGCCTGTAGGATCTAAATCTTTTTTAAGAAAGATGTTTCTTTGATATATTTTTTCTGTTATAAAAGTTAACGAATCGTGTTTCTGCAACTGACAATTTAGAGGTGCTACAACGGTCTGGTTTGCCTGTAGAATCTAAATCTTTGTTTAAAAAAGATGTTTCTTTCATATTATTTTACCTGTTATAAAAGTTACCGAATCGTGTTATGCAACTGACAATTTAGAGGTACTAAAGCGGTCTGGTTTGCCTGTAGAATCTAAATCTTTTTTTAAAAAAGATGTTTCTTTGATATATTTTTTTCTGTTATAAAAGTTAACGAATCGTGTTTCTACAACTGACAATTAAGAGGTACTAAAGCGGTCTGGTTTGCCTGCAGAATCTTTATCTTTGTATAAAAAAGATGTTTCTTTGATATATTTTTTTTGTTATTAAGTTAACGAATCATCTGTCTGCAACTGACAATAAAGAGGTACTAAAGCGGTCTGGTTTGCCTGTAGAATCTAAATCTTTGTTAAGAAAGATGTTTCTTTGATATATTTTTTCTGTTATAAAAGTTAACGAATCGTGTTTCTGCAACTGACAATTTAGAGGTACTTAAGCGGTCTGGTTTGCCTGTAGAATCTAAATCTTTGTTTAAAAAAGATGTTTCTTTCATATAATTTTACCTGTTATAAAAGTTAACTAATCGTGTAATGCAACTGACAATTTAGAGGTACTAAAGCGGTCTGGTTTGCCTGTAGGATCTAAATCATTGTTAAGAAAGATGTTTCTTTGATATATTTTTTCTGTTATAAAAGTTAACGAATCGTGTTTCTGCAACTGACAATTAAGAGATGCTAAAGCGGTCTGGTTTGCCTGTAGAATCTAAATCTTTGTTTAAAAAAGATGTTTCTTTCATATAATTTTACCTGTTATAAAAGTTAACGAATCGTGTTATGCAACTGACAATTTAGAGGTACTAAAGCGGTCTGTTTTGCCTGTAGAATCTAAATCTTTGTTTGAAAAAGATGTTTCTTTCATATATTTTTTCTGTTATAAAAGTTAACGAATCGTGTTTCTGCAACTGACAATTTAGAGGTACTAAAGCGGTCTGGTTTGCCTGTAGAATCTGAATCTTTGTTAAGAAAGATGTTTCTTTGATATATTTTTTTCTGTTATAGAAGTTAACGAATCGTGTTATGCAACTGACAATTTAGAGGTACTAAAGCAGTCTGGTTTGCCCTCAGAATCTAAATCTTTGTTTAAAAAAGATGTTTCTTTCATATAATTTTATCTGTAATAAAAGTTAACAAATCGTGTTTCTGCAACTGACAATTTAGAGGTACTAAAGCGTTCTGGTTTGCCTGTAGAATCTAAATCTTTGTTTAAAAAAGATGTTTCTTTCATATTATTTTACCTGTTATAAAAATTAACGAATCGTGTTATGCAACTGACAATTTAGAGGTACTAATGCGGTCTGGTTTGCCTGTAGGATCTAAATCTTTGTTAAGAAAGATGTTTCTTTGATATATTTTTTCTGTTATAAAAGTTAACGAATCGTGTTTCTGCAACTGACAATTTAGAGGTGCTTAAACGGTCTGATTTGCCTGTAGAATCTAAATCTTTGTTTAAAAAAGATGTTTCTTTCATATTATTTTACCTGTTATAAAAGTTAACGAATCGTGTTATGCAACTGACAATTTAGAGGTACTAAAGCGGTCTTGTTTGCCTGTAGAATCTAAATCTTTTTTAAAAAAAGATGTTTCTTTGATATATTTTTTTCTGTTATAAAATTTAACGAATCGTGTTTCTGCAACTGACAATTAAGAGGTACTAAAGCGGTCTGGTTTGCCTGCAGAATCTTTATCTTTGTATAAAAAAGATGTTTCTTTGATATTTTTTTTTTGTTATTAAGTTAACGAATCATCTGTCTGCAACTGACAATAAAGAGGTACTAAAGCGGTCTGGTTTGCCTGTAGAATCTAAATCTTTGTTAAGAAAGATGTTTCTTTGATATATTTTTTCTGTTATAAAAGTTAACGAATCGTGTTTCTGCAACTGACAATTTAGAGGTACTTAAGCGGTCTGGTTTGCCTGTAGAATCTAAATCTTTGTTTAAAAAAGATGTTTCTTTCATATAATTTTACCTGTTATAAAAGTTAACGAATCGTGTAATGCAACTGACAATTTAGAGGTACTAAAGCGGTCTGGTTTGCCTGTAGGATCTAAATCATTGTTAAGAAAGATGTTTCTTTGATATATTTTTTCTGTTATAAAAGTTAACGAATCGTGTTTCTGCAACTGACAATTTAGAGGTGCTAAAGCGGTCTGGTTTGCCTGTAGAATCTAAATCTTTGTTTAAAAAAGATGTTTCTTTCATATAATTTTACCTGTTATAAAAGTTAACGAATCGTGTTATGCAACTGACAATTTAGAGGTACTAAAGTGGTCTGGTTTTCCTGTAGAATCTAAATCTTTGTTTAAAAAAGATGTTTCTTTGATATATTTTTTTCTGTTATAAAAGTTAACGAATCGTGTTTTTGCAACTGACAATTTAGAGGTACTAAAGCGGTCTGGTTTGCCTGTAGAATCTAAATCTTTGTATAAAAAAGATGTTTCTTTGATATATTTTTTTCTGTTATTAAGTTAACGAATCATCTGTCTACAACTGACAATAAAGAGGTACTAAAGCGGTCTGGTTTGCCTGTAGAAACTAAATCTTTGTTAAGAAATATGTTTCTTTGATATATTTTTTCTGTTATAGAAGTTAACGAATCTTGTTTCTGCAACTGACAATTTAGAGGTACTAAAGCGGTCTGGTTTGCCTGTAGAATCTAAATCTTTGTTTAAAAAAGATGTTTCTTTGATATATTTTTTTTTGTTATGAAGTTAACGAATCGTGTTTCTGCAACTGACAATTTAGAGGTACTAAAGCGGTCTGGTTTGCCTGTAGAATCTAAATCTTTGTTTAAAAAAGATGTTTCTTTGATATATTTTTTTTGTTATGAAGTTAACGAATCGTGTTTCTGCAACTGACAACTTAGAGGTACTAAAGCGGTCTGTTTAGCCTGTAGAATATAAATCTTTGTTTTAAAAAAGATGTTTCTTTGATATATTTTTTTCCGTTATAAAAGTTAACGAATCGTGTTTCTGCTACTGACAAAATTAAGTCATAGAATTGAAGAATCAGGTTACAAAATATCAACTTCATATTATGTTTTATAATTGCTGAGAAAAGTCGAGATCCCTGCGAACAAAGTTTCTAATGCGTCGCCTTAAGAAAATTATTAAAAACAAATAATATAATATTTGTTTTTCGCTTAGAACGTTTTCTTCTTCTCTATAGGTATTACTAACCTATTTCTTCTGTAACAATCTTAGATTCTGTAGTGTAAGAGAATTTTAGTATATGTACTTAATTATTCTGAGCTTCCGTTCACCCAAAGCACAGTATATATATTAGTACTAACGTACAGTATGGACACTCCCTGCCGCTCTCTAGATTCGACCTCACCCCCCCGTCACTCAGATTGGGTGTAGATTGAGTACCAAACGTAAAGGACGAGCTACGGCTACGCAAGCACTTTTATTCACTATATTGACTTTGCGCGCCGCTGTGATTTCGTTCACAGGAATAAAAACCAATTAGTTACCGAACGTAAAGGCCCAACTGAACTCTTTTTTTTTCATACTTGTCTTATGTTGCAAACGAACACCGCTCGAACAAAAAACACCACTTTCCGAATACACCATACACATTATGAGACTATAAAACATTGTAAATGGTAACTGCGACGTGGACGTATGAATTAACACTGAAAACTGCTATTATTTTATACATCTTTTAACACATTTTCCATAAAATTGCGAAATTGATAAAGGATTTTGTCACAGATTAAAAATCGACTTGATAGTTTTGTTGCTTTGGTGTAGAGATGGGACGAAGTGAATGACTGAATGAATGATTTTGAACTGTTGTTACCAGGGTACATCGATTTGGCAGTCCGCGATTTTTTGGTAAGAGATAGGCTTTAGCTGAACATCTTTACCAAATTTCAAGGTTAGGAAACCAGCGGTTTTTGAGTTATGAATTTTTAAAAATTGTATTTTTAGGTACTCTTTGGTCTTTGTTTTGTGAGTTTATGTAGGACCAAAGATGACTTATTACTGATTGTATAATTTGATTCCAAAGATTCATAATATGGGGTTAAACCCCCAACAAACCTTCGGGATCCGAGGGGGATGTGGGAGTATCAGGGTGGGGAAAGCACGCGGGGCCCGGACCCCTAACGGGGGCGTAGACCCCGCCACCCATTTAAAACCCCCAACAAACCTTCGGGATCCGAGGGGGATGTGGGAGTATCGGGGCGGGGAAAGCACACGGGACCCGGACCCCTAACGGGAGCGGGGCCCGGACGTTAGGGGTATGGGCCCCGCGTGCTTTCCCCGCCCTGATCCCGAAGGGTTGTTGGGGGTTTTTAAATGGGTGGAGGGGGCTGGGCCCCCTGGACCCCATATCATGAATCTTGGTGATCAAATTGACTTCACCTTTTTTTGGAAAAGCGGCAGCGATTTTTCGGCGTCATAGAAGTAGATGACCTTTTTTTAATAAGCGGTAGCGATTTATCGGTCAAAGACTATCTAACAATTTTCACCTCGCAACAACAGTTCAAAATCATTCATTCAGTCATTCACTTCGTCCCATCTCTACACCAAAGCAACAAAACTATCATGTCGATTTTTAATCTGTGACAAAATCCTTTATCAATTTCGCAATTTTTGGAAAAAGTGTTTAAAGATGTACAAAATAATAGCAGGTTTCAGTGTTAATTCATACGTCTACATCGCAGTTACCATTTACAATGTTTTTTAGTCTCATAATGTGTATGGTGTATTCGGAAAGTGGTGTTTTTTGTTCGAACGGTGTTTGTTTACAACGAAAAGTATGAAAAAAAAAGAGTTTAGTATTCACACTGTTGCATTCAGTAAATAACTAACAAACATTTCGTGACCACTACCGGTGTGATTCAACCCTACCTGCATTCTTGCCTATAGATACGTCAGTTATAATTATGTATATCATTCCTCGCTCGTTTGTATGGAGTGTCCGGGGTGTGCCCAAAGGGTGACAACGGGACCCTATTACTAAGCCTCCACTGTCTATCAGTGGAATGTATTCCATGAAACTTAATTAGTAGACAGTTGAAATTTTCACAGAATTTGTATTTCTATTGCTGCTATATAACAAATAATGAAAAAAATGGGGCTCTTATACAAGAAAAAGGCTTCTTTGTTTTTCAAGCGACTTCCAAAAAGGAGGAGGTCCTCAATTCGTCTGTATGTTTTTTTTTTTATGTTTGTTACCTCAGAACTTTTGACTGGGTGAACCGATTTTTATGATTTTTTTTTATTTGAAAGCTAGTGCTTCCCGTGTGGTCCCATATAAATGTTATCAAAATCAATGAAGTACTTTAGTAGAAAATTAACGAAAAGCAAAAATAATAATGCAAAAATGTATTAATTTGTTGCGATGGAAGTCGGTTTAATAACGTGTTTAGCGTTTTTTATTCTATCGTAATAATAGTTATAAATTCAAATGTTAACCTGTATAACAACAAATAATACAAACTGGCCAAGTTTTAGTCGTACCTACTCGCTATAATAAGTCGAACTTAAAGAAAATAATATAATTTTTCTGCCTCTCGCGTTGATGTCTTTTGTTTGTAATTTGAATAGGTATCATTGTCATAGTAGTATGGAGAGATGTGGTAGTACAGAACCCTCGGAGTGCGAGTATGATTCACACTTGGCAGGATAGTTAACACTTAGTATAACACTGCTTTACCGGCTGGAGGTCTGTTGAGGAGTTGTTGCCGAAGGTGCGTCAATGTTCAGCGTCGGGTCACCAATGTAGAATTGGTGTTGCTGGCTAAAGGTGCGTCGATGTTCTGCTGATACCTTAACTTGTTACTAAAGTTACGACTAATATTTTGAAGAATAAATTAAAAAAAATATACAACAATATTTGTTATGATAATACAAAGTGAGTAATGTTATTATTTTTTATACTTTCATTGTAGTTTTTGATTGAAACGAAAAACCATTGAAAAAGTGAAAATGTGTAGTTATGGTTATTTTATTTTACTCTTATCACGTAAGGAAAAAGACAGAGACAACTGTTCCAATCAATATCTCGCCTTAAATTTGCAAATTATTCGAATATATTGTTCAACAAACAAATTTTTCGTGCTAGATATTTATCCGGAGTATCATAAATTTTACTCTCTCCTGGGCTATAAAACTGCAGTAGGTTTAAACATGCAACATTGAGTTGCACATAAAAGTTCATGCTGCGAGCTTGGATTCATCCGGACGCACTTTTTAAACATTTTTACATAAATTTCCTTAGCCTTTGGAAGTTTTGTTTTAAAATATCTTTATGTTCGAGGGTTTAACCGCCTCGTGGCGTAATGGATAGTGCGTTTAGAAAGCTTGCGACCGACTTTTTTTTCTAAATTAAAAATTTGAGTGCGTTTGACTGCAACTCACCTGATGGGAAGTGATAATGCTGTCGAGAATGCTACACGCAAACTCAAAAAAATGCCTATTCACTCTTGCCTTAAAGATATCCAAATTATAGGAATCGGGACACACGACACATGACTCAACGTTTTCCATCAAACATGCTCTAGTTTTGGCAGCCTGCTCTTATCGAGCTGCCGTCTAGTCTTTCCTTTATCGTGTGGTACAATTAACCGCGCTATCCAAGGGAC
This sequence comes from Coleophora flavipennella, assembly GCA_947284805.1. Classification (NCBI taxonomy): domain Eukaryota; kingdom Metazoa; phylum Arthropoda; class Insecta; order Lepidoptera; family Coleophoridae; genus Coleophora; species Coleophora flavipennella. Next base: position 12,534,779 of record OX369280.1, on the reverse strand, counting down.
AGACGAAGGTTGTCTGGTGTTGCACTTAGCATCACTTACCATCTAGTGATAGCAATTTTCAAACATAATTTCTATTGTCTCATTTTAAAATAGGTATCTATCCGACATGTGAAGTACCCCCCACCTACGTTTGATAGTCCCAACAGGCCTATCTTAGCTTAGACTTCAAAAAGAAGGAGGTTTCTAAATTCAACCGTATATTTTTTTTATGTTTGTTCGCGGATAACGTCGTCGTTTATAAACCGATTTTGATGTTTCTTTTTTTGTTAGAAAGGAGATATCCCAAGGGTGGTACCACGATAAGAAACCAGAATCTGATGATGGCATCCCAAAGAAATCGAGGGGAACCTTAGTTTCCTGTTTGAGGTCGGTTTTTTTGTTCAAAATTATAAATAGCTCTGCGAGACACACCTATCGATGAGCTATCATGTCAACTGCACTTTATTTTGTATCTACAATTGATAAGCCCTTGGCATCATCACACCTGATGGTAAGTGACGATGATGCCGAAGATTGAAGCGGGCTTACTAAGATTCCCCAACGTAATGGAGATCTGGCTATGTTATCTTCAAGCCGGAAAACATCAATGATGTTAACACTGATGTTTGGCGGCAATACTTAGATAAGATGGTGAAAGCTAGCAAGGCTATGTAAATGCCCTACCACCAACCAAACCGAGTCTTACAAAGTTGACCCCGGCGGGAATCGAACCCGCGACCTCCTGGTGTGAAGCGAATGGGCTAACCATTACGCCACGAGGCGGTCCCGTTTGATAGTCCTAACAGGCCACCTTAGCTTTTAAATAGCCCCACTAGACACACTTAGGGCTTATGCACAAATTAAGCGAGGTTTCCCCCCCCATGCCCCCGGTGACAGTTCGTGGGGTACTTGGCTACTCCCCCTCACAACCTCACGTGATTTTTTTTAATTCAACCTAATTTTAAGATTAACAGTATTTTATTGTCAAGGCCACGCGCTCCGAAAATTTCGTAAAATAATATACTCTCTATTTCGAAGTATTTAACAAGTGAAGATTTATTTTTAATGAAACCGAGAAAAACTATCTACTCATGTGGTAGATTTTATCTTTGTTTGTTCACTGTAGAAAAATACACCTAAGGTCTCTTTTTACACCCCCTCCCCCTTGCCCCCCCTGCCCCTCCCATCTTAACCCCCCTATCGAAACTTACGTGATTAATGCACAAGCCGCAAGCCCTTATCGAGGAGCTACCATATCAACGACACTTCTCGTAATCGTAATGTAGAAGTGGTTTAACACCACTATTTGGGGAATGGCATCCGTTATCGAAATGCACTGCGCACGGAGTAAACACCGTGTTACGAGCCGTTTAATGAAATTGGTCATTACGTAAAGTGACCGTAAACTACGGCTTGTGGATAAGACAAGGACATTTTCGTCCTACGATGTAGGTGTAGGGTTGTACAGATAGATGAACAGAACTTTTTTCTTAGATGTGGGTAAGTTGAAAAGAACTGCCTGAGCCCGTGGCGTAATGGTTAGTTTATTCTTTTCACATCAGGAGGGCACACATTCGATTCCCGGAGGAGTCCAACTTTGTAAGTATCTGTTTAGTTAGTTTTATAAGGAATTTTCTAAGACCGCCTGGCTAGCTACCACCATTTTATCTAAGTCTTTCCGCCAAAAACAATTTTGATGTGTACCGGTTTAAAGACAAGATAGTCCATTGCGTTGGGGAATACGATGTAGGCATAGGGTTGTACAGATAGATGAACAGAACTTAAGTGCGTAAAGAAAGTCCTTGTAGGTATAGGATTGTACAGATAGATGAACAGAACTTTTGTGGTATGTGCCTAAAGAAAGTCTTTACAAAAAATAATTAAAAAAATAAAAAACCTTACTTTATAAAAACATTTATCTACCTTATTTTCTGGCTAACAGGTAAATATTTATCCTATGTCACTCAGGGGATCAAGTCAAATCTAACTACTCCTCGCACTTCAAAATCCGTTAAGCCGTTTAGGATACAGGCTCAGCCAAAGAAACAGAGATACTTACATACATACATACACATTTAAAACATTACCCTTCTTCATGGGCAGTCGAGCAAAAATGAGAAGATCGAATCAGTAATGAGAAGATCCGTAGCAGAACCAAGATAACCGACATAGCTCACAGCATCACTAAACTTACGTGGCAGTAAGATACTTCATAGATCGTTCTACCACCATCTTATCTAAGTCTTGACGCCAAACATCAGTGTTAACAACATTAATGTGTTCCGGCTTGAAGATAAGATAGCCAGTTCTCCATTGCATTGGGGAATCTTGGTAAGCCCGCTTCTAACTTCGGCATCATCGTCACTTACCATTAGGTGAGATGATGCCAAGAGCTTACCAATTATGAATAAAAATAAAAGAATAGATGGCGTTGGGGTAGTAAAGTTATCGAATGGCAACCGCGCACCAAAAGACGTAGTAGGCAGACCTCCTACTCTGTGAAGCGGCGACCTATTGAAGGCCACCGGAAGCCACTGGATGCAGCGCAGGACCGATCGTCGTGGAAATCCTTGGGAGAGGCCTTAGTCCAGCAGTGGATGTCTTTAGACTATGATGTGATGGTAATGATGAAAAAAAAACCGAATTCAACCGACTTCAAAAAGGAGGAGGTTCTCAATTCGACTGTATGTTGTTTTTTTTTGTATGTTTGTTACGCGATATCTCCACCGATTGTGAACCGATTCTCAAAATTCTTTTTTTATTCGAAAGAATATACTCCCGAGGGGGTCCCATGGTCACCAAGTCAGGATCTGATTATGTGATCCTAGGGAAATCGAGGGCAACCCTCAAATGTTATAGGCACGGTTTACGTGTTTCTTGTATTTTCTAAAATAATGAAAATATTTTCGTCCGGTAGTCATCATCTCATATTGACGAGCTGATGGAGGAAGGTACAACTCCTTAACGATTGGGAGTTCGAGGATAATTCTTCAAATATTTTACGAAGATACGTATAGGTACGCATAGACCGATAGTTGTATTCTTTCAGGTTATTCAGATGAGCTGATGATGGAAGTTAAAACTCCTTAACTTTTATGCTGTTGAGATGATGATGGAAGCCACAGGAATCTGTATCTGATAAAACACATGTATTATGATTTAATGGTTCCTATTGGCGAGTGGGTGATTGGGTTTAACGTTATTAGATAGCATCATCACTAAAAATAAATAAAATAAAAATAAAGTTTAAAAAACTAAAAACCGACTTCAAAATGAAATTCACTCAAAGGTAGGTTTTAAAGTCGGTTTTTAGTTTTCTAATTTTTATTTTAGACTGTTTATTTGGCTACACAGTTTAATAATCGCAGATCAGTTCTTACGAAAATTACAAGTGTTTTGTTATTGAGATCTAACATTTATAAAGAATCGGCTGAAATTCCTGAGACTTAGTAAATTCTATTTTTACACCATGTACTTGTTCCAATTTAATGGTTAAGATAAGATAAGCATTTATTCAGAGCCCACACAAGGAAAAAAAACAGGTAATAAAATGCAAGAAAAAAAAAATGCATATTTTAAAATCTTAATAACTATTTAAAAAAAATGTCTACGAGTGGACAACCTTTATTACAATTTCTTGGGTGACGAATAGAAAGTGAGTCACTCAAATGTTTTGTAAAAGCTTGTGTAGTTTAGATTACACTCCATTGCGTTGTAATTGTAACGATATTTGTTATTATTCTTTTACTGCACTACAACTTACACAAATAAAATATTACTAAACAATATTTCAAGGAATCGCACGGTTCAATAATTTTAATTAGTCACCGTAATTAGTCGACATGATTACAAAACAAAGGAATAGGTAAGTATAGCTCGCGCCAAACTTTGTAACTGATCTGAACTGTGATGCGAGTGCTTAGGTACTGCGCCGATTTAGCTGAGAAGTAGCTACCTTTACGTCCTACTCACACCTATTGATGCCCATTGTTTGCTGCTGCGACGCGTCTTGCGAACAACTTCAGAGCCGCAATTAAGATTAAGGCCCTAAGATGGGTCAAATGACAATATTCAATTCAAATTATTGAACGACTGTGTATAGCTATCACCATGGAAGAAATATATAATAATACTTAAAGTAATAAAAAATGGATTTAATTGAATACAATTTTAAAAATATTACAAATTTTGATGTAAAAAAAAATATACTGTAGACTCTGTTTTTGGCATTAATTGCCAAATTTCTCAAAAACAAATGGTTAATGTTAAATGGAACCAACACACAAAAATCGGTGACATTAAGAACTTTCATTTTAATTGAACACATTTTTTTAAAATTATTTGAAAGTGATGAAAAGTAATAAAGACATGTAAAAATCGAGAAATAGGCGTTCGGTTTCAACGTGACAGCCGCGTTGAAGCCCGCATTGATTTGAACTTAAAATGAACAGACATACGTTCGATATTATTTAAACACGTTTCAACCTGCTCGAATTAATTGCTCTTAGGACTTTAAATTTGGCGCAACCTGTACTCGATAAAAATGTAAGGTCAATATTTAAAACTAAAGAACCTGGGTGACCGAGCACTGCTCGGAATCTCCTAGGCATGTAGTGACATGTAATGTTGAGTAGCTAAACTAAACTTTTGTTGTTGTTCAAATGGATTTCTCAGGAATGACACCTACATATCTAGATAGACTTAAAAAGTAAAACAATACCTAAACCCAAAATTTCATCCAAATTGGTAGAGCCATTTCAGAGAAAAATGGCGATTAAATAAAAAAAAATGTTCGATGGTTTTCAAGTTGTAGGTGTACTTGTGTTTTCTAATTTTGTGACCCGCGACGGAACGGAGAAGGGGAAAAGCGTTTAGGGTGAGAGGTTGTTGGTTTGTTTGTTTGTTTGTGTGTACAAATAAAACGTGTCCCGTAATAAATGGGACAAACGCAAATGGGAATAAGCTTGAATAAGTAAAAAAAAAAGTTAAAGTTAGATGGTTTTCAAGTTGTAGATGTACTTGTGTTTTCTAATTTTGTGACCCGCGACGGAACGGAGAAGGGAAAAAGCGTTTAGGGTGAGAGGTTGTTGGTTTGTTTGTTTGTTTGTGTGTACAAATAAAACGTGTCCCGTAATAAGTAGGACAAACGCAAATGGGAATAAGCTTGAATAAGTAAAAAAAAAAGTTAAAGTTAGATGGTTTTCAAGTTGTAGATGTACTTGTGTTTTCTAATTTTGTGACCCGCGACGGAACGGAGAAGGGGAAAAGCGTTTAGGGTGAGAGGTTGTTGGTTTGTTTGTTTGTTTGTGTGTACAAATAAAACGTGTCCCGTAATAAGTGGGACAAACGCAAATGGGAATAAGCTTGAATAAGTAAAAAAAAAGTTAAAGTAAGATGGTTTTCAAGTTGTAGATGTACTTTATAATTTTGTGACCCGCGACGGAACGGAGAAGGGGAAAGCGTTTAGGGTGAGAGGTTGTTGGTTTGTTTGTTTGTTTGTGTGTACAAATAAAACGTGTCCCGTAATAAGTGGCACAAACGCAAATGGGAATAAGCTTGAATAAGTAAAAAAAAAGTTAAAGTAAGATGGTTTTCAAGTTGTAGATGTACTTTATAATTTTGTGACCCGCGACGGAACGGAGAAGGGGAAAAGCGTTTAGGGTGAGAGGTTGTTGGTTTGTTTGTGTGTACAAATAAAACGTGTCCCGTAATAAGTGGCACAAACGCAAATGGGAATAAGCTTGAATAAGTAAAAAAAAAAGTTAAAGTAAGATGGTTTTCAAGTTGTAGATGTACTTTATAATTTTGTGACCCGCGACGGAACGGAGAAGGGGAAAGCGTTTAGGGTGAGAGGTTGTTGGTTTGTTTGTTTGTTTGTGTGTACAAATAAAACGTGTCCCGTAATAAGTGGCACAAACGCAAATGGGAATAAGCTTGAATAAGTAAAAAAAAAAGTTAAAGTAAGATGGTTTTCAAGTTGTAGATGTACTTTATAATTTTGTGACCCGCGACGGAACGGAGAAGGGGAAAAGCGTTTAGGGTGAGAGGTTGTTGGTTTGTTTGTTTGTTTGTGTGTACAAATAAAACGTGTCCCGTAATAAGTGGGACAAACGCAAATGGGAATAAGCTTGAATAAGTAAAAAAAAAAGTTAAAGTAAGATGGTTTTCAAGTTGTAGATGTACTTTATAATTTTGTGACCCGCGACGGAACGGAGAAGGGGAAAAGCGTTTAGGGTGAGAGGTTGTTGGTTTGTTTGTTTGTTTGTGTGTACAAATAAAACGTGTCCCGTAATAAGTGGGACAAACGCAAATGGGAATGAGCTTGAATAAGTAAAAAAAAAGTTAAAGTAAGATGGTTTTCAAGTTGTAGATGTACTTGTGTTTTCTAATTTTGTTACCCACGACGGAACGGAGAAGGGGTAAGCGTTCAGGGTGAGAGGTTGTTGGTTTGTTTGTGTGTGCAGACGAATATTCCCATTTATCTCGAAAACTACTTGGCCGATTTTCTTGCGGTTTTTAGAATTTTAAATGTGTTATTTCGGGGCATGTTATTGCGGTATGCATGATTTATGGCGGTAGACCACCAGGGAGCGCTGCAGCAGCCGGGATGGTTGGCACTGATGTTGCCATTTATCTCGAAAACTTCTTAGTCGATTTGCTTGTGTTGTTGTGCATTTAAAAGGTACTATTTCAGAGCCGGTTCTAATACATCTTTTATGGCAGTAGACCACCAGGGAGCGTTGCAGTAGCCAGGATATGGTTAGCGCTTGAGGGCTAGAAACTAGAAATCTCTTAAAAATTATTCAGCCGACTCCGATGCGTTTTTTTTAGTATACTAGCTGTCCCGGCGAACTACGTACCGCCTTACATTACATTAAACTGCCCTACCCTACATTACCCTACACTACACTACACTACCCTACCCTACACTACCCTACCCTACACTACACTACCCTACCCTACACTACTCTACCCAACTACTCTACCCTACACTACACTACCCTACCCTACACTACCCTACCCTACCCTACATACACTACACTACACTACCCTACACTACACTACACTACCCTACACTACACTACACTACCCTACACTACCCTACACTACCCTACCCTACCCTACCCTACACTACCCTACCCTACACTACACTACACTACACTACACTACCCTACCCTACCCTACATAAGAACCTTCTCCTGACAATAACGAACTCGACAAAAAAAGAATTAGCGAAATCGGTCCAACCGTTCTCGAGTTATGCGCTTACCAACACATTTTGCGATCCTGATACTATAGCTCTACACTCAACAGCGAAATTAGTTAGTAGTTTTGGCTTGAAACAGTAATAAACATATAGACGTTCATACTATTGGATTAATAATATAAGCAAGGATAAGGATAAAGCAATAATAATGAGTTCCCGTACTACAGCTGGTCAACAACTAAAGTCTAGCTATTTCCCTTTAGCGCTTTTCCTACCTATTTCGGGACAACATATAATTATAAAAGCGTTGCTCACATAAGATAATAAACACCAAACTCATTAATCTGTATAATCTCGAAATCGCGGCCGACTCTAGTTTCTACTAGAATTTACATTTGAATTTGTATCAATGTACGTCCTGATTTTGATGATTACCAGAACTGACTTACAGGCTTTGTAGATGCGTATGAAATATGAACTGAGATTATCCACTATTCCAACAAGATATCCTAGACGTTTGAGTGGAATAACCCTAGGTTTTCATATCTAAATATTTATGCGTTCAAAGATAGAAATGTGCAGGAGCTTACTTAGTAGGTATAGAACAGATATTATATGTATTGTAAATTAAAGACGTTCTAAGAGCAGTAAAGATAATAAAACGCTTTGAAGCATAGGTACCAGCATCCACAAAAAAAAATGTTTACCTAGAAGGCAAAATTGAATTATAATATAACTAAAATATTTATTTTCACAAGCTTGCCTCACGCGAGCTAATTTTATTTGCTTTATCCTATTTTTTTTATTCACAATTTGTAAACCCTTGACAACATCTCACCTGGTGGTAAGTGACGATATTGCCGAAGATGGGAGCGGGCTTACCAAGATTCCCCAACGCAATGGGCAACTGGCTATCTTACTGAACATACCAATGATATCAACATTATATTACTAATACTAATATAATAAATCCAATAGTATGAACGTCTATATGTTTGTTACTTTTTTAAGCCTAAACTATTTTCGCTGTTAAGTGTAGAGCTAAAGTACCTGATATACTAAAAAAAAGGGAAAAAATAAAGTCTGTCTTGTTACTCTTCCACCACACCCCGGACACTGCATACAAACGATCGTGAAATGACATTTCTAAAAACAAATGACGAAGCGAACAAAATCACGGCGAAATCTCATACGTTCAAAAACCAAACAGTAACCAATCTGTATTAATCTGGGTGACGAGGTTGTGAGGTCGCAACCTAGAGAGCGGCAGGGAATGTCCACCCCGGACACTGCATACAAACGGTCGTGAAATGATATTTCTAAACAAAATCACGGTGAAATCCTGTACGTTCAAGAACCAAACTGTAACCAATCCTCGTATCAATATGGATGACGAGGGGGTGAGGTCGCAATCTAGAGAGCGGCAGGGAGTGTCCATACTGTAGGTATGTTAGTACTAATATATAAACTTTGCTTTCACGCTCCAATTAAGGTGAAAGGGCGGAAAGCAATATATGATATGTTAAATTCAGTTAAAAAAAACCGGCCAAGTGCGAGTCAGACTCGCGCAAAGTAGGGTTCCGTAGTATTTAAAAAAAAATGTATATTTTAAAAAACAAAATTATATTTGCAGTTGGTAATAGAGCATATTGTATGAAAAATCTACGAACTTTTTACAAATCGAACTGCACATGTTTGTAAGACTATTTCTCCTAAACTAAGAGCCTTTTTTTTTTTTTTTTTTTTTTTTGTCAAAAAAGCGTCGGTGGCTCAACCGGTAACGACTCGGTCCATCTAACCAGAGGTACCGGGTTCAAATCTGGACGGCCAATGTACCAATGAGTTTTTCAAAAACTTACGTACATACTTACCGATTGCTTTTACGGTGAAGGAAAACATCGTGAGGAAACCTGCACACGCCTGCGAAGAAACTCGAAGGTTGTGTGTGAAGTCGACCAACCCTCACTGGGCCCGCGTGGTCGACTAAGGCCTAATCGCCCTGATGCAGGGTAGGCTCGAGCCCCTCGGTGGGGACGTATATGAGCTGTAATGATGAAGAAAGCCTACTTAGTCGTGATAGTTTTCCTTTTAAATTCAACACATAGACTACTTTCACGATTTTTTTCAAATTAACAAATATAGCGCTTTATTTGTGAGACCCCCCTCACACAAATTTAGCATTTTTGTTGTACTACGGAACCTTAAAAACGATACCTATTTACGCGGGCAAAGCCGAGGGCAAAAGCTAGTACACAATAACAAACTCCTCGAAGTAATATTTCATTTATTTCAGCGAGCAAATCACATAACAGATTAAAGCTCCATCTCAGTGGCCCTTAAATATCTCCAATGTTTATTCAGATGCAGGCCATCGGACTCGATTTACTGGAAATTAAGAGGCGCGTCATCCGTCCGGGATACTACAATAACAATACGACCAAAATAACACGGACAGAATTTGACGCCAGTAAAAATACTCGTAAGAAAGGTCCCGTGGGAGAAAATTGGGAGGCGGATAAAAGTAGCTTCCATTTTTGTTGAAGGAGTTATTAAAATTCCGTAGTGCGCGATGCACTCTTAATAAAAGTTTTTTTTTTGAAAAAGATACTCGTACACATTGCTCGTTGAACAGATGGCCGTTGGGGTAGTAGAGTTCACGTGGCAAAACGTAGTGTAGGCAGGCCTCCCTCTCGGTGGAACGATGACCTGGTGAAAGTCGCGGGAAGCCGCTGGATGCGGGCAGCGCTGAACCAGTCTTCGTGGAAATCCTCGGCTTTTGTCCAGCAGTGGACGTCCTTCAGCTGATATTATGACTCGTACACCTACTTAATAAAAGTCAAAAAGCTGTTTCCCGCGGCTTCACCCGCGTGGACAACGTTTCTATGACTTATCGAGGGTGCGCAGTGAGGAAAGAAGTAGCCTATAGGTTAATCCAAGTCCTAATCTTTCTATCTACCAAATTTCAGCCAGATCTGTTCAGTAGTTTTTGCGTGAAAGAATAACAAACATACATCCATACATCTATACATTCTTACAAAGTTTCGCGTTTATCATATTAGTAGGATATCTTTATCAAAAAATAACTTTATAACATCACTAATGTGTCTATCTATCCGTCTGTCACAACCGATTTTCTTCGAGATTGTTGGACTAAAGAAGATTAAAATTTGGTATGTTTATATAGTTTGCTGACCGAGATACGACTAGTGTTATGTAGGGCACACTAACAAATTACGATTTTAAAGGGTTTATTTTGGAGGAAAAGAATAAAATTATTAAAATGTTTTCTCTAAAATAAGGTATGACATATTATATGTATAAAATGAACGTGACGATTTCAAATATATTTTTTTTAATTTTTTGAAACGTATAGTTAGGTACATTACATAAAGAAAAGAAAATATATGACTTTTGAGCATCCCCCTCGCTGAAAGATGACATGAAAACCTAATCGAAAATCCTAAATCATAACGTTCTTACGGAACACAAAATGGTACGGAATCCTCCCCACGCGAGTCCAGCTCGCACTTGGCCAGTTTTTATAACATTGAGCGTGACCTCAGAAGATGGCATTCACAGAAATTAATTATACGAAACAGACTGCGAATTTAATTCTTTTTAAGATTATACTAAATTAAAATGTTAATATTTTGCTGACCATGGTAGATGAAAAGGGCCATTTGAACCCAGCGACATCTTCTCATTACAGTAAAAATTGCTAATGACTTTATCTCCATATTTTAGCATAAAAAGTCAACTCGCCCCGTTTCGTCTTGAACGAGAGTAAAAAGTATATAAATACACGATACATATGCATATCTTTTTCGTGTACACCTTGACACACAGATGGAGATGTAACACTTTTAACGTTAAGGCGCTAAGATCACTCAATCCGAGCAGGTTGATACGAGTTTCAATAAAATTGAACGTAAGTCTATTCATTTTAAGTTTAAATAAATGCGGGCTTCAACGCGGCTGTTCCGTTGAAATCGAACGCCCATTTCTCGATTTTTACATGTTTTTATTACTTTTCATCACTTTCAAATAATTAAAAAAAAATGTGTTCAATTAAAATAAAAGGTCTTGAAGTCACAGATTTTTGTGTGTTGGTTTCATTCAATATTAACAATTAGTTTTTGAGAAATTTTGCAAATAACCCCAAAAATAGGGTCTACAGTATACTTTTTAACATCAAAATTGGTAATATTTTTAAAATTGTATTCAATTATATGGATTTTTTAATACTTTAAGTATATTATATATTTTTTCCATGATGATAGCTTTACACAGACTTTCAATAATTTTAATTGAATATTGTCATTTGACCCTTCTTATGGCCTTATCACCACATCGAGTAATTTTTTTTAACTTAAATGATGAATTAATGAATCATAGTTTAAAATATGCCATAATATATTTCCGTATCGATACAATCCTAATGCCCAGCTATTAATATGTTTTGTAATCAAGTATTATTTTATCATCATCATCATTATGGCCTCTTCGTCTGAACCACTTGTCTGTTGACTTCCGGGACCTGGAAAAAAAACAAATTCCCTATCTGTCGACCTACCGGGAGCCTGAAAAATTACGGCGGGTCAAATTAACGCCAATAATAACAATTATCATAATATAATAGTAAAAACAATGAAAATAAATAAATAAAACACCATAATTAGAATAATATTTTAAATGGAAAGACACAATATTTTATTTAGATTCACAGAAAATCCATTAAACGCGCCCAGAACTCTATCTGTCAAATTCCGGCTGCCGGTAAAATTCATGTATGTGGAATTTCTGGATCCCGGGTGCGACAGACAAGGGGGTGTGGCCTAATAACGGCGTGACCGCTAAGAGGAGTCGCTACCGTGTCCTAGTCTAGAGGTAACGCTTTTGGTAGTTTAGCAACCCGATGCGTAAACGCAGACTCGCCCGCAAGCCTGGCAGGGAAAGTTTGCGGCCGATGGAGTATTGCTGCTCTGGTGGCGCTTCTCCCTCTTAGTATTATTATGTACCTTAAGTATTACTTCGGGAGCGTTCAAGTATTAAGTAATGCAATTTTTGGAGATTTTTGACCCTTCCTCCCCCATGTAACGCGCCGTAACGTATTTTCGTACCCTCCCCCACCCCCCAGTAAAACTTTACGTAACCACCAAGTAACAACTTTTCCCTAAATATCACAAATATGTGGCGTTAACTGCCGGAAAGTCGCTAAAATACCTTTGTTATTGTTTTAATCGCGTTACTATTATTTATTAACATTTGAAATGTCTTGTTTTTAAAAGCAAAAGATTGTTGCTTTCTTCTTCGTGTTCTTTCCATATTCTAATATGGCGATTGTAGTCTACGGAGACAGCCGAAGTAAGACGCGACCGTTCTAAAGGGTTAAAAAAACAATGTTACGTAACGCGTAGTACAAACTCCTCCTCCCGCCCCTGTAACGTATCGTAACGTATCGTAACGTTTTACAAGATTCCCCCCAAATTAGTTACGTAATACATGAACGCTCCCTTATGTAGGTACCTAAAATAATTGAAAAATAAGGCTTAGATTTTTTATGAATGAAAACAACCAGTCAAGTGTGAGTCGGACTCGCGCACCAAGGGGTCTGAAGCACCACCCGAGGATTCTGAAGCACGGAACCTACACACCATCGCAACAATGATACCAGCTATTCATTTTAAATAAACGACAACGACAGGTTTTTATCACGCTTTTATTAGCTTCACCTGTATACAGGGTGTAACAAAATTGGTGTAGGTCCCGTTAACTGTGGGTTCTACTCGTCATACTGAACAACTTTCTCCAAGGAACCCATAGTCAATTATCAAAAAAAAATTTGGACCTCCCATACTAAAATGCACAAAATCGGTCGATCAGCTGATCGATTTGTATGAAGAGTAAACATTTTTTTTTGCGATTTCAGCAAAGTCGTAGAACAAAAAGTTGTTCAGTATAATGAGCAGAACCCCCAGTTAACGGAACCTACACCAATTTTGTTACACCTGTATATGTTTATAACCGACTCCATTGCACTCTATTTTGACCCACTTTAAACGGATAGATTTAACTCAAACTTTGTACATTTATCAAGAGTCAGTGACAATACAATAATTTCATTTGTTTGTCTCAAAAATTAAAAAATAAATAAAGTATAAAAAAAAACTAAAAAACACGCTTATAAAGCACATCAACTTAAAAAGTGTATAATAATTCTTAATACATAAAAGCTGAAAACAATAATAAACGAAAAATACTAGTATTATTTTGAAAAAAGCGTGGGGTGCTTGTGCCATATTTTTCGTATATCGAGCAACCTACGCTTTTTTCACAATAATACTAGTATTTTTCGTTTATTATTGTTTTCAGCTTATATTAAGAATTATTTTTCACTTTTTGGTTTGATGTGCCATAAAAGCGTGGTTTTTTTTAGTTTTTTAAACTACTTTTTTTATTGTATGTTTGGGATCCTTACCGCGAGTACGACACACTTGGAGAGTTTTTTTTTGTATGACTTTAGGATAAGTACTATAACCACGCCAACAGACTATAACGCTTGTAAACGTTAACAGAAATAAATACAGGGAGGGGGGGGTCTCGGTACAAGAAAAGTGTTATTTTGTTTTTGCTCTATCGTAAAAACGTTAATATTAGATTCTATTAATTAATAGTACATCTATTAACGTTTTTACAATAGAGCAAAAACAAAAAAAAAACACTTTTCTTGTACGGGGACTTTATTTATTTGTTAGTAAATCTCTCATGACAAAACTTATTCTGTGAAAATTGCAGACGACCACCTATTACGGTTCAAAAGATACAGCTCACAGACAGACAGACAGACAGACAGAGAGAAAAACGGGTGGACACAAGAATAGCGTAGGCCTAGTACCTATTAGGGTACCAAATTTTTGTCACACACGCCGATTCTCTGGTGATACCTAATCTTTTTGTAACTTGGCATTGTATGGAACCTTAAATTTTCTGCTTTCTGTTCCATTACTTTTCAATTCTCAGTGCTGATGAGTTTGTTGTCTAGGGAATTCAACAGGAAGGAAAACAATGTTACGGATCTTAGTAATACAGCTCTTTAGAGATCAGACAGACAGACAAAGAGACAAACGGGTGGACACTAAAATAGCGTAGGCCTAGTACCTATTAGGGTACCTAATTTTTGTGACACACGCCGATTCTCTAGTGCTGCCTAATCTTTTCGTCCCTTGGCATTGTATAAAGTCTTAAATTTTCTGCTTTCTGTTCCAATACTTTTCAATTCTCAGTGCAGATGAGTTTATTGTCTGGGGAATTCAACAGGAAGGAAAACAATGTTACAGCTCTTAGTAAACTACACTTTTATAACACGATAAAAACAGTATAACAATCCTTTTTTTTAATTATTCTTTTTTAGGGCTCCGTACCTCAAAGACAAAAAGAAAAACAAAGGATCACTTCGTTGTCCATCTGTTTTTTTCTGAGGAAAGCTTGGAGGTATCAAGTTTAAATTATTAACCAATACCAAAGTACATAATATATTCGTACTAACCTGCAGTATGGACACTCCCTGCCGCTCTCTAGATTGCGACCTCACCCCCTCGTTACCCAGATTGATACAGATTGGTAACAGTTTGGTTCGCCGCCATTTTGTTTGTTCCGTCGTTCCTTTTTGAAATGTCATTTCTGGCCCGTTGTATGAAGTGTCCAGGGTTTGCTTAAAGACAAAAAGGAAAACATATACATAATATACATATATAGGGTCACTTCGTTGTCCATGTGTTTTTTTCTCAGGAAAGCGTGGAGGTATCAAGTTTAAATTAGTAACCAATACTTAGGTCTACAGTCCCTTGGAGTTTTAAAAAAAACTAGTTTCTAAGTCAAAGCAATAAAAGTATATGGTCATTTTGCGGCAATTTTTTTAAAGCCACAATTGATAAGGTCTTACACCACATATTTGAATACTCGCAAGTAAATCGAAACAGTACGTCTCGTTGACCTAGAAACATAAAAGCCGGCAAGAAGCAAGGTTTTTCAGCACAAGTAAAGGAAAAATAGCCGAAAAATTTTAAGTATTTTCCTGATTTACAAACTTACATCTGCAGTTGGAGAATTCACCGTGACGTGTACCAATATATGGGAGAATATTTTTTCAACTACAAAGTTAATTTTGTCATTAAATCCGATTGTTGACGTATCCAAATGTGTTTTAGTACAGAGCCCTCATTGCGCGGGTTCGACTCGCATTTAGTCGGGTTTTTTTTTAAGTAAAAAATTTGAGTGCGTTTGATTTTATCTCATCTGATGGTAAGTAACGATGTAGTCAAGGATGGTACACGCGAAATCAAATAATGCATATTCACTCTCGCCTTGAAGATCCCCAAATTGTAGGAGTCGGGAAACACAGACGCAGTCAAGGGTGTATTCAAACTTAATTTTAACATACCTAATTATATTTTGTTGGTACATTCCAATTTAAAATTAACTTATTGTTAACACAAACAGTCAAAAAAGGAATTGGTTAGAAAAATACACACAAAAGGTATGATCCATAATTTAACTTCCAAGTTATAATGTTATAAGTAAATTTTAAAAATAAAACAACAAGGAAGTGTTTGCTTGAGCAGAACAGCTATCTCATTCGTTAATTTGTTTACACTTTGCATATTCCCCCGTGCCGCTGTTTACTCTTCACATCTAAGGATCCTCGTAAAACGACCCTCCACGGAATAAAGTTAGGGCTTTGACAAGCGATGTTTTAAAAAAAAAACGGCCAAGTGCGATTCGCACTCGCGCGCCGAGGGTTCTGTACCACCACACCATTGTTTAGGATAACCCTAAAAATTATACTATTAAGGGGGTTTTCTTACAAATTTTTGACGTCAATTACTCCGTGGAGGGTTCCACGGAATAAAGTTAGGGCTTTGACAAGCGCTGTTTTACAAAAAAAAAACGGCCAAGTGCGATTCGCACTCGCGCGCCGAGGGTTCCGTACTACCACACCATTGTTTAGGGTAACCCTAAAAAATATATATACCATTAAGGCGGTATTCTTACAGATTTTCGTTATTTTTGACGTCAATTACTCCTAAACAATAGAAAACGCAACGTTGAAAAAAACCCTTATTGTTTATTATGTTCCTTAAAGTCAAAAGTTTTATAAACACAATTGAGCAGTTTTGGCTGTTTAGAAAAAAATCCCAATACTTTAAACTCTAGTTATGACTAATATTTTGAAATATAAATTTAAAAACAATAAATAACAATATTTTTATGATATTAAACAGTGAGTAATGTTATTATTTTTTATACTTTCATTGTATTCTTTGATTGTAACGAAAAATCATTGAAAAAGTAAAAAGATGCGGTTATTTTCTTTACTCTTTACACGTAAAGAAATGGACAGAGACAACTGTTCCAATCAATACATCGCCTTATAAGGAAACACGAAACTGGCAGTAAAAAATGTTTTCTTATTTAGTTTGGGATCTATAGTACGAATCCTATTTTTACTTGGCCAATTTTTGTAAGGTTTTGTTTATCTATGAACTCTTTTTTTTAAATCATTCCTAGTTTTACGCTTTTATATATAATGGTTATAATATTAGATATAGAAAAAACAAAAAATAACTCTAATAAAACGTTTCTTGTACAACAACTATTTTTTATTTTTATTACTTGTTAGGAAATCTGTGATAGCATGTGTTCAGAGAAAATTTGGAACTGCTACGTTTTTTAAATTTACTAATTACAAAGTTTACTTAATACGGTAAAAAAATAAAATCTTTTAAAATTCAGACAGAAGGACGGAAGGTGTAGGCTTAGTATTAATACTAACCTTATTTTCACAAAAAACCTTAACAGTTAGATTTCATGTGCAGGTATAGGGAGACAACAAATGAAAAAAAAAATTAAAATGTCAAAAAAAAACATTTTTTATTCAATTTTGAAATTGTGATCATTCTTTAAAAATTAAGTGTTCTAAAATATATTTCAAAAAATGAATAAAAGTGTAATCTCTTCAAATGAGAAGTGAGTGGAAACGCGTCCTTAGCAACTTCAGCGTAATAAAAATAAAGTTCGCCTTAATCGGCCCTTTGAAAATAAACTTGGAAGTCAATTCACAAACACTGTATTTTGTTTTTTTTTAGTTTCTTTGTTATTTTATTCGAATAATTTTCACAAAAATAAACTTTACTTTGGCCCGTCTTCTCGCTCCCTTCACTAGCTTGGTAATTGTTATACAGGCTGTTAAAAATACAAGGAAAATTTTAAAGGGGTGATTATAAATCGACTCTAGAACATGAGAAAATATAAAAAAAAATCTATTGCATTTTTCCAAGTATTATACCAAAATTTTTGACTTTTATGGAAGCCATTTTTTAGGGTTCAGTATACCTTATTACTAAGGCTCCACTGTCTGTTTGTCTGTCTGTCAGCGGGCTGTATTTCATTAACCGTAATAGGTATTAAAATTTTCACAGAGCTTGCTTCTTTAAAAATAATAATTAAAATTAGAAACAAGAAAAAATAAGGGCGTAGAAACGTTTTTATATAGATACCTATATTAAAGGTATTTTTGATTTTGTTTCATCGTAAAAACTATAATACATACAAGCGTGAAACTTGGTGTGATTGTAGTACCTACTAATTATGATTTACAATAATTATTAATTATTTTATAATTTTACGTTATGACGTAAAACAGCAAATAAAAAAACCGGCCAAGTGTGAAACGTACTCGCGTTAACAAGTACGAAAAGAATTTAAAAAAAAATATTCTTAGTCTTTTGTTTGTGATGAATAGGTATCATTGCTATAGTTGTGTGGAGAGGTGTAGCGGTATAAAACACTCAGAGTACGAGCCCAGCTTTTTACTAACTAGACCAAAAAAATTCGCGTTTGAATTTTTTCCATATTTTTCTGTTGTCGAATCTGAATATCATTCTTACATATTTACATACTGTACGTTCTTAATTAAAAAAAAAATCGTATTAGGAACTTTTAACTAGTTCTCTATTCTATTTTACCCACATTTATTATAAAAGAAAAACTTCTCATTATATTCCTCATTCATTCAATTATCCACCTATTCCTTAAGTTTCACACATCGGAAGCACGTCAAGCTATAAATATTCACTTGTTTCCACCTCTTAGGCCTCATAAAATTAATGCCTCTATATTAATATTTATTAATATATGAATGTCCCGACGTACATTGTACTAAAGCCGCGCATGATAAAATGGTAAGTAAACTTTATGGTGCAATAAACTGGCATTATATTCCTACTGCGCATGAATTTCTATTTGGATAATATAACTTATAAACCTATTTGCATCGCATTTTTTTCTTTAGATGAGTGAAAGGGATGAATTTTTGAAGATATTTGACTCAATTAATCGCTTTAAAATCAGGATTTGCAATAACTTTAAAAAGTGGTCATTTATGATTTACCTAGGGGGGGGCGTCGCTCCGATATACTTTTAGGGTGGCTTATGCTGCCAAAGTTCTTCGGGGGGTGTTAGTGGGTATTGCGGCTCGACAGCTGTGATAACCGGTGCAGTTTTACCGCTGCACAGGTATGCGTAAATGCATTCACCTCCCTCCCCTACACAACATCTCACAGAAAAAAAAAAAAAAAAACATCATATCAGCTCATATACGTCTCCACCGAGGGGTTCGAGCCTACACTGAATTAGGGCGATCGGGCCTTAGTCGACCACGCGGGCCCAGTGCGGGTTGGTGGTGATTTGATATCGGTAAATTCAAAACATTGTGTTAAAACGTGCCAAGTCTTGTTTAAGATTATATTTGGCCATAAAAAGTAGTGAGACGAGATATATATAAGTCTAAGTGAATGAAAGAAAACGAGTGACTTGGCCGTTCAACAGAGTATTAAGCGTTAGTATGCTTTTATTTTCTTATGCTTATATCGAGACAATCAACGTACTGTGAGTTGCTTAGAGAAAAGGATGGCACCTCCGTGCTCGACTTTGCGGGGGCACTCCCGTGCTTCAAGATAAAAATATAACTACTGATTTGGAAGAAATTCGTCAACAAACTAAACCAAAACATTACAAACATATATTTTCTTTTGCTTCTTAAAAGTTCACTTGTACGTTACAAATGTAATAATTTAACAGATTTTAGAAGCAAATAAATTCTGTAGCTATTTGCGCAAGACAAATAAGAAAATTAATATTTCCTATAATTAAAGCCGTTAGAAAACTAAACCAGCCGTAGCAGAAGATTAAAGGGCGACCTCCGAAATGAAAGCAAAAACCACTGAATTAGAATTTCACGAATCAAAAACGAATTTGTAACAAGATAGAGCGCCTTTACTCCAGGAACTTCTGAAATTACTCTTACCGATAACAGATTGAGATGTGCGCTGAACGATTTTCACCTTGATTGCAATCAGAATAAGGTTGAACTTAATGAAGATTAGAACTGTCGTTCGTGGTCCATCCGAGCGGAAGATTGGTCTTTTGATATGATTTAATAGGGTGAAGACTGTTTTATGTGGCAATTAAAGAGTTTGGTTGCCCGTGAGATCTCATTTCTGAAAACTATGACAGCAAGGGACGTTTGTTACCTTGAGAAATTAACTTTACTGATGATTCAAATAATTATCGTGTTAAACGATCCTGTGTTACATTAAACTCACGGGAATCGGGATAGTCCAAGTTTAATGAGTTATTTCATTTATAATTTCAAAAAAAAAGCAGGTGCATTTCTGTTTATTCACGATGAAGGCATGATAGTTTGCAAAATCTCAAAAAAGATAAGACATATTTTCTTTCCTTGTTAAATAAAACATTATTGACTATTGGCTATTGCCCAGACACGTAGTTCTTTTATTAGATAACTAGCTGTTTCCCGCGGCTTCACCCGCGTGGACCACGTTTATATGACTTTTCGAGGGTGCGCAGTGCGCGAGCCGCAAGCGGCTCGCGAGCGTGGTAAAAAGCAGCCTATGTCTTAATCCAGGTCCTAATCTGTCTACGTACCAAATTCCAACCAAATCCGTTAAGTAGTTTTTGCGGGAAAGCGTAACAGACAGACAGAGTTACTTTCGCATTTATAATATTAGTAGGGAGTAGGGATAAGAGGTCTTAATGTCATGACTAAATCCTTTAATACGATAGATTATTTTTTTAATACTAAAGTTATGTATTTTATAATCTAGTTAAAAAGTAATTTAATAAAATGAAATAAATACTTAAATAAAACACCTAAAATGGAACACCTAAAATACCTTAAATCGCACCTAAAATAACCCGTCCCTCGTCATCCCGGTGCAAAGGTGCCCATAACACTAGCTGCATCTCCTAAATTTTACTAAATAATTTATGCCTTCTCCAACTTCTCGGAAACAAACTAAAGTAAACAAAATAAAATTAAGACCCGCGCTTCGATACAAAATGTGTATGTATGTGTATGTTTTTTCGCAATGTTTACCTCACAGACTGCCGAACTTTTCACTTACGGATAGGCTTCCATCGCCTCGACTTTTAAGAGAATTTCTTAAATTTGCCACTTTTGAAGAGAGCGACTGTATATCATGATTTAGTATGAAGGAAAATTGTTTCTGTCTCAATATTCAAAATTTTTATAGAATTAGTTGAGTAGTAGAACGTCGGTGGCGTAACGGCTAGGGTCGCTGCTTCCTGTCCGGGAGGTCGTGGTTCGAATCCTGCCACGTACTAATGTGATTTCGAATTTAGATTTCATATGTACGTTTATCCGACGCTCTTACGGTGAAGGAAAACCTCGTGAGGAAACCTGCACACGCCTGCGGAGAAAGTCGATCAACCCACACTGGACCCGCGTAGTCGACTAAGGCCCGATCGCCCTAATTCAGGCTAGGCTCGAACACCTCGGTAGGGACGTATATGAGCTGAGATGATGATGATAGAATTAGATTTTTTTTAAAATTATCTCGTATCGCTCCTATTCCTCTGAAGGTTGGAGACACTATACTAGCAGTTATGTTACCGGTGGGAAACCGTCCAGTTAGGGAGCTCCAACTTCGAGACAGAGATAAATCGACATGGCAGCGTTCGGGAAGCTTCACAATATCTTTACGTCCAAAATACCGCAGTGTCTCAAGACTAAGGACTTTGACCAGTGTGTGTTGCCATTGATGACATATGGAACCGAGACATGGTCGCTTACTGCTCATAAGAAGGCACAAGGTAACCCAAACGGAAATGGAGCATGCTATGCTCGGAGTTTTGCTGCGTGATCGAATCAGAAACTAGGAGAACCAAAGTAACAAATATAGTTCTCATAATTGCTAAACATAAGTGGCAGTGGGCAGGGCACATAGCACATAGAACAGATTGTAGTCGTGGTGCAGTAAATTTCTCGACTACCAGCGCACTGAAAGACGTTTTATTTTAGGTTTTTTCTACTTTTTTATCAAGCTATTGTTTAGCTTTTATCGCGGGCTTTGAGGGGACCGAACTGAATCAAGAAATTTCGTAACGAAAATAAAACCTGACGATTGATGATGGCGATTGATGATGGCGATTGATGATGATGATCATCATGATAGTGATGATGATGAACTTTCTTAGTGTTAATTTATTACATAAACATCCCGCGCCCCAAGGACTATATGGCACTGGTAAATAATGCATAAATAAAAAATAAATAAAAAATTATAATTGCATAAATTGATAAAAAATACTATGCAATAGCTTTACCGCGGCAGTCCCCGAGTGCCACACGTTTTTTTTTTAATCCATAATTTATACGCCCTTGGCATAAACTCACCTTATGGTAAGTGAGAATGATGCCGATGATGGAAGCGGGCTTACCAAGATTCCCCAACGCAATGGAGAACTGGCTATCTTAATCTTGAAGCCATAACACATCAATGATGTTAACACTGATGTTTGGCGGCAAGACTTAGTTAAGATGGTGCTAGCTAGACAGGCGGGCTATGAACCAAACCGAGTCTTAAGAATAAAACCCGCGACCTCCTGGTGTGAAGCGTATGGACTAACCGTTACGCCACGGACGCGATTATAAAGGCCTTTTTATTTGTTATATTCAATCATTTTATATCGTAAATTAATTAGGTTTATTATTATTTTAAATACGCTGTTAATTATTTAAATATTATCGTGAATAAATCTGAATTAGTAAATTGGTAAAATACGTAAACATTATGTAATATTAGTTGTTAGCGACTGTTTGAAGTCCTCGCATAGATTAGTTCTGCTCATTTTCTTAGTATGCTATTAGTTTTTTAGCCGACTGTCCAAAAAGGAGGGTAATGTTCTTGGGTTTTTGTATGTTCGTCTGTTTTTTTGGCTGAGAAACTCTTCTTCTTCTTTTTCTTCTTCATCTTAATAACCGAATTATTCAAGTTCATTAACTGGACTTTTTGTTGCCACTAAACCATTACCACCAAAACTAACAATACATTAAGAAGAAAAAATACATGCCTTAAAAAAATTCTAAATTATTATCGATTCTTTAGATTTTAAATAATTAAATTAAGGGTACCTTAATTTTTTCGTTTTCATGTTAAGTATTTTAAATAGTTTTATAAACATTAACATCTGCATTCTAATTTTTATAACTTTAAAAAATTACATTTGCATGCTATCTTTACATGAAGACTATTATGCTCTGTCTATTTATGTATGTATAAATATCTATATATGTATTTATTTAAACGTATATAAGTATTTATATCAGTCTCTGGTTCCCACAACACAGGGAATCCTATTTTGGGGCCAGATGACCATGCGTGATTTGTCCCAGAATGTGTATTTATATATTATTATTATTTTGTACATACATCGTCTTAAATAAAGAATGAATATTTATTTCCCTCTTAATTCACCATTAATATATATTTTACAACATGCCTTATCTGCACCTGAGAATCCAAGTCTTTGTGGCCATTATCAAACCGACCAACAAAAGTCTCCTGGTTTTGTCCGCAGTATTTTGTTTTCACGACAGCCGGAAACGGATATAGAGGGAGACGGAATAATAGCCGTCGGAAATGGTCAGACGTAGTGGAATCTTCCTTTTTTTTTCTCTCTCTCTCATGCACTGGACTGGACATTGCTAACTCAATACAGACGAATTTCCCCGCAAAGGAATAAGGACTTTGTTAAGTAAAATGCACAGTTTCTTTTACATTGCTCTTTTTAAACGAGTGTTTTTAAATTACTGGTAGTTCTAAACAGACTTAATGCAAAAAAGTTTTTGAGGTTCCGTAGTTAAATAAGAACCTTTATAGTTTCGCCATATCCGTCTGTCTGTCTGTCCGTCGGTAGGATGATATCAGCTCATATACGGTCCCACCGAGGGGCTCGAGCCTACCCTGAATTAGGGCGATCAGGCCTCAGTTTCGAGTTTCTCCGCAGGCGTGTGCAGGTTTCCTCACGATGTTTTCCTTCACCGTAAGAGCGTCGGATAAACGTACATATGAAATCTAAATTCGAAATCACATTGGTACGAGGCAGGATTCGAACCACGACCTCCCGGACAGGAGGCGGTGGCCCTAGCCGTAACGCCACCGAAGCTCATGTCCGTCGGTATGTCACAGCCGTTTTGCTCAAAGACTATTACAGCTCATAAAGTTAAAAAAACCTTTATAAAGTATTGATGTTCTTTAACTAGCTTGTACGTAATTACGTGTTTATTTGTCCTCACTAAGTCCTCTATTTATTATTGCAGAGGATGACTGGAAGAGATCCCTCTAAGGGATAAGTCCGCCTTTGTACTTAAGGTTTTTTTTTATAACATTATTTTAAGATTTTGTACAATAAAGAGTTTACAAACAAACAAACAAACAAAGTTTTACAGTAAAATCTGTAAAAAAATGATTTTTAGGGTACACCACCACCACCCGTACATGTAAAATAGGGGTTTGTTTTCTTTTTGGTCATGTACTACCCTAATATGTAGGGTCTCATTCAATAGTTTTTTCAAACTACTGAGGGTTTTGCTATGATGAATTTTTCGATAAATGATTCGTTAACTAAATACAGTGTAAACTCTGTATAACGTCACTCGATATAACGATTCACTTTTTAAACGTCAAATTCAAACAACAACTGGTCAACGTCAAATGGCCGATCCCTTGAGTGTCGCTATACAGAGTTTACACTGTACATATGCTTAAATACGTGATGCAATCCCCCTCCCACCTTTCCCCACCTGCCCACACACAGGCACAAAAATACACCCCCACAACACACAACCCCCCTTTCTCTCTCTTCTTCTCTATTTCACACACACACCACACACCACATCACACTCACAAATTTCACACGTAGTTTTTGTTTCAATACATCTCATCATATCAGCCGAAGGACGTCCACTGCTGGACATAGACCTCCCCAAGGATCTCCACGACGACCAGTTCTGCGCTGCCCGCATCCAGCGGCTTCCCGAGACCTTCACCAGGTCATCAGTCCACCGAGTGGGAGGCTACACTTCGATTTCCGGTGCGTGGCCGCCACTCGAGAACTTTACTGCCCCAAGGGCCATCCGTTCTACTGAGCTATGTGCCCCGGACATTGCCACTTAAGTTTATCAATTCTGAGAGCTATGTCGGTTACTTTGGTTCTCCTACGGATCTCCTCGTTTCTGATTCGATCACGCAGAGAAACTCCGAGCAATACATCTAACTTACTTTGAATGCATGCGACTTTTCATAGGTTATAAATATTATTATTTTTCCTTTAAGGGTGTACAAATATTTAATACTTACATGTTCGCGGAGGCTTCGCCTAGTGTGGGGGTCGCAAGTAAATTAATCTTATGTATCTATTTTTGGCAAATAAACGTTTTTATTTATTTGTTTATATTCAGTTTTCATGTGGTAATTTTTGTTAAGAGTCCTCACTCCCTACCAGCTAAACCGCTATTAAAATATAAAAATCTAAAAAGTATTGGAAATAGCATATTTTCTTAATTTAGGATTACGTAGTTGTCTACCAACACAAGATGTGCAGTTGAATTTGTAAAAAGTTTATAGTTGCCCCATACAACTGCAAAAATTACTTTGTTTTTCTAAAATATAAATTTGTTATCGAAACGAACTTGGCTACTTGCAATATCATATATTCTAAATGAATGCTTATATGTGTACTATGCTCGGAGTTTCACTGCGCGATCGAATCAGAAAGCAGGGGTAACCGACATAGCTCACAGAATCACTAAACTGAAGTGGCAGTGGGCAGTTTCACATAGCTCGTAGAACAGATGGCAGTTGGGGCAGTAAATTTCTCGAGTTGCGAAAAAAAATCCAGAAAACGTAGCGTAGGCAGACCTCCCACGCGGTGGACCGACGACGAAGCCGATGGATGCGGGCAGCGCAGGACCAGTCGTCGTGGAAATTTTTGGGGAGGCCTTTGTCCAGCAGTGGACGTTTTTCGGCTGATATAATGATGATGTCTTATGTTACATTATATATAAAATAAAGCATAGTAGTATAGCATGCATGCCATTTTTTATTGACATTCTTTTTCATTTTTTTTCGATTTTGTCTAATAAATGAATATTAAAAGGTAAAAAAATATACATCCTGTTTTACATTGTTACTACCTTTTTCGTAGCCTTTGCAAATATCTACATAATATGGTGTACCGAACTAATTATGGCTTAATGTTCATACCAACATGTGTGTGAAAATTGGGGTTCAGCAAACAACGTCTTAATAACGAGTCAGCTCAAACAATTCACTAAGTAAATTGTCAAACAAACTTAATTAGAATCCTCCAGGAACCGATGTTGAAATATGTTGTTTAACTTAAGCGTAATATTGATCGGCCGTTAAAATAATGGGTGCAAGTTCGCCACGCTTCATCGCTGCTTTCCCTAAGGGGACGATATCAACAGTACCAACCAATTATGATTCACGCCCGTGGCGTACTTTCCTTTCCGTGTTTAACAGGAGGCAGCTCTGCCTTGAAACCCGGTACGGTTTCGTTGTGTTATCAACTCCCAAATACGTGTTCAGTTCGAGACGCTTCTCTGAATTTGCACGGGTTCGTTGTATTTTTATAGTATCGGGGAAGTAAGTATTTTTTTGGTTGCGTGTGTTCAGTTCAATGCATTTTTGTTAAAGAAAGTTACATGTTATGTTTTTATATTAGATCATAAAACCGACTTCCATCGCAACAACTTAGTACAATTTTGCATTATTGTTTTTGGTTTATGTTAATTTTCTAATAAAGTACTGCACCGATTTTGATAAAATTTATATGAGACCACACGGAAAGCACTAGCTTTCAAATAAAAAAATCATCAAAATCGGTTGAACGAGTCAAAAGTTCTGAGGTAACCCACATAAAAAAAAACATACAGTCGAATTTAGAAACTCCTCTTTTTTGGAAGTCGGTTGAAAAGTTAAGAATATATTGATTCTGTTGACCTCATGAAACAGAAAATCTTTTGTTTTATAACTGCTGCAATTGTAAAAAAATGTGTACTTGCAATAAAAGTTGTCAAAACCGCTAATTGATTTTTATGAAAAATAAAAAAGTCACTTAATTAAAGTTTAAGAAAAAATGTTTAGTTTCATGTGTAGAAATTCTACTAAAAAAAGTACTATTTTACCTTACACTGTGTATAACGCAGTGTTAATATTAACCCATTTCTGTAAGTTTTCTCATAAGAATGTCGATAACATTAATTTTTATATTATTCAACAAAAATGACTTGAAATGAACACGTGTTCTTAGCGCTATTAACACTTACTTTTGTAACATAATTGAAAACGCTAAACACGTTAAAAAACCGACTTCCATCGCAACAAATTAGTAAATTTTTGCATTATTATTTTTGGTTTTTGTTAATTTTCTACTAAAGTACTACACCGATTTTGATAAAATTTATATGGGACCACACGGGAAGCACTAGCTTTCAAATAAAAAAAGAATCATAAAAATCGGTTCACCCAGTCAAAAGTTCTGAGGTAACAAACATAAAAAAAAAAAAAAACATACCGACGAATTGAGAACCTCCTCCTTTTTGGAAGTCGCTTGAAAACGTGCTCGTCCGGAGAACTAGCGTCTCAACACAGTATTTAGTACTGGCGTACAGTATGACGACTCCCTGCCCCTCTCGACCCGTGACCCCGATACCCGAGGCTACCCGCTGCCCCAGACATTTAGTGACAGTTATAAAGACACACACATTTAAATCATACACATTATCATCTGTTTATTTAGTAGTTATAGTTACTTATAAAGCGACGCTTGTATTGTGTTTCCCAGGTGTAGCCTCAAAATTAACACGTATTAAAGAGGAGATAAACAAAACAAAACCGCGCGGATTTCAAGGCAGTGATGCCTGCTACTAAACACGTAAACTACTCTTTTATTTCATACTTCACTAAAAGACTTATGTATTAAGCAGGAGATGAATACTGTGTGGATTCCACGGCAGTGCTGCCTCCTACTGAACACGGAAAGGGGAATTGTGCTTCACTCGCTTATTTAATACTTAATTAAATGACTTATAATGATGTAATAAAAGCGGCGACACGATGCAGAGGGTAAACAAAACAAAACCAGTGGGTTTGGAGGCTCTTATCAAACACGGAAAGTGAAATAATCTACTTGGTTATTTCATACTTCACTAAAAGACTTATAACGATACAATAAAAGCGGCCATACTTATTAATCAGGAGATGAACAAAACAAAACCGAATGGATTTTGAAGATATGCTACCTTTTATTGGACACGGGAAGGGAAATACTCTACTCGGTTATTTCATACTTCACTAAAAGACTTATAACGATACAATAAAAGCGGCCATACTTATTAATCAGGAGATGAACAAAACAAAACCGAATGTATTTTGAAGATATGCACACGGGAAAGGAAATACTCTACTCGGTTATTTCATACTTCACTAAAAGACTTATAGCGATGCAATAAAAGGGTCCTTCATAAATCGGTTGAGTTATATTTGTAAAAGACTCGGTCGGTATCGAAATTAATATATAAAAAAAAACGATTCAACAGCGAAAACGAGTAATTTCCTGTGGTATTGTTCTTGGCTCGCGTCCGCAAGTTAATCGAAATTAAGTGATCCATTACAAGATACCGGTCTTTCTTGTTTAAATTTAAACAAAATGACGATATTATTTATTGAATTGGTACTTTTACGCGTCGTTAACTATGTTTCCATTTACAAAGAAATGCTATTGTCGTGCGCTTTGATTGAGGTTTCGATTGTTAGCGGGAAGAAACACAAACTGGGGTGGTCGTTATTAAAACCGAATTAACTTTGAACGTAAACATTTTTCAATACATAATTATGTAAAAAGGCGTCTTGAAAACTTCTGACAGTGGTGTTCGCAGTAGCCCTACAACCTTCACCAACCAAGACTTGGCCCCCGTGTCTGGGGAATGGTCTAACCTTCCCTAGTTGGGGAAAAGATCCGAATCCCAGCAGGGACGTATTAGGGTAGTAAACCATACCATCTTGTGGTACTGAGGATAAGTGCTGCAAAAACGCCAATTAACTTTTTACTCTCTGTATAGGAGAAATTTTTGAAATTACATGACTTCGAGTACAAAATCCACCTTAAATATACCTAGGTATCTAGATTCAATATTCAAGGTATTTTATCAAAATAGGTGCAAATTGCACTCTTTCTGATAGTCATAAAATTATAATAACATAATTTTATTAATCAAGAAATAATCAATTATTAGTTAATAATGTGAAAATTTAATCCTAGAAATAAACCAGATTATGTCATTAGAACATGAAAACAATATGACACTAAAAGATATTCATAAAATTATTGATACCTTTGACAAGAGTAGGCCAGTTCACACGGACAGCACCCGGTCACGAGTATAACGCGAGAGTCAGCCATCTCATCTAAATCTAAGTTAATTTATAAAATTAACCAAACTTACTTAAAAAGAGAGCAGTTTCAGAGATCTCTTTGCCAAGTATTTTCTCGAAACTTTTGAAGCCAGTAAAAGAAATCAAGCTTATCTCAATTGCGTAAACAACTGAAAACAAACTACAGGTAAGGTAGTTACAAATATGCTAAACCTTACCGGCGGCGAAATCTTGTATCTAAATGTCTGAGTCTCAAAATGTCTGGACTCTTACACATCAGCAGATAACTACGAGCATAGGCTCATTATTTTTTGCACTAAACGGAAAGCGTAGGCAAGCCTACGATTTGGTGACCAGCAAATATTGCCGAGATTATTATAGACGTAGTAAAACACGCTAATTTTTATCAGGTCGCCTCCGTGGCGGAATGGTTAGTCCATTTACTTCACATCAGGAGGTCGTGTAATATTGAACTTACCTGGATGTATCTTCTTTTCTATTTTAGCTTGTATCTTGTAAATATGTTTAGTTATTTTCCTTATATTCTCGCAAGGGCATTGTAAATTTGTAAATTGTTCTTGTGCTGTAAATAAGTCATGACACTTGTCATGTCAAACTTTGTTAGGAATATCTCAAAGTGACTTATTGTTTGAATTTCATCTTTTTTATTGCAAAGATTAGTAATTTTATTGGTTGAATCTTACCAATTCACTCACCAAAAAATTCTCTTTGTATTAATATTTATGACTTTCAATCTAAATGTCTCCTTTATTTAGAGTTCTAAATTTTGAAAATGTATTTTGGAAATTAGAATTTTGGTACTTGTGTAAGTGTTAACAGTATATCTGTATTGCGCATGTGTGCAAATCTTTATAAGCCGGTCTCACGCTAGGGGGTCACTCTATCGTTCATCGGGGTCACTCTAGAACTCCTCATCAAACAAGTAACTGGAAAAGGTCACTTCCAATCTTCTCTTTGACCTACGAGTTTGAAGAAGTCACTCCCAAACCTCTCTTCGACCTATTAATTTTGGGAGGTCACTCCGGTGCTACTCTTCGCCTTGGTCACTCCAACTCCAGAGCTCATCACTTCAACCAACGGGGGTCTTCAGGGTCTGCGAGGGCAGGCGACTGCGGCGGATGGCGCTCAACCTTCCGGCGCTTCGTGGTGCCTTGGCCATCCACGGCGTGAAGCGGGCGCCCTTCGGCTGGTGGCTGTTGTAGCCCCCGCCTCGCGCGTTCATACGCGCCCGGGGCCTGCGTCTTTGAGGCACTTCTTCAGCGGCGTCCCGCCGTGGCCCCTGCCAGGTGCGCTGATGTGAGGCGAGCATCGTCCGGCTGGTGGCTCTCGTAGCCCCCGCCTCGCACTTTTGTACGCGCCCAGGGCTTGCGTCCTTGGGGCGCTTCTCCAACGGCGTCCCACCGTGCCCCTGCCAGGCGCGCTTTCCGTGCCTAGGCATCTCCACATCGGCCTGCGGAAGTCGGGCAGCAATTTATTTCTTGGTTTGGTGATCTTCCTTTTATGTTAATTTTTATTGTAAATAAACAAACCTAATCAATCTAGACTCTTTCAATTCAATTCCAAGCAGATTTTTTTTTTGCACTATTGGTAAACCCTTGACAACATCTCTCATAGTCTCACTTCCAGCTTTTGATAAATACTTTTTTACTAAGTACCTCTCTATAGTACATTCCATCACTTCAATAAATACTCCTTTGCTTTCCATTTCCTTTTCCTAAAAATATTATGCTTACGTTCTCTTTTGGTCCTTCACCCATAGAGACGTAATGTTACAGTCGCGGGTTCGATTACCGGCGAGATCAACTTTGTAAGACTTATTTTAGTTGTGGGTAGGGTATTTTCATAGCCCGCCTGGCTAGCTACCACCATCTTATCTAAGTCTTCCCGCCAGTGTTAACAGCATTGATGTGTTCCGGCTTGAAGATAAGGTAGCCAGATCTCCATTGCGTTGGGGAATCTTGGTAAGCCCGATTCCATCTTCGGCATCATCGTCACTTAACATCAGGTGAGATGATGCCAAGGGCTTATCAGTTGTGGATTAAAAAAAGACTCCAATCTTTAAGTACCTAAACCACCCATTGCTCTGAAATCAACTGAAAGATATGCCTTGTTTAAGAGCAGTTTGCGGGAAGTTTTGATCATCATCATCATATTACCTCATATACGTCCCCACCGAAGGACTCGAGCCTATCCTGAATTAGGGCGATTGGGCCTCAGTCGACCACGCGGGCCCAGTGGGGGTTGGTCGACTTCACACACAACCTTCGAGTTTCTTCGCAAGCGTGTGCAGGTATTCTCACGATGTTTTCCTTCACCGTAAGACCATCTGATAAACGTACACATGAAACTGAACACATTGGTACGTGACAGATTGCTCAATACGACCTCCCAGAGATGGTAGCGGCCCTAGCCCTAGTTAGGTAACTTCAAACTCAATTTATATATTTTTATGATTATATGAGCTATGAAGGCAGCGGGAAGTCGCTTAATACGGGTAGCATGTGAAAATCCTTAGGGGAGGCCTTTGAAGTGAAACTTCTATACAGCGTTACGGCGCGTGGAGAGGGTAGACAGAGAAAGGCTGGCGGCGGCGGCGGAGAAAGGGCAACGGCTGTATTCTTAGATAGAGAAAAGTTGAGATGGAGATATAAAGCAGGTACTTAGCCTGGGTTACCCTTTCAACTTGTTTGTGAAGTTTCACTTCTACTGTGTGTCCCAGCACACATTTCGTTTTTACTATTTTTTTATTAGTAGCGAACATCTTTACGCTGTTCAACATACAAAGAAACAAAGGATTTGCAGACATTTTAGAAATAGGACATTTTGGATCTAAACGCGCACCGGTCTGTGGAAGTAAGAAAACGGCTCTATCCACAGTTTGTTTCATGAATACCACCATCAGGACTCAGGAGCAAGTTTAATGCCTACGAAGTTTCTATTTGATAAAGAAAGTTTCAACTTTGCCAGCCTGGATAATGCGATTGCGCTTTTTATAATTTCTAAAGGAAAAAGGCAGCATCGTATTTTCCATAGAATCAATTTTGTAGGTTTTGTAGGCACAATAGGGTATTTGACAGCGTTTAAAATAAATTAGAAAATATTATTCACTAAATAGCATTGAAACTTATTCATTTAACATTTTATTATAATTTCAATTTTATATTTATCTAAATCACTAAATTAGTTCGTCAAAGACAATGACGTCACAAGTTTGTAACACGAACAATTTCAGAAAAAAATACGGTTTTGACAGTTGATAAAAAGTAACTCTAACGACTAGCAATAAAATACCGGATTGTTTTTAAAAATTTTGTTTATGGATGTGACCACCAATCACTTTGACAGCAGAATCTTTGACCGTTGGTCATTAAATGGTAATAGCTAATTAATGTCAGGGGACTGAGAGGGCTTTATGAAGGCTTGAAAACTTTGACATTAGGACTTTTTGAAAATCTTCTATTGATATGCCCATGGCATCATCTCACCTGATGGTAAATGACAATGATGCTGAAGATGGAAGCGGGCTTACCAAGATTCCACAACGCAATAGGGATCTGGCTATCTTATCTTCAAGCCGGAACACATCAATGATGTTAACACTTATAGATTTCTACTTAACATTTTCCGATATTTTGTTTGGCGGCAAGACTTAGATAAGATTGTGTTAGCTAGCCAGGCGGGCTATGAAAATGCTCTACCACCAACCAAACCGAGTCTTACTAAGTTGAACCCGCCGGGAATGGAATCCGCGACCTTCTGGTGTGAAGCCACGTAAGTGTTTAAAATTAACTATTAGTCCTAAAACTTCTATCAATCCGGACTTTCCAAAGAGCATACAATCACTAGGTTATGGACTCTGCTCCTGTATGTGGATCTCCCGAGCTAAGGAGGAGACACGTAGCGACGTTATTGGTTTTTAACGGTTCGCGGATAAAGCTATAAAGCCATATAAATTATTTTCAGACCTCACTCAAAGATAGTAACTGTAAGTCCTTGTTTTATTTCAAATCTTTACCAAAGGGTGATAAAACTGCATAAAGTGTTTGATCTTTTTTTGTTTATTTTCACTTTCTTAACATAATATTCAATCTCTTGAGACACGTCAAATATAAAAACGCACACAACATTTTTAACCCTGTGATTTAGTTTTATCTCCGTTAAAACCACTAACGCGTTTACGAGGTTACCCTTTAAACCCGGCTCCTGCGTCTTACTTTGAAGTCGACCAATACGTATCAGTTAGGGCAAATTTCTTAACAAATTGATTTAACGACGACAGATTTTGAGGTATGACCCGTATGTTGGCATTTAATCTTGATTTACGCGACGTGAACGGATTGTTCTTCATTACTCAAACAAGACTTTCAAGCTATTTACGGTTTGCGTCTGGATTCCATCAATATTAATACGTTTTTTTTATTCACAATTGGTAAGCCCTTGGCATCATTTCACCTGATGGTAAGTGACGATGATGCCGAAGATGGAAGCGGGCTTACCAAGATTCCCCAGCGCAATGGAGAACTGACTATCTTATCTTTATGCCGGAACACATCAATGTTTTAAGACACTTGATGTTTGGCGGCAAGACTTAGATAAGATGGTGGTAGCTAGCCAGGCGGGCTTAGAAAATTCCCTACCACCAACCAAACCGAGTCTTACAAGTTGACCCCACCGGGAATCAAACCCGCGACCTCCTGGTGTGAAGCGAATGGACTAACCATTACGCCACGGAGGCGGTTAAACGTACCTACTTGAATTAATAAATAAAGTCTAAAGATTAACAATTAAAATTTTCTCACAAAATTATCGAAATTACTCAAACTTAAAGGATGAAGCAATATAACAGATAGTTAATAATTAATTAACTTTCCCACCCACCCGCAACTTTCACGGATTAATCGAGAGAGAAAAATTCCGACGGAAATATTTTAATTAGGGCCAAAAATATTTTAGCGGAAAGGCCGACTGAAGCACCAAACTTTTGATTTGAGGGTAGTGTTAAATTCCGAGATATCATCAGTTGTTATTTAAAGTAGCGATATACCAAAGTACATATATATATTAGTACAAACATACAGTATGGACACTCCTTGCCGCTCCCTAGATTGCGACCTCACCCCCTCGTCACCCAGATTGATACAGATTGGTTAGAGTTTGGTTGTCGTACGTATAGGATTTCACCGCCATTTTGTTTGTTCCGTCATTCCTTTATTGAAATTTCATTTCTGGCCTGTTGTATGAAGTATCCAGTGTGTGGTAGCGATATACAGTGTGGTACATCTAGATGCGTCTGTATGGGGACCTCCGAAACTATAAATGATAGAAAAAATATATTCTAAGGAATCAAGTCGTTAATTTTAGTGACAAGAAAAACTTAATGTAGTTTTCGATTTTTGAAATATTGCTTGCCTTGGCCGGGAATCGAACCGGTAATATGTTAAAATAATAAAATTGAAGATTCTTATTTTTAAAGGTTTCGTGATGCGAGGTAAAATACATAAATTGTACAGCCACATTTGGCATACTTTCTCGCTAAGCCATATTACGCTTCCTATAAAGATATATCAGACATAAAGAACAATTTTAAAATCATTATGGTTGTTTGGGAGGTCATTCAGATTTTTTGTTGATCAATAAAATAATCAGTGTAGTAGGTCTTATTCATTCATAGTCGTTTACAAAGTTTCATAAAAAAACATTTTTGCGAAAAAGCAACAAACAACCTGCGTTTTTATAGGAGGACCTGGAATAACGAACTATGGTGTGCGTCTGTCAGATCAAATAAAGTAAATAAGTGTGTTAGTAAAGTAACTTACAAAGTTTCAATGAAATTGTCGCGGCGCGATGTATACGTCTGTATCCATGCCGCGATTGTTATGTACGTACTTATAATTAAACTCACATATGACTCGCTGTACTGCACAACAATTTATGTCCTTCACCATCGCAGAGTACACCCGATCACCCGTGCTGCCAGGTGTTCGTCCAACTCCTGTAATTAAACTGGTATGAGTATGATAGCGGATCCCATAATCTGTCGTGAGGAGTGGGGTTCTACCTTGGGATGGACATGCAGTCCATGGCTGAATCACGGGACGAGGATGCACATGAAATTAGCAATCGGTGTTACATGTGGCGCCTTTCTATGAGAGTGTGTTTGATGTCAAGTGTGCATACAAATGAATATCACATAATACATGAACACAATAGCATGAGTAAAGCAATGGTTAGTCACACATCAAACGACAACAGTGCTGAAAGAAATGAATCATTAATAGGTCGGTGGTAAGGAAGGTAAGGGAAGGGGATCACGTTGCCACGTCCCACGTTGGAGGAGCCACTCTCCTCGCACCCTCGTTCTACCCGCGTCCGGGCTGGCGAGTCATTGGGGACTGTTGCCATTTCCCACGTTGGAGGAGCCATTCTCCTCGTCCCCTTGTCTTCCCCATGCCTGGGCCGCGAGTCGTCAGGGACCGTTGCCATGTCCCACGTTGGAGGAGCCATTCTCCTCGTCCCCTCGTCCCACCCGCGTCCGGGCTGGCGAGTCGTTGGGGACTGTTGGGGGAGTAGGTAGCGTTCCCCATGTCCCACGTTGGAGGAAAACACATCCCCATGTCCCTCGTCGGGGGAGAGGTTTAATTTCCCCATTGCCAGGCGACATCTGGCTATCCACACTCACAGAAGTATCAGCGGGTACCACGCTATTCTCACACGTCGATTGATCCACATCTAGGTAGTCGGCACTCCGGAAAGATCTGCGGCTTCCCGTAACTTACAGATCATACTCGAGTATGTCGTCTTCCGTATATCCATAAACAGTCTCAGGTTCATCCAAGGTGATTGGGTTCCTGTCCGTTCCGTGTACTCAACAGGATCTGCAGCGCGCTCGCCACGTCAGCGCCACGTCGTTCAATTGTCATCTCTCCACCTAGCTGTGTTAGGAAAACAATGTGTCAAAGGACACGATGATTATAGGTTATGTGCGAGCTGTGGTAGCGTGTATGATGTGTCGTGGAAATATGGTGTAAGGTCGATGGGGTTTGGTGATTGTGGAGCCTTCAGGCTGATACCGGCACCAGGCATTGTGTAAATATCAAGATTACATCGGATATAG
The DNA here is from genome assembly GCA_947284805.1 of Coleophora flavipennella. Classification (NCBI taxonomy): domain Eukaryota; kingdom Metazoa; phylum Arthropoda; class Insecta; order Lepidoptera; family Coleophoridae; genus Coleophora; species Coleophora flavipennella. The sequence goes on along the minus strand of OX369280.1, from coordinate 12,498,619 downwards.
TTACATGAGCAAGTTAGAAGCAAAGAGAGATTTCGACAAGATATGAAATCAACTATAATACTCAACTTGGGTCCTTTGGCGCAGTAGTAGCGGCAGCTGGCTCGGGTCTCCTTCCTTCCTCGTGGTTGGCTCGAAGAGATGTTGATCGAAGCACACGCGAAATCGAAATGAAATGAATTATGAGCCCGGCGCTCCTATATAAAACGAGTGAAATGACTAAGAGGATAAAAACTCTTTGCTGTTTACCGATTCGTCATAGACTAATCAGTTTAAGTTAGGTCATCTTTATGAAGTTCATTCGCGACAAGATGTTAAATCCATCGTGTTCGCGACAGAAATCGCATGACCCATTTTTAAGCAAAAAAAAACTGTTTTTAGTATTGTGGCAACCCTGAAAAAGATAAAGAGATACAATATTGCTCTAACCCAAATTGAACACAAATTTGTCCAGTAGCTTAGGCGTTAGAGCACCGAACGGACGCACGGATACACATATAAAAAAATATTTTTATTTTTTAGTTTGTAAGATTTAATTTTGTACAGTATCTTAGGCGCCAGAGCACCGAACGGATGCACTGACACACATACAGAAATATATTTATATTTTTTAGTTTTTAAGACTTCATTTTGTCCTGTATCTTAGGCGCCAAAGCACCGAATGGACGCACAGACAGACATACAGATATATATATATATATATATATATATATATATATATATATATATATATATATATATATATATATATATATATATATATATATATATAATTTTTAAGACTTCATTTTGTCCAGTATCTTAGACGCCAGAACACCGAACGAACGCATAGACATACATAAAAACACACATAAATATATACATAAATATACATACACATACATAAATATATTATTATTTTTTAGTTTTTAGGACTTCATTAGGTTATTACGATACCTTCTTTACTCTTTCGCCACTCGAAAGTAAAAAAAAAGTATTTAAAGATTTTGGAAACTCGCTTACATTGGCCGGGAATTGAACCAGCAATATGTGAAAATATAATTGAATTATAAATTACGTGGAGGTTCTTTATTTTTTACACAAACTTGAATAGAAATAAAAACAAATATACCGTTACATATTTTTCATAAAAACCTAAACACTTTTAGGCCAAAGTTAGTTTGTCGACGATTGTCTGTCAGTTAAGAACGTACCTACAACAAAAATAATAACATATTCTGAATAAACTAAAAGGATATACTACAATCTACGAAATAATAAATCTGTTTTAGTTCTAATAAACTGACATAGATGACGGTACGAGCAGAACAAAGATAAAAACCGTAAATTTAAATTTAGCTCGGTTGGCATGGCAACCTAGCATTATTTAAATGCCACGGTAGCGAATAAAAAACGCAAAAAAATTGTCTTAATCAATTATTTTTGAGATCCGTTCAGGTAAGTTTATTCTTCGTTAATGTATTTATCTAATTTTTATTTTGGAATAGAATTAAATCAGATTTTTCACGATGTTATGAATTCTTACTTTAAAATGTAGTATCAAGAGGATTGTGAAGCTGCGACTTTTCATACAAACGGCGTTAACGATTTTCACCTCTTAAATGCTAACAGATTTGGACCAATTTTTGATATTTTCAGTCAGAATAAAAGCTAGGCTTATACGTTTCGTTTTTTTAAATAACTGATTATAAATAAACAAAAGATGGCCGAAATTAGTTTTGTATGAAAACACGTGAACGACAATAAAATTAAACTTATTATCTTTATCGAAAAAACAAAAATGTAAAAGCCTAGATTTTGTTCTGACTGATAACCTGTCAAAAATTAGTCCCAATCATTTTAGATGTGAAAATCGTTAACGCCGTTTGCATGTAAAGTCGCAGCTTCACAATCCTCTTAAGAAGTTCGTCTAGATCTTCCCCTTTGTCAGATGTCGTAAACATTTTTTGTTTAAACAGAATATTTTCAAAAAATAGGTGCATACCTTTCGTTTGTGAAGCCGTTATACTAAGTAATAAGTATAAACTAAATAAAAAGAAGAGGTCCTGTGGTGTCTGGCTCTGATTTGAATGGTTTTGATATGTTAAAGAGTGTAAGTAAGTATGAGATACTTTCACGGAGAGTTGTTACAGAGAAAGTTTAATGTAATCAATATTTTAACTGTAGCTAGTCAATTGATTTATTATGAAAACATCATGTACGCATTGAATATCGTGCAAATCAGACCCCGTGATTGATCTAGCTTCTGGAACATTTTGCGTAAAAATCGTGTAGAACAAGGCCAGAAAGGTGTACCAACTTTTATTTGGGAACGGACATAACTCATAAGATTTTTTAATGTGACTGAAACTGACTAAAACCAAAGTATAATCTCAGTACTAACATACAGTATGGACACTCCCTGCCGCTCACCCCCTCGTCACCCAGATTAATACAGATTGGTTATAGTTTGGTTCTCGAACTTATGGGATTCCGCCGTGATTTTGTTTGCTCCGTCATTTGTTTTTAGAAATGTCATTTCACTACCGTTGTATGCAGTGTCCGGGGTATGCGGGGGTTGTGTTTGAATTATTGTTTTATTATAAGAAAGTAAAATGTTTTTTTACGAATTAGTAGTCCAGGTAACATACTTATTGATTTCTGTAAATACTTTAGATTGTGATTTTAATAAATATCAAAATGAATAGTCATACAATGTTGATCTAATTATTTTTTTTATAAGTACCTACCTACTTTTTTATCATTTTCAAAAGTGTTGTAAAACGTTGAATGTTTTTTTTATTTAACTAGGTATAAGTTTTGAATTTTTGTATTAATTAGTTTTTAATTATTTTATTTCAAGTCCATGACACGAGTTATCGGACTGTACATTTATAGGTCGTGAATTACTGGTACCACATAATGCATGTTCAAGTCCATGACACGAGTTATCGGGCTTTACATTCTTAAGCCATGCATTATCGGGTAGCGCATTATTTATATCCCATAATGCTTGTTTTCAAATTCAAAAGAGGTAAGCGTGTAAATCTATAGAATTTTTTTTGGAATATATTACAACAATAGACAATCCTGGGACCTAGATTCCTGCTCCATAGTTCATTATCAGATTAACTTTAGAATATCAAAACGATCTATACCGGGATAATATACCTATATCTATGTCGTGCCAAATTTCAGCTCAATCGAACACCGGGAAGTAGGTCAAAATAAACTTAGAAATTTCGAAGCGGACAGTTTAATATTGCATGTTTATAAAAGCTACTTAAAATCGTTGCCTTATTATTAACCCCATCGATTAGTTTTATAAAAATACATGATTTTACCGGTTTGATTCTCGAACAATGTAAGATTACTTCAAGGTAAGCTTTTAACCGCTTCCGTGGCGTAATGGTTACTTCATTAGCTTCACATCAGTCGCGGGTTCGATTCTCGGAGGAGTCTAACTTTTTAAGAAGGTCTGGTTGGTGGAAGGGCATTTTCTAAGCCCTACTAGCTAGCTACCACCATCTTGTCCAAGTCTTGCCGCCAAACATCAATGTGAACAGCATTGATGTGTTCCGGCTTAAAGATAAGATTAAAATCTATGAATGAACTTTTTCTTATCTCTAAATTGACGGCATCGGTATGGTTAGATTAGTGTGTCCTCATACTGACCCATCTAAATGTGGCCACCCTGTATGTATAATGGCCGATTGACCCACAAAGCAGTGTTGCTACTGTTTTTATTTATCCGCCAATAAAATTGATTGACATTAATTTGGTCGTGTTAATGATAGAAAAGCAAAGGGTCCATAAACATTCTAAACTGTAAGCGGAAGCGACAATGATTTGTCTGATGTTATTAATTGTCGTATATTTAACACTGTAATTAAAGATATAAACGAATCAATTAATACTACAAAAGAGAAAAAATCTCAATATATTTATATTATAAAATAACTACGTTTTCAATACAGTTGCTCTTTTTTTTTTTCCCCCTGTTAAGGGAGAGGTGAGGTGAATGCGTTTACGCATACCAGGTGAAGCTTCAGCCGAAGGCCGAAGCTGCCGCTGGTTATGTGGGACTCACAGCTCTGCGCCTATATGCATACGTCCCCGTTACACTCGGAAGGTGTATGAATACGTATGCACAGGCCCAAAGACCGCACCCCCTCGCGAAACTTTGGCAGGGTAGCCACCTTAAAAGTACGTCGGTAAAGTGGTCCTTTATATGCCAGTCAAGTGTGCGCAAAATTGATTTTACCGCACTCGTGCTTTTTTATTACTTTTTTATTTCTAGCTTGGAGAAACAATATATTTCTAGCAAATAAAAAATATAATAACCAAAGATACATAATCTTATTTAAGATTTTTGATAGGAGAATTTTAAAAGGATAGGTAGGTTGTTCCTCCGTGAGGTTAGTACATAACGTTAGCTGATTAGATTCCCTTTGTGAAGAAACTAAGTTACACCAAGGAATAGGTAACATTTTTCAAGTAGGTTTTAATGCTTATAATAATATTATCCCAAGCCTTATTGTAGTCTATTTTTTTAACTTAAGCATGCTTACGTGTGCTAAGAGTAGTTATAATATGGCGCAATTTTCGTAAAACTGAATTGAGATGTTTTAGTGTGAAAACGAATAAAATTATGAATAGTTAATATATGTGTAACAAAAAACATACTTATATATAAGAAAAAACAAAGTGAGATTACTCCCGGACATTTTAAATGAGCCACAAGTCGCGTAAAATGAACTTTGATTGACGAAACCTTGATAGTAATGTATACCATGTATTTTGTTTTTCTGTCACGTCGTTTTTTATTAAACCTGTTTTCTCACAACTATATTGAAAAACGTCGTATGAAACATGGGTGTAAAAGAAAATTAAAAACTCGTGACGATGGTAAACCCTTGCCTGCGGCTCAGGATCACAAATGTCACTCGTTTGTTATTGACCTTTTTACCACCCTTGTGTCACAAATAACTATTATAAAAGGTATCAATGAGTCGATCAGTAAAATTAAAGAATTAAATTATTGTGTAAGATGTTAAGGGTCCCCAGGAGGCTCGAGTTTCCATACAATCTTGGTTCCTCTTTAATACAAAAATACATGCCGGATTGAATCCATACTTTGCAAATATATTATCGATGTTTGTAAATAGTTTTTGATGTACTAATATAAAAAGAAAAAAATAAGAGCAGTTTCAAACTTTCAGTACAATATTAATTTAAGCCTTCGTTTAGTTACGTTTCAATTTACTACGATGAAAACTAATTACAAACATCGATATGTGTCTACTCTCAATATATTTGCAAAGTTTGGATTCAATCTGGCATGCACTTTTTATATTAGAGCGAAACTACGTTTGTATGAAAACTCTAGCCTCCTGGGGACCCTTAACGAATCTGTATTGGTAATCCCTACTACAGAAATTTACTATGTAAGACTGAAATACAAATTTGCTGAAATCTCTACAAAATACTTCTCATACGAATAATATACAACCCATAGCCTGTGGTGTGGCCTTAGAATAGTCCCTATATCTTCCGGAATGTGTCGTAAAAGGCGAATAAAGGGTTGAAAACCGGATTATGGGCGGCAGGGATTAAGGGCCGAGGGAAGACTCAGATTGACATGGCTATCCAGGAATGAACACAAACGATCTAAGCTCTTCATCGGTGAGTTCACTACAGGGGCGACCAAGTACATTTGGAATAACAGCAGGATGCGCGTTAGGGCTGTATCAGGAGCGTTGACGGGCCACTTTGCCACAAACGCACACCAGCAAAAATCGACCTGACCAATGACCTGACCTGCAAGGCCTGTAGTGAAGATACAGAATCAATGGAACACTTACTGTGTCACTGTGATGTCCTGGCTAGTAAGCGTATGTACCTCCTAGGTGATGGCTACCCAAAACCGGAGGACTACAAACACCTTCCGATCAGCGGAATTGCTGCACTGATGCAGCATATCTTTGAGTAGGTTGGGGTGCAAAGTTTATAAGGGTAGACACAAGAGATCCCTTTGGCTCGAAGTGTCGCTGCGACTGCAGCCCCCACTTACAACGATAAGATAAGATAGGCGTCCTTTCCGCGTAATGTGTCACTACATAGCTCACACACTACATGATTTAATTTGTCATCGACACGCAAAGAAGAAGAAGAAGTGATAGCTAACCTGCCTGCCAAGCCTAGCGATTACGGCAAAGCACCCCAACTCGGGGAGGCCTATCTGCAGCATGTCCTCACGTAACCAAATACGCTAAACTACCAGGTTTACGATATAGCGTCCCCACTCACCGACAGCATGGTCATACAATGAGGGCCGCTATTCCTGCCAACGCTTTAAGGCGAGGGCAAGGACCAACTGCGGTAAGTCTTGCCGCCAAGACGCTTGTCCTGGTAGTCTACAAGGCGAATGTCTCGTGGAAAAGACCACTACCTACTCTCCGGAGCAGTAGGCACGCTAACTTCTCGCGGCTTTCGCCGCAGGCGGTTTGATCCCCGCTCGGGACGCTGGAGAAGCTGGCTTCCACATCTCCAGTGTGGTACCGGAGTTGTAGGCATGCTCACTTCCCGGCGCTTGTCGCACCTGTCCAGTCTAAGTGCAGCAGTGGACGTCTTTCAGCTGATGTGATGATTTTCATCACATGCCAACGCAGACTGATCAGCACAAATCGATTAACTTATTCGCCAACTTTTTCAATCACCAATTTCGCTAAAAGTTTCTGCGCTAGTATAAGTTATGGAATACTCAGACAACTGACATATAAATGCCTGAAATTACATAGTACCAATTCATTCAAAGCTTGTCATGCGTGACTTAATGAGTTTAATGACCAAAGATTGTGCATATAGTAAAATATATGTACTTTATAATATTATATTAATATATTATAATAAAAAAATGTTTATTCAGAAAGAAAACACATGAAATCAGCACATTAATACAATATGATCCCATCCTGGCTACGCCTGTCTTGTGGACACCAATAATACGATTTACAAATTGAAATGTGGCTGCAGATGTACTCTAAGAGAAATAAATAAATGAAAACTTAAACTGATTCAAAATAATCTTTATAATATTGATTTCAAAATAGAGGATTGTGAAGCTGCGACTTTCATACAAAGGGCGTTAAAGATTTTCACCTCTTAAATGTTAACCGATTTGGATAAATTTTTGATAGGTTGTCAGTCAGAATAAAAGCTAGGCTTGTTATAAATAAACAAAATGGTCGATATTAGTTTTGTATGAAAACACGTGAATGACAATAAAATTAAACTTATTAACTTTAACGAAAAATTAAAACGTATAAGCCTAGCTTTTGTTCGGACTGACAACCTATAAAAAATTGGTCCAAATCGGTTAACATTTAAGTGGTGAAAATCGTTAACGCCGTTTTTATGAAAAGTCGCTGCTTCACAATCCTCTTAAATGTTAACCGATTTTAACAAATTTTTGATTGTTTGTCAGTCAGAACAAAAGCTAGGTTTACAGGTTTTCATTTTGTTAGTAAAGTTAATGAGTTAAATTTTATTGCCGTTCACGTGTTCGAATACAAAACTGATTTCAGCCGTTACTTGTTCATTTTAAATCAATTACTTAAAAACTAAACCTATAGACCTATAATAGCTTTTTTTACGACAAAATTGGTCAAAATCGGTTAACTTTTAAGAGGTTAAAATCGCTATCGCCGTTTTTATGAAGAGTATGAAGATAATATAGCCAGATCCCCATTGCGTTGGGGAATCTTGGTAAGCCTGCTTCCATCTTCGGCATAATCGTCACTTACCATCAGGTTAGATGATGTCAAGGTCTTACCAATTGTGAATTATCAGCCGAAGGACGTCCACTGCTGGACATAGGCCTCCCCCAAGGGCACCAATTGTGAATAAAAAAATATGAGTCTAATTTTCGCCGTGGTTTCACAGTTCTCTTAAAAAGGAACTGTTTATGACTACGCACTTTCTAAATCTGGAAATAACTTGAAGAATGTTAGACATGGACATTCTATTTTATTAAACGACGCGTGATTCACTTATACCACACCAAAAAGAGTATACACAGTCGGCCCTTACGAAAACATGGCCGGCCTCTGTGGCGCCTCGCGATCATCAAAAACAACACTGGCAGGAAGTTCCCTGCTTATAAATTAAAAGAGACATAAACCCGTTGAATTGTGATTTTATGTTTAACCTTTGATAGAATTAGATTTTATTTATTTTATTTCGTATTTGAATCACGCGTTCCTAATTAATAGGCTTACAAGGGAAGATACTTTCCATGTTAAAGCGTTGAATGTTCAACGATACGCTTTTTTGTTTTTTTTTATTAGGTTAGTGTAGTAAAGGAGATTTATTTGGAAATAAAAAGGGTAATGTGAAATCAATGTCTAATCTAAGTGTTTTTTTTTTAAACTTTAAAAGTCTACAATGGTGGTGAACATATCCAAAATAAAACTTTTTATTAAAATCCTACTAATATTATAAATGTGAAAGTTTGTATGCATGGATGTATGTATGTATGTATGTTTGTTAATTTTTCACGCAAAAACTACTGAATGTATCTGGATGAAATTTGTTATGTAGACAGATTAGGACCTGGATTATCGTATAGACTACTTTTTTCCATGCTCGCGAGCCGTTTGCGGCTCGCGCACTTTGCACCTTCGAAGACAATCATAGAAACGACGTCCACGCGGGCGGAGCCGCGGGCATCAACTAGTTCTTAATATAAAAACAAAAATTTAATGTTGTTCGTTGAAAAACACGTCACTTAAAAACAGCTAGACCAATTTGGCTAGATTTGAGACTGACTTCCAAAAAGGCAATTCAATCCGGCATGTAGTATTTGTATTAAAGTGGAACTATGTTTGTATGGAAACTCGAGCCTCCTGGAGACCTTTATTGTATATTAATACTAATATATTATATACTTTGTTTATGGTACATAAGCTTTTAGAATAGCGTTCAGTATCAAATGAAATTAGATTTCACTAAAACTCCTTGATAATTACTGGTAAGTAGATAATATAACATTAAAAAAATTAATTAGGCTAAAATTAACTAAAAAAAATGAAATTTAACCTATTTTAACTTTCCACACGCGCAACACAAAAATAGAATACCTTCAAATATATTACATAGAGTGAAATGATTAAAAGGCATTTGTTTTCACCTCATTAATAATAACACTTTGGTGAATTTTATTAAATGGAGGGTAATTTATTAATACTTAATAATGAACGCGACGGTCGTAGATCAACACTAATTGGCGTGCATTCGTACCAAAAGGTAGGCAGTGGCGGTATTTCTGGGTTCTTAGTATTCGAAAGCAGGTTCGAATAATATATACAGGGTGTAAAAAAGTTAGTGTAGGACCCGTTAACTGGGTGCTCTAATCAACATACTGAATATTTTTTCCCATAAAACCCATAGTCAATTCCCAAAAAAAAATTGCTACAAATTGGTCGATCAGCTGATCGATTTTTATGAAAAGTAACTTTTTTTTGCGATTTCAGCAAAGTAGTAGAACAAAAGTTTTTGTTGCTATGATGACTAGATGCCCCAGTTAACGGGACCTACACCACTTTTGTTACACCTGTATATAACTTTTATATAGCCGTTTTTTTTAAAGTTTATTGGAGTTTACTCTATAAAAATCGATTTTCATATAATTTATGAGGAGTAAAATTATACAAGCGTTGACTAAAAAGTGTTACGTTTTATGTCAGACACGTTTTTCCTCGACAAGGCTAAGACTTTATGGCCATGCAACCCAATGCGAGGCCACATAGGCCATGCAAGCTCTGCGTAGGGCGGAACCTGGAGCATTCTGTGCCGGCTGTACTGGTTCTGGCCGAAACAAAGTTGTCATAAGTAAACTCCTGTCGCATGTCAGAACTGACACGCACATTTTTTTTAGGGTTCCTTACCCAAAGGGTAAAAACGGGACCCTATTACTAACACTTCGCTGTCCGTCCGTCTGTCCGGCTTTATTTCATGAACCGTGATAGCTAGACAGTTGAAATTTTCACAGGTAATGTATATTTGTTGCCGCTAAAACAATAAATACAAAAAATTAGAAAAAGTGAAAAAATAAGGGGTCTCGATGCAAAAAACCTATTTTTTTTAAACTTGAAGAAACTAGCGCCATCTAGTATGGTGGTACGGAACCCTATGTGTGCGGTTCTGACTATCACTTGGCCGGTTTTTTTAACAAAAATTTAAGTGCGTGTGACTGCAACACACCTGATGAGATGATAATTTTTAACGCCTGCTTTGACCATTGTTTCTTCCCGACAGCATGGAAGGAAGTGACAGTGATAGGCATTCTAACCATCGCCCCATAAGCCTCCTCAAGGAAATGCGGAAAATACTCGAAAGAGTCATACTTACTTGGATAAAGAGGCATATGGTTCCCCCCCCCCCCCCCCCCCCCCGAAGAACTCCGCACTCGTGCCCACAACAAATCTACCGCATAGTAGAATACATACAGAACGGATTTTATCCCAAACGTGAGAAGACAGTCGCTGTCTTCTTCGACGTAGTCTTCTTCTTCGTAGACGTAGACGTAGTCGATAAGGTCTGGCATGCGGGACTTGTTTACAAACTCTATCACTTAGGCCTCCCTGACCGACTTATCCGTATAGTGGAGTCCTATCTTCTGATTTAGACACGAAGGGTTACTTTCTTCTACGCGTCAGCTTAAAGCCAGGGTACCCCAAGGATCCGTTATCTCTCGCTCTCTCTCGATAGCTGACTCTCGCGTTACACTCGTGACCGGGTGCTGTCCGTGTGAACTGGCCTACTCTTGTCAAAGGTATCAATGACATTCAATGATTTTTATGTCTATGTTTTCGTGTCATATTGTTCTCATTTTCTAATGACATAATCTGGTTTATTTCAAGGATTAAATTTTGACGTTATTAACTAATGATTATTTATTTCTTGATTTTTCACAAATGAAATTATGTTATTATTATTTTATGACTATCAGAATAATTGTAACTTGTACCTATTTAAGAAAAAATACCTTGAATCTTGAATCTCTCCTCGATCTTGTACACTCTGCACACAAATGAATTCCCATCTCGAAAACAGGCGTACTGCTTTCTCTCTTTGCAATCGAATTTTTGTTGGTATAATTTTGATAATACACCCTGTATCCTATAGGGGTCCATTCGTAGCCAAAGGTGGGCAGGTATAGTTTTATGTGACGTCCTAACTTCCACATTAAATGTAAGCACGCGAGCTTTTCACTCGGATTTGGTATAAGTTCGTCCATTAACTTTAATGCACCTTTATAAGACGGTGCGGAACCGTTATTAACGGTTTATTATTCAGATTTTGCATAAATTGTTATAAAACTTAATTTTAATTGTTTTAGTACTTTCATATTTGTCATGTTCAGTTAAATAATAAAAGTCAAAAAAAATCTATCTACACAGCATGTCACATGATTGTTGTATGACCCGTTATCTGGGTATGTTTTATTCTATACAGGATGTAACATAAAGTTGCAGTGATACTTTAAGGTGTCACATTATTGGTGTTATGTAGGATCCGTTAACTGGGCTTGTTTTATTCTATACAGGATGTAACATAAAGTTGCAGTGATACTTTAAGGTGTCACATTATTGGTTTATGTAGGATCCGTTTACTGGGCCTGTTTTATTCTATACACGTTGTAACATAAAGGTGCAGTGATACTTTAAGGTGTCACATTATTGATGTTATGTAGGATCCGTTAACTGGGCCTGTTTTATTCTATACAGGATGTAACATAAAGTTGCAGTGATACTTTAAGGTGTCACATTATTGGTTTATGTAGGATCCGTTAACTGGGCCTGTTTTATTCTATACAAGTTGTAACATAAAGGTGCAGTGATACTTTAAGGTGTCACATTATTGATGTTATGTAGGATCCGTTAACTGGGCCTGTTTTATTCTATACAGGATGTAACATAAAGTTGCAGTGATACTTTAAGGTGTCACATTATTGGTTTATGTAGGATCCGTTAACTGGGCCTGTTTTATTCTATACAAGTTGTTTCATAAAGGTGCAGTGATACTTTAAGGTGTCATATTATTGGTGTAGGACCCGTTAACTGGGACTGATTTATTCTATACAGGATGTAACATAAAGTTGCAGTGATACTTTAAGGTGTCACATTATTGGTTTACATAGGATCCGTTAACTGGGCCTGTTTATTCTATACACGTTGTTACATAAAGGTGCAGTGATAATTTAAGGTGTCACATTATTGTTTTATGTAGGATCCGTTAACTGGGCCTATTTTATTCTATACACGTTGTAACATAAAGGTGCAGTGATACTTTAAGGTGTCACATTAGTGGTTTATGTAGGATCCGTTAACTGGTCCTGATTTATTCTATACACGTTGTAACATAAAGGCGCAGTGATACTTTAAGGTGTCACATTATTGGTGTTATGTAGGACCCGTTAACTGGGCCTGATTTATTCTATACAGAGTGTAACATAAAGGTACAGTGAGGGCTTGTACTTATCAAACTTTAAAACTTTTTTTACAACTTCGCTGAAATCGCATAATTTTTAATGGATTTTTCATACTTTGCTAATCAGCTGACCGATTTGTATGAAAAATCCAAAACAATACGCGAATTTAAGCAAAGTTGCAAAACATATAAGTTGTTCACTTTGATGAGTAGAACGCCACCTTAAAGTAACACTACACCTTTATGTTACATCCTGTATGACTTTTCCAAAAAGACCTATGGTAAATTTTAAAAAAAATCATTAAAAATCGACCAGGTGATTGCCCTTATGTTTTTTTGAGAATCGACTATGGGTTCCTTGTGGAAAGTTGTTTAGTATGATGAGTTACACCTCGGACACAGGTTGTTAGGTAAAATGTAGCGAGCCGCTCGCAAACGTGGACACGAGTTTTCTCTAGATTCCTCGGAAACTATGTAAGAATATGTTTATTAGTAAATCATGACATTTCCAACCCCCTTAACCATCTCTGTGCAAAAATCACACAATCCATTGTTCCGTTGCGATGTTAAAGAAATTAACCAAAAAAGAGTATATTTTCAGTTTCCTCAGGAACTGCATCGGACTATGCTATTTTCAAGGGTTAAAAAGTAGCCTAGGTCCTTTCTCGTGACACGGGCTACCTGCATGCCAAATTTCATTAAGATTGGTTAAGACGTTGAAGCGTGACAAGGTAACAAACAAACAAACACATTTTCACATTTATAATATAGTATAGTACGGATAATTGTGTAATGCAAATACTCATATTGAGTATTGGATGTCAAGGCCTTACGAATTGTGGATAAAAAAAACATAGTATCGCGATTTATGTAAAATTTAATACAAAACAATAAAATATTTGGAATATTCAGCGAAAAAGCGCTGTAGGTAAACAAATAAAATAAACGTTCGGTGACATTTAGCTGTCGGCAGCCTATTAAGGGCCTCTCACACAGCGCTTAATAAATTGCCTTTTCACATGCGACCGCAGTCATTCGGCGGAAAAATTGCCATCACGGGTAAGACCTTGAATAAACAATTTTATTTTTACCTCAGTTTGGACTGTTATTTCATTTTTGGACAAAATAAAATAGAAAGAATTTATTTTTGATTTAATTTGGTATTGGGTAAGTTACTTCATTAGGTCCATTCCATAATTAGTCTTCAGAATGACAACGTAAGTTTTCACAATGATATTAACCCACTTTTCAAGTGACTTCGAAAAAGGAGGAGGTTCTCAATTCGACTGTATGTCTTTTTTATGTGTGTTACCTCAGAAGTTTTGACTGGGTGAACTGATTTTAATGATTCTTTTTTTTATTTGAAAGCTAGTGCTTTCCGTGTGTAAATTTTATCAAAATCGGTGTAGTACTTTATTAGAAAATTAACAAAAACCAAAAATAATATGTGTTTATGTACAATCGTTTGATACAAGGATCATTTTTTCCAACAAACTTTTTTTTTTAGATTTTACTTCATCAAAAGCGTCAGTGGCTAAAAGAGTCGGTGGCTCAGCCGGTAACAACTCGGTCATCCCAACCAGAGGTGCCGAGTTCAAATCTAGACGGTCAATGTACTGTTTTTCGAAACTTACGTACATATACTCACCGATTGCTTTAACGGTGAAGGAAAACATCGTGAAGAATCCTGCACACACCTGCGAAGAATCTCGAAGAAGTCGACCAACCCGCACTGGGCCCGCGTGGTCTACAAAGGCCTGATCGCCCTAACTCAGGGTAGGCTCTAGCCCCTCGACTTCATCATATCAGCCGAAAGACGTCCACTGCTGCTGGACAAAGGCCTCCTCCAAGCATTTCCACGAGGACCAGCCGTGCGCTGCCCGCATCCAGTGGCTTCCCACGGCCTTCACCAGGTTCTCCGTCCACCAAGTGGAAGGCCTGCCTACGCTTCGTCTCTCGGCGCACGGTCGCCACACGAGAATTTTACTACCCCAACGGCCATCTGTTCTACGAGCTATGTGCCCTGCCCACTGCCACTTAAGGGACACTTCTGAGAGCTATGTCGGTTACTTTGGTTCTCCTACGGATCTTCTCGTTTCTGATTCGATCACGCAGCAAAACTTTGAGCAAAGGATTTTACTTATTGCCATTATTTTTAAGTAACTTAGGTACGTTAAAAAAAATCCGATTTTTCTTTTGCAAAAAGTTGTGAACAAAAAAAACCGACTACAAACAGGAAACTAAGGTTCCCCTCGATTTCTCTGGGATGCCATCATCAGATCCTGGTTTCCTTATCATGGTACCACTCCTTCCCAACAAAACAAAATCATCAAAATCAGTTCATAAATGACGAAGTTATCCGCGAACATACATAAAACAAATATATACGGTCGAAATGAGAAACCTCCTCTTTTTTTGAAGTCGTTTAAAAAGAAAAATATGTATATTAATCCCATCTTTTCCATAGAACTACTCAATGTAACTTCAACTTGCTTTTTCAAGGTTCTGTACCCAAAGGGTAAAAACGGGACCTTATTACTAAGACTTCGCTGTCCGTCCGTCTGTCTGTCTGTCGGTCAAAAAGCGAGTTAATAACATACTTTGCACCAGATAATAATGAAGAAACCGACTTGGCCATCCAATGAAAGAAACGTAGGTAGCAGAATGTATTTTAACAATACTAACGGTTGATTATAAATTAATGTAAAATTATTGCTTTATTGCAAACAGACTGCTTAATTAAGAGACTAAAACGAATGAGGTGCCTTAAGGAAGTAACATGGTTTCAAATTAATTTTAATGATAAACGATTTTCATTTTAGGTGGTACTAAGAGTTAAAGTTTTCAAGATTTGAACTTGAACTCCGTGCTGTTCACATTATTATAATTTAGATAAGTTTTAGACAAATAAGCAGTGATGGAGACACAAGTTGAGAGAATTTATCGGAGCAAAGAGTAAAAATATAAACACAATTTTATTTTCAGGATTTGAATTTGAACTTCGGGTTGTTCAATTTATTCCTAAGTAAACATGTCTGTCTGTCTGTCTGCCTGTCCAAGGCTAAGCTCACAGACTATTAGTACTAGAAAAATGTAATTTGACAAAGGTATACATATTAATCACGCCGATAAAATTGTACAATAAAAACTTTTAAAAAATCTTTTTTTTTTGGATACCTCCCCTATATGTAAAGAGAGGATATATTTTTTATTTGACGTACCCTGTTGTATAAGGTTTTTTAAAACTACTGAGCGTTTGTGAAATATCAAGCTTTAGAGTTTTTTTGTTAGAGTCAAGTGTGTGTGTGTTAAGAGTAGGATATATAATCATTTTAAAAGGAAAACTATTACGGCTAAGTAGGCTTTCTTAGTTTAGGCAAAGTATATATAATAGTACTAACATACAGTATGGACGCTCCCTGCCGCTCTCTAGATTGCGACCTCACCCCCTCGTTACCCAGGTTGATTCAGATTGGTTACAGTTTTGTTTGGTTGTCTTTTGTTTGCTCCGTCATTTTTTTTATTTACAATTGGTAAGCTCGTGTCATCATCTCACCTGATGGTATGTGAAGATGATGCCGAAGATGGAAGCGGGCTTACCAAGATACCCCAACGCAATGGGGATCTGGCTATCTTATCCTCAAACCAGAAAACATTAATGCTGTTAACACTGATGTTTGGCGGCAAGACTTAGATAAGATGGTGGTAGCTAGCCAGGCGGACTATAAAAATGCACCAACCAAACCGAGTCTTACAAAGTTGACCCCGCTGGGAATCGAACCCGCGACCTCCTGGTGTAAGTAAACCGAATGGACTAACCATTACGCCACGGAGGCAGTTTATCCACAATTGATAAGCCCTTGGCATCATCTCACCTGATATCTGTTGCAGTTTTATTTTCGTTTCTCTTTTAACTTGGGCCACAATTTTAAGCCGCATAACATTGTATCGTAATATAAAAAAAGCCTTAGGCTATTGAAAATTAAAATAGCAGTCAGATTTTTTTTATCTTTTAATAATCTGTAACCAACCTTTTGTCTTGTCTTTTGGAAGCCATGTTTGTTATAAAAACAGAACCAATTTTATTTTTTGTATTTTTTTTAAGGTTCCGTAGGTTTTTTTTTTTTTACTTTAGTAAAAACGGAACCATTAAAGAATCACTTAAGTGTCTGTCACAGTCAATTTGCTCGAAAACTATAAGATCAATCAAGATGAAATTTGGTACACAGTCGTAATAGGATGGACGTGTAACTATTAAATGTATTTTTAACATAGGGGCCACTTAAAAGTGGCCCCCTAAAAGGGGTAAATTAGAAAACTTTTTTTTTAATGTATTGTGTGATATATGAAATGAAAGCGCTTGTTGGAAGGATCTCAAAAATATTTTTAAAACTTTTAAAATAAATAGTTTTGAAGTTATTTAAAAAAATGTGCGAAAATGAACCATTCTCGCTCCCCCCATATCTCCGAAACTATCTTGAAAAAATCGTAGTATATAAGTTTGAATTCATAGATTACAGGAAAATCTATGAGAAAATCTAAAGTCCGTCTGTTCCCACAGAAAAATAAAATTTCTAAAGTCCAGAATAAATAGACCCCCAAGTACCTAGAGCAAAGTATGTACTGAGAGGTCTTGTACTGTTAGTAGTTTAAGTTTTAGTGCGGAACTCCGAGTCGCACATCCAGTTTTTTTTAGGTTTTGTGCTTTTGATGTAAACTTTTGGCGTGGTTTCTTTGCCCAGCATTTGAAAAACTTTTTTGTATAAATAATATTTTATTCATCGTCATCATCATGTCAGCTCATATACGTCCACACCGAGGGGCTCGAGCCTACTAGGGACCTTCGTCGACCACGCGGGCCCAGTGCGGGTTGGTCAACTTCACACACAACCTGCGAGTTTCTCCACAGGCGTGTGCATGTTTCCTCACGATGTTTTCCTTCACCGTAAGAGCGTAATATACAGTAGTTAAAAAAAATTATGTTCAATTTAATAAGTTACGAACATGGTTAAATTGAAATCGTGTACCAAACTTTAAGGACATACTTTCCCCAAGAAACCCATACAATGGGAGCGAAAAATTGGATTCTTCATAAAAAGTTATTTATCAATTTGAATCAAATTGTATGGAGAATACAATTTTTTTTGCTTCAATTTTATAAGTTGCTTGCGAAAATTTATTCAAGAAAGTAGATTACGTCCTTGAAAATTAAATAACGAGTTTAATGTCACCCATGTTCAGATGTTATTCAAAACCTGCTGGTGATTTAAACTATAATTTAAGGTACTTATACAATGTTGAGTGAAGAAAAGTTAAGAAGAAAAAATAATTATTATAACAAAAATTGATCCGATATATTATTATTTTTTATTTAAAATTTGAGTGCGTATAACTATATCTCACCTGATGGTAAGTGACGATGTAGTCGAGGGTGGTACACGCAAACTTAAATAATGCCTGTTCACTCTTGCCTTGAAGATCCCCAAATTGTAGGAGTCGGGAAACACAGACGCAGGCAAGGAGTTCCACTCCATCTCTGTCCGCATAATAAAAGAGGAAGCGTAACGCTTCGTCATAAATTTATATTTACCATTTATCCCCACACTTGGCAAGACCCGTCCTGTGAGGATAGAAAAATGCAGTACAAAATGTGTACCAACATTTTAATGACATCATCATATCAGACGATGATGCCACTTAATTAAACAGATTTTTGCTGCACTTCGTTTTGTTGGGAAATTTTGGTACACATTCTGTGTTGTACCTTTCCATCCTCACAGGACGGGCTAAAATGGAAAAGTACAGTACAGAATGTGTTCTAAAATTTTAACAGCATCATAATATCAAATATAGCCGTTTAATTAAACACTATATTCACTACTCTTCATTTTGTTGGAAAATTTTGGTACACATTGTGTATTGTAAAGAACTACTACTACTGCCTGAAGATGATCACGAAACCGGTTGCAGTATAAACAAATTTGTGTTTTATTTATATTAATTGTGAAATAGTGCAAGGAATAACCTAAATATGTTCGTTTCAGTGTACCACCAAGAATTTACTATCGCAAGCATACAATACTTGTATATTGTACTTTTCTATCCTCACAGGACCGGCTGAAATGAAAAGTACAGTACAGAATGTGTACCGAAATTTTCCAACAAAACGAAGAGTAGTGTAAATCTGTTTAATTAAACGCCATACCACAACATAATTGCGGATTAATTGCGCACCAAATTCGAATTCATCAGATTTACATGTCAGTTTTGTTTGAGAGCACATAATAATTTAATTTAACGGAGTGAAATTCACGCGTTAATAAACTCATATGCAACTTTAGTCTCATTAACATTTGTTTGATGAAAAATTTAATGTTAATGAATCTATGACTAATGGCTGAATAGAATAAACCAACCAAGAGGTTCTGGATAAGGTAAAAGAGAAGAGAAGCCAAGACGATTGCAAATGATTGATAATAAAAGATTAAATATGTTAGTACCTACATAACACTAGATACGACACCACAGTTTCCTGAAAACCATCATTTATGAAAGATAGAGGGAAGGAGAGGCAGAATAAGATCAAGGCGGAACTGCATAGAGCAAATGAAGGAAAGGCTGCTGTTGTGTCGTATCGAGACATTAAAATGATGGCTGACGATAGGAAGAAGTGGTGATTGCTTGTCTGTGACAAGAGTAGTGCTCTTAAATAAGATGATAATGATGGCTTAATAGTCATTATTTTGAGATGAAAATTAAGAAATTTTATACTAGATTACTGAGACACTCTAGAACGTAACATCAGATCTAGAAGTTTAAGTTGTCGATTAAGTACATTTTCTTTGTTTCTTTGTTTACCCATTACCCATTATTAAAAACTTTGAGATACAAGCTTTTATTTGGAAATAGTTTTTAAGTTCAGTGATTCCAAATTTAAAAAAGTCAGGCTGAGAAGTACAGTATTTCCTATGATTTGATTCCAAACAATACACGACCCTGGGATCTTGAATCCACCATCGTAATTTATCATCATAACAAGTTCCAAATACCTATAGGATCTATTGTCATCGAGTATACGGCTTCATTCCAAATTTAAACTCTATCGGACCCCCAAAAGTCGCTCTAAAATCGATCGCAAGATTTGAATCGGATTTTCATACGAATTTTATTTATTTTTATTCACAATTGGTAAACCCTTGACAACATCTCACCTGGTGGTAAGTGACGATGTTGCCGAAGATGGAAGCGGGCTTACCAAGATTCCCCAACGACGAACATTGCTATTTAAATAAAATCTTGTAAAACTTACTTCGCTAAGTACACTTTTCGAATAAATATTTTTTGCTTTTACCGTCCCGAAAGCAATATAATAAGACCATCTCGGAATAATTTCTAAGGGTACCCAAAGGTTTGACGTTGTAACGTTATTGCCATGGAAATTCTTTCGTGCCGCCTGGAGATCAAACGATCTCGTATCTTATTCACAAAAGATCTCCCGGCGTAATGATCCACTGACATCCGAAGCGAATCGAGTAGCGCTAAAATAATAGGGGTGGAAATCGGTCCTCACTTGGAAAATTTGCATGTCACCACCTATAAATTATACATGTCAAATATGTTAAGCGTTATTGCCCCTCTCGAACGGTAGAAGTTACCCTCTAATGAGAAGGGAAGTCGACAAAATAATGGTCAAATTACAAAGCTTATTATTAATGAATGTAGCAGCCATGATCCCTTTTATGAAGGTTGCTATGGAGATGTGAGATCAATGTACAAACTTTGTACACGAAAAAAAAAGAAGTTTTTCGCAATTAGAAGGTAAAAAAAAACCGGCCAAGTGCGAGTCGAAATTGCGCATTGAGGGTTTTATACCAAAAAACTATTTTCATCTACAGCGCCCTCTATAGGTACAAAAGAGAACTAATTGCTATTGTGATATCAGTACGTAAATCAACTATGTAGAAGATACTACTAGGTGTCACTGTGTTCTTAACAAACTGCAACAAAAACCCGATGTTTTCTGTAAAGTCGGTTTACGGACGATAATTTTACGTGATAACGTGTCACAAGCCGAGCGATTGTATGCTTTAGACCACACGACTAAAGTAAAACTTCTTTAGCTCCATCTTACAGGAGATGTAAAATACCTAGGAGACTCAGGCGTAATGCAACAATGACGTCACACTGGCGTAACGCGACAATGACGTCACTCTGGCGTAACGTGATAATGACGTCACACTTTTTAGAGACTGCAGCCCGTGTCATCAATTTATAAGACGGTATCACGCCAAAAAAAATTCGAGCGAGACCTACGGTACTCGTATATGATGTGTAACATGTGACAAAATACTTTATAAAAGGACGGCAAAGATACGGCAGACTAGGCTGTATGGTCATAGATACCTTTGCCTTTTCCGCGCTTTTAAAGCCTGAAAAAACGCGACTTCCTGTTACACATTTCCGTCCCATTTCACGAAATCACTCCCACAAATTGCAGGAAAGCGAGAGCAAAGATGTTACACATCAAAAACATTTCTTGTATGGTGTTCCCCAACTTTAAATATTTTTTTATTTTAATTATTTTATTTGTTGTTACAGCAGCAATAGAAATACATACTCTGTAAAAATTTTAACTATCTACGTCTACAGTTCACGAAATACAGCCCGCTGACAGACAGACGGACATACGGACAGCGAAGGCTTAGTAATAGGGTTCCGTTGGCCACCCTTAGTGTGTATGGAACCCTAAAAAGTAATCTACTTATGATCAAAGTTTCATACTTACCTAAGTAACGAAATAAAAGTAAGTACTTGTAAGTAAAAATAATTAGTACCTATCTCCAACCAAAGAAGGTATATACAGCTTGATGTTTATTTTGCTAGCGTAATAATTAACGTTCTAAATGATAAACAGCTTTCCCTCATAGGCTCATTCCACAATGATACGAACAGCAACTAATATTCCATCAGAGGCGTATCAAAAGGGAACATCATACAAGATAACACGTTAATCTAACACGGAGGTATTTCTGCCATTAATTTAGATGAGAATTCATTAAGGTTGCCTTGAAGACATCGTTCAGCGATCACGTATGTAGCCATCATGGATTAAGATCGCAATATGTGACATTTAGTAGGAAGTACAAGTAACGACACTATTTTGATTTCAAAACGTAACTTTCAGGATTTCATACCTGAAAAGGAAGAATAGGGACGCTCATAGGATCACTTCGTCTATCTTTCTGTCAAAACCCTTTTTTCTCAGGAATGTGTGGTGGTATAAAGATGAAATTATTATCAAAAAATATGGTCTACGGTCCTCTGAGCTGTAAAAATAAATCAAGCTTCTAAGTCAACGCAATCAGAAAAGACAGCCATATGTCATATTTAGTTTGTGTGTGAAGTCGACCAACCCGCACTGGACCCGCGTGTTCGACTAAGGTCCGATTGCCCTAATTCAGGGTAGGCTCGAGCCCCTCGGTGGGGACGTATATGAGCTGGTATAATAAATGTCATATTTTGACATTCGTCATTATTAACATGTCAGCTTATAAACGTCCCCACCGAAAGGCTCGAGCCTACTCTGAATTATCGGGCCATCCGGCCTTAGTCGACCACGCGGGCCCAGTGCCGGTTGGTCGACATCAACTGACACTCGTAAATAAATCAAAAACCTTCTTCTATGGGAACTTCCTGTTGACTTTGGCAAGAAGCAAGTTCTCAAAACACAATGAAAGTAAAAAAAACACAAAAATCGTTATCTTGTAGTTATTTATTGCATAAATATTTTTTTGCCATTAATAACTTATATTACAGTTGGAGAATTGAAAAACCAAAGCAAGAATGTCCCGTTAAATTTTATGGTAGTTACATACCTTGCTCCTGAAATCGACAGCTGCTATAATAATTAAACATTGAGGCATGATCATCCCACTTCGCCCACTTCATTTGTTAGTGCTGACAAGTTAAGTCGCCCGTCTGGGGTGGGTAGTCAGTATTCATAAGACACCTTCCCACAGTCGTTTCATTATCACGCGATTGTAGAGCCAGGAAGGCTGTTGAGGTGGCAGGTGATAATTAGAAAGTTAGCTGAACTAAAAATAAGTAATGAAATATTATGAAATTTCAAAAACATTGTTCGATTTGTTTTCAATCATGTCTTTCATTTTTAAGTAATAAAATTCATTAAATAAATACAATAATGACGATGAAAAATGACGTCTTGTAATGCTCGTTCAAACCTTTTTGAACGAAATGTCGTTTTTGACAGATGATAAAAAGTTACTTAAATGACTAGCAGTCAACTACCCTCTTTTAAAGGAAAAAGATTTTACAATTTTTATGGTTCCGTTCCCAAAGGGTAAAAACGGGTACCTATTACTAAGACTCCGCTGTCCGTCTGTCACCAGGCTATATTTCATGAACCGTGATAGTTAGACAGTTGATATTTTCACAGATGATGTATTTATGTTGCCGCTTTAATAACAAATACTAAAAATTAGAAAAAGTTAGTCTCCCTACAAAAAAATGTGAAGAAACTAACACCATCTAGTATGATGGTACGGAACCCTTTATACGCGGTTCTGGCTCGCACTTTACCGGTTTTTTGAAATCCACAATTGGTAAGGCCTTGGCATTATCTCACCTGATGGTAAGTGACGATGATGTCGAAGATGGAAGCGGGCTTACCAAGATACCCCAACGCAATAGGGAATTCTTTAAGTTCAGACGTTTTGATTGTAATTTGTGGCAAAATAAACAGTAATTAGACACATACACAAACTTGATAAGTAAAAAGATAGTTAATAATTATCAGATTTAAAATGCTAACTGCGTTAGTTGGGTATTTGCCGTCAGAATTTTCTGTAAAAAAATCCATTAAATATTCAAACCATTTCAAAGAAATAATAGTTTTCATTTAAACCAAGCATTATTGAGCGTAAAAAGGCTTTATTTTTAAATTGTAAAATTCAGATATTTTAGAGTTCAGTCATTCATTACGATTTTATTATCAAACAAGGTAAGTACTTTTTTTTTTGAGAAAATCTGTGAAACGACAATAGTAAAAAAGTTCTTTTAATCATCTTTTTTTTAATCCTCAATTGGTAAGGCCTAGGCGCCATCTCACCCGATGCTCAGTGACGATGATGCCGAAGATGGAAGCGGGCATACAAATTTTCCCCAACGCAATGGGGATCTGGCTATCTTAACTTCAAGCTGGAACACATCAATGCCGTTAACACTGATGTTTGGCGTGATGTTTAGATAAGATGGTGGTAGATAGCCAGGCGGGCCATGAAAATTCCCTACCACCGACCAATAACCGAGTCTTACAAAGTTGACCCCGCCGGAAATCGAACCCACGTCCTCCTGGTATGAAACGAAATGAACGAACCACTACGCTATAGAGGCGGTTGAATCTCTTTTTGTGTCAGTATAAATTTATTTGATTTTCAAAATCTTCAAGGTTCAATTTGTGAATCTAATATTTTTCTCTGCAAATTCTGAATTATTGCTAGGTCTTTGATCCTCGTTGATACTCTGCCTATACAACCTCGCGGTGGATACAGCGGATTCAGCCACATGATATTTTGGGTGTCGTCCTATGCAATTTTGATTCTCTTGTGTATTACAAGGCTTGTGTACCTTTTGTAAGCTACAGTTACGAAGTTTTATGGCTTCGCTCGCTTATATAAGGTGTAACAAAATTAGCTGAAACTATTTTAACTGGTGCTTCTACCCATGAAACTGAACAACTTTCCCGATGGAACACATTCTAAAATTGCAAAAAAAAAAAATGGCTCCCCCATATTAACTCGATCAGCTGATAAGCCAACTTAGTATGGGAATATCAAAAATTTATGACTATATGTTTCATGGGGAAAGTTGTTCAGTTTCATGGATAGAAGCACCAGTTAAAATAGTTTTAGCTAATTTTGTTAGACCTTAAATATGTGTAACTAAACTTTTTGCGTCCAGCGCGTATATTTAACGGAATATTCAGCTTCTATCTAAGTTTGACGTCGAGTCGTGATGCAAAGCCTGCGTTTACGGACACGAAAGCAAACTTCTACATAAATAACTACGCTGTCGCTAAAATTAGTGGCTCTTGAACATTTATAAAAATTAATGGCCCTTGAGCATTAATAAAAGTTAAAGGCTCTTAAACACTAATAAAAATTAGAGGCTCTTGAACATTAATAAAAATTAGAAGCACACTAATAAAAATTAGAGGCTCTTGAATAATAATAAAAATTACAGGCTCTTGAACAATAATAAAAAATGGAGGCTCTTGAACACTTATTAAAATTAGAGGCTCTTGAACAATAATAAAAATTAGAGGCTCTTGAACAATAAAAAAATGGAGGCTCTTGAACACTGATTATAATTAGAGGCTCTTGAACAATAATAATAATTAGAGGCTCTTGAACAATAAAAAAATGGAGGCTCTTGAACAATAATAAAAATTAGAGGCTCTTGAACACTAATAAAAATTAGAAGCTCTTGAACAATAATAAAAATTAGAAGCTCTTGAACACTTATAAAAATTAGAGGCTCTTGAATAATTATAAATATTAGAGGCTCTTGAAAACTGATATAATTTAGAGGCTCTTGAACACTAATTAAAATTAGAGGCTCTTGAACACTAATAAAAATTAGCGGCTCTTGAACACTTATAAAAATTAGAGGCTCTTGAATAATAATAAAAATTACAGGCTCTTGAACAATAATAAAAAATGGAGGCTCTTGAACAATAATAAAAATTAGAAGCTCTTGAACAGTAATAAAAATTAGAGGCTCTTGAATAATTATAAAAATTAGAGGCTCTTGAACACAGATAGAATTTAGAGGCTCTTGAACCCTAATAAAAATTAGAGGCTCTTGAACACCTTTAAAAATTAGAGGCTCTTGAACACTGATAAAATTTAGAAGCTCTTGAACACTATTAAAATTTAGAGGCTCTTGAACAATAATATAAATTAGAGGCTCTTAAACACTTATAAAAATTAGAGACTCTAGAACAATAATAAAAATTAGAGGCTCTTGAACAATAATAAAAAATTGTGACACTTGAACACTTATAAAAATAAGTTGTTCTTTTTTTATTCACATTTGCTAACCCTTCGGCCTCATCACCTGATAATAAGTGACGATGATGCCAAAGATACAAAAAAAACGGAAAAACACTATTAAAAATAGTGGCTCTTGAACAAAAATATTTAAAAAAAATTTTCGCTTTTTATACAAATCGATTGCTTAATTCGCTAACTTTGTATGGGAAGTCATTTTTTTTGCGATTTTAGCAAAGTTGTAGAACAATAGTTGTTCAGCTGTGTGTTGAATGTTTTTCATTTACGAAACTTTTATTTAACTTGTAATGCATTGTATGTTTGTTCGTTATCTTACAAGTTAAATTTGACCCACTTCCCAGTTTTCGATTAGAAGCTTGAACCTAAAAGTTATTAGGTTTATCAAAAATTACTTATTAGCAGCCGGTACATCGTTATCCGATTTTAGCAGGCTAAAACTCATAATCTAATCCAAAAAAAAATGGTATTACTTTATTTTTTTATTTGTATCTTAAATTAAATTGCATGCCAAGTTAAACAATGCATATGTCGCAGGATGATTTGATAAATCCGTCGTTTCGCGAAAATCCTAGGAATATTGCACACTATGGAGTAGAAAACTCCGAATAAAACCAAGTTGGACGGAGCCCCGCTTCGTTAAATAGGTTAGGTTAGGTTAGCATGTCTTTTTCTACCGTTAAAAGGAGCCCCGCATAGCGGGGCTCCGTTCGATTTGGTTTTATTCGGAGTTTTCTCTATGTCTAATTATCCGCGTTTTCGCAAAACCCCTAGAATTTTCGCGAAGATTCGATTTATCAAATCATCCTGCGACACATATATTATGAATATTATGATACTTATGAGTTGACCAGTCACTATAAAAACTCTATAATTTAGTGTGTCACAGAGAATTCATATTAATATGTAAGCCGCATGCCTATTGAAATACTATTTAAAATTGGCCTGCATTCAAAATCTTGGAGCCAGCCGGCAGATATAAAAAGGAGACGATAATTTTGACAGTAAAAACCAAGGTTTGCAAGTAACTAAAATCGAAAGAAAGATTTACAGAAATTACCAAAAATTACCTCCGTCGGTGGCGTAGTGGCTAGGGCCGCGGCCTCCTGTCCGAGAGATCGTGGTTCGAACCTGCCACTTACCAATGTGATTTCGAATTTAGTTTTCATATGTACGGTTATCCGACGTTCTTACGGTGAAGGAAAACATCGTGAGGAAACCTGCACATGCCTGCGAAGAAACTCGAAGGTTGTGTGTGAAGTCGATCAACCCGCACTGGGCCCGCGTGGTCGACTAAGGCCCGATCGCCCTAATTCAGGGTAGGCTCAAGCCCCTCGGTGGGGACGTATATACGAGCTGATAAGACCAAAAATTAATTTAACAGGATGAACTGAACACATTCTTCGTGCTGCGACTTGTAATGGTGTGTCAAATTAGCTTAACGTTTCAACCGCACCCTCCTTGAAATTATCTTATGATGTGGTGAGAACGCTACAACTAATAATACGTTGATGTAAATAACATTAATTTCTAACATTTTTTTTTTGACGAAAGCAAAAAAAAAAACAAACAATGGATACAACAAAGCTAGAAATTTTCTACGTTATTTACTCACTCACTTCCAATAAAAAAAAACCTATACAGGGTGTTACTCTCCATAAAAATTGATAAGCTGATTGACCAGTTTTTGTATTTTTAGGGTTCCGTACACCCAAAAGGCAAAGGTGACCAACGGAATTAACTTAATCTTTCAACCGCACCCAAATTTTCTACGTTATTTACTTACTTCCAATAAAAAAAAATCTATACCGAATGATACTCTTCATAAAAATCTATAAGCTGATTGATCATTTTTGTGTATTTTTAGGGTTCCATACACCCAAAAGGCAAAGGTGACCAACGGAATTAACTCAATCTGTCAACCGCACCCAAATTTTCTACGTAATTTACTTACTTACAATAAAAAAAAAATCTATACCGAATGATACTCTTCATAAAAATCTATAAGCTGATTGATCATTTTTGTGTATTTTTAGGGTTCCATACACCCAAAAGGCAAAGGTGACCAACGGAATTAACTCAATCTGTCAACCGCACCCAAATTTTCTACGTAATTTACTTACTTCCAATAAAAAAAAATCTATACCGAATGATACTCTTCATAAAAATCTATAAGCTGATTGATCATTTTTGTGTATTTTTAGGGTTCCATACACCCAAAAGGCAAAGGTGACCAACGGAATTAACTTAATCTTTCAACCGCACCCAAATTTTCTACGTTATTTACTTACTTCCAATAAAAAAAAATCTATACCGAATGATACTCTTCATAAAAATCTATAAGCTGATTGATCATTTTTGTGTATTTTTAGGGTTCCATACACCCAAAAGGCAAAGGTGACCAACGGAATTAACTCAATCTTTCAACCGCACCCAAATTTTCTACGTAATTTACTTACTTCCAATAAAAAAAAATCTATACCGAATGATACTCTTCATAAAAATCTATAAGCTAATTGATCATTTTTGTGTATTTTTAGGGTTCCATACACCCAAAAGGCAAAGGTGACCAACGGAATTAACTCAATCTGTCAACCGCACCCAAATTTTCTACGTAATTTACTTACTTCCAATAAAAAAAAATCTATACCGAATGATACTCTTCATAAAAATCTATAAGCTGATTGATCATTTTTGTGTATTTTTAGGGTTCCATACACCCAAAAGGCAAAGGTGACCAACGGAATTAACTTAATCTTTCAACCGCACCCAAATTTTCTACGTTATTTACTTACTTTACAATTGTAAATTGGCTTGAACTAAATAATTTGCAAATAAACTTGACGAAAACAAATTTTATTAACTTTAATAACAAAACAATACAATTACAAATCAAACACAAGAATTCTAACATAGAGGAGTTAAACGAAACGAAGTTTCTGGGTCTAGTAATTAATAAACAATTAAATTGGGACTCTCATATCAAAAGCATTACTGAAAAGATTAACAAATTTGCTTATGCACTAAAATGCTTGCGAAACCTAGCTGATAAACCAACTCTGCTAACTACTTACCACGCTTATGTAGCTTCAACCCTGTGATATGGACTTCTTATCTGGGGGAATGGCACGGACGTAGAGAGAGTTCTATTAGCACAAAAGAAATGCCTACGCGCAATGACCGGAATGTCACCTTTAGATTCGTGTAAACCTTTGTTTGGAGATCTTCGTTTATTACCCCTGCCTTGCCTTTATATTTATGAGGCCTGCATTTTCGTGAAACAGCACTCACAATTGTTTGTTAAGGCAATTGACGTTAACCCTAGATGTCGACGAAACCCTCACAGACTAGTTTTTTTTGAAACTCCACTGACAGAAAAATACAACCGGAGTTGTCTATGTATGTGTATTAGACTTTACAATAAACTACCGAATAATATTAAAGATTTACCTATTAAAATATTCAAGACAAAATTGTACAAATGGCTTAACGATAAAAACTATTATAATGTAAAAGAATTCTTGCAATAATGTAATCTATTTAATGTTCTACTTTATTATTCAAACTGACAATATTGTTTACAATTTGATTTATATCTACCTGAACTGACACTATTTTGCATGCTTATTTTTGTAAGCGAAACATGATGTACCTTATACATATATATATTTGTTCATCTTAACCACCATGTTTCCAGCGAATAAATGATTTGATTTGATTTGATGATTTGATTACTTCCAATAAAAAAAAATCTATACCGAATGATACTCTTCATAAAAATCTATAAGCTGATTGATCATTTTTGTGTATTTTTAGGGTTCCATACACCCAAAAGGCAAAGGTGACCAACGGAATTAACTCAATCTTTCAACCGCACCCAAATTTTCTACGTAATTTACTTACTTCCAATAAAAAAAAATCTATACCGAATGATACTCTTCATAAAAATCTATAAGCTGATTGATCATTTTTGTGTATTTTTAGGGTTCCATACACCCAAAAGGCAAAGGTGACCAACGGAATTAACTCAATCTTTCAACCGCACCCAAATTTTCTACGTAATTTACTTACTTCCAATAAAAAAAAATCTATACCGAATGATACTCTTCATAAAAATCTATAAGCTGATTGATCATTTTTGCGTATTTTTAGGGTTCCGTACACCCAAAAGGCAAAGGTGACCAACGGAATTAACTTAATCTTTCAACCGCACCCAAATTTTCTACGTTATTTACTTACTTCCAATAAAAAAAAATCTATACCGAATGATACTCTTCATAAAAATCAATAAGCTGATTGATCATTTTTGTGTATTTTTAGGGTTCCATACAACCAAAAGGCAAAGGTGACCAACGGAATTAACTTAATCTTTCAACCGCACCCAAATTTTCTACGTTATTTACTTACTTCCAATAAAAAAAAAATCTATACCGAATGATACTCTTCATAAAAATCAATAAGCTGATTGATCATTTTTGTGTATTTTTAGGGTTCCGAACACCCAAAAGGCAAAGGTGACCAACGGAATTAACTTAATCTTTCAACCGCACCCAAATTTTCTACGTAATTTACTTACTTCCAATAAAAAAAAAAATCTATACCGAATGATACTCTTCATAAAAATCTATAAGCTGATTGATCATTTTTGTGTATTTTTAGGGTTCCATACACCCAAAAGGCAAAGGTGACCAACGGAATTAACTCAATCTTTCAACCGCACCCAAATTTTCTACGTAATTTACTTACTTCCAATAAAAAAAAATCTATACCGAATGATACTCTTCATAAAAATCTATAAGCTGATTGATCATTTTTGTGTATTTTTAGGGTTCCATACACCCAAAAGGCAAAGGTGACCAACGGAATTAACTCAATCTTTCAACCGCACCCAAATTTTCTACGTAATTTACTTACTTCCAATAAAAAAAAATCTATACCGAATGATACTCTTCATAAAAATCTATAAGCTGATTGATCATTTTTGCGTATTTTTAGGGTTCCGTACACCCAAAAGGCAAAGGTGACCAACGGAATTAACTTAATCTTTCAACCGCACCCAAATTTTCTACGTTATTTACTTACTTCCAATAAAAAAAAAACTATACCGAATGATACTCTTCATAAAAATCAATAAGCTGATTGATCATTTTTGTGTATTTTTAGGGTTCCATACAACCAAAAGGCAAAGGTGACCAACGGAATTAACTTAATCTTTCAACCGCACCCAAATTTTCTACGTTATTTACTTACTTCCAATAAAAAAAAAATCTATACCGAATGATACTCTTCATAAAAATCAATAAGCTGATTGATCATTTTTGTGTATTTTTAGGGTTCCGAACACCCAAAAGGCAAAGGTGACCAACGGAATTAACTTAATCTTTCAACCGCACCCAAATTTTCTACGTAATTTACTTACTTCCAATAAAAAAAAAATCTATACCGAATGATACTCTTCATAAAAATCTATAAGCTGATTGATCATTTTTGTGTATTTTTAGGGTTCCATACACCCAAAAGGCAAAGGTGACCAACGGAATTAACGTAATCTTTCAACCGCACCCAAATTTTCTACGTTATTTACTTACTTCCAATAAAAAAAAAATCTATACCGAATGATACTCTTCATAAAAATCTATAAACTGATTGATCATTTTTGTGTATTTTTAGGGTTCCGCACACCCAAAAGGCAAAGGTGACCAACGGGATCCTAATACTGAACCTCCGCTGTTTGTCCGTCTGTCAGCGTGCTGCATTTCATGAACCGTAACAGGTAGAAAATTGAAATTTTCACAGAATTTTTATTTCAATTGCAGCTATAAAAACAAATACTAATCGTAAGAAAAAGTAAAAAAGAAAGTTCTCCATACAAAAAACGTGTTTTATATGTTTTATTATTTTACGTGGTTAGTGCCCTTGACTACTGATCCGAGAGTCGTGGGTTCGATCCCCACCCAGGGCAAGCATTTGTGTGATGAGCAGATTTGTTTGCTCTGTGTCTGGGTGTTAATTATATATATATATATGTATGTATTTAACGTATATAAGTATGTATATAAGTCTCTGGTAACCCATAACACAGGGAATCCTACTTTGGGGCCAGATGACCATGTGTGATTTGTCCCAGAATATTTATTTATTATTTATTTATTTATTTATAGGTCTTTAGAAGTATTTTGACTTAGATCTATCGTACAAACGGTATTACACACATGAGTGAAACTTGGTGTGATTATAGTACTAATACTGAACTAAAACAACAAATAATAAAAATCGGCCAAGTGCTAACTAATCGTACTCGCGCTAAATAAAAAAACGGTAATTTAAAAAACGTCGGTGGCTCAACCGGTAATGACTCGGTCCATCTAACCAGAGGTACCGGGTTCAAATCTGGACGGCCAATGTACCAATGAGTTTTTCAAAAAACTTACGTACATACTTACCGATTGCTCGGTGAAGGAAAAACATCGTGAGGAAACCTGCACACGCCTGCGAAGAAACTCGAAGGTTGTGTGTGAAGTCGACCAACCCGCACTGGGCCCGCCGCGTGGTCGACTAAGGCCTAATCGCCCTGATTCAGGGTAGGCTCGAGCCCCTCGGTGGGGACGTATATGAGCTGTAACGATGAATTTAAAAAACTAAAAAACCCGACTGCGTTTCTGTGTAATTTGGAAATGAAAAAACCCTAAAATAAGAAAGTCGTCATACCCGATTGCACTTAACTTAAGAATCGCCAAAGTTGCTAAGGCGATGCTTATAAGCGTCAAATTCATACCAAAAATGTAATTTTTTGTCTTTAAGCGCTTCAAGAAGTTTAGAGGAAACGGGCATTCGATAACATGTTTACTAAAAGCGTGTTTTTTAGTTTTTTAAACTAATTGATGAATATATTATAAAGAGTTGTTTCTTAGAAACTCGAGTCCATTTTTAATCGACTTCAAAAAAGGAGAAGGTTTCTCAGTTCGACCGTGTATATATATTTTATGTGTGTTCGATGATAACTTCATCATTTATGAACCGATTTTGATGAATTTTTTTTTGTTGGAAAGGAGATATCCCAAGGGTGGTACCATGATAAGGAAACCAGGATCTGATAATGCATCCCAGAGAAATCGAGTTTGAAGTCGGTTTATTTTTGTTCAAAATTATTAAACGATATAGTAATTGAGCTAGGTAGGTAGTGTTTAAGTCGGTTTAGATCGTAGGCAAGGTGTCCGGGGAACTGGGGCTTCTACTCATCATACTGAATAACGTTTTTTATATGACTATGCTAAATTAAAAAATACTTTTCCTACAAATCGATCAGCTGATCGATTATTTTTTTAGATTTTTTACCCACGACGGAACGGAGAAGGGGTATGCGTTTAAAGTGAGAGGTTGTTGGTTTGTTTGTTTGTGTGTGCAAACGAATGTTGCCATTTATCTCTCAAACTACTGGGCCGATTTCCTTGCGGCTTTTTAAAGATAACATTTCAGGGCATGTTTTTAGACATGTTTTATGGGGGTAGACCACCAGGCAATGCTGCAGCAGCCAGGTTGGTTGGCGCTAATGTTGCCATTTATCTCGAAAACCACTGGGCCGATTTCCTTGCAGTTTTTGCCTTTAAAATGTATCTTTTTTGTCTGGGGCTGCCATTCTCTGCTATAAAATAAATTGAATATATTATGATTATGAGTTTGATTAATTCTGTATTTAAATTAATGCAGTTTTTGATCAATATAAACTGCTATATTTAAACTGTAATTTCGAACATAGAGGCGAGAGGCGATGGCAGACCTGACAGAAATTCTTGGATTTTTTAAATGTTTTTATTTCGTTTCTAATTTCTTTCTGGTCGGGGAACTTTAAAAACGTTATTTAGGATCAAGGGTACAGATGACCAATCCAGCTAATGTTTTAACTCGACTCTACATATGCTTGACTTTTAGCAAATATATGTGAGCCGAGGACAACAACCGCCTGATCGAGTGTAGTACCCTGAAGTTTGTGGACAGTTACAGCCCAGCTCAGGATTAAGGGCAACACCTGCGTTAAATTTTTCCTTGTCCTCGAAGTGCGCCAAAATCAATCGTACATGGTTCAATCCGTATACCAACTCCTGATTGAATATTTTTTATTATGCGGTCGTCGAACTCAACAAACACCGCTTTCGGTAATTCTCCGGAAAATCTGCCATTTTGTTTTTTTTTTATTTTGATATACCCAGTGTCACTCTCACAATAAATACGTATCTAACTAAACCCCTCGAGCTAAAATCCATCTAGCCGTTCTGACTGCAGAGCGTGCCAAATATTTGAATTTGACGTCAAAAATCTGCAATTTTGTTTTTTTTTTACTTTGATATACCCAGTGTCACTTTCACAGTTAAAACGTATTTAACGACAACCCTCAAGCTATAATTCATCGAGCCGTTCAGGCTGCAGAACGTGTCAAACATTTGAATTTGGCGCCAAAAATCCGCCATTTTTTTTTATTTTGACATACCCAGTGTCACTCTCACAGTAAATACGAATCTAACGACACCTCTCAAGCCAAAATCCATCCAGCCGTTCAGGCTGCAGAGCGTGCCAAACAATTATACATACATACTCTCGAAAAACGTAACCCTCCTTCTGGCGCAGTCGGGTAATTATTGGATAACATAATTTTATGTGGGAGTTAACCGCCCTGATTCAAGGTAGACTCGAGCCCCTCGGTGGGGACGTATATGAGCTGATATAATAATAATAATAAAAATAACCGCTCTAGCGCTCTTCAATACCTACACACCGCCCCTGGTGAATAGGTATTGTTATTCTTATTTTAGTAAAAAATTCTCGTGTCACAATGTTCGTTCCCGTACTCCTCCGAAACGGCTTGACCGATTCTCATGAAATTTTGTGAGCATATTGTGTAGGTCTGAGAATCAGCCAACATCTATTTTATTTTAGGGTAAGGTAGTGTAGGGTAGGGTAGGGTAGTGTAGTGTAGGGTAGTGTATGTAGGGTAGGGTAGGGCAGTGTAGGGTAGTGTAGGGTAGTGTAGTGTAGGGTAGTGTAGGGTAGTGTAGGGTAGGGTAGTGTAGTGTAGTGTATGTAAGGTAGGGTAGTGTAGGTTAGTGTAGGGTAGGGTAGTGTAGTATAGGGTAGGGTAGGGTAGTGTAGTGTAGTGTAGGGTAGTGTAGGGTAGGGTAGGGCAGTGTAGTGTAGGGTAGGGTAGAGTAGGGTAGGGCAGTGTAATGTAATGTAAGGCGGTACGTAGTTCGCCGGGACAGCTAGTTATACTATGTAGTTGTGTGGAGAGGTGTGGTGGTACGAAACCCTCGGAGTGCTAGTCTGACTCGCACTTGGCCGGTTTTTGTTTTTAGTATGGGGCTTAATTTTTTTTGGAATAGTGCATGGGTTCTTTGGAATAGTGCATGGGTTCTTTGGAATAGTGCATGGGTTCTTTGGGGAAGGTTTTTCGGTATGACAAGTAGAAACACAAGTAAACGAGTCGTACTCTAATTTTATTAAGCCCTGTACCTATAAAAATCTTTTTTTGTATCACCAACATCAAAAATAAAAGCTTTGAAGTTAATGCCTAGAGTTTCATCATGTCACCTCATATACGTCCCCACCGAGGGGCTCAAGCCTACCCTGAATTAGGGCGATCGAGCCTTAGTCGACCACGCGGGCCCAGTGCGGGTTGGTCGACTTCACACACAACCTTCGAGTTTCTTCGCAGGTGTGTTGTACAGGTTTGCTCACGATGTTTTCCTCCACCGTTAGAGCAATCTGTGAGTAAATGTACGTAAGTTACGAAAAACTCATTGCTACATTGGCCGTCCGGATTTGAACCCGGCACCTCTGGTTAGGACGACCGAGTCGTTACCGGTTGAGCCACCGACGCTAGAGTTTACATACAAATAATAATGATGTTTGCATTTTTAATACTTAATATTGTACTTATATTTAAGTTTTGATGTGTAAATATTTTATGAATGAAGTCTTTATGGTATAACATTGTATTGAGCTAGACTAACATTTTGTTAATCTTCTTCTTCCTTGCATTATCCCTACATTTGGGGTCGGCTCTCCTCGTCCTTAGGCGCCACTAACATTTTGTTATTATTGTACGAAATCGTCGAATTGAAGATTGTCGGTGGCGTAATGGCAAGGGCCGCTACCTCCTGTCCGGGAGGTCGTGATTCGATCCTGCCACGTACCAATGTGTTTTCGAATTTCGATTTCATATGTACGTTTATCCGACGCTCCTATACGGTGAAGGAAAACATCGTGAGGAAACCTTGCACATGCCTGCGAAGAAACTCGAAGGTTGTGTGTGAAGTCGACCAACCCGCACTGGGCCCGCGTGGTCGACTAAGGCCCGATCGCCCTAATTTAGGATAGGCTCGAGCCCCTCGGTGGGGACGTATATGAGCTGATGTGATGGTACAGCCATTAGTCATAAATTCATTAACAAAAAATCTTCATCAAACACATGTTAATGAGAGTAACGTTGCATATGAGTTTGAGAGCCCCTCGGTGGGGACGTATATGAGCTGATGTGAGTGAGTGTGAGTGTACAAAAATACAATAAAACAAATTAAATATTTGGAAGCAATACAATAGATGGAAAATGTTTTTCAATATAAATTACAGGCTATTGGCTCGTTGGCACGTGCTGTGAAAATTACGGGAGGTGTCCGTAATCACCCAGACGGCGGCGGGGACAGACAAACACGTTGGCTACCCCGCTGAGACTGAATGGGTCTGTTGCCCAATGACTGCACGAGGCATGGAATTCCCATTCGTCTTTACCGAGATCAAAATTTTAAGAGAGAGAAGCAAAGAAAATTTAACCAAACAAACTATAGACTGACTCGGTGGCTCAGTGGTTAGTGCTCTTGACTACTGATCCAAGGGTTGTGGGTTCGATCCCCACCCAGGGCTAACTTTTTTGTGATGAGCAGATTTGTTTGCTCTGTGTCTGGGTGTTAAATATCTATTTAAGTATGTATTTAAACGTATTTAAGTATTTATATCATTCTCTGGTTCCCTAACACAGGGAATCCTACTTTGGGGCTAGATGACCATGTGTGATTTATCCCAGAATATTTATTTATATTTATTTTTATCTCATGATAAATAACGAATAGACATTTTTAGGTAGCATTTAGTATGATTTTATTAACTTTAACAGCAGAAAATAATTAAATTAAATGGATACGAAAAAAAGACATTTTTGTTTTACTTTGAAGGCTAGACAGATAGAAGTTTTTTTCTTGAAAGAGCTTTGAGTGAAAATAGTTTTTATTATGTCCAACACAAAACAAAGTTTTTAAGACAGGGGTATAAACATAGGCACATTGCAGCATGGTTATCTTCAATCCTTCTCTTAAACCTGTCTCTATCAAACCACCTAGTCATAAGGGGATATAAACACAAACTTAAAATATATTTAATTTACATATACATTAATACCTAGACCTAGAACGTCAAGTTTCTAAGATATTTAAAAAGTTAGAGGCGTCCAACGGTGATTTTCCCGTTTGGTCGTCTTTTGTGCGCTCTCTTTACAGCATGGTTATCTTCAATACTCTCTTAAACCTGTCTCTATCACACCACCTGGTCACAAAGGGAAGCAAACACAAAATTAAAATATATTTAATTAGAACATTTTGACCTAGAGCGTCAAGTTTCTAAATATTTGGTAGGTAGGAGAGGAAAATTAGACAATATTTTCCTTAAAATAACTCACAAATGAGACACTTAGACACTTTTGGGTTAAAGCATCGTAATATATTTTCAGTTTGTTTTTGCATCCCCCTATCGAAATATACGGGGTGTAACATAAAGGTGCAGTGGTACTTTAAGGTGGGCTTGTACTCATCAAACTGAACAACTTTTGTTCTGCAACTTTGCTGAATTCGCGTTTTTTTTGGATTTGTCATACTAATCGGTCAGCTGACTGGCCGGTTTTGTATGAATAATACAAAAAAATTAGATTTCAGCAAAGTTATAAACAAAAGTTGTTCAGTTTGTTGAGTACAAGTCCACCGTAAAGTATCACTGCACCTTTAAAACACCCTGTTTAAGTTAAAAAGCTTCATATAAAAATGTTTCAACCCCTTTGAAGTTTACTTATCAAAATTACATTGGCCTAATTTGATGCTAGGCTCGTAAATACGTATTTAGAAGTTCAAATCACTCAGTGAAATTACGTTTGCCTCATTTTTGAGCCATGAGCCATACAATAATTAAAAGGGTCCTGAGGGTCTTTGAAATTTCTATTTATAGGAAATGTTATTAAAATAAAAGATGAAAAATTAAACATTTAAATATTGAGTGGTCCTCTAAGAATTTTCAATTTATCTTAAAATTTTCTCGCTATGAAGTGTTTTATAAATATAATGATTAAAAGATGAATTTTAATTAATACGATTCTGTAATTTAAAGAATAATAAAGACAGAATATCTATGAAAATACAAGACTACGTTCATGACTGGTTTTAGCACGTTTGTAAAAGTGATTCAACCCTAATATGTAGTTGAATTTGCAGCATCTAGGAATTCAGAATTCCTTTGTCGGAGTGACGGGTCTAATTACATCATCTTCATCAAGATGCCACGGGAGCTTAAGGTTTTCCACACCGTTGGACACGACCTGAGCTCGCTTTATCTTAGGCGTTTCGCACACCCACCGTAAGGCCGGAAACTCAAGGAAATAAACGTGAATGTCTGAAAATGTACGAAGGTGGCATTTGTCAAGAAAAAAAACCGACTTCAAACACGAAACTAAGGTTCCCCTCGATTCTCTGGGATGCTAACATTATATACTTGTTTCCTTATCATGGCACCACCTTTAGTATATCTCCTTTCCAACAAAAAAAAATTATCAAAATCGGTTCATAAATGACGAAATTATCCGCGAACACACATAAAAAAATAAAAAAATATGTACGGTCGAATTGAGAAACCTCCTCTTTTTTTTGAAGACGGTTAAAAACAAAGCAGTCGTAGCTCAGTATGACTTGAGTGGTCGCGTCAATCACGCAGGTAAACTGACCATAAGCAAGGTCACTACCAGAATGTATTTGACTGAGAGTGGCATTTATCTTAATCGTTCTCGTGACATTGGTGTCGGTTGCTTTCAGTAGATGGCATTCGCTAAGCTGTTTTAACAATAGGCCAAAAAAGTTCTAATAGTCAATGGGATTTGCCACTAGTCCTTAAACCTCCCAATGTTGGAGGAATATAGCGGAATCTTTTCAAATCCGGTATTTGACTGCTAGTCATTTGAGTTACTTTTTATCAACTGTTAAAAACGACATTTTGTTCTAAAATTGTTCGTGTTACAAACATGTGACGTCATTGTCTTTGGCGAACTCATTTAGTGATTTTGATAAATATAAAATTGAAATTAGAATAAAATGTTCAATGAATAAGTTAAGAAGGCTCAAGGTCACCCAAAGGGCAATGGAGCGTGCTATGCTCGGAGTTTCTCTGCGTGATCGAATCAGAAACGAGGAGATCCGCAGGAGAACTAAAGTAACCGACATAGCTCACAGAATCGCTAAACTGAAGTGGCAGTGGGCAGGGCACATAGCTCGTAGAACAGATGCCCGATGGGGCAATAAAGTTCTCGAGTGGCGACCGCGCACCGGAAAACGTAGCGTAGGAAGGCCTCCCACGCGGTGGACCGATGACCTGGTGAAGGTCGCGGGAAGCCGATGGATGCGGGCAGCGCAGGACCGGTCGTCGTGGAAATCCTTGGGGGAGGCCTTTGTCCAGCAGTGGACGATTTGTGGCTGATATGATGATGATGATGAATAAGTTATTATGCTTTTGTAGGAGAAAGGCTATTTAGTGAATAATATTTTTTAAATTTATTTTAAACACTGTCAAGTACCCTATTTAGGAAGAGAGCTGAGACCTAGCAGCTGTGTCGTTATTGGATGCTAACAAGAAAACAAAGTACGCAGGTAAGTAGGAACAAGAAAACACACAAGAAAATATCATGTCACTTTTTTGATATAAAATTGAATGAGCTATTTGACGCAGCTTACGAAATGATGGCTGTAAAGAGAATCGTAAATATCACCTATTCAAATTCTAGAAGTATTGGCACGGATGATGATTTATGCACAAGCCTAAACTGCAAGACGTAGCATACTTGAGACGAAGAGACACGTCACTTTTACGGTCGATCATAAAACACTATTCAAAAGACGGGGGATTTTGGAGTTTTCAAGTAAATAAATTCTGTCTGAGGCGGTACCAAGGCATGCGCTAAATTTGACATAAAAACTACGTTTCACAATATAAGACTAAAAATACGTGTTTTTTTTTGGCTCAGATGGATTTTTTTTCTTCAGACCATTGAATGACGACAATCTAACACGGATGTAACCTAATTTTAACCTCATTAAGCAGTTCTTGGAAAAGTTGTTTATTCTTTAAATTATGATTCGCAAATGTCGTATTGCTCAGATAGGTACAGTCAAGAGCAGATCAAGCTAAGCACTCGTAATGCGATTCTGACCCATACGCGCACGACATAAACATGGCTCATAGTCCAAAGTGTCTAGCTTTATCTGCTTTTAACTGTACAGGCCTTTGACAATTATTTAATTACTAGCTTTTGCCCGCGGCTTCGCGCGCGTGGACATCGTTTTTATGACTGTCTTAGAGGGTGCGCGGTGCGCGAGCCTCAAGCGACTCGCGAGCGTGGACGTGTTTTTCTCCAGATCCCTCAGGAACTATGTCAGGATATGCTTATTAGTCAATCATGTCATTTCCCATCCCCTCAACCATCTTTTTGCAAAAAATCACACAATCCATTGTTTCCTTGCGATGTTAATGAAATTAACCAAAAAAGAGTATATTTTCAGTTTCCTCAGGAACTGCATCAGGCTATGCTATTTTCACGGGATAAAAAGTAGCCTATGTCCTTCCTCGTGACACAGGCTACCTGTGTGCCAAACTTCATTTAGATTGGTAAAGGCGATGAAGCGTGAAAAGGTAACAAACAAACAAACACATTTTCACATTTATAATATTATAGTAAGGATTATTTAAGAAATCTCACTTACCTTACTTATTCCTTAATCAATGTACAACAACCACTGAAGAATGTCAGCATTCGAGATTTGTGAAGGCAAGTA
Organism: Coleophora flavipennella; assembly: GCA_947284805.1. NCBI lineage: Eukaryota > Metazoa > Arthropoda > Insecta > Lepidoptera > Coleophoridae > Coleophora > Coleophora flavipennella. The sequence continues at coordinate 12,457,935 of OX369280.1, read as the reverse complement.
ATTAGAGCTGTACCAGTTATTAGGGTCGTACGGATCCCCTTGCTATGCAGACGGAGCAACAAATAACTTAGGCCGGGTAGGTAATCTACAGTCAGATAGATCACTATACTCTTCCATAAGTACAAGGTCCACTGTTGAAAAAAGTATCTCCTAATGATTTATACAACAACTGGTCCTCCGCTTCCCGCAACCATTACCAGGTCTTCGGTCTGCCCATGCTAATTCTACCGGTTTGCGGCCGCCACTTGAGACCATTACTACCCCAATAGCCACCTACTACGAACTATGTGCTCCGCCCACTGCCACATTTTTTTTATTTTTTTTTATTTACCAATTTCAAAACAAAATTCAAAACAACTAATCATGTAGCACCATTAAACCTAAATGGTTTTTCCAGGTGCTCACAGTCGTTAAGTTTAGCGATTATGTGAGCTATATCGGTTATCTTGGTTCTCCTACGAATTTTATCATTTCTAATTCGATCACTTAGGGAAACTAAGCATAGCTCGCTTCATCACCCTTTGAGTGACTATGTGCCTTCTTATGGGGCCCATAGTAAGCGACCATGTCTTAGTTTAGTATGTCATCACTGGCAACACACTCTGCTCAAAGAAATTAGTCTAAGTCTACGAGTTTGCGGCTGCCACTCGAGAACATTACTACCCTACCTATTCTACGAGCTATGTGCTCCGCCTATTGCCACTTAGGTTTAGTGATTCTGTGAGTTATATCGGTTACTTTGGTTGTCCTATACGAATTTTAATCGCCCTTCAAGTAACTTTGAGCCTTCTTATGGGACCCATAGTAAGCGACCATATCTTAATTCAGTATGTCATCACTGGCAACACACATTGGTCAAAGACCTTAGTCTTTAGATACTGCGGAATTGGATTCTTTCTCGAAGTTGGACCTATCTAACTTAACTGTTCGTCCCAGGTATAAATATTCGTCAAGAACTTCGAGTACAGAGTCTCCAAACCTCAGAGGATAGTAACTGCTCACTTATTACCCCATCTGCATCAAACGGATATAGATTTTAGACCTTACCCGGACCGGACTTTATCTGTGTTCCTTACGCACCGATCGCAGGTATGACTCTCTTTGAAAATTTTAATTAATTCTTACTATAATATTATAAATGTGAAAATGTGTTTGTTTGTTACCTTTTCACGCTTTAATGCCTTGACCAATCTTTATGAAATTTGGCATGCAGGTAGCCTGTGTCACGGGGAAGGACACAGGCTACTTTTTATACCGGGAAAATAACATAATCTGATGCAGTTCCTGAGGGAACTAAAAAAATACTCGATTGTTGTGATTTTTTGCACAGAGATGGTTGAGTAGGTGGGAAACGACATAATTTACTAATCACCCTTAAAGACAGTCATAAAAACGATGGCCACGCGGTCGGAGCCGCGGGAAAAAACTAGTAAATAATAACTGCATAAAATAATTGTAGCATTTAAACATCCAATGCCCACTTGGATATCGTCAAAATGCTTGTAATTTTTTAAATATAGAAAGAAAATGCTTGCCGAAGAAAGAAGGTAATTAATCTGAACGACTTTTCATTTAATATCGAGACGTGACGATGTAATTTCAAGAGGAGCAAACGATTCATATTCAAAGATTTCAAAGTGTTTATTCAAAAAAAATAGGTGCATGCTACACTCTTCCTGATGGAATTTAAAAAAAAATGAATAAAATAAATACATATTCTGGGACAAATCACACATGGTCATCTGGCCCCAAAGTAGGATTCCCTGTGTTATGGGAACCAGAGACTGATATAAATACTTAAATACGTTTAAATACATACTTATATAGATATTTAAAACCCAGACACAGAGCAAACAAATCTGCTTATCACACAAATGTTTACCCTGGGCGGGGAACGAACCTAATTTCATATTGTAAAAAAAAATAAACAAACAATCATCAGTTAATAATTTCAATAAAATCATTTATGTAAAAGAAATAATGTCATTTGGACATGAAATTAATATGACACGCGAGAGTCAGCCATCGCTCCCCTCGACCATATTAGAGGGAAAGGAACGATTTCATCATAAACTAGATTGTACTGCAATTGGCTCTTTGCACGAGTTCAGCGCCACCTAGCGTCCGCAACTATGTTGGCTCTGACGTTTTGACATTTAATCACGACATTGTGACAAATAATAAATAATCCAAAATTATCTATTAATTTGTTTCCAACTAACTGTTAAACCTTGATTTGGGTGGAGAAAGGGTTGTAAAATCTTTTTTGGACATTCAAATCAAATGAGGTATGTAAAATTAATTCAAAAAGTGTGTTTTATTTTGAACATGTCAGGGTTGTTTACTTCATTTTTAGTTGTAGTTTCACTGTAAAACAAAAAAATAAAGCTACTTTAATGGTTTTATTTAATAATAATAAACATATGTGATTGTTCCTGTAACTCTAGTGATAAATTAAACATCGTTTTCAGATCGAAATGAATATTATTTTAAGAACCGGGTTTTATTAAATTTAGGTAACCAAGTCTGAACAGTTTACTATGAGATATGACGGATGATACAGCCAACATTATTTTTACTTTTGGTCACTATGAGCGCTGCTATCGATTATATTACCCCCCCCCACCTAGTACTTCGCATCCAGCGAATAGTGAAATCCTAATGATTCTCAACATGGAACCCTAATACGTCAAAGGAGAAGCCTGCTAGAGTAAGCACCATTGTACTGATCCCCTGAGGTAGGAACCTTACTAATATAGAACTATACGTAACCAGAGCTAACTCCTCGTGCACGTTTCGTGACGTAACGTTACCACTCAATTTATGAGCTTAATTAATTAATATTTTATTAACAACCCACGGTTCTGTTGGTTCAAGTTTGCCTCGTGTATAATAATGTTGTTAAATATTTATGCAATATACGTATTCATCAAGATTGGATGTGATTTTGTTAATTAATCGGGCACCTCTGCGACTGAGTGGATTGAAGTTTGATGGTGTTAATTGTTTGCAAGGGTAATTCATCTACAAATAATGTTCGTTCTCTGAATTAACTGCATCTTTGATGTATGCCACGAGCCAGCAGCGGTGACTGTCAAACACTGCGCCAAAGGTGCGCTCTTTCAAAGATACTGAACTGGTTCACTGTGAACAACTATTATTATTAAATGCTAAGAAAACAAAATGTATAAAATTTTGTTTGCCAAATGTAAAAAAGGTCAAAAATAGTGTAATATTAGACAGTAATAAATTAGAATTTGTGAATACCACGGTGTTCCTTGGTATAACTTTGGATGTTTCACTTCAATGGGGACCACACATTGAAACTTTAGCGGGAAGGCTTAGTTCAGCTGCTTATGCCGTTAAGAAAATAAGACAGTTAACGGATGTAGATACTGCGAGACTAGTGTATTTTAGTTACTTCCATAGTATAATGTCTTATGGCATATTACTGTGGGGGCATGCGGCTGATATAGAAACTATTTTCATCCTGCAGAAAAGAGCTATCCACGCAATCTATCAGATGCGATCACGTGAGTCGTTACAGAATAAGTTCAAAGAAATCAATATTTTAACTGTTGCTAGTCAATTTATATATGAAAACATCATGTACGTTCGTAAGAATTTGCATTTATTTCCTAAAAACAATGACAGGCATAATTTGAATTTAAGAAATGTAAATAAAATAGATATAGCCTTTTCGAGACTGAGTAAGGTTAAAAAGTCATTTGTGGGGCAGTGTATAAGATTCTACAATAAAATTCCAGAAAATGTAACTAGTTTGTCAGAGAATATATTCAAGACTCATGTCAAAAAAGTTTTGTGCTCTAGAGGATATTATAAAATAATAGATTATGTAAATGACAAAAATATATATGTGTTTTCTATAACAAATACCATTACCTGAGACTGTAATCTGAATCATGACATTATTTGTAATTTTATTTTTATTGTATTTTTTTTTGTTTTGACTATTTAAAAGTGTGTGTAAACACCTATTTGAAATAAATTGTTTTGAATTTGAATTCTTAATTTGAATTTGGGGCCGCCCTGAGGTCAATCGCGGTGCAGACAACGTCTAACAATTACAAACAAATTATTGTTTTCGTAAGGTTTATGCACAGCGAAAGCACCCTGCTCACCTGTGAACTGACTGATGGCGAACAAAATTTCAAGAACCAAGCTACCGATTGATGCCAACAGCGCGCTTTCCCCTCCACGCTTTCAAAAGTTAAGAAGCAAACAAAAAGAAAATTTCCTGCGGGCCACCCTTTACAATATGGTACAAAATTGTTCCGAAGAGTATTATACAATATGGCACAAAATTGGTGAGAAAAGTATTTTTTTTACGATTTGTCTATAGGTTCCTTAAAAATTTTTCAGTATCTAAATTTAAATAACTCAAAGGTGACTGACTGACTGACTGACATAGTGATCTATCAACGCAAAGCCCAAACCACTGGACGGATCGGGCTGAAATTTGGCATGCAGGTAGATGTTATGACGTAGGCATCCGCTAAGAAAGGATTTCGGGAAATTCCCACGGGAACACCAAAAAATGGGAACTGCGCGGGCGAATATTATACTAATAATCTCAGGGTGAATATTATACTAATAATTTGGGGGATGCCTTTGTCTAGCAGTGGACGACCTTCGGCTGATGTGACGATGATGATGATGATGATGAAATGATTAAAAGTTGATTCATATTGGCATGAGACTTAAAAAATAATTAAGGAACTTAATTTATTAAAATTTCTTGTTTCTTTATAAAATACTAGCTTTTGCCGGCGGCTTCGCTCGGATATGCTAAATTATGTCACCAACCATCTTTGTTCAAAAATCACAACAATCCATTGTTTCGTTGCGATGTTGAAGATATTAACCAAAATATGAGTATTTTTTCAGTTCCTTCAGAAACTGCATCGGACTATGCTATTTTCACGGGATAAAAAGTAGCCTATGTCCTTACCAGTAACACAGGCTACCTGCTTGTCAATTTTCATTAAGATTGGTCTAGGTGCTGAAGCGTGAAAAGGTAACAAACAAACAAACCAACAAACACATTTTCACATTTATTAATATGTATTATAGTAAGAATAAAGATTTAGCTTGTTAATTAATCGCTAATCACGCTATATTTTGTGCTGAAACAAAATTCAGTACATACAGGTAAAAAATAAATACTGTTCGTTTATAAGCGCATCACTTGAGAACGGCTGGATCGATTTGTCTTTTTTTTTAAACGTTCTTAATAGTTCTAATAAGGTTTTAGGGAAAGGAACATAGGAAGACTTGCCAGAAAAATTTGGAAAAACTGAAAATGTTTTTTTCTAGGGGGTTTTTTTGTTTGAACCCAAGGTCTTAAATCATGATTGGATTGAAAACGATATCCTCGCCAGCAGAGCCGGGGGAAAAACCTAGTAAGAGCTAAAAAATAATCAGATTAGATGAGAGAGAGCTTGCGGGGTTCGCGGGACAATCTAGCTAATTTGTGTCCAAACTCCATCCGACGACGGCATCGGTGGCAGAACGTCCAATTCCTAAATTGATCAATTTTTAATATATCATTTTCTATGGTTTCCTATAGTCGCATACAATTTACTTCATCATATCATTATTTCGTGGACCTATGACCTGGTGAAGGTCGCGGTAATCCGCTGGATGCGGGCAGCGTAGAACCGGTCGTCGTGGAGATCCTTGGGGGAGGCCTATGTCCAGCAGTGAACTTCCTTCGGCTGATATGATGATCATTATATCAGCTCATATACGTCCCCGCTCCCCACCGAGGGGCTCGAGCCTACCCTGAATTAGGGCGATCGGGCCTTAGTCGACCACGCGGGCCCAGTGCGGGTTGGTCGACTTCACACACAACCTTCGAGTTTCTTCGCAGGTGTGTGCAGGTTTGCGATGTTTTCCTTCACCGTTAAAGCAATCAGTTAGTATATGTACGTAAGTTTCGAAAAACTCATTGGTGCATTGGCCGTCTGGATTTGAACCCGGCACCTCTGGTTAGGAGGACCAAGTCGTTACCGGTTGAGCAATCTTTGCTTCTATCTTCACTTTACTTATTGCATTCAATTTTTTTACTTTTTAGCATCGGTGGTAGAACGTCAAATTCATACAATGATAAATTTTTAATATTTCATTTTCTATGGTGTCCTATTAGTCACATAGACTTTACTTATTGCATTTCATTTTTTAACTTTTTATTTAGTTTATTCTGGAATTTCTCTATGCGTTTCTTGGAATATTAATGAAAAATTGCAAATAAGTCATGATTTCTAAAGCGGGACGAGCGCCTATCGGCCATTATACTGGCCAACACTCAAGTGGGGTAATGGCCGATAGGCCATCGAACTTAGTTTATTGACGTAAGAAAAAAGTATACGAAAACAGTTGCGATCTTTGTCTAACTATACTATAATACTGTGGATGGACTGATATTTCAATATTTATCGTTTCTCTAAGTAATTCCAAAGATATTTATTTTTTTCCAAAATTAAGGTTACAAAACTTTTTAATGTAAAATTTAAAAAAAAGTTATTTGCCAAAAACCGCGAAAAAATACAAAATAAATGAAATCTTGCTTAAATTGATATAGATAGAATGAAGATTTCATTAGACGACTAGAACAGTAACTAGTTATTATTCTGAAAAAACCTTGGATATCGGCAAAGCGCCAAACGGACTATCGTGTGGCAAATTACACTCTCCACGTGAGCCTCGGCGTTTGATATGACCCACTTGAATTGCAAATATTAATGATCGATAATCATCATCATCATCATATCAGCCGAAAAACGTCCACTGCTCGACAAAGGCCTCCCCCAAGGATTTCCACTACGACCGGTCCTGCGCTGGCCGCATCCATCGGCTTCCAACGGTCTTCACCAGGTCGTTGGTCTACTGCGTGGGAGGTCTTCCTACGCTACGTTTTCCGGTACGCGGTCGCCACTCGAGAGCTTTACGCCCCAACGGCCATCTGTTCCACGAGATCGATCGTTAATGAATATCTAAGAAAAACAAGCTAAAAATTTAATATGTTATACTCCTTCTATTTGGATCGATAGTACAGTTGAATGGAAAATCAAATTTTGCAAAATATGTATAAAATAGAATTCCTTAAATTATTAGACAGAAAAATGCTAGTGATGTACTAGTGATGTTGACAATGGTAAATTCGATGTGATGCGAATGATACATTTTGTTAACTGGACAATCTGCGTCTAGACCCCAACGAGGGCTTTTTAATTAAAACTTATTCAATATTATACAGCTAGCGAGTTGAGTTAGTCACTTCACTAATTTTCATCTTATTTTTTATCGGAACAACATTTGGTCACTTTATCTGGCAATTTTCTTATTTAGTCGTCCCAATTTTGCGCCACAGTTGTGTGTGATAGATTTTTTTAAATTTACATTGCTTTGGTACACTTATGAATGTGTTATGTAATACTTTAAGACTTAATTAACTCGACTATGTACAAAAACTTATGAAATTTCCTTATATTTTTAATAAACATTTATTTTAACATAATATCATAGATTTAAACAATGTGTTAATATATCTTTAAGTGCTAGAAGAAGTAGAGAACATCACGAAATAATAAAAGGGACTTTCTAACCTGTCTGCGATTATTGTCAATTGGATGTTTTGTTGATATAAATTAGATATTTGTAATAAATTGTGTTAATTTTTGTGTTGATTAGGCACATCCATATACCCATTAACGAGCTGTTATTTAATCTATAGCTGACTAGCTGTTTCCCGCGGCTTCACACGCGTGGACAACGTTTATATGACTTTTCGAGGGTTCGCAGTGCGTGAGCCTCAAGCGACTTGCGAGCGTGAATAAAAGTAGCCTATGTGTTAATCCAAGTCCTAATCTGTCTACCTATCAAATTTCAGCTAGATCTGTTCAGTAGTTTTTGCGTGAAAGAGTAACAAACATACATCCATACATTCTTACAGACTTTCGCGTTTATAATAATCATATCAGCTCATATACGTCCCCACCGGGGGGGGCTCGAGGTTATCCTGAATTAGGACAATCGGGAGCGGGCCCATTGCGGGTTGGTCGACTTGACACACAACCTTCGAGTTTCTTCGCAGGCGTGTGCAGGTTTCCTCACGATGTTTTCCTTCGCCGTATAAGCGTCGGATAAACATACGAAATCGATATTTGAAAACACATTGGTACGTGGCAGGATTCGAACCACGACACCCGGACAGGAGGTAGCGGCCCTTGCCATTACGACACCGACGCTCGCGTTTATAATATTAGTAGGATATTTCTTGTCGAATACATAAAAGAGTCTGTTAGGCTAAGTAACAAGGATGTACACAAACTATTCGAGTCAGTGTATGGATGTACCGTACATTTTTACAAACTTTCACGTTTATAATATTAGTAGGATATTTCTTGTCGAATGCATTAAAGATTCTGTTAGGCTAAGTAACAAGGATGTACACAAACTATGCGAGTCAGTATATGGATCTACCATACATTTTTACAAACTTTCACGTTTATAATATTAATAGGATATTTCTTGTCGAACACATAAAAGAGTCTGTTAGGCTAAGTAACAAGGATGTACACAAACTATGCGAGTCAGTGTATGGATGTACCATACATTTTTACATACTTTCACGTTTATAATATTAGTAGGATATTTCTTGTCGAATACATAAAAGAGTCTGTTAGGCTAAGTAAAAAGGATGTACACAAACTATGCGAGTCAGTGAATGAATGTACCATACATTTTTACAAACTTTCACGTTTATAATATTAGTACGATATTTCTTGTCGAATACATAAAAGAGTCTGTTAGGCTAAGTAACAAGGATGTACACAAACTATGCGAGTCAGTGTATGGATGTACCATACATTTTTACAAACTTTCACGTTTATAATATTAGCAGGATATTTCTTGTCGAATACATAAAAGAGTCTGTTAGGCTAAGTAACAAGGATGTACACAAACTATGCGAGTCAGTGAATGGATGTACGATACATTTTTACAAACTTTCACGTTTATAATATTAGTAGGATATTTCTTGTCGAATACATAAAAGAGTTTGTTAGTTTAAGTAACAAGGATGTACACAAACTATGCGAGTCAGTGTATGGATGTACCATACATTATTACAAACTTTCACGTTTATAATATTAGTTGGATATTTCTTGTCGAATACATAAAAGAGTTTGTTAGTTTAAGTAACAAGGATGTACACAAACTATGCGAGTCAGTGTATGGATGTACCATACATTTTTACAAACTTTCACGTTTATAATATTAGTTGGATATTTCTTGTCGAATACATAAAAGAGTCTATTAGGCTAAGTAATAAGGATGTACACAAACTATGCGAGTCAGTGAATGAATGTACCATACATTTTTACAAACTTTCACGTTTATAATATTAGTAGGATATTTCTTGTCGAATACATAAAAGAGTCTGTTAGGCTAAGTAAAAAGGATGTACACAAACTATGCGAGTCAGTGAATGAATGTACCATACATTTTTACAAACTTTCACGTTTATAATATTAGTACGATATTTCTTGTCGAATACATAAAAGAGTCTGTTAGGCTAAGTAACAAGGATGTACACAAACTATGCGAGTCAGTGTATGGATGTACCATACATTTTTATAAACTTTCACGTTTATAAAATTAGTAGGATATTTCTTGTCGAATACATAAAGGAGTTTGTTAGTTAAAGTTACAAGGATGTACACAAACTATGCGAGTCAGTGAATGGATGTACGATACATTTTTACAAACTTTCACGTTTATAATATTAGTACGATATTTCTTGTCGAATACATAAAAGAGTCTGTTAGGCTAAGTAACAAGGATGTACACAAACTATGCGAGTCAGTGAATGAATGTACCATACATTTTTACAAACTTTCACGTTTATAATCATCATTACAGCTCATATACGTCCCCACCGAGGGGCTCGAGCCTACCCTGAATCAGGGCGATTAGGCCTTAGTCGACCACGCGGGCCCAGTGCGGGTTGGTCGACTTCACACACAGCCTTCGAGTTTCTTCGCAGGCGTGTGCAGGTTTCCTCACGATGTTTTCCTTCACCGTTAAAGCAATCGGTAAGTATGTACGTAAGTTTTTGAAAAACTCATTGGTACATTGGCCGTCCAGATTTGAACCCGGTACCTCTGGTTAGATGGACCGAGTCGTTACCGGTTGAGCCACCGTTTATAATATTAGTACGATATTTCTTGTCGAATACATAAAAGAGTCTGTTAGGCTAAGTAACAAGGATGTACACAAACTATGCGAGTCAGTGTATGGATGTACCATACATTTTTACAAACTTTCACGTTTATAATATTAGCAGGATATTTCTTGTCGAATACATAAAAGAGTCTGTTAGGCTAAGTAATAAGGATGTACACAAACTATGCGAGTCAGTGAATGAATGTACCATACATTTTTACAAACTTTCACGTTTATAATATTAGTAGGATTTTTCTTGTCGAATACATAAAAAAGTCTGTTAGGCTAAGTAAAAAGGATGTACACAAACTATGCGAGTCAGTGAATGAATGTACCATACATTTTTACAAACTTTCACGTTTATAATATTAGTACGATATTTCTTGTCGAATACATAAAAGAGTCTGTTAGGCTAAGTAACAAGGATGTACACAAACTATGCGAGTCAGTGTATGGATGTACCATACATTTTTACAAACTTTCACGTTTATAATATTAGCAGGATATTTCTTGTCGAATACATAAAAGAGTCTGTTAGGCTAAGTAACAAGGATGTACACAAACTATGCAAGTCAGTGTATGGATGCACGATACATTTTTATAAACTTTCACGTTTATAAAATTAGTAGGATATTTCTTGTCGAATACATAAAAGAGTTTGTTAGTTAAAGTTACAAGGATGTACACAAACTAATGAATGTACCATACATTTTTACAAACTTTCACGTTTATAATATTAGTACGATATTTCTTGTCGAATACATAAAAGAGTCTGTTAGGCTAAGTAACAAGGATGTACACAAACTATGCGAGTCAGTGAATGAATGTACCATACATTTTTACAAACTTTCACGTTTATAATATTAGTACGATATTTCTTGTCGAATACATAAAAGAGTCTGTTAGGCTAAGTAACAAGGATGTACACAAACTATGCGAGTCAGTGTATGGATGTACCATACATTTTTACAAACTTTCACGTTTATAATATTAGCAGGATATTTCTTGTCGAATACATAAAAGAGTCTGTTAGGCTAAGTAACAAGGATGTACACAAACTATGCAAGTCAGTGTATGGATGCACGATACATTTTTATAAACTTTCACGTTTATAAAATTAGTAGGATATTTCTTGTCGAATACATAAAAGAGTTTGTTAGTTAAAGTTACAAGGATGTACACAAACTATGCGAGTCAGTGAATGGATGTACGATACATTTTTACAAACTTTCACGTTTATAATATTAGTAGGATATTTCTTGTCGAATACATAAAAGAGTTTGTTAGTTTAACTAACAAGGATGTACACAAACTATGCGAGTCAGTGTATGGATGTACCATACATTTTTACAAACTTTCACATTTATAATATTAGTTGGATATTTCTTGTCGAATACATAAAAGAGTCTATTAGGCTAAGTAATAAGGATGTACACAAACTATGCGAGCCAGTATATCGATCAACATCGCTCGCTCGGCGCGGCCATCCCATTCATTTTCTGGATACGGCAAACGACCAATAAGTCTTGCTTCCCGGGATATTAACACTATCATAGGTTACTCTCTAGTTTATGAAGATACATTAGCTTCACAGTTATTTCCATAAATGGCTATTTTAGAATTTAACACCAAATTGAATTTTCAGTACGATATATCATTTAAGTACACATTTGATACAGATAATTGATTAATCTCACAGTTAGATATAGTTCAGCTTATAGTATAGACATAATTGAATCTAGCATAATATAAGTAATTAATTAAAATATCGAAGCATTTGATGACTCTTGATTGATTTTAGAGCGTCGGTGGCGTAATGGCTAGGGCCGCCGCTTCCTGTCCAGGAGGTCGTGGTTCTAATCCTGCCACGTACCAATGTGATTCGAATTTAGATTTCATATATAAGTTAATCCGACACTCTTACAGTGAAGGAAAACATTGTAAGGAAACCTGCACACGTCTGCAAAAAAGCTCGCAGGTTGTCTGTGAAGTCGAGCAACCCGCACTGGGCCCGCGTGGTCGACTAAGGCCCGATCGCACTAATTCAGGGTAGGCTCGAGCCCCTCGTTGGGGACGTATATGAGCTGATATTATGATGGACAAAATAACATGTTAATTTCATCATCATCATATCAGCCGAAGGAAGTCCACAGCTGGACATAGACATGTTAATATAATTGAATGATATAACTATTATAACTATGATAGCCGTTTTGACGTTTGTCACCTCATGAAGTTTCGCAAAAATCGACATCTACGTTTTAAGGAACAATTTTCGTATTTTATTTTCAATGACATTGATAATTTTAATAGTACTGAGTGACGAGCCAGTACGTCGTAAAATAATAATTTATGAATCTATAATTTTAGGAAACAAAATTAAGAGCAGGCTCCCAAAATAATTGCTTTTTTGCTAGAATATGTTGAGTCTGCCGCAATATTGCTGAACATGAAAACTACACATCTGATTCTTTGGACCTTTTTATTTGTTGTGGCTAAAACAAAATCACGTTTTCGCTCGATACTTTTTATTTTGTAAAACTATGTAGTTTTGAGAGATAATTCGATTTTTCTCCTAAATGACATAAGTTAGGCGCATGAAATAACTATGACGACGGTAAGAGAATAAAGGTATTGATAAAACGGCTTAAGACGAAATTTTTCTAAGCTCGCAATAAACGAAAATGTCCATTTATGCTCGAAGTAAAGACGTAAGTCGCGTTAAGACACTCACGCGAAATCCAACTTTAAAGCTGATTCCATAACGTTAAATATCTAGTTGTTCACCAGTGCCGCGATAGGAGCCTGCTCTTAATTGAAAATTTATATCTTAAACCGCACCTACTACCTATATTATCCGATAATAATTTTAAATGTGTCACATCACTATTTTATAAGATCTCTAAAAAAAGTCGGGTGGGGCTGTATCGGGGCACACTGTTGTTGGTTTAACGTGAAACGTTTAGTTTGACGTCCCTGACACTTTTTTTGGGTTACGTACCCAAATTGTAAAAACGAAACCCTATTACTAAGTTTTCTCTGTCCGTCTGTATGTCCATCTGTCACCAGGCTGTATTTCATGAACTGTAATAGCTAGACAGCTAAAATTTTCACAGATGATGTATTTCTGTTGCCGCTACAACAACAAATACTAAAAATTATAAAAAGTTGAAAAATAAGGAGGGTCTCCATACAAAAAATGTGTTTTATTTAAACATGAAGAAACTAGCGCCATCTAGTATGATGGTTTTTGAAACACGAAACTCGCAATCTACTATGTTGTTACGAAACCCTATGTGTACGGTTTTGACTCGCACTTGGCCGGTTTTTTTGCCTCCAGCCACGCAGGGCGCACGCCGGGCTTTGCCCTACGAGGAGCTAGGCCTCTCGCCGTACAATTTAGGCTGTATGGCCATGGAGCCTTAGTCTTTATTATTATTTATTTTATTTAAATTATTTAAACATTCGCGACTGCCCCTCTGTTAATACTTTCAAAACTAAACTTAAAGAGCATCTTCTTTCCCTACAGAACATTTAAGTTTGTGAGTATAGTATTTATTTTAGTAAGAACATTAATTATTATATTTTAGTTATATAATATATATGCTATTAATTTATTTATTATAAGTATGTGTTATTTATGTACGTACATTAGGTTAGTTTATATTTGATTGTATTTTATTTAGTTTATAATTATGATTATTAAGTACACACAGGTTTACCTCCCATGCTTTAAAGTCTCCTAACACCCGGTAAGGTTGGGTGGAAGAGATCTCTTATAGAGATAAGTCCACCTTTGTAAATGTCCTCTCTAAGTTCTTGTCACTTAAATGTTTGTGTTCAATAAAGGATATATATAGGAAGACTAACAGCTAAATATTAAAGATGGTATACAAAACTTATATATAACTTTCTTTCTGGTATAATATGACGGTGATATCTGATAATAGGATGGAGGCCGACTTGGTTACTATTGAGCCGTGATTTGTTACTTAGTTGCTATGGAGGAAACAGATTCTTTCGCCATTTCCACTACACTCTTTCGTCACGCCTCCGTTGGAGTCCTGGTTTTTGACTTGATACCCCGTATGTGATTTTTGCCGCTGGATGCGGGCTGCGCAGAACCGGTCGTCGTGGAAATCCTTGGGGGAGGCTATGTCCAGCAGTGGACGTCCTTCGGCTGATATGATGTGATTTTAAGGACGCTTTACGTCAAAATGTGTTTGCAACTTCCACGTTATAAATTTTAAATTTTGTATAGTCAATAGATTCTCTTTCGTTACCAACTTTGACCCTAAATTTAATTTAAATTTGGAATGTATAAAACGAGCAGTGCGTGTTTGTGTATGGCTTTATTTTAGTGGACGGTCCCGCGGCCAAATAGCTGAATGTCCAATAACTCGAGTTCTCGATAATAACCACGACAAGTTTACAATACTCTACCACCTTAAAATTTATAACCTGGAAGTTTCAAATACATTTTGACGTGAAGTGTCTTTAAAATCACATACGGATTTTAAAGACGCTTCACGTCAAAATGTGTGTGAAACTTCCAGGTTATAAATTTTAAGGTTATTAATTATAGTCAATAGATTCTCTTTGGTTACCAACTTTGACCCTAAATTTAATTTAAATTTGGAATGTATAAAACGAGCATTGCGTGTATGTGTTTGTGTATGGCTTTATTTTAGTAGACGGTCCCGCGGCCAAATAGCTGAATGTCCAATAACTCGAGTTCTCGATATTAAAAGCGACAAGTTTACAATACTCTGCTACCTTAAAATTTATAACCTTGAAGTTTCAAATACATTTTGACGTGAAGCGTCTTTAAAATCACATACGGATTTTAAAGACGCTTAACGTCAAAATGCGTTTGAAGTTTCCGGGTTATAAATTTTAAGGTTATTAATTATAGTCAACAGATTCTCTTTGGTTACCAACTTTGACCCTAAATTTAATTTAAATTGGAATGTATAAAACGAGCATTGCGTGTATGTGTTTGTGTATGGCTTTATTTTAGTGGACGGTCCCGCGGCCAAATAGCTGAATGTCCAATAACTCGAGTTCTCGATATTAACTGCGACAAGTTTACAATACTCTCGCCGCCTGTTCATTATTGCCCTGCACAGTTTTATGACTTTCGAATTTCGAAATTTTGTATAATTGACGGGTTTTTAATAGCAGAACGGGGTCCGGTGTTTAATTATAGTGAGCTTTAAAAATTTATTGTAGACCGTAGCTCTATTGAGAGGAAAGAGAAAATTATTTTATTACAATTAGACGCTTATTATGTGCTTCTTAAGTTTATTTTAAGTATTCATAATTAACTGTTTATCAAACGACTTCCAAAAAGGAGGAGGTTCTCAATTCAAATGTATGTTTTTTTTATGTGTGTTACCTCAGAACTTTTGACTGGGTGAAATGATTTTGATAATTCTTTTTTTATTTGAAAGCTAGTGCTTTCCGTGTGGTGTGGTATAAATTTAATCAAAATCTGTTTAGTACTTTATTTGAAAATTAACAAAAATCAAAAATATTAATGCAAAAATGTACTAAGTTGTTGCGATGGAAGTCGATTGAGAAAATTAGTTAAGTTAAGTATTTTGGATTGTAAAATTTAAAAACAATCACCAACATTATAATAGAAAAAAACTAGTGGAGCGGAAAAGCAAGTTAAACTCGCGATCCGAAGGTTCCGTACCACTACACCTTTCCACACAACTATGACAATCATACCAATTCACATGAAAAACAACAGATATGACCGCGAGCGACAAATTTTTTTATTTTTATTTAGTTTGGACTCACACTTGGCCGTTTTTTATTGTTGTCGTTTTATTTCAGAATTATTAATTTTTAATCAAATTAATCAAACCAAGTTTCACGCTTGTATATTTTTCCGTTTTAACGATAAAATCAAAAATATTTAAACATTACTTAGAAAAATACGTTAGTTTTTAATTTTAACTTATTCTAATTTTTATAATAAACATACAGACTCTGGGAAACTTTAAAATATTTACGGTTCATAAAAAACTGCCTGCTAATAAACAAACAGACTGTGAAGGCTTAGCGATAAGACTAGTTTAGATTAGTTTAACCGCCTCCGTGGCGTAATGGTTAGTCCATTCGCTTCACACTAGGAGGTCGCGGGTTCGATTCCCGACGGGGTCAATTTTGTAAGACTTGGTTTAATTGGTTGGTAAGTTGGTGGTTGGTGGATTTTCATAGCCCGACTGGCTAGGTACCACCATCTTATCTCAGTCTTGCCGTCAAACATTAGTGTTAACAGTATTGATGTGTTCCGGCTTGAAAATAAGATAGCCAGCTCCCCATTACGTTAGGTAACCTTGGTAAGCCCGCTTTCATCTTCGGCATCATCGTCAATTACCATCAGGTGAGATGATGTCAAGGGCTTTATCAACTATGGATAAAAAAAGACCTTTTACTGGTGGCCCGTGGGGCATGGAGGCAAAGGCCCCCATGGGAGAAATTGGGCGCTTACTAAGAAATAATGGGTTTACTCCCGCTCCAGATCTTTCCTGGTGCAAAGGATATCTATAGCAATACAGCGTGGCAATGCTGCGAGCTTCATGGGAACCTTTGCACCAGGAACTTTTATGGGTGGATTATTTTAATTATTTATTACTAACTTTTGCCCGCGTGGACATGAACTTTCTCCAGATCCCTTGGGAACTATGTCAGGACATGCTTATTAGTAAATCATGTCATTTCCCACCCCCTTGACCATCTCTGTGCAAAAAATCACACAATCCATTGTTCCGTAATTTAATCAAAAAATAGTATATTTTCAGTTCTCTCCGGAACTGCATCGGGCTTTGCTATTTAAACGGGATAAAAAGTAGCCTATGTCCTTCCTCGTGACACAGGCTACCTGCATGCCAAATTTCATTAATATTCGTCAAGTCGTTGAAGCTTGAAAAGGTAACAAACAAATATATTTTCACATTTATAATATTATAGTAAGGATCAGTTGACTTGTTATTTTTTTTAGCTTTATTTACATGATTAAACCTTTGTTAAAAAATACTAATAAATTGAGTTTTAAGTTCTTATTATCGACAGATCAATTGGTAAAAATAATTATTTTTGCAT
Organism: Coleophora flavipennella; assembly: GCA_947284805.1. Classification (NCBI taxonomy): domain Eukaryota; kingdom Metazoa; phylum Arthropoda; class Insecta; order Lepidoptera; family Coleophoridae; genus Coleophora; species Coleophora flavipennella. Next base: position 12,440,571 of record OX369280.1, on the reverse strand, counting down.
TTCAAAACAATTCATAGTGTAAGCAGACCCCGGACACTGCATACAAACGGTCGTAAAATGACATATCTAAAAACAAATGACGGAGCCAGAGATATGCTATACTAGTATACGAGTATAAAGGAGGTAGATAGGTTATATTCGTCCTAAAAGTGAAGCGAATAAAAAGATGCCAATTGGCATCTCCTTTCTTAGTAGCATTCGGTGCAACGGAAGCGAACTACCTATAATATTGTGTGTGTAAATGGATTCGATTTTTAAATGTTGTTTGTTAGTACATAACCCATCTATCCTAAAAGTGAAGCGAATAAAAAGATGCCAATTGGCATCTCCTTTCTTAGTAGCATTCGGTGCAACATACTATAATATTGTGTGTGTAAATGGATACCTATAATATTGTGTGTGTAAATGGATTCGATTTTTAAATGTTGTTTGTTAGTACATAACCCATCTATGGTCACAAATTTCTGGACGGAGCAAACAAAATCATCGCGAAATCCAATATGTTCGAGAACCAAACTGTAACCAATCTGCATCAATCTGGGTGACGAGGGGGTGGGGTCGCAATCTATATAACGGCAGGGAGTGTCTATACTGTATGTTAGTACTAATATTATAATATACTTTGGTGTAAGTAATAAAGCAAAGATCAGACCCCGAGATTCCAATACAACAAAAGTAGCTAAGAAAAGAAGATCAGATGAAGGATTTAGCCAATGATTATTGAAATGTATTAGGATAACTCCGATATGCCGCATTCCTTCCCACAAAGAGGATTTTGACGTAAATGTTACTTTATAGTGATGAAAATATGAGGCGAGCCAAGGAGTTCAATACATGTAGGATTTCCTTTAGTTTTTGTTTGTTTTCGTATTATTCCGTAGCCTTTCGTAGTTTTCGCTGTGTGGGGATCACGTATGCGATGATTGAATTGTAGAGTGTAGCAACAATACTTGGTACTGCAAAAATATAAATTTGAGAGTTAAAAAAGCGGCCAAGTGCAAGTCGCGCACCGAGTAGATTTTTGGAAAATGGTGTTTGCCTATCAAAGTAGAGTCATCGTCATGTTAACTGAGACACCGAATGGATCCTGTTATCAGTATTGGAGCCGGAAAAAAGGAACAACAGTGTTCTACGGCGACTACACTGTCAAAACCATCAAGGTGGAGAACTTTTGTGACCACGTTGTCACCAGTTTGCGGGTGATGGTCGATTCTGATGACGATGACCCACTGGAGCTCCAACATTTTGCATACACCGATTGGCCTTACCAACACCTGCCTCGAAATCCATCGGACTTTCTAAACTTTGTCCTAAAAGTTAGAGTCGCTCAAAATGAAGCCGTGCAATAGTCACAACTACCCTTCCATGGTAATCCACTCCAGCGCCGGGTTGAATCGCAGCGGGGCCTTTTGCGCCTTGGACATCTCCATATCTAGGTACAGTGAGAGCGCGACAATTGGCCTGGCAGCGGTAGTGCGGAAACTGTGCGAACAGGAACAACTGTTTATATTTGGCTGATCATTATGCATTTTGTTATTTTGTGATTTTGGAGTACGTTAAATTGGTTGCTAATATGCCGTTGTGTGGATATTATGTCATGTTAGTTAAGTTATTATTGTAATATTATGTGTGATTTATTTTTATAAAATTATGTTTGTTATTAAAAGTATTATATCTTAAATAAAAATTGTTAACATACTTATTATTTTTAATTATTGCACCCCATTATTTATTTATTTATTGCACGAAATCTGCCTTTGTTTATTTGTTTTTTACCATTTTAGGGACACGTTATTGGAGTGCAATTAGTTATTTATAATCTAAGAATTTTTATTACGTATATTCTTACATTTCTGTTTGTGTACCTTCCAAAAATAAATAAAATAAAATAAGGCCGTTTCCATCTTCGGCATCATCGTCACTTACCATTAGGTGAGATGATGCCAAAGGCTTATCAATTGTGGATTAAAATAATAATAATAATAATGAAAAATGTAAATATTAAAAAAACAGCTTTTCCCGCAGCTTCGCCCGGTGGCAATGTGAAGGTGGCTCGCGAGCGTGGTAAAAAGTTTTCTCCATATCCCTCGAAAACGATTTCGGACTTTAATACTACTTTAATATTTAATAGTTTATCCCACTTCTCACCTTCTCAACTATATCTGTTCAAAAAGAATTCAACGAAAAAAGGTTTTTTACAGTTCTCTCAGGAACTATGTCGGGCTATGTTATTTTCACTGGATGAAAATTAGTCTACATGTAACTTCCGATTCCCTCAACTATTTCTCTACAAAAAAGTCACATCAATCCGTAGCGACGTAAAAAAAATCTAATAATCGGACTTGGCTATTTTCACATAGTAAAAAGTAGCCTATCATCATATCAGCCGAAAGACGCCCGTCCACTGGATTTCCACGACAACCGGTCCTGCGCTGCCCGCATCCAGCGGCTTCCCGCGACCTTCACCAAGTCGTTGGTGCGTGGAAGGCCTATGTCACATTCTTCCTCTTGAGCTATCTCTGTGCAGAAAATCACGTCGATCCGTTGCTTCGTTGACGTGAAAGAAAGATAATTAAACACACTTTCCATGCATGCTACCACTCATCAAAGTTCAGTCAATTCAACCAATGAGGATCAATCAATTTTTGTATGGAAAACGTTGGCACGTAACTACTCACATTTCAAATCTTTTAAAATTTTAGTATAGAAAACGTTGGCACGTAACCACTCACCTTTCAAATTTTAGTATGGAAAACGTTGGCACGTAACTACTCACCTTTTAAATCCTTTCAAACTTTAGTGTGGAAAACGTTGGCACATAACTTTACTCACCTTTCAAATCGTTTCAAATTTTAGTATGGAAAACGTTGGCACGTAACTATACTCACCTTTCAAATCCTTTCAAATTTTAGTATGTAAAACATTGGCACATAACTACTTAGCTTTTAACTTGTTTTAAACTTTATTGTGGAAAACGTTGGCACGTAACTACCCACCTTACAAATCTTTTCAAATTTTAGAATGGAACACGTTGGCACGTAACTATACTCACCTTTCAAATTTTAGAATGGAAAACGTTGGCACGTAACTATACTCACCTGTTACGTACCTTACCTTTCCAATCCTTCTAAATTTTAGTGTGGAAAACGTTCACAAGTTTACCTAAGCTTGCGAACGTTTTCCATATTAACCTGAGTAATAACACTTATATTTCCATGTCCAACGAAAACAGTTCGGCTATAAATGGCATAAACAAATCTTGTGTATACCTGTGAATAATTCATCAAAGAAACTCGCGCTGACAAATGATATCTAATGAATAAGATATGAGATGAGCGGAATTTGCGCAGAATGTGTATTGCGTTACATTTGCACTACATGAAATATCTATCTTAACTATTACCCGCCTTAAGCCTTTCGTATTTTTTTTATATTTTTTTATTCACCATTGTTAAGCCCAATGATGACATCATCTCACCTAATGGTAAGTGACGATGATGCCGAAGATGGAAGCGGGCTTACCAAGATTCCCCAATACCATGGGGAAATGACTGTGTTATCTTCAAGCCTGAACACATCAATGCTGTTAACATTGATGCTCAGCGACAAGTCTTAGATAAGATGGTGGTAGCTAGCCAGGCAGGCTTAGAAAATGCCGTTCCACTAACCAAACCGAGTCATACAAAGTTAAACCTTACCGGGAATTGAACCCTGATGTGATGATAATGGACCTAAGCATTACGCCACGGAGGCGGTTAAATCGGGATCGTCCTAAGTTAGTAGATATTTAGGTGTCTATAGTTACTTATTGTTTCTCTTTGTGATAATGATAACGTCTTGTTTTCTAAGAAACCTCCTTAGCTTAGAAGCATACACTTCATACAACGGGTTAGAAATGACATTTTAAGAAAAGAATGATGGAACAAACAAAATGGCGGCGAAATCCTATACGTTCGACAACTGTCACCAATCTGTATCAATCTTGGTGACGAGGGGTGAGGTTGCAACCTAGAGAGCGGCAGGGAGTGTCCATACTATATATTAGTAATTATATTTTATTATATACTTTGGTAGAATTAAATATATTTGCTTCACATCAGGAGGTCGAGGGTAATCCCCGGCGGGGTCTTAATTTGTAACACTCATTTTACTACCGGTTCGAGTTAGAACGGTTCGAGTGAGGAATAAGCCTCGGTTTAATTGGTGTTAGGGCATTTTTGATGTGTAACATCTTTGCTCTCGCTTTCCTGCAATTTGTGGGAGTGATTTCGTGAAATGGGACGGAAATGTGTCCCATTGGAACAGGAAGTCGCGTTTTTTCAGGCTTTAAAAGCGCGGAAAAGGCAAAGGTATCTATGACCATACAGCCTAGTCTGCTGTATCTTTGCCGTCCTTATTTCTTTAAAAGCGCGGAAAAGGCAAAGGTATCTTTGACCATACAGCCTAGTCTGCCGTATCTTTGCCGTCCTTTTATAAAGTATTTTGTCACATGTTACACATCATATGCGAGTACTGTAGGTCTCGCTCGAATTTTTTTTAAACCTATCTAGCTAGTTACTACCACCTTGCTTTAGCGGTCAAGCAAAATATCGTGAGGAAACACGAACATCTGATTCCATAGATGTGTATGAAGATCGCACTGCATACATCCGCAGGTGTAAATCAAATTGCCTTACACGTGACGTGATGCTAAGTGAAACACCAGGCAACCGCCATTTATCCCTTGGATAGAACGGTTAATAAAATTGTACTACACGATAAGAGAGAGAGAGAGAGATATGAACATAATTATTTTTTTATAAAAATAAAGATCCAATGAGACATCATCTTAAGTAACATACCCGTGTACGCGTCATTATACCAATTGACATTAAACAAATGAATACCGTTACAGTCTCTATAATAAAGATGTTTATTATCGTTGTAGTGATTACAAAGCCGAAAAGGCCTTAGGTGCATACAATGATAAGTTTAGGGGCTTAGCATGGTAATAGCGATTGGCGTGTAGCATTAGCGAAGTCATCTTTAAAGCGAGGAGCGGTGGAGTAGCGGAGAAACCCTTTTGCTAAATCATTTTTTTTTGGGTAAATTCTACTAAATATCGGTCTTGCAAAAAATATTGGACATACTTAAGGATATTGTCTGAGGAATGTGCTAATATTTTACACGATAGTGTGTACTTTACTCGATCATAAAAAATCACAGAAACAGGTCTAAAACGTCTAAAAAAGTCTAAAACGAATTGTTTATTATTAAAATTTCTAAATTTGCACATAGTTTTTATATGGAGATATTTATTTTTAAGTACTACAGAGAACCTGCTAAATTTTAGTTTTTAAATTGAAGTCTTAAGAGAAATAGCAACGTAAAACATTGATAAAGTGCAAAAGTGTGGTTATTGTCTTAACTCTTTACACGTAAAGGAAAAAACAGAGACAACTGTTTTGCAAATGCCTCGCTTTAAAATCGCGGCTGCTAGCGTGCGGTGCGCGCGCACCAACCTGTTAGGAGAAGGCACCGTTGACATAAGCACTACGCACTCATAACCGAATGGCTGAACAAATCGATTTATTTCTTGCAATCTGAGCGAATTCACGAGGGTGGGATATTTATAAATAGTACTGAAAGAACGTCGGTGGCGCAAAGTTTTGGGCCGCTACCTCCGGCCCGGGGAGGTCGTGGTTCAATCCTGCCACGTACCAATGTGACTTCGAATTTCGATTTCATATTTACGTTTATCCGACGCTCTTACGGTGAAGGAAAGCATCGTGAGGAAACCTGCACACGCCTGCGAAGATACTCGAAGGTTGTGTGTGACGTCGACCAACCTGCACTGGGCCCGCATGGTCGACTAAGGCCCGATCGCCCTAATTCAGGGTAGACTCAAACCCCTCGGCGGGGACGTATATGAGCTGATACGACGACTAAATATTAGGAATTAAAATAAGTGCAAATTAATGTAATAATTGTAAGTTGAAATGAATCTACGCCATTTTATTAGTCTAAGCTTGATTTGTAGATGTATGCTAATTAAATAAAATATAAACACTTTCACAGCTATTAAAGTGAAACTTATATTATATCCTCTCAATTTTTTTCGTCTGTGTGTTGCATGTCGCGTGACGGTCGCTTTCGTCTGACGGTATGATCGTTTCGTCCTCTGTAAAGTTTCACTTTTACCGTGGTTTCATAAAACCACACACTTGCCTTTTTTAGTATCTGCATCTTAAGACAACATCTGCCACTCATTACTCTGATAAGCAATAAAAAGAAATCCCATACTAAATCCGCTATCTCCTCACCACTGTGAGTGGCCAAGTCGCCCTAAGGCTTATGACTTTATTGCAGCCATCCTCAGCTTTGATTTAAAGAAGCACGCATGGTTCCACTTTTTGTAACATCACATATCTCTAACTTTAATGTATTTTTTGTCTTTCATAAATAAGATTTTGATATTTTGGCCTGATTTAACGTCAAATCAAAAATCGGTTCGGTAGTTTTCGAGATAAGTGTGTACCAATCACTGAAAAAAATAATCGTTGGTACAATGCCGTAATTTTGTAATTGATTTCGGCAGTTCTTATCGTTTTTATCTTTTAATCAATTATTTAGTTTCATATTCTGCCGTAGTCTCATTTTACAAACTAACGTGTATATAGGATTACCAGATGTTAAATTGAAAATTCCTGACAAAAAGCTTCATTGTTATCAAAATTTACTGAAACGGGGCGCGCGGTTTGACGACACGCAGTCTTATTAATAAAATACAACTTATGGATATTCCTTTTGAGTGCCGACCGGTCACTCTCCGACTCACAATCTGCCATAGAGGCTATTCTTACTCTCCGCTCAGTTATAAATGCATCATTAAAGTCCATGAGCAACAGTACCTTGATGAAGACCTAAAAATACCTAAATAATCCAAAAAAGTCGGCCGGAACCCTGACAGGCGCCAAAAAATCCTGAGGTGTCAGGACAAATCCTGACGTCTGGTAAGCCTACGTGTATGTAATCGTATATTACAATTGGGTATGCTAAATTTTTTATAAGCCATGAAAATAAAAAAACCATTTCGAGATATTTTTATTTAAAGCCATATTTTTTCATTTTCCACTCGAAAAAGTAAAAGATTGCGTAAAAAAATCGGAAAAGGACAATAACCTTCATTTGACCCCTATGACGTCACGAGTTTACAATAAAACCTTATTTCACCACTGAACGGAACGTGCACTCTTACTTGTCATATCAATTACGGACCTTGCATTTGAGGACGAGCTTTCGTCGAGCACTGAAAAAGGCACTATTTATTTATCATCCACCAAAAACTACGTTTGAAACAATCAAATATTATTAGAACGTCATTCAAATTAAATACTTAAATGGGTAAGATATTCATTAGAGGTCCAATTTTTATTGTGGTTCTAAAAAACATTTAAACTCTGAAGGCCTTGTCCATACATAGATTATGATGTTTGATGACAAGTAAATTTTGACTTTGACGTTTCGTTGTTGGCTTTGTGATAGTTTCGTTTCGGAAAAGGCAAAGGTTACTAAGACCATACAGCCAGGTCTGACGTATTTAGGCTTCCTTAGCTGTTGGATTTGTAATGCTAGTGCCGGTGCAATGAAAAAACAACAAAATAAAACTACGAATGCGTCTACCACAAATCCCGCCAAAAAACCTTTGGGAATGATTGACTAGGGAAATAGGGCTGTTCGTTTCATAGTAATGTGAACCGATGACGTCATCAAGGTTTCAAAATTAAAAAAAATATTTAAAAATATCTAGAGGCTTAAAAAATGAAATATTCAAATTAGTTTTTCAAAATGGTCTAAACCATCAGAAAAAAAATTAAAAAAAATACATTTTTTTTTTTAGCATACCCAATTACTAAAGACTTATTATAGCTAAGTACACATTTAGCATACTCTATAGATCATTCCAGTACTAAAGAGTCCTGAAATACTAACCCAGCGAACGCTACGCGTTACGCTTCCTCATTTATTATGCGGACAGCGATGGAGTGGAACTCCTTGCCTGCGTCTGTGTTTCCCGACTCCTAAAATTTGGGGATCTTCAAGGCGAGAGTGAATAGGCATTATTTGAGTTTGCGTGTAACCTTCCTCGACTACATCATCACTTACCATCAGGTGAGATATAGTAAAACGCACTCAAATTTTTAATAAAAAAAAGTTATTATCCACACGAAACCGTCGACCTACGCCTGAACAAACAATCCATCCATCTATCTATATTGGCTCGAACATTGTCTTGTTTATTAGCTCGGCCGGATGCGCCCGCGCCTCAGGCGAGGATCCCGATATAATGGGATACTTCAACGTTATTTGCAGATACATGGATACTTACAAGATACCCCCAGGCTACCTTTAATTCTAGGTATGACGATGTTGCGTCAACTCAAATCCGACATCGGGACAATCCTTTGATAAGAAGTGAAATGTAAGCAATTGTTTGGTGTTGTTTCAACCCTGAAGCGAAAAAGTTACTATAGATCACATTATAATAAAGAGTTCTTGCTATAGTATAAGACGTATTAAACTGTTTGACGAATGTTATTCTTGTATATTTTTTTCTGAGACAAAACAACAAAAGGATTTACTTTGTACAATACTGTGTGTATTTTTCTGCATTGGTTCTCAATATGATATTGTCACAACGTGTAGTTGCAAAAAATCCCCTAAACTTGGAATACTTTGTATGTATGTAGTATGAAAGTTTCTCTTGCTTTAAGGGGGCAGTCTTGATTTTGTTTGACTAAACTAAATATCTAAAGTAAAATCACGCCCTGGACATTTCATGCCACAGGCCAGAAATGACATTTCAAAAAAGGAATGACGGAACAAACATAATGGCGGAAAAATCCTATACGTTCGACAACCAAACTGTAACCAATCTGTATCAATCTGGGTGACGAGGGAGTGAGGTCGCAATCTAGAGAGCGGCAGGGAGTGTCCATACTGTGTGTTATACTTTGGTAAAATTTAAAAATATTACTATGACGTAGCTATTTCTGTCATCATTATCATATCAGCCGAAAAAACGTCCACTGCTGGACAAATGCCTCCCCCAAGGATTTTCACGACTACTGGTCCTGTGCTGCCCGCATCCATCGGCTTCTCGCGATCTTCACCAGGTCTTCGGTCCACCGCGTGGGAGGTCTGCCTACGCTAGTTTATTCTACTCACAAATTTTGCTATTCCTGTACACAAATGTTATCTCATGAGATTTTTCATATTATGCTTAATAGAACTGATAGAAACTGATTTTTTTAACTGATAGAACTGCCTCCAAACATAATGATTTTAAAGAAATTTACATAAGACTGATATTGGGGTAAGTAACTGAGCAACGATTAAAATAAAATACCTCGTGTAAACACATAATAATATTCCCTTTACAAACATATGTTTCGTTTTTCGACTTTCATACAACATTGACAAGAAAAAAAACGTACGAGACAATATTTAGTTTATAATGAAATATTTGGATAAAACAAAATATATTTTGAAACTTGGAGTGTTTCAAGAAATAATATTTTATTATTGTATGACTATCTAACGATACGTACGTCCACGATCTCGAAGTAGCTGAAAATAATAATAATATTTTTTAAAGGATATTCTTTAATTTTAAAGTTATGCTTTAAAGTGCTTTTTTTTTATTCACAATTGGTAAACCCTTGACAGCATCTCACCTGGTGGTAAGTGACGATGTTGCCGAAGATGGAAGCGGGCTTACCAAGATTCCCCAACGCAATGGGAACTGGCACTGGCACTGGAACTTATATAGTTACTACTGATAATTTAATATATTTTCAGTGAGCAAACAGCCTTAAATCGAAAATACCTACAGAGAATCAACATTTCTTATATTAAAATTTTCTTATAATTATTTTCTTATATTGTTTGATGACTTTTTAGGATGATAATTAAACCACGAGGAAAGTTATTCTACTCAGGATACTATTACTAATACTACGACTACTCAGTTTGACCACGTAGAAGAACAGCAAAAATCAAGATTGGTAAGCCCGCTTCCATCTTCGGCAACATCGTCACTTACCACCAGGTGAGATGTTGTCAAGGGTTTACCAATAGTGAATAAAAAAAAAATATTTCCTTAAGATTGAAATATTGAGTTCATATTTTTTCTTTTTATATTTTCTATTTTTTATCAGGCTTTTCATTAAGTTAGGTGAATGGAGAATAAACCTTTAACAATTTTAGCATTTTTAAAGGTTGAAATAATAGTATAAGTATAATTACAAGCAATAAGACCACCTAGATTGTACGTCTCTTAGTTGATAATTAAATTTTGTACACGTATTTGTTTATTTTGATGTATATTAAAGAGTTATTTGAATTTGAACAATCCTACATCGTTAAATCTACGAAACACATTATTATTCTGTCTTCAAACGGACGAGTTCTCTTAATTAGAACTCAAAACGCTGTCCTCATTAGAAGTTTGATAAGCAATATATTATACTCGGGCCCTAGGGTTAATAGACAACTTTTGCGGACAGACCGACAGTAGTACATTGTAACCATGTTCTGTATAGTACAGACAATATAACTTTGCAGGGGTTACTTGAACAGGGGTCTGCATTCGGCTTTGTTGCCGCACTGTTGTATAATTTTGTTATGCCTCTCCTAGTGAGAAATCTGGTTTTGAATACATTTGGTATGTTATACAATTAGTTTGTTTCGAAGTACTGTTGTAAGACTGCTTCATAATAGAGTAAAATTACTATATATAATTGGAAACGCTAGAGACACGTTAAAATCCGACTCCAATCTTAAATTTAGTACAATTTTGCCATTTTTTGTTAAGTTTTCGTTAATTTTATAAAAAAAGTACTTGATCTACTTTGATAAAATTTGTATTGGACCAACTTGGGGACATAGGTATTATATAGGTATTGAAAAATAAAACCGGCCAAGTGCTGTATTAGCAAAAAAAATACATCCCCGCCTAGTGTTCGTAATTTTGAACTTTTGTGTTTCGTTTCAATCGACTTCCAAACAGGAGGAGGTTTGTTTTTTTGTATGTTTGTTACGCGATATCTTCGCATGTTGTGAATCGATTTTCGTGATTATTTTTCATTCGATAGAGTATGCTGCTAGGTTGGTCCCATATAAATTTTATCAAAATCGGTGTAGTACTTGTTTTAGAAAACTAACAAAAACCAAAAAAAAAGTTCAAAATTGTACAAAAGTGGTTGCGATGGAAGTCGGTTTTTTTAACGTGTTTAGCGTTACCTCTATGTACGCTACCTACCTTAGTTAAATCATCATCATCATATTATCAACCAAAAAGATTCCACAGCTGGACAAAGGCGCTACCAAGGATTTTTACTACTGCTTCTACGCTTCTCGCGACCTTTACCATGTTTCATACATCTATCCAATAAAAAAACACGTATCATTAATGACAATTTGTTTTGTGCACCACATGTGCCAAATGCAAGAAAGTCGATTAAGTTTTTCAGTTTCTACAGTATCTCTGAAGTGTTACCACTTAGCGCGTGCAGATGCAGAGATAAACACGTGGCTCTCGTAAAGTCTCAAGGGACATCCTCGCCCTTTTCTTACACTCAAAAGTTTTAACAAATTAGATTTATCGACACAGCTTTTAGAACTTTGTCTAAGCGTTGGATAGCGTCAGTGTCGTCACATTTCAAGTGGTCCTTCCTAAAATTATCGAATCGTCTATCCTGTCTTGTTCTATGAATTATTTTGCGGAAATAGTATTGGTAATATTAATAGCTCCTCCAGATTTGCGACGAAAACATCACAAGTTCTCAGAATATGAAATCCACTTGTATACAACACGTAGTAATATGCGATTCTCCCCGAGGAGTAACACAGGAAGCGTTTCGGAACAGAACAGAGATTCCCGGAACGTTATTGTGTAATAATTACTTATACCGCACTTAGATGTTCCGTTTTGGGTGTAGTTAGTATGGAGAAGGGTTTTATTCAATGTATTATTCAGGGTGTAACATAAGGTGAAGTGATCCTCTAAAGTGGGCTTGTACTCATTGAGCGGAAAAACTTTTGTTTTACAACTTAGCTGAAATCGCGATTTTTTTTATTTGGATTTTTATTACAAACCGGTCAGCTATAGATTTATAGATTTTCATTATACAGGTACCTCAATCTTTCTGAAAGGAAAGTTTCACAACGTGATTATAAATATCATACCTACTTAAGTTCTTTTGAATAGCTTAATATCTATAAAAAATACTTCAAAGAGTAAAAAATATAACTTTTAAAGGACAGGCTGCAAAAGAAGGTGTAGTGTGTATTCTACTATTTATAAAATCGATCAGCTGATTGTCATTTTTTTATCGATGGCCTATTTTTTTTCGTGTTTCGACTATGGGTTCCTAAGGAAAAAGTTTTTCAATGTGATAAGTGGAATCCCCAGTCAACGGTTCCTACACAAATTTATATAACCCTATACAAAAGTTTTATTATTTATCAAGTTCTTAAATTTTTTAAAGGTAGGTATCTACTTAAATTCATCACTAATATTTTTTTCAGCGAATGCGGTGGGATCTCAGTGCAACTAGCAGGTCAACTGACCTGACTGACCTGAAGAATGGTCATTACCTGAATGGGTTTGACTGTTAGTGGCAGTTCTCAATTTTTTTATAGTTACTTACTAAAATTCGTCACAAACAAATTTTTTTCAGTAAATGCTGTCGCAGCTCAGTGCAACTTGCAAGGTTGCGTCGATCTAGCAGGTCAACTAACCTGAATAACGGTCATTACCTGAATGGGTTTGAGTGTTAGTGGCAGTTCTCAAATTTTTGATATTTACCTACTAAAATTTATTACAAATCATTTTTTTTTTCAGCAAATGCGGTCGTAGCTCAGTAAAACTTGCAAGGTTGCGTCGATCTAGCAGGTCAACTAACCTGAAGAACGGTCATTATCTGAATGGGTGTAACTGTTAGTGGTAGTTCTCAAATTTTTGATAGTTACCTAATGAAATTCGTCACAAACCAATTTTTTTCAGCAAAATATGCGGTCATAGCTCAGTGGGTCAACTAACCTGAAGAACGGTCATTACCTGAATGGGTTTGACTGTAAGTGGCATTTTTAATTTTTAAAGCTGTAAAAAATCAGACTACTTGTCAAAACAATAAAAAATGTATACAGCCATTTTTGTCATATCTATCTTATCTTAATATAATAAAACTGTAACGGGGCCGTGTCTGTACATGAAATATTTTTTCTTAAGTGGTGTCCGGGATTTAATTCCATAATTTAGTGCTTCATAAAATTTACGGACAAAGTAGTCAAGTGGCATTAACAAAAACCAAAAATAATAAACCAAATTTTTCGAAATTGTTCATTTTTTAACTTTTTTTTAAATTTCCTAATTAGTCCCCCAAAAATACCCTTAATTTTTAAAAATATTTATTGTCTGCACATCTGTGTTTGGGTGATAGTAAGACACACAGGCGCACGAGTGATCTTGTAAGGGGCTACCAGATTGTGACTATTCATACTCTCTATGATAGTTCTACAGTAGTGTCAGAGATAACAATGACACAATAAAACTGTAACGGGGCCGTGTCTGTACATGAAATATTTTTGGAAAATAATAAATGTGGTGGACATTACTAACGATACAGAGGCCAAAACAACAACTTTTGGAATTTTTGTCTGTCTGTCTGTCTGTCTGTCTGTCTGTATGTTCGCGCATCACGCAAAAACTACCAGGCCGATTTTGATGAAATTTTGTATGGTGGTTCCTTATAGCCCTGGTTAACATATAGGATACTTTTTACCCCAGAAAATTCAAGAGTTCCCGTGGGAAAATCAAAAGTATTCATTTATAGAGTGGCTCACCACGCAAATGTGGCTTGACCTATTGCAATCAAATTTTACACGTTGATACCCTTATCGCGAACTAAAACTGGGACATAGTGAATCCCAAAAAAATTTGGGTTCCTACAGGAATGCAAAAAATTGTATCTTTAGAATGACTCAACGTAACAATATGAAACCTTTACATAGGGATGGGGTGTTATAACCATCATTGTATAGTCGGGTATTCTTTATCCCAGAAAACTAAAGAGGTCCCGTGGGAAATTATTGATCGATACATACAATAATAACAAAAGAGTACTTTTTTCTATATATTAGCTACACATACCAAACATTATAATCATAGTAGCAGAATGTCAATAGATGGCACTGCAGGGATAATAAAACGCGCTTCATCATTACAGCTCATATACGTCCCCACCGAGGGGCTCGAGCCTACCCTGAATCAGGGCGATTAGGCCTTAGTCGACCACGCGGGCCCAGTGCGGGTTGGTCGACTTCACACACAACCTTCGAGTTTCTTCGCAGGCGTGTGCAGGTTTCCTCACGATGTTTTCCTTCACCGTTAAAGCAATCGGTAAGTATGTACGTAAGTTTTTGAAAAACTCATTGGTACATTGGCCGTCCAGATTTGAACCCGGTACCTCTGGTTAGATGGACCGAGTCGTTACCGGTTGAGCCACCGACGCTTTTACGCGCTTAAGTTGTATTAAAACATTAAAACATTATTTCATACTTTTGAGTGGATTTCTTTTATGTATTTTTCAGCATACGCTACTTTAAACTCTGGAACTATGGTACGTAGCGATGTGTTTCATATACGGCGCGCCGCGCGTACCATCCTAAATCTATGGTTTCATAGACGAACAGACAGGTATTTTTTTACAGATTCCAATCGAGTATAAAAATATAAACACATAAATCGAGTTTAACATCTTTTAACAGGAGGCACAGATATGGTAACTCTTTTGACGGCGACTATTTGCGTGTGGCAGTTGCTCTCCGCCTGCAATATCAATATCTGTGAACCTCATCAATGTATTTGCGGGTCCTCGGTGGAGGCAATTGGCCATCACTCACTGAGTTGCAGTCGTGTTTGTTAAGATTACCACGTCACCAATTCCTTAATGACCTCACTCGGAGGGCACTGGTCTCGGCCAGATGGAATATTCCATCTTTGATGCAGCCGCCGGCCGGGCTTTAGTCGATCTGATGGCAAAAGGGCGGAGGGTTTAAACAGGTGCTATGGCAGAAAGGAACGTGTCTGCTTTGGGAAGCCACTTTTTCTGTCTCACTCCTCACCCGTACGGTACTGCTGCTCAATTTGCGGTGAGAAAGAAGCATAATAAGTACTCGGTCTTGGAGGCAAATTACTGATTTGTGCCGCTGGTCTGTGAGACAACCGGCTGCTGAACCCTCAGAGGCCTTTGCCTTCACAAAGAAGATTGGCCTTCGCCTTCGAGAGAGGAGATGTGACGTGAGGTCCTACCTGCTGCTAAAATTGTCTATTGCCATCCAGCGCGGCAACGAGAAGTGCGTCTTGGGCTTCTTTGGAGCTGATACGACTCGAGGATTTGACCCATATTAATATTGTTAGGAAATTTTATTACTAGATTGATACCTATAATGATTTGAATTAGTTTTTTGATAATATTTCATCATATCAGTTTATATACGTCCCCATCAAGGGGCTCGACCTGCCCTGAGTTAGGGCGATCTGGCCTTAGACGATCACGCGGGCCCATTGCGGGTTGATTGACTTCACACATAAGCTTCGAATTTCTTCGCAGGCGTGTGCAGGTTTCCTCACGATGTTTTCTCTCACCGTAAGAGCGTCGGATAAACGTACATACCAGTATGAAATCGATATTCGTATATATATTGGTAAGTGGCAGGATTCGAACCACGGCCTTCCGGACAGGAGGTAGTGGCCCTAACCGTTTTGCCACCGACGCTCTATATTTTATTTAAGATTTAGAAATCCTTACTTTATATTATAAATGTGAAAATGTGTTTGTTTGTTTGTTACCTATTCACACTTCCTGTGGAAATTATCATAGTCCGATGCAGTTCCTGAGGAAACTGAAACAATACTCTTTGTTCGTTTTATTTAAAATCGTAACGAAAAAATGGATTGGTGTGATTTTTCGCACAGAGATGAGGTGGAAAATGATATTATTTACTAATAAGTATATCCTGACATAGTTCCCGAGGGATCTGGGGACAACTGTTTTCTACGCTCGCGCACGTCGGTGGCGTCGCAACGGAGCAACGCAATGATATATAATGTTACTATCGTGAGCAACGGATTAAAGTGATTTTTTGTATAGAATTTGTTGAGGGGGTGGGAAGTGACAAAGACTGCTTATCCGAATAGCCCGATACAGTTCCTGAGGTACCTGGGGAAAACTCATATCCACGCTTGCGAGCTGATTGCGGCTCGCGCACCACTCACCCTCAAAAAGAGTCATAAAAGCTATGTCCACGTGGGCGAAGCCGCGGGCAAAAGCTAGTAATATAATAAAACTGTAACGGGGCCGTGTCTGTACATGAAATATTTTTGGAAAATAATAACTGTGGTGGACATTAGTAACGATACAGAAGCCAAAACAACAACTTTTGGAATTTTTGTCTGTCTGTCTGTCTGTCTGTCTGTTTGTATGTTCGCGCATCACGCAAAAACTACCAGGCCGATTTTGATGAAATTTTGTATGGTGGTTCCTTATAGCCCGGGTTAACATATAGGATACTTTTTATCCCGGTAAATTCAAGAGTTCCCGTGGGAAATTCAAAAGTATTTATTTATAGAATGGCTCACCACGCAAATGCGGCTTGACCTATTACAATCAAATTTTATACGTTGATACCCTTATCGCGAACTAAAACTGGGACATTGTAAATCCCAAAAAAATAAGGATTCCTGCAGGAATGCAAAAAAATGTATCTTTAGAATGGCTCAACGTAACAATATAAAACCATTACATTGGGATGGGGTGTTTTGAACATCATTGTATAGTCGGGTATTCTTTATCCAGGAAAACAAAAGAGGTCCCGAGGGAAATTATCTATCGATACTTACAATAATAAATATAGAGTACTTTTTCAACATATAAGCTACACATACCACACATTATAATCATAGCAGCAAAATGTCAATAGATGGCACTGCAGGAATAATAAAACGCGCTTAAGTTTTGTTAAAACATTAAAATATTATTTCATACTTTTGAGTGGATTTCTTTTATGTATTTTTCAGCATACGCTTTTTACACAACTCTC
This sequence comes from Coleophora flavipennella, assembly GCA_947284805.1. Lineage (NCBI taxonomy): Eukaryota > Metazoa > Arthropoda > Insecta > Lepidoptera > Coleophoridae > Coleophora > Coleophora flavipennella. Next base: position 12,423,426 of record OX369280.1, on the reverse strand, counting down.
TGGAATTATGGCACGTATCGATGTGTTTCATACACGAACAGATAGGTATTTTTTTGTAGATTGCAATCGTGTAAAAAAATTAAAAACACATAAATCGAGTTTAGCTTCTTTTAACAGGAGGCACAGATATGGGAACTCTTCTGACGGCAACTATTTGCGTGTGGCAGTTGCTCTCCGCCTGCAATATCAATATCTGTGAACCTCATCAATGTATTTGCGGGTCCACGGTGGAGGCAATTGGCCATCACTCACTGAGTTGCGGTCGTTGTTTGTGAAGATTCCCACGTCACCAATTCCTTAATGACCTCACTCGGAGGGCACTGGTATCGGCCAGATGGAATATTCCATCTTTGATGCAGCCACTGGGCTTGAATCGATGTGATGGCAAAAGGCCGGAGGGTTTAAACAGGTGCTATGGAAGAGAAGAACGTGCCTGCTTTGGGACTCTACTTTTTCTGCCTCACTTCTCACCCGTACGGTGCTGCTGCTCAATTTGCGGCGAGAAAGAAGCATAATAAGTACTCGGTCTTGAAGGCAAATTACTGCTTTGTGCCGCTGGTCTGTGAGACAACCGGCTGCTGAACCCTCAGAGGCATTAGCTTTCATTAAGGAGATTGGCCGTCGCCTTCGAGAGAGGAGATGTGACGTGAGGTCCTACCTGCTGCTAAAGTTGTCTATTGCCATCCAGCGCGGCAACGAGAAGTGCGTCATGGGCTACTTTGGAGCTGATACGACTCGAGGATTTAACCCATATTAATATTTTTAGGAAGTTTTATTACTAGATTGATGCAATGATTTGAATTAGTTTTTCGATAATATAGGTATATGTGTTATTTCATCATATCAGTTTATATACGTCCCCACCAAGGGGCTCGACCTGCCCTGAGTTAGGGAGATCAGGCCTTAGACGATCACGCAGGCCCATTGCGGGTTGATTGACTTGAAACATAAGCTTCGAGTTTCTTCGCAGGCGTGTGCAGGTTTCCTCACGATGTTTTTGTCACCGTAAGAGCGTCGGATAAACGTACATACCAGTATGAAATCGATATTCGTATAGATTTTGTTAAGTGGCAGCATTCGAACCACGGCCTTCCGGACAGGAGATAGTGGCCCTAACCGTTCTGCCACCGACGCTCTATATGTTATTTAAGATTTAGAAATGAAAAAGAAGTTTAGATGTGAAAATGTGTTTGTTTGTTTGTTACCTATTCACACTTCAACACCTCTACCAATCTTGATGAAATTTGGCATGCAAATAGCCTGTATCACTGGAAATGAAACAGTCAACTTTATATTTGTGGAAATTATCATAGCCCGATGCAGTTCCTGAGGAAACTAAAACAATACTCTTTGTTCGTTAAGTTATTTAAAATCGTAACGAAAAAATGAGTTTGTGTGATTTTTAGCACAGAGATGAGGTGGAAAATGATATAATTTACTAATAAGTATATCCTGACATAGTTGCCACGGGATCTGGGGACAACTGTTTTCTACGCTCGCGCACGTCGGTGGCGTCGCAACGGAGCAACGGATTTAGCTTATTTTTTGTATAGAATTTGTTGAGGGGGTGAGAAGTGACAAAGACTGCTATTCCGAATAGCCTGATATAGTTCCTGAGGTACCTGGAGAAAACTCATGTCCACGCTTGCGAGCTGATTGCGGCTCGCGCACCACTCACCCTCAAAAAGAGTCATAAAAGCTATGTCCAGGCGGGCGAAGCCGCGGGCAAAAGCTAGTACTTTAATATTTGAAAGTAAATCAAAACCTACCTATAATGTGGGCAGAATAAAGGGCTCACAGCACAAGTGAAAAAAAACCAAAACGTAAATTTGTTGTTACATATATCGGATAAAAATATTTTTTTGAGATTATAAACTTACATTTGTAGTTCGAGAATTGACTGTGACGTATATTGATGTATTATAGAAACTTTTCTCAATTACATAGTTAAGTTTGCCCTTAATCCGATTGTTGTTACTCGTTGATATCTGTAGGATTTTGTACCCAAACGTGTTGTGGTACGGAAACATCAGTATATAAGACTCCACTGTCCGTCTGTCACCAGGCTGTATTTCATGAACTGTTATAGTTAGACAGTTGAAATTTTCACATATGATGTATTTATATTGCCGCTATAACAACAAATACTATTGTATGCAGTGTCCGAAGTGTGCCTGTGTGCTAGAGAATGTTCAAAATTGTCATCAATTTCAAGAGAACTAGCACAATTTTAAACAGAAGCTGCTTCCATACAACCACACACCACGAAGTGTCGATATACAGACGAGCATTTCTCCATACAATTTAAGATGCTCATAATTCTATGAGAGTGTTTCACACATAATAATCGGCTAAAATGCCGTACGTATGCTTCCGTATCTCGTTCGCTAAGTGCTTGCACTATGAATGCGTTTATACAAGATATTTGCATTGATTACCACGATTCGGCAACAAAAGGCACAATAGTTTATGCATGGTAACACAGTTTCCGCTAAGGCCTTAAGCATTTTGTATTAAACAGGACAGCAATGAAATTGTAGATAAAGGGGTTTGAAAATTTTTGTATGGAGATCGGCATACTGGAGGCCGTATTTTATTTTTTCCAAATGACGTCGCACATTGAGACCTATATATTTGAATAGGGGATATACAGACAAACAAAAAATGACATGTAACATAGTGTCCTAAAACGTCACGTTACGGAGATAATTGAATATTTAAATTGCACAATGATTTTGAATATTTTTAACTTCTATATTATCCCAGAAACGTGACACTTTAGTCCAAAATGTTATATGAAATTTTTTGTTCTTCTATGGGTATTCTATCCAAAAACACGGGTTAGATTGTGCGAGGCCATTTTGAAAAAAAAAAACAAAATGGTGGATCCTCAGTATGCCAATAACTTTCAAACTCCTTTATGTATAATAATATGGGCTAAGTTTTCTGGCGCGCAGTCACCACTGGAGAACTTTACTGCCCCAACGGCCATCCGTTCTACGAGCTATGTGCCCTGCCCACTGCCACTTAATTTAGTGATTCTGTGAGCTATTTCAGTTACCTTGGTTCTTCCCCAGATCTCCTCATTTATGATTCGATCGATGTAATGACTTATGACCATCAGAAATAGGACTTAATTTGAATAAACATTTGGATCTTTGTTTGAAAATTATGTATGTAAAATACCTTCGTTCATTAATGTACTGCCAAAGCTCTAGCTCAATCCTAATAAAATAATCTTAAAGTATAATGTTACTCGCATACACAACCCAATTTATTCTTTAATAATTGCGACCCAACCACATATTATATACGTTATACAGGAGAAACAAAATCGGAGCACCCGCACCCAAGGGTGGTTCCGAATCATAACACAAAAGAAAAATACGGTTATTTTACACCAATGCGGTAGATTATATCTTTTATGTTCAAAATCAACAGGAAGCTTTCAAATGGGGCATGTAACCTACACTTATTATAGATGCTGCAGCACAGTCGTGGAGGGGTGCATAAATTTGAAAAAGCAAACTTTGAAAGGGTTCGCCAAACAACGCGAGTGGAAGTAATTTGTTCTGCTTTTTTTTTTGCTAATTTTAGCGATACGATATAGGAAAGTGTAGAGTTTGGAAAAGTGTAAAGTGCAACTTAATTCGGTGGTGAAAACAAAGTAAGCACTTAGCGAGCGCGGTTTTAGTTTTAAAGTGGATTAGTGAAATGGTTTTCGACAATTTTATTTTAGAAACGAATGGTTTTTCTGATCGAATGACCGACGAATGTCGAATATGTACGTAAAGTGTATGTATAGATAGTAAAGAAACTGCAGAAGTAGAAGAGGTAAATTCCGGTGTTTTGGCCAATAATAGAGATGGGAATGCACAGAAAGTTAATCATTACGAGGTTGTACCAAACAAGTAGATGGGTATAAGAAGAATATTTTCATATTAAACAAGAACGATACATGTATTTTTTAATTAAAAATTTTAGTGCGTTTGACTACATCTTACCTGATAGTAAGTGACGATGTAGTCAAGGGTGGTACACACAAACTTAAATAATGCCAGTTCACTCTCGCCTTGCATATCTCCAAATTGTAAGAGTCGGGAAACACAGTATCACTTGTACAGTAAAATTGTTAATTGACCTACATGAAGACATTAAAAACAGACCTCAATCACAACAACCAGTAAAAATTTTGCTACTTTTACTGTTTATTGTAATTTTCTAAAGAATTAATTAACGGATTTCGATAAAATTTGTATGGAACAACTATTCTGGAGGCAAAACCTATCAGTTAAAAAATAATAACTAATCGGCGAAGAAATCGCGTAACATACATAAAAAATTATACAATTGAACCTCGTCCTTTTTAGAGTTCCGAAGTCAACAAGGAACCCTTTAAATTTCAGTCATGTCCGTCTGTCCATCTATCCACGGCTTAGCTCAGAGACTATTTATACTAAAAAGCTATAATTTGACATGATTATACATATTAATCATACCGACAAAGTAGTACAATAAAATATTGTTTTTTTTATGGTGGCTCCCCTACATGTAGAGAGGGGGTACATTTTTAGCTCTCGTGTCAGGTTTCGTTGAATACACAGACTTAGTGGTTGAATACATAGACTTAGTGGTTGAATACATAGACTTAGTGGTTGAATACATAGACTTAGTGGTTGAATACATAGACTTAGTGGTTGAATACATAGACTTAGTGGTTGAATACATAGACTTAGTGGTTGAATACATAGACTTAGTGGTTGAATACATAGACTTAGTGGTTGAATACATAGACTTAGTGGTTGAATACATAGACTTAGTGGTTGAATACATAGACTTAGTGGTTGAATACATAGACTTAGTGGTTGAATACATAGACTTAGTGGTTGAATACATAGACTTAGTGGTTGAATACATAGACTTAGTGGTTGAATAGGTCTTTCAAAACAACTGAGGGATTGCTAAAACCATTTTTTGTTCAGGGATCGGTTTGCGAAGTAATAAGCTTTAAAGTGCTAATTTCTGTTCAAGTCCAGTGTCTCCCCCCTTACAAGCTAAACTGCTATTTCAGGACATCTAAAAAAAATTTAATAGTAGAACATACAATCAATTTAAAAGGAAAACTATCACGTCTAAGTAGGCTTTCTTAGTCTAGGAGTGCAGTTGGATTTGTCAAATGTTTAAAGATTTTCCGTACAAACTGTAAATATAATTTTCTTTTTAAAAAAAAACATTTTTTTAAGATTTCGGAACCCTTTGACCAGTTTTTCAAAAGTCAGTTTAAAAATGAGTTGATTCTTTTTTACTTGTGTCTTGCGTTGGGGAATCTTGGTAAGCCCGCTTCCATCTTCGGCAACATCGTTACTTACCACCAGGTGAGATGTTGTCAAGGGTTTACCAATTGTGAATAAAAAAAAAAAAATCTGATAAATTTGTTCGTATCTACTACCCATTTGTCTCTATGGTCAATTTTGCACGGTTCCATTGCTCGAGCGCTGCTGTTTATAGAGGGCTACCGGTGTTTACTTTGTTATTAACTTGGGAATTGTTATTAAAAATACTGAAAGTACCTTTATTGGATACTACGTATACAGAAAACTACACAGAGAGGTCATCACCTCAGCTCATATACGTCCCCACCGAGGGTCTCGAGCCTACCCTGAATTAAGGCGATCGGGCATTAGTCACACACGCGGGCCCAGTGCGGGTTGGTCGACTTCACACACAACCTTCGAATTTCTTCGCAGGCGTGTGCAGGTTTCCTCAGGATGCTTTCCTTCACCGTAAGAGCGTCGGATAAACGTACATATGAAATCTAAATTCGAAATAAAAAAATATATATACTAATACAATGAACCTAAAACTAAAAACCTTAAAAAATATAATATGCCTAAAATATATTATTAAAAGGAGTCCCTTTAGGCAAGGTTCCGAAGATACTGGCAGCGTTTCCCCTTGAATAGCTAGACTAATTCTTTGTCCAAGGTAGCTGCCAGCTCTTCGGTCGCCTGTGATGTCGACTAACCTTTTTGCTATTTCCTTAAAAAGCCTTGTAGCGCTAGGACCCCACGGACCAAGGGTCTCGACACCGATTGGGACAAAATAATAATTCAAATCAATTCGAAATCACATTGGTACGTGGCAGGATTCGAACCACGACCTCCCGGACAGGAGGCGGCGGCCCTAGCCGTTACGCCACCGACGCTCTATACAGAGAGGTACTTTAGGAACATTAATATTATCTAAAGTTTCCCTAAACACTTCAATTAATATTCGATATCAGTATAATAACCACCTCCCTGATGTAATGGTTAATCTATTCGCTTCATACCAGAAGGTCGCAGGTTTGATTTCCGGCGGGGTCTTGGTGTGGTTGGCGGCAGGTTATTTCCTAAGTCCCCCTAGCTAGCTACCCATATTTTATCTAAGTCTTGTCTCCAAACATCACCATTGATGTATTCTGGCATGAAGATAAGGTAACCAGTTCAAGGTTGCGTTAGGGAATCTTCGTAAACCCGGTTACATCTTTGGTATCATCGTCACTTACCATCAGGTGAGATGATGCCAAGGGCTTACAAATGTTGATAAAATTATATTAAAAAAGTATGAAATAAGATACGTTTGGCGCTTTGCCGCTATCCAAGGTTTCCTCAGTATTTTTGTATAAAACCTATATAATTGAAAACGCTAAACACGTTAAAAAACCGACTTCTATTGCAACAACTAAGTACATTTTTACATTATTGATTTTGGGTTTTATTAATTTTCTAATAAAGTACTACACCGATTTTGTTAAAATTTATATGGGACCATACGGGAAGCACTGGATTTCAAAGAAAAAAAGAAAAATCGGTTCACCCAGTCAAAAGTTCTTAGGTAACACACATAAAAAAACATACAGTCGAATCGAGAACCTCCTGCTTTTTGGAAGTCGTTTGAAAAACTAATTACGTACCGTTCTAGTTAGCTAATGAAATATTCTTTCTATCTATATCAATTTGAGCAAGTTTACATTTCTTTTTGCATTTTTGGCAAACGACTTAATTTCTTTTGACTTTTATATGAAATCTGACACCAAAAAGTTCAGAAACTTTTATTTTGGAACAAAAATCTGTGGAATTACTCAAATAAACGACCAATATGTGATGTTTCAATCCCTCCACAGTATTATGGTAGTTTGACTGAGATGAGAACAGTATAAGTACACTTATTACGTCATACTTACGTCACACTTCTTCAAATACCTCTCAACCTCAATCCCGCTTGAGCGTTGGCCGGTGTGAATGCCTAGTGTCATTCATCCTGCTTGAAAGATAAGCTAAGCCATATTTACAGTCGATGTGGTTTAAAATGAATTTTCCTAACATTTAAAACGTGCCTAATTAATTCATAAAATAAATCCAATAAGTGTGTTCTTTATTACCTATCTAGATGATATTCTAAGATAAAGACAGCAGTCGTATTTCATTCGTAATAATAAAAATTTGTCAAAGTTATAAGTCACTCTTCATCCCGACTGAACTTTGTACCTCGGGTGCGGCGGAAACGACAATTTGTTATTTTTATTTGTGTGTAACGTCGCACCAAGCTTTTTTTAAATAAAATTTATGTAGCTTTTATACAAAAAAATTAAACCTGCTTTTGACTACATTAGCAGTTTTGAATGAAAGTCATCTTGGTACATATAATTCCAATTTATTGATTTGTTGCTACAGGGCACAAAGTAATGAAGAACAATAATACATAGTTTTTTTTTATTTACAAGAATCATCTCACCTTATGGTAAGTGACGATGATGCCGAAGTTAAAACCGGGCTTACCAAGATTCCCCAACGCAATCGGGAACTGGCTATCTTATCTTCAAGCCGGAACACATAAATGTTCTTAACATTGATATTTGGCGGCATGATTTAGATAAGATGGTGGTAGCTAGCCAGGCGAGCTTTCCATCAACTAAACTGAGTCAGAGTTAGACTCCGCCGGAAATCGAACCCGCGACATGCTGATTTGAAACTAATGGCCTTAACCATTATGCCACGGAGGTGGTAAAAAATAAACCAAAAGTTAAAATATTTTGGAGTTTACTGCTTATGAAACGTAATGAGTAGGTACATCACGTTATTTAGTAAAAAAAAATATGTAGGACCCGTTAACTGGGGCTTCTACTCATCATACTGAACAAGTTTAAGTACCCATTGTCAATTCACAAATTAAAAATTTGACGATCCATACAAAAATGCACAAAATTGGTCAATTAGCTGATCGTTATAAATAAATGATTTCAGCAAAGTTGTAGAACAAAATGTGTTCAGTTTGGTGAGTAAAAGCCCCAGTTAACGGGACCTACACCAATTTTTTTACACCCTGTATAGAAAGCTAAGACTCCATGGTTATAGAGCCTAAACTGCGAGGCCAGAGGCTGAGCTCCGCGTAGGATAATAATAATAAATCAGAAAGCAGTCCTCCTCGACAATTCCCGGAAAGTCCGACGCTCTCTCTCCCCGTCGCACTGAACTCCAGCCGACTGTGCTTATGCTGGAGGTATTTCTGCCACTTCACCTTGTGACAATTGAGCAGAGTACCTTAAATGTTATATTTTGAAATAAATAAAAAGTTCAGGATCAGTAAGCTGTCGCGCGTCGGTGCTGACATGCACATTTTTTTCATTATTAGGTCAAAAACCTAAAATTCATTAATTTAAGCTCTGTTTACCAGATAAATTTCAAATTATCCGCATAAATATTTCTTCACTGATATCATCCAAAATTTAACACACCCCTTATCAGTGCCCCAACCCAAAAACCCTCTACAAACCTCCCGAACGCACAACACATGCGCGATTGGCATCATGTCACGTCCTCTCATCTTCGCCACATGTCCTGTATCAGTGATACTAATTCCAACGATCATAATACACAGTCCTTGGGATTATGAGGATTTAGAACCGTTACTGGTGGTCCAGCCCCCTTGCTTTGACGTTTTTTGCACAAACACATTTGATCATATTGAACGTTGGAGAGGACAAAATTGGTGCTAAAGTGGTGTCGCTTCCATCTGTTATAGCTCAATGTTTGGTTATAAAATATTAACTAATTATAGTCATTTGGACAAAAGAATACGGAGGTTTTTAAAAGCTATAGTTTTCCATATAGTTTTTGTATCACTGTGTGTATTCTTGTCAATTTATTTATATGAATTACCAATACTTTTGATATTTCCATAAAGAATATTTGACATTGCTAAAATACAAACATGGTTTGAAGAACATATACGGTTATTCATGAACAAAAAGTGTGTATAAATGTGTAATGTTATGTATGTTTTATCTTTGGAAGTGTTTTGGAGTAAAACTGTAAAACTTTTAATGAATTGTAATTTAAATGAAATGATTTTTTCTTTTTTCAATTTTGTTGCATAATGTTTGCTTGGCACAGCCCTTAATTTGAATTAATTGTATTCATTCTCTGGATTGCCTGGAAGAAATTGCCTCAAGCGATAAGGTCGCCTACATTGTCCAATTTAAAATTTTACTGTGTATTCTGTAATATTCTCTGTATATATTTTTGTTATTGTACAATAAGGCATATTTGATTGATTGATTGATTGTAATCCTTACTAATATTATTATTAAACGCAAAAGTTTGTATGTATGGATGTTTGTTACCCTTTACGCAAAAACTACTGAACGTATCTGGATGAAATTTGTCGGTAGACAGATTAGGACCTGGATTATCATACGGGCTACCCGCTTTCCCATGCTCGGCCACACTCGGAGACAGTCATAGAAACTATGTTCACGCGAGCGAAGCCGCTTGCAAAACCTAGTAAATAAATAAATATGGAAGTAGCTGTTGATAGACTAAACACTTCGTCGTCCTACGAGTGTTGCCCGTTACACATTGGGAAGGCAACTCCAGCTGCTGGTGGTAAACAAATTTTAGGTTGACCTAAAACAATTTAAGAGCGTCTACTAAATTAAGAACTTCTAGCGGCTGATATGTACTATGAGTACCTACATGAAATCTGCATCTGCAGAGAGGTCCAAGTGGAAAAATGTAGTCTCAGCCCAATTTCCAAAGTCACAGATAAATAATCCATACAGGAAACGTCTAAATAGGGAAACAGTGCGGGGGCCGGGGGGCGAGACGGGAAGGTCAAGCCCGAATTGCCATAGTCACCGTTGTTCCGCCACTGGGGACAACTCACGCGACCAGTGACTGGTAATGTTAGCTTTAACGCAAGGGCGGTGCACCACAGTATGGATTCTTACAGTGTGATAAGGTCCTCTGGGACGGACGTAAAGAAGGTTTGTGTATTGTGTCACGTGATTATCGTTCTTGTTGGAAACTAGCATGTAAAAAAGGGTTTTAGGTAAAATAGAACTAACTTTTAGAGGAGGGGATTCTATTCATAAAATTGAAAAACTTTTGATCTTCAAACTTTTCTAAAATGAGCCGTTTTTTGCTCACACAGGACCGGGAAGCATGTGACGCCCTCAAATCGGGCTACAAAATAATGGTGGTTTTTATTTATTTATTATGTGAATTTCAATTTATTAATTTATTTTTACTAGTAAAGTTTTTAAGTAAAATTTTAACTAACATATTATGGACTGTAACTGTCTGAAAATGAACTGACTTTAATTTTATTTTATTTAAAATCGCAATAAAAATACTTCTCATACAAATCGGTCAGTTGAATTGCCAACTTCGTAATGGAAATCCATTTTATTTCATTTCAGCAAGTGTCATGATATCTGGACGGCCAATGTACCAATGAGTTTTTCAAAAACTTACGTACATATACTTACCGATTGCTTTAACGGTGAAGGAAAACATCGTGAGGAAACCTGCACACGCCTGCGAAGAAACTCGAAGGTTGTGTGTGAAGTCGACCAACCCGCACTGGGCCCGCGTGGTCGACTAAGGCCTAATCACCCTGATTCAGGGTAGGCTCGAGTCCCTCGGTGGGGACGTATATGAGCTGATATAATAAGTGTCATGAGTAGAAACCCTAACAGAAATCTCCTCTATTTTACCTAACATCCTGTTGTTGGCGTCATCGTTACTTACCATCAGGTGAGAATGGTGAGATGACGCCAAGGAGAGTTTATCAATTGTGGATAAGTAAAATCTCGATTATTTTATATTGGAACTGGCTAAGGAGATAGACCAGACCAGATAGATAGCGAAAAATAGGGAAGGCCTTTGCCCAGCCGTAGGACAGGATTCAGTAATGAAGAGCTTATGATATTTGCTTCTGCTGGAAGTGCTCCTGCCAAGTGAGCAGTGTAGCGCAAATTACATATAATAAATAGTAAATAATAATAATATATTTCTCATGGTAGTATTAAAACGCAAATCAAAAACTACTTTTTGTATAATAAAAGAAACCCAATTCCCATCAAAGTTTCTGATTGCACAGCAAAATACTTCGTGCCTCAAAAGATAATTAATTATGCAAAAAATTACAAAAAAATCATCTATTTACCTACAAGTTTACTGGTTACAGTTATCTGGCTGGTTATCGTTTGTCTGGTTTAGGAAAAACTGTTTTATTATTTCGTAAGTCAGATCCGCCACCCAGGAGGGAGAAGCTTCACTTCGCGAAGCTCCTCAACGGTATACTCCACGTATTATCAATCAAACCTAACCGAACCTATTATTGCTCGCTTTGCTCACTCAACTCTAGTCCAGTTCAGAAGGATTGATAATTTGATGTGCAATCAGTATTTTTGATATGATTGTCATAAATAAATGATGAAAATAAATTGATAGGGGATTAGTTATTTGATGAGCTTCTAAAAATATTCCATGTCTGATTTAAAAAAAGCTCCAGACCGTTATCCTAAAACAGCCCACTCTTCTATTTAAATCGACTCATTACTAAACTTAAGTCCATTCTCGCACACCCAGACACATCGTTTTAACGACATTTGTCTGCCCATTCTGTCAACCCTTCCACTCCCCTAATGTCCCTCGAGTTCATTCATATGATTTACACTCCCATATTATGTTAACAGCCAAATTAGTACCGAAAGGTGCGATCTAAGTACTCTAGTTCATTCATAAGCACGAAATATGAAACCAGTTCATGTTTTGATTTTTATGGAGCTCTTGTTATCCTTTTGAAGTGGCCCCATTTTAGTTTTTAAATGGTCTGGTTGGCACGCGGCTTGGGACATGTGACGACAAAAAATGATTTTAAAAGCAACGGGCACTGGTTTCGCAAAGCTGCTACAGGGGGTAATATCATGGGGCTAATATTTTGTCAAGCTATCTGTGCAGCTGTTTGAAATTAAATATTACTGACATTATTAAGGTATGTAAATAAATAATAAATAAATGTCATCTGGCCTTAAACTGAGATTTCCTGTACTATGTGTACCTGAAACTGGTGTACATCTTTATATATATAAATCTTCTGTCCGTGTGTTAGTCATTGAACTCCTCCTAAACGGCTGGACCGATTTCGCTAATTATTTTTTTGTCGAGTTCCTTATTGTCAGGAGAAGGTTCTTATGTAGGGTAGGTTATATATATAAATATTCTGTCCGTGTGTTAGTCATTGAACTCCTCCTTAACGGCTGGACCGATTTCGCTAATTCTTTTTTTGTCGAGTTCATTATTGTCAGGAGAAGGTTCTTATGTAGGGAAGGGTAGGGTAGGGTAAGGTAGGGTAGGGTAGTGTAGTGTAGGGTAGTGTAGGGTAGGGTAGGGTAGTGTAGCGTAGCGTAGTGTAGTGTAGGGTAGTGTAGGGTAGGGTAGTGTAGGCACAGTATATATATTAGTACTAACGTACAGTATGGACACTCCCTGCCGCTCTCTAAATTCGACCTCACCCCCCCGTCACTCAGATTGGATGTAGATTGGGTACCAAACGTAAAGGACGAGCTACGCAAGCGCGATAAACGTCACTTATATTCACTTTGCGCGCCGCTGTGATTTCGTACACCGGAATAAAAAGCAACTAGTTACCGAACGTAAAGGACGAACTACGCATGCGCGATTAACGTCACTTATATTTATTTTGCGCGCCGCTCACCGCTCGACGCCAATAGGCGGCCGCGGCGTCTCAGCATGCCTCGTATCATGATTGGCTGACCACCAATATTATACGACCAAATCTAAGAACAATCAGTTCCTATGAATCTTCATACTAGCTGTATCTTTTTTTTTAGAAATGTAGTTCCTTTATGTTTTTCATATGTCAGATGTCAGTTTGTTATTGTGGCTTATTTTGTTCGTTTTATTTATTTAAAATGATGATTGTTTGTAATAATTTGATTAGATGGTGTGAAAGTATGAGTTGTATAGAAATATCTAGTGGTGTGATATTATAAAATGTAATCTCGGAATTATAGATAGAGATTGACTATTATTGTAGGTTGCTAAATGAGATTGTTTCACGGACAAAAGCTCCTGTGTTTGAAGAACAAATGAACAATGTTATCCATGTAAGTTACTTAATCATGTAAGATAACTGTTGATTGTTGCTTGCAGCACAGTATATATATCTTGCAGTGTGCATGCAGTAAATAACTAACAAACATTTCGTTACCAATACCGCCGGTGTGATTCAACCCTACCTGCATTCTTGCCTATAGATACGTCAGTTATAATTATGTATATAATTTCTCGCTCGTTTGTATGGAGTGTCCGGGGTGTGGTGTAGGGTAGTGTACGGTAGGGAAGTGTAGTGTAGGGTAGAGTAGTGGGGTAGAGTATTGTAGGGTAGGGTAGTGTAGTGTAGGGTAGAGTAGTGTAGGGTAGGGTAGTGTAGGGTAGGGTAGTGTAGTGTAGGGTAGGGTAGTGTAGTGTAGGTTAGGGTAGGGTAAGTCAGTGTAATGTAATGTAAGGCGGTACGTAGTTCGCCGGGACAGCTAGTACTTAATACGTTTAAATACATACATACATATAGTGTAAATATTGTAATCATATTCCTTTGGGGGACAATGCACACTCATGTATAACAAATTACCCAATGATGTCTTAAATTTGTCAGAAAAACAATTGAAAAATTGTGTCAAGTGAACTCTTTGTTAAAAAAGGTTATTATAAGACATCCGAATATTTATATGACAAAAATGTATGGGTAGACAGTGTTTCTTCTATCAACGCTACTAATCATGTTTAATAGTAATATAAAATGATGACTAATCTAAGAACTGACGTGGAAGCGACAAGACATGACAAGTCTAGTACTTCTTTTAATTACCTTATATTTTATCTTAACATTCACTTGAGTGGTGCATGCTCGCTTAAATGTTCGTGCGGATGGTGGCGCATCGGGAGCCGGGTCATTTCTTTCCCTCTAATATGAAAGCGATGGCTAACTCTTGCGTTATACTCGTGACCGGGTGCTGTCCGTGTGAACTGGCCTACTCTTGTCAAAGGCATTAATGATATTCAATGATTTTCATTTATAACTCTCGTGTCATATTGTTCTCATGTTCTAATGACATAATTTGTTTTATATCAAAGATTGGATTTTGACGTTATTAACAGACTAATGATGGTTTATTTCTTGATTTTATTCACAAGTGATATTACGTAATTAATATTTTATTACTATCAGAAAGAGTGTAATTTGCACCTATTTTGAATAAATATCTTGAATCTTGAAATATCCGCACAGGCCAAACAAACCTGTATGAAATTCGTCGCACAAATGTTTACACTGGGTGGGGATTGAAACCACGCACAACGCTCAGGCCTTATGACCACTGGGTCATGTATCTTCCTCTATGTTCTATAATCAGTATAAGTATATAACATTAAATTAAAATAAACATTAATTTACATTAAATCAACATATTCTTTTTGTTTCCATAATTGGTAAGCCCTTCGCATCATCTCACCTGATGGTAAGTGACGATGATGCCGAAGATGAAAGCGGGGGACTGGTTATCTTATCTTCCAGCTGGACCACATCAATGCTGGTAGCTAGCCAGGCGGGCTTAAAAAACTACCTTCCACCAACCAAACCCAGCCAGAAATAGAACCCACGTCCTCCTGATGTGAAGCTAATGGAATTAACCATTACGCTATGAAGGTGGTTAGTCCTTAACATAATGAATAATTCCACTTTTTTTATTAAACTTTTCAAAATAAGTTAGTAGGGGAATAAAATGTTTTGCCTTGTCACTTATTTACAAGTGTAAAGTAAGCATCATTAAATGGCTAACAGAGCAAATTTACATAGAGAAGCAGACAAATAAAACCAAGCTTCCATAAACTGCATCGGCGGCGAACGGTCCGTTTCCTACTTTACTGAAATTAATATGCAACAAGGACGCAATACATAGGAATTGCTTGCTTAAACTCCCGTTTGATGTCGCTAAACACTTCTAAGCTACAGGGTGTGAGTTTTGCATGGATAATTTGGTTAAACGCAGTTTACAAGTTAAACGGGCGGTCAAGAGGTCTCTGTTGGCCGGAGCACATTTTCTTGATTAAATCCTTAAATTTTAAAGGACTTCCGTACTAAGGTACGTTTGAAATAATTGCTGGAGTCTCCAGCGTGACGTAATAGTTTCAAGTACTTAAATGCGATGGACATTTGTATTAAGAAATCAAGAGTATTTAGCATAAAAAATGCAGTTTTGTTTTTAGGGCACCGTACCTCATTAGGAAAAACGGAACTCTTATAAGATCAGAAGGAAGTGGCAGTGGGCAGGGCACATAGATCGTAGAACAGCCATCCGTTGGGGCAGTAAAGTTCTCGAGTGGTGACCGCGCACCGAAAGATGAAGCGTGGGCAGGCCTCCCACGCGGTGGACCGACGACCTGGTGAAGGTAGATGCGGGCAGCGCATGGACGGTTGTCGTGGAAATCCTTGGGGGAGGCCTTTGTTCAGCACTGGACGTAACGTCTTTCGGCTGATATGATAATAAGATCATTTCGTTATCCGACTGTCTGTCTGTCAAGACCCTTTTTTTAGGAACGCGTATATCAAGTTGAAATTAAAACAAAAGACTAAAGCCTACGGTCCCTTTAAAGCTCTTAAAAAAAAATAACTTCAAAGTCAAAGTAATAAAAAGATAAGATAATTCCTGGATGTAAATAAAAACCTATAGGATACTTCCCCTTGACCTAGAATCATGAATTTTGGCAAGAAGCAATGTCCTAAAGCTCAAGTAAAAAGAAAAATCTGTAAATGTAAATTTATAAGTATTATCATTTTTTGAAAATAAAAACATACATTTGCAATGGGAAAATTTACCGTGACGTAGGTATGTAGATGGTACGAAAGAACATTTTTCCACTACAAAGTTATGATTGTCCTTCAATCTGATATGATGATAAGATTATTTCGTTGTCCGACTGTCTGTCTGTCAAGACACTTTTTCTTAGGAACGCGTAGAGCTATCAAGTTGAAATTGTTGTACTCATTGATGGGTTTCGTACCCAAATGTGTTTAGGTGCGGAATCCACCGTGCGCGATTCCGACTCGCACTTGACCGGTTTTGTTAACATGCTTATATTAGCCTCACCTGTATGTATGTATGTTTGTAACCAACTCCTTTGCACTCGATTTTGGCCCACTTTAAACAGACAAATTTAATTCAAGCTTTGTACATTTATCAAGAATCAGTGACAATACAATAATTTTATAAGTTTATCTCATTATCTTGAACTAAAAACTGAAAAATAAATATATTCTGAAACAACTAAAAAAACACGCTTTTAAAGCACATCAAACTAAAAAGTGAAAAATAAATTCTTAATATAAGCTGAAAACAATAATAAACGAAAAATACTAGTATTATTGTGAAAAAAGCATTGGATTGCTCTATACACGAAAAATATGGCACAAAGCGCCCCACGCTTTTTTCTCAATGATACTAGTACCTATTTTTCGTTCATTATTATTTCAGCTTATATTAATAATTATTTTTCACTTAATAGTTTTTTAAATATATTTTATCCACTCTGTAAGACCATTTGCTCTAGAAAAACCTGCATAATTTCAATATTGGTCTTTTCGCTTCCAGTTACTATCTTCAAAAGATTTAAAAGATCAAAGTAAAGTTTAAAGATGGCTACACCCAGAATTTCAAAATTAAATCAATTGTTGAAATTGTCCGATAAGTGACCAATCTGACTGAACTCGTGGCCCTTTGTCGGACCGACTCGGAACGGTTAATGAATATCGACTCTGTCGCTTTCTGCATACAGAGAGGCAATTTACTAGAACGGCCTCTTGCCTTCGAACTAATGCGAAATATTGCCGCAGTCTGATGAGCAAATTCCTACTTTAATACAAGGCCAATAGACAATCAAGGCAGATTGCTGGCACCTCGATCGCTCGATACTGATTATGCAAAGGCCCTAGTATTTAGTTGATATCTCCTAAGTGATAAATTGATATAGTGAGCAAAATTTGTTTGTTTGTATACCGACTATTAATGATTTATTGTTCTTGATACACAGGTAATGTATTCTGTGTACAAGTATCTGCATTACTCTATTGATATTAGTAGTATCAGGTCGAATGATTTCGATAATTGATATTGAGCGTCGGTGGCGTTACGTATAGGGACGCCGCCTCCTGTACGGGAGGTTGTGGTTCGAATCCTGCCACGTAATAATGTGATTTTGAATTTAGATATCATAAGTACGTTCATTCGACGCTCTTACGGTAAAACATCGTGAGGAAACCTGCAAAGAAACTCGCAAGTTGTGTGTGAAGTCGGCCAACCCGCACTGGGCCCGCGTGGTCAACTAAGGCCCGATCGCCCTAATACAGGGTAGGCTCGAGCCCCTCGGTGGGGACTTATATGAGCTGATATGATAATTAATATATTTAACAATATTTTCTGATACCTATAATAAACTATGATTTATTTCTTTTTTCTTCTTCTTCTTTTCCCAAAAATTCGGTTCGTCTTGAGTCGGATCTGATTTCCTGCTCTTCTTTCTTCACTGGGCCCTATCACAGAATTACATTATAGCGGCTAACAGTAGCGCAACGAATGTACTTACGCAGAGCAACGGAAGGGGTACTT
Source organism: Coleophora flavipennella (assembly GCA_947284805.1). Taxonomy (NCBI): domain Eukaryota; kingdom Metazoa; phylum Arthropoda; class Insecta; order Lepidoptera; family Coleophoridae; genus Coleophora; species Coleophora flavipennella. The sequence continues at coordinate 12,405,416 of OX369280.1, read as the reverse complement.
GCGGGGCAGCGGGCGGCGGGGCACAGCCTGGCAAACTCCGCGAGTTTGCCAGGCTGACTACAGGCTAGTACTACAAGTACCTACGCCGGTGGCGCATCGTGCGACATCAAAGGCGTTGCGCTACTGTAAGCCATATCGTAATACTGTGGTCCTATCCCGGAAATCGTCTTCGGATAACTCGCAACTTTCAAGACTTTCTCGCACTCAACCATCACAGTTTATACTTTATGATGTACTACTTACTACTGCATTCTGACGCGGCTTCCTGACCCGCACCGATGCTTGTACGTGAAGTACGAGGGGGGGGGGGGCTGGGTCCGTAGCAATACTATAAAAATATATTTTATCACCAACACTATAATGAATCTGAACTATTTATATGAAAAAAAATAATGCATATTGATTAAATAATGTGACATGACCAAATTTATACTTGTTCGTAGTTTTACCTTTTAGTATAATTGACATGTTATTAATTGTATTTGAATTAACTGTTACTCCTTATTTGTAATAGGTACATGACAATTCAATAGCTCCAAGCATTTGTGAGTAAATTGCAAGTTTCAATTCCATACTAAACACGATTTCTCCCAGACTAATGGGTATTACTAAGTAATCTTCTTAAGCCCGCTTTCATCTTCGGCATCATCGTCACTTACCATTAGGTAAGATGATCCAAGGGCCTTCCAACTGTGTAAAAAATTTTACAAACATTAGCAATTCCGACGTGCAAAGTTTCATCAAAATCGTAAAGCAAAATAAAACGTTAGAGCCGTTTTTGAGGTAAGATATAATTTTTGTTTTTGTTGTATGACAGCTACTCTTCGGTTTGACGGTATGAAGAAACTTTTGATAGGTAATCTTTCGATAAAATAATTGAAAACTCTTAAGTTCTAAATTTACCAAGGATTTCGCCTCTGATCCAAGCGTGACGGACGGATGCACGGACGTACGCACAGACGCACGGACGGACGGAATTAAGATATTCGGTTTTTTGGTATGCGTTAATGACATAGATCACATTTTCATAAACATTGGGATACCTTTTTTTTCGCGATAATACTTCCTCTACCCTACGTACGTACCATTACTACGGGTTCAAGAAAGTAAAAACAATATTAAAGAAGATAATATAAAACAGATTGAAAATAAACTAATAATTTTTAACAGAGAAAATCGATTCTCTGGGATACCATCATCAGATCCTGGTTTCCTTATCATGTTACCACCCTTGGGATATGTCCTTTACAACAAAAAATAATCATTAAAATCGGTTCATAAACGACGAAGTTATCCGCGAACACACATAAATATATATACGCTCGAATTAAGAAACCTCCTTTTTTGAAAGTCGGTAAAAAGCATATGAGTTTTTTACACTATTATGGTAAAATTTCCCACCTACATCATCTTTTTAATTCGATTAACTATATTTTACTTTTGAAAGTCCAAGTTACTAAATGAAAACACGTTTTATAGATTCATAGTGGGATTTTTAAACTCTTTACAGCACAAACGTGTACGTTACTCGTTAAAACTCCCAGAAGTTCACGGTTAGCTAAGCTTTACCTACATACACGATTTAGGTCGAAAAGCTTTCCATTTTTACCATTAAAACGTTGAATTTTCAGTGAGCCTTTCATACCGTTGCTCAATTTTCAGAACCACGAACTGATGAAATTGTTACATGGAAAAGTTAAAAGGAAATTCGTTAACTATGTCGTTGAACTATGAATACTGAATCTGATTATTAATTTGAGTTTTTTAAGTAGCGGTTTCAATGCAACGGTACCTAAAAATTTAAATATAATTTAAATTGAGAGAGGTCCGTTCAAAATTATCGGCCACTTTTATAATCGGGTTGAGAAAAGAGATTTGTTACCATAGATGGGTTATGCATTATCAAACAGCATTTGAAAATCGAACCCATTTACACACACAATATTATAGGTAGATCGCTTCCGTTGCACCAAATGCTACTACGAAAAGAGATGCCAATTGGCATCTTTTTATTGGCTTCCCTTTTAGGACGCATGTAACCTATCTACCTCCCCTTATACATTTAGAGTATATCTCTGGTTGAGAAGTATAAAGCGCATCATTTTTAAGGTTCCGTACAAAAAAGGAACCCTTATAGGAACTCGTACGTCTGTATGTCTGTCCGTCCGTCTGTCATAGCCAATTTGATCCGAATTTACTGGACCAAATCAAGTGAAATTTGGTAGGATGGTGTAATCCTATGACCCAAACACAGATGTGCAAAAAATAAATAGTTTTGATTTTATTTATGAAAGAAGACGAAAATTGACCCTTACCCCCCTCCCCCCTCCGATCTCCAAAACTACTAAGCCTAAAATTTAAAAAAAATACAAAATATAGTTCATTGCTTGTAGATTTCAGGAAAACCTATAAGAATGATATGAAGTGAAAATTAGGTGGTAAACTCAATATAATAAGTTCACTTACGGAAAATAGTTCACTAAAACACCACTAGATAGCGCTAGTAGTATTTAACTCGCGTCTTACGGTGAGGATTTCAAATGTGATATTTTGTATTTGACTTTGTCATTTTACAGAACCCTCTCCACGCGAGTTCAACTCGCACTTGGCCGGTTATTTTTTTAAAATAAATAGATGAGGGTCTCGTTTGATTTACTTTTGAATACTTCCCAACCTCTTATACATCAAGACAATGTAAGTATACGTAATTTATAACTCAATATTTACGGTTTTCTTTAAGCATTAATGTCATTTCGATCATTCAGTAGCTGGACACCACGCTGGGTTTTGGCTATAAATACCAGCAAACTGCGACGGTTATAATAATTTTGTAATAAGCAGTCTATTACAAAATAGCTTTCTCCTTTCAAAAATAAAAAGGTAAAATATATGCTGACAATAATTAACTGCACCATAAGTTACCTTTTGAAATACCGCTCAATTTGTATTCTGTGGGTGAGAAGGTACTACAATATATTAAATTAATTTGGTTTTAAGACATTATTCTGATGAGATATTTTAACGTCACTTAAGAAGGGGTGTAAAGCAAAACAAATGTTTAAAAAAATAAAGACGGCAAAAACAAAGAAAAAAACATTCAGACTTAAAAAAATAAATTAGTTGTGTATTTCTGTCATTCATTAAATGCATAATTTAGTCAATTAATTAGTTATGTTGTGATTTCAATGGTGAACTAAATAGTAAAATGCCTCAATCGTTATCGAATTCCGAAAAAAAATATTTATTGAGAGGGTATCATATAAGTAACAGGAACCAAATGTTGGCAATTGACTGGCATGTTTAAAAAATGGTTTATCAAAATTATGCTTAGTTTTAAAACTTTTCAAAAAATATCAAAACGATACCACTATCTGATTGAGGGCTGACTTTAGGCGAAAACACGATTGCTCATTTTTTCCTCTATAGATATCAAAAAAAAATCAATGTTAATATCACTAGTATAAATTACTTTTTAAATTACATTACTTTCAATATTATTTCGTATAACAACTCATGTTATAAACATAAAACTTGAAAAATTAAATACTATGATGGTGACCGATTAGGTATCATTTTTAACCAACTTCAAAAAAAGGAGGAGGTTCCTCAATTTGACCGTATACATATTTTTTTTAATGTGTGTTCGCGGTAGTCGTTTATGTGGTAGTGGGTGCTCGCGGCTTCACCCGCGCAGTTCCCGTTTTTTGGTGTTCTCGTAGAAATTTCCTGAAATCCTTTCTTAGCGGATGCTTACGTCATAACCTCTACCTGCATGTCAAATTTCAGCCCGATCTGTCCAGTGGTTTGGGCTGTGCGTTGATAGATCACTATGTCAGTCAATCACCTTTGAGTTTTATTTAGATAGATTTTGATAATTATTTTTTTGTTGGAAAGAAGATATCCCAAGGGTGGTACCTACCATGATAAGGAAACCAGGATCTGTTGATGGCATTCCAGAGAAATCGAGGGGATCCTTAGTTTCCTGTTTGAAGTCGGTTTTTTTTTGTTCAAAATTATTTGTTTACAGTTTTTAAACTTCAATTTAATCAATAAAATCTCTATCCAGTTATGTTGTCTGAGCGGATAGGCAAGTTAAAAATCGTGCGAGAGTAAGAAGGACAAACATTTTGTATTTGACGTCCTCTTAACGAGTGAAACATTGACTGGAGACTGGAACCCCATATTAAAGACCATTTTCAATCTCTATAGTAACTTGCGTATTTACGTCGATATTAAATAAATATTATCGTCATTTAATGACAACTTTTGGACCATTTAAATTGTCAATCAATCTTACATCATCATCATATATAGCAAAAAGTCGTCCCTCAAACAAAGGCCTCCCCCAAGGATTTTCAAGACGACCCGTTCTACGCTACCCGCATCCAGCAACTTCCTGCGACCTTCACCAGGTCATCGCTCCACCGAGTGGAAGGTCTTCCTACGCTACGTTTTCCGGTGTGCGGTCGCCACTCGAGAATTTTACTATCCCAACGGCCATCTGTTCTACGAGGTATGTGCTCCGCCCACTGCAACTTAAGTTTAGTTTTATAAACACGAAAAATTGTAAGAATGTATGGGTGTATGGATGTATGTTTGTTAGGTACTCTTTCAAACAAAAACTTTCAAACGGATCTGGCTGAAATTTGGTAGGTAGGCAAACACATAGGCTACTTTTTTCCACGCTCCCTTCCTGCACCCCCTCGAAAACTCATAGAAACGTTTTCTACGCTGGTGAAGCCGCAGGAAACAGCTAGTTTTGAAAAAGATCTTGAAATCTTGAGATTAATACAGCTAGGTAGGTACATGTTTAGAAATCAAACACAACTGTGTCGGTCGGTAGCGAGGGACCGAGGAAACCCGACACTAACACACGTCTACCGCGTCTTCTAAACAAACATTCCAACGAATGTATCCGAAATAACATTATAAATCATTTTCCCTAACGTAACTTTTTTTCTTTTACTTTTTCAGTGAAATTTGTTAGTTTCGTGACGATCTGTTCCGCTATTTGCTTAGTCGCTAAACATATGGCGCGCGCGCATCGATCATCTCAAATATTAATTTTGGATGCAATGACGTTTCTGACGTTGACGTGCAACTGGAACGAATGGTGTTTTTGCAATTTTACGTAAATATTCATAGCGTGGTCACACTAGATAGTTGGCTTTTTCTGATTTACATACAAAAAAAACATTATTTTTTCCTTTTTTTTAATGTGAAACTTTTATTACATCGTCTCATTTTTTTTCGTTTGTGTGTTGCATGTCGCGTGACGGTAATTTTCGTCTGACGGTATGATAGTTTCGTCCTCTGTACCGTAACGAGAGCAGCCATGATCGTTTCGTCCTCTGTAAAGTTTCACTTTTACCGTGGTTTCATAAAACCACATACTTACTTTTTTTAACAAACGGTGAGATTGCATACCTACCTTATCATAATTAACTAGTTTTACTCGTGGCTTCGCCGGCGTGGATACAGTTTTCATGCGTGGCGCAGTGTGCGAGCCACAAGCAGTTCACTTTTATTTTAGCCTTATCAGGGATATTGTAGGTTTTTATAAGTAACAGGTATCCTCCCCCCACCTTCACACAAAAAAAAACAAAGGGTTTTGAAAATTTTTGTATGGAGACTGACATACTGGAGTCCGCCATATTATTATTTTTTCAAAATGACGTCACACATTGAGTCCTATATATTTGGATAGGGGACATACAGACAAACAAAAAATGAAATGTAACATACTGTCCTAAAACGTCACGTTACGGAGATAATTGAATATATATATATATTATTATATCAGCTCATATACGTCCCCACCGAGGGGCTCGAGCCTACCCTGAATCAGGGCGATTAGGCCTTAGTCGACCACGCGGGCCCAGTGCGGGTTGGTCGACTTCACACACAACTTGCGAGTTTCTTCGCAGGCGTGTGCAGGTTTCCTCACGATGTTTTCCTTCACCGTTAAAGCAATCGGTAAGTATATGGACGTAAGTTTTTGAAAAACTCATTGGTACATTGGCCGTCCAGATTTGAACCCGGTACCTCTGGTTAGATGGACCGAGTCGTTACCGGCTGAGCCACCGACGCTTTTTATATATATATATATATATAATCCATAATAATTTTGATTATTTTTAACTTCTATATTATCTCAGAAAAGTGACACTTTAGGCCAAAATTTTATATGACATTTTTTGTTATTCTATAGGTCCTCTATCCAAAATCATAGGTTAGATTGTGCGACGCCATTTAAAAAGAAACCAAAATAGCGATTCCTCAGTGTGACTTTATTTTTAGTAAGTACTGTTTCTAAATCATTATTATTCATCATCATCATCATATCAGCTGAAGGACGTCCACTGCTGGACATAGGCCTCCCCCAAGGATTTCCACGACTACCGGTTTTGCGCTACCCGCATCCAGCGGCTTCGGTCTACCGAGTGGGGCCTTCCTACACTACGTTTTGCGGTGCGCGGTCGCCACTCGAGAACTTTACTGACCCAACGGCCATCTGTTATACAAGTTATGTGCCCTGCCCACTGCCACTTCAATTTTGCAATTCTGAGAGCTATGTCGCTTACTTTGATTCTCCTACCTACGAATCTCCTCCTTTCTGATTTAATCCCGCAGAGACTGATATTTCTAAATTACTTAACAAAAATATTAATGTGTTAAAAACATTGCTTGAAGATAAGATAGCCAGTTCTCCATTGCATTTGGGAATCTTAGTAAGCCCGCTTCAATCTTCGGCATCATCGTTACTTACCATCAGGTTAGATGATGCCAAGGGCTTACCGATCGTGAATAATAAAAAAAATAGCCAGTTCTCCATTGCTTTGGGAAATCTTGGTAAGCCCGCTTCCATCTATTGCATCATAGTCACTTACCATCAGGTGAGATGATGCAAAGGGCTTATCAATTGTGAATAAAAAAAACTTAATTATTCTTCTGGTGGTCGCCGACATCCGTTAGGATATGGCACCCCAAGAAGTAGAATTCTTCTTCTATGGAGCAACCAAAAAAACTTACGTACATACTTACCGATTGCTTTAACGGTGAAGGAAAACATCGTGAGGAAACCTGCACACGCCTGCGAAGAAACTCCGAAGGTTGTGTGTGAAGTTGACCAACCCGCACTGGGCCCGCGTGGTCGACTAAGGCCTAATCGGCCTGATTCAGGGTAGGCTCGAGCCCCTCGGCGGGGACGTATGAGCTGTAATGATGGAGCAACCAGCCAGCAACAAAACACGAAACTTTTTTCGACAAATGAAGTTCGATTACACTCAGGCATCCTCATCATGTACGAAATGCTATTAGACGCTGACTTTTGCTCTCTCCGCTCTACTATTCGGAGAATCTCAAAATTACACATTTGGCATTTGAGTCACGAGCCGGCGATGCGATAGCGATCCGGCGCTGATTTTTACTTCTTTACATTCCAATTGCACTATTTTACCTGGTAATTTATCTTCGTATTCAGCTGCAATTCGTAGAGCGTCGGTGGCGTAATGGCAAGGGCCTCTACCTCCTGTCAAAGTATATATATTAGTACTAACATACAGTATGGACATTCCCTGCCGCTCTCTAGATTGCGACCTCACCCCCTCGTCGCCAAGATTGGTTACAGTTTGGTTGTCGAACGTAATAGGATTTCGCCGCCATTTTGTTTGTATCGTCATTTGTTTTTTGAAAGGTCGTGGTTCAAATCCTGCCACGTATACCAATGTGTTTTCGAATTTTGATTTCATATGTTCGTTTATCCGACGCTCGTACGGTGAAGAAAAACATCGTGAGGAAACCTGCACACGCCTGCGAAGAAACTCCAAGATTGTGTGTGAAGTCGACTAAGGCCGATTCAGAGTAGGCTTGAGCCCCTCGGTGGGCACGTATTATGAGCTGTTATGATTCAGCTGGATGCAAGTTAAATACCAATGTTAACACCTGTAGCAGGTTTAGTAAAGACACAGTTTTCCAATATTATACTTTGGTAAAGACGTAAGGCAGTTTGGCTATTTTGAGACTTAAGGGTCTCCGGGAGGCTTGAATTTCCATACAAACGTAGTTCCGCTTTAATACAAAAACTACATTCCGAATTGAATCCAAACTTTGCAAATATATTGAGTAGACACATATCGATGTTTGTGATTATTTTTTGATGTACTAGTATAAAACAGCAATAAAAGAGCAATTTCAAACTCTCAGTACAAAATTAATTTAAGCCTTCATTTAGTTGTGTTTTAATTTACTACTATGATAACTAATTACAAACATCGATATGTGTCTACTCTCTACCTCCTCAATATCCATATTTGCAAAGTTTGGATTCAATCTGGAATGCAGTTTTTGTATTAAAGTGGAACTTAGTTTGTATGGAAATTTGAGCCTCCTGGGGACCCATAATTCGACACTTATGTAAAGTTTTTTTTTGGTTGGTATTTGCTTAACTTTTTTCCGAGATATTATGGTAATAAAAGAAACTAATTTGAATTGAATAAATTAAACTGATTTTTTTATTTCACTTCTATGACGTCATAACGTAGGCAAAATTTATTCATTGCTAATATTGTCGGATAACTAATAATTGAATGTTTCATTTAATTACCCTAAAAATGTTTTGGATTGTTGTATTTTCTAACAAAAAAAGCGTCGGTGGCTCAACCGGTAACGACTCGGTCCATCTAACCAGAGGTACCGGGTTCAAATCTGGACAGCCAATGTACCAATGAGTTTTTCAAAAACTTACGTACATACTTACCGATTGCTTTAACGGTGAAGGAAAACATCGTGAGGAAACCTGCACACGCCTGCGAGGAAACTCGAAGGTTGTGTGTGAAGTCGACTAACCCGCACTGGGCCCGCGTGGTCGACTAAGGCCTAATTGCCCTGATTCAGGGTAGGCTCGAGCCCCTCGGTGGGGACGTATATGAGCTGTAATGATGATTTTCTAACAGATTTGGTTTTTTGAGACCTGTAAAATATGCATTCTAAAATTACATTGTGACGTCATCATGACGAGATACTTAAATTAGTTTTGTATTAAATGTTGCAAACTGCTCTTATTGTTTTCCGTTTTATATTAGTTCATCGAAAACTAATATAAAATATCGATATATGTCTATATTCGCAAACTTTTGGTTCAATCTGGCATGTAGTTTTTGTATTGAAGCTTTTGTATGGAACCTCGAGCCTTCAGGGGACCCTTAAGCTACTAACACCTTCACGCCCATTAAAGTTTCCAAGATGATGTGACGAGCGCTTGACGGAAGTAAGTGGAGCATAAAATTAACGTTGAAAATAGGCGTATCTGTTCCGTGTAAGTAATACTTTCATCATCATACTATAAATTCTTAGCACGTTGCACCTTTAAATATTAAAAAATTGACTAAAAAAAGAAGAAATACTTAGATAAGGAAACACATGTATTTTAAAAAGATTTTTAATAGTCACAATCTACAAATCTAAAAAAAAGACGTGTGGCGCTCGAGGACTACCGCGGTAAAGCTATTGCATAGCATTTTTTTATCAACATACGCAATTATAGTTATTTATATATTTTTTATTTATGCAGTATTTACCAGTACCATATTATTATAGTCTTTGGGGCGCGGGATGTTTGTCTTAAGACTTAAATTAACACTAAAAAAGTTAATCATCATCATTCCCCCTTACCATCCCCTCACCATCCTCTCACCATCCCCCCTACCATGACCCTCACCATCACCATCATCATCACCATCATCATCATCATCATGATGGATAGATAGATGGCACTGTAAGTTTTTTAGAACTCAATATATATTTTTTTTGTGGGGTGTCAGGTTTTATTTTCGTTACGAAATTTCTTGATTCGGTCCCCTCAAAGACCGCGATAAAAGCTATACAATAGCTTAAAAACTTTTAGGATAAATAGCTTCCAAGCTTTAATTGGCTCGAGCCCCTCGGTGGGGAACGTATATGAGCTGATATAATGTTGACATGGTTTTGTAGTAAATCCATAAAATTCAATTTTATTTTATTTTAGTACCAGCCCTCCATATAAAATTTAATTTCTCCTTTCAGCTCAATCGGCCACCTGAAAGTCGCTCTATAATCTGTTCCAAGATTTGAATCAGACAATTTAAAAAATATACAAAACAAAATCAAACGCGTTGTGAAGTAAAATAAAAACTTTTAATAAAAGATAACATGAGCGTCGGTGGCGTAACGGTTAGGGCCGCCGCCTCCTGTCCGGGCAGGAGAGGGGCAGGAGGTCGTGGTTCGAATCCTGCCACGTACCAATGTGATTTCGAATTAAGATTTCATATGTACGTTTATCCGACGCTCTTACGGTGAAGGAAAACATCGTGAGGAAACCTGCACACGCCTGCGGAGAAACTCGCAGGTTGTGTGTGAAGTTGACCAATCCGCACTGGGCCCGCGTGGTCGACTAAGGCCCGATCACCCTAATTCGGGGTAGGCTCAGGCCCCTCGGTGGGGAACGTTTATGAGCTGACATAATTATGACATGGTTTTATAGTAGATCAATAAACTTCAATTTAATTTAATTTTTGTACCAACAATAAAATTTAATTTCTCCTTACAGCTCAATCGGTCACCTGGAAGTCGCTCTATAATCTATTCCAAGATTTCACTCCGACAAATAAAAAAAATATACAAAAAAGTCATAGACTCGTTGTGAAGTGGAATAAAAACTTTTTATAAAATCTAACAGAAGTGTAGAATAAAATATTCAATCTAATCTATAAGTAGATAGGGGAAACTGGTCAAAAATAGTTCATAACGTCCACAGAGATCAAATTTGTTAGAAAATGCCGTGAGCTAGTCAGACCGAACGTCTGCGAGAGAAAAAACTTCCTAAACAAATTGTTGGCAAACGAGAGAAGTGTCCAAGAGCGAAAATATGTTGATTGAATAGAGAAAAACTATTAAAAGTTTCCCCTGGAGTTTCTGGTTCAGTTGCCATGGACAACGGCGCCGTGCGTGGCTCGGCGACAAGGAACTTTTAATCTTGTACGGTGCACTAGGTACGGTTTTTGGATACAAGTTTCACAGGAAGTGCCCTAACAATTCTGTCTGCGATGTTTTTAGGGTTCCGTGGCCAAAGGGTGCCAACGGGACTCTATTATTAAGCCTCCGCTGTCCGGACGTCTATCTGTCAGCGGGCTGTGTTTCATGAAACCAACACACCAACCAGGCAACCACCAATAGGGAATATGCTTTAATAAAAGCTCATTCATATAAGAAATGGTATACAAAAAATATGTTTGAATAACTATAAAAATAACCAAGATTTATGCCATTCAAAGATTCATCTCTATCTCTTGCTAGCAAAATAGAATGTACCATAGAGTTTATATTATGGACCGTGTGTTTTATGTCGTCACAATTACATATCAGATATCTATGTCTAATTAGTAGTTAAAAATGCTTATATCTTCTGTATTTCTTGGCCGATTTAAATTTATAACCAACTTCAAAAAAAAGGAGGAGGTTTATCAATTCGACCGTATATTTATTTTTATTTTTTTATGTGTGTTCGCGGATAACTTCGTCGTTTATGAACCGATTTTGATGATTCTTTTTTTGTTGGAAAGGAGATATCTCAAGGGTGATACAATGATAAGCAAACCAGGATCTGATAATGGCATCCCAGAGAAATCGAGGGGAACCTTGGTTTCCTGTTTGAAGTCGGTTTTTTTTGTTCAAAATTATCATTTCACTTTTTGACATTGTGTTTACGCAATTTTCATATTTTGTTAATAAATGCAATAAAAATAAATTCATCCATTATTGTGCCACTCGATGAGAAGAAGAATAACAAATATCTTTTACACACCGTGTTCACACATAACCACAAGTTGTAAGATGAGTGGATATGATAGCTAATATGAACGCGTAAAACTTATCATTGCCGTTAAAGTTTTTGTGGACGTAATATCTTGGCCCAAGTGAGTTTTCGTATAACTTTCTTAATACCTCTACGAGATTACACTCCCCGCATGCTTTAGTCACAGATAGATACGAATAATAATAAAACAACAATCCCCTTTTATTTGTTGCTGAATAACTTCTGTTAGGTACCCAACCATTACTTTCTATATTGAGTATTTTCTGGATATTAATTTTGCACAATAAAATATAATTGGAATGGTATTTATGTGAAGTGACTTGTCTGAGATCAACTATGGAATGGTAAAGCTTTATAATATTGTTCTGTTATTATCAGCGAGGTTATTATTTTTAACTCATATTCCTCCAGATAAAGGATTTACCTATAACATAAAAACCTAACAACTTCAAGGTAAAATCTTTTATTTGAAAAGAGCTTTTTTCAATTCAATTCAATTTATTTTTGGTAAAGAAAGTTACAAGTCAAATTTTATTAATATGCATAAATGGTCGCATAGTTAACTTAGTAATAAAGGTAAGTATCACTCAAATACTTATATTATTGTTACATTTTTTAATTATGTCACATTAATTTCTGAATACCTATTGCCAAAATTTGTTTAAAATTCAGTGTGGTTAATTTCAAATTAAAAAAAAAACCGGTTGTCTGTAAAGTCAGTTTACGGACGATAATTTTATACGTGATAACAAGTACCGGTCCAAGTACCCGTTCGATTCCCCGTCCGAGCCGCCGCCGTCGAAGTCGACGTCCGAGTCCCCGTCCGAGTCGCCGTCCGTGTCGCCGTCCATGTCCCCGTCCAAGTCGCTGTTTAAATGCCCATCCAAGTACCCGTTCAAGTACCCGTCCATGTCCCCGCCCCAGTCCCTGTCCAAGTACCCGTCCCAGAACCCGTACAGGTCCCCTTCCAAGTACTCGTCATAGTACACGTCCAAGTACCCGTCCAGGTCCCCGTCCAAGTGCCTGTCAAACTACCTATCCTGGTCCCCGTCTAAGTCCCCTTCCAAGTACACGGTCAAGTCTCCGTCCAAGTACCCGTCCAAGTTACCATCCAAGTACTTTCAAATTACACGACCAAGTAGCCGTCCAAGTAGCCGTCCAAGTCCCCATCAAACTATCCGTCCAGGTCCCCGTCCAAGTCCCCGTCCAAGTCCAAGTACAAGTACAGAATAAATGTAGCATAAAGACGCTAGTTCCACGCTCTCGCTTGCGCTCTCGGCTCAGGCGTAACGTGAAAATGACGTCACACTTTTTCGTGTAAGCAGCCTGCCCGTGTTCATCGATTTATAAGACGTTATCACGTCAAAAAGCCGAGCCAAGAGTTACATTATTTCTTAAGATTTGATTGGAAACAGTAGACGATCTTGGAACCTTGATTCCACTTTCGTAGATAATTATCAGATCAACAACAAAATACCAAAAGGATCTATTGTCACTGGGTATGCCTTCATACTAAATTTCAGCTTAATCGGCTCTAGAAGTCGATCGTAAGATTTGAAGAAAAAACCTTCGTTAAAAAAAGCGCAAAAAAGTAGAAAATAATATGTCTTGGCCCTTTAAGTTTAATATAAGTAGTTATATTTTGATCTAAGAGTCGTCGCGTAGGGGGACCGCTTAAAATACAAACTACATATTACTAATAAGATAAGATAAAATAGCCAGATCCCCATTTCGTTGGGAAATATTGGTAAGCCTGTTTTCATCTTCGGCATAAGGGCTTACCAATTGAGAATAAAAAATAAAATAAAAAAAATGTAAGGTAGGTACATCTCTTTATTTATTTATTAACGGAAAACCATGAGTTTCAAGACAAGATAGCATAGAAAAAAAATCTTCACAATACACTAGGTGACTAATAATAGGTTTCGCAGTTAGAAAACATAATATAGTAATATTGTAGTAAGATGAACTAAGTCAACACTTTGGTAAATATATACTGTGATATGGGTATAATTTTATTTCATTTACAAATAAAATTACGGTGTTAAAGATACACATCAAGTTCTTCGTCGTTACTCTCATAAAGGATATCTTTAATTTCTATAAAAGGAGGCGGTAATTTGGTGGCTCCTTGAACTGTCCAAATACTACTGTCACCGTATTACAATATAGCGGCTTACAGTAGTGCAACGAATGTACTCACGCAGAGCAACGGAAGGGTACGTGCGGGGCAGCGGGCGGCGGGCCAGGCAAACTCGCTAGGAGTTTGCCAGGCTGGCTACAGGGTAGTACTGCTAGTACAGTCACGAGCTTTAGTTTAAGACCCACCTAAGGTTGAATATTGTGTAGCAAACTGACGCTATTTAGAGCTAATATTTTAAAGCAGTGTCATAACATAAGTCATAATGTTTACCATCGACAACTTAAGTTTACGTTTCTAAGGGCATCAGCTCAGTTACGTCAACCGAGCGGAGCGAGGGCAATTGACCATTTCTAACTTTTTACGCGTAATTGTCACTTAGGAAGATCGAAAAGTCTTTTCACTTCAAACAGAACAAAATAATTTTCTTGACAGACTCTGACACATGTTCGTATTTAGAAAATCTTAGTGATAACTTTTTGCAAAGAGGTTATCATTTCAAGAGTCGATTCGATAAGAAATTTAAATTTCTTTACTTGACATTTCAACACTATCGAACTGAAGTTTCGACCTTATTTCATTATGAATGTTCTTACAACATAATAATGGAAATGGGTCTCAAATTAAATCTCATGACTGTACCTACCACGTGGCGGCATCGTGCGATATCAAAGGCGTTGCGCTACTGTAAGCCATTTCGTAATACTGTGCTACTGTTAGCCGCATCGTTGAAACTGTCACATTGAGTTATTTGCATACCACCACCAGTGAATTCGGTCCAAATATTTCCCATTCCGGTAGCAGCCTTCGTATAATTCACTCGAAGGTTAGTTCCATCCAATGTCAATTAAAATAACATCGTGTTTTTTTTCGGTTTTGGTAAAATGTGTCAGACGGTGCGGGCTTTGAATCTTTCGGCAAGATAGTGGCATTCTACAGGTGCCGAGACCGTTGGTGGTCAACCGTGTCAACCAGTATGGTGACAGACGCATTTCCGATCCCAAAATGTAGCAAGTCAGTTTTGAACCTTAAATCTAAATCACAAAGGTCATTTATTGAATATCGAAGAGCTTTGAGGTGTACGGGCAGAAAAAAGTGGGAAACAGACTGATGGAGTATTTACATGTATCGTTTTTAACTTTTTTATTCACTGTCTGACCTTATCTCTTATCGACTCTTACCATCAGGTGAGACGAGGCCAAGGGCTTACGAATTGTGAATCTATATCTATACATATAATAAATATTTATCTATATACATATATAAAAATGAACCCCTATTTCTTCTGGTCATCGTATCACGCGTGAACGGCTGGACCGACTTCGCTAATTCTTTTTTTGTTAAGTTCGTTATTGTCAGAAGAAGGTTCTTATGTAGGGTAAGGTAAGGGTAGCCTACCCCTATCGCAGGGTAGTGTATGGTAGTGCAGTGTAGTGTAGGGTAGTGTAGTGCTGTATAGCGTAGGGTAGGATGGGATAGGATAGGGTAGGGTAGGGTAGTGTAGTGTAGTGTGAGGTAGAACGAAGTTCGCCGGGACAACTTATCTATAATATAATAAAACTGTAACGGGGCCGTGTCTGTACATGAAATATTTTTGGAAAATAATAACTGTGGTGGACATTACTAACGATACAGAGGCCAAAACAACAACTTTTGGAATTTTTGTCTGTCTGTCTGTCTGTCTGTCTGTATGTTCGCGCATCACGCAAAAACTACCAGGCCGATTTTGATGAAATTTTGTATGGTGGTTCCTTATAGCCCGGGTTAACATATTAGGATACTTTTTATCCCGGAAAATTCAATAGTTCCCGTAGGAAAATCAAAAGTATACATTTATAGAATGGCTCACCACGCAAATGTGGCTTGACTTATTACAATCAAATTTTTCACGTTGATACCCTTATCGCGAACTAAACTCGGACATTGTGAACCCCAAAAAAATAAGGGTTCCTGCAGGAATGCAAAAAATTGTATCTTTAGAATAGCTCAACGTAACAATATGAAACCATTACATTGGGATGGGGTGTTTTGAACATCATTGTATAGTCGGGTATTCTTTATCCCGGAAAACTAAAGAGGTCCCGTGGGAAATTATCTATCGATACTTACAATAATAAATATAGAGTACTTTTTCAACATATAAGCTACACATGCCACACATTATAATCATAGCAGCAAACTGTCAATAGATGGCACTGCAGGAATAATAAAACGCGATTAAGTTGTGTTAAAACATTAAAATATTATTTCATACTTTTGAGTGGATTTCTTTTATGTAATTTTCAGCATACACTTTTTACACAACTCTCAAAAAAATTAAAAACACATAAATCGAGTTTAGCTTCTTTAAACAGGAGGCACAGATATGAAAACTCTTCTGACGGCGACTATTTGCGTGTGGCAGTTGCTCTCCGCCTGCAATATCAATATCTGTGAACCTCATCAATGTATTTGCGGGTCCACGGTGGAGGCAATTGGCCATCACTCACTGAGTTGCGATCGTTGTTTGTCAAGATTCCCACGTCACCAATTCCTTAATGACCTCACTCGGAGGGCACTGGTATCGGCCAGATGGAATATTCCATCTTTGATGCAGCCACTGGGCTTTAGTCGATGTGATGGCAAAAAGCCGGAGGGTTTAAAGTGCTATGGCAGAGAGGAACGTGCCTGCTTTGGTATTCTACTTTTTCTGCCTCACTTCTCACCCGTACGGTACTGCTGCTCAATTTGCGGCGAGAAAGAAGCATAATAAGTACTCGGTCTTGAAGGCAAATTACTGCTTTGTGCCGCTGGTCTGTGAGACAACCGGCTGCTGAACCCTCAGATTCCTTTGCCTTCACAAAGGAGATTGGCCGTCGCCTTCGAGAGAGGAGATATGACGCCCGCTTCGGGTCCTACCTGCTGCTAAGGTTGTCTATTGCCATCCAGCGCAGCAACGAGAAGTGCGTCATGGGCTCCTTTGGAGGTGATACGACTCGAGGATTTGACCCATATTAATATTTTTAGGAAATTTTATTACTAGATTGATAATATAATGATTTGAATAAGGTTTTTAATAATATAGGTATATGTGTTATTTCATCATATCAGTTTATATACGTTCCCACCAAGGGGCTCGACCTGCCCTGAGTTAGGGCGATCAGGTCTTAGGCGATCTCGCAGGCCCATTGCGGGTTGAATGACTTCACAAATAAGCTCACGATGTTTTTCTCACTGTAAGAGCGTCGGATAAACGTACATACCAGTATGAAATCGATATTCGTATAGATATTGGTAAGTGGCAGGATTCGAACCACGGCCTTCCGGACAAGCGGTGGTGGCCCTAACCATTCTGCCACCGACGCTCTATATGTTATTAAAGATTTAGAAATCCTTACTCCA
This sequence comes from Coleophora flavipennella, assembly GCA_947284805.1. NCBI lineage: Eukaryota > Metazoa > Arthropoda > Insecta > Lepidoptera > Coleophoridae > Coleophora > Coleophora flavipennella. Next base: position 12,388,044 of record OX369280.1, on the reverse strand, counting down.
TATTATAAATGTGAAAATGTGTTTGTTTGTTTGTTACATATTCACACTTCAACATCTTGATGAAATTTGGCATGCAGGTAGCCTGTATCACTGGGAATGAAATAGTCTACTTTTTATTTGTGGAAATTATCATAGTCCGATGCAGTTTCTGAGGAAACTAAAACAATACTCTTTGTTCGTTAAGTTATTTAAAATCGTACCGAAAAAATGATTTTTAGCACAGAGACGAGGTGGAAAATGAAATTATTTACTATTAAGTATACCCTGACATAGTTCTCAAAGGGATCTGGGGACAACTGTTTTCTACGCTCGCGCACGTCGGTGGCGTCACAACAAAGCAACGGATTAAAGTGATTTTTTGTACAGAATTTGTTGAGGGGGTGGGAAGTAACAAAGACTGCTAATCCAAATAGCCCGATACAGTTACTGAGGTACCTGGAGAAAACTCATGTCCACGCTTGCGAGCTGATTGCGGCTTGCGCACCACTCACCCTCAAAAAGAGTCATAAAAGCTATGTCCACGCGGGCGAAGCCGCGGGCAAAAGCTAGTACAAAATAAGTTATCAAATCAGAAAAACTGTATAAAGGACCATTTTTTTTCATATTTGACATAAGTATAGTTTCTTTGGGAAAGTTTTTTGTAATCACAAGTTCATTCATATCCTTTGCTATCAAGAACCTATTAAAAGTCAACATAAATATTAGTACTAAGTATCGTATTAAACTTTCAACCTTTTGGATAATTACTTTGTTATAATATGTTATATCGAGTGGCGTCTGCGCACCGGAAGGCGACCTCTCACTCTGACCTGGTGAAGGTCACGGGAAGCCGCTGGATGCGGGCAGTGCAGGACCGGTCGTCGTGGAAATCCTTGGTGCATGTTTTTGTCCAGCAGTGGACGTATTTCAGTTGGAAGATCATTGATTTTATATTATAAATTTTTAACCTTGATAAACTTAGCTTAAAAATATTTAACTTAGATAAAAGATTTCGGTGAATTAGTAATACGTTTTTAGTTTAACATAATAACTAGGAACGTTTTTTAACGAATTTCTTACCAGGTAAATAGAACTCTATTACCACAGTATTATAATATAGCGGCTTACAGTAGCGCAACGAATGTACTTAGGCAGAGCAACGAAAGGGTACTTGCGAGGCAGCGGGCGACGGGGCACAGCCTGGCAAACTCCGCGAGTTTGCCTGACATTATGTAAAAGTTTGCCAGGCTGACTACAGGCCAGTATGGGCTAGTACCTACGCCAGTGGCGCATCGTGCGACATCAAAGGCGTTGCGCTACTCCAAGCCGTATCGTAATATATTATGTACTGTGCTATTACTAAGCCTACGCTGCTGTCCATCTGTCCGTCTGTCTGTCGGTGAGTGTGGACGCTATATCATAAACCTGGCAGTTTAGCGTATCTGGTAGATATACGAGAGGGAATGTCCGTCTGTCTGTCTGTTGGACTTTTAAAAAGCTGTACCTTTCGTTTCCCGTAGTAGGTAGCTGGCAGAAATTTTCTCACAATATTTGTTTTAATTAATAAGGTCTCAGAATAGCTAATCTTAAGTGGCAGTGGGCGGAGCACATAGCTCGTAGAACGGATGGCCGTTGGGATAGGAAAGTACTAGAGTGGAGACCGCGCACCGGAAAACGTAGCGTAGACAGGCCTCCCACTCGGTGAAAGTCGCGGGAAGCCGCTGGATGGCAGAACCGGTCGTCGTGGATATCCTTAGGGGAGGCCTATGTCCAACAGTGGACGTCCCGGATCATATGATGATGATGATGTGTTTTAATTATTCATCAACAAATCGTGTCACAATGTTCGTTACCGTACTCCTCCGAAACGGCTTGACCGATTCTCATGAAACTTTGTGAGCATATTGAGTAGGTCTGAGAATCGGCCAACATCTATTTTATTTTAGGGTAGGGTAGTTTAGGGTAGGGTAGTATAGTGTAGGGTAGTGTAGTGTATGTAGGGTAGGGTAGGTTAGTGTACGGTAGGGTAGGGTAGTGAAGTGTAGGGTAGTGTGGTGTAGGGTAGTGTAGGGTAGGGTAGTGTAGTGTAGTGTATGTAGGGTAGGGTAGTGTAGGTTAGGGTAGTGTAGGGTAGTGTAGGGTAGTGTAGGGTAGTGTAGTGTAGGGTAGGGTAGGGTAGGGTAGGGTAGGGTAGTGTAGTGTAGTGTAGGGCAGTGTAATGTAATGTAAGGCGGTACGTAGTTCGCCGGGACAGCTAGTAAAATAATAAAATATGCTTTAATATGTTCTCTTGTTATTTTATTTAGCTGCTTTTTCTATCCTTCACTTTTTCGTAAAATATAGAAAAAAACGCTTTTTATATACATTACGGTAGTAAGATTTTACCAAACCCAAAGCGCTAATTAAAACGAAGTTAAACTGTTATTATTTTAGGACAGTTTTCCATAAAGCAGGGGGAGGATAGCAAAAATTTTAAAGAGGGGTTCAGTTTAAAACTCGGTTGTGTTTTAATAAAAAAAACATTAATTTCCCTTGGGGACTATACGCGGTTTATTAATTTTCAGGAGTAAAACGTTAAATTAAGCTCTGCGAGTTGTTGAGCAAATAAAATAAAATATGAACGTCTAGGTTTTTTTTAAAGGGAAAAGCTTGTTCTTATGTTTGTCTACATAGGTAGTTAATGCTTTTGCGAGAGTTTTTCAAATGTTAAATAATAAATATAGGTAACAAAAACTGTTTCTCATTTAAACTTTATTTTATAAATAGAATTCTAATTATACAGGTTGTATCAAAATTGGTGTAGGACCCGTTAACTGGAGGTTCTAATTATCCATACTAAACAACTTTCCCCAAGTAACTCATAGTCAATTCTCAAAAAAATATTGGACCCTCCGTTGGTCGATCAGCTGTTTTTTTGTGATTTCAGCAAAGTCGTAGAACAAAAGTTGTTCAGTATGATGAGTAGAAACCCCAGTTAACGGGACCTACACCAAATTTTGTTGCACCCTGTATAGGCACATTTATTTAATGTAGGTACGATGATTTGATTTCAAACTAGCCGTTAGCTTGGGAGGAGCCTCGTAGAGTTTGTTGGATTTCTAACCTTAGATTAACTCGGGAAAAGTTCAAAATGAACTGCGCAGCTCCTAACCTTCACTGTATTTAGCTTGTCGAGTAATTACCACTGCATACGTTAATTATTATACTGAGACCGACTAGCTATCATAATTCACCATCTTATGTATGACTTGCTGCCAAAGATCAGTTTTAACAGCATTGATGTTTTCCAACAAAGAGTTAAGGTAGCCAGTTCTGCAATATGTAGGGGAACCTTGGTAGATATCTAAGCCTTTTGATTACCGTCAGGTAAGATAATCTACAGGGCTTATTTTGGTTCTGAAATTCTGATAGGTATCATTATCATCATATTATCAGCTCATATACATATATCATATATCCACATATATCATCTATCAGCTCATATATTCAGTGCAGGTTGGTCGACTTCACACACAACCTTCGAGTTACTTTGCAGGCGTGAGCAGGTTTCCTCACGATGTTTTCCTTCAGCGTAAGAACGTCGGATAAACGTACATATGAAATCGAAATTTGAAAACACATTTGTACGTGGTAGGATTTGAAGCACGACCTCCCGGACAGGAGGTAGCGGCCCTAACCGTTACGCCACCGCTGATAGGTAGGTATGCTAATTCTGTTACACATTAAGGCGGTAATATTAAAGATTTTCGTTATTTTTGACGTCAATTATTCCTAAACAAGAGAAAACCCAAAGTTAAAAAAATACCCTTTTTGTTGATAATGTTCCTTTAAGTCAAAAGCTATTAGAAACACGACTGAGCAGTTTTGGCTTGATAGAAAAAAATCCCAGAGATGGTCTACACCGTTACTTTCAACTCTAGTTATGACTAATATTTTAAAGTGTAAATATAAAAAAAATATACAACATTTGTTATGATAATACACAGTGAGTAATGTTATTTTTTTAAAATGTTATTTTAGTTTTTGATAGAAACGAAAAACCATTGAAAAAGTTAAAATATGTGGTTATTTTCTTCACTCTTTACACGAAAAGAAAAAGACAGAGACAACTGTACCAATCAATACCTTGCTTTAATTACTTCATCATCATCATCATATCAGCCACAAATCGTCCACTGCTGGACAAAGGCCTCCCCCAAGGATTTCCACGACGACCGGTCCTGAGCTGTCCGCATCCATCGGCTTCCTGCGATCTTCACCAGGTCGTCGGTCCACCGCGTGGGAGGCCTGTCTACGCTACGTTTTCCGGTGCGCGGTCGCCACTCGAGAACTTTACTGCCCCATCGGCCATCTATTCTATGAGCTATGTGCCCTGCCCACTGCCACTTCAGTTTAGTGATTCTGTGAGCTATGTCGGTTACTTTAGTTCTCCTGCGGAACTACTCGTTTCTGATTCGATCACGCAGAGAAACTCCGAGCATAGCACGCTCCATTGCCCTTTGGGTGACCTTGAGCCTTCTTATGAGGCCCATAGTAAGCGACCATGTCTCAGTTCCGTAAGTCATCACTGGCAACACACACTGGTCAAAGACCTTAGTCTTGAGACACTGCGGTATTTGGGACGTGAAGATATTGCGAACCGTCCCGAACGCTGCCCAGCCGAGTTGGATTCGTCGATTGATCTCTTTCTTGAAGTTAGAACTACCTAGCTGGACTGTTTGTCCCAGGTATACATATTCGTCAACAACTTCCAGTAAAGAGTCTCTAACCTTTAGAGGAGTGGGTGCGACACGGACATTTAACATTATTTTCGTCTTGTTCATGTTTATTTTAAGACCCACTTGTTGAGAGACTTAACTGAGGCCATCGAGCATTGTGCTTAGGTATTCCATAGTCTCAGCCATGACCACGATATCGTCAGTGAATCAGAGGTGGGATATGTACTCGCCGTTGATATTGATGCCGAGTCCACCCCAGTCCAGAAGCTTTAAAACTACTTAATTACTTGCCTAGATTTATTTCACATGTCTTCAATACCTGTGACTATTATTCAGCTAATTCAAAAACATCCAAAGTCCATAATATCGTCAATTCATTCAATCCACTTAATCCGTAATATTAGTGTCACATGTCACGCGTCATTCATAATTCAATCAAACCAGCTGTATCGGATTTCAGAGGGGCGGGGGGGCTACATTCAAATTTGCATACGTGCATCCCCCAAAACCTACATTTAGACAATGTTTTATTAATCTTTAATTTACTTTATTAGCGCTCGCTCCCCTCAGCCCTAGGGATTTGCACGGGAGAGCGAAAATTTAAATTTGAATGACCCCTCCGTTACCCACCTATTGCAACAATCTATTACATGCCAACGGCACTTGGAAGGTAAGCTATATATTACAGTTAGGGATAATGTATGTCAAAGTGATGTTATTCAACTCTTGTTGAATAGGTTTGATTTCGGACACTCCAAGGTTTTTAAATTGCAATTATGTATTACGTTTTATGGGTGTTAAGGTTGTCACACCCGGGCGCTATACTATAAGATATAATTAACGTAACAGATATCTTACAATATCGCTCTTCATAGAAATCAATGAGAGTATACACATAGGGCAGATAATATATATTTCATCGCCGTCTATCTTAAGATACAGAGCGATATTGGTGTGAAGCGACTGGACTAAACATTAAGCCACGCAGGCGGTTAAAAACTTTTTTGAATGATGCTGTATTTATCTTAAGATAAATATAGCTTGCTCGCGCGAGCTTGCGCGGTATTGCTCGGTATCTGTAGATAGACGGCGATGAAATATATATTATCTGCTCCGTGTGTGTACTCTCATTGATTTCTATGAAGAGCGATATTGTAAGATATCTGTTACGTTAAATATATCTTATAGTATAGCGCCCGTGTGTGACAACCTTTAAAGAAAATCTTTACGTCCCAAATACCGCAGTGTCTCAAGACAGCCTCATAAGAAGGCTCAAGGTCACCCAAAAGGCAATGGAGCGTGATATGCTAGAAGTTTCTCATCATGATCTAATCAGAAGCAGGAGATCCATAGGAGGATCAAAGTCACCAATAACCTGTCACAATTGCTAAACTTAAGTGGCAGTGAGCTGGGCATATGTATAGCTCGTAGAACAGATAACGATTGGGGCTGTAAAGTTCTTGACTGGCGACCGCGCACCGGAAAACTTAGCGTAGGAAGGCCTCCCACTCGGTGGACCGTTGGCGGACGTCTTTCATCTGATAGGAAAACGTACGGATAACTACACGAATTAATTAAAAATTAAAAACTTGACTGTTTAAAAACTTAACCCCACTTTTTTGGCCAGTCGGGTAAAATATATCTTATGTCACTCGCAGGATTAAGAAAAATCCAACGACACCTCACATTCTAAAATCCATTGAGCCGTTTAGGCTACAGAGCGTCCCAAAGAAATAAAAAAAACATACACTCGAAAAACGTAACTTCCCTTCTCACGCAGTTGGGTAAAAATAAAATTAGTTACTTAAATTTACCGTTTTCTTATAAGTCACTTACATGAATGCATCCTTAGGGGAGGCCTGTGTCCAGAAGTGCACGTCTTTCGGCTGATATGATGATTATGATGACATTAATGCATATTATACCATTAAAATTGGAAAAATCAGTTGGTCATCCCAAAAAGTCATACTTATTGATGTGTAACATCTTTGCTCTCGCTTTCCTGCAATTTGTGGGAGTGATTTCGTGAAATGGGACGGAAATGTGTCCCATGGGACGAAAATGTGTTCCATTGTAACAGGAAGTCGCGTTTTTCAGGCTTTAAAAGCACGGAAAAGGCAAAGGTATCTATGACCATACAGCCTAGTCTGCCGTATCTTTGCCGTCCTTTTTTCAGGCTTCAAAAGCGCGGAAAAGGCAAAGGTATCTATGACCATACAGCCTAGTCTGCCGTATCTTTGCCGTCCTTTTATAAAGTATTTTGTCACATGTTACACTACACATCATATTCATCATAGTCTCGCTCGAATTTTTTTTTACTAAAATACAAGTATGAAACAACCAAACAATACCGCTGAATAGGAGAAGACCGAGGGTTCTGTTGCATTCAAATGTAGACACCCCACGAGTAATGAGTAGCTAACATCACGTAATTTAAAAGAGGCATCACGTAATATGAAACTCAACATTTCTACCCGAAAACGCTTTTACTTTGCTGTTCACTGATTTTTATTTTGGAGTGACTAAAAACTAGCAACTTCAGCAAGCTATGTAAAGCGAACATAGAGAGAATTAATGCAATGAAAATCTCAGCTTCTCTAAACATTGTATGGGGTCTTTGCATACGCCTGTAGGTTGAAGGTAGCTCTGCCAAAAAAGATAACGCAGACTGCGAGATTAAGAATGAATAGTCAAACATGCACTTAGCAGTTACAGCACAAACGCTACAGATACAGAGACTTTCCGACAGGCCACAGGCAAAGTATACAGGTTGTAACGAAATTGGTGTAGGTCCCGTTAACAGGGGGTTCTACTCATCACACTGAACAACTTTCCCCAAGGGACCCACAGTCAATTCTCAAAAAAAATTGTACCATCCATACTAAAATGCACAAAATTGGTAAATCAGCTGATCGATTTGTTTGAAGAAAAACATTTTTTTTTTGTGATTTCAGCAAAGTCGTAGAAAAAAAGTTGTTCAGTATGATGAGTAGAAGCCCCAGTTAACGGGACCTACACCAATTTTGTTAGGATATTAGTACTAACATACAGTATGGACACTCCCTGCGGCTCTCTAGATTGCGACCTCACCCCCTCTTCACCCAGATTGATACAGATTCGTTACAGTTTGGTACTCAAAAGTACAGGATTTCGGCGTGATTTTGTATGCTCCGTCATTTGTTTTTTAGAAATGTTATTTCACGACCGTTGTATGAAGTGTCCGGGGTATGCCACAGGTCTAATCGACAAAGAGCTGGGAGCGAATCTGGTTAACGAACAAATTGGGCACGGCAACTTTTTTTAAAGATCAACAAACAGGCTAAGCCTTTGAATATTCAAGCGGGAAAAAATGTTAAGTTCCTCAAACGTAAGTTCAAAAGGCAACTCATTAAGTGGCGGCCAAAGAAATGTTCGAGTTGTAATCAGCTAGCTAGCGGCGATTAAGACGTACAAACTTGGCCGGCCCTGAGACAAACGAAGTGGAGCTAGGAATATGTTAATGGAGAAGGCTAATATGTCTGTAAAGATTAATTTGACTTTTTACACCATTATATCAGCTCATATATCTCCCCAACGAAGGGCTCAAACCTACCCTGAGTTAGGGCGATCGGGCCTTAGTCGACCAAGCGGCTCCAGTGCGGGTTGGCCGACTACACACACAACCTGCGAGTTTCTTCGCAGGCGCGTGCAGGTTTCCTCACGATGTTTTCCTTCAGCAAAGAGCGTCGGATAAACGTACATATGAAATCTAAATTCGAAATCACATTGGTACGTGACAGGATTCGAACCACGACCTCCCGGACAGGAGTCGGCGGCCCTAGCCATTACGCCACCGACGCTCCTAAATAATCCTTTTAATTTGAGTCAAAATAGTTTAACTATACCAGTATGAAGTACGATTTCTTGGAACGCATTGGAATACGGCCACTTCAGATATCAGAGAATAGCCAAATAATTTCTAAACTTGAGTGGCAGTGGGCAAGGTATATTATAGCTTGTAAAATGGAAGGCCATTCGGGCAGTACAGTTCTCGAATGGCGACCGCGCATGTAAAGACGTAGCGAAGGTAGGTCTCTCTTTGATAGAAAGAAAACCTGGTGAAGGTTGCGGGATACCGTAAGATGAGGGCAGCGCAGGTCTGGTCTTTCTTGGGGGAGGCCTTTGTTTGGTTGTGGATGTCTTTCAGTTATGATGATGAAACCATTAGTGCAATTGTGTCATCATCATCATCATATTAGCCGAAAATCGTCCACTCCTGGACAAAGGCCTCCCTCAAGGATTTCCACGACGACCGGTCCTACGCTGCCCGCATCCATCGGCCTCCCGCAATCTTCACTAGGTCCGTCGGTCCACCGCGTGGGAGGCCTGCCTACGCTACGTTTTCCGCAATTGTGTATTATTTTTATATTGCACTAGCTTTTGCCCGCGTGGACATTGTTTGTATGACTGTCTTTGAAGGTGAGTGGTGTGCTAGCCGCAAGCGGCTTGCGAGTGTGGACGTGAGTTTTCTCCAGATCCTTCCGGATTAGGCTATTCTGATTTACAGTCTATGTCACTGTCCACCTTCTCAACCAATTCTTTACAAAAAAAACACTTCAATTCGTTACGACGCCGACGTACGCGAGCGTGGAAATGAGTTTTTCACAGTTCCTTCGGGAAATATGTCAGGATATGCTAATTAGTTTTTTTATTATGTCATATCCCACAGCCTCAAATATTTTTTTTATCAAAAGTTTGAAGGTGTTTGGCTGCACCTCATCAGTGCAAAAGATAACAACAATCCATTGTTCCGTTGCGATGTTTTAGAAATATATCACTGACTGACTCGGTGGCTCAGTGGTTAGTGTCGTTGACTACTGATCCGAGGGTTGTGGGTTCGATCCCCACCCAGGGCAAGCATTTGTGTGATGAGCAGATTTGTTTGCTCTGTGTCTGGGTGTTAAATATCTATATATGTATGTATTTAAACGTATATAAGTATGTATATCAGTCTCTGGTAACCCATAACACAGGGAATCCTACTTTGGGGCCAGGTGACCATGTGTGATTTGTCCCAGAATATTTATTATTTATTTATATCAAAAAAGAGTATTTCTTCAGCTCCCGCAGGAACTGCATCGGACTATGATATTTTCACGGGATTATAATTTACCTACGTCCTTTCCAGTGATACAAGCTACCTGCATGCCAAATTTCATCAAGATTGTTAACAAACAAACACATTTTCACATACTACTTTCTAATAATATTATAAACGTGAAAATTTTTGAGAATGCATGAATGCATGGATGTATGTTTGTTACTCTTTCACTCAAAAACTACTAAACGGATCTGGCTGAAATTTGGTAGGTAGACAGATTAGGACCTGGATTAATACACAGACAATTTTTTTTTCTCCCTCGAAAAGTCATAGAAACGTTTTCCACGCGGGTTAAGCTGCGCGACACAGCTAGTTTATAACTTTAGTAAGGATTAGACAGAAAGGTTAATATTATTAGAAAGTAGGATGTGAAAATGTGTTTGTTTGTTAACAATTTTGATGAAATTTGGCATGATATAGGTGCAGTTTCACATGGGTTTTCAGTTTTTCTCATTTTTTTGTATTTGCTGATATAGCGGCAACATAAATACATCATCTGTGAAAATTTCAACTGACTAGCTATCACGGTTCATGAAATACAGTCTGGTGACATACGGACAGACAGACAGACAAACAGACAGACGGACGGACGGACGGACAGCAGTCTTAGTAATAGGGTTCCGTTTTTACCCTCTGGGTACAGAACCCTAAAAACTACATGCTGGAATGAATCCAAACTTTGAAAATATATTGAGTAGACAGTAGACACATATCGATGTTTGTAATTAGAAACGTAACTAAACAAAACCTTAAATTAGTTTTGTACTGAAAGTTTGAACTTTTTTCTCCGTTTTATATAAGTGCATCAAAAAAGTTTGGTTTCAATCCTGCATGTAAATTTCATATTAAAGCGGAACTACGTTTGTATGTAAACTCGAGCCCCCTGGGGACTCTTAAACAAAATCCTAATTATTATTATTAATTACTTCCCACTACAAATTTGACGTTCTATTGCCGTATCTATTTCAAACCATTCATTATCACATCCATGTCCCCCCCTCCTCCTATTTACCGAAAAGTTTTCCGTCGTAGCTAATTTATTTTCCGACTAAATCTTATAAATTCTGGCTCGAAGTCCGCACGCAATCCCAGTCAAACGTCGAGCTTTTGATAAAGGCATTATTTGTATCGCGAAAATCTTTCCCCCTTCTAACTTTAATTTACATTCTGTCGCGAACTAGATATTGCTTTGACGATTTAATCGGATGACCCGTTTTGTACTCTTTTTAGGCTGCCCATAATAAGACATTTCTAAAGATCTTATATTGAAATCTTGTCTCGAGCTAGATATTAACTTCATGACAAGTTAAGCAGAGAAGTCATTTTGATCACTTTTTTGACTGCCTATGTTAAGATATTTCTATGGATTTTATATTTAAAATCATTACTAATATTATTAATGTTAAAATGTGTTTGTTTGTTTCTTTATTTGTTACCTTTTCACGCTTCAACACCTTAACCAATCTTGATGAAATTTGACATGCTGGTAGCCTGTATCACTGGGAAGGATATAGGCTACTTTCTATCTTGTGAAAATAGCATAGTCCGATGCAGTTCCTGAGGGAACTGAAAATTTACTTTTTTTTTTGGTTAGTTTCTTTAACATTGCGACGGAACAATGGATTGCTGTAATTTTTGCACATACATGGCGGAGGAGGTGGGAAATGACATAATTTAATAATTAGCACATGGTTCTCGAGGGATCTAGGGAAAACTCATTTCCGCGCTCGCGCATGTCAACATTGCAACGGAGCTACGGACTAAAGTGTTTTTTTTGTATAGAATTGGTTGCGGGGTGGAAAGTGACATATACTTCTAATCAGAATAGCCCGATATCGTTCCTGAGGGATCAGAGGAAAAGATAAGATAGCCAGTTCACCATTGAACTGGGGAATCTATGTAAGCCCGCTGCCATCTTCGGCATCATCGTCAATTACCACATGGGAGATGATGCCAAGGCAAGGGCTTATAAAAAAAAACGGTAAAATGCGAGTCAGAACCGTGCACAAAAGGTTCCGTACCATTATACTAGATGGCGCTAGTTTCTTCACGTTTCAAACAAAAACCGGTAAAATGCAAGTCAGAACCGCGCACAAAAGGTTAAAAACAAACCCTTTTCTGTATGGTAGGCAATTCCAGTTATGTCGTAAATTTACATAGTTCTCAGGTAGGTTATCATTATTTCGTAGAAGTTTTTTTGTTTTTATTGGTGAAGTACCGATCAGTATTAGAAGGTCAATAACTATTAGTAAGCTAGGGAGGCAACTTTGGAAGGATAGGGATGAAAATCTTGTTTTATTGGCATTTACAAGTATATGCTTCAAAATGATTCAAGAATCATCATCATCACATCAGCTCGTATATACGTCCCCGCCGAGGGGCTCGAGCCTACCCTAAACGCTATCATTATATCAGCTCATAATTGTCCCTACCGAGGGGCTCGAGCCTACCCTGAATTAGGGAAATCGGGCCTTAGTCGACCACGCGGGCCCAGTGCGGGTTGATCAACCTCACACACAACCTTCGAGTTTCTTCGAAGGCGTGTGCAGATTTCCTCACGATGTTTTCCTTCACCGTAAGAGAAGAAGTATTTACTTGAATAAAATGGCATTTTTTTTTATTTAATGCATGAAATGTACAAAGTAGTAAGATATGAGCCTTTTTAAAGTTTACTCCTTTAAAATTTATACATATAGGGTAGTATTTAAACGCAAATAAAAAAAAACTACTTTTTGTAAAATAAAATAATCCCAATTCCCATCATTTTTAATAATTGCACAGCAAAATACTGACCTCAAAATATAATTAACTAAGCAACGATTTCCACGACGACCGGTCCTGCGCTGCTCGCTTCCATCGGCTTGGTCCGGGACCGGTCGTCTTGGAAATCCTTGACTGAGGCCTTTGTCCAGCAGTGGACGTTTTTCGTCTGATATGATGATGAAGCAACAATTTAGGTTCGTGGCGCACCACTATTTATCTACAAGTATAGCGTTTGTCGACCAACCCGCACTGGGCCCGCGTGGTCGACTTAGGCCCAATCGCCCTAATTCAGGGTAGGCTCGAGCCCCTCGGTAGGGACAAGTATGAGCTGATATAATGATAGCGTTTATCTGGTTTAAGCAAAACTGTTTTATTATTTCGTAAATCAGATCCGCCATCCAGGACCGCGAAGCTCTTCGACGGTGTAATTAATCAAACTTAACCGAACGTATTATCGCTCGCTTCGCTCGCTTAACTCTAGTCCAATTGAGAAGGATGTGTAATTCTATGTGCATTCAGTATTTTTGATATGATTGTCATAAATAAATGATGAAAATAAATTGATAGGTGATTGATTAGTTATTTGATGAGCATCTAAAAATATTCCATTCATATATGTGTAGAGCCCGATGTGAAAAATATATTATGAGGGGTGAAATCGAGTGTTGATCTGTCGATATCGCGTTATCGTTACTTTTAGTGTAATTAGGTACGTTTTTCAGGCACGAAGACTAAGCAAACATGGCCATGTGGCCTAATGTAAGGATGGAGGCCGGAAGCCGAAATAATAGTTTCATGAGTAAACTCGATGCCGTGGCGTCGGTGGCGTCAGAAGCGTGGCCGCTACCTCCTTTCCGGGAGGTCGTGGTTCGAATCCTGCCACGTACCAATGTGTTTTCGATTTTTGATTTCATATGGACGTTTATCCGACGCTCTTACAGTGAAGGAAGACATCGTGAGACGTGAGGAAACCTGCACACGCCGGCGAAGAACCCAACCCGCACTGGGCCCGCGTGGTTGACTAAGGCCCGATCGCTCTAATTCAGCGTAGGCTCGAGCCCCTCAGTGGGAAACTATGTGAGGTGATATGATGATGATGATGATGAGTAAACTCCTGTCACGCGTCGAAGCTGACACGCACACTTTTTTATGACTGGAGTCGAGAAAAAAAATAATACATTTTTCAGCTATTTTACATTTTAAAAAAGTTGTCTATTTTTAACATTAAACAGTCCTTGCCAACACCTACAACACGACACATAAATCATTAAGATACCCTCAATAATATGTATTTTTAAAGTAATCCCCTTGTCACAATTTTGCTGAAAAAGGTACTTCTACCGGACTGAGCGAAAGACATTGCCGAATTTAAAAATATTTTTTTAAGTTATCATTAATTTTTAATTAGGCTTGCGCTGTTGAGGAGTTTTATAGTAGATAGTATTGTGTATTCAACATTTGTTTTCGTTTATATAAGCCATCTAAAAATGATTTAACTAATAAAGTCAAAAATTAATTACTGCTTTAATCCTGGATTCCGTTCGTTCATGTTCTTAGTAGATGCAAGATTAAGAAGAGTTGCTTTTTCGCATACGATGTATACTGTCACGTGTCAGCTAAGTTCGAAAAGACACCGGCCGTGGGTTACATTAAACGATCCATTTCGCGCCACTTTTGACCTGCCCGTAACTAAAAATCTGTTTGATTGACCTACACACTTGCGATTTTGTGACTCCCTCGATCACTTAAACTCCCAATTTTCACAAAATTAATTATAAAAAAAAAAAATTAAATTAAAAAAATAAAATAAAAATTAAAAAAAAATTAAAAAAATTACCATTAAACCATTTCTGAGATACTTATCAACGTCCGAAAATCAGGTGACTTAGAAACTTGCTCGGCATTTAGGCTAGTTATTGAGCATATACATAGAAAAACTGGCCAGGTGCGAATCGGAATCGCAAAATTATGGTTCCGTACCACCACTACTCATCAAATAATTATATGAACCACTATCAGGTGACTTTTTAACTTGATATTTAGGATCGAATGAGGTTATTCAGCGTTTAAAAGTATAATAAAAACAGGCCAATTGCGAGTCGCGCTTGCGCACTAAGGGTATTGTACCACCAAAAAAATATTTTATATGTCTTTTACTGAAATAGAGGAAATAAATATAATAACTTTACAAAAATCAATGATTTTGCAACAAAACATAAATGTGAAAGGGCACCAACTTAGATGTAAAAATTTACAGAGATCTAGATGGGTAGGTAACAAGTTCTAAAGTTGTTTCTTAAATCGTAGCTACGGCACTCCAAATCGAAATATTTATTTTAGACTTTTCCAAATATTCGAGAATTTACAACGTAAAAGAAAACTTGTATAATGTTTTGTGCTACTAATGGTTTAACTTGGCAAGTTTTCACTATCCAATTAAATTCTATATTGGTATTGATTTAAAAAATTAAGCTTGGCTTTAATTTAAACTTGCCAAGTTACACTACTAAGTAACACAGAACATAATAAATTTTCTTAAAAACAACTCAAAAAATAAATTCTCGAATATTTAGAAAAGTCTAAAATAAATATTCCAATTTAAAGTGCCGTAGAAACTACTATAATAGAACTTGGTACCTACTCATTTATATCTCTGTAAATTTTTTGTATCTAACTTGGCTTCCTTTCACATTTATATTTTGATAGGATTTAACTTTTCCAAAATTGATGCAAAACGTTTTTATCTTTATCCTTTGTAAGTTTCCTTTCTGTCTTATAAATAGTGTTTGACGTTCTAAAACTTACCGGTACTTAATCAACTAATACTAACTTCTGCCAAATAATGAACTAATAAACTCAAATATTAATTAAAAACAATGCTCTTAATCCTGAATTCCGTTCGTTCAAAGTTTTGAAAAGCGCTGCATCCGTCGAAGCAAACCATTTAAATTAGGCTTCGATAACTCTTGATAAACGATATCTTAACGTTATTTCGAATATCATTACATCGATGTAACACCGCAAGAGTGAGTAGTTGCACTGTAACAATGTATGAACAATGCACGAAAATATCTTATTCCCAGTGTTTATATTAAACATTGCCCGGATATCACGTTTTCATACGATTCAACTTTGTATGAAACGTTAAACAAGCGCTTTAATTCAGTTCTGTCACATTTAGGTATGTACTCGTACAGAAACGAATCACGATATTCGCTTATCAAATAATTATATTGCAGTTACTGTTATTTCTTTTAATAAATATTTTTACAATGTTATTTAAGTAGATATCTAGTACATATCTCCGTTTAAAGCATCAAAAATATGTTTCCATGGCCTTATATATATGTGGCAGGGATATTGTATGATTCGTCATTTTACAAATGGTTAGGCAAATTGTAATAATTCGTCCGTATATAAATGGTCAGGCAAATTGTAAAATGCTGTAAGCAGATTGACAAATGCGAGTAAGGCAAATTACCATACCATAGGCAGGCCTCCCACTCGGTGGACCGATGACCTGGTGAAGGTCGCGGGAAGCCGCTGGAGGCCTATGTCCAGCAGTGGACGTCTTTCGGCTGATATGATGAAATGATCAGGCAAATTGTAAAATGCGGTACGCAGATTGTAGAATGAGCAAGGCATATTATATAAATTGGTCATTTTATAAATGGTCAGGCAAATTGTAATAATTCGTCCGTATATAAACGGTCAGGCAAATTGTAAAATGCTGTACGCAGATTGACAAATGCGAGTAAGGCAAATTGTAAAATGTCGTATGCAGATTGTAAATGAGCGAGCGAAGCTAGCGATGTTAGGTTCGGTCAGGTTTGATTGATTATGAGTCAAAGAGCCTCGCTAAGCAAGGCTACCTCCCCCCTCCCCCCCAATGGGTATCAGAAATCTACGTATATCATTTTAAAAATTGCCTGACCATTAGTAAAATGACGAATTACACTATATGCCTGCGACATATATACGATATACGGTCGTGGATACATATTTTTGATGATTTAAACGTATCTACATTTTTGATTTTAACTGTACATTGTAATTTACTTTACGTTCGATCCGACGACGACGATGACGTCTTAATGAGGCACAGTTTTCGATTCCGTGCCATTTGGTGCAGTGACATTTCTATGTTCTGCACAAAATCCCTTGAAAACTGTATAAAAAGGGTTAAACCAGGAGTGTTTCAATTAGTTTGCTGTTATTTTTCAATTCCGATGCGGCGATGAAAATTGGGTCGTTTTACGAGTAAAATCAATGGTTTTGAGTGGATCTTTTGGATATTCCGCATTTCATTTTATTAACGAACTTTTTATATTCCAATTTTATAGTTTGACTACTTTTTCTTAAATACAGGTAAAATATTTTTTTTAAGAAAACTATTTTCAATATGGGCTGGTTTTTCGTTTCATCAGGTCTTTGATCTAATACCAAATATATGTTCACAAGACTATTAACTAAAATTGTGTTGCAATTAAAATATTTTGTGTACTTTTTTATTAGGTAATAATGTTCGAAAAACCTAAAAGCTCTTTGATACAAATGTTTAATTGAAAAGAGATTTTGTGTTAGAAAAGCCAAATTCTTAAATAAATATGAAAAATATACGGTTCCAAATTCCAAAAAGACTGTGTTTCATACAAATTTTTTTTTAAATTTACAATTCACAATTCTATTGAAAATAAAAGACGATTGTGGGACCTTGATTCCACCTCCGAAGTTCATCATCAGATCAACTTCAAAATACCAAAAGGATCTATTGTCACCGGGTATACGGTTTCATTCCAAATTTCAGCTCAATCGCACTAGAATCGACCGCAAGATTTGAACTAAAGATACATACAGACACACAAACATTGCAAGTTATATTAAGCTTTTAAAAAGTGAGCACTACCTACCTAATTTCTATATGTAGCAATAACATAGCTTCTTAATGAATTAGCGAATTCATTATTCACAGAGCAAACTAAAATGATTGATTAGTCAATGCTTAATTGTTCAAATATTTGTATTGATAATCCATCAAGGGCTTCACAGAATGACTTTTGAGCCTCGCAAAGAGGTCATTCCTGATCAGTTTCATTTAATTTGATCAATTCATTTCAAACCTATTGGATGAATAGAAATCGAGTGTTATTCTTCAATTTGCCAATAAATTTGACTTTAGAGTCTGTAACAGAGGTCCACTCAAAGGAATTTCCAGTTCAGAGAATGGGTTTTGTTTTAAAGGAGTAATTGGGAACATAATTCTTGATTGAGTTTAAACTACTCTAGTCAACTTTGTCTAAGACTTAAACATCAAATGAATGTTTTTGTACAATATCTTCGAAAAAAGAAACTGGCCACTTATTAAATTTTGAACTAAATAAAGACTCGATAAACAATGTTCCAATTTCAAAACTTCAAACATCATAGTTATTTTCTTTTACATCATTTTCGATTAAATTGGCCGCAGAAGGTTTATCTTGTTATAAAGTTTCTTCGTTTGTTAACTGGAATTATATTTTTTTGTGTTGAAAATTGTTTTATTTTTTATTTCAAATAAAGTATTGGCTTCTAAGCGGTAATGCCACGCCGTCATTTAACTCAAGATGAAAGGTTACGCGCTGTGGGCATGCTGGTAGCCGGAAGTACACAACGTCAAGTTGCGGATGCCATCGACTCCAACCGGTCGGTAATTCGAAGGTTATGGCAACTTTATCGGCTCACCAGTAATACGGCCGAACGACATCCAGGTAGATCACGTGTTACATCTGAGAGGCAAGACCGCTTTATTCGGAATGTCGTTAGGCGGGAGCCTAAAACTACGGCGCGGTAACTGGTTGAAAGGCTGTACACTGAACACCAGGTGGCTGTCAGCACCCAAACAGCCAGGAGGAGACTGCATGAAGTCGCTTTACGTTCTCGTAGACCATTGCGGGTTGTAGCTCTTCGGTGAGGCAATCGTGCTCTACGGTTACGATGAGCAGGTGTTCACCTAGAGTGGCCAGAGGATGAGTGGGCTTGTGTGTTGTTTTCTGATGAATCCAGATTCGGTTACCACCCTGATTCACGGAGAGTACGCGTGTGGCGAGCTTCTGGATGTTACGAACTGTTTCGTCGTCCTCAGGAAGTGCATCCCCATTAGGGGGCCACAATAATGGTCTGGGCTGGAATTCGTCTTGGCGGAAGAACTAACTAAGGAAGTTTTTATACGGGGCAACATGGATACAGAAAAATATCGTCACGAGGTAGTAGAACAGATTGTTGTTCCGCACTGAATTCAAATGGAAAAGAATTTAATGTTCATGCAAGATAATGCTCGCACGCACACACTCATCTTGTTCTAATTAGTTTTAATATGTTTACTACTTTAATTTTTCTTGTTTTGTGTTTTATTGATTTTGTATGATCATCTTAGGTATAATTTATAAAGCATGTAAAAATAAGGAAGAGTGGTGCCTCCTGACAAAGGCATTTTTAGCTTAAAAGGAGGCTCCAGCCCAGACAAGGTAACTGTAAAATCTTTATGAAGAAAATAAACTTTTTTTATATATTTTTTATTATATACATTATTATTTATTATTACTGTTTTATCCGAAAAATAAAGTAAAGTTGGGGCAGTAAAGTTCTCAAGTGGCGATCGCGCACCGGAAAAGTAGCGTAGGCAGGCCGATCTGGTGAAGATCGCGGGAAGTCACTGGATGCGGGCAGCGCAGGACCGCTCGTTGTGGAAATCCTTCAGGGAGGCCTTTGTTCAGCAGTGGACGATTTTCGGTTGATATTATGATGATGATGATCCGAAAAATATAAACATCTCAGATTTAAAGACTTCAGCCTGATTGTAACTTTAACCTTTATTTAGGTAAACAATTTATTACTTAATCAATCGGGATCACGTCAAACCATAACTAAAAGAGAAATACATTTTATTTACGCCCTGAACATTTTAGGTGTTAAAAAAACATTTTGATAAACGCGCCAACCGACCTTAAATCACGCGACGATAGAGCTCAGTTAAGGCGATTACCTTGAATAATTAAAAGTATTAAAACACCCCTTGTATTATATAGTACTTCACACCCCTTTAATTTTAGTCATGAGTCAAAATTTAAATTTCGTCAACATCACACACTATATTGCGTCGAGTTTCTGATCGAATTAATCCGATTGTTGGTAAGGAACAATTATAAATAAATACACATTGCCTCCGTGGCCTAATAGTAAGTCCTTCGCTCCACACCAGGAGGTCCCGGGTTTGATTCCCGGCGGGGTCAGCTTTGTAAGACTCGGTTTGGTGGGTGGTAGGGCATTTTCATACCCTGCCTGGCTAGCTACCGCCATCTTATCTAAGTCTTGCCGTCAAACATCAGTGTTAACAGCATTGATGTATTCCGGCTTCAAGATAAGATAGCCAGATCCCCATTGCGTTGGGGAATCTTTGTAAGCCCGCTTCCATCTTTGGTATCATCGTCGCTTACCATCAGGTGAGATGATGCCAAGGGCTTGTCAATTGTGGATTAAAAAACAAACATGGCAGGAACGATACAAAATGTATGATCTATTTATTTACAATGGAGTTAAACTTAAATGTTTAAAAGCTTTACTTACTTACCGATGGGTTATCTTGGTTGGTTGAACAATAAACTAATGAGGGCGTCAACTGTGCTGGTTGGTGACAGTCCATATGACAGCTCTTATCTGTGGACACACGCGATATGGACACTCCACGTTCACACTTGGCTACCTGGGGATCTATTTTTGATATTATGATATCATGGTATTTCAGGAAGTAATGTGTGCTGTATATTGAACGCCATTATAATAGGTCGGGGAAAAAGTTTAATTGTGTTTTGTAGGTAGAAATTTGTAATCAAATCTCTTTGCTTGTATTATTTGTAACTGGATGGTTATAATAAAACTAAGAAGGGGAAAAAATTGGAGATTTTAATGAAAATAAAAAAAAAGAAAATTCCCGCCATATGTCAATTGTTTTTTCTGTTTATGAAAATGAGTGGAAGTAACGAGAAATTAGCTACATTTTGAAATTTTATGTAAAAAAAGTAAAAATGCAACACAGGCCGCGAATAAAATTTGTGCTGTTTATGGACTTAATGCAGTATCAATCAGTATGTTTCCAGTATGGAAATCTGAACGTTCAAGATGCAGCTCATTTTGTTCGCCCTGTTTGAATCTCCATACAAATACGAGGAAACTTTTTCCCCGACCTAATATTATGAGGGGAGGCCTATCAATATTGGCTATGATTAAATAAGCATAAAGTTGATTATTAGTAATGTAAAAGTAAAGAATAAACTATGAACTTTTGAGTAAATTACTTGCCAACTTATTTTACTTTTTTTAATTTTTCACAGTTGATAAGCCCATGGCATCATCTCACCTGATGCACTTACCATCCATCGTGATGCCGAAGATGGAAGCGGGCTTACCAAGGTTCCCCAACGCAATGGGGATCTTGCTACCTTATCTTCAAACCGGAACACATCAATGATGTTAACAGTGACGCATGGCGGCAAGACTTAGATACGATGGTGGTAGCTAGCCAGGCGGGCTTAGAAAATGCCCTACCACCAACCAAACCGAGTCTTACAAAGTTGACCCCGCCGGGAATCGAACCCGCTTACATTAGGGTTCCTTATCAAAGGATACGTATTTTTAAGGTTTTTCGATTTTTATCTGTCATTAAACGGTCGTTCCTATTACTTACCAACATATTTTATTTAAGGGTACCGTAGCAAAAGATATTTTTGAGGTTTTTCGATTTTTCTGTCATAAAATGGTAGTTCCTACAAGCGTCAAACTTGGTGATTATAACACAAACCCTAAAGAAAACAAATTAAAAAAACTGGTGACTAAGGATCCCGAACTGAAATTTTTAATAAAAAAACTAAATTCTAATTCTGTCTTCTGTATTTTAATTGAAATAAATAGGTATCATAGGTATTCGTGAATATTTTTAAGGTCCTTAGCCAGAGTTGTGAACCCTCGAGGCACGAGTCGGACTCGCACTTGGTCGGTTTTATATTCACAACACATTATACAAGCTTTCAATGTTCAAAGTCCTATCCAAGTCGGCTAATGAACATAAAACTCCATAAATGTTAATCAACAAAACTCAACAAACTCACGATATAAATCACTGTTTATAGCCCATTTGAATATCTGTAATGTTTGAAGTGGTCACGTGATTTGATACTTGTTTCTAAAATAAAATTAATAATCTACCTAACTTTCTAGTTTGCGAATATTCGAGGAAGAATAAATGAAATAGATGGAATTAATTATCTCGTATCCACATTATTTGACATAATGACCCCGGATACTCTATACAAACGAGCTAGAAATGATATAATCGTATCTTATAGTATATTAGATAAAGATATCTTATAGTATCTTTCCCGTGTGTGACAACCCTTACGTTCGGTAACCAGTCTAGTAACCAATCTGAGTGACGAGGGGGTGAGTTCAGATCTGGAGAGCGGCAGAGAGTGTCCATACTGTACGCTATATATATATATATATATATATATATATAAGACACTAGTCAACTTTGTATAAGACTCAAACCATCATTCGAAGATATTTGAAATCTTGACATTTTTTAAATTAACAATGTCATAAGAATAAAAGCAGAATTAAATGTATGGTATAACAGTGAAATAAAAAAACTTACATGAATATAACAAAACATAATTATTAGGACGAAAAGAAAGAGTACAATATTTTGTTCAGAGCTTAAAGAAAAGAAGATCAGATTAGAGCTGGGTTTAGTACAAAAAACAAAAAAAAGTATCTGTATGTAAAAAAAAAATAGTTAGTCGGATCCCCTAAAGCTTTCGCTAAGGCTCTATCTACATCTCCTTGGATGCTCATTAACAGTTGGTCAACATTGGCCTGGGATATCATGCTCTACGTGCGCGAAAGATGCAAGAAAAGATCTTGTTCTGTTCGTAAGTTCTGAGGAAGCTGTTGAAATGTATTCTTTCGAGGTAATCCTAGCCATGCTCAATAGGATTTATGTCACAGGGCTGTGGAGGCCAGTCTAAGAGCGTGATATCATGTTCACGGAAAACAATTAAAACAGGTCCTGCAGTGTGCGCGCGAGCATTATCTTGCATGAACATGAAATTATCTTCCATTTGAATTCGGTGCGGAACAACAATCGTTTCTACCACCTCGTGACACTATTTTCTGCATTCATGTTGCCCCGTATAAAAACGATGTCAGTTCTTCCGCCAAGATGAATTTCAGCCCAGACCATTATTGTGCCCCCCTGATAGGGATGCACTTTCCGAGGACAACAAAGCCGTTAGAGACGTCCAGAAGCTTGCCACACGCGTACTCTCCTTGAATCAGGGTGGAAACCGAATCTGGATTCATCAGAAAATAACACACAAGCCCACTCATCCTCTGGCCACTCTAGGTCAACACGTGCCCATCGTAACCGTAGAGTACGATTTCCTCGCCGCGCCGGAGAGCTACAACCCGCAACGGCCTAGGAGAACGTAAAGCGAATTAATGCAGTCTCCTTCTGGCTGTTTGGATGCTGACAGCCACCTGGTGTTGAGTTTTCAGCCTTTCAACCAGCTGCCGCGCCGTAGTTTTAGGCTCCCGCCTAGCGATATTCCGAATAAAGCGGTCTTGTCTCTCAGTTGTAACACGTGTTCTACCTGGATGTCGTTCGGCCATATTCCCGGTGAGCCGATAACGGTGCCATAACCTTCGTATTACCGACCGGTTGGAGTCGATGGCATCCGCAACTTGACGTTGTGTACTTCCGGCTACCAGCATGCCCACAGCGCGTAACCTTACATCTTGAAATAAATGACGGCGTGGCATTACCGCTCATAAGCCAATACTTTATTTTAATCAAATAAAAAATAAAACTTCCAGTCAACAAACGAACAATTTCTGCCGCTAATTTAATCGAAAATGATGTAAAAAAGACGAATTATATTGTTTGAATTTTTGAAATGGTAACATTATTTATCGACTTTATAGGTGGCCAGTTTATTTTTTCTAATAGATTATACAACAAATTTTATTTTGATTTTTGAGTCCTAGACAAAGTTGACTAGTGTATGTATGTCCCTTTGGGACATCAAGACCCCCGGAGGGTTATTTAATTCTTTCTAGGCACATAAAAACATGGTTTATAGATTATTTTTAATGCACATAAAAAAATTTTCTTTTCTTATATACCTATGCATTATTAATAAATTTAGAAGAATTATTGTTTTCTACTCATCACACCCGTTCACTTGATACCCATATCGACGGGGTTCTTAAGAAACAGGTAGTCCACCATTTTGTGGAGGCGGCCATATTGGATCTACCGTGATATTAAATCCTTACTAATATAAATGTGAAAATGTGTTTGTTTGTTTCTTACCTTTTCTCGCTTCAACACCTCGACAAGGCTTCAACAATTTTGTTGAAATTTGGCATGCAGGTAGCCTGTGTCACTGGGAAGGACACAGGCTACTTTATATTCCGTGAAAATAGCATAGTCCGATGCAGTTCCTGAGGGAACTGAAAAAGTACTCTTTTTTGGTTAATTTATTTAACATTGCAACGGATCAATGGATTTTTGTTAATTAATTTGTTAATTATAATATAATTTGCTAATTAGCATATCCTGATATAAATACCGAGCGATCTGGATAAAACTCATTTATTAACCACGTTGTCGGCGTCGCAACGGAGTAACTAATTGAAGTGTTTTCTGTATAGAATTTGTTGAGGGGGTAGGAAGTGAAAAAGACTGATAGATTCAAGATATTAATTCAAAAATAGGTGCAAATTACACTATTTCTGATAGTCATAAAATAATAATAACATAAAGTCATTTGTGAAAGATCAAGAAATAAACAATCGTTAGTTAATAAATGTAAAAATTTAATTCTTGAAATAAACCAGATTATGTCATTAGGCATTATTTGAGTTTGCGTGTACCATCCTCGACTGCATCGTCACTTACCATCAGGTGAGTTGCAGTCAAACGCACTTAATTTTTTTATTAAACAAAAAAAAACTGGACATGGCCTCCATATGTGTAGTATGGCATATACTGTAGTGGAAAGGTTAATCGATTTTTAACAAATAATAAAAGATTCCGACGAATTGATAACCTTTCAGAGAGAGAAAAGCGTCGGTGGCTAAACCGGTAACGACTCGGTCCTTCTAATTAACCAGAGGTACCGGTTTCAAATCGGGACGGCCAATGTACCAATGAGTTTTTCAAAAACTTACGTACATATACTTACCGATTGCTTTAACGGTGAAGGAAAACATCGTGAGGAAACCTGCGCACACCTGCGAAGTAACTCGCAGGTTGTGTGTGAAGTCGACCAACCCGCACTAGGCCCGCGTGGTCGACTAAGGCCTGATCGCCCTAATTCAGGGTAGGCTCGAGCCCCTCGGTGGGGACGTATATGTGCTGATATGATGATGATGAGAAGCTCTTCCTTTTTCAAACGGTTAAAAAAGAACCGCTTTGTGGACTCTTTTTTTATCCACAATTGATAAGCCCTTGGCATCATCTCACTTGATGGTAAGTGAAGACGGAAGCGAGCTTACCAAGATTCCCTAACGCATTGGGGATCTGGCTATCTTATTTTCAAGCCGGAACACATCAATGCTGTTAACACTTATGTTTGGCGGTAAGACTTAGATAAGATGGTGGTAGCTAGCCAGGCGTGCTATGAAAATTCCTTACTACCAACCAAACCGAGTCGAACCCTCGACGTGTGAAGCGAATGGACTAACCATTGCGCGACGGAGGCCGTAAAACTCACATCTTTAGGTGTATCCTAACTCTCTAGGTTTATTATTTTTCCTATGCATTGCATAGTTACTTGTTAGGCTGCGTCTGGAACCCGATAAATTTCACCATTTACGCCCCTTAAATGTTAATCTACGGTGGTAACTTATCTGTCGTTTTATAGTTGTCGTGCCTGGGGCGCATAATACTAAAGTGGGCCGTTACGGGGAGGTTGAATAAACTTACACAGCCACAGCTATGCCAGGTTTTTATCTTCGCGCGACGAAGGAGCAAATAGATCGTTCAAAAAACTGTCTAAGAGATTTTGGTGAAAATCCAATCCATATCACTTGACGATATTCCAAAAAATATTATAAGTAAACGCGAAAGTTTGTAAGAATGTATGGATGTATGTTTATTACTCTTTCACGCAAAAACTACTGAACGGATCTGGCTGAAATTTTGTAGTTTGACAGATTAGGGCCTGGATTTTGCTTGCAGTTCGCGCACTGCGCACCCTCGAAAAGTCATAGAAATATTGTCCACGCGGGTGAAGCCGCGGGAAACAGCTAGTCAAAAAAATAAATAAAAATAAATATTACCCAACAAAAAAAAAACCGACGAATTGAGAACCTCCTCCTTTTTGAAGTCGGTTAAAAAGGAACCGCTTTGTGGATTTTTTTTATCCACAATTGATAAGCCCTTGGCATTATCTCACTTGATGGTAAGTTAACTGTTGGACCGATTTCAATGAAATTTTGCACATGGATATTTAAATTTATTTGCCAGAAGTACTTTTTATTGGATTTTTTATTTTTATACAAATAAATTAAAAATATTTTTTCTTATTAATTTTTGGTACTCGACAAAACTTAATTTGTCCTATATTATGTCATAAACGAGGAAAAGTTTAAAGTTTTACATCATCATCATCATATCAGCTGAAAAACATCCACTGCTTGACAAAGGCCTCAAGGCCTCCCCTCCAAGGATTTCCACAACGACCGGTCCTGCGCTACCCGCATCCATCGGCAAGTTGTACAATATGTCATGGCAAAAAGGTTTTATGATATTTTTTTCTCCAAAATGGCGCTCAGTACATTTTCATACTAGCGTAAACGAGACATCTTACTAGCGTTTGTAATATGCCACCAGTGGTATGTCTAGAAAAACCCTAGAAAGGTACCTCCAATACAAACTATAGTGTAATACGCTCTTGCGACAAGGTAGTTCTCCGTAGGGATACGCTAGTACTCTTTAATATACTGTGGTAGGTAGTACAATTTATTTGAGTTTTTATTGGCATAGTACATTTAAATTGGAAATATATAAGATATTTATTATATAGTAAGTCAATAGTAAGTAGTTATTATGCATATTTGTTGCTTACTTTTTATTCAAGGAAGGTATTTATCGATTTTACTTATCGATATTTTATTTATCGATACTAACACCTAGATCATACACATTGTGAAAAAAACTTCGGTGGTTTTTTGGAACGCGTAATGCTGTTTCTGGATGTATTTTGTTATTATGATAATAAATAAATAAAAAAAAACGCGGGCCCAGTGCGGATTGGTCGACTTCACACACAACCTCAGAGTTTCTTCTTCAAGATGTTTTCCCTTTGAGAAAGAGCGATTTTGAATTTGCTATTACATATCAAGAATTAAAAAATCGGTCAAGTGCGAGTCGGACTTGCACTACGAGGGTTCCGTACTACTTTACACTTCTCCACACAACTATGACAATGATACCTATTCGCATTTTAAAAAAAGACAACAACCCGAGCGACAAAAAAATACTTTCTTTGTCATTCAGTTCGTACTCTTTAGCACGAGTACGACTCACACTTGGCCATTTTTTATTATTTTTATTGTTCTCAAAATTACATTTACATAACATTATTTTCTCATTTTCTTTTCTAACATTTAAAATAATAAAACCACTAACAAATTGAAAAAAAATATATACATAGTACTTTATTTCAATAATACGGATATTTCGGATGCTACCCTGAAAGTCGTTGCGAAGCTTTCGTAGCTCATGCGAATTGCGTGGACATTTCAATTACCTGAGTTAAGTAACTACAAGAACGGTTATTATCTGGATGGGTAAGACTGTTAGTGGCATTTATTTAGAACATTTTCGTGCTTCACAAGGGTGCCAATTGCTGTCACTAGATGACAGGTAGATGAACCTTATTGGAGGCCTTAAAGGAAAGTTCTGACAGAAGTGTTCGACACTAACCACCGACTTTAACCGCCTCCGTGGCGTAATGGTAGTTCATTCCTACGAAGTCAATTCGCTTCACACCAGGAGGTCGCGGGTTCGATTGCCGGCGGGGCCAACTTTGTAAGACTCGGTTTGGTTGGTGGTACGGAATTTTTATAGCCCGTCTGGCTAGCTACCACCATCTTATCAAAGTCTTGCCGCCAAACATCAATGTTAACAGCATCGATGTGTTCTGGCTTGAAGATAAGATAGCCAGATCCTCATTGCGTTGGGGAATCTTGGTAAGCCCGCTTCCATCTTCGGCATCATCGTCACTTACCATCAGGTGAGATGATGCCAAGGGCCTATAAATTGTGGATTAAAAAAAACGGCTTACAACCTCCATCAATCCGGACCTGGTCTCATGTTGGAGTATGGCCACACCCTAGACACTTCATACAACGGGCCAGAAATGACATTTCAAAAAGTAATGATAGAACAAACATATAGGGCGGCGAAATCCTATACGTTCGACCACCAAACTGTAACCAATCTCTATCAATATGGGTGACGAGGGGGTGAGGTCGCAATCTAGAGATCGGCAGGGAGTGTCCATACTCTATGTTAGTACTTATATATAAGGTGTAACAAAATTAGCTGAAACTATTTTAACTGGTGCTTCTACTCATGAAACTGAACAACTTTCCCGATGTAGCCATAGTCAAATCGCAAAAAAAATTTGGCTCTCCCATACTAACTCGATCAGCTGATCAGCCAACTTAGTTAGTACAGTTAAAGTAAAAGTTGTCTCTGTTTTTTTCTTTACGTGTAAAGATTGAAGAAAATAACCACACTTTTATGCACTTTTTCAATGTTTTTTTTAACTTAGTTTTTTTTTTTTTATTAAAAATTTGAGTGCGTTTGACTGCAACTCACCTGATGGTAAGTGATGATGCAGTCGAGGATGGTACACGCAAATACAGGCAGTTTTGCAAAAAAGAGAGTCCGAAAATATGTCAGGATTTTATTGAGGAATAAGAGAGAAAAAAAAGTTGCTATTTCTAACTGTAGTGAAGTAAAACTGATTTTGTGGACAAAAACAGCAAAAATTTAAGCGTACTGCCATTTTTTTCTTTATAGTAAATTTTATTTAATCGTGTTTTGTCCTACTACCCTTTTTAGCAGACATCCTAATACAAATACAAAATTATTTATTAGTAAAACATACGGTATAAAGGTGTTACAAAGAATATAAGTGCCTGTACGTTCTGCTAAATAGCATACAAATATTTTAGTTAAGTACAAATTGCATTTACATTAAGTTTACTAATCATAATTTGGTCAAAAATGTTCAAAAATTTGGATTAAAATGAAATAAAAATATGTATATGTCAAGAAAAATAATAAAATAATAATAATAAATGTCAAAGTAAAGTCGTTGGCTCAGTGGTTAGTGCCCTTGACTACTGATCCGAGGGTTGTGGGTTCGATCCCCACCCAGGGCAAGCATTTGTGTGATGAGCAAATTTGTTTGCTCTGTGTCTGGGTGTTAAATATATCTATATATGTATGTATTTAAACGTATATAAGTATGTATATCAGTCTCTGGTAACCCATAACACAGGGAATCCTACTTTGGGGCCAGATGACCATGTGTGATTTGTCTAAGAATATTTATTTATTTATTTATCAAGTTTATTATTAAAAAAATAATTCGAAAAATCTGTTTTAAAAGTGTTAATGTGTTCCGAATTCCGGATGTTTCTGGGAATTTTAATATATATTTATGTTGCCATGCAGAAAATACTTTTATGAAAAAGAGAAGTCTTGCATGGAACCAAAAGGAAATGGTCACAACGTCGATCTCTATTAACTTTTTCGAAGTATCCGGGATGTGTATATGGATGGTACGGTAAGCAAAACCAAGTTCCTTGGAGTGTGGTCGACAGCTGTATGTGTGCCGCAGGTTACATAATTATGGCTCTTACACATCTTTTTTGAACTTTCATAATCAACTCAAACCTAAGACGTTTCCCCAGAAGATATATTTGAGTGTCAAAACCACGTATCCGAAGTACGCCGTGAGCACTAATTTGCGATGTACTACTAAGTACGTACAAGGCGTACGAGAATCTTATCACTTTCTTGCACACTACATCTATTTGAGTGCTCCATCTCATATTACTGTCAATATGTAAACCTAAGAATTTTGTGTTTGTGACTTCTTCAATTGTTTTACTTCAATTCGTGTATTACAATTATTATAGTTTCTTTGTTTAAATTGCATGATTTTTGTTTTATTAAGATTGAGAAGGAGATTTTTATTGGTTAACCATTTGGTGATAGCGGTGAGACTTTGACTTATGTCGCTTTCCTTTTCGTGTACGGCCGTACTATCGTCAGCAAACAGAATCATAGGTTTTTTCATGTTAATAGGAAAGTCATTTATCATCATATCAACCGAAGGAAGTCCACTGCTGGACATAGGCCTCCCCCAAGGATCTCCACGACGACCGGTTCTGCGCTGCCCGCATCCAGCGGCTTCCCGCGACCTTCACCAGGTCATCGGTCCACCGAGTGGGAGGCCTGCCTACACTACGCTTTCCGGTGCGTGGTCGCCACTCATGAACGTTACTGCCCCAACGGCCATCTGTTCTACGAGCAATGTGCCCCGCCCACTGCCACTTAAGTTTAGCAATTCTGAGAGCTATGTCGGTTACTTTGGTTCTCTTACGGATCTCCTCGTTTCTGATTCGATCACGCAGAGAAACTCCGAGCATATCACGCTCCATTGCCCTTTGGGTGACCTTGAGCCTTCTTATGAGGCCCATAGTAAGCGACCATGTCTCAGTTCCGTACGTCATCACTGGCAACACACATTGGTCGAAGACCTTGGTCTTAAGACACTGCGGTATCTGGGACGTAAAGATATTGCGAAGCTTCCCGAACGCTGCCCAGCCGAGTTGGATTCGACGATTGATCTCTTTCTCGAAGTTGGACCTACCTACCTGGACTGTTTGTCCCAGGTATACATATTCGGTAACAACTTCGAGTGTAGAGCCTCCAACCTTCAGAGGAGTAGGTATGACACGGACGTTTGACATAATTTTCGTCTTGTCCATGTTCATTCTAAGACCCACTTGTTGAGAGGCTCCACTGAGGCCATCGAGCATTGTGCCTAAGTCGTCCATAGTCTCAGCCATGACCACGATATCGTCAGCGAATCGAAGGTGGGTTATGTACTCGCCGTTGATATTGATGCCGAGTCCACCCCAGTCCAAAAGCTTGAAAACATCTTCCAGGGCGGCGGTGAACAGTTTCGGAGATATAACGTCTCCCTGTCTCACCCCTCGCTGCAGCTGGATAGGTTCCGAGTTTTGATCCTGGAGGCGAACCGACATGGTGGCGTTTTCATACAAACACTTCAGCACTTCGATATATCGATAGTCAATTTGGCACCTCTGGAGAGACTGTAACACAGCCCAGGCTTACTATCTGCTTCTTTAAATATTGCTTTTTTAAATATTGGTTTAACTATAGATATTTTTCCTAATAATATTATAAACGCGAAAGTTAGTAAAAATGTATGTATGTTTGTTACTCTTGTATGTATGTTTGTTACTCTTTCATGCCAAAAATTACTTTTATTTTTAGGAAAGTCATTTATATTAACGAAAAAAAGTAGAGGACCCAAAATGCTGCCTTAGGGTACGACAAAGCGTACGAGACTTGGCTCGGATGTATATGTGTCCTCTGTTTTGTTAACTATAGCAATTCTACTGATTTAAGTAACTTGTATCCTCTTACTTAAATAGGATTTCACAAGCTCAAGAACATTTCCTCTCCCTCCATATCTTTCTAATTTATTTAATAGTATTTTATGGTCCACATAGTCAATGGCTTTAGTGAGATCCATAAATAGTGCAAACACTGGTAAGTTTTGGTCTATTCCCAAATGTATTTTATATAAAAAGTCATAAACTGCCATATTGATATTTTTATTTTTCCTAAAACCTTTTTGTTTATCTGTGAAAATGTTATTTGTTTCAAAGTATTCATATAGGCTATTATAATTGATTTTTTTCAAAAACTTTACACATAATCGGAACCAGTGCAATCGGTCTATATGATTTCACATCTTCTTTGTCATCTTTTTTAAATATTGGTTTAACTATAGATATTTTTCCTAATAATATTATAAACGCGAAAGTTAGTAAAAATGTATGTATGTTTGTTACTCTTATATGTATGTTTGTTACTCTTTCATGCAAAAAGTACAGCCAGATCCGTGGCTAAAATTTGGTAGGTAGACAGACTTGGACCTGGATTAACACATAGGCTACTTTTTTCCATGCTCGCGAGCCGCTTGCTACTCGCACACTGCGCAAAGTCATAGAAACGTTGGCCACGCTGGTGAAGCCGCGGGAAACAATAGTATTTTTATAAATTTATTTTAAAAAAAACCAACCCTCCATTCCGGGGTTTGCATTATTTTCTGAAAGGGTTTCGCCTTAAGTAGGCAAGTATTCGGAATAATTCCAACAATTCATTAGCGCTAACAGACGGCGGCGATGTAATGAGGGCTTTATTTGAATATCTCCATTTTTTCAGCTTCGACTAAAAACGTTTTGACGTTAATCGTGACGTGCGACACGTTTTTACGTAAACGCGAACGTAACAAATTATTTTTTATTTTTAGTTCTCCTACTTATTGAAACCGCTTTTATTTATTGTACCTGTTGTTAATCCAAGTACCTAATATCAAAGTTAAATATTAATGTTTTGGTCTTTTCTGCTATTAAAAAATCGTCATCATCAGCTGACGGACGTCCACTACTGGACATAGGCCTCCCCCAAGGATTCCCAAGGATTCCCTCCCACAAGATAGTACTTCAGTGATATTGCAAAAACATGGAACCTAACGCTGCAGTACATCACCTGGAATAAGCAGGATACTCAGCTCATTACCAACTTATAGGAGAGGTACCGTGGTTAGGTTTATTGGAATGGTCTCAATAAACAGGTGATCAAGGTGTAATGGTGGAACAGGAACGTGAAATGTTTTCAATTTACAACATACTTCAATTGACTTTGATGTCTTTGAGGCTAAAAAGCCTTAATTTTGGTAAAAAAAACATCTCTTTTTCAATACGACATATTAAAGACTGTCTGCCTTTGTTTGCTTTTTGTAACCCATGAAACCATTTTCGGAACTCGAAATTCGGATGAAGGTATTAAAATGTTGACCTTAAAATATGTGCTAATACCCAGGATGAAAAAGAATTGGTATTGGTCCCGTTCACAACTTTTGATCTATGACTTTGCTACAATCGCAAAAAAACTTTTTATACAAATCAATGAGCTGAATGACCAATTTTGTGCATTTTTGTATGGAGGGTCTATTTTTTTTGCGAGAATTGACAATGGGTTCCTTGGAAAAAGTTGTTCAGTATGATGAGTAGAACCCCCAGTTAACGGGTCCTACATTTTTTTTTACATCCTCTTTGTGTACCTTTTGATAATAAATAAAATAAAATAAAGTGAAATGAAGACAATGCCTAATGCGAAACTTTAATAGCGCTGTGTTTCTAACACCAGTCGTAAAACCACATTGCATTTTAAGTACCTTTCTTGCAGTTCCAACCTGCTCAAAATGTTTGTTAAATTTGAATTCCACATCTTATCGGTTTCACGTGATTTAATGTTATACTCCACGTACATAAACTAGAAGCTATTTACTTCGTATGAGTAAATCCAGATATCGTCGAGGTAAGGGTTGAAAGCTTTTACCGTACCCAAGAATTCTCACGTGATTTTTAAGGCGACGCATTAGAAACTTTGGTTGCGAATACCTCGATTTTTCATCATCATTATAAACGCCTCCGTAGCTCAGAGGAAAAGTTCACTGGCATTACACAGGAGGTCGCGGGTTCGATTCCCGGCGGGGTCAATTGTAAGACTCGGTTTGGTTGGTGGTAGGGCATTTTCTAAGCCCGCCTGGCTAGCTACCACCATCTTATCTAAGTCTTGCCGCCAAATATCAATGTTGATATCATTGGTGTGTTCCGGCATGAAGATAAGATAGCCAGTTCCCTATTGAGTTTGGGGTTCTTGGTAAGCCCGCTTCCATCTTCAGCAACATCGTCACTTACCACCAGGTGAGATGTTGTCAAGGGTTTACCAATAGTGAATAAAAAAAAAACATATGAAAGTTATATTTTGTAACCTGATTCTTTTTTAAATGACTTCATATTTTCGGCAGCAGAAACAGTAATCGTTAAATTTTATAACAAAAAAATATATGAAAAAAACCTCTTTTAAAACAGGGGTTTGCATTCTACAGGCAAACCAGACCGATTTAAACCCCTTTTTCTTAGTTTATTAGTATAATTGTAGTGTTTAATTAAAACGAAAAAGCATTGAAAGAATACAAAAGTGAGGTTATTTTCCTTACTCTTTACACGTAAAAAAATAGACAGAGACAATTATTCCGACCAATTCGTCGCCATAAGGGTAAGTTTCACATTGTAAAGCTAGACATTATGAATTCTGTTTGATTTTGTCTTGAGCAATATTATGCTGCCTTGGTTACTTGATATCGTGTTGTTCGATTAGAATATTGCAGTAGCTATTACTCTTCTTAATAGCTTCAAAGTATTAAAAATTTAAGAAAAAAAATCATTAAATTTGAAGCTAAAGTTATACGAAAAAACAGTACTACTGTAAACGTATTTATCAGCTTGCTTTGACATTTGAAGAAGATTCACATCATCACATCAGCCAAAAGATACCCACTGCTGGACATTGGCCTCCCCCGAGTCAAAGTATATATATTAGTACTAACATACAGCATGGTATGGACACTCCCTGCCGCTCTCTAGATTGCGACCTCACCCCCTCGTCACCCAGGTTGATACAGATTGCTAACAGTTTGGTTCTCGAACGTATAGAATTGCGACGTGATTTCATTTGTTCCATCATTTGTTTTTACAAATGTCTTTTCTCGCATATTGTATGAAATGTCCGGGGTGTGCCCGAGTTGAGGGGTTTTGCCGTAATTGCCATGTTTGACAGTCGGATTGGTAATCACAGTGTGCAATGGATTGCACAGTACATGGAAAGGACGCTGCTTCCCATCCTCCGGTTTAGTACGTTAGACGTCTCTAACGACACCCACGGGAAGAGATGGGATGGCCATACGGCCAAGACCGAAAAAACACACACCGTACTTCATCATCATCATATCAGCCGAAGGACGTCCACTGCTGGACATAGGCCTCCCCCAAGGATTTCCACGACGACCGGTTCTGCGCTGCACGCATCCAGCGGCTTTCCGCGACCTTCACCAGGTCATCTGTCCACCAACTGGCCACAGTCTACGCTACGTTATCCGGTGCGCGATCGCCACTCGAGAACTATATTGCCCCAACAGCCATCTGTTCTATTATTATTTGTTTTTACTAAAAAAGTATATAACACTGTACAAATTTAATTAAATGATCGTAAACAAACTTACCAACCGGATATTTAAGAGATCCTTAAATGCTTTATCTGAATTATGCTTAGTTAGTAAAATCCAAACAAAAACAATAAGACACATACATGCACACG
The DNA here is from genome assembly GCA_947284805.1 of Coleophora flavipennella. Classification (NCBI taxonomy): domain Eukaryota; kingdom Metazoa; phylum Arthropoda; class Insecta; order Lepidoptera; family Coleophoridae; genus Coleophora; species Coleophora flavipennella. Next base: position 12,352,844 of record OX369280.1, on the reverse strand, counting down.
CTCACACATACAAACACACTCACAAATGCACATTTACCACAAACCTCTAATAACTATATTATACATACATGGCAACCAATGCATTCTGCAGTTCACACTATCTGGGCTATTATAATATTATTTGTATTATTTAATCTATCACAAAATCCATGTACTAACTGTCCGTTTTTTCTTCAGTATTTATCTCATCTAGGGTACCTTATCTAATTTTATAATGTGTCAATGTTTTTGAAAAATAGTAATGTAATTTATTTAATAAAACCTAATCTAATTGCTATTAATTATTATTATATTATGGCACATACTAACCGAGTGTTTTTAAGCGTGAAGGCAAGTTAAAAATTATGCGAGTGACGAAGATAAACATTTTTATTTATACGCCCTCTTATTATATCAGCTTATATACGTCCCCACCGAGGGGCTCGAGCCTACCCTGAAATCAGGGCCCTGTGCGGGTTGGTCGACTTCACCACAACCTTTGAGTTTAATCGTAGGCGTGTGCAGGTTTCCTCACGATGTTTTCCTTCACCGTTAAAGCAATCGGTAAGTATATGTACGTAAGTTTTGAAAAACTCATTGGTACATTGACTGTCCAGATTTGAACCCGGTACCTCTGGTTAGAAGGACCGAGTAGTTACAGGTTGAGCCACCGACGCTTCTAACAGGTATTTCGCCCTCTTAACAGGTATTAACTAATGCGGTCACTGCATGGTTTTTATCAACACACAGCTATTCACCATATCGGTTAGCACAAATAAGTAGCTGGTTTTTGTGGCCTAGGGTTTAGTGCGACGTTCTTACTTTTTTAGTTTACTCTTTTTTTTCATACAATCATCATCATATCAGCTCTTATATGTCCCCACCGAGGGGCTCGAGCCTACCCTGAATTAGGGCGATGGGGCCTTAGTCGAACACGCGGGCCTAGTGCGGATTGGTCGACTTCAGACACCACCTGCGAGTTTCTCCGCTAGCATGTGCAGGTTTCCTCACGACGTTTTTCCTTCGCCGTAAGAGAGTCGGATAAACGTACACATGAAACTACGACCTCCCGAACAGGAGGCGCGGCCCTAGCCGTTACGCCACCGACGCTCATTTCATACAATACTTAATGTTTGGTAAATTTGCAAAGGTAGTTTCAAGCCGGGACACATCAATGTTGTTAGCATTAATGTTTGGCGGTAAGACTTAGATAAGATGGTGGTAGCTAGCCAAGCGGGCTTAGAAAGTGCCAAATTTTACCAACCAAACCAAGTCTTACAAAGAAAGACTCCGCCGGGGATCGAACTCGCGACCTCCTGGTGTGAAGCTAATGGACTTAAACACTATGCCACGGAGGTAGTTAAAAAGCGTATTTTTTGGGTATATACGTTGAAACAAGATTAGTGTAGGTTCCGTTAACTGGGGCTTCTTTTCATCATACTGAACAACTTTTGATCTATGACTTTATTGAAATCTCAAAAAAATCTTAACTCTTTATACAACACGATCCGCTGAGCGATCAATTTCGTGCACTATTGTATGGAGGGTCCAATTATTTTTTGAGAAATGACTATGGGTTCCTTGGGGAAAGTTGTTTAGTATGACGAGTAGAACTCCCAGTTAACGGGGGCCTACACCAATTTTGTTGCACTCTGTATATGTATGTATAAATGTATGTATGTATGTCTGTTTTTGGCTGAGCCTATCTAACGAGTAAACGGCTTGATGGATTTTGGAGTTCAAGGTGTTGTTAGATTCGTCTTGATCCCGAAAGTGACATCGGATACTTTTTAATCGAACTGCTAAAAAAGAGGGGGAAATTTTTTATGCAGTCAGGTTTTAAATTTTTAATTCAATTTGATATTATTATGATTATTGGAAAGAAGAGTCTGTGGTAGGTCAAAAATTACTGTTCATCACTTAAAACCACAGATAACAGAAACTAAAGGTTAAAACGAATGAACGAAACTTTTCAAGGTTCAAGGTATTTATTTAAAAATATGTGCAGTTTTTTATTTGTTCATAACTTGTTTAGTTACCAATTATAGGTCTTATTTCTAGTAGTCTTGAAGTCAGAAAGTCTAGATCTAACGAATATCATGTTTAGTTAAATATCTCCTTTAGTACTTATTTACTTAATGACTTTTTAATTAGGTCAGTTAATAACGGCTGCTAACTTTTGGCAGCTAACTTCACACCGGTTGCAAATTACACTCTTTCTTATAGTCATAAAACAATAATAACATAATGTCATTTGTGAAAAATCAAGACATAAACAATCATTTTCATTAGTTAGTCAAAATTCAATTCCTGAAATAAACCAGATTATGTCATTAGAACATAAAAACAATATGACACGAATAGTAGTACATAAAAATCACTGAATGTCATTAACGCCTTTTACAAGAGTAGGCCAGTTCACACGGGCAGCACTCGGTCACGAGTATTTTATGAATCAGGCTTACATTTTAACAACTTGTGTTTGAAGATCGTATATTTTCATAATAAGTATTAGGCAGTTGCGGCAGTAAAGTTCTCGAATTGCGACCGCGCACCGGTAGACGTAGCGTAGGCAGACCTCCCACACGGTGGACCAATAACCTGGTGAAGGTGGAGGTAAGCCTTGGGAGACCTTTGTCCAGCAGTGGACGTCTTTCGGCTGATATGATGAAATAAGCTTAAAATATATTCAAGAATAAGCTTGAAATACAAAATATAATATACATGAAATAATTAATTAGGTGTCGGTGGCGTAACGGCTTTGACCGCTACCTCATGTCCGCGAGGTCGTGGTTCAATCCTGCTACGTACCAATGTGTTTATTTATTTATTTACTATGTATTGTACACAGAAATAGGGACAAACAAAAAATTAAACTAGACAAGAACATACAAAAGGTACAGCTTACTTCTATAAGAAATTTCTTCCAGCAGACCTTTGCAGACGTTGTTTTCGAATTTCAATTTCATATGTACGTTCATCCGACGATCTTACTGTAAAGGAAACATCTTGAAACCTGCAAGCGCCTGTGAAGAACCTCGAATTTTGTGATTGATTTCGACCAACTCGCACTGGAGCCGCGTGGTCGTCTGAGGTCCAATAGCCCTAATTCAGGGTAGGCTCGAGTCCCTCGCTGGGGACGTACATGAAACACAATTTTAATAGTTACACAGTGGACAGTAAAAAGTCATTGTGTGAATTTATAAAGTCTAGACAGTTGAATATTGGCAAACACGATGATAGTTCCTCTCATCAAAATATTTAATGTCATTTTTATTGGGCTTTTAAATTGAGATCGCATAGTCATGTCGTTAACTCCATAAGTGTAGCCTTCGCATGAGGTGCTAACATATCCAATAAAAATATTAATGACTGTGTAATGTGGAAAGTTTACTTTTCCACGCAGTCGTGCCGTGCCGCAAGGCCGTTTGTCTAAACGCATAAATCATCGCCTCCTAAACTACACGTAACACTTTTACCTACTGCGAACTCACTCAATGTCCTTATAAATGATTAGTTTGGGCAATTAAAACGAATTAGGTTAATGTGTGTGTGTTTTGAATGCGGACCCTTTTTCTTTTTCATGCCGCCCCGCTTTCTTATCTGATTTCATTAATCACAATTTCCACCCCCAATTAAAACCGCCAGTCGCGTTCGTTCGTGGGAAAGTGGCTTAATTTACCGTTTGTTTCCTACTCACTATATCGCTTTGTTTGTTCCATTCGTACGACAATTGTTTTTACGACCATTATAAAAGTTTTAAAACAATTTTATGGGTGTGTGCCACTGTAATCCCATGCACTCCGGGGTACGACACGATACGAAAACAAAATGTGCAATAAAAAGATAAACCTACCCCTTAAAAGGCACGTTTCAAAACGTCTAAACTATTCTGAAAAATTGAACAAATATGTAGCTTCCGTACCTACCTATGTCATTAAAGTCAGGGTATGTCAACGTACGAAAGCAAACGCTCGGTGTGAGGTCACAAATCATTTTTACACCTGACCGCGACCCGTTATCGCGGGCGCGACGTGAAAAATTGCCGTCTCCGAAAAGGCGGCGGTCACAGTTTTTACACACCACCCGCTAGGGGGCAGCGTGGTCATTAAAATAAATTGTTTAAGACAGTTGGCTTTACGTACTTTTAAACAACAGTCAAAACAATTGAAATTTTTACTAGATTTATATAAAGGCCTTAAGTTGGGTCAAATGACAATATTCAATTCAAATTATTGAAATACTATGTAAAGCTATCACCATGGAAAAAAATCATAATATACTTAAAGTAATAAAAAATAGATTTAATTGAATATAATTTAAAAATATTACCACTTTTGATGTAAAAAAAATAATACCGTAGACCCTGTTTTTTAAAATAGACTTACGTTCGATATTATTGACACATATATCAACCCTGCTCGGACTGAGTGATCTTCAATGTTTGAGTTTGGGACAAATTTTGGAAGCTAAAAGAGAACCACTTTCCGGTTTCCGATTGACCTGAAATTTTGCATACACTATAAGTTTAGAAAACAATGCATGATTAGCTAAGTGACGTTATTCTAAATCCAATATGGCGGACTCTCAAAGATGGCGGACCAGTTACCACTTTATGCACTAGGTATAAAATAAAAAGGTTTGCTGAGAAGAATATGACATAATTAAAATAACTTTCAAATTTTCAAAAGCTTGTACAGTGAACAGCACATGCAGTTGGACATAATGGCCTTGAAAATGTTAGAAGTTGAACAGAGCGAATGCGAAAAAGAGATAGTAATTGTTCTCTTCGCATTGTTTTCAATCTGCGCTGCCGCTTACCGCTGGCCGGTGCGGCTAGGCGGGGTCGGGGGAGATCGCGTTCGTCCGAAGATTTTACATAACATACTTATTGATGGAAATCCCGATTTATTTGTAAAAAGGCCCGACTTTTAAGAATAAAATATTAAAGGTAGTGGTAAAGTTTGTTTATTTGTTTGGTTGTAGGGGGTTAAACTTTAGAATTATTGAACCGAATCTAAAATTCTTTAACCGCCTCCGTGGAGTAATGGGTAGGTAGTCCATTCGCTTCACACCAGGAGGTCGCGAGTTCGATTCCCGGTGGGTTCAACTTATAAGACTCGGTTTGGTTGGTGGTAGGGCATTTTCTAAGCCCGCTTGGCTAGCTACCACCATCTTATCTAAGTCTTGCCGATAAACATCAGTGTTAACAAAATTGATGTGTTCCGGCTTGAAGATAAGATAGCCCGTTCTCGATTGTGTTGGGGAATCTAGGTAAGCCCGCTTCCATCTTCGGCATCATCGTCACTCACCATCAGGTGAGATGATGCCAAGGGCTTACCAATTGTGAATAAAAAAAAATAAAAGCAGTAAAGAATGAGACGGTGTACGCTCACAAATTCACAATAAATGCTATCTAATATCTATGCGACTGGACTTGGACTGACAAACGTAGTAAGTATTGGTGACTTATATTCTCTTTGGACGGGACGAGACGGAGACTTTAATATACTGGCAGTGTTGCCGTTAGGACAATCTTGCTTGTGGTTATTTAAATAAAAAAGTGGCCAATTTTGTAATAAGGATGTGGGTTTAATTAAAACAGTATCTAATACATGTAGAAAAAAAATTGTAGGTCTACAATGGCCTCTGGTAATTCTGAAATCTCTACGCCAACGTCAATCGATCGGTGATGATGATGTAGATGGGGTTTCATTTTTTTTTATTGCTTTGTCCGCTTCTGTAAATTTGTTTAAAACTTCAGGTGGCAAAACATAGTCGTGGCATTTTTATTATTTATTTTAATTGACTTTTAATCATAATTATGGAATTAAGTGTTAATGCACACATTTTGTTTCATAATTTATTTTTCAGTGTGATCATGACACTTAACTACTTACTTCCGCAGTAGAGTGAGGAAGACAAGACCGCAGTAACTAGGTTAAATATTTGGTCAACTGTAAACAGTAATTATCAAAAACATAATTACCAAAAGTAGCTAGAATCGTTTGGTTAGCTAAAATTATTTTTGGCTAAACCGTTATATATATGATAGATCTAGCCACAAAGTGGCTAAAACGGCAACACTGCTTACTAGCTCGTGTCACTGCGCGGATGCTTGGTTTATTAGATCTGTGGCGGATGCTTTGCAAGGGGCGTGGCTTATGATTTGTCAAAAGCACAGATCTGTGGTCATAAGTTTGTGTGAATTCGTTATTGGTCATAAATAGACGCTTATTTAGAAAAGAATGTCGGTTGGTATATTTTCGTAAAGATGACGAATTCTACCAATCACCGATGTGTGCGAGTGTTCAACTGTTAAAAATCGGTCGTAGTTATATGTGTGTATACTGTCCATCGCCATGTGCTGGCCACTGTACCTCAAAGTTATTATTTGGTAACGAATTTGACTTTGACAAGCTCTTCCAAACTAAATATTAGTTTTAAAAAGTCATACTCTACCGAAAGTGAATTTAACCCCTTGTAACAAGACTTCGTAAGTTCGGTAGTAGATAAGGCGTGGGTTGAAATGAAGATGCGGGTTTACAGGTGATCGGGGTGTAATTGTGAAATAAAGATGAAAAATAAGAGTAAAAGACCCGAGATGGGTCTTAATAGGAAGAAACAGGATTAAATACAAGTTATATTATTATTATGAAAGAAACGAAAATGGATAAATGGTGAAAGATATTGAATGATTTTTGAAAACAAATGTCAGTGCATGCGCAAAAACGAAATAGATGGAATGAAAAGAAGATCGGATGAAAAAAGAACGAATCACAGCGCACTGCGCTACACCCTAACGTTTCCATAACTGGGGGCAAGGGTCTCTCCCCAAACTGGGAAAGGTACGAGTAAGGTACACACACGGGGGCCAGGTACTGATGGTTATTCCAGGGCCGGAAGACGTAGTATTGGACGGCACCCACCAGGTAGACTGATGATCTCGTAAGGTTTGCAGAATGCTGCTATGCATGTGGGTCAAAATCTTACTGAGTGTAGGCAAAGTATATATATATATTAGTTATAACATACAGTATGCACACTCCCTGCCACTCTCTAGATTGCGACCTCACCTCCTCGTCACCCATATTGATACAGATTGGTTACAGTTCGGTTGTCGAACGTATAGGATTTCGTCGCCATTTTGTTAATTCCGTCATTCCTTTTTTGAAATGTCATTTCTGGCCCGTTGTATGAAGTTTCCAGGGTGTGGTGGAGGTCTGTGTTCAACAGTGGATGTCTTCTATCTGAGATTGAGATGATGATGAAGTACTGGCTGACCCCAATGTCAGGAATATCAAGCTACCTATAAAAATCCTCTAACGCGGCTTACATTAGCGCCGAGCTTGTGTATAACAGCCTATGAATGCAATATAATAATTCCTTCAGGGTTGGGACTGCCGTGGAGCTGCAGAGCATCAGGATTGTTCGAGAAAGCACATACAGTTAGCTTCCATAGTGTTATGCGCAAAAAGCAGCGTCCTAGCTGCTACGCTTACGTAGGGGTCGCACAGTGTCTTGGAGACCATTGCTGCCAGGTTTGACTACCTTAATCATAAACATTGGGTAGAGTTAATCACGGGACAAACAAAATAAACCAATCTCTTCAGCTCTACTAACCATAAAATACTAACATAGATCATAAGCAAATATTGTTACTAATGTAATCTAGATATTTTTTTTCTAAAATAAAGCTTTACTTATTTATAAATTTCATGACTCAGATCAAAAAAGTTTACATAGAACTTATCGCACTTAAATTCAATGTGAAGTCAATCAAAATCACTCCAAAATAGGCGATAGACGTCGTCGTCGAAGATACGCACACACACATAACACACCGATACCGCACACATGTTGCAAAAAGTGGCTTCAACTTGACACTTCCCAGCATTCTATCTGAACATTTCTTTGAAGTGAAAACTTCTAGCGTGTTGGGCATTTTAAAGATGGGAAAAAACCATTGAATTCGCAACACCGTAACGACACCGACACCGTACCAAGAGCACTCGCAGGGTCAAAACTTTGTCAATCATTTTTGAGATGGAAAAAAACCATTGACACTGTAATGTAACGTAACCGACAACGTACCAGGAACACTCTCAGGGTCAAAACTTATAAAACTATAAAAAGTTTTCACTTCTGCTGGTACTCCCGGAGTGGTTAGTTTTTTATCTGATAAAACTCAGATAAAAAAGTACTGCCATCTAGTGTTCCAAATAGCAACCAGCATCATGTGCAATGTGAAGCATGAAAACGGTCAAAATAAATGCCACTAATACTCAAACTCAGCCAGGTAACCGCACTTAATTATGGTCACTAAACTTGTGTGATCTTAATTACATTAAGGCTTTAAGATGACTCAATCCGAGCAGGTTGATACGTATTAAAATAATATCGAACGTAAGTCTATTTCTTTTAAGTTCAAATCAATGCGGGCTTCAACGCGGCTGTTACGTTGAAACCAAACGCCCAATTCTTTAATTTTACATTTTTATTACTTTTATATACTTTTAAATAAATTTTAAAAAAATGTGTTCAATTAAAATGAAAGCTCTTAAAGTCACCGATTTTTGTGTGTTGTTTTCATTCAACAATCACTATTTGTTTTCTATAAATTTTGCAATGAATGCCAAAAACAGGGTAATATTTTTAAAATTGTTTTCAATTAAATCGTTTTGTTATTACTCAGTTTGTATATTACAAATTTTTACAAGCTTTCATTTAACTTGCAATGTATGTATGTTTGTTCGGGTGGAATCTTCCAAGTTAAATTTTACCCACTTCCCGGTTTCATTTCATTTCATTTTGCATGCGTATGTATATCGCGTGACAATGCAATATTAAAAAAGCTTGTACATAAAAGTTTTTAGGTTTTTCGAAAATTATTTCCATAGTGATAGCTTGATAAAGTCTTTCAATAATTTGAATTGCTTCCATCCATGACGTTTTAAATTCAATACTCAATATTAAATTATTTATTGCATCCATGAGTTTTTACAGGTGTTAGAGAGAATAAAAGTGGTTCATGGACCCAGTAAAATTAAAAATTAAATTAAATTAAATATATTAATTAGTTAAATTAATTAAATTCATAATTTTATGTTCTATTTATGTTTTTTTATTTTATGTTTTATTTCGACTGACTCGGTGGCTCAGTGGTTAGTGCCCTTGACTACTGATCCGAGAGTTGTGGGTTCGATCCCCACCCAGGGCAAGCATTTGTGTGATGAGCAGATTTGTTTGATCTGTGTCTGGGTGTTAAATATATCTATATATGTATGTATTTAAACGTATATAAGTATGTATATCAGTCTCTGGTAACCCATAACACAGGGAATCCTACTTTGGGGCCAGATGACCATGTGTGATTTGTCCGAGAATATTTATTTATTTATTTTATTTATTTATAAATACAAAACTGTAATAAACAGTTGTCAAACATACAAATTTGAATTGAATATTGTCATTTGACCCATCTCAAGGCCTTCAGTAATCATTTAATCTACCTCATTCCAATTGCACAAAAATTCACTGGCGACATCCGATGTTGCCAATATTTACTTACGTTGAGTCCAGCCCGAGGCTTCGCATTACGAACTAGGAACAGTTTCACTTTGATCCGAAGACTCTTTGACCGGACTTTCGGTAAATTCATCTTCAATATGTTTGACCTGAAAACAGTTTTCCGGTTGCCGTGGATTTATTGAAAGGTTTGCAACCACCGTATTTATTTAGTCAATTGAATTTTAATGTAAATACAAAAAAATAACGTGAGATTTTTACTTTTCTAATTTATATAATCCAGGCGCTACCGCGCTTAAATAAATTTCACTTGAAGTAGTGGCACACCCCGGACATTGCATACAACGGTCGTGAAATGACATTTCTAAAAACAAATGACGGAGCAAACAAAGTCATCGCGAAATCTATACGTTCGAGAACCAAACTATAACCAATCTGTATCAATCTGGGTGAAGAGGGGGTGAGGTCGCAATCTAGAGAGCAGCAGGGAGTGTCCATACTGTATGTTAGTACTAATACATATACTTTGGTAGTGGCCAAGGTTTCGTAGTCTTTCAATTAAAAATGTGCATTTTACAAAACAAAATTATTTTTGCAGTTGTTATAAAACATTCTGTATGGAAAATCATAGACTTTTACAAATCCAACTACACATCTTTAGTTGGTAGACTGTTTCTCCTAAAATAAGGAAGCCTACTTGACCGTGATAATTTTCTTTTAAAATTAATTATATATGCCTTATATATGAAGAAACCTGCACACGCCTACGGAGAAACTCGCAGGTTGTGTGTGAAATCGGCCAACCCGCATTGGGCCCGCATGGTCGACTAAGGCCCGATCGCCCTAATTCAGCGTGGGCTCGAATCCCTCGGTGGGGACGTATATGAGCTGATATGATGATATATGCCCTTCCATTTTTATTGCTCATTAGATTTACTAAAATATCATTTTAGTTGGTAAGGGGTGAGAACATACAACTGTATCAAAAATCACCACTTTAAAACTTGATATTGAGTTACAAATAATTTGTGGGAAAATTTATATTATCAAACCGTCAATAGTTACGATAGACCTATTCAACGAAATTTCCAATTTGCATTTGCGAATAGCGGAGGTAAGTACCCTTATTATTTTTACAGATTTTTTTCCATTACTTTATAGCGGTCACAGATTTGTGTAACCATACCAAATCTCAGCTTTATAGCTGTAACAGTCTTTGAGAAAAACGGATGTGACATACCGACCGAGGTACAGACAGACTAATAGATGGACAAGGCGAAATTTTAGGGTACCTATCTAGTTTAACTAAGGAACTTAAAAAACGTAGCAGGTTCAGTTCAGATATAGGTAAAGGCATACAGGGTTTAACAAAATTGGTGTTGGACCCGGTAACTGGGGGTTCTACTCATCGTACTGAACAACTTTCCCCAAGTAACCCTAGTAAATTCTCAAAAAGAAATTTGGACCCTTTTTTAAAAAAAAATTAGTGCATTTGACTGTCCCTCACCTGATGGTCACGCAAGCTCAAATAGTACCTATTCACTCTCGACTTGAAGATTCCTAAATACTCAAACTAACTATCTCAAACTTCACACAAAAATGCACAACATTGGTCGATCAGCTGATCGATTTGTATGACTTTTTTTTGCGAAGTCATTAGAACAAAAGTTGTTCATTATGATGAGTAGCAGCCCCAGTTAAAGAGACCTACACTGATTTTGTTACACCCTGTATAATGCTAACTTTACGCATAAAGATGACTCATTCTATGACAAAGTCTATATCATACATGACATTATATGTCTACGAAAACATTGCAATGTTGTTTTTAAGACCCCATAAATAGTTTGCCGGGAGGTTTCAGTAATATACTAAATGCGCCGAACGACTCCTTTGTCGAACATCGCAAATGAATCTTTTTCGTAAATACCTATAAGTAAGACTGCTAAATGGAAATTAAACTTTGGTGCCATGGCTTAAGTTTCGAATTAACACGGCAAAGGAAAGAAGAAAGTTTTTCATATCGCCGAAGCAGAAGACAAAAGACATCGGCAGCGCGCGTCACTCGTCATAAAGGGGGGAAACTTTATAAATCTTCGGATTTCTTACGATTTAAGAGTTCGTTCTCACATCGTTCTAAGAAAAAAAAAACATTGTATAGGTTAAATAATAACTAAAGCACACCCTGGACACTTCATACAATGGGCCAGAAATGACATTTCAAAAAAGGAATGACGGAGCAAACAAAATGGCGGCGAAATCATATAAGTTTAACAACCAAAGTGTAACCAATCTGTATTAATCTGGGTGGCGAGGGGGTGAGGTCCCAATCTTAAGAGCGGCAGGGAGTGTCCATACTGTATGTTAATACTAATACTTATATATACTTTGACTAAATTTATTTATTTATTTTATTTAAAATACAACAAGAGCTTTAAAAGGTTGATTTATAGATAAAGCAATGGTTAACCTGTAACTTGTAATATCGTTAAGCAAACTACCTCTAAAAAACTTACAAAATAAGCCGATTACAAAAAAGGTCAGATAAACGTACATATGAAATCTAAATTCGAAATCACATTGGTACGTGACAGGATTCGAACTACGACCTCCCGGACAGGAGACGGCGACCCTAGCCGTTACGCCACCGACAATTAGTATTTAATAAATATTATGATTGTTAAAATTATATTTTAGTCGTAAACTTTATCTAACCGTATGCTCTGAAGTCGTTTCAGCATTTCAAGGTTGACTGGAATAGATCCCAAAAGGGATGAGTCCGCTTTTCAAATAAAAAAAAATACAAACAAACAAATATAAATACAAACATTGCAGGTTAAAAAAAACTTGTAAAAAGAGTTAACAAACAAAACCTTATCTGTTTTGTTATTTATTTATTTATTTCACAATTTATTGTACACAGAAATAAGGATAACATTAAACGACATACAAAAGAATGTCTGAAGAAGTGTAAAAATGTACATAACAGAGACAATATTTTTGAAAAACAAACATTTTGTTATTATTTATGATAGATAACTGATGACAAGAAATATTCTGTCGCATAGGAAGAAAATAAAACTGGAAGACTTAGAATAGGCAGGCTGGTGGACCTACGATTTGTTGAAGGTCGCGGGAAGCCGCTAGATGCGGGCAGCGCAGGACCGGTCGTTGTGGAAATCCTTGGGGGACGCCTTTGTCCAGCAGTGGACGTCTTTTGATTGATATGATGTCAGGAAGAAATGTAGATTAACATTGATAAAGTGTTCTAGGCCTTGACACATTTCACATTTTAACGCCGTTGAAACGAACAATGAAGGGTATAAACGTATAACAAAATAATGTTACATATTTATCTTTCCCCAGGCTCACTCACAGTAGCAGGAGTTTGTCATTAGACATTTACTTGGGGTAGGTACCTGAGATTACATAATTTCCAGTCAATTTCAGCCCCACCAGGGCTTCCGAAGTGAATTTCTCCTTTCGAAATAAAACATACTGTTTTAAACTTTTCAAGTGATGGAAGGCTTTTTGTTAAGCTAGTACATATTCGTCTGTAACGTATGTATTATGATTATATTATTAGGCTTCGAAAAGTTTTTTTTTTTTATAAATTTTCCAAGACCTTAGAGTTTTTTACCGAGTTATCAATTATCACAATATTATGTCTTAAAAAAACTTCTCAAATTTTGTGACTAATATAATAATTGATGACCGTTGGGGTAGTAAAGTTCGGACACCGCGCACCGGAAAACGTAGTGTAGGCAGGCCTCCTACTCGGTGGACCGATGACCTGGTGAAGGTCGCGGGAAGCCGCTGGATTCGGGCAGCACAGAACCGGTCTTCGTGGAAATCCTTGGAGGAGGCCTATATCCAGCAGTGGACCTCCTACGGCTGATTTGATGATGATAATGATAATTGTCATCACATCAATGACAAAACCACATAATTTTGTTTTGAAATCTAAACCTTTTCAATTTAGTTATAAGATTTATGTATTTTTTTCAACCTGTATTAAATTTTACAACATTTCGTCCGCCCTGCACATACTCATATTATAACACTGTGACTGTTCGTCGCCAGGGCACGAACCCATAACAGTTTTACGAGAGACCACACTATCTCCTCCGTAGGAATGATGGTCGTTAAAACGCCCGCCAACCGCAATCAGGGCGTAACATCGTCGCTGTCATCTTAATTAAAAATCTAGTGTTTATTTATGTTGTTCTATAATCTAATAAACTTTGTTTTAATAACCTAGGCAATTTAATTGAAAAAAAAAACCAACTGCTCTAAATGTATTCTGTGTCACTAAGGGGATCAAGACAAATCTAGCGATACCTAGCTCTCCAAAATCCATTAAGCCGTTTAGGCTACAGTCTCAACCAAAGAAACAGACATACTCGTACGTATACAAACATCATACAAAAATACTTGCTAACATTGTATATTGCCGTCTAGCGCGGGAGCTTGATGTCTACCATGGCAAATAGTACTAACATACGGTATGGACACTCCCTGCCGCTCTCTAGATTGCGACCTCACCCCCTCGTCACCCAACGTCGTCACCGTTCGCCGCCATTTTGTTTGTTCCGTCATTCCTTTTTTGAAATGTCATTTCTGGCCCGTTGTATGAAGTGTCCAGGGTGTGACCATGGGCTCCTTTGCGGCTGTTACGATCCGGGGGGAATTTTTGATGAGTGATTATGCAATGCACGATTTTTTTTTTTCTGATTTATTTTAGTATTGAATTTGACTTTGAATGTATATGTTACCAGCCAAACCCGATTTTAAGATAAACTAGTTTGTCCTAGGCCAAACCCGATTTTAGGACAAACAAGTTTTTCCTAGGCCAAACCAGTTCATCCTTTAAGCGAAAGGGAAACCTGTACAGACTAGGCTAAACTGGTCCGTAAAGTAGGTGGTGAGTAAAAAACCGATGATTTCTTCTTCTGCGAAGCATTCTGCTACCCCGGGGGAGGGAGGGTGGGGGGAAACCAGTCTCTTTGATTGTATAATCAATCAAACCTGACCGAACCTAACATCGCTCGCTTCGCTCGCTCATTTAAAATATGTTACTCAGTATTTTCTCCTATCGTCCGTAGGACAACCAGTTTAGCCTAGTCTGTACCGGTATATCCTATTGCATAAATTATGAACTAGTTTGGCCTAGGAAAAACTAGTTGGTCCTAAAATCGGGTTTGGCCTAGGACAAACTAGTTTTTTCTTAAATCGGGTTTGGCTGGTAAGACATAAGTCTCAAAAACATTATGCTTCTTCTTGAGACCTACTATAAAGTAAAAAGAAAATTTTCAAACGGTGTACCTTACTAGCAATATTTATTTAAATTGTCACTTTAATTAAATTTAGCTCGGAAACCAAAACAAGTTGCTAATAAAACGGCAATAACAAAATAAGGCTCGCCAGCTGTCAACACTTTGTTTCGAAAAGTATCCATCTTAACACATCTTAAACCTATTCTGATCGCGTTGGATAAAGGTGCTTTAATTACTAATACATACGAGATGACGACGATACTGCTTGATACATTATCCTCATTCAGTTCTAAACTAGTTTCCTCGACATCCAATTTTCCCACGTATACGGATGCAACAAAGAAGTTTTCCGCCTACTTGCCGTAATAAATCGATACGGGATGTGATTCTTGAGTTTTTACCGCTCGAAAATGAGAGGTTCCTTCTTTTTATTTTCGTTTACATTACATTACATTACGTATACAGTGCTATTGCCATCATATTAAAAAGCGTCGGTAGCTCAACCGGTAACGACTCGGTCCTCCTAACCTGAGGTCCCGGGTTCAAATCCTGACGGCAAATGTAGCAATGAGTTTTTCGAAACATACGTACATATACTTACCGATTGCTTTAACGGTAAAGGAAAACATCGTGAGGAAACCTGCACATCTGATTCCAGATGTGTATAAAGGTCACGTCAAGGTAGGGGTAAATCTAAATGCCCTACACGTGACCGCGGGTGATGCTAAGTGTAACACCAGGCAACCGCCGTCTGTCCCTTGGATAGCACGGTTAATTGTGCCAAACGATAAGAAGAAGAAGCCATGATATCTCAGAGTTGCATTTAAAACACTAAAGTTAACTCAGCAATTCAGTTTCATCAGGGTATTTTTACAAACATATTAAAGTATTTTTTTAATATCAAAAATATGTTTTGGAAAAATTTAGTCATTTATTGTTGAGTAAAAATTGACACTGACCAAGAGGCTTACGCACTCAAGGCAGGCTCTTGCGGCGCCCCTAGCAGGATAATTTTGAACATTCTTTAAAAGAGGGCAAAGATGGCTTTGAATAAAAATGTGTATGCAATGGAGGGGAGTCATTTACCCAACAGAGAAACAAAACAGGCTAAGAAAAAAAATATTCTAGCGAGACCTACAGTACTCGGATATGATGTGTAACATGTGACAAAATACTTTATAAAAGGACGGCAAAGATACGGCAGACTAGGCTGTATGGTCATAGATACATTTGCCTTTTCCGCGCTTTTAAAGCCCGAAAAAAGGACGGCAAAGATACGGCAGACTAGGCTGTATGGTCATAGATACCTTTGCCTTTTCCGCGCTTTTAAAGCCTGAAAAAACGCGACTTCCTGTTACACATGGGACACATTTCCGTCCCATTTCACGAAATCACTCCCACAAAATGCAGGAAAGCGAGAGCAAAGATGTTACACATCAATAAAAAATATTTATTTCTCAACGATATTTCACAATCCAACATCTTAAGGAGTGGGTGAAGGTGGCTTTTGAAAAAATGTGTGTGCGCAATGGAGGGGAAACATTTACCCAACAGAAACAAAACAGACTAAGGAAATAAAAATATTTATTTCTCTACGATATTTCACAATCCAACATCTGAAGGAGAGGGTGAAGGTGGCTTTGGATAAAAATGTGTGTGCGCAATGGAGGGGAATAATTTACCCAACAGAGAAACGAAACAGGCTACGAAAATAAAAATATTTATTTCTCTACGATATTTTACAATGGAAGGATGAATTAAATCAATTTGATGTTTATTAAGCTCATAAGTAAATCATCATAGTATTGATTATTAATTACATGCAATAAAATAAAATGAAATTACATAGGTAGCTAATGTTTAGCTAATATAAAGCGAAAGCGAGTGATTTACAATAATAAACTAAATAGGTACCTAGCTAATAACATTGCAGTATCTCAAAGGACCTTAAACATTATTTTATTTTTATTTTATTTAAAAGTGTGTGATTTACAATAATAAAATAAATAATAACATAGCTAATAGCATTGCAGTATAATCTCAAAGAACCTTAAACATTATTTTATTTTTATTTTATTTAAAAGTGTGTGATTTACATTAATAAACTAAATAGGTACTTAGCTAATAATAATCTCAAAGGACCTTAAACATTATTTTATTTAAAAAAAAGTTATTAAAAAAAATTTAAGGTCTCTTGAGATTATACTGTAATGTCATTACCTAGGTACCTATTTAGTTTAATATAGTAAACCACTCGCTTTCGCTATCGAGCGACACAATTACTACAATCAAAGCCCCACACTGCGTTAATGCACCAATAACAGTTTGTTCTCGTTTGAGGCTCATTTAGAAAAGTAAACAAGCGTCTAAACAGCGAATATGGGCGTATAAACGCCAGTGTTAGTCGTTTATTAGCGCCTTTATGAATTTTATCGTGTTTAAGGTGTACAGTTTCATTAAGGTACAGTTTTAACGTTAAATAAGGTGATTAAAAGGTTGAAAAGACGATCTATGTGGGCATTAAGGCTTGATCTATGTTATAGTATGTTTTGAAATATAATTAAAAATACGTCTGCACTATATTTTAAATTGTATAATATACCTAAATTCTTCAGAAATCTCATTATTTATACAAACAAATATAAATTAAGAGGAAGCGCAAAGTTATAACTATAACCCTAAAATTACATCTGGCGTCCGACATGTTGATTTATAGGTGACCTCATGTGTCCTAGAAAATATTATTAATATGTAATATTAAGTATGTTATAAAGATGAATCTGACTATACCTTATATTTGTTGAAATCGGTTCAGGGTATAAATATTATCATGTATTCTGGCCCGTGAGATTCTTAAAATTTCCTCTTAGCTTTGCAATAGTACAGTAATAAATAATGATAGATTTAATTTTTTAAAAAGGCTTAATCAATCTTCAGATAAAACTTTTTGGACCAAGGAGACAAAACTTCTTGGTTTTCTTGACACGAGAAGCTATACATTAGTATCATTGAATGTCATTAATGCCTTTGACAAGAGTAGGCCAGTTCACACGGACAACACCCGGTTATGAGTATAACGCGAGAGTCAACCATCCGTGAAATATTCCACAGCACCTCTAATTTCCTCACCGGTAATGACTCGATCCTTCTACCAGAGGTAACGGGTTCAAATCCGGATGGCCAATGTACCAACGAGTTTTTAAAACTTACGTACATATACCTACCCATTGCTATATGGCCTTAAGATGGGTCAAATGACAATATTCAATTTAAACTATTGAAATACTGTGTGAAGCTATCACCATGGAAAAAATATGTAATATACTTGTAGTATTAACTATTTGATTTAATTGAATTACCACTTTTGATGTAAAAAAAATATACTGTAGACCCTGTTTTTGACATTAATTGCAAAATTTCTCGAAAACAACACACAAAAATCAGTGATTTAAGAACTTTAATTTTAATTGAACACTTTTTTTTAAACTTATTTGAAAGTGATGAAAATAAAATAAAAAAATAAATAAAAATATGTAAAAATCGAGAATTGCGCGTTCGGTTTCAACATAACAGCCGCGTTGAAGCTCGCATTGATTTAAACTTAAAATTAATAGACTTACGTTCAATACTATTAAAACACGTATCAACCTGCTCGGATTGAGTTATGTTATAACGGTGAATGAAAAAATCGTGAAGAAACCTGCACATCTGATTCTAGATGTGTATGAAGGTCGCGTTGAACATGTCCGTAGGTGTAAATCTAAATACCCTACACGTGACCGCGGGTGATGCTAAGTGCAACACCATGCGACCGCCGTCTGTCACTTGGACAGCACGGATAATTGTGCCACACGATAGACCTCTAATTTAATGAATGAGTAGGTACCAGCAATAGAGCTTAGCAGAGTGGTATGTTCATGCACTATTGTTCGTTAATGTTGTACTCGTTACATAACAGAAAACAGACCAATTCGACATGACAGCACTTGTCGTTTGTCGCAAACGATCCGTGAACGGTATATTAAACTCAGTCGGCTATGTAACTGCGTATGACTACACTGAATAACATGGTGAAGCGACATGTATAGCTTGTATGATTGTTAACCAAAATTATTATTCGACTAAATGCTAACAAATGGAAGTTAATTTCGTACCACTGTATGTATGTATGTTACTTTATTCAACGATATCTTCTAAATGGCTTGATGGATTTTAAAGTGCGAGATATCGTTATATTCGTCTTGATCCAATGAGTGACAAAGGACACGTTTTAGCCGACTTTCCAAAAAAGAAGGGTTATGTTAAAACATAAGCCTAAAAAGCAGTCTTTGTTTATTTTTAATTTAAATTTATTTAGATTTAAGTTAGGTATTTAAAAATTTTGTGTTGCAAACTACTTTCATGTGAAATTAAAATTTACTTCATTAACATTTTGAGCTCCAAAAAAAACTAGTGAAATATATGGATAATTTTAAAGGGACGTACCCACTAAATTAAAATACAAAACAAAAACAAAATACAAATTCACTGATTTTCATCCTAACTTATTATCTTGATTCACTTATTTATTTAACAACGATGAAACACATGACATTAGGTACTTACTTATATATAAACAGGTGAAATAAAGAAAATTTTGAAGGGCCTGTAGACATCTGTGTCTTCTATTTATCCACCCTCAACACTCAAACATAATGTAAGGAGGGACAAATTTCCGTCAATCAAGGGATTTACTCTACACTTGACGTTGACAACGTTCTAACGTTACAATCCAGGAGGCTTAGCAATCTGACGCGATAAAATTGCGTTGAAACTCTTCTTAGGGGTTATAAATATAAGCGTTTTTAAATTCTCTTTAAAAAAATTCATAAGATATGGTTCTTGTCTAAAATTAAATTTTATTATCTTACCATATATGTTCGTAAATTGATTCGAAAAAAAAAACATTTAAAGAAATGTATAAGTTCTAAAAAAAATCATATGCTTTTCACTATCTAAAGAAACATTAATCATCATCATATCAGCTTATATACGTCCCCACTGAGGGGCTCGAGCCTACCCTGAATAGGGCGATGGGGCCTTAGTCGACCACGCGGGCCCAGTGCGGGTTGGGCGACTTCATACACAACCTACGAGTTTCTTCGCAGGCGTGGTTTCCTCACGATGTTTTCCTTCACCGTAAGAGCGTTGGATAAACGTACATATGAAATAGAAATTCGACATCATATTGGTACGTGGCGGGATTCGAACCACGACTAAAGAAACATTATGCGACATTAAATCCTAAACTTATATACAGCTCTATTCAAAACAATAAAAAAACATCGAAGAAACATTACGTATAAATATAGTGTTCATAAAGTTCTACACCAGGTGAAGGTACCCTATTACTAAGCCTAAGATGTCCGCCTGTCCATCCGTCTTCCCAACTTTTAGGCTGTGTCTTTTGAACTGTTTTAGTTAGCGGGCAGTATTTTTGTAAAATACTTGTTATTTGGAGGGCTTTAATAAAAATGATAAAAACTTGAAAAAGTGGAATATGAAAAACTTGGTTTATAAAAGTATTTTGTTTTCATTTTATCGCAAAAACGGTTTTACATTCAAGGAAAGTACCTATATAATGTAGTAACATACAGTATGGACACTCCCTGCCAGTCTCTAGATTCTGACCTCACCCCCTCGTCAACCAGGTTGATAAGGATTGGTTACAGTTTGGTTCTCGAACGTACAGGATTTCGCCGTGATTTTGTTTTCTCCGTCATTTGTATTTAGAAATGTCATTTCACGACCCTTAGTGTCCAGGGTGTGACTCAAGCGTGACAATTAGTGTGATTTTTTTTTAGTTTATTTAGGAAGCAAACAGTTATAATATACACAATGTAAGCATGAAGTTTTAAATACTCAACATATTATAGTTATGTAAATAACCAAAAACGCTATCCACGAATTAAACTAAAATGTCCCTATGGTGGTACATTAATACATTTTTAGAAATAATTATAAATACTAATTTGAAAGCTTTGTGTGTGTGTGTGTTTTAGGGGTGTATTATATAAATAATCTTAAAGTAAAACAACAAATAATAAAAATTATACAAGTGTGAGTCAAACGTACTGACTTGATCTTTGGAGTCCGAATCATAAGTAAATTTAAAAAAAAAAACATTATCCTCCTTTTTGGGGATGCGGGGAAAAACAGCATTTTTCTGTTGTTCGCGTTGATGTGTTTTGTTTGAATTGAATGGTATTTTTTTTTTATTCACAATTGGTAAACCCTTGACAACATCTCACCTGGTGGTAAGTGACGATGTTGCCGAAGTATCATTGTTATCTACACAAATTGTGGGCTGAAATATGTTTCTTCCAATCAGGAGTATCAACCAAAAGTAAAATAAAGTGGCCAAGTGCGAGCCAGAACCGTACACAAAGGGTCCCATACCATCATAATAAAATTTTTAAAAAAACACGTTTTTCGTATGAAAACCCCCCTAACAATTAACTTTTTCTAATTTTAGTATTTGTTGTTATAGCGGCAATAGAAATACATCATCTGTGAAAATTTGAACTGTGTATCTATTACGGTTCATGAGATACAGCCTGGTGACATACAGTCGGACGTACAGTGAAGTCTTAGTACTAGGGTCCCGTTTTTACTCTTTGGGTATGGCACCCTAAAAATCTAAAGAAATCAATTAAAATCTCATCATCTTAATTAGATTCAGCGACTTGCATAGATCTAAAGGATGCTTGATATTTGTCGTCCATCGCTACAGCTATAGCCTGTATTTTATGCTGTTAATTATCCGTCGCTGGCTTAATCCGAACAGTCACGTGACACGCACGTGCTGATTCATAGGGGGCTCATTCTGAAGTCAGTCGATAGTTTCTGGGTTTACTTGATATAGTGGTATTTGGCATCGGGAATGTTTAATACGTTAACAGTCCCCATACAAGTGTTCCGAAACACATCATAATATGTCCATTTGTGTGAGCCCGTAAAGTAACATAAGGCTTGTGTGCCTCGTAGGGTACACGAACTCAGCGGAATCGCTCCCCGTGTACCACATACGGTACACTCGATTGTAACGTGTTAAGGACTATTGGTAAATAAATTTCTTATACTGCGGCCGTCCAGAGAATGCTGATTTGACTTTATGCTAGTTTGACGTATCTAGTGATGTGTCCACATCCATAGTAAATACTTTGTACCTATCATGTAGATGTAACATATAACGAAATAAAATAACCATTACCAAAATAGTGTTGCCAAACCCGAGACTAAAGTTTATTTTGTGGACCGTCGATTATAGGCGTGGTAATGGGTGAAGCGGGGGTGAAAAATAAGAAAAATTGTGTGGCGGGAAACTAATTATTTGTCAAAATTAACCAAATTTGTTGTATTGCGGTTGATTATTTATTACTTCCTTGCAATCGAAGCGAAAAGCAGAGTGTAAAACTCGAGCATGAAACCCATTTTACCCTCGACGTGACTATTCACCCTCGCCGTACCGGCTCGGTTTGCTAAATGAACGTCTCGGGTAAAATGGCTTGTTTTATTCTCTTGTTGTACAATCTACTATTGTTATTACTTAAACATATCACTTTTATGCCTGAAACTTTTATGGTTGGTTGATTGACGCAACAAGAAATAATTGTTTGTGTGGTAATTAATTATTCATAATGTATTCATAACAGTTACAAATACGTTATCAATAGTTATTGTGGTGACATCACTATTATTAAGAAGAAAAGACCATAGACCATAGTTTCATGCAATTACAAAATACACATTCTGCTGTCTTTATACATAAACATAAAACTATATATGTGTACCGTTACTATTATTTAGTCAAAAAAATGTTTTTTTTTAAGCTTAGAAACTAAAGATTGATTTGTTTACAATTTCGGAGAATCATCGAATGTTACATTCTATCGCTGTCTTGAAGTGTCAAATCAGCATTATCTGGACGGCCGCACTGTAATCTATTCTATGTATTGCTTAACCTTCACACTGCACCGGTACCACCAAAGTGTTCTTCTGTCTCCAAATTTCTGGGTGATTTAATATGTATAGAGGTGGCTCTTTCAGTACCTTCCTTCATTGACCTGCCGCAGCAGACTGAGGAGTTAAAGCAGCAATGGGGTTTTCAGATGCCAACAGATTTTCAGGTGTTTTTTTTTCGAGTGACTGAGGAGAAGTGGCAGACTTTTTTTTTTATTTTTTTTTTATTCACATATGGTAAACCCTTGACAACATCTCACCTGGTGGTAAGTGACGATGTTGCCGAAGATGGAAGCGGGCTTACCAAGATTCCCCAACGTAATGGGGAACTGGCTATCTTATCTTCATGCCGGAACACACCCATAATATCAACATTGATATTTGGCGGCAAGACTTAGATAAGATGGTGGTAGCTAGCCAGGCCGGCTTAGAAAATGCCCTACCACCAACCAAACCGAGTCTTACAATTGACCCCGCCGGGAATCGAACCCGCGACCTCCTGTGTAAAGCCAGTGAACTTTGCCTCTGAGCTACGAAGGCGGTTGAAGCTTTCTGGGTAACTAGGACTTAATACGCAGGCCCAATGCAGGAGGCCGAACTGGGTAGTTCTAAAAAATTGTAATACGGTACCTCCCTTAAAAAAACCCAAATTATTTGTAGTTTTTATTAAGTATTGACATTTTTGCTACTAAGTAAGCGTACATAATGTTGTTTTGTATGCCTGACTACGGCAAACGGTAAAGGCTCCGAGGGAAAGTATGCCCAGCGTGGCTGTAAAATTTGTTTTTATTATTTAATTCATGAGCAAGAATAAATACTTAAAAAAACTATGTACCTATCAATTTCCCTTGCTTATTATTTGAAATTTTATTTCATTGGTTTATCAACAACTGTAACAACCTTTCATTCATCATTCATATCAGCTCATATACGTCCCCATCGAGGGGCTCGAGCCTACCCTGAATTAGGGCGATCGGGCTTTAGTCGACCACGCGGGCCCAGTGCGGGTTGGTCGACTTCACACACAACCTTCGAGTTTCTTCGCAGGCGTATGCAGGTTTCCTCACGCTGTTTTCCTTCACCGTAAGAGCGTCGGTGGCTCAACCGGTAACGACTCGGTCCATCTAACCAGAGGTACCGGGTTCAAATCTGGACGGCCAATGTACCAATGAGTTTTTCAAAAACTTACGTACATATCATTACCGATTGCTTTAACGGTGAATGAAAACATCGTGAGGAAACCTGCACAGGCCTGCGAAGAAACTCGAAGGTTGTGTGTGAAGTCGACCAACCCGCACTGGGCCCGCGTGGTCGACTAAGGCCTAATCGCCCTGATTCAGGGTAGGCTCGAGCCCCTCGATGGGGACGTATATGAGCTGATATAATAAAAAGAGCGTCGGATAAACGTAGATATATCTAAATTCGAAATCACATTGGTACGTGGCAGGTTCTAACCACGACCTCCCGGACAGGAGGCGGCGGCCCTAGCCATTACGCTACAACCTTACATGCTAAAAATACAGTGTATGTTCATTATCTAATTGTACGGCCTCTTACAGATAAACACAGCTAGCTTAAAACGTGTTCTATGTAAGAATTAATAATAGTGTTGTTCACTGTGATTAAAATTAAAATTGAACAGAGAGTAAACAAAGTAAGAAGAGAAGAAAAGTGCGAACATATGAAACCTTGTATATTTTTTGCGAAATTGATACAGAGAGGCAAAGTTCCCATCAAGAACATCACTGAAATTGTTGTATAAACTACACAGGCGTGGAACTACTGAGTTACGGCCTGATACTGTACGGCGATAAGGAGCTGCAAATAGTTTTCTAATTTTAATACGCGGATACTGATACGGAACGCTAATTTTAAATTGACTAAGAAGTTGAGGGCCAGTATGTGATGCTTCTTATAATTTTGTACAAGAAGATCAGATCTAAACCGTCTGTTCACCTTATACTATCGAGGAAAAACCTCTTTTGGATTCCTTCAATCCTCAACATATGAGTTGCTTAGTGTGGTCGCCTTAGAAATTACAGAACCTTATTCCAGCGTGCTTCACCCTAAGTAGTTGTACAAATTTATTTTTGTGCTGGGTTTAGGGAAAGTTTTGATATTGCGAATTACGAAGCCTATCGTTCTCGAGGCTCTTTTATATTATCGTTGTGAGGCACGAAAGTAATTTTTTTGTCAAGTAAAATACCCAAGTTACGTACCGTTTCAACTTCAGTAACATATATATACGTTAATTTTGTAATTGTGATTGATTATACTAGACATTTTACGAGTGAAAAATATGTGAAAAAATTTATTTTGCATTAAGTTGCATACCGTTTCTGTTACACCATAAAACTAGGTTATCAGGATCTTTTTGGAGGGTGTCTGCATCAGATGTGGTTTCTACTATCTTGAGAATTTTTAAATCTTCTGCGTATAGAAAAGTCAATGAGTTTTGTAGGTAATCAATAATATCATTGACAAAAAAGTTGAACAGGATTGGACCTAGATGGGAGCCTTGTGGGACGCCGAATGTTATGTGGTACTTTTAAAACTCAAATCCGTTAACTACCACAAAAAAAGTTAGACTTTGGAGATAGGACTCGAACCAGTTTAGTATAGATCCAGTAAAGCAGTATGCACTCAGTTTGGAAATCAAAAAATCACAACGGACTATATTGCTAAAGTCAGCATAAATGACGTGAGCTTGTTTACCTGCATCAAGAGCCGTCACTAAACGTTCAATAAATGTTGCCAGATTATTGGTGGTTGATCTACCATGACAAATCCATGTTGGCTATCCGTGATATACTGTTTAAAATAAGTTTGAATTGCTGAGCATATTACAGACTCCAAGATTTTTCCGAACGTGCTGAGAATATATTATATTTGTCTATAGTAATTATGGTCGCTCTTAAAAATCGGGACCACTTTTGTGACCTTCCACTGGATAGGAAAGACTCCAGTTTTTAAGGATGTGTTGAAAATTATTTAATATGGCATAACTAAACTTTCTGCGCAAAGTTAAATAAGGTGGTATGCCATCAAGGCCGGGCCCCTTATTAGTTTTTAGTCTCCTTGGTAGTTCATGGTTACTAAGATGAATCTTTAATGATCTTTGTTTATATCATTATTTAATTGTCCTAATCAGAAGATTGCTAATTAAATGTCAGTTATTCCAGGATTAAATTTATATTTTATTTGATTTAATTTTATTACATTGAGTGTGGCTGCTTAGTACAGTAACTTGGAGGCGACTGAAGTCGCAACGGGAAGCGGGGGGGTTCGCCCATACAAAAATGCTGACAGTACAATGCAAGCTAGTGTGTCGCTACAATATTCCTCCCCCTTTTTCAAAAAAAATATTATTTTTTTTTTAAATTAAGGAACATACAACTCATTATTCAACTGCATATCAAATTTTAACTCTAAACTAAATAGGTACACTCTGTAAGTAAGTATCAATTACTCTGTAAGTAAAACGAATGTTACACATCATCAAAATGCAAACATGCGCTTATCGCTAGGTGTTCGATTACATGAGTGCTTGGTCAAGTTTGAAGCAAATAATATTATAATGTAATGAACCGACTCGATACAAAGTAAATGTAAGTTATGTCTTCGTTTTATATGTAAATGTAACAAATCAGGTCAGAAATTACAAAATTTAGAGATTACACTAAACCTTAGGTATTATTACATTACTTAACCTAAACACAAAAGTTTTTCAACAGAACAACATTCACTTTTCACTTTAACTAGTATGTTTACTTAGTAAAAAAACTAGGTTTTACCTAAAAATGTCGTTATGGCAAAATGTACAAGTGATCAGTTTGTACTGAATTTTTAGCATAACAAGATTTTTATTAACTCGGCCCTAGGTCAGTAGGTAAGTAGGTACTACGTAGTCTAAACAATACATTTACGTGACCAACACCTAGTTAATCAGTAGACATTTCACAGTAAATGAATTTACCTATAATCGGACTACTTTTTTAATGACAACTTTGCTGTTTGTATTACAGTCATTTGACACTCGTGTAATGTAGTCGTCAATTTCCTGTGCCACAGCTAGTTCTGCGAAGTCGATGGCTGTCGGGCAATGTATTTCTTCTACACGTGATAACGAGTCAGCAACTATGTTCTGTGTACCACTTAAGTGTCGAATGTCCGTTGTGAATTCACTAATATATAGCAAATGTCTAGTACGAGTTGGCGTTTCTGAATTACTGTTCAATTTCGAAAAAACGTAGGTCAATGGTTTATGGTCAGTAAATACAATAAGTTCTCGACCTTCAAACAACTTTCTAAAGTATTGAATCGCCATGTAAATCGCTAAAAGTTCACGATCATAAGTACAGTATTTTCTTTGCGAATCGCAAAGCTTTTTAGAAAAATATCCTAACGGCTCCCATTTCCCATCAATTTGCTGTTGGAGAACTGCGCCTACGCAAGTGTCTGACGCGTCACACATAAGTGAGATAGGTACATCGCCGCGGGGATGTGTCAATGTAACCGCCTGTTGTAGGCTAAGCTTACATTGCTCGAATGCAGTGTTCGCTTTTTCGTCCCATTGTACTTTAGTCTTATCGTTTTTCTTGGAATGATGTATGAATTTATTGAGTTCTATTTGCGACTCTACTGCCCTCGGAATATGTGAACGATAAAAGTTCACCATTCCCAAAAATCTACGCAATTCTAAAACGTTTTCTGGTTTTGGAAAATTAAAAATTGCTTGTACTCGCGACTTTAAAGGTTTAATACCTTTATTCGAAACCTCAAAGCCTAAAAAGTCAACTTTAGTTTGACCAAATGTACATTTTGAAATATTAATTGTTAATCCAAACTTTTTTAATCTTTCAAAAACAGTTTTTAAATGTTCTCTATGTTGTTCTTCACTCTCGCTAGCGATGATTACGTCATCAATATATGCGAATAAAAAATCTAGTCCTTCCAGTACAGTCGAGTTGATAAATCTTTGAAAAGTTTGTGCGGCGTTGCGCAAACCAAAACTCATTCTAGTAAATTCGAAAAGGCCAAAAGGTGTAATAATGGCTGTCTTTTCAATGTCATCTGGATGGATTGGTATAAAATGGTACGCTCTATTAACATCTAACCGAGTAAATATCTTTTTGTTCGCCAGTACATAGGTAAAGTCTTGTAATCGTGGCACGGGATAACGGTCCGGCTTAGTAATAGCATTGAGTCTCCTGTAATCGCCGCACGGTCTTATTTCACCATTTTTCTTCGGTACAACATGTAAAGGACTAGCCCAGGAACCTTTACTAGGCCTACATATTCCCATCTCTTGCATGACCCTGAACTCTTCTTTAACTTTAGCATACCGGTCGGGTGGTAATGGCCTTGCTCGGGCATATACCGGTGGTCCGGTTGTCTCAATATGATGACAGACTGAATGTTTGGGAGGGTCATTGAAAGATGTGGGCCTAGTAATTTCGGGAAACTCGGAAATTACATCATAGTAAGGCTGATTACAATCTAAAGTTTTTACAGATAGAGTACAACTACTTACAACTGAAACTTTAACATTTAGGTCGGTCACTTGGTCGATCAGCTTTTTCGCGCTGACATCTACCAAAAGTTTGTGATAACTCAAAAAGTCTGCTCCAAGGATAGGTTGTTTAACATCTGCAACTACAAATTCCCAACGAAAACTGCGACGTAGTTTTAAATTCAGCACTAGGGACTTAACACCATAGGTTAATATTTCCGTACCGTTTGCTGCGTACAGCTTATAACTACACTTCGGAACTGACCTATTTCTTTTATTCACTGGTATAACCGAAACATTAGCACCTGTATCCACTAAAAAGTTTAAACCGCTATTCACGTCGGATACACAGAGGCGGTGGGCTGGAGTGATGGTGCAGATTTCCGCCGCTGGCTGCACCTTCTCTAGTTTTCCGGTTTCTCATCCCACGCGCAAGGTTTTACGCAGTCTCGAGCTTTTTTTCATAGCGGAAATGGTAAAAACAAAGCCAATCCGGTTTTCTTGGTGCAGGTCGTGAATTACTTTTTCTCTTGGTCGTTCGAGGTTGGCGATTTTGGCTACGTGATCTATTATCTGTAGCACGCCTTTCCAGTTGGTCAAAACGTGCGCTAAGCTTTGCTATTTCAGCTAGGATGGATGTCTCTGAAGAAGTTGAGGCACGGGGTTGCTGTTGTACGGCTGCCACGGTGCCTAGTTTCGTCGCTTCGTATACATCGTCAGCTACGACCGAAAGCTTTTCAAGGTCACGGTTCTCCGTAACCGTAAGTAAAGCACGGACCGTGGGTGGAAGCAGGTTTTGCCAAAGAACTCTGAGGGTGTCATCGGGAACCTTGTCGCGGGCGAGCTCTTTCATTCTACTCAGGAGCTGAGAGGGTTTTTGATCGCCCAACTCCATTTCACTAATTAATTTCTCTATTTGTCGATTTTTTGAATCTTCAAATAGCGTAAGTAACTTACTTTTCAGAGCTTCATATTTTTTGGTTTCTGGCGGATTCACAAGAAAATCGGTGATCTGTCCAATGACGTCAGCGCCTAATTTTGATACGACAAGGTCAAATTTTGAGCCGTCTCCAAGTTTCTGCGGGCCCAGTATTGCCTCCGTCCGTATAAACCATACCCTCGGTTGGTGGACCCAAAATTCAGGAATCCGCGATGAGACGGTAATGGAGGCCAGGTCGGGAACCCCGGTGGATGCGGCGGCCGGCGGTGTTACAGCAGCAGGATCCGTAGACATTTTTCACTATACACAACGTAATCCGTAGGAACAAAAATTTACTGGTTCACGGATAGTTTAGTTCAAACGCGGGTCACCACTTTAATGATCTTTGTTTATATCATTATTTAATTGTCCTAATCAGAAGATTGCTAATTAAATGTCAGTTATTCCAGGATTAAATTTATATTTTATTTGATTTAATTTTATTACATTGAGTGTGGCTGCTTAGTACAGTAACTTGGAGGCGACTGAAGTCGCAACGGGAAGCGGGGGGGTTCGCCCATACAAAAATGCTGACAGTACAATGCAAGCTAGTGTGTCGCTACAAATCAAAGAAATTATGTCTGTATTTTTACCACAATGTGACTTTAAGGGTGTGGCGATCGACATCTGGTGTTCCTGATTATGAACAGACGTAAAATAGGAGCCAAATATACTTAATATTTCAGTGCCATCAATAGAACTTTTGCCGTTATACGTCAACGTAGGTGGGTAACCACTAACCACGTACGAACTAGCGTGGGCGAGAGTTGACTGACGTGCCGAGTTAAAAGAACCTTGATAGAATTGTCGCTTTAAAAATTCTATATTAGAATTCTCCAAAAAAGTATCAACAGTAATAAATCTCATCATTCCTTAATTGTACGTTTCTTATAACAGTTTCTAATGATTAAAACATAGTTTCGATAATAAACAATTTGGTTTTATTGCTAAAATACCTTTTAGAATGTCTACATACTATGATCCGAACGCTGCGTACATCCGAACAGGGTATGAATTTGGGGCGTTCGGATTATTGAGGCCCTACTGTACTGAGTTACGGCCTGATACTGTACGGCGATAAGAAGCTGCAAAAAGTTTTCTAATTTTAATTCGCGGATACTGATACGGAACGCTAATTTTAAATTGACTAAGAAGTTGAGGGCCAGTATTGTGATGCTTCTTATAATTTTGTACAAGAAGATCAGATCTAAACCGTCTGTTCACCTTATTCTATCGAGGAAAAACCTCTTTTGGATTCTTTCAATCCTCAACATATGAGTTGCTTAGTGTGGTCGCCTTAGAAATTACAGAACCTTATTCGAGCGTGCTTCAACCTAAGCAGTTGTATAAAGTTATTTTTGTGCTGGGTTTAGGGAAAGTTTTGATATTGCGAATTACGAAGCCTATCGTTCTCGAGGCTCTTTTATATTATCGTTGTGAGGCACGAAAGTAATTTTTTTGTCAAGTAAAATACCCAAGTTACGTACCGTTTCAACTTCAGTAACATATATATACGTTAATTTTGTAATTGTGATTGATTATACTAGACATTTTACGAGTGAAAAATATGTGAAATTTTTTTTTGCATTAAGTTGCATACCGTTTCTGTTACACCATAAAACTAGGTTATCAGGATCTTTTTGGAGGGTGTCTGCATCAGATGTGGTTTCTACTATTTTGAGAATTTTTAAATCGTCTGCGTATAGAAAAGTCAATGAGTTTTGTAGGTAATCAATAATATCATTCACAAAAAAGTTGAACAGGATTGGACCTAGATGGGAGTCTTGTGGGACGCCGAATGTTATGGGGTACTTTTAAAACTCAAATCCGTTAACTACCACAAAAAAAGTTAGACCTTGGAGATAGGACTCGAACCAGTTTAGTATAGATCCAGTAAAGCAGTATGCACTCAGTTTGGAAATCAAAAAATCACAACGGACTATATTGCTAAAGTCAGCATAAATGACGTGAGCTTGTTTACCTCCATCAAGAGCCGTCACTAAACGTTCAATAAATGTTGCCAGATTATTGGTGGTTGATCTACCATGACAAATCCATGTTGGTTATCCGTGATATACTGTTTAAAATAAGTTTGAATTGCTAAGCATATTACAGACTCCAATATTTTTCCGAACGTGCTGAGAATAGATATTTGTTTATAGTAATTATGGTCGCTCTTAAAAATCGGGACCACTTTTGTGACCTTCCACTGGACAGGAAAGACTCCAGTTTTTAACCTTCAACTGGTAAACAACAACCTGCAACTGAGAAACGGCTTGCTCCCCGCGACCGCGCCCCCTAGTAGCTGCCTCGTGTGCAGTTTGGCGTCGGCCGATACACAGAACGGACGTCGCACGCGCACAGTTTAGGTTTTAGATGGTACCCGACGTCATTTTGACGTTACGTCACCTTTAGTGTTATGTTTTATTTGAGAGCTGTTGTTGTGAAATTTCATTCAAAATGAATCAAATTATTTTTTGTGTGTAACCAATATGCAAAAATTGATTTTTTTTATTAATTACCTAAGTCTTAATGAGAAAATAAGGCTGGTTGTTATTTTTCTTTTCAGTTTCATTAATTTTATGTCAATAGATCTCATGTCTACCAAAACACAGACCAAAATTCAGTATTAAGTTCAAGTGTATGAATAAAGTTAAGTTTACGTTTAATATGTCAAAAGTGTGTTTTATTTTAGAAACAAACTAACCTACATTTACATAACATCATCTATTTTATTTCCCTTACACTTAATCTTCAGTATTTATGGCTTTTTATTGATACGTCATAATGACGTCACCTCTCCAATACTGTGACTCACATTCACATCACCAGTTGAAGGTTAAGGATGTGTTAAAAATTATTTAAAATGGCATAACTAAACTTTCTGCGCAAAGTTAAATAAGGTGGTATGCCATCAAGGCCGGGCCCCTTATTAGTTTTTAGTCTCCTTAGTAGTTCATGGTTACTAAGATGAATGAAAGAAATTATGTCTGTGTTTTTACCACAATGTGACTGTAAGGGTGTGGCGATCGACATCTGGTGTTCCTGATTATGAACAGACGTAAAATAGGAGCCAAATATACTAAATATTTCAGTGCCATCAATAGAACTTTTGCCGTTATACGTCATCCTAGGTGGGTAACCACTAACACTATTTCTCTTAGTTTTAATGTAACTCCAGAAGTATTTTGGATTTTTTGTAACATGAGATTCAGTATTAGCGATGTAAGAATTATAGCAATTTAGTATCAACTTGTCGCAGCTTTTCTTTATCAATTTCAAAGCAATTTCATCTAATGGATTTTTATACTTTTTACACCCGACTCTAAGGTTTTCTTTTTCTTTAAGTCTTTTAACTAAATTAAGCAAAAAGCAATGTGGAAACCAGTTTTTTCTAGTTCAGTATTACGCGATGTGAAGATTAATAGTGTAATTGATAAGAACCTGGAAACAACTAACCATCTTATGAATATCCCCACATTTTGTGATTTAAATTACGTACAGTTACATAATGAAATCCTTATATTAATTTAAACTACATGTATCAACAATTTATAATGTTCCTGAGTCGGGTTTATCAAAATATCACGCAATAACCTGCCTGGAAGCTTCAAAATGTGACGAAACGGGATTAAATTTAATACAAAATATTTGTACAACCAGTGTACAATGTAGTATCGGAATTTCATAAAGTCAACTGTATAGTAGCGATTTCAGGATTAATAGATATACCTACATTAACTATTTTTATTGCTAGTGTTAAGGTATTTTTCTGTTTTCCATTTATTATCAATACTGATATTATAAATATTATTCTCATTTTGAGTTTTATTTGGAGTTTACTACTTGAGAATTGATTCATATATACCTACCTATATATATATGTTGTATTTAAGGTTAAGGAAAACATCGTGAGGAAACCTGCACATCTGATTCCAGATGTGTCTGAAGGTCGCGTTGCACACGTCCGTAGGTGTAAATCTAAATGCCCTATAACGCGGTAACGCTTATTCGTTCTTCTTTCATTCGACCTATTTCATTTCATCTATTTGTTCTATTTCACATGCGCTGATATATGTATAATGTGTTTTCAAGAACATTTTATTTTCTGTCTTACTATTATGCCTATATTTTTTATTGTCTATATTTTTACCATCATAAATAAAAAACTTAAAAAAAATATAATGTAAAAAAACTGTGAAGCTGATTCTTTTTAAGACCCATCTCGACTACGATTCATTTATGTTTTTTTTTTGGTGATTTGTGTGTGTATTGTTTTTCTAATTCTTATGTTTTTTAGGTTTTATATTTCATCAAATAAATTTGTAAATATCCCCCGCCCTACACCTACCTACCTTCCGTAAACCTACTTCCTTCTTCCTGTCGTGCCACACTGGCGCCCACCACAGAGCACAAACAGCCCTACACGTAACCGCGGGTGATACTAAGTGCAACACCAGGCTACCGCCGCCTATCCCTTGGATAGCACGGTTAATTGTGCTACACAATAAGAGAAAAAGAGAGCGCCTTGAACAACAATTAATTGAAAGCTTTATTAAAACACACCGACAGGAGCTCTTAAATTATAAGAAGAAGATTAAAACACACTCCAAATCAAACTGTTCGCACTCAATTTTCTCTTTTTGTTCAAATATGCTTAACTTAATACCACAGATGAGATACTAGTTACTTCGTGTAATACACACTAACCACCACAATACGTTAAGGTACTTAACGGCATCAAAAATTAATTATTAAATATTGTTTCCAAAATTTTACGGTTCCTGCAATTTCAAAAACTTTACTTATTTTATTTTTCATTAATTTTTCAATTTTACAATTAATTAAATTCACGATACGCTGAAAAACTATGAAGTCACACGTTAATATTTCAAACATCTTTAAACAAAATTACGTTTTTGACAGATGATAAAAAAAACCAGTAAAGTGCAAGTCAAAACCACGCTAAAAGGGTTCCGTACCAACATACTAGATGGCGCTAGTTTCTTAACGTTTCAAAAAAACGCGTTTTTTATATGGAGAGTTTCACTTTTTCTAATTTTTGTATTTGTTCTTGTAGCGGCAACAGAAATACATCATACGTAAAAAATTCAACTGTCTAGCTATCGCGGTTCATGAAATATAACCTGGTGACAGACGGACAGATAGACAGACGGACGGACAGCGCAGTCTTAGTAATAGAGTCCCGTTTTTACCCTTTGTGTTCAGAACCCTAAAAAGTGACTCAAATGACTAGCAGTCAACATCCCTATAATTTACAGTACAATACAATACAATATTCTTTATTGTAAAAGAACATAAAAGAATGAAACAGCATAGAAGAAATTCTATACAATAAGCGACCTTAAGGGTCTTAAGACAACAATAAATACGATTTGCACGTACAAGATTAACCCTTATTATCCTGCCCTTACCCTTAGATGCATTTATGCCATTTCTCTTTAAACAAAGATTTTGTGTTGTTCTGTGGCTCATTCAAAGATCACATGCAATTTTCCCTGGGGCAACACTTTCATATCTCCCCGAAATCACTGAGTATAATTTAAAACGTAAGCATATTAGCTGAGGGACAAGATGGCTGGAGGCGTGCGGTAATGACCAAGATATTTGTTTGCTGTTGCGCTGTTGGTATGAAATCGCAAGTACAAATACATACCCTACGTATTCACAGTACGTCCAGTATAAATAATCCAATAAGTCCAGTAGCTTCACATCAGGAGGTCGCAGGTTCGAATCCTGGCGGACTCTTACTTATTAGTAGTTAGTAAGACTCAGTTTGGTTGTCAGGAAGGGCACTTTCGAAGCCCGTCTGGTACTTACCAGTAAAGAATTAAACCAGTAATTAAATAGAAACCAGTTGGTTAGCTACCACCATATTATCCAATTTTTTGTCGCAAAACATCAAAGCTCACAACATCGATGGGTTTCGGCTAGAAGCTACGATAGCCAGTTCCCCACTGCGTTGGGGAATATTGGTAAGCCTGCTTCCATCTTCGGCATCATCGTCACTTACCATCAGGTGAGATGATGCCAAGGGCTTACCAATTGTGAATAAAAATAATTGAGGACGCTGAACAGTTAAAAAACGGACTTCCGTCGCAACAGCTTATTACATTTTTAAATTATTATTTTTGGTTTTTGTTAATTTTGTAATAAAGTATTACACCGATTTTGATGATATTTATATGGGGCCATGTGGAAAGCACTAGCTTTCAAATAAAAAAAAATCATCAAAATCGGTTCACCCAGTCAAAAGTTCTAAGGTAACACACATAAAAAAAACATACAGGCGAATTCAGAACCTCCTCCGTTTTGGAAGTCGGTTAAAAATAAAAAAATATTCCATTTCCTTTATACCCAACGCCAACCTAACAAGGTGAATAGCACGCCTTGAAAACTAATTAAAACTTGAAATCATAGAAAATAATGTGTTAAGTCCTAATGGTTTTTATTTAAGTTACCGCCATCTAGTGGCCTATGTCCCTGGACACAGATATGATTTTAATACGTAACTTGCAAGAAATTGCGTTGAAATGGTTATTGCGGCAGTTAGACATGAAGTTTTCAACTTTGAAAAGTAACTAGATTTAATCTGAAGTTAGCTCTCCGTACCTTTAAAAGAGGACTGTGAACCAACGGCGAAAATTCGACTTTTTATACAAAAGGCGATAACGATTTTCACCTCTTAAATGTTAACCGATTTGGACCAATTTTTTCACAGGATGTCAGTTAGAACAAAAGCTAGGCTTATAGGTACGTTTTGTTTTTTAAATTACTGATTATATTTTTTTTTAAATGGCCGAAATAAGTTTTGTATGAAAACACGTGAACGACTATAAAATTAATAGTTGTTTATGAAACTGTTGCATAATAAATGTTTTAAGACCAAAGATGTGCAGTTTACCATTTTGGCTTCTTAGATATCTCAACTCGTAAAACGATAAGTAAAAGACGTAATGGTTAGCTTAGCAGGGTCCATTAGCTTAATGTCATGGAGATCGCGGGTTTGATTCCCGGCGGAGTCTAACTTTCTAACTCTCGGTTTTGTTGATTTTTTTAAATCTAAGTTAATTTGACAACCACGGGTACCAAAAGAACACCAGTGCTTCGCTTCCGAGCCTAGCATATGCTGAATTGGGGCCCTGTGGACATATTTACACCCACCTGGCTAGCTACCAACATATTTTCTAAGTTTTGCCGCCAAACAAGAGAATTGATGTGTTCCGGTTTAAAGGTAGCCAGTTCCACGTTGCGTTGGGGAATCTTGGTTAGACCGCTACTATCTTTGGCATCGTCGTCACTTACCATCAGGTAAGATGATGCCAAGGGCTTGTAAATTGTAGACAAAAAAAAATATTTTACCACACTTGGTCGTTAATATACAAGTGGTGTTCAGGTTTCCTTTTGAGTAAAGTCTTGCGTTCAGGAGCTCCAATTTCGAAACTCATCTAGTAAATGCGGCGAGTGTGCCGCACGAGGGCCGCACGTACGCTTAAGTATTGTTGATATTCTAAACCACCCTGTAGAGCGGTCCTGTGTCGCAACCGCACTCTCTGTCGCCCGGCCCGCCTGATTGCAAGTATGGGCTAGGGACGGGCTTGCAACGCCGAATCGTGGACGAATAACATACAAAGTTGTGAACATTTAAAGTTGGGGTAATCTTTACTGTGGCGCAACGGCAAGGGCCGCTACCTCCTATCCGGGAAGTCGTGGTTCGAGTCCTGCCACGTACCAATGTGTTTTCGAATTTCAATCTCATATGTACGTTTATCCGACGCTCTTACGGTGAAGGAAAACATCGTGAGAAAACCTGCACACATCTGCGAAGAAACTCGAAGGTTGTGTGTTAAGTTGACTAACCCGCACTGAGCCTGCGTGGTCGACTAAGTACGGATGGCCCTAATTCAGGGTAAGCTCGAGCCCCTCGGCGGGGACATATATTATATGAGCTGATGTGATGAATATTTGCTAAACCGCTAATTAGAGATTTATGCTCACCATGATCATCATGTCAGCCGAAAGACGTCCAATGCTGGACAAGGACCTCCCCTAAGGATTTCCACAAAAATCTGTCAGCGCAGGACCGATTTTCGTCGAAATCCTTAGAAGAGGCCCTTGTCCAGCAGCTAACGTTTTTCGGCTGATATGATGATGAAGTGATTGGATTGTGCACTAAAAACATTTAATATTAACATAAAATCGTTTAAAACGCCTTATTTATGAATAAAAATCATCGAGCTAGGAAAAAGCCAAGCTCTTACCAATTGTGAATAAAAAAAACCATCAACTGTGAGTCGGCCACGCATAATGTACTCTAGTACCAGGGTCATTACTTCATAACTTAAAAACTGTTCTTCACAGTCAATGGCAAATAACTATGAAAAGATAACAAAAAAACAGCACCCAGATTCGGCGCAGGAGACCCACCACAATAATAGAAGTCGTTCTCAGTTGGCGAAGCGTTAAATGCTAAATTTTCTGTAGCTATTCTGTAGCCATTTGCAATTCGATATCCAGCTAAGCTGCTCCGGATTGAACTCTGCGGATTGCGTGTCTCCTACCATTTGATATTGTAATAATATTCATCCCGTTTAAACAAAGAATGGATTACTTCCGAGCTCCCGACCCACTGGATTTTCCAGCGATTCTCGCTGTAACAAACATTTTGTGATAGGTATTAGTGTGAAGTGTGAATAAAAGGGATGAGCTAGGTTTGCCAGCGATTCCTGTTTTCAACCGACTTCCAAAAAGGAGGAGGTTCTCAATTCGTCAGTATGTTTTTTTATGTGTTTTACCTCAGAACTTTTGACTGGGTAAACCGATTTTTATGATTCTTTTTTATTTGAAAGCTAATGTGTCCCGTGTGGTCCTGTATAAATTTTATCAAAATCGGTGTAGTACTTTATTAGAAAATTAACATAAACCAAAAATAGTAATGCAAAAATGTACTAAGTTGTTGCGATGGAAGTCGGTTTTTTAACGTGTTTAGCGTTTTTTAGAGCTCGAGTTTTGAAAAGAGTGGGTAACACTATTTTATAGTTTGCACCCCATCATTTGGGATGATGACTGCATTAATAATAAATTATGAACTAAATTTCGCTCCAACTGAAATTTAATAATTTTCGCTCTTTAATAGTAGCTTTTAATTGAAAAAAGTTTTTATGCTCAAAAGGTCAAATCCTCAAGTGAATTTAAAAAAATGCACGGTTCCAAATTCAAAAAAGGTAAGCATAGTACTGTATTTCCTACGATTCTATTGAAAAATAAAAGATGATTCTGGGACTTCGATTATACCTCCAAAGTTTGTCATCAGATCAACTACAAAATTACAAAAGGATCTATTTTCACTGGGAATATGGCTTCATTCCAGGTTTCAGCTTAATCGGACCCACTGGAAGTCACTCTAAAATGGATCGCTATATTTGAACTAAACAAAGAAACATATTACATACAAACAAACATTGCAAGTTAAATTAATTAAAAAAAAACTTGCTTTGTTTTCCATCAAGTACTAAATTTTTAATTAAAGAAATTAACAAAATCTAATATACCTTTAAATGAGCAATTATATTTTACTATAATACCTTTATTTTTATACTTTAAACAAGCAATTATTTTACTATAATACCTTTATTTTTATACTTTAAACAAGCAATTATTTTACTATAATACCTTAATTTTTATACTTTAAACGAGAAATTATTATATATATAATCTAAATCTCGGAAACGGCTCCAACAATTTGCTTGAAAATTGATATCCGGGGGTTTTTAGAGGCGACAAATACATTTGGATAAATCTCATCTCAGAGAAAACACGAGCAATGCCCAGTCGCCCAGGTACTGAGTATATTAATGGCGCTAACACTGTGACGTCATTATATCAGCTCATATACGTCCCCACCGAGGGGCTGGAGCCTACCCTGAATTAGGGCGATCGGGCCTTAGTCGACCACGCGGGCCCAGTGCAGGTTCTTCGACTTTACATACAACCTTCGAGTTTCTCCGCAGGCGTGTGCAGGTTTCCTCACGATGTTTTTCCTTCACCGTAAGACCGTCGGATAAACGTACATATGAAATCTAAATTCGAAATCACATTGGTACGTGGCAGGATTCGAACCACGACCTCCCGGACAGGAAGCGGTGGCCGTAGCCGTCATGCCACCGAATCCTTCAAAAGAAAAAAAAACTATGACGTCACATCTAAGTATTTCAAAGATTTTCAGAACAAAATTTTGATTTTGACAGAGAATAAAAAGTAACTCAAAAATTCAAAGGAGAGAGAGAGAGAGACAGATAAAAAGTAACTGAAATGACCAGCAGTCATCATCCATAATAAATGGACCCCTACTTGGACCAGATTTGATTTTATTGCAAGTTTAACTTCAAGCAGCTGATTTGTACTGAAATAAAAGTTACAAAATATATTTCCATTACTATTTTATATAGTAACGTGCCCCTACATCTGCACGCAGGAAGACCTCATGACAGCGGCTGATAATGCTGTTAACGTGGCCAAATTCTGGGCTGCTACAGTGTAGAGTCTGCCATCGATACGCTAAGAAGAAGATAGTCACGTTGCAAAAAAAGATATTTCTTTAGAAAACAAATACATTTCTGACAATCAAAATGCAATCATCATTAATTTTAGCAGCTTTTTAGTTAACTAAGTTTCTCTGTTTGTGTGTAATTTTGTGTCGTTAAATAAATAGTAAAATTGAGTGAAACATTACTCGCTAATAGCATTCGTGTATAAGTGCATTCTTTATTTTATAACTAAGTACGTTCTGCAATTATTACATTCATCACGAACATTCGCGTATAATTTACAGTCGATTGTCTTACTAGTATGACTTTAACCCCGCAGTGGTCGCGCGGATTACATATGTAATCCGCGGTAATCAAGAAATGAAAGTATTCGTAAACAGTTCAAGTGTGTTACACAGGCCTCCGTGTAATTTAAGTATGACAATCCCCACCCCCGCTCTGTTCATTCCAAATATGTGAGTAGTTCCTATTAAGAAAAAAATAGTTGATTTGTTTTCGCAATAAGCGTTAACGCGTATTAAGGTCTCATATAATCCAAAGTAAATTTATAAAAAGTTTGTGTTTTGGTTTATTTTGACAAAACTGTTAATTGTTCTGTTTAGTTACTTATTATAATTTAATTTTAGATAAGGATACTTGCAATTTTTCAAGAGAAAAATTATAATATAAATCAATTTTATTAAAAAAAAATCAAAAGAATTTGGCATACATATGTAATCCACGCGACCACTCAAGAGACTTTTGGGGGCGCGACCACTACAGGGTTAAGTACATTACACTAATGTGTAAAATTTGCCCGCACATACAAGACATTGTGTATATGTCGCAGCTTTTACGTAGAATCCGTCAGTTTCCAATGGCGCTTGATTGTAAAACATCGATGTTTTGTAAAGCGGTGTAATTTGCGCTGATTACTTTGTACTGATTAAAAATTCCGAATGAAACCGATAATTTGTTCTTCTGCGAAGCATTTTGCTACCCAGGGGGGGCTTGCTACTCTAGGCTCTTTGACTGTATAATCATTCAAACCTTACCGAACCTAACATCGATCGCTTCGCTCGCTCATTAATTAAAGTGTGTCATTCAGTAGTTTTTACACAAAGTGGCACCTCATACAATGCGGCGTAGTTTCTTTCAGCCGAATTGCAATCCGGCTGAACGTGATGTCGCCGTATTATAAAACGCTTTTATTTTACAATCTGGCGTTGTTCGGTTCGCAGTTTTGGAGACCGGCGGATTCTACAATCATCATCATCATATCAGCCGAAGGACGTCCACTGCTGGACATAGGTCTCCCCCAAGGATTACCACAATGACCGTTTCTGCGCTACACGCATCCAGCGGCTTCCCGCGACCTTCACCAGGTCATCGGTCCACTTAGTGCGAGGCCTGCCTACGCTACGTTTTCCGGTGCGCGGTCGCCAGTTGAGAATTTTATTGCCCCAACGGCCATCCGTTCTACGTGCTATGTGCCTCGCTATGTGGATTCTACAATACGGCTTCCACATATATAGCATTTTTGGGAAGGCTTCTAATCATGAAATCGAACATTTTTTTTCTACAACTTTAATGAAACAGCAAAAAATAATTGACTAAAAAACATGATCAGCTGATTTGACAACATTGTATGGGAACTTGGTAAGTAACAACATTTATTGTGATTTCAGCAAAATTTTAAAACACGTTTTTTAACCGCCTCCGTGGCGTAATGGTCTATTCGCTTCACACCAGGAGGTCGCGGTTTCGATTCCCGGCGGGGCCAACTTGTGAGACTCGTTTTGGTTGGTGGTAGGGCATTGTCATAGCCCGCCTGGCTAGCTACCACCATCTTATCTAAGTCTTGCGCCAAACATCAGTGTTAAAAAACTTATGTGTTCCGGCTTGAAGATAAGATAGCCAGTTCTCCATTGCGATGGGGAATCTCGTTAAGACCGCTTCCATCTCCGGTATTAACGTCACTTACCATCAGGTGAGATGATGCCAAGGGCTTACCAATTATGAATAAAAAAACAAAAGAAAAATATGCTCTTTTCTAAATATAAGCCTGTTAAATTGTCTATTGATAAATTTATTAGAAATTGCAATTGCTTCACGGGTCTATTTTTAATTTTAAATGTTTTTCATCAACAGAGAAAGAAATTTTAGTTTGCAGTGTACTATCTTTTAGGGTACCGTAGGAAGTAATGGGACTGTATTGCAAAGCCTCCGCTGTCTGTCTGTGCGTCTGTTCGACTTTTAAAAGGTTGTATCTTTTAAAACGTAATTTAAGACGGTTGAGTTCTTTACAGAATAATAATATATTATGTTATTTAATTATGAACAAATATTAAAAAAAAAGTTAAAAAGGGTGTTTTAGCTCTATCGTTAAAAGGTAATATATGCAAGCGTGACTTGGTGTATTTATAGAATGTGCTAATCCTAAAGTAAACAAAACAAATAATAATTAAAAAAAATATATTTTTAAAAGAAACTCGAAGGTTGTGTGTGAAGTCGACCAACCCGCACTGGGCCCGCGTGGTCGACTAAGGCCTAATCGCCCTGATTCAGGGTAGGTTCGAGCCCCTCGGTGGGGACGTATGTGAGCTGTAATGATGATTTTTAAAAATGGTAATACAAGCAAACGTTAGACTTGGTGTATTTATAGAAGGTACTAATCCTAAAGTGAAATAATGAATAATAATAATGAAATAATTATAAGAATGGTAATATATGCAAACTTAAGACTCGGTGTATTTATATAAGATACTAATTTCTAAAGTAAAAAAATAATAATAAAAAAATATGTAAAAAGGTAAGCTCGAGACTTGGTGTATTTATAGAAGGTACTAATCCTAAGGTAAAACAACAAATAATAATAAAAAAATCATAAAAAAGGTAATAAGTGCAAGCGTGAGACTTGGTGTATTTATAGAAAGTGCTAATCCTTAAGTAAAATAACAAATAATAAATAATAAGTAATAAATGCTAGCTTGAGACTTGGTGTATTTATTGAAGGTACTAATTTTAAAGTTAAACAACAAATAATAACATTAAAAATATATATAAAAAGACAATAAACGCAAGCTTGAGACTTAGTGTATTTATAGAAGGTACTAATCCTAAGGTAAAACAACAAATAATAATAAAAAAAAACAAAAAAAAGGTAATAAATGCAAGCGTGAGACTTGGTGTGTTTATAGAAGGTGATAATCCTAAAGTGAAATAACATATATATAAAAGGTAATAAATGCAAGCTTGAGACTTGGTGTATTATATCAAGTCTCAATAATCCTTTTATAGAAGGTACAAATCCTAAAGTAAAAAAACAAATAATAAAAAAATGGTGTTCTTGTTGATGTATCTTGTTTAAAATAAACAGGTATCATTGTTTTACGCTTGTGGAATGGTGTTATATTGTATGAAAATCTTGGTGCACTAGCACAGATGAGATACTAGTTACTTCGTAAGCACTAGTCCGACTCGCACTTCACCGGTTTTTGTATATTTATCTTTTTTATGATTCCGTACCAGAGGTAATGGAATCCTATTACTAAGCCTATGCTGTCCGTCCATCTTACTGTCTGTATCTTCTTAACAGTAATAGGTAGGTAGGTAAACTGTTGAGTTTTTAAAGAATATGTGTTGTTATGTCCGAATTTCTACCAAATAATAAATATAAAAAAAAAAAAACTAAGGTTGTCCAGATATAAGGAACTTGTTTTTTTTTTTCAAAATTTTATTTGTTTTTGTTGTATCAAAAACGAAAGTACATACAAGCGTTAAACTCAGTGTGATTATTAGTGTAACTAAATTGCTTTACACATCATACTGAAAAATTATTTAAAAAAAATGAACTCTTCAAACAAAAATGCACAAAATTGGTCGATCTGGTAATCAATTTGTATCAAGAGTTACAATTTTTTGGAGATTTTAGCAGTCTTAGTAGAAAAATTGTTCTGTATGATGAATAGAAGCACCCAATTTTGTAACACCCTGTATATTAACAAAATTAATCACTAACCAGTAAAGTGTTTTTCTGTCGCTCTCATTAATATCTTTTGATTTAAATTCAATCATTGTTGCAGGTACTCGTGTACGAGTATATCGTCTCTACAATGTTCCTTTAGATTGTGACTCTAATAAAAATCATTGAAATATGACCAACAACATTATAATAATACCAACGAAACAGTTTTATAACTACTACATTATATTGACACTATAGAAACGGCACTAAACTTCCTATATTATGTGCCAGAGTT
The DNA here is from genome assembly GCA_947284805.1 of Coleophora flavipennella. Classification (NCBI taxonomy): domain Eukaryota; kingdom Metazoa; phylum Arthropoda; class Insecta; order Lepidoptera; family Coleophoridae; genus Coleophora; species Coleophora flavipennella. The sequence continues at coordinate 12,308,760 of OX369280.1, read as the reverse complement.
ACGCACAACCATACTTCTCAGGTTAACGCTGCACTTGAGTTATCATCTCGGCCAGACAATCGTGTTCCACACCAGTGGGCGATATAGTCCGGAGTTCAGGCCTTTGTTACGTCGCGACTTATTGCTACAAATCCCTACACCTACATCTGCATTATAGCTACAATAAAATCTTCATCATTCGACCGTCTAGACCCCTCCAGGTGGCAGTTACAAATTGGTCATTCTTCACTGCGTAAAACGCCCACTGGCTTTGAATTGCGGTAGGTTAGGAGAATGTGTTATCTCGCAAAGGGGGGAGTTTCAGTATAGTTTGGTTGTTTATTTTTATTTTGTCTACAAAAGGGTTTAAATGTACAGGTACTTAAAAACTTACTTGGACTAGTATATCCTTAACAACTATCGTTCAACTGACTTTAAGTCGTTCTTAAATTGAGGGTGGTGTTCATCAGCCGTTTTGTTGCTTCGTCCACATAGTCTGCAGCTTTACTCCGCAGTGACACCTACCTAAAGTTGTACCTACATGTATTTGATTCATCCACAATCAGAAGTAACCGCCTCCGTCACGAGTTTGATTCCCGGCTAACTTTATAATTATAAGACTCGATTTGGTTGGTGGTTAGGCATTTTATAAGGTCACCTTACTAGCTACTACCATTTTATCTAAATATTGCCACCAAACATCAGTGTTAACAGCATTAGCCAGTTGTCCAATGCGTTGGGTGGTCTTGGTAAGCCCGCTTCCATCTTCGGCATCATCGTCAATTAGCATCAGGTGAGATGATGCCGGTCTTATAAATCGTGTATAAAAAAAAATACACAGAACAATAAAAAATTAATAATAGAGCATTTCATAACTTATCATACTTTTAGCACCTTTTTAATCGACTTCCAAAAAGGAGGAGGTTCTCAATTCGACTATACGGTTTTTTTATGTGTGTTACTTCAGAACTTTTGACTGGGTGAACCGATTTTATGATTCTTTTTTTATTTGAAAGCTACTGCTTCCCATGTAGTCCTATATAAATTTTATCAAAATCGGTGTAGAACTTTATTAAGAAATTAACAAAAACCAAAAATAATAATGCAAATATGTACTAAGTTGTTGCGATGGAAGTCAGTTTTTAATCGTGTTTAGCGTTTTAATTATAGCAAATCCACTTCTTACTTCTGAGTTTTCTTATCCAGAGAGTGTGAATTTTAATGCGTTATAATGGTTCAATTCAGAACTGTATCAAAGTATATATATTAGTAATAACATACAGTATGGATACTCCCTGCCGCTCTCTAGATTGCGACCTCACCCCCTGGTCACCCAGATTGAAACAGATTGTTTACAGTTTAGTTGTCGAACGTATAGGATTTCGCTGCCAGTTTGTTTTTTCCGTCATTCCTTTTTTGAAATGTCATTTGTGGCCCGTTGTGTGAAGTGTCCTGGGTGTGCCTGTATGCTAGGATTATACTTGGCAGACATTCACGGGTGAGATAAACAGTGGAGGCGTTTCCAGAGATTAGTGCTAAGAGAGCAAGGCAGTAGGTAAGTCTTGAATGCAAGATTTGTGTTTATGAATGGCCTAAATGTTTGTGGAAGGCATTTGTTAAGGAACAAAATGTGTTTAGCATACGATGAAGCTGAGTGTAAAGCTTTATCATTAAAGAAAGTATGGTAATGTGATAATTTACTATGTTCCTTATTTTTAAATGGCTTCAAAAAAAGAAGAGATTATATTATGTTCCACTGTATATTTTTTTATGTATTTCCATTGATTTGTCCGTTAAGTGTGGACAGATATCAATTTTTTTTTATCAAAACCGGTCAACTATTTTTTTTTTAATATAACAAAAGTGTAAAAAAAAAATATTTGTTGCTATTGAATTTGGTTGTTTTTATCGACTTCAGCATAACTAGTCAATTATATAGTTTATCCATTACATAGACAAATAGAAATATAGATAGATAAACCGTTTAATCACCGACCAAGCACAAAAAATTACGAGATTTAGATAACTTTGGAAATAAGGACACATATTTTGACGCGAAAAGTTTTCTTAATCACATACGGGGCTCCAATTGAAAAATCTAAACCACCGTGACGTAAAACTGTAACGGAAGTGACGAAAGAATCTGTTTCCTTCACAGCAACCAAGTAACAAACCGCGGTTCCATGGTAACCAAGTAACAACCCGCGAGTCCGAAGGCAAAAAAAATGTAAAATGTTAGATATGTCAAAACTAGACGTTTCACGTTAAACCAACGACAATCAATCAATCAAATATGATTTATTTTACAAGAAATAAAAAAATACAACATACCTCGGCACAGCCTTACCCGATTTTTTTACTCAATATTAAGGAGAGCAAACATATAGCAAGAAAAAAACAAGCCATTTACGCCGGTGTAAATTAAATTTCTGCGCATCGTGAATACTAAGACCGAATAAAGTATTCCCAGTACTGCACTACTAAAATTTTATTTCCCTACAAAAGCATCTAAGTATTTCGAGTCATACTGGCTCGACTAAGAACGCTGTGCAAGTCTTAATCTGCCCCGAGAGCACTGCAACTGCCCTAATGATATCTCTAGCAGCACTAAAGACCCATATATAACACTCTATGAGACGTTTTTAAAATTTAAGCCAGCATTAATGCATTCTACCCTGTTTACTGTAAATACTTATTTAAATTTGTAGGCGAGTCCACAATGCAGTCTTTGTGATGGCGAGCGTATTAGCATAACACGAGGTTTCAATGAACAAAGTAACCGGTATAAAATAAAATTTTACGGTATACCCTTATATTGAAATAGCGAGGTCGGTTAGGGCATAATAAAATGACTACGTATTCTGCGGCCGGCATTATGGGAACTGAATATTTTACTTACCTCTGACGAGATGGCGCGACCGGTTTCCAGTTGAGTTGGTGCATTTTTAGGGTTTCGTACCCAAAGGGTAAAAACGAGACCCTATTACTAAGACCTCACTGTCCGTTCTTCAACTTCCTGTCGTTCCTTTAGGTAGTGGTTCTCTTCCACGAGGCACTCGCCTTGCAGAGCACCGGGACAAGCGTCTTGGCGGCAAGACCTACCGTGACTGGTCCTTGTCTTCACCTTATGGTGTTGGCAGGAATAGCGGCCCTCATTGTATGCCCAAGGGGTAGTAAAGTGGGGACGCTAAATCATAAACGTGGTAGTCTTAGCGTATCTGGTAGATATACGAGAGGGAATGTCCGTCCGGGAAGAGAACCACTACCTACTGTCCAGGTAGGTCCCGGAGCTGTAGGCACGCTCACCTCCCGTGGCTTTCGCTGCTGGCAGGTCGATACCCGTTCGGGACGCCAGAGAAGCTGGCTCCTACATCACCGGTGTGTTACCGGAATTTTTGGCGCGCTCACTTCCCGATCACTTCCCGACTTCACGAGGCACTCGCCTTGCAGAGTACCAGGACAAGCCACCGCAACTGGTCCTTGCCTTCGCCTTATGATGCTGGCATGTATAGCGGCCCTCACTATATGACTTAGCTGTTGGTGAGTGGGGACGCTATATCGTAAACTTGGTAGTTTAGCGTATGTGGATACGAGAGGGAATGTCTGTCCGGGAAGTTAGTGCGCCAACAGCTCTGGAACCACACCGGATATGTGCGAGCAAGCTTCTCTGGCGTCCCGAGCGGGGATCGAACCGCCAGCAGCGAAAGCCGCGGGAGGTGAGCGTGCCTACAGCTCCGGGTCCTCTTGGAGAGTAGGTAGTGGTTCTCTTCCACGAGGCACTTGCCTTGCAGAGTACCGGGACAAGCGTCTTGGCGGCAAGACCTACCGTAACTGGTCCTTGCCTTCGCCTCATGGTGTTAGCAGGAATAGCGGCCCTCACTGTATACCCTAAGAGTCGGTCAGTCGAGACGCTATATCATAAATTTGGTAGTTTTAGCGTACATATCTGGTAGATATACGAAAGGGAATATCCGTCCGGGAAGTGAGTGCGCCAACACCTCCGGTACCACACTGGAGATGTGGGAGCCAGCTTCTCTGACGTCCCGAGCGGGGATCGAACCGCTAGCAGCGTAAGCCGCGGCAGGTGAGCGTGCCTACAGCTTAGGGACCTACCTGAAGAGTAGGTAGTGGTTCTCTTCCACGAGGCACTCGCCTTGCAGAAAACCATGACAAGTGTCTTGGCGGCAAGACCTACCGTAGTTGGTCTTTTCCCTCGCCTCACGACGTTGGCAGGAATAGCGGCCCTCACTATGTGACCTAGCCAAAGTATATATATTAGTACTAACATACAGTATGGACACTCCCTGCCGCTCTCTAGATTGCGACCTCACCCCCTCGTCACCCAGATAGATTCAGATTGGTTACAGTTTGGTTGTCGAACGTATAGGATTTCACCGCCATTTTGTTTGTTCCGTCATTCGTTTTTTGAATAGTAATTTCTGGCCCGTTGTATGAAGTGTCCAGGGTGTGACCTAGCTGTCGGTGAGTGGGGACGCTATATCATAAACCTGGTAATTTAGCGTATCTGGTAGATATGAGAGAGGTAATGTACGACCGTCCGTCTGTCTGTCTGTCACCGGGCTGTATTTCATGAACTGTAATAGGTAGACAGTTGAAATTTTCACAGATGATGTATTTTTGTTGCCACTATTATAACAAATACTAAAAACAGAATAAAATAAGTATTTAAAGGGGGGTCCCATACAACAAACGTGATTTCGTAAAGATACTAGCGACATCTAGTACGATGGTACGGAACCCTGTTGTGTTGACTCGCATTTGGCCGGTTTTTATTATACAGTATGGAAAGAAAATCAGTTGTAGATTAAATTCATATAAAAGTCGGCCATAAGATACTGGAAACCTCTTTTAAATACACCATTTTTAGGATTTCGTAGTCTACAGGGAACCCTTATTGTTTTTCCATGCCATGTCTGTCTGTCCGTCTGTCCGCGGCTTAGCTCAGAGACTGTTAGCACAAGAAAGCTGTTATTTGGCATGGATATAAATATTTATCACGCCGACAAAGTGGTGAAATAAAATGTCGCAAAACTTTTTTAAGGGTACCTCCTCTAAATGTGAAGCGGGAGTGATTTTTTTGGGTACCTCCTCTAAATGTGAAGCGGGAGTGATTTTTAGGGTACCCTCCTCTAAATGTGAAGCGGGAGTGATTTTTTAGGGTACCTCCTCTACATGTGAAGCGGGAGTGATTTTTTAGGGTACCTCCTCTAAATGTGAAGCGGGAGTGATTTTTTGGGGTACCTCCTCTACATGTGAAGCGGGAGTGATTTTTTAGGGTACCTCCTCTAAATGTGAAGCGGGAGTGATATTTTAGGGTACCTCCTCTACATGTAAAGCGGGAGTGATTTTTAGGGTACCTGCTCTATACGTGAAGCGGGAGTGTTTTTTTTTTATTGACGTACCCTATGGTGTTAGGTATCGTTGAATAGGTTTTCAAAAACTACTGAAGCTTTACTAAAACCATCATTTACGGAATATTACACAAGTGCAAATTTTACTTGTCAAGTGCTCTTTTTTTATTTACAATTTTAAGCCCTTTGGCATTATCTCGCCTGATGTTACGTGACGATGATGCCGAAGATGGCAAACCAAGATTCCCCAAAGGAATGGAGCTTATTTTCAAGCCGGAATACATCAATGTTGTTTACACTGATGTTTGGCGGCAAGACTTAGATGAGATGGTTGTAGCTAGCCAGGCGGTCTTATAAAATACCCTACCACCAACCAAACCGAATCCTACAAGTTGACCCCACCGGTAATCGAACCCACGACCTACTTGTGTAAAGCGAATGGACTGACCATTACGCCGCGGAGGCGGTAAAAATTATTAGCGGTTATATTCCCTATCCCTTAAGATTATAAAAAATATGTTATTATTCCTTGTCTACATCAGAGGAGAAACCTCTGTGCAAAATTTCAGCTTTCTTGGTGCATGGGTTTGGTCTGGGCGTTGATGACTCAGTCTGTGAGTAAGTCAGGACTTTGCTTTTCATAATATACTAGTGGATGCCCGTAGCTTCGCCCGCGCAGATCCCGATTTTTGCGGTTCCCGTGAGAATTTCCCAAAATCCTTTATTAGCGGATGCCTACGTCATAAAATCTACATGCATGCCAAATTTCAGCCCGATCCGTCTAGTGGTTTGAGCTGTGCGTTGATAGATAACTATGTCAGTCAGTCAGTCACCTTTGAGTTATATATATTTAGAGATTAATTAATGATTGCAGAAGCGGTCATTAACTCAATGCGAGTTGTGTAGTTGAATCGTTAATGCAGTGCAGGTTAACTAACCTGAATCAAGGTCGTTAAATAGATGGGTTTGACTGTCATTGGCATTATTGTCCACTGTTTCCATGCTTCGCAAGGCACGTGAAGCCATTGGTGCCGGTTGCTATCACTAGATGGCAGTCGTCAAGTCGTGTCAGATGGCCTATAGGCGGCTTGAAAAAGTTCTGACTTTGAGATTCGCCTGCACTAGCCCTGACTTAGCCTCCGTGTGTTATGTACGGCCTAACCTTACCAAGTTTGGAAAGCACGGTCGTTAAATGGATGGGTTTCACTGTTTTTGGCATTTTCTCCACTGTTTCAATGCTTCGCAAGGCACGTAAAGCCATTAGTGCCGTTTGCTATCACTAGATGGCAGTCGTCAAGTCGTGTCCGATGCCCTATAGGCGGCTTGAAAAAGTTCTGACATTGGGATTTGCCTGCACTAGCCCTGACTTAGCCTCCGTGTGTTATGTACGGTCTAACCTTACCAAGTTTGGAAAGCACGGTCGTTAAATGGATGGGTTTGACTGTTATTGGCATTCGTACTCAAATTCTTAATAAAAAAAAAAAAAATCTCCACTGTTTCCATGCTTTGCACGGCTCGTGAAGCCATTGATGCCGGTTGCTATCACTAGATGGCGTCGTGTCAGAGTCAGTGTAAAGGCGGCTTGAAAGAGTTCTGACATTGGGATTCGCCTGTAGAAGCCCTACAGCCTCCACTTAACCGGACTTGGTCTCCGTGTGTTGTGTATGGCCCAATCTTACCAAATAAGGAAGATGCATAAAAATATTTTTTGATTGATATAAAATAGCTATTTATGCAACTGTTGCATAATGAGGGGTATTTAACACGAGTGTGGTTTATGAAACGAGCGCAGCGAGTTTCATAAAAGTATACACGAGTGTTAAATACTAATTATGTACAGTTGCATACAATAGTTTATCTACACTCATACAACAAATTTAAATTAAAGACAAAATAAAGTAATCATAGGAAAAATACAAACGTTAATGGCGCGAAAATAAATTTGCAGTAATATCGCACCGCGCATGCGCGCCGCAAAGGTTGCGTTCCGAAACACGCTAGTGTGCTCAAATAGCAAGCATCTGCGTAAAAATAAAAAAAAAAACTTCATTTTGTTACAACTTTGCGATAACGAAATGAAATTTGTATGGATCCTTAGTCACGGCTCCATCGAAAGGTATATCATTTGCTTAGCGTTTCTGATAAGTAAATGAAGGATTTACGACATGAGTGTAGATAAAGAGAATTAAAAAACTTAAGTATCTGTGAAAGCAGGTTTTCGTTATTCCCATTATTTACCGAGATATTGCAGTTTGAAAAGTATGTCGCGGAGTACCAGCCGAAACCGCTCCATACAAAGAGAAGCGCAGAAGTGACGTCACTGCTGTCATTTTTCGCAGTCAAATGTATGAAGCACGAGGTGAAATATTTTTTAACAGTTTAAATAAGTATTTTACGTATATGATGTAATGGAAGAAAGTTACACAAATACTATGGAGATTATAAAAATAATTTTTATTTTAATTTTGCAGCATTTTTACAATTTCACTTTTTTGAAGTCCCTAAAAAAATAGTTAAAAAAATCTTTTTGTGTTGAAATTTTTCCAAGTGTGTTTTCTTGACATCTACTCTTATATTCATTTATTTTTATCGAAATCTAAAATTCATGCATGTTCCCTATTGGGTAAGAGACACGTGTGCATAATGACAAAGATGATAACATACATTATACAAGTTGTAACAAAATTGTTGTAGGTCCCGTTAACTTGGGCAAAGTATATATATTAGTACTAACATACAGTATAATAGACACTCCCTACCGCTCTCTAGATTGCGACCTCACCCCCTCGTCTCCCAGGTGGATACAGATTGGTTGTCGAACGTATAGTATTTTACCGCCATTTTGATTTTTGAAATGTAATTTCTGGCCCGTTGTATGAAGTGTCCAGGGTGTGACTGGGGCTTCGACTCATCATAATGAACAACTTTTGTTCTACGACTTTGGTGAAATAGCAAAAAAAAATTTAACTTCATACAATTCGATCAGATGATCGACCAATTTTATGTATGGAGAGGGTCTACATTCATTTTTTTGAGAATGGTGTCTGGGTTACTTGGGGTAAGTTGGTCATTATGATAAGTAGAATCACCAGTTAATGGATCCTACACCAATTTTGTTACACCCTGTATATAAAAATATACTTAAGGTAATGCATTACTAAGTAAATTCAGCTATTGCATACCCCGGACACTTCATACAACGGTCGTGAAATTACCATTTTTAAAAACAAATCATGGAGCAAACAAAATCACTGACAAATCCTATACGTTCGAGAACCAAACTATAACCAATATGTATATCAATCTGGCTGACGAGGGGGTGAGATCGAAATCTAGAGAGTGGCAGGGACTGTCCATACTGTATGTTAGTACTAATATTTACCTATACCAAAGTATATATAATATACTAGCTGTCCCGGCGAACTTCGTACCGCCTTACATTACATTACACTGCCCTGCCCTACCCTACACTACCCTACACTACACTACACTACCCTACCCTACACTACCCTACCCTACCCTACATACACTACACTACACTACACTACCCTACCCTACACTACTCTACACTACCCTACACTACACTACCCTACCCTACCCTACACTACACTACACTACCCTACACTACCCTACACTACCCTACACTACCCTACCCTACCCTATCCTATCTCTCAAGTTGGATCGAACTGCACATGGTGTGCGAATTTTATTATAATCGGTTAAGTGGTTTAGGAGTCCATTGAGGACAAACATTGTGACACGAGATTTATATATATTAAGATAGCTGTCCCGGCGAACTTCGTACCGCCTTACATTACATTACACTGCCCTGCCCTACCCTACACTACCCTACACTACACTACACTACCCTACCCTACACTACCCTACCCTACCCTACATACACTACACTACACTACACTACCCTACCCTACACTACTCTACACTACCCTACACTACACTACCCTACCCTACCCTACACTACACTACACTACCCTACACTACCCTACACTACCCTACACTACCCTACCCTACCCTATCCTATCTCTCAAGTTGGATCGAACTGCACATGGTGTGCGAATTTTATTATAATCGGTTAAGTGGTTTAGGAGTCCATTGAGGACAAACATTGTGACACGAGATTTATATATATTAAGATATAGTACAAACATACAGTATGAACACTCCCTGCCGCTCTCTAGATTGCGACCTCACCCCCTCGTCACCCAGATTGATACAGAGTGGTTACAGTTTGGTTGTCGAACGTATAGGATTTGGCCGCCATTTTGTTTGCTCCGTCATTCGTTTTTTGAAATGTTATTTCTGGCCCGTTGTATGAAGTGTCCAGGGTTATGCCTATACTTTGCTTATTGGCTGTTGCCTTCGTTCAACCAAAATATCGTCAATAAAGACCTTCTGTTATTTTTGTACGGTTATAAAATATCAAAGACTCGAATTTAGTAATCGAGTTCTAAACTTTGAATATCGATAAAATTCATAATGAAGAAAAAGTTGCTTCGTTCCAGTCCGAATCTTTTATTTTGCTCTGAGTTGCTCCGGGCCTTTCCGGGCTTTCTGCATTATTGAAGGAATTGTTTTCTAAGTTTTAATATTAAAACATTCCGCTGTTGGACACTGCCTTTATTTTATTTTCTCCGTTATTATTGTTTATAAGTTCATATTAAACTGCTGTTTCTATAAAAAGTACTTATTTCAAGATATTTGTTGAGTTTCTTCTAACCTATTTTCTTCACTTAGGTAATTTTTGTTTTATTACTAGCTGTTTCCCGCGGCTTCACTCGCGTGGACAACGTTTCTATGACTTTTCGAGGGTGCGTAATGAGCATGTAAGAGAGTACCTTATGTGTTAATCCAGGTCCTAATCTGTCTACCTACCAAATTTCAGCCAGATTTGTTCAGTAGTTTTTGCTTGAAAGAGTAACAAACATACATTCTTACAAACTTTAGCGTTTATAATATTATAGTAGGATTATTACAAGCTGTTTTATTTGAAGAGCGTGTAATACACCACATTTCATCGACGAAAAACCCCACATTAGGGGGTCGCATCCTTCTCTCTTCTAGATGGCAGCCATTTTTTTTTTTTTTGCAGCTGTTCATGAAAAATATTATTTTCTTGAATTAGCAGTAATACATACCTCAAAATGGTCTCATTTATAAGGCAATTTAATTTTTCTGATGATTTTTCTGACATATAAAATTAACCGAAACACTGAAGGACAAAAAAAAACACAAACTAGGTTAAAGAAAAAATGAAAAAAAAAATATAATTTTATTTTTCTTTTTTTAAACCATCTGGAAAAACGAGGTCACTAACGTCTTGTTTATATTTTCATGCTAATCAATTAATTGTGAGCAAAGTTGTAAAATAACACCAAATTATGCACCATTAGATTCTGACTTAGTGTGTTTATGGTTAATACACGACCCTCGCGGTTTGATACTTAAAAATGGTCAGACGGGTCACGTTTAAGAGAAAATATTTTTTTCATAAAAAACTACAAAAAAATAAAAAAATAAAAATGGCTGCCATTTAGAGGGCAGAAGGATACGACACCCTAATTGTATTACATGCTCATAACATAAGATATCGGTAACCTTATCCGATAAATAAGTATTGTTTGTGAACTTTTTATTGTACAACAGATTTTACAGTTATATGTACAAAATAGGATTAAAATGTACAAAGGTAGACTTATCCCAAACATAATAAATGAGCATTTTTTTGGCGGGCCAAGTTTTATAACTTTTAACTAGTAAGGACACGGAAAATCTTTAACAAATTCATCGTATGCAATGTATATATTTTTTCCTTTGTTTTCTATTGTTTACATATCTAACTATATATTTCTTACACTATATGTGGATCAGTTCATATAGTATTGTTTGTATCTATCTTGTATTATTATTAACTTAGATATTTTTTTTTCTTTTATAGTTTTGATAAGTAATGAAATATTATAAGTTTTTTTTTTAATTTTCTTTACAGTGGTTGGTTTTTAAATGTATTTTTGGCGTGACCACCACAATACGGGCTCTGCCTAGTGTGGGGACATAAGGCATATTTAATACTGTATGATACACCATTTTTTGAAAACAATTACATTACTCAAAACAAAATAAGGGCCACTTAAATTTTCACAGTACATTTTCATACAGAGAGGTAGTTCAAAGAGACACAATATCTTATTTTAAAGAAAGAAAAGTAAGGAATTTATGAAGTGCAGTCATTAGGTTAGATCCCTGGCTACAAATGTGTCGCAGATCATAACACTCTGTTGATCCCTGGGAACTACGAAGACTGCTTTGAACAGGGCACACGGTAAATGAGCATACTTTCCATACGAAAAATTCATGCTGCTTGATTTGAGAACTCTACCGAGTTCCCTAGGATCAGCAAGATATTGTGATACATTGACACATTTGTAGCCAGGGATCTAACCTAAGCCAGGGATCGATTCCAGGCGGGGTCAATTGTAAGACTCGGTTTGGTCGGTGGTAGGGCATTTTCTAAGCCCGCCTGGCTAGCTACCACCATCTTAACTAAGTCTTGCCGCCAAAAATCAATGTTGATATCATTGGTGTGTTCCGGCATGAAGATAAGATAGCCAGTTCCCCATTGCATTGGGGAATCTTGATAAGCCCGCTTCCATCTTCAGCAACATCGTCACTTACCACAAGGTGAGATGTTGTCAAGGGTTTACCAATTGTGAATAAAAAAAAAAACCTTCCTACTTACCTTACTTTTCTTGATTTGAAAATCAAATAATTTACACCTTCGGTCACTTTTTGTTGTTGATATTCAGTCTATACGCAGTACGCACGAAGCGTTACGCCACAGTATATATATTAGTACTAACGTACAGTATGGACACTCCCTGCCGCTCTCTAAATTCGACCTCACCCCCCCCGTCACTCAGATTGGATGTAGATTGGGTACCAAACGTAAAGGACGAGCTACGCAAGCGCGATATAAACGTCACTTATATTCACTTTGCGCGCCGCTGTGATTTCGTACACCGGAATAAAAAGCAACTAGTTACCGAACGTAAAGGACGAACTACGCATGCGCGATTAACGTCTCTTATATTTACTTTGCGCGCCGCTCACCGCTCGACGCCAATAGGCGGCCGCGGCGTCTCAGCATGCCTCGTATCATGATTGGCTGACCACCAATATTATACGACCAAATCTATGAACAATCAGTTCCTATGAATCTTCATACTAGCTGTATCTTTTTTTTTAGAAATGTAGTTCCTTTATGTTTTTCATATGTGTGGTTACGCTTCCTCATTTATAATGCGGACAGCGATGGAGTGGAAGGAGTCTGTGTTTCCCGACTCCGACAATTTGGGGATCTTCGAGGCGAGAGTAAATTGACATTATTTGAGTTTACGTGTACCATCCTCGACTACATCGTCACTTACTATCAGGTGAGTTATAGTCAAACGCACTCAAATTAAGAAAAATAAAAAAATCATGGCTATTTGGACCACCTCTCTGAATGAAAATGAACTGAGAAAACTAAGACGGCCCTTATATTGTTTTAAGTAGTATACAGGTGTAACAAAATTGGTGTGGATCCCGTTAACTGGGGGTTCTACTCATCATACTGAACAACTTTCCCCAAGGAACATATAGTCAATTCTCATAAAAAAATTTGGACCCTCCATACTAAAATGCACAAAATCGGTAGATCGGCTGATCGATTTGTATGAAGGGTAAACATTTTTTTTTACGTTTTCAGCAAAGTCGTAGAACAAAAGTTGTTCAGTATGATGAGTAGAAGCGTACACCAATTTTGTTACATCCTGCATATTTTGTGTATATATTTGTTTTCATTTACCTCTCCTATTATTGGTGTATAAAGTAGTACACAAGAAAAGTAAGCGCGTTTAATGTGATTACTGCAGAAGCTTTTCATTTTGCACACTGAATTAGTATTCAGTTGGTACATTCACGGCATTCAGACTGAACATGAAAGGATCCGAAACGGTAGCCATTCGCGAAACATTTCCAAGTCCTTTACAAAGTTTCCCCAATACTTCTTTATTGTTTTTAATTGAGAGGAATTCAGTTTGTGCTTATTTTGTACGAGGAAAATTCCAGCAAACTTTTGCTACATGTTCCGTATAATTGGAATTGTGCATTTTTTTGAAGGAATGTAAATATAAAAATATAAATGAAAAATAAGCGCCGGTGGCTCAACCGGTAACCTAACCAGAGGTGCCGGGTTCAGATCCGGGCGGCCAATGTACCAATGAGTTTTTCGAAACTTACGTACATATACTCACCGATTGCTTTAACGGTGAAGGAAAACATCGTGAGGAAACTTGCACACACCTGCGCAGAAACTCGAAGGTTGTGTGTGAAGTCAACCAACCCGCACTGGGCCCGCGTGGTCGAATAAGGCCCGATCGCCCTAATTCAGCGTAGGCTCGAGCTCCTCGGTGGAGACGTGTAAGAGCTGATACGATGATGATGATGATGATGAAGGAATGTAAGTAAATTATAAAAAATATTTGGAGATGTAAGATTGTATACTGCAAAAATAAAATTGTGACCGTTTTCTAAATTAGATTTTTTATTTCATATCACCAGTTACATATTTATACATAATGCAATAATAAAAATGTCAAAGTGTAACGTGATTCAGTACCTACGCAAAGCGCGCCAACGGTGCCCTATTACCAAAGTATATATATTAGTACCAACATACAGTATGGACACTCCCTGCCGCTCTCTAGATTGCGACCTCACCCCCTCAACACCCAGATTGATACAGATTGATTACAGTTTGGTTCTCGAACGTATAGGAATTTGCCGCCATTTTGTTTGATCCGTCATTCCTTTTTCAAGCGATTTCCAAAAAGGAGGAGGTTCTCAATTCGTCTGTATGTTTTTTTTTTATGTTTTTTACCTCAGAACTTTTGACTGGGTGAACCGATTTTTATGATTCTTTTTTTAATTTGAAAACTATTGCTTCCCGTGTGGTCCCATATAAATTTTATCAAAATCGGTGTAGTACTTTAGTAGAAAATTAACAAAAACCAAAAATAATAATGCAAAAATGTACTAATTTGTTGCGATGGAAGTCGGTTTTTTAACGTGTTTAGCGTTTTCAACTATCATATTATTGAAATGTCATTTCTGGCCCATTGTATGAAGTGTCCAGGGTGTGCTATTACTAAGACTCCGCTGTCCGTCTATCTTTCAGCAGGCTCTATTTCATAAACCGTTATAGGTAGACACTTGAAATTTTCAAAATGTGTGGATTTCTATTGCCGCTATAGCAACAAATAATAAAAAAAAAAGTTTAAAAAAACTTAAAACCGACTTCAAAATGAAATTCACTAAAAAGTGTGAAATAATATTATTATACTTAAATACACAACATTAATCAACAATAACGAATTAAATTAGGGGCTTAAAATTTTTTTGAGGTCGGTACCAGCACACAGTTGCTACGTATTAAATGGTTTAGATTCAATGGTTTGCTGACAACGACCTCAAAAAAAATTTTAAGCCTCTCATTTAATTCGTACCTACCTTTGATTTCGTTATTGTTGGTTAATGTTGTGTATTTAAGTATTATAATATTAATTCACACTTTTGAGTGAATTTCATTTTGAAGTCGGTTTTAAGTTTTTTTTTTTTTTTCTTTATTTTCAGTGGGAATGCTATCTATCTAGCATCGTTAAATCCAATCACCTATACTCACCAATAGGAATTATCAAATCATAATATATGTGTTTCATTAACAGATACAGAGTCCATCATCATCTCAGCAGCATGAAAGTAAAGGAGTTAAATCGTTCATCATCAGCTCATCTGAATAACCTGTAGGAATACAACTATCGGTCTATACATACCTACGTATATATCTATGTATAACATTCAAAAGAATTTTCCTGCAACTCCTAACCGTTAAGGAGTTGTACCTTCCTACATCGGCACTACATTCGTGGGCGGGGCATATTGCTCGTAGAAAAGATGGCCGTTGGGGCACTAAAGTTCTCGAGTGGCGACCACGCACCGGAAAGCGTAGTGTAGGCAGGCCTCCCACTCGGTGGACCGATGACCTGGTGAAGGTCGCGGGAAGCCGCTGGATGAGGGCAGCGCAGAACCGGTCGTCGTGGATATTTTTAGGGGAGGCCTATGTCCAGCAGTGGACTTCCTTCGGCTGATATAATGATGATGACCTTCCTACATCAGCTTATCAACATGAGAATATGACTAACAGACGCAAGTATATTAATAGCTTTAGAAAATATATGAATCACGTAATTAGTGCCTTTAAAATTCAAATTTTTCATTATTTTTGAAGGGTTGCCCTCGATTTCCCTGGGATCCCATCATCAGATCCTGACTTGGTGACAATGGGACCCCCTCGGGAGTATACTCTTTCGAATGAAAAAAGATATTTGAAAATCGGTCCACAATTGACGGAAAAATCATAAAAAAAAAACATGTGAACATACATAAAAAAAATATATACAGTCGAACTTAGTACCTCCTCCTTTTTGAAGTCGGTAAAAAATAATGAAACGCAATTTTTTTTCTTGTACGATGATAGGAAACCTTTTTTGTGTGAGTCCACACTCCCACTTGGCCGGTTTTTTTTCTAGTAGTGACTAATGCCTGGTACTTCTCATATAACTAATTTTATTATACAGTTACGCATGGGAGTAGACCGACGACCTGGCGAAGGCCGTGGGAAGCCGCTGGACGCGGGCAGCGCAGGACCGGTCGTCGTGGAAATCCTTGGGGGAGGCGGGGATTTCAGATTCATTTGAAATTTCCATAAACTCTATAACTGTTTTATTTCTACAGAGCTTCCGTTCGTATTGAGTTAAAAACATGTGAAAAGTATTTTCATGAAAACAATTCATGAATTCAATTCATTTTCCTTCACCGTAAGAGCGTCGGATAAACGTACATATGAAATGTAAATTCGAAATCACATTGGTACGTGGCAGGTTCGAACCACGATCTCCCGGACAGGAGGCGGCGGCCCTAGCCATTACGCCACCGACGCTCTCAGATTTAAATAAATGGAATTAATAAAACAAATATTGGTATGCAGTAAATAATAATACCAATAAGGGCTATTAGTTGCAACCGTTGGTCATTTAGTCCTTACTAATATTATAAATAATATGAAAATGTGTTTGTCTGTTTGTTACCTTTTCACGCTTCAACGCCTTGACCAATTTAAAAAAAAAATTTTGGTACGCAGGTAGCCTGTGTCGCGAGGAAGGACATAGGCTTTTTTTATTTTTTCTTGAGGGAACTGAAAGTACACTCCTTTTTTGTTCATTTCTGTAACATCGCAATGGAACAATGAATTGTGTTATTTTTTGCACAGAAATGGTTGAGGGGGTGGGAAATTACATGATTTACTAATAAGCATATCCTGACATAGTTCCCGAGGGATCTGGAGAAAATTCATGTCCATGCTCACCCTCTAAGACAGTCATAAAAACGATGTCCACGCGGGAGAAGCCGCGGGCAAAAGCTAGTATTTTAATAGTGAGAATGTGTTTCTTTGTTTGTTCCCATTTCACGCTTCAATGTCTCGATCAATCTTGATGAAATTTTGCATGCAGGTAACCTGTGTCACTGGAAAGGACATAAGCTACTTTTTATTTCGTAAAAATAGCATATTCCGATGCAGTTCCTGAAGGAACTGAAAAAATACTCTTTTTTTGGTTAATTTCTTTAACATCGCAACGGAACAATGAATTGTTGTGATTTTAGGTCAGAGATAGTTTAGGGGGTGGGAAATAATATAATTTACTAATTAGCATATCCTGAAATAGTTTCCGAGGCATCTAGGGAAAAGTCATTTCCACTCTCACGCACGTCGGCGTCGCAACGGAGCAAAGGATTAAAGTGTTTTTTGTACAGAATTGGTTGAGGGATAAACTTTTAATCTGAATAGCCCGATAGAGTTCCTGAGGGATCTAGAACAAAACTCATGTCCATGCTCGCGAGCCGCTTGTGGCTCGCGTACCACTCACCCTTACATACATAATACCAAGGTCATTAAAAACGACGTCAGTGGAGTAACGGCTAGGGCCGCCGCCTCCTGTCCGGGAGGTCGTGGTTCGAATCCTGCCACGAATTTAGATTTCATATGTACGTTTATCCGACGACGCTCTTACGGTGAAGGAAAAACATCGTGAAGAAACCTGCACACGCCTGCGAAGAAACTCGCAGTTTGTGTGTTAAGTCGACCAACCCGCACTGGGCCCGCCCGCGTGGTCGACTAAGGCCCGATCGCCCTAATTGAGGGTAAGCTTGAGCCCCTCGATGGGGACGTATATGAGCTGATATCATCAAAAACGAGGTCCACGCAGGCTAAGCCGCGGGCAAGAGCTACTATTCTATGAAAATCTAACAAACCGCTCTTATAAACATTTTGATCGAGCAGAATTTTAATTTTTCCCTTACAATAGTAGGTACCAACCTAAGCAGCAACTTCATAATCGCGAATATTATGTCCTCTTTTTGCACTAAAATTAAACGTCAGTCGGGGTGTCCGCGCCACGACTTGGTTGTTGCTGCTATAAAGACCAATAATACGGGAAAAATAAAAAAATCTGTTGTTTAAATAACACTGCCTTTTTGGTATTTTCTGAGCTCCGTTAATATAGGAATATGGCCGAACCGGTTTTTGACAGAGCAAGCGCGAAGCGTCATCGTTTCAGCTTGGGCAACAATGCTTTCAAATGTTTGTATGTCCGGATGTTTCTTAACTGATTCTCGTGAACTTTTGTGAAAGTAAGTAAGTTTTTGGAAATTTTCCAAATTGGCGGAGCCGTGAGGGTTGAAAACGTAAAAAAATATTACATTTCAGCCATTTCGAAAAACTAGCGAGGTCTACCAGCTCACAGTTTGCTGATATAGTTTAAATACTTGTAGATCATTGTGTTATTTGATTCTGATATAGGTAATTGAGAGCGTCGGTGGCGTAACAGTTAAGGTCGCTACCTCCTGTCCGGGAGGCCGTGGCTCGAATCCTGCCACGTACCAATGTATTTCCAAATTTCGATTTCATATGTACGACGCTCTCACGGTGAAGAAAAACATCGTGAGGAAACCTGCACACGCCTGCCAAGAAACTTGAAGCCCCTCAGTGGGGACGTATATGAGCTGATAAGATAGGTAATTGAAGCGGTCGTAGCTCATTGGGACTTGCGTGGTTTAGTCAATTAAGCAGGTTAACTGACCTGAAGTACGGTCCTTACTGTTTAACTGTTAGTGGCAGTTTTCTCGACCGTTTCTGTACTTCGCAAGGTACGTAAAGCCTTTGGTGCCAAAGGATACAAAAGAAATGTGAAAGATCATTCTGTGGCGCGGGTTTTTTGAACTCCTGCAGGCCACTTTTTATTAAATACAAATTACTTACGCTCATAAGCCTATATATAAAACAACTGTGTCGGTTTGTGAAGGAGCATCCTGAATACCCATACCTTTTTTTTATCCAAATGGATAAGCCCTTGGCTTCATCTCACCTGATGGTAAGTGACGAACTTTCAAGACAATTGCGACGTAGGAAAGCCAATACAGTACTAATACCCAAATATAAGTTGACAGTGGCACAGAAAAATGTTTGTTTTATGGCAGCAAAAGTAAACAACGCTTTACCTGACGAAATAAGAATGTTGTCTGGAGGATTATTCAAAAGAAACCTGCTTATATGGTAAATAAATAAATGTTTTTATTCAATGAAATAATTTATACCTTAACATAAGTATGAATAATAATGTTATGTTCACCTTAAATATTTGCACGCTTAAATTATGAGCAGGTTTTGAAAGGAACATTTTAATTTATTGATATTAACACGAAATTTTGTACTCAAAACTAAGCAAATAAATTATATTTCATTTCACCAACCCGGACTACGCCCCCGCGTGTGGAGTATGGCCTAAGTGTTTAGGAAGAGACCCGTTCCCCAGTAGTGGGGATGTTCATGTGTTGTTAACGATAAGTAATCGTCAGTAGGGTAAAAGCCGGATAGTTGCCACACTTTTTGAAATCGCTTTATCTTTAACATTTTTAGAGTATTAGCGATTTTTGCGGGCCTCTACATTTTGGGATATCTATCCCATACAGTGGATAGTTGCCTAATTCATGTAAATTACGTTTAGGATAGATGCCCCGCCGAGAAACAGCACATCTACCCCGCAAAATCTATGATCGCATTTTTCCTTGCCATGCAATCGCACAGAGACATGAGACACGGTCAACTTAGTTGTAGTTGGAGAATATTTCGATAGATTAATAAAATAGCATGCGATTCATCCGCGAAACAATAGTAATAACAATCGGGGCAACTGTACCCCTGGGGCAACTATCCTGGTTTTACCCTATATTGTTGAGGGTTCCAAAGTCAAACTAAGGGTTCCTCCCTTATATTTTCACCATGTCCGTCTGTCTGTTCGTCGGTATGTCACAGCCGTTTTTCTCAAAGACTATAACAGCTATAAAGCGAAAATTTCGTATTAGATATACAAATCTGTGACCCCAATAAAAGTATGGAATCATGATCACTGACAAGACGTCCACTGCTGGACAAAGACCTTCCTCAAAGAGTCGTCCTAGGCTGCCCGCATCCAGCGGCTTCCCGCGATCTTCACCAGGTCGTCGGTCCACTGCGTGGGAGGTCTGCCTACGTTACGTCTTACGGTGCGCGGTTGCCACTCGTGAACTTTACTGCTCCAACGGTCATCTGCTCTACGAGCTATGTGTATGTATGTGCTCTGCACACTGTCACTTCTGCATAGTGATTCTGTGAGCCATGTCGGAAAGTTCGGTTCTCCTGCGGATTTCCTCATTTCTGATTCGATCGCGTAGGGGAATCACTAGCATAACTCGCTCCATTCTTCCTTGGGTGACCTGGAGCCTTCGTAAAAGGTCCATAGTAAGCGACCAGGTCTATGTTCCATATATCATCACTGGCAACACACACTTGTCAAAGACATCTTAGTCTTGAGACACTGCGATATTTTGGACGTCAAGATATTGCGAAGCTTCCTAAACGCTGCCCAGCCGAGTTGGTTTGATCTCCTTGAAGCTGGACCTACCTTGCTGGAATGTTTTTCCCAAGTATACATATTCGTCAACAAATTTTAGTGTAGAGTCTCCCACCTTTATAGGGGGTACCCTACCGTCTTAAGGTGGGAGACGGACATTTAACATTATTTTCATCTTGTTCATGTTAATAGTTATTTATGATACACGGGTGGTAAAAAGGTCAATAACAAACGATTGATATTTGTAAGCCCGAGCCGCAGGCGAGGGTTTACCATCGTCACGAGTTTGTTACTCTCTTTTACACCCATGTATCATATGATGTTTTTCAATACAGTTGTGAGAAAATAGGTAAAATAAAAAACGATCGTGACAGAAAAACAAAATAAATGGTTACATACCTATCAAGGTTTCGGTAACCAAAGTTCAATTTAATTGTGGCTCATTTTAAATGTCCGGGAAGTAATCTTACTTTGTGTTTTCTTATACATTACACAAAATAAGATTATTTTTAATTCACATATAAACTATTCATAATTTTATTCGTTTTTATAACTAAAACAACTCAATTCATTTTTACGAAAATTGCGCTATATTTCAGCTAGCACACGTACGCATGCGTAAGTTTTTTTTTAATATTCTCATAAATAGACTACAATAAGGCTTGGTATAATATTATTATAAGCATTATAACTTCCTTAGAAAAGATGACCTATTTCTTGGTGTAACCAATGCGCTTCATTTATGTTTATTCTCTTTTTTTCACAAAGATATGACCCAAAGAGAATCTAATCAGCTATCGTTATGTACTAACCTCACGGAGGAACAACGTATCTCTTTAAAAATTCTCCTTTCAAAAGTCATAAAGAAGATTCTGTATCGTTGGTTTTTTGATGTTTAACATCTTTGCTCTCGCTTTCCTGCAATTTGTGGGAGTGATTTCGTGAAATGGGACGGAAATGTGTAACAGGAAATGCGAACGTTTTTTAATTCTCGAAAACTAAGGTTGTCATAGCCATGCCGCCTAGTGTGATGGCAAAGGCAAAGATGACATACTACTATTCGAAGGGTCGGCCCGTGAATGTACGACCCGATAATTTATTAATTTCATAAGTATTTTGTCACATGTTACACATCATATGCAAATACTGTAGGTCTCGTTTTTTTTTATTTGCTACAAATGGCTTGTTCCTCCAAACTAGAAATTAAAAAAGTGGTAAAGTAAAAGCACGTGTGCGGTAAAATCACTTGACTGGCATATAAAGGACCACTTTTCGAATAACTGTATTGAAAATAAGTAAAATTGTAAGAATATAAACTACTATTAATTTTTTCCAGGTTACCGCCAAGTGGATAAGAAAATTTTCGCTCCACAATGCAGTCCCTGATTTTGACAATTTCAAAATTAAACTATTAATACTACTGCTCCAATTTCCGCACTAAATCGTTTCCTCGACTCACTACGAAGATTATTTCAATCGAATACGTACCTTTACAATAGTATTCAAAGTTTAAATTTGATTCGAAACCGATTATTTTTCTACAGTGGGAGTCGAGGTATGCGGAATAGCGAAATTACTAAAGTTTACTTCGGACTCAGCAAGCCACTGGGCTCATTCCGAACTCCCGATACGGTTTGACAATGCGCATGCAAATTATGCAACTGCAAAGAGCCATTCTGACCGGAAAGTTTAATGATATAGCGTTCCAGGTGGCTCCTTCCATTTGCCTCTGTGAATTCGTTCCACGGCGTTGTATCAATATGTCATCATCATATCAGCTCATATACGTCCCCACCGAGGGGCCCCAGCCTACCCTGAATTAGGGCCACCGGGCCTTAGTTGACCACGCAAGCCCAGACTTCACACACAATCTGCGAGTTTATGTTTCTTTTCCTTCGCCGTAAGAGCGTCGGATAAACGTGCATATGAAATCTAAATTCTAAATCACATAGGTACGTGGCAGGATTCGAAACACGACCTCCTGGACAGGAGGCGGTGGCCCTAGCCGTTACGCCACAGACGTTCTAAGATATGTCAAGTGCTCACAAATTGTAAATAAAAAAAAAGGAACCTGAAAGTTATATGTAAAGTCGACTAAACCGTTCTTGGACCGCGAGGTTGACTAAGGTTTGATCATGGGCATGGAAATTTTAAATTGATTTAAAAGGAAAACTATTACGGCTAAGTAGGCTTTCATAATTTAGGAGTAATAGTCGACCAACTTAAGATGTGCAGTTGGTTTTGAAAATTTTCTTACAAAATGTTCTCTTATCAACTGCAAAAAAAAAATTTAAGACTATGGAACCCTACTTAAAATCCGACTAGCACTTGGCCAGTTTTTTAGTTTTTGAGGATTTTTTTTCAGTGTCAAGGGTTGAACCTACTTATAACAGCTTACTTGTTATTATGAAACATTTAAAAAAATCTGTTAAACATCGGAGTCAATCCATTTCTTTTATTTTCATGGCTGCTTTGGCACACTTGTTCTTATTTTAAATTTTGTGGTCCTTGTGTACAATAGGGATGACGAATGCTAGTCATCTGAGTTACTTTTTATTATCTGTCAAAAACGACATTTTGTGTTAAAAATGTTTGAAATACCTAGGCGTGACGTCATAGTTTAAAAGCGTCATTTATGTACTCATTTTGTGATTTTGGTGAGTTAAAAATCGAAGAATTAATG
Source organism: Coleophora flavipennella (assembly GCA_947284805.1). Taxonomy (NCBI): domain Eukaryota; kingdom Metazoa; phylum Arthropoda; class Insecta; order Lepidoptera; family Coleophoridae; genus Coleophora; species Coleophora flavipennella. Next base: position 12,285,664 of record OX369280.1, on the reverse strand, counting down.
GAACACAAAACGAGTAAGATTTTTCGGAGTTTAATTAGGAGGGCAATTTAGTAATCAAGAGTTCATAATTTATTACTGATGCTGTCGTCCTCCCTATTGTATGTTTGGATAGTTTATAAATTTTGAAACGCACAATTTTCTATGGTTGCTTGACGCCGGAGAGGAGGGGGAGGATTTGATTGTTGCTCATGTCCGCAGGAGTTACCAACCACAGCCGTTTGATAACAGACATTAGGCGAGACAGGCGGATATTCTGAAAGAACCAGTAGATATCTTCAATGATGAAGCGGCAAACGTACAATAAAACTCAAATCACAAATACGCACCAATAATGCAAGCGATATTGAGGACTAATGACAAATCCGGGGTTATAGCCTAATCAAGGCTATTCACCACCCAATGCGGCAAAAATATTGGACATTGACATTACAAATAACCTGTTTGACTTTTTTTTTTATTCACAATTGGTAAACCCTTGACAACATCTTACCTGGTGGTAAGTGACGATGTTGCCGAATATGGAAGCGGGCTTACCAAGATTCCCCAACGCAATGGGGAACTGGCTATCTTATCTTCATACACCGGAACACACCAATGATATCAACATTCATATTTGGCGGCAAGACTTAGATAAGATGGTGGTAGCTAGCCAGGCGGGCTTAGAAAATGCTCTACCACCAACCAAACCGAGTCTTAAACTTGACCCCGCCGGGAATCGATCCCGCGACCTTCTGTGTAAAGCCAGTGAACTTTGCCTCTGAGCTACGGAGGCGGTTAAATAAATGAATGCTTCTTTCACTTCTTCGCCTTTCCCATCTGCACCTCCCTACGTCTGTAGATTCCCGTTCAATCTACGCCCCCCTCTAATGTCTCGGGCCATCGCGCCATGATTGAATTGAACTGTCACTTGCTCCAATTCAGAGGACTCATTGAAGTGACTTTCTCGAGGACAAACACACAAACTGCTACAGAATTAGTCTGCTAGGTCTTGCTATGTTGGAAACTGTGTTCTTGTTTACCTAGTTGTATATAAATACTATTCTAGTCCAAATTCATGGTCTATAAAATTCTATTATGAGACAGTTGAGATCGCGTACGCAGTTTTTGGAGGTAGCGGAATGTACTGGATTAGCATAAGTACAGTCACGAGCTTTAATTTGAGACCCATTTCCATGAAATGTTGTTAGAACATTCATAATGTAATAAGGTCGAAACTTCAGTTTGATAGTTTTGAAATGTCAAGTTAGGAAATTAAAATGTCTTATCGAATCAACCCTTGAAATGATAACGTCTTTGCAAAAAGCTATCACTACGGTTTTCTAATTACGAACATGTGTCAGAGTCAGTCAAGAAAATTATTTTGATCTGATTGAAATGACACATCTAAATTTTGATTGGACCACTACGGCTTTCGTCGATGAAAAGAATTTTCTATCTTCTCAAGTGACAATTACTCGGAAAAAATCGGAAATGGTCGTTTGCCCTCGCTCCGCTCGGTTGATGTAACTGAGCGGTTGCTACTAGAGACCTTAATTTAAGATATCGATGGTAAACATTATGACACTGCCTTAAATATTAGCTCTAAATAGCGTCAGTTTACTACACGATTTTCAACGTTAGGTGGGTCCCAAATTAAAGCTCGTGACAGTACCTACTAACAGTATTTTTCTGTTTTATTTCTATACTGTTGCGTTTTCTATATAATATATAAACAAAGCTGTCGTTTGTTATTGTTTTTGTCTTTTTAGGGTTCCATGCCTCAAAGGATAAAAACAGAACCAATATTGGATCACTCGTGTGTCTGTCCATCTGTCTGTCTTAGCCAATTTTTCTCGGAGACTACTGGAGCGATTGAGATGAAACTTGGTACAGTACATATGTAAGTCGAGGACCAAAAGACAAACGTGTTACGTAATTAAATGAATCACAGTATATGAGGTTGAATGCATAGATTTGAGGAAAATCTGTGAGAAAATCTAAAGTCCTTCCGTTTCCACAGGAAAAATGAAATTTCTAAAGTCCAGAATAAGTAGACCCCTATTTACTTAAAGCAAAGTATGTACTAAAAAGTCTTGTTCTGTTGCTAGTTAATGTTTTGGTGCGGAACCCTGTTTGTGTGACCCCGAGTTGCACTTGGCCGGTTTTTCGCTATCATTGATCTTAAAAAACAAAGTAAATATGAGCAGCTTAACTTTTTATGCGACTTTTAAAAACGCACAAGAAGAAAACTGTTTTTTTATAAACAATTTGCAAAATCCAATATTTCAAAATTAACTTTTTAATTAATTTTCCTTTGGAAATTCTTAGCAGTTTAATGTTTTTCCTTGCCCGAGGCGGCCGTCCCGAACAATATTGAGTTCCTCGATATCTTCATACAACGGGCATATTGATTTAGTATCGGCGTCTATAGAAAACCATCCTACTTGTACCAAGGTATTTAGCTTTTAGTATTTTACTGTTTTCTCTTCTCTTTACACACAAAATAATAAAGAGCAAATCAATCAATTAGCATAATAATAATGTATTTACCTATAATAATAGTGTTAATATTTTTTTATCATGCTTTTATTAGCTTCACCTGTTTAAATGTATGTTTGTAACCGACTCATTTGCACTCGATTTTGACCCACTTTAAACGGATAGATTTAATTTAAACTTTGTACATATATCAAGAATCAGTGATAATACAATAAATTCATAAGTTTATCTCATTGTCCTGATCAGGATCGCCAGGATTAAATGCACCTCAAACATAAAAATAAATATAGTTTAAAAAAACTAAACAACACGCTTTTAAAGCACATCAAACTAAAAAGTGATAAATAATTCTTAATATATATATATATATATATATATATATATATATATATATATATATATATTTCGTTTATTATTGTTTTCAGCTTACATTAAGAATTATTTTTCACTTTTTAGTTTGATGTGTTTTTAGATTTTTTAAACTATATTTATTATAAAAGGAAATAGGCCACATACCTACTTGTTGATATACAGAAATACCTGTTTGCGCTGAAGCGTGTTGTGTTAAAAACATTAGGTACATAGCAATCGTTAAAGAATCGTTAGCAAATTTCTGAATGAATTTTTAATCTTGAACGCACCCAATGTATAGTAATCAGAACAAAATAATGGCTACCTAAGTTTTCACAGTACATTTTCATACAGAGAGGTCTTTATTTTATTTTATTTTATTTTATTTTTATTAGGAGAACACAAACGGGGATGAAATATAAATAGAAAGGTAAGTCTATACATTCCAACAACGAGGTCCACAATTATTTAAAAATATAAGCCTACTTATCAATCTACCGGTATAAACAGTCAAAAAGCTCTCATATTTGCTTTTTAAAAAACTATAAAATAAATTTAGAAAACGACAAAATAGTAGTAAAAAGAATGGATAAATATTAGAGAAAAAAAAACTAGTAAACACATTAAAACTAGTAGTACATTTTCATACAGAGAGGTCGTTCAAATAGCCACGATATTTTGTTTTTATATCAATGAACGTAAGAAAATTTCGAAGTGCAATCATGAGGTTAGATCCGTGGCTACAAATGTGTCGAAGAGCACAACATTCTGCAGACCCTTGGAAACTCAGTGGAATGCTCAAAACAAAATAAGGGCCACCTAAGTTTTCACAGTACATTTTCATTTTCATGCACTTAGCATCATTCGCGATCACGTGTAGGGCATTTAGATTTACACCTACGGACGTGTGCAACGAGACCTTCATACACTTCTGGAATCAGATTTGTAGATTTCCTCACGACGTTTTCTTTTACAGTTAAAGCAATCGGTAAGTATGTGTACTCAAGTTTCGGAAAACTCATTGGCAAATTGGCCGTCCGGATTTGAATCCGGGACCTCTGGTTATGAGGACCGAGTCGTTATCGGTTAAGTCACCGACGCTATATCCTACTAACATTATAAACGCGAAGATTGTATGTATGGATAATATATGTGTGGATGTGTGTTACTCTTTCACGCAAAAACTACTGACAGTATATGGATGAAATTTGGTAGGTTGACAGATTAGGACCTGGATTAACATACAGGCTACTTTTTCCCACACTCGCGAACCGCTAGCGGCTCGCTTACTGCGTGCCCTCGACGACAATCATATAAACTATGTTCACGCGAGCGAAACCGCTGACAAAAACTAGTTAAATATAAGTTCTACTAGCAGCTGAATACGCAACATCATCACATCAGCTCAAATATACGTCCCCACCGAGGGGGTCGAGGATACCTTGAATTAGGGCGATCGGGCCATAGTCGACCACGCGGGCCCAGTTGCTGGTTGGTCAACTTCACACACAACCTTCGAGTATCTTCGCAGATGCGTGCAGGTTTTCTCACGATGTTTCACCTTTAGAGCGTCGGATAAATGTACATGTGAGATCTAAATTCAAAAACACATTGGTACGTGGCAGGACTCGGACCACGACTTCCCGGATAGGAGGTAAAGGCACTTTCCGTTGTGCCACCGACGCTCTGACGCAAAATGATATTTTTATATTTTTTACCTAAGAGTGTGTATTTCAACGACTATTTACTTCATCATATCAGCTCATATACGTCCCCACCGAGGGGCACGAGCTTACTCTGAATTAGGGCGATCGGGCCTTAGTCGACCACGGGCTTAGTTTCTTCGGAGGTGTGTGCAGGTTTTCTCACGATGTTTTCCTTCACCGTTAAAGCAATCGGTAAGTATATGTAGGTACGTAAGTTTCGAAAAACTCATTGGTACATTGGCCGTCCGGATTGAACCCGGTACCTTTGGTTAGGAGGACCGAGTCGTTACCGGTTGACCCACCGACGCTGACTATTTACTTTAACTTTGATCGATGATAGCTTCTGTTTCCGTCCACTTGCCAATAAATACCTGTCCACAACTATCACAATCGCATGTCACTGGAGGAAGTGTGCTAAATTACATATTGTTCTGTAATATATTGTAATAAATGCGGACACGGTCCGCACGCGGCTAGTCGACCGGCAAATTGCTTAATCAGTCAACTGTATAATGTCTGCGATGGTGATTAGCCAGATATCAATATGAAATCGACCGGAAAAAGTTTGGTTAGGCACGTTGATATGCATATTGACTTGTGAGAGTGCATATGGGTGCTTTATACAAGCTTTTATTTAATTTGCTACGTATGTATGTTAAATTTGACCCACTTTCATGTTACCGATTGAGCTGTGCATGCATATGTATATCGCGTGAAAATGTAATATTAAAAGCTTGTACCTAAAAATTTTTAGGTTTCTCTAAAATTCTTTTAAAAACAAATAAAAATTAAGTTTAAGAAATTGTTATGTTGTATTGCCCCGTGACTGAACACCTATGCGAAGTTTAAAGTTGGAGAAAAATCGGTTGCAAAATTTAAAATATAGATTTCCTAAATATAAAGCAAAATAAAACATATAAGCGTAGAAAATAGCAACAAACTGCGAATGAATAATTTTGAACAAAAAAACCGACTTCAAACAGGAGACTAAGGTTCCCCTCGATTTCTCTAGGATGTCAACATCAGATACTGGTTTCATGGCACCACCCTTGGGATATCTGCTTTCCAACAAAAAAAAACATAAAAATCGGTTCATAAACGACGAAGTTATCCGCGAACACACATAAATATATACATATATTATGTAAGGTTGAATTGAGAAACCTCCTCTTTTTATGAAGTCGGTTAAAACAAGTGTAAGTCATACTCGCGCTAAGGAGTCCAAACTGAATAAAAAAAACATTTTTTTGTCACTCTTTGATGTCTTTTGTTTGTAGGTATAATTGTGTACTTGTGTGGAGAGGGGTAGTGGTCGGAACTCTCGGTACAAATTGTCACTCAAGACACATCGCTTTCCGAAATCCATCGAGCCGTTCAGGCTACAGGGTCAGCCAAAGAGACAGACATACATACATACGCTCAACAAATATTACCCTTAATTTTCTAACTTTCTCCCTTTTTGGCAGTCGGGTAAAAGCACCCATATTAAAACTAAGAAGTTAGTTGAAAAGTATATTGAAAATATTCAGGACTGTATGAAAACTCCTTGTAGGTCAGACAAAACAAAACAACCCTTCACAGACAGCAATTTATGAGGCGTTACAAAACAAATGGGCCTTGACGATTTTCGCAGCGTCGGCGCAATGAAGGAAAACAGTATCCACTGTCTAAGGATGGTCACCGCCTCTTGGCAGCCATGCTGAAGATATATTATCCAGGGACAAACACCACGGTCATGCTCCTTCACGACGACAAGGATAAAATATAACGCGTGTGATTATCTCAAGTATCAACACGGACAGGACTTCAACGACGTATTGCTTTCATCTGTTCGCTTTTCTTTATTTTTACTACCTAATTTCAACATTTCCAGGGACAAACTTAACATGATTTTTCATGACAACAAGGATAAAATATAACGCGTGTGATTATCTCAAGTATTCACACGGACAGGACTTCAACGACGTATTTCTTTTATCTGTTCCAGTATCTATATTTTTTCTACCTAATTTCAATATTTCCAAGGACAAACTTAACATGCTTTTTCATGACGACAAGGATAAAATATAACGCGTGTGATTATCTCAAGTTTCAACACGGACAGGACTTTAACGACGTATTGCTTTTATCTGTTCCAGAATATTTCTTTTTACTCTGATTTCAATATTTCCAAGGACAAACTTAAGATGCTTTTTCATGACGACTAGGATAAAATATAACGCGTGTGATTATGTTAAGTATCCACCCGGACAGGACTCAACGACGTATTACTTTCATCTGTTTCAGTATCTTTATTTTTACTACCTAATTTCAATATTTCCAGGGACAAACTTAACATGCTTTTTCATGACGACAAGGATAAAATATAGCCCTTGTGATTATCTCAAGTATCCACCCGGACAGGACTTCAACGACATATTGCTTTATCTGTTCAAGTATCTTTATTTTTTCTACTAACCTAATTTCAATATTTCCAGGGACAAACTTAACATGATTTTTCATGACGACAAGGATAAAATATAACGCGTGTGATTATCACAAGTATCCATCCGGACAGGACTTCAACGACGTATTGCTTTTAGCTGATCCAGTATCTTTATTTTTACTCCAATTTCAATATTTCCAGGGACAAACTTAACATGCTTTTTCATGACGACTAGGATAAAATATAACGCGTGTGATTATGTTAAGTATCCACCCGGACAGGACTCAACGACGTATTACTTTCATCTGTTTCAGTATCTTTATTTTTACTACTTAATTTCAATATTTCCAGGGACAAACTTAACATGCTTTTTCATGACGACAAGGATAAAATATAGCTCTTGTGATTATCTCAAGTATCCACCCGGACAGGACTTCAACGACATATTGCTTTATCTGTTCAAGTATCTTTATTTTTTCTACTAACCTAATTTCAATATTTACAGGGACAAACATAACATGCTTTTTCATGACGCGAAGGATAAAATATAACGCGTGTGATTATCACAAGTATCCATCCGGACAGGACTTCAACGACGTATTGCTTTTAGCTGATCCAGTATCTTTATTTTTACTCCAATTTCAATATTTCCAGGGACAAACTTAACATGCTTTTTCATGACGACTAGGATAAAATATAACGCGTGTGATTATGTTAAGTATCCACCCGGACAGGACTCAACGACGTATTACTTTCATCTGTTTCAGTATCTTTATTTTTACTACTTAATTTCAATATTTCCAGGGACAAACTTAACATGCTTTTTCATGACGACAAGGATAAAATATAGCTCTTGTGATTATCTCAAGTATCCACCCGGACAGGACTTCAACGACATATTGCTTTATCTGTTCAAGTATCTTTATTTTTTCTACTAACCTAATTTCAATATTTACAGGGACAAACATAACATGCTTTTTCATGACGCGAAGGATAAAATATAACGCGTGTGATTATCACAAGTATCCATCCGGACAGGACTTCAACGACGTATTGCTTTTAGCTGATCCAGTATCTTTATTTTTACTCCAATTTCAATATTTCCAGGGACAAACTTAACATGCTTTTTCATGACGACTAGGATAAAATATAACGCGTGTGATTATGTTAAGTATCCACCCGGACAGGACTCAACGACGTATTGCTTTTATCGCTATAAGATAGCCAGATCCCCATTGCGTTGGGGAATATTGGTAAGCCCGCTTCTATCTTCGGCATCAGGTGAGATGATTCCAAGGGCTTACTAATTGTAAATCAAAGAAAATATAAAAAAAAAATATGTTCCAGTATCTTTATTTTTACTACCTAATTATGATTTAACGGTCACTAAAAATTTCACAATATCCAGGGCAATATAATATATATATTAGTACTAACATAGAGTATGGACACTCCCTGCCGCTCTCTAGATTCCGACCTCACCCCCTCGTCACCCAGATTGATGCAGATTGGTTACAGAATCGTCATTCGATTATTGGAATGTCATTTCTCGCCCGTAGTATGAAGTATCCGGGGTGCTTGAGGTCGGGTCTCCTCACTAATTTGCGCCATGGCAATCTGTCCTGGGTTGTCACGTCTAGCAATTAGGCATTCTTGAGGTTATTACGAGTATTACTTTTTGAGCACCAGATCGATGGCGGGCGGCATGTGCCTCTTCTCTCTTCCGGCAGGTTTATAGCAATCTTTAGCACGTGATCCTTGCTGCACTATCATCATTAGCGGTATAAATGCCGCTTAACAATTATTACCCGACTGCGCCAGAAGGAGGTTAATGATAACATGTTTAACATGGCGGACAGCTCCTCCGGTACAATGATGTTCAGAAGCGACATATGAAAGGATGCAACATAGAACCCTCTCAATGGCAGCAGAATGACCAAAATGGCGCAGGATTGTCAAAAGGCAAGTGCGCGAGGAATGCCACTAACAGTCAAACCCACCCAGGTAATGACCGTGCTTTAGGTCAGATAACCTACTTGATCGACCCAACCACGCAATTCGCACTGAGCTACGACCGTTTCTAGGCTATGCATTAGATGCCTTAAATGACTACACGAATTCATTAAAATTTAAAAACCTGACTGCATCAAAACGTAACCTTTCTTTTTTGGACAGATGGGTAAAACTGTATTATATGTCATTCACAGGATCATTACAAATCTAACGACACCACACACGCCAAAATTAAAAACTTAACCTCTCTTTTTTGGCCAGTCGGGTTAAAATGTATCCTTTGTCACTTAAGCGATCAAGACAAATCTAACGACACATCATCATCATCATCATCATATCAGCCACAAATCGTCCACTGCTGGACAAAGGCCTCCCCCAAGGATTTCCACGACGACCGGTCCTGCGCTGCCCGTATCCATCGGCTTCCCGCGACCTTCACCAGGTCATCGGTCCACCGCGTGGGAGGTCTGCCTACGCTACGTTTTCCGGTGCGCGGTCACCACTCGAGAACTTTACTGCCCCATCGGCCATCTGTTCTACGAGCTATGTGCCCTGCCCACTGCCACTTCAGTTTAGCGATTCTGTGAGCTATGTCGGTTACTTTAGTTCTCCTGCGGATCTCCTCGTTTCTGATTCGATCACGCAGAGAAACTCCGAGCATAGCACGCTCCATTGCCCTTTGGGTGACCTTGAGCCTTCTTATGAGGCCCATAGTAAGCGACCAATATCTTCACGTCCCAAATACCGCAGTGTCTCAAGACTAAGGTCTTTGACCAGTGTGTGTTGCCAGTGATGACTTACGGAACTGAGACATGGTCGCAACGACACATAGCACTCCAAAATCTATCAAGCCGTTCAGAGCTTTGCTCACTGGACCGGGAAGCATGTGACGCCCTCAAATCGGGCTGCAAAATAATGTTGGCTTTGTCTCGACTGCTTTCTTAATTATTTGTTATTTATGTTTTACTAACATAGGTTTTTAAGTGACATTGTAACTAACATATTATGGACTATAATTGTCTGATAATAAACTAAATTTGAATTTTTTGAATTTGAATAGAGCATGCCAAAGGAACAAAAAAAACATACATGTACACTCAAAATCATTGATTGATCTATCCGAACGATTTCGGTCCTAGTCGGTTTACCGCGCGTGCGCTTGAAGATGGCTTATGTAGCCAATCTTCGCAGCGAAACTCCTCGCGCAATGAGGGCAATTAAGTATGCCACCCTCGTAATTGTATTAAATGGTCGCAGGTAGTCGGGCTTTTAACTGGTCGCGTTAAGTATCAAGGTCAGCTTTACACTGATTCTCGAACTCGCGCACTTGCCTATTCACAATCCTGCGCTATTTTGGCCGTTCTGCTGTCATTGAGAGGGCTCTATGTTGCATCCTTTCATATGTCGCTTCTGAACATCTTTGTACCGGAGGAGCTGTCCGCCATGTTAAATATGTTATCATTAACCTCCTTCTGGCGCAGTCGGGTAATAATTGTTAAGCGTTAGTTATTCCGCTAATGATGAGCGCAGTTAGGATCACGTGGTAAAGATTGTTATAAACCTGCCGGAAGAGAGAAGAGGCAGACGCCGCCCGCCATCGATCTGGTGCTCAAACAGTAATACTCGTAGTAACCTCAAGAATGCCTAATTGCTAGACGTGACAGACTGCCATGGCGCAAATTAGTGAGGAGACCCGACCTCATGCACCCCGGATACTTCATACAACTGGCGAGAAATGACATTCCAATAATCGAATGACGATTCTGTAACCAATCTGCATCAATCTCACCCAGATTGATGCAGAGTGGGTGAGGTCGGAATCTAGAGAGCGGCAGGGAGTGTCCATACTCATGTTAGTACTAATATATATTGCCCTGGATATTTTGAAATTTTTAGTGACTCATCAATAGGTAGTAAAAATAAGTAACCTCAAGAATGCCTAATTGCTAGACGTGACAACCCGGGACAGACTGCTACTGTGAAAATTTGTGAGGAGACCCGACCTCAAGCACACCCCGGACACTTCATACAAGGGACGAGTAATGACATTTCAAAAATCGAATTACGGAGCAAACAAAATTACGGCGAAATCCTCTACGGTAACCAATCTGCATCAATCTGGGTGACGAGGGGGTGAGGTCGGAATCTAGAGAGCGGCAGTGAGTATCCATACTGTACGTTAGTACTAATATAATATATACTTTGCTTCAAGTAACAGGAACTGGGACAGACAAAGAGTGGCAGTAATCTGTTAATATCTTATCTGAATTTTTTCATTAATTTTTTTTTTATAATTTTTTTTCATCATCATATCAGCTATATACGTCCCCACCGAGGAGCTCGAGCCTACCCTGAATTAGGGCGATCGAGCCTTAGTCGACCACGCGAGCCCAGTGCGGGTTGGTCAACTTTACACACAATCTTTGAGTTTCTTCGCAGATGTGTGCAGGTTTCCTCACGATGTTTTTTATTCACCGTCAGAGCGTCGGATAAATGGACATATGAACTCGAAATTCGAAAACACATTGGTACGTGGCAGTACTCGAACCACGACCTCCCGGATAGAACGTAGCGGCCCTTGCCGTTGCACCAACGACGCTTTCATCTCATTTCATTTAAAATTAAATATTTTTTATCATCATCGTATCAGCCGAAGGACGTCCACTTACAATAACATCATTATCGTCACTTACCATCAGGTGAGATGATGCCAAGGGCTTAGCAATTGTGAATAAAATAACTTTAAAATAGTTCAAAAAACTAAAAATACGCTTTTAGCACGCACTAAAAATTACAAAATAGCCAATCCGCCATCTTGGATGTCCGCCATGTTGGATTTAAGTCACGTGACTATTTTTTTCGTATTCCTGACAGCAAACCCTTTCATTTGATACCCATATCATGGGGGTGGATTTCAAACAGCCAGTCCGCTATCTTGGGGAGGCCGCCATATTGGATTTGTAATGACGTTTCTTAGCTAGTCATGTATTATCATCAGAACTCAGAGCGTGTGCAAAATTTCATCCTAATCGAAGACCGGAAAGTGGGTCAAATTAAGATTCCAATATTTTCTTACATACATAGTTACAAGTGAAGCTAATAAAAGCGTGTTAAAAAAGAACTATTTTTCAAATTAAATCATTAGCTACTTTGCTTTAAGCTATATACGAATCAAAAGCCTTTTGATCCCTTTCACAACAGGTTGGCTTTTGAAGTTTTTTTTTAACAGAATGTTAAGCCCATACAAAATTTTAAGCCTACTGCGTACGTATTGAAATCGAATTCAAATTTCCAATTCAGTGAAAACGTGTTTACAGCCTGTAAGAATGCGGCTCGATGGAGCAGGACTAAAGCATATTATATGGGTGTGTGCAGTGCACTGAAAACCGGTTTAACCCTTTTGCACCTAACCTTGACGGGAATTAACTTTTTATAATTTTGAACAAAAAAAACCCGACTTCAAACAGGAAACTAAGTTTCCCTTCGATTTTTCTGGGATGCCATCATCAGATCCTTGTTTCCTTAGCATGATACCAAATTTGAGATATCTCCTTTCCAACAAAAAAAGAATCATCAAAATCGGTTCAATAACGACGAAGTTATCCGCAAACATATATATATATATATATATATATATATATACTAGCTGTCCCGGCGAACTACGTACCGCCTTACATTACACTACCCTACCCTACCCTACACTACCCTACCCTACCCTACACTACCCTACCCTACCCTACACTACCCTACCCTACACTACACTACCCTACCCTACATAAGAATTCTCCTGACAATAACGAACTCGACAAAAAAAGAATTAGCGAAATCAGTCCAGCCGTTCTCGAGTTATGCGCTTACCAACACATTTTGCGATTCATTTTTATATATTAAGATACGGTCGAATTGAGAAACCTTCAACTTTTTTAAGTCGATTAAAAATAAATATATTATCGCTCATAGTCATGTATAAATACACTTCACAAAACAAAAATATAAAAATAAATAAAAAAAATAAAAAAATATTTTTGGTGCGCGGTCGCCACTCAAGAACTTTACTGTTCCAACGGGCATCCGTTCTACGAGCTATGTGCCCCGCCCACTGCCACTTAAGTTAACGTAGCGTAGGAAGGCCTCCCACTCGGTGGACCGATGACCTGGTGAAGGTCGTGGGTAGCCGCTGGATGCGGGTAGCGCAAAACCGGTCGACGTGGAAATCCTTGGGAGACGCCTATGTCCAGCAGTGGACGTCCTTCGGCTGATATGATGGTGATGATAACTCGCTGAGTAAATAATTTATAGAAAACCAGTTGTGGTACCCGGCTTCGCTCAGGGAGTTGATATACAAAAAAAGCTTCGAATGGTCCACAATGTTCCATAACATTCCTCAACATTCGAGGGTGTTTTGGAATGTTCCACAATGATCTGGGATGTTGTTGTAGAATGCTCTCAAATACTCACAAATTTTCTGGACTGTTCTAGAATTTTTTAGAGGGTGAAACTTCCAACCCCTATATCTTCAAATCACGGCCTCCAGGCAAAAACGGGAAACTCCGTCAAGGATGGGGGATAGAGGGCTACAACACCATATACATCCCTTGATCGTACCGGGACTGGTTTCCGAGTTTTAGCGGCACACACATTGTACACTTTTTTTTTTTATGCAAAATTGGTAAACCCTTGACAACATCTCACCTGGTGGTAAGTGACGATGTTGCCGAAGATGGAAGCGGGCTTACCAAGATTCCCCAACGCAAAGGGGAACTGGTTATCTTATCTTCATGCCGGAACACACCAATGATATCAACATTGATATTTGGCGGCAAGACTTGGTAGCTAGCCAGGCGGGCTTAGGAAATGCCCTACCACCAACCAAACCGAGTCTTACAATTGACCCCGCCGGGAATCGAACCCGCGACCTCCTTTGTAAAGCCAGTGAACTTTGCCTCTGAGCTACGGAGGCGGTTAAACTTCAATCAATCACATCAGCTCATATATACGTCCCCACCGAAGGGCTCGAGCCTACCCTGACCACGCGGGCCCAGTGCGGGTTGGTCAACTTCACACACAACCTTCGAGTTTCTTCGCAGATGTGTGCAGGTTTCCACACGATGTTTTCCTTCACCGTTAGAGCGCCGGATAAACGGTACATATGAGATCGAAATTCGAAAACACATTGGTACGTGGCAGGACTCGAACCACGACCTCCCGGATAGGAGGTAGCGGCCCTTACCGTTTGCGCCACCGACGCTCTGACTGATTGTACACTTACTTTTATAAAATACTAGCTGTCCCGGCGAACTTCGTTCCGTCTTACACTACACTACACTACCCTAGCCTACCCTACACTACACCTCACTACACTACCCTACCCTACCCTAAAACCTTCTCCTGACAATAACCTAATAATAATCATTAATCATTATCGACGATAAATTTTAAAAATAGGTATGTAGTTTCTTTACAAACTATCAACTCCATGAAATATTTAGTTTCGCTGTAGTTACAGGTACCATAATATGTAACAAAAGCGGCCAATTTTAGTACTTATGCCAAAGTATAGATATTAGTATATCTACTTATGCTATCTGTGACAACAGAGAAGTATTTTTTAGATAGTTGATAGTTTTTAAATAAACTATAATCATCATCATCATATCAGCTCATTAACGTCCACACCGAGGGGCTCGAGCCTACCCTGAATTAGGGCGATCGGGCCTAAGTCGACCACGCGGGCCCAGTGCGGGTTGATCGACTTCACACACAACCTTCGAGTTTCTTCGCAGGCGTGTGCAGGTTTCCTCACGATGTTTTTCTTCACCGTAAGAGCGTCGGATAAACTTACATCATCATCATCATCATCATATCAGCCGAAGGACGTCCACTGCTGGACATAGGCCTCCCCCAAGAATTTCCACGATGAACGGATCTGCGCTGCCCGCATCCAGCGGCTTCCTATGTGGGTGGGGGCACATAGCTCGTAGAACGGATAGCCTTTGGGGCTGTAAAGTTCTCGAGTGGCGACCGCGCACCGGAAGACGTTGTGTAGGCAGGCCTGCCACTCGTTGGACCGATGACCCGGTGAAACGTACATATGAAATCGAAATTCGAAAACACATTGGTTCGTTGCAGGATTCGAACCACGGCCTCTCAGACAGGAGGTAGCGGCTGTAACCGTTACGCCACCGTCGCTCTTCATGTTGATGTTTTATTATGTTTGTCATTAAATCTTGCAAATTAAACTTGATCCATAAATCGCGTGACAATACAATATTATGATGACATGGTGCTGATCTGATGATGGAGTTGGAAGAATTATTTTACCTGACTACGGAAAAAGTGTTATGTTTTTTTATTAGGGCTTGGGAATATGGCAATACCTCCGATGAAGGGGAAAATAAAGGCTATGATTTCAGTCGGAAATCTCTTTTTTTATACTTTCAGTAAAGAGTTTCCTTAAACGGGTTTTTAGTATTTTTATATTTTATTCTATTTTATTATGCGTAGGTTTTAGTATGCGGGCAGCGCAGGACCGGTCGTCATGGAAATCCTTGGGGGAGGCCTTTGTCCAGCAGTGGACGTTTTTCGGCTGATATGATGATGATGACGCGTAGGTATTACTCTGATTTTTTTAAATCGTGACTTCATTATGTTAAGCACGAATTGTTCGTCAAATCCATTTCTTTTAAGGACAGTTAATAAAAAAACAATCATTCCTTTCACTTTAAATCTGAAAACGTTTCTTTTCCAATTTCGTAAATGGCATGTTTTTCATTGGGATTCAAGTCATTCGTGATTAATATTCAATGCATGCTTTGTTAAAGTGATTCTGAAATACGAAATTTTGTCGCAAAAACATTCTAATAGCAATTTTTTTCATTATTATTGTACCTAGCAATATTCAAGAACCTAGCTATCAAAAAAGTTCTACTTCAGTCTTCAACGATTTGAAGGAATGTGTTATTAGAACATAATGATATTAGCTTTAGCTCGCAACTTCGATTGCGTAGAAATTATTTTTATTATGACTGTCTTTCAGGGTATGCTTGCGAGTGTGGAAATGAGTTTTTTTTAGATCTTACGGGGACTATGTTAAGATTGAGCTATGCTAATGAGTAATCGATTTCAATTCCCACACCCTTAACTACCTCTGTGGAAAAAACACTTTAATCCGTTCCTCCGTTAAAGGAATCGAGCAAAAAAATAGGTTTACTCAGGTCCCCAAAAATTTCGGACTATGCTGTTTTCGTGAGAAAAAAAGGATAGTCTATATTATTTCCTATCTCATCAACTATATTTCTGTGCAAATAAACAATTCGAACCGTTGCTCCGTTGCGACGTGAAAGAAGGAGAAACAAACAAACAAATGACAAAGTGACATTTCGGATGCGTGAGAGATCTTATTTTATCCTTAAGAGGTACCTAAGCTTGTGGGCCTACAAAAAAATCCGATAGAACCCCCACTTCTCGAACCAAACTGACGGATTTTTCACTAGCCCCAATGATCCATTTGCTAATGACACAGAACGCGTTTTTAGGGTTCCGTGCCCAAAGGGTAAAAACGGGACCCTATTACTGAGATTTCGCTATGCGTCTGTATGTCCGTCCGTCCGTCTGTCACCAGGCTGTATTTCATGAGCCGTGATAGCTAGACAGTTGAAATTTTCACAAATGATGTATTTCTTTTGCCACTCTAACAGCAAATACTAAAACTTAGAAAAAGTGAAAAAATAAAGGCGGTTCTCCATACAACAAACTTGATTTTTTTGGTCGATATTGATAACGGCAACAGGTAGACACAGAAATATGCACAGAATAATTAGTTATATATTCACTATAAAAATAAATATTTTAACTAAAATAAAACAAATATTTAGGGGGACTCCCACACGACAAACTTGATTTTTTTGCTCATTTTTGATAAATATTGATAACGGCAACAAGTAGACACTTGAAATATTGTTTTTATCCGCAATTGATAATTCTCATCTTATAATTTGCAGGAATTACGCGATTCTGCGGTAAAACGTAAGTACTAGTAAAACGGCTGTGACAAAACGACAAACAGACACACAAACAGATGGGCTTTACAAAAATACAAGGGTTCTCAGTTTGACTACGGAAACCTACACTAACCTTGCGGTTTTAGAGAAACACACATCCGCATCGGATACAAAGTATTTCATTTCCTCTCAACGTACGTATGTTCTGAGTTTTCTCTTGTTTCCACTCGATTTCCTCCCGTTGATGAAATTACTTTTTAAACCTAACACAAGCTGAAAATCACGTCTAACTTTTAACAGACTTCCATTGCATTTCACACTCGCCCAATGCAAATTGGAATGCGATAACTATTATTTGCTCGAAAGTTGAATAGCTTTTGCGATATTTTTCCTGGAGGAAAGTTTGGAAGTATTTAATTGGGGGTGAAAGTTTTAACAATGGATTAAATATATGTATATCATCATCATATCATATCAGCCGAAGGATGTCCACTGCTGGACATAGGCCTCCCCCAAGGATTTCCACGACGACCGGTTCTGCGCTGCCCGCTTAAAGCGGCTTCCCGCGACCTTCACCAGGTCATCGGTCCACCGAGAGGGAGTTTCCGGTGCGATATATGTATATGTTATTTCGATATATATATGTATATATATGTGGGAAATGAAACAGTCACACTGGCAACCCACCATGGATACGGCAATGTTGGTGGGACTGAAAATGAATGAGCAAGCGGAGTGAAGTGAGTGATACTGTGGGTGTGTGCGGGGATTAGATTCTCTTGGGAGGGTTATGGAACTTGGAAGACGTTTATTGCGCAGCGCTGTGCGATGTTAGTTATATTTTCCGAAATAAAACGAAGTTAAATTAGTAAAGTATTACTTTATTGAAGAGAGGCCCCGACTGCAGCTGCTCCTGCGTTCCAGCTCACATTCATATATATATATATATATATAATATATGCAGGGTCTTAACAAAGGTACGCTGTTTTTTTAACTGGAAAAATAAATCGAAATATCTCAGTAACGCTTTAAGTCCAAATGTCTAACAATATTATCGGTATGTATTTGCTCCGGCTATCGAAATATATAAGTTTAGTCGTGTGCGAAAGTTTAAAAAAAAACAGCCAAGTGCAAGTCAGAACCGCACACATAGGGTTCCGTACCATCATACTAGATGGCGCTAGTTTCTTCACGTTTAAAAAACACGTTTTTTTATGGAGACTATTTATTTTAGACCGATTATTTTTTCATTTTTTCTATTTTTAGTAACAAAATACATCATCTGTGAAAATCATCTATCTAGCTATCACGGTTCATGAAATACAGCCTGGTGACAGACGAACAGACAGACGGACGGACAGCGAAG
Organism: Coleophora flavipennella; assembly: GCA_947284805.1. Taxonomy (NCBI): domain Eukaryota; kingdom Metazoa; phylum Arthropoda; class Insecta; order Lepidoptera; family Coleophoridae; genus Coleophora; species Coleophora flavipennella. The sequence continues at coordinate 12,267,325 of OX369280.1, read as the reverse complement.
TCTTAGTAATAGGGTCCCGTTTTTACCCTTTAGGTACGGAACCCTAAAAATGTATGTAAATATATTGTTACTTTGCTACGCTCTATACAAAGTTTTCCAACCCCTTCATTCAGAGATCTAAACATACGTTTTAATATCAATTTTCTTAAATTTCAAAGATTAAGTTTTTTTTTTTTATTCACATTTGGTAAACCCTTGACAACATCTCACCTGGTGGTATGTGACGATGTTGCCGAAGATGGAAGCGGGCTTACCAAGATTCCCCAACGCAATGGGGAACTGGCTATCTTATCTTCATGCCGGAACACACCAATGATATAAACATAAGTTTATATTATTGTAGGTGCATACTTTTTTAAAAGCGTCGGTGGCTCAACCGGTAACGACTCGGTCCATCTAACTAGAGGTACCGGGTTCAAATCTGGACGGCCAATGTACCAATGAGTTTTTCAAAAAAAACTACGTACATATCATTACCGATTGCTTTAACGGTGAAGGAAAACATCGTGAGGAAACCTGCACACGCCTGCGATGAAACTCGAAGGTTGTGTGTGAAGTTGACCAACCCTCACTGGGCCCGCGTGGTCGACTAAGGCCTGATCGCCCTAATTCAGGGTAGGCTCGAGCCCCTCGGTGGGGACGTATATGAGCTGATATGATGATGATGATGATACTTTTTCAAATAACAAATTTTAAAAATAGCAGTCAACTTAACCATAAGACTAATAGAGGTCGCTCCGATAGAGGTTTTGATATCACTGTTATAAACGTAAGTGCATCTATAAATCCGTTTATAAGCTACACGGTAAAAGAACTAGGGTAACGACACTGATATATTAAAAGTAAAACCTATATTAAAGATTCAATACAGTTATTACTTGAAAGATGAGTCATATTATGCCAATGCATGTAGCATAACAACAAAAAAAAAAAACAGATTGTAAGTGCATTGTAGAGCGTCGGTGGCGCAACGGCAAGGGCCGCTACCTCCTATCCGGGGAGTCGTGGTTGGAGTCCTGCCACGTACCAATGTGTTTTCGAATTTCGATCTCATATGTATGTCGCGCGCTACGTACAAGGGTGTGGAGTGCGTCGGAGATAATTAAAAGTTCGTCAAATATAGTACGATAACTGTATAATAAAGATCTCAGTACATGTGAGAAAACGTCCGAGCTACACCGTGGTTTGATGCTGACTCCGTAAGGAACGTAGCTACACAATAATCGCAGCTAGCTAACGGTTTTCATCGGACGCTTTCTAAACGGGACATTCACACAAAAGAATATTATACAAACAGAAAAATAGTGACAACATAACAATTAAAATTTACGCGAAATTAGAAAGCCGACGAAATACAAAAGCAAGGGTTACATTCGTTACGGCCAAAGAAGTTATATTAGACAATGCCTGTTGTTATTTGAGAAACATATATATTGCACAATACCAATTATTACTAAAGGATCTAAATAACGGTTGTCGACAGAATACCTAATGGTTATTTAGAAATGACAAATATCGTAAAACTATACTGTTAAAAATATTTCTATTGACACAAAAGTTAGGTTCGCAACAAAAGAAAACATTCATTTACAATTTACAGTTAGGTGCATACTAGAGAAAAACATTACAAGATCGCTATTTTATGACAGGCGTATGTGAGACAAAGTCACCACAGTATCCCCTCTCCAGTGGTTTAGACCATGAAAAAAACAAAAACAAACAAAGATACAGATTATTTAATACACACAATGGTCTAAATCACGAAAAAAAAATTAATAATAATAACGCCATGATATAAATCACGCAAAACCAGCTTGGTAAAAATCTGGGAAGCGGACACACCTGTTTGTGCGTCGAGGAATATTTGAATGCCTAACACCTGTTGAATCTGGCGTGGCACTCGGCGTGTGCGCCTCAGAGGTACCGCTCCCATTGTTCCCATTATTACCCTGTTGGGGATGGCTATTGTACCGTATTACGGTGTCTTCAGAGTCGCTTAAGCTATTCTCGGGGTGATGTGCCGTTTCCCTTAACACGTAAGCTGGCTTTAGCCTATCGACTGAAACCGCGATCTCGCGACCGCGCATGTCTAAGACAAACGTTTTTTCTTTTCGGCTAACCACCCTAAAAGGTCCGTTATATGGTTGTTGAAGACCTGCTCTGATTGTGTCATCTCGAACAAAGACATGACTAGTCGTAGCTAAGTCTTTATAGATAAAGGTACTTTTCTGGCCGTGGCTCGCTCCAGCTATGGGTTTAAGCTGTCTGAAGTTATTACATAGCTCTTTAACGAATTCACTTTGCGACGGTCTAGGTATTGTATCGGTTCCTAAGAACTGTCCTGGAAGACGTAAGCTCTGTCCATAAACTAATTCTGCGGAAGTAGCTTGGAGGTCATCCTTCCATGCGGTTCTAACGCCTAGCAAAACAGTCGGTAATATTCGCGTCCAACTGGTACTGTTAGATCCGTGACACATTATAGCGCTTTTTAGCTGTCGGTGAAAACGCTCTACCATACCGTTTGCAGCTGGGTGATAGGCAGTGGTCTTAAAGTGTTGCGTACCTATTAGGGCATTTAGATCTCTAAATAGGTGTGACTCGAATTGCCGTCCTTTGTCTGTCGTTATGTTAAGCGGAACACCAAAACGAGCTATCCAATTAAAATAAAATGCGCGTGCGACTGTCTCCGCCTCTTGATTCATTATCGGAATGGCTTCAGGCCATCTTGAAAACCGATCTACGCAAGTTAGGCAATATCTGTATCCCTCGCTAACGGGCATAATAATTATATCCAGATGTATGTGTTCAAAACGAGATGATGGCAGCGCGAATGTGCCAGGTGCAGTTACGACGTGTCTATTTATTTTTGACCTTTGACAGTCTATGCACGCTTTTACCCATTGTTTGCAGTCTGAGTTCATAGAAGGCCAGACAAAACGTTTGGAAACAAGCTTGCTCGTGGCTCGCGCACCCGGATGTGAATTACGGTGTAAAGTATCAAACGCGATTTTTCTGAACGGTTCTGTTAGGTAGGGTCTCGCAGTTCGCGTAGAGACATCGCAATAAACTGGCTGTTCGCTATCGGGCAGGTAGATAAGTTGTAACTGCAACGAAGAGCTGTTGTTTTCGATTAATGACTTTAATTGTGAGTCATTCTTTTGTGAAGTCGCGAGTGATTCCCAGTCTATGCCCTTCCGTATCGACTCAATTCGTGACAATGTATCAGCTGGAATATTATGTTCCCCGCTGATATGTTTAATGTCAGTCGAAAATTGGCCTATAAAATCTAAATAACGGAATTGTCTAGGCGAGCATTGTTGGTCTTTCTTACTAAACGCGTAGGTAATTGGTTTATGATCAGTAAATATGACAAAAGGACGCGCTTCTAAGTAATGCCGAAAGTATTTTATTGCAGCGTAGATAGCAAGTAGCTCGCGATCGTATGTCGAATACTTTTGTTCGGTGGGCGTTAATTTCTTTGAAAAGAACCCAATCGGCTCCCAGCCGTTATCTGTCCTTTGTTGCAAGGCGGCGCCCATTGTATTATCCGAGGCGTCGCAAAATAGAGCTACTTCAGAATTAACACCTGGGTGGGCTAATAATGTCGCTTGTGCTAAACTATTTTTACATAAAAAAAAATCATTTTTTGTTTCTTCAGTCCACGTGACTGGCGTTTTGCCTTTTTTATCGCCCAGAAGCTTATTAAGGCTAGCTTGGCTGGCGGCGGCATTAGGTATGAACCTCCTATAAAAGTTTAGCATACCTAAAAACCGTCTGAGGCCCTTAGCGGTTTCGGGTAATGGGTACATGCGCAAAGCTTCGACCCTCTCAGGTAGCGGGCGGGTACCGTCGGCCGATACTGAATAGCCGAGAAAGTCGATTTCGGTTTGGCCGAATACACATTTTGACGGGTTTATTACTACACCGTATTGTCTTAATCTATTGAATACTATCTCTAGGTGTTTTAAATGTTCGGTTTCATCATTTGATGCGATTAATATATCGTCAATAAAACAGTAACAAAACTCTAACTCACTGAGCACTTCATCCATAAACCGTTGGAAGGTTTGCGCTGCGTTGCGCAAACCAAACGTCATAAATTTAAATTCGAATAACCCGAACGGTGTTATTATCGCCGTCTTCGGAATGTCTTCTTCGGCTGTAGGTATTTGACTGAAGGCGCGGATTAAGTCAATTTTTGAAAACACTTTTTTACCGTTTAGACACTGTGAAAAGTCGTGTATATGACGCACTGGATATTTGTCAGGAACTGTTCTATTATTTAACCCGCGATAATCTCCACAGGCACGATGCTTCACAGTTTGTTGTTCCCCGGTTTCCGGCCCGGTGAAAGGTGAAAGGTTTTCCGGCTTTTCTCCATTTGTGGGTTTCTGTACCATAACTAGTGGTGCGGCCCAGGGGCTTTTTGAAGGCTGGGCAATTCCTAGCTTTACCATAGTTTCGAATTCTTTTTTAGCCGCTATGAGTCGATCTGGAGCTAAGCGGCGTGGTTTTTGTGCCACTGGCGGTCCCGGTGTGGTCAGTACGTGGTGCCTCGTATTGTGTTTGACCTCTTTCACGACTCCATCTGGGCGCGTGATATCTATAAACTTAGCCAGGAGGTCGTGATACGGTGAAGTACCGGTCACGGTTTTTACCGTAAACTGCTCACACCGTGTTGTCTGTCCGTTGGACTTGAGACCAGTGGTCGCGTCTACAAGGCTTTTATTTTTTGCATCGACCATCAGGTTATAATGTGCTAAAAAATCCATACCGATGATCGGTTTCTCAACATCAGCCACAACAAAAATCCATGGGAAGTCTCGCCTTAAACCTAGGTTAAGTGTTAGAGCGACTGTACCATATGTAGGAATTGGGGTTCCGTTGGCCGCGACTAGCTCATAGGCAGACATGTTGCGAGCCGTATGAACTAGCGCTTTCGGGTACACGCAAAGATCTGCGCCCGTATCTATCAGAAACCTCACCTTGCTGTCCACGTCTGTGAGAAAAATGCGGCGTGATGCTGTGTGGGAGTTGATCTCATCCGCCGTTAATGGCTCCCGCTGGCATTTCCCGGCGGCGGTTTGTACGCGCACGGCTGTACACAGGTGTTGGCCTTCGATCCAAATTTGTAGTGGTACCAACATAACCAATTTTTCGGTCGGAACCTTGACGACGAGCGTTGCCTCGAGTGACCGCGCGAGTGTGAATGTGTCCGTGGCCGCGCGTCCCTTACCGCGTTAGAAGCTTGCAACTGACTTGACACATTTCGTATTAACCCTTTTATGGCAGATATCTCCTCTTCTAACCGCCGTATATGATCGTCGGCAGAGTCTGTAGCAGTAACGTCTGGTACCGTAGGGACTGAACTCGCGCACCGCAGCCTCGCATTTTCGGAAACGAGGTCGGCGATCTCGGCGAGCGTTTCAAGCGATGTGTTGCCTCTCGCCACTGAAGCTGCCTGCAGGCCTGTCGGTATATTTTCCGGAACCATTTTCACTCACTAATAAGTTCACTTAAAAAGTCACAAAATGTCACAAAGGTTCGTTAACACACGACGCGTATACAATTAAAACTTCACACACACCTTAGGCGCACGATAACCGAATGGATCACGTCGGGGTCACCACTGTCGCGCGCTACGTACAAGGGTGTGGAGTGCGTCGGAGATAATTAAAAGTTCGTCAAATATAGTACGATAACTGTATAATAAAGATCTCAGTACATGTGAGAAAACGTCCGAGCTATACCGTGGTTTGATGCTGACTCCGTAAGGAACGTAGCTACACAATAATCGCAGCTAGCTAACGGTTTTCATCGGACGCTTTCTAAACGGGACATACACACAAAAGAATATTATACAAACAGAAAAATAGTGACAACATAACAATTAAAATTTACGCGAAATTAGAAAGCCGACGAAATACAAAAGCAAGGGTTACATTCGTTACGGCCAAAGAAGTTATATTAGACAATGCCTGTTGTTATTTGAGAAACATATATATTGCACAATACCAATTATTACTAAAGGATCTAAATAACGGTTGTCGACAGAATACCTAATGGTTATTTAGAAATGACAAATATCGTAAAACTATACTGTTAAAAATATTTCTATTGACACAAAAGTTAGGTTCGCAACAAAAGAAAACATTCATTTACAATTTACAGTTAGGTGCATACTAGAGAAAAACATTACAAGATCGCTATTTTATGACAGGCGTATGTGAGACAAAGTCACCACATGTACGTTTATCTACTCTCATATCGTAAAGTTCGCATTATCAACTTCAAAACGAGTTTATATTGGCATATAAACACAATACAGTAATTAAAAAAAAACACATTATAACATTATTTTGTTAGAGAAATAATGTTATAATTAGAGATGTACCGACTAGTCGGCGACTAGTCGGTGAAGCCGACTATCCGGCCTCTTTTATAGTCGGCGACTTGTCGGCGACTAGTCGGCTAATACTGCCGACTAGTCGGCTATTTTTTACAGTCTAAAAGACTTACTAAACGAAATCAGAATTTATCAGAATTAAAACAAAACAAACTTGTAATAGTTGTAACTTGTAATCAAATATAATATGCTTAAAATTAGGCACTTATATGTCCATATTTTCATTTGTAACTCTAGCTGTGTCAATGAATATCACGATTCCTAAGTAATTTTTCTAATAATAAAGTTATATTAATGGCAAATTGTGGTGCAGAAAAGTTAAAGCTTCTGCACGGTCAGGGAGTAGGCGATTTCTTTTCAGTTCGTAGACATTGCCAGCCTCGGAGAAAGCCTTTCACTATATACAGAACTGGCTGGGCAGCACAAATACTTTTTCGCGATCTTGAACATTGCTGGATAGCGGGCTCTATTCCTATACCACCAGGCAAACGGGTCTTCTTTACGGCTTATCACTGGTAAAGCACAGTAAGAACGAAGCTCGTGTGCATAACTGGAGCGTTCGTCATCAACAGTATCAATTTTTCTTGTCACCAAATTTTCGTAGCAATCCCAGAATTTTTTGTGTGCGACTGATTCAGCATTATCGATAACGTCATTGTTATTATCACCAGATGTGACAGCAGCTTGGTCGTCGTCACTTTCACCTGTGTCGTTTTTCAAAGCCTCTAATAAAAGCTGCGATCTTTCCGACATAACATTTTCCGGTTCAAAAAACTGTTGTTTGTACCTCGGATCAATAAAAGTTGCTAGAGTGAACAGTTTATTGTTCTGTAAATCAAATCTTTTATTTAACTCGTCAATCAATATAGTTCTTATTTCATTCACCGTCTCGTTTTCGTCGGTATAAGTGCTCAGATATTTTTTTAGGGTTTGCAGGTGCGGTATGACCTCTGATATAGATGCGCAGCTAGAACTTATAAATTTGGTAACCTCTTCAAAAGGTTTCAGCAACAAAAGGCTTTTCTCGAGCAGTTTCCATTCAGTGGTGGTTAGATTTTCAAAACTGACGTTTGTTTCCGTGAGGTACAGAGAAATTGGGTGTTTTTGTTCTAGCAATCGTGACAACATAAAGTAGCTCGAATTCCACCGCGTGGAGACGTCTTGCACGAGTTGATGCTGAGGAATATTCAGCTCTTGTTGAAATTCTTTTAGTTTAGTTTGCGCAGGTCCAGAATGATTAAAGTGACTTACTATACGCCTGGATTTAGCAAGGATTTCTGCCATGCTGCTTATTTTTAGAGCTGCATTAATAGCCAGTTGGGTAGTGTGTATAAAGCAGGGAACTCCTTGAAAAATCGAGTCATCAATAGCTTTTACGACGTTCCTGCCGTTGTCTCTTACAATGGCGTGAATCTTCGAGGTGTTGATGTCCCACAAGGTGGGTATATCCTCTAAACACTCTTTTATGTTCAAAGCGGTATGTGAATCAGGGAAATGTTTCATTTGTAGAACCGCGTGCTTGAATTCGAAGTTCTCATCAAACCAGTGAGTTGTAAAACTGATGAAACTTTCTTGATTGTTAGTATTGGTCCAGAGGTCAGTCGTGACAGAAATCGCATCTGCAACCAGCAATCCTCTACGTATCTCTGTTTTAGTTTTGTCATATATTTCAAGTATTATGCTGTCGGTAATATACTTTCTAGATGGCACTTTATATTTTGGTTTTAAAGTTTTCATGAGGTTTTTGAACCCAGTGTTTTCAACAATAGATAGTGGCTGATTGTCAAGCGCGATCATTTTTCCAATAGAAATACTTATATCTCGTGACCTAGAATCTTCCGAATCCCACTGAACAATAAAATAATCTTATATGTCTTGTTGGTGATATGTCTGAGTTTTACTGACCACTGATTTTGATGTAGACGGGACTGGACAAGCATTATTATCATTGTTTTGAATCTCAGATATCTCGCATGAGTTTGGCGCTGGAGAATGAGAAGCTGTTATGCTGGAGCTATTCTTAATAACAGTTGTTAATTGCGATGTTAACTCACTGTGTTTGAACTTGATGTGGTTCACCAAAGAAGTAGTATTCGCCTTTTTACCCTGTCCACCACGGGAAATCAAACTTTGACATTGATTGCACTTCACTTTTGAGGGTTGATCCTCTATTTCATCAAAAAATGTCCAAACACGCGATTTCTTCCGAGACATAGTGAAGTAACTGCCTTTCAGACTTTACTTGTATATATTTTCACTATTTTTCACTTGTTAACCTCTAAAAACTTAGCCTCAACAAGTAAAACTAACTTAAATGCAAAAGACGTAAACAAAACACAACACGTGACTTTTGCGATCCTCTCATTGGCTAAACTCGCTAAAACCAGTGTGCTGCATTCGCTTCATTACAACGCAACGTCACGAGATGTCACGAACGCACCCGATCGTTCCCGAAAGCAATGATCGGCCAAGCCGACTAGTCGGCCGACTAGTCGGCTTGCTCACGGCCGAATAGTCGGCTTGTGGCTATCCGGCCAAACCCATAGTCGGCCCATCTTTAGTTATAATGTATTTTTTTTTCCAATAAGATACAAGTTAAACCAAAGAGATACATAATATCACCAACGAAGTTCCATATCAATTTTATTTTATTGGAACGCACATGCGGTTCGCGTTTTACAGCAATACAAAAAGTTTTCATATCAATTTTTACTTGTCTGTGACAGCGCCCGCTTTAACGCAAGCACGGTGATGCGCTGGGATTCAGCTCTATGACACGTTTTGTTGTAGGTACTTACTAAATTTCGTGGGATTTTTTCTTACTCTTAACTTTGATCTTTGTATTTTAGTTGATTCAATCCTTATGTATGAGATTATATAAAGTAGTGTATGAAACTGCACATAATTTGGTCTTATTATGCAACAGTTTCATAAACTACTATTATCCAACGCTCTTACGGTGAAGGAAAACAATGTGAGGAAACCTGCACACATCTGCGAAGAAACTCGAAGGTTTTGTGTAAAGTTGACCACTGGGACTGCGTGATCGACTAAGGCCCGATCCCCCTTATTCAGGGTAGGCTCGAGCCCCTCGGTGGGGACCTTTATATGAGCTGTTGTGATGAAGTGCAACAATACTCAATTCTTTTATAACTCTGCTCAGACTGAAAACGATTTTACTCACTTAGCTGTGTTAAACGCAAATTACGTGACAGGAACGCTAAAGCCAGCCCTAATTGTGACAAACGAGGTAAGAACAACAATAGCTCTTTATGTTATGCTAGTTTTATCAAATGTTCTCGGGTATGGTAGGCTTCACGTCTGTAAATTTAATTTGATGTTCGGTTGTTATTAAAATAACATAATTTTGAACAAAAAAAAAACGACTTCAAACAGGAAACTAAGATTCCCCTCGATTTCTCTGGGATGCCATCATCAGACCCTGGTTTCCTTATCATGGTACCACCCTTGGGATATCTCCTTTCCAATAAAAAAAATCATCAAAGTCGGTTCATAAACGACGAAGTTATCCGCGAACACACATAAAAAAATATACGGTCGAATTGAGAAACTTCCTTCTTTTTTTGAAGTCGGTTAAAAATTTATTTGTAGTGATAAATTTATTGCTAATTAGTTGCCCTAATGAGAATTTTGTTGTTCTAGTAATTTCCGTAATTTAATTGCCTCCGTGGCGTAATAAGGAGGTAGCTGGTTTGATTCCCGGCGGGGTAAATTTTGTAAGACTTGGTTTGGTTGGTGGTAGGACATTTTCATAGCCCACCTGGCTAGCTACCACCATCTTATCTAAGTCTTGAAGCCAAACATCAGAGTTAACAGCTTTAAAGATAAGATAGCCAGATCCCCATTGCGTTGGGGAATCTTGGTAAGCCCGCTTCCATCTTCGGCATCATCGTCACTTACCATCAGGTGTTATAGTTGTGGATAAAAAAAAATGAGCAACAAATTACAATGTCAGACGGAGTCAATCCTAGCTTTTCAGACCTGTAGGCTTGCGCAGGTAACGTGAAGCTACGAATGTTTAAACCATCCTTTACCTCTAATATGGATGATGGGAGTGATGGCTGACTTTCGCGTTATACTCGTTACAGGGTGCTGTCCGTGTGAACTGGCCTACTCTTGTTAAAGGGTGTCGTATTATTTTCATTTTCTAATGACATAATCTGATTTATTTCAAGGATTGAATTTTGACGTTATTAACTGACTGAAATTATGTTGTTATTATTATTTTATGACTATCAGAAAGAGTGTAGTTTGCACGTTAAATCGTTATTTCTTTTGATGTCTTTTTTATTTACAGGACTTATAAAAAAACTAAACAATGCTAATTCATAGAAATTAATCGCAAAATCTTGGACATACAAGATATCTAGCTTTTGCCATCAGCTTCGCTCGTGTAACATAGGTTCTAAGACTAACTTCGAAGGTGCGCAGTGCGCGAGTCGCAAGCGTGGAAAAAAGTAACCTATATTTCAATCCAGGTTCTAATCTGTCTACCTAACTTTCATCCAGATCCGTTTATCTGTTGTGGCGTGAAAAAGTAACAAACATTCATACATACATACTTTCACGTTTATAATATCAGTAAGGATTGGCAAATTTAATTATAAATATTATTGTACACAAACATTTAAATGGCAAGAACTTAGATAGGACGTGTACAAAGGTGGACTTATCTCTATAAGAGATCTCTTCGGGTGTTAGGAGACTTTAAAGAATAGGAGGCAAACCAGTGTCTACTTAATAAAAAAATAATCATATGCAACCCAATTCGAAATTAAATTTACACAAAAATCGAAACTAATTCTATCCACGGAATGCCACCGAAAATCTAATTAAAATTCAAATTAGCGTGACAGCCGATAGGCACATACTTCTTTGGCCTTTGATCAATCAGACAGCTGACGACAAACCGTATTAAAGCGATATTGAATAAACCCAAACAAATTACTCGTCTTTGATAAGATAATTATTAAATGTAATTATTGTTTCGTCACGAGTCTCGCCGTCGCCCTTTTGTACGCCGCAGGCGGCCTCGCCGGTCGATAGATCGTCGTACTGTTCAATATTTTGTGTTATACAGTCAGCATCAAAAATATGTATACATTAACAAGGTTTCAGAAATATGTGGTCTCACTTCGATTTCAGAAACATCTATTATCTGACACCATAAAATTGGACACATCAGCTGTTTCAGAATGGCGTAAACATAAAATACTTCATATATAATATTATGTCTACTAAAACAAAGGGTACACAAGATTTTAAGTCGTAGCTAGTTTATGAGGTCCCCTGCTGAACACATTTATGAAGACATATTTATGAATAATTTTACAATATTGTACAATTTGCATTTATTTCATAAAAACAGTGACAGGCATAATTTGAATTTAAAAAATGTAAATAAAATAGATATAGCCTTTTCGAGACTGAGTAAGGTTAAAAAGTCATTTGTGGGGCAGTGTATAAGATTCTGTAATAAAATTCCAGAAAATGTAATCAGTCAGAGAATAAATTCAAGACTCATGTCAAAAAATGTTTGTGCTCTAGAGGATACAATAAAATAATAGATTATGTAAATGAAAAAGATATATATTATGTTGATTCTATAACAAATACCATTACCTGAGACAGTAATCTGAATCATGACATTATTTGTAATATAATATAAAAAAAAATACTATTTAAAAGTGTGTTTAAACACCTAGGTATTTGAAATAAATTGTTTTGATTGATTGATTGATACATTGTTTAGGCAGGTCAGGTAGGTATAATATTTACAACGACTATTGTTCGCGAGCGTGCCTACAGCTCCGGGACCTACCTGGACAGTAGGTAATAGTTCCCTTCCACGAGGCACTCGCCTTGCAGAGTACCAGGACAAGCGTCTTGGCGGCAAGACCTACCGCAACTGGTCCTTGCATTCGCCTTATGGTGTTGGCAGGAATAGCGGACCTTACTGTATACCCTAAGGGTCGGTCAATGGGAACTCTATATCATAAACTTGGTATTTTTAGCATATATGGTAGATATACGAGAGGGAATGTTCGTTGAGTGGAAATCCTTGGGGAGGCCTATGTCCAGTAGTGGACGTCCTTCGGCTGATATGATGATGATGATGATGATTGTTCGCTGAATATTAGAATAATTTTCAACAGACTTCCAAAAAGAAGGAGGTTTTCATTTCGAATGTATGTTTCTTGTTACGCGATATCTTCGCAGATTGTGAACAGAATTTCATGAGTTTTTTATTCGATAGGGTACGCTACCGAGTCGGTCCCATATAAATTTTATCAAAATCGGTGTAGTACTTTATTAGAAAATAATTGAAAACGCTAAACACGTTAAAAAACCGACTTCCATTGCATCAACTTATACATTTTTGCATTGTCATTTTTGGTTTTTGTTTATTTTCTAATAAAGTACTACACTGATTTTGATAAAACTTTTATGGGACCACACGGGAAGCTTTCAAATAAAAAAGAGAATCATAAAAATCGGTTCACCCTGTTAAAAGTTCTTAGGTAACACACATAAAAAAAAAACATACAAACAAATTGAAAACCTCCTTTTTAGAAGTCACTTGATTAACAAAAACCAAAAATAATTATGCAAAATTGTACTAAGTTGTAGCGATGGAAGTCGGTTTTTCATTTTTTTTTATTCACAATAGGTAAGTCCTTGGCATCATATCATGTTAACGTGTTAACTAGGGCTTCTACTCATCATCCTTAACAACTTTCCCGAAGGCACCCATTGTTGTTTCTCAAAAAAAGAATCGACGCTCCATACAAAAATACACAAAGTTGGTCAATCAGCTGATCGATTTGTATGAAGAGTACAAAAATTTTTTTGCGAATCGACTGTTTTTTTAGTTTTAATTTCAAATCATTTATTTCAGTTTACAATGTAACATGCCAACTCAATAAATCAACAATAAATAAATAAATATATGTGAAATTCGACTACACACAGTTAAATAACATCTAAACCAGCCAGAAAGAGTCAGAATCGCACACAAAGGATTCCGTACCATCATACTAGATGGCGTTTTGATGTTGCTTTGTATGGAGACCCCATTATTTTTTCACTTTTTCTATTACTTTTTGTTATAGCGGCAACATAAATACATCATCTGTGAAAATTTCAAATAAAATTATACAATTAAATTGGCTATAAATTGAAAATCGTTGATTTCCGACCCTCATAAAAAAGGCATATTAACTAGGGGTCGGAAATCAACGATTTTCAAGTTATAGCCAATTTAATTATTTCAATTTTGTATTAAAATTATTAGTAAAATCTTGTATACACTAAGCATGCAAATTCCTCATTTTATCAGCTTTCCAAAAATATATAAAAGTTGCAAAACATCAACTTAATAATAACAAAAAATAAATATTTATTTCGAACCCTAAAAACAAACATTAATATATAGAAACACAGTACAAAGGAAATCCTATCGGGTTTTTAGTTTAGCAAAGTATTCAAAAACTATTAGATATACAATATTAATATTTCAATTTTTGCTAATTATCATGACTTCGTACTTGATAACAAACTCTCGAAGGTTTGAAGGAAACAAAATCCATTTTATTGTTAAGGCTTGTACATGGGCTAGCGACCTTGAGGGTCTGGGCGGAGCTCTATATCTCTCCCCGCACCACCCGCACCATAACATCGCGCGCGCTGCGTAGGTATACAGCCACACCAGAGTCATAGAGTAATAAAATTACAGAGACTTACACAGACACAAATAGCATCTTCTTTCTACGTACACGGTGTGTACTTAACGTAATAAGTCTTCAAGCGTAAAGACAAAAAAATATATATTACAGCCATGCTGTGCATACTTTTTCGCAAAGCTGTCACGGTCTGGTGTAGTCGAGAATACACAAAACAACGATAACCATTACGTTTACCTAGTAGCAATAAAAATTGGTGAATACATCTAAATTTTACACATAATTTGGGTTTGTATGGGAAGTGAAATGAGAACTAAAAGATTCCATCATGGTAGAGTATGGAAATGACATTTAGTTTAACACATTTGTTCACAAGCAGCGCCCCTCTTGTGTGAAAATATATTTTTCAATACAGTTGCTCCAAAAATGGTACTTTATGTGCTAGTTTACTATATGTGCTAGTTTACTATGCGCAATTTTATTTTACCGCACACATGCTTTTTACTAGGGATGCATCGATACGCCTTTTTGCCGATACGATACCGATACCGATACTCTTATAAGAATATCGGCGATACCGATACCGATACGCTTATTGAATTCAAAAAGGAAGGTTGAATAAATAAAACACAATTAATTATATAATTAATCATAGTTTTAGTAATCAAAATTAACATTTATAAGATTTTTATTTAAAAAACAAAGCATTCTTAAGTTTTGCGGGCAAAGGCGATTTCGCAAGTCTGTTTGAATAAGACCTGCGGTGGAAAATAGTCTCTCAGATGCGACAGATGCCTCGTTTGCAACGAAATAGATGGGACAACACGCGCGTTTACATTACATTTTTAAAGCGCGAAATTTGAAAAGTATCGTTGAATCTGCCATAAAAATATCGCCGATACCGATATATCGGCAAACCCGAAGTATCGCCGATATATCGGTATCGGTATCGGATGCATCCCTACTTTTTACGTTGCCACTTTTTTTTTATTTGTAGTTCTGAGAAACAATATATTTCTAGCAAATAAAAAAATATAATAACCAGAGATAATGAATCTTCTTTAATGTTTTTGAAATGAGAATTTTTAAAGAGATTGGTTGTTTCCACAGAATAGAAGAATCATATTTTTTTTCTTAGCTGTGGTTGTTTCTCTTTGAGGTTTTAGATTCTCTTTGGAATAGGAAGAAAAGAAAATAAATATGAATAAAGCGCATAGGTCATCTTTTCCAAGGAGGTTATAATGCTTACAATAATAATATATCCCAAGCTATTGATATTTATTTAGGATAATATTTAAAAAAACTTACGCATTCGTACGTGTGCCTAGCTAAATTGAATATGGCGTAATTTTCGTAAAACTGAATTGAGTTGTTTTAGTTGTGAAAACGAGTAAAATTATGAATAGTTAATAAAATATGTCTAATAAAAAATATAAATATGTACGAGTATAATAAAAATAGAGTGAGATTACTCCCCGGACGTTTTAAATGAGCAACAAGTCGCGTAAAATGAACTTTGATAGCCGAAACCTTGATAGGTATGTACTCATGTATTTTGTTTTTCTGTCACGGTATTTTTTTATTTACCTGTTTTCTCACAACTGTATTAAAAAAAAACGTCGCATGATACATGGGTGTGAAAGGAAATGACAAACTCGTTAAAATAAAAAACGACCGTGACAGAAAAATAAAATACATGGTTACATACCTATCAAGGTTTCGCCAACCACAGTTCATTTTACGCGAATTTTGGCTTTTTTAAAATGTCCGGGGAGTAATCTAACTTTGTTTTTCCTTATATATAAGTATATTTTTATTGCACGTATATTCATATTTTTGTTTGTATTCTAAGCAACACAATTCAGTTTACGAAAATTGCACCATATTTAATTTAGTTAAGCACACGTACGCATGCGTAAGTTTTTTTTTAATATTAATATAAGTAGATTACAATAAGGCTTGGAATAAAATTCATATAAGCATTCAAACCTCCTTGGAAAAGATGACCTATTCCTTCCTGTTACCTATGCGCTTCATTCATATTTATTCTTTTTTTCTTACAAAGATATAACCCAAAGAGAATCTAATCTGCTAGTGTTGTATCTTTGGTTATCAATTTTTTTTATTTACTAGAAATGTCTTGTTCCTCCGAGCTAGAAATTAAAAAAAGTTGTAAAGTAAAAGCACGTATGCGGTAAAATCAATTTTGCGCACACTTGACTGGCATATAAAGCACCACTTTTCGAGCCACTGTATTGAAAATTACTATTTCGATCTTCCATGCGTATACACGACAAGCGAAGTGCGAGGACATGCAATAAATTTATCGATGATTTTCATATCTGGCTGGTTACAAGTTACAGAGCGGAGAGGTACTGCAATTAAATAAAATCAACGGTATGTAGAAATTAAAATGTTATGAAAAGGTAGTAATTAGGACCGTTTCGGGCTTTTTATCTGAGGCTTTTACTGATCTCAAAAGTTTTTTTTGTTTTGTATTTTGTATTTAAATTTTAAAATCACTGTACTTGATAGGTGATACAAAACAATGTAATTAGACTTGTGGTTAAAATTTAAATCTTTGGAATTCATCAAACTTAGGCCTTATGAAACTCCTTAAATCTCCTAAGAACCTATAAAATCTAAAATAGCTTAAGTAGCTCGTAGAATATATTATGGCCGTTGTGGTAGTAAAGATCTCGAGTGGCACTTACCACAAGAGACACCGTGCACCGCATTGAAAATGACCGGTCTTGCGTTGCCCGCATTCAGCGACTTTCCGCGACCTTCACCAGGTTGTCGGTCCACCGAGTAGGCTTTTCTACATTTCATCTTCCAGTGCCCGGTCTCCACTCGAGAACATCACTGTCCCAACGATCATGTGTTCTACGAGCATGTGCCTGGCAACATAGCTGATAGAACAGATGGCCGTTGGGATAGTAAAGTTCTCGAGTGCCGACCGTACACCAGAAGACGTACTGTGCACCGTACGGTCACCTGTTCTACGAGCTATGTGCCGCACATAGCTCGTAAAACAGATGGCAGTTTGAGTAGTAAAGTTCTCGAGTGGCAACAACGCATCAGAAGATGCACCGCACAACGCATTAGATACGACTAGTTCTGCGTTGCTCGCATCCAGAGGCTTCTCGTGACCTTCAGCAGGTCGTCGGTCCTCCAAGTGGGAGGCCTGCCTACGCTAAGTCTTCCGATGTACGGTCATTACTTGAGAACTTTGGTGCCCCAATAGCCATCTCTTCTACGAGATATATGCCTAGAATAGAATATGATCGTTGGAGCAGCAAAGTTCTAGACTAGCGAGAGTGCACCAGAAGACGCAACGCGCACCACATTGGAAATAACCTATCCTCAGTTGTTCGAACCCAGTGGCTTCCCGCGACCTTTACCAAGTGGTTGGTCAACCGAGTGGAAGGCCTCGCCACTCGAGAACTTTACTGCACCAACGGTCATCTGTACTACGAGCTATGTGCCAGACCGGGCATTCTCAATGCGGTACACGGTGCGTCTTCTGGTAAGCGGCCGTTACTCGAGACCTTTGATGCCCTAACGACGATCATCAGTTCTAGTCATATATCTCGTAAAACATATGGCCGTTGGAGCAGCAAAGTTCTCAAGTGGTGACCACACACCGGAAGATGTAGCATAAGCAAGCCTCCCATTTGGTGGACCGACGACCTGCTAAAGTCGCGGAAAGCCGCTGGATCTTTGTGCTGGCTTATACGATTTCGATGTTTTTTTTTTGAATAGGGTATAATAAAGCTCGGGTAGTATTTAAGCAACAAAAACTGTAAAACAAAAACTTTGTATCAAAAAAATTAAACAAAGAAAACTGAAAAGTGTAAATTAAAAAATAAAAAGACTCTAATGTGGATAACCAAATATGTTTATGAAATACTCTCTGTCCGTTACACTACACTATGTACACAAAAAACCCAATATTTTATTTTTATTCGAGAGCTCCCGCAAAGCAGCACAGGTCCGTCTAGCATCGCGACCCGCCCCGCACTGATTTTTAGGACGAGCGCGGGGAACGGCTTGAGAACGGTTGGAATTTTACCCGAAATCAGATGATTTTAAAATATTTATAAATTAAATACAAAAAATATTCAAAAAGTGAGAAATCAGCATCACTCTAGATTGTTTTTTGAGTTATATCATAAATTTTCAAACTGTTTTGTTAAAAATTGCAGCAGTAAAATGGTTACAACTGAAAAAAAAGGGGGTGTATTAGATAATTGTTTTCTATGGTTCTGAAAAATAAAATCAAATTCTGTGAAATCTACATCACTCCTTATATCTTGTAGATTATTATGTATTTTTTTCTGGTAGAAATATGCTATGGTTAACGAATAAAATGGTTACAAAATTCTTCAGTTTTAGTGGTTTTTCGAAGGACAAGCCTTAAGGCAAGGTATTAATTGGAACAGTTGTCTCTGTCTTTTTTTACGTGTAAAAAGTAAAGAAAATAAACACACTTTTTCAATGGTTTTTCGTTTCAATCTAAAACTACAACGAAAGTATAAAAAATAATAACATTACTCACTTTGTATTTGCATAACAAATATTGTTGTATATTTTTTTTAAATTAATACTTTAAAATATAAGTCATAACGAGAGTTGAAAGTAACGGTGTAGACTTATTTTTGGGATTTTTTCCTATCGAACCAAAACTGCTCAATCGTGTTTCCAATATCTTTTGACTATAAGGAACATCATCAACAATAAGGGTTTTTTTTTCAACCTTGGGCACATCCTGGACACTTCATACAACGGGCCAGAAAGGACATTTAAAAAAAGGAATGACGAAACAAAAAAAATGGTGGCAAAATCATATAAGTTCAAAACCAAACTGTAACCAATCTGGGTGACGAGGGGGTGAGGTCGCAATATAGAGAGCGGCAGGAAGTGTCCATACTGTATGTTAGTACTAATATATATACTTTGCCTTGGGTTATCTATCGTTACTCGAGGCATTGACGTCAAAAATAACGGAAACCGCTTCTCAAAAATTCATCGCAGATCTCGCGTATCTGTTTTTCGTCATTCACCATAATTAGGACGTGAAAGTGTCTGGGAGTGTAATTTCTCTTTGTGTCCGAACAATTTTGTCATGTTTAATTTCACGCCGCCTACCGCGTCGTCCTTTATTATGGTGGCGTCTGTGACGTCGTGAAAATGTGCAGACGTACTATCAACTGTTTCTATCATTGTAATATTTTTGTATTGCTCGTTTGTTTCAACCAAGTATGAATTCAATTGTTTAGCAGAAAAAAGTTAATTTTGCCGGGTTTTGAAAAAAAAATTGTTTTCTGTTTCATACAATTTCTATCTGATAACGTCTAAGAAGATCGGAAGTTAAAGAAAAAGTTTAAATATCGATGTAGTTTCTTCTTAGTAAGTAAAAAAACCGGGGAAGTGCGAGTCAGAACCGCACACAAAGGGTTCCGTAACATCATACTAGATGTCGGTAGTTTCTTCATGTTTAAAAAAACACGTTTTTTGTATGGATTATTTTTACACCACTACTATTTGTTGTTATAGCGGCAACAGAAATACATCATCTGTGAAAATTTCAACTGTCTAGCCATCACGGTTCATGAAATACAGCCTGGTGACAGACAGACAGACGGACGGTCGAACAGCAAAGTCTTAGGAATAGGGTCCCGTTTTTACCCTTTGGGTACGGAACCATAAAAACCGATTTCCATCTCAAAAACTTAGTTAATTTTGCATTATTATTTTTGTTTTTTTGTTAATTTTCTAAAATAAGCACAACACCGATTTGATGAAATTGATATGAGGCAAATTAGGAAGTATATCCTAACGAACAAAAAAAGAAACAATAAAATAGGTTTACAATCTGCTATTTAAGAACATCCTCTTTTTTTTAAAAGTCGTTTGAAGAATTGGACCATCGAAGATGGCCAAACCAGCTGATTAAATGTTCAAAGTAAATGTAAAAGTTCAAAGTTATTTTTGTGGTTTGGCGAAGATAACTTAAAGATAAATATTCTTTATTGCACACCAAATTAACAAAAATGAAAACTTATAAACTAGCAAAATATACAATGATATACAAAGGCGATATATCGTTTTAAGCGATTTCTTCCTTATAACCTTTGTTGAATTGAGGAGACGAGAAAGTGAAACGATAGCGGGTACTTAATAATAAGGATAAATTACAAATATTAGATAAATATATCTGAATAAATATATAAATTACAAATACAAAAATAAATATCAATATATACTATAACAATATATATCAATTTATACATACATAGAATGCTTATGGTTAAACTAGGAGCAACACATTAAGTAACACTAAAATCGAAAAGGAAAAGTTAAGAATAATTAAAAAGTCGTAGTTTCAGCTAGTTTTGTTATCTGAAACAAGGGAGTGGACGGAAATCTTCTTAAAATTAATACCCACCGCATAGCCGAGACAAAAGCACGGAATCTGCTTGGCTGGATCATGGACTAGGACCGCTCTCGGTAACTGAATTAATTCAGCAACGGGTGAATACTGACGTTTAACTAGCAACGATTAAGACAGTTAAAAATTAAATGTTCATAATCTCATAATGCTTTGTCGTTTGAATAAGTAGTGCTAATTGTTGTCAGTGATGATACTTATACTTATGATGGATACGTTAGGTTATAACCCAAGTGTACAAAATGGATCTTATAACACATGTAAGTTTTTCTTTTTTTTTAATTCACAATTGGTAAGCCCTTGGCGTCATCTCACCTGATGGTAAGTGACGATGATGATGCCGAAGATGGAAACGGGCTTACCAAGATTCGAAAGGACTTGTTGTGACAATCTAATTTTATAATTTGAAGATAAATAGTTTTGGAGTTATTTAAGAAAATAGACAAAAATTGACCATTCCCCCCGCCCCCCCCCCCTTATCTCCGTAGCTAGAGGGGCTAAAATCTTGAAAAATCACAGTAAATGAGATTAAATGCATAGATTACAGGAAAATCTACGAGAAAATATAAAGTCTTTCCGTTCCTACAAGAAAAATGAATTTTTTAAAGTCTAAAATAAGTAGACCTAGAGCAAAGTATGTGCTGAGAGGTCTTGTTCTGTTGGTATACAAAGTTTTGGTGCGGAACCCTGTTTGTGTGACCCCGAGTCGCACTTGGCCGGTTTTTTTAAATTGCATGTAATAGCTGTAAAGTTAGCATAAAATACAAACAGTTGATATTCATATAGTAGTAGATTACCCAAAATAGCTATACAGGGTGTTAGTTAAAATATAACTACTGAAACTGAACAACTTTTATTTTACTACTTTGCTGAAATCGCAAAAAAAATTGAACTGATTCGCCAACTTAGTATGGAAAGTTCAATTCTTGTTGGCTTTTTCACTATAGTTGTAGAACAAAAGTTGTTCAGTTTAATAAGTAGACACCTTCTTCAAAATTTGTTTTATTTTACAACTTTGCTGAAATCGTAAAACAAATCGAACTGATTCGGCAACTTAGTATGGAAAGTTCAATTCTTGTTTGTTATTTCACTATAGTTGTAGAACAAAAGTTGTTCAGTTTCATAAGTAGATACCTCCTTCAAAATGTTTTATGTTTATGATATATGTTTTATGTGTTTTATTTTACCTAAGCACTCTGTATATAGCTTGTAGCTCGGTGTGATTTACGTGGAGTTAACTAACCTGAAGCACGGTCATTACCTTAGGTTACTGTAAACATTGATATTTGGCGGCTAGACTTAGATAAGGTGGTGGTAGAAAGCCAGGCGAGCCTAGAAAATGTCCTTACACCAACCAAACCGAGTCTTACAAAGTTAGATTCCACTGTGAATTGAACCCGTGTTCTCCTGATGTGAACTAATGGACTGACCATTACACCACGGAGGCGGTTAAGTATTAACCCGCGGATAGTCGCGCATGGGTCGAAAGGACCCAGCGCCTTATTTCTTCTTCCATAACTTTTAAAACATTGGTTACAACGTAAGCTCCTGCTTACTACCTTTAAGCTACTGTATATAGGCTATCCGTCCGTACACCTCGCCTCACCAAGTTCGCGCGTTGCGCCTGGACAGCACGGACGCTTAAAGTAAGTATAATAGGTTGTTTCGACCCTCACGCGTTTTAGCAAATAATCTTTCTTTTGTTATGTAGATTAAAATTCTTACCTAAATATTTGTGATCTCAATATTGTTTTATTACTCTCTTTCTATTAAATTTATTAAAAATCTTTATTATCTATTCTTTATTTATATAAAAAAAACATATTTCATTTTTGGGTCCTTAAGACCTTAAGACTTGTGGGACTACTTATCTATATCCCAAAATGAGGAGCGAGTACCGGCGGGTTAAGGAAACTGAAATAAGGTTAGCATATATATAATATTATCTTTGTATCCGTCTGTACATGGTGTAAAAATTGGTGCAGGATACGTTAACTGGGGCTTCTACTCATCCTACTAACCAACGTTTCCCAAAGAACCCATAGTCACTACTCACTTCGCAAAAAAAAACCCAGGCTCCATACAAAAATGCACGAAATTGGTCTATCAGCTGATCGTTTTGAATGAAGAGTTCACATTTTTTTTTTGCGATTTCAGCAATCTCTTGAACTAAAGTTGTTCAGATTCATGAGCAGAAGCCCCAGTTTTTTGTTACACCTGTATACCTACTCAACAGTACAACAACACAAGGACGTAACGTCTGAAAGTTGTCGCATATACAGGGTGCAACAAAATTGGAGTAGGTCCCCTTAACCGGAGCTTCTACTCATCATACTGAACAACATTTGTTCTTCGACTTTGCTGAAATCGCAAAAAAATATTTTTAATCTTCATAAAAATCGATCAGCTGATCGACCAGTTTTGTGCATTTTAGTAAGGAGGGTCCAATTTTTTTTGGAGAATTGACTATGGGTTTCTTGAGGAAAGTTGTTCAGTATGATGAGTAGAACCCCCACTTAACTGGTCCTACACCACTTTTGTGACACACTGTATATTACTTAAGCAGTTTTAACAAAAACAGCTAATGAGCTAAATGATTTGGATCAACTCCAGCTTAACCTAGATGTCATAACGTTGCATTCCATACCGGCACACAGCACAACATATGGGTCATTAGACCACTGCAATGGAGGGGATAAATCCGAGGTATTTACGGTAATCGTGCCGAAAGCTGTTGCATGAGCCTGTGTGGCTTTGCTTCAGTTATGAGTAATGAGATATACATTAATGAAGTTTGATGATTGTGGATGAGAGTTAATGAAGCTGAGTTAATGAGCTGCGTAAAATTTACATTAAGATGTTTTGTTTACTCGCGGAAGATGAGGATAGGTGAAACTTTTTTTTTTATAGATTACATTTTATTTCATCTCACCAGTTACACATTTATACAAAACTAGCTGTTTCCCGCGGCTTCACCCGCGTGGACAACGTTTCTATGACCTTTCGAGCGGCTCGCGAGCGTGGAAAAAAGTAGCCTGTGTTAATCCGGGTCCTAATCAGTCCACTTACCAAATTTCAGCCAGATACGTTGATTAGTTTTTGCGTAAAAGAGTAATAATATTAGTAGGATAGGACTAGTAGGATATAATAAAAATGTCAAAATGTAATATGATCGTAAAAATAATTCAAAGTCACAATGAATAAAACAATGACAAAAAAGACATCGAAACAAAACAAAAATAAGATATCAAAACAACAAATAAAATAAGATGTAAAAACAAAATCAAATTTTAAAAGTCATAGGTTTAATACGGATTTTTTATTATCACATTTTGGTCGCCTTCGGGTGTAATGGTTAAGTCCATTAGCTTCACGTCAGGAAGTCCCGGATTTGATTCCCGGCGGAGTCTAACTTGGTAAGGTACGGAAATGGAAGGGCTTTTAATAAACGCGGCTGGACAGCAGAGCTACCACCATCTTATCGAAGTCTTGCCGCAAAATATCAATTTTAACAACATTACCGAGTTCCGGCTTGAACATAAAATAGCCAGTTCCTCATTGCGTTGGGGAATCTTCAGCATCATCGTCACCTCTTCAAGACGAGAGTGAATAGGCACTGTTTAAGCTTGCTTGTCAAATCCTAGGCTGCATCGGCACTTACCATCAGGTGAGGTGCAGCCAAACGCACTCCAACTTTTAATAATAAAAATAAAACTATCATCGTGTGAGATGATCTTTCTATATCTTTATATATATATAAATGAATCTTCTGTCCGTGTGTTAGTCATTAAACTCCTCCTAAACGGCTGGACCGATTTCACTAATTCTTTTTTTGTCGAGTTCGTTATTGTCAGGAGAAGGTTCTTATGTAGGGTAGGGTAGGGTAGGGTAGGGTAGGGTAGGGTAGTGTAGTGTAGTGTAGGGTAGGGTAGTGTAGTGTAGGGTAGGGTAGTGTAGGGTAGGGTAGGGTAGTGTAGGGTAGTGTAATGTAATGTAAGGCGGTACGTAGTTCGCCGGGACAGCTAGTGTAGTATATAAAGATATCAAATATAATCCTCTAGATTATCCTCTCTAACACAAAGAAAACATCCAAATAGACAAAGGAAGAATAATTCTTTTCAAATCATCTTTCATATTTTGTTGAAATCTGCGACGTTGAATTTATAATAATTTACGAAACAACGACCTAATTTTGTGCGCAACAAAGTGTTATAGCTTCCGGGAATCGTCTTGTTAGTGATTAAAATGGCCGCTAACATCGCGCGGAATGTTAACACTGCTTTTCTTTCTTCAAAACTTCTCTTTTGTCACATCAAAGACAGTGTTGTTGTAACAATATTAAACGTGACTTAAAGAAAATAAAACAACAAAATTTTTCAACACAAAGTTAACCTAGTGGCTCTACGGAGCTGTAGATCTCGCGTGTTTAACGAAATGGCTGAAATATATGATTTTTTTTTACGTTTTCAGCCCCCATGACTACCGTTGTTAAAAAATTCTAAAATGTAAATCGATAAAAAATTTCATATTATTATCGAACCTACTCAAAAAAAATATACGAGAATGCGACCTGTAAAGGAAAAAAGCCGGACAGCCGGAGATCAGCTCATATACGTCCCCACCGAGGGGCTCGAGCCTACCCAGAATTAGGGCGATCGGGCCTTAGTCGAGCACGCGGGCCCAGTGCGGGTTGGTCGACTTCACACACAACCTGCGAGTTTCACCGCAGGCGTGAGCAGGTTTCCTCACGATGTTTTTCTTCACCGTAAAAGAGTCGGATAAACGTAACATATGAAATCTAAATTCGAAATCACATTGGTACGTGGCAGGATTCGAACCACGACCTCCCAGACAGGAGGTGGCGGCCCTGCCACCGACGATACTACAGCATTTAACTGTTTGACGTTGACGTTGTTTAACATTGGACAGACATACTAAAGCATTTTTGTTCACGCTAAAACGAAGACGCTCAACATGCGCCTCGCGCTTGCTCGGTTAATAAGACAAAGCAAAATAAATCTAGAAATAAATCCCCTCGCGAAACGCCCCTAACATTGATTCGGCTATCCCTACTTTCGCCCTACAGATGGATCCACAGGGCTAAAGTAAACAAAATGACCCCCGAACTAAGCAAGTACCTAATACAAAAGTCGAACTAATTCATTACCGTGTACCAGAAACAATAAAAGACGGACAGGATTACCGATAAATCTGAAAGGGAATTTTTCTACACAAAGCAGGCTTATCTACTTTGCGTCGTTTTAGGAATAAATACCGGACTTATTGCAATAAAGACGACTCCGCTACCAAATTTAAGGGTGTCCACAGAGTAATGTTGTTGCAGAATGAAAGATACCGGCCAATTGCGACTGCTTAACTACTTTGCATGGTGTTAGGAATAAATACCGGACGTATTGCAATAAAGACGACTCCGTTACCAAATTTAATGGTGTCAACATAGTAACGTGTTGCAGAATGAAAGAAACCGGCCAAGTGCGACTGCTATCTACTTTACGTCGTGTTAGGAATAAATACCGGACTTATTGCAATAAAGACGACTCCGCTACCAAATTTAAGGGTGTCCACAGAGTAATGTTGTTGCAGAATGAAAGATACCGAACAATTGCGACTGCTTAACTACTTTGCATGGTGTTAGAATAAATACCGGACGTATTGCAATAAAGACGACTCCGTTACCAAATTTAATGGTGTCAACATAGTAACGTGTTGCAGAATGAAAGAACCCGGCCAAGTGCGACTGCTATCTACTTTACGTCGTGTTAGGAATAAATACCGGACTTATTGCAATAAAGACGACTCCGCTACCAAATTTAAGGGTGTCCACAGAGTAATGTTGTTGCAGAATGAAAGATACCGGCCAATTGCGACTGCTTAACTACTTTGCATGGTATTAGGAATAAATACCGGACGTATTGCAATAAAGACGACTCCGTTACCAAATTTAATGGTGTCAACATAGTAACGTGTTGCAGAATGAAAGACACCGGCCAAGTGCGACTGCTTATCTACTTTGCGTCGTGTTAGGAATAAATACCGGACGTATTGTAATGAAGATGACTCCGCTACCAAATTTAAGGGTGTCTACAGAGTGACGTTGTTGCAGAATGAAAGATGCCTGCCAAGTGCGACCGCTTATCGACTTTGCGTCGTGTTAGGAATAAATACCGGACTTATTGCAATGAAGATGGCTCCGCTACCAAATTTAAGGGTGTCTACAGAGTGACGTTGTTGCAGAATGAAAGATGCCTGCCAAGTGCGACCGCTTATCGACTTTGCGTCGTGTTAGGAATAAATACCGGACTTATTGCAATGAAGATGGCTCCGCTACCAAATTTAAGGGTGTCTACAGAGTAACGTTGTTGCAGAATGAAAGACACCGGCCAAGTGCGACTGCTATCTACTTTGCGTCGTTTTAGGAATAAATACCGGACGTATTGCAATAAAGACGACTCCGCTACCAAATTTAAGGGTGTCCACAGAGTAATGTTGTTGCAGAATGAAAGACACCGGCCAAGTGCGACTGCTTATCTACTTTGCGTCGTGTTAGGAATAAATACCGGACGTATTGCAATAAAGACGACTCCGTTACCAAATTTAATGGTGTCAACATAGTAACGTGTTGCAGAATGAAAGACACCGGCCAAGTGCGACTGCTTATCTACTTTGCGTCGTGTTAGGAATAAATACCGGACGTATTGTAATGAAGATGACTCCGCTACCAAATTTAAGGGTGTCTACAGAGTGACGTTGTTGCAGAATGAAAGATGCCTGCCAAGTGCGACCGCTTATCGACTTTGCGTCGTGTTAGGAATAAATACCGGACTTATTGCAATGAAGATGGCTCCGCTACCAAATTTAAGGGTGTCTACAGAGTGACGTTGTTGCAGAATGAAAGATGCCTGCCAAGTGCGACCGCTTATCGACTTTGCGTCGTGTTAGGAATAAATACCGGACTTATTGCAATGAAGATGGCTCCGCTACCAAATTTAAGGGTGTCTACAGAGTGACGTTGTTGCAGAATGAAAGATGCCTGCCAAGTGCGACCGCTTATCGACTTTGCGTCGTGTTAGGAATAAATACCGGACGTATTGTAATGAAGATGACTCCGCTACCAAATTTAAGGGTGTCTACAGAGTAACGTTGTTGCAGAATGAAAGACACCGGCCAAGTGCGACTGCTATCTACTTTGCGTCGTTTTAGGAATAAATACCGGACGTATTGCAATAAAGACGACTCCGCTACCAAATTTAAGGGTGTCCACAGAGTAATGTTGTTGCAGAATGAAAGACACCGGCCAAGTGCGACTGCTTATCTACTTTGCGTCGTGTTAGGAATAAATACCGGACGTATTGTAATGAAGATGACTCCGCTACCAAATTTAAGGGTGTCTACAGAGTGACGTTGTTGCAGAATGAAAGACACCGGCCAAGTGCGACTGCTTATCTACTTTGCGTCGTGTTAGGAATAAATACCGGACGTATTGTAATGAAGATGACTCCGCTACCAAATTTAAGGGTGTCTACAGAGTAACGTTGTTGCAGAATGAAAGATACCGGCTAAGTGCGACTGTTTATTAATTTGCGTCGTGTTAGGAATAAATACTGGACTTATTGCAATGAAGACGACTCCGCAACCAAATTAATGGTGTCTACGGAATAATGTAGTTGCTATGAACAACCGTTTCCACCATTTAAGTAGAATGAAAGATATCAGCCAAGTGCGAGTCGGATACGCGCATCAAGTGTTCCGTAACATCACACCTCTCCACACATGTACAACAATGCTACCTGTTTATTACAAATAAAAGGCAACACGAGCGACAGAAAAAAATCTTTTTTTTTCGTTCGGAATTTATAGCGCAAGTACGACTCACACTTCACCGGATTTTATCAATTGTTTTTCTAACTTCAGGATATTTCCTATAATGAAACAAAGTTTCACGCTTGTACGTTAGGTATTACTGTATTTACGATTGAGCAAAATAAACTATAAAAAACACGTTCCTTGTATGGAACTCCCATACAAGAAACGTGTTTTCTACTTTTACTTTGGGATTTATTTATTTTTTATTATTTGTACGTGAATATAATATAATAACACATAATCCTTGAATATTTCAGCCAGCTACGTAGTAAAGTTCCAAAGATACAGCTTTTTAAAAGTCGAACAGACAGACAAACGGGTAGACGGACAGCGTAGGCTTACTAATAGGGTCCCGTGACCTGGTACGGAGACCTATTTTCAAGATTACATGGATAGGATTGCGTTGTGTTGAGGCACAAGAAGTGGTTTTTATAAATCAAATTCCGTATTGCATGTGTTCGTAATTCTTCTGCTCCTAAGCGGCTCAAACGATTTTTATGATTTTTTGTTTTAGTTATAGTTGGCCCCTGTAGGTGTCGCTGTTAAAAAAGTTCTGGATCTCGACAACAGCGCCACCTAAAATCATCCAGCTAACTACTTATGAACAAAAGAAAAACGAAAAAAAAAACATCAAACTCGGTAAAGCCGTTTAGAAGGAAACAAATTACAAAGACACCAAAAACGTGTGTGTAAAGAAGACTTAATAATATATTGGCTTTATCGGCAATCATAGAAGTATTTGGCTTTAAATTATTTTTTTAATTCACAATTGATAAGCTCTTGGCATCATCTAACCTGATGATAAATGACGATGATGCCGAAGATGAACGCGGGCTTACCAAGATTCCCCAACGCATATTCTTTCATTGAGTATAAAATAAAATAAAAATCTGTTTTAAAACTATTTAGTTCTAAGCTCAGCAAACGTACTAAAGTAGGCACTGTCAGTTAGGATAAAAAGGGCACCGGAGAGAAAACTTCCTGTCCATTTGGACATCGTAATCTCCTGCCTACTTCTAAACATTATACTGACCTATTCAATTCATTAGGATTTTCTATTATAATATACAGGGTAAAATTGGTATAGGACCCGTTAACTGGGGATTCTAGTCATCATATTGAACAACTTTCCCCAAGGAACCCATAGTCAACAGGGATAACGTCAGCATCAGAAATAAATTATGAACTCTTGATCACTAAATTGCACTCCTACCTAAACTTCGAAAAACCATACTCGTTTTGTTTTCCTTCGAGTCTTCCATTTTTAATTCACCAAAATCACAAAATAAGTACATATATGACGCTGCTATACTATGCTATGCTCGGAGTTTCTCTGTGTGATCGAATCAGAAACGAGAAGATCCGCAGAAGAACTAAAGTAACCGACATAGCTCATATAATCGCTAAACTGAAGTGGCAGTGGGCAGGGCACATACTCGTAGAACAGATGGCCGATGGGGCAGTAAAGTTCTCGAGTGGCGACCGCGCACCGGAAAACGTAGCGTAGACATGCCTCCCACGCGGTGGACTGACGACCTGGTGAAGATCGCAGAAAGCCGATGGATGCGGGCAGCGCAGGACCGGTCGTCGTGGAAATCCTTGGGGGAGGCCTTTGTCCAGCAGTGGACGATTTGTGGCTGATATGATGATACTATGACGTCACGCCTAGATATTTCAAACATTTTCAGAACAGAATGTCGTTTTGACAGATGATAAAAAGTAACTCAGATGACTATCATTCGTCATCGTTATTCTCAAAAAGAAAATTTGGACCCTCCATACAAAAATGCACAATATTGGTCGATCAGCTGATCGTTTTTTTTCCAACTTTAGCAAAGTCATAGACCAACAGTTGTTCAGTATGATGAGTAGAAGCTAGACGTGTGCGCCGATCGGCGTGGTGCACGCCGCCGTCATTTTTAGTCACGCCGCCGCCGCCGACGATTTTGTCGGCGTAAAATCGGCGCCAATATGTGTATGTTGTCAACCCGTACAAAGTATAAATCAAGTATAAATCGAAATTAATTCATAAATCGGATAAATACGTACAAATCTGCATAAATGGAAACACTCAGCTCACGGTGACTTCTTGGAGATTTGATAAATATAAATAGGGTATGATTTTATAGATTGTCAATTAAATAGATTCGATCACTAAATAAAAAGAATGAAATTCCCTAAATAGTATAGTTTGTAGAAGCCCTGGTTAACGGGACCTTCACCAATTTAGTTACAACTTGTATACATTATTGTAAAAAAATATAAATTGAAGTTATTTTTTACAAGCTTTTATTCTTCTTCACGACTTACCCGACTGCGCCAGAACGAGGGTTATGTTGTTATCTGTCATCATATCAGCTTATACAGAATGTAACAAAATTGGTGTAGGTCCCGTTAACTGGGAGGGGGGGGCTCTACTCAACATACTGAACAACTTTTGTTCTACAAGTTTGATGAAATCGCGAAAAAAAATTTGATCTCTTGATACAAAACGATCAGCTGATTGACTACCTTGGAGAAAGTTGTTCAATATGATGAGTAGAAGCCCCAATTAACGGGCCCTACACCAATTTCTTTACACCCTGTACACGTCAGATTCAGATATGATGACAGATAAAAACATATATAGATACATACATAGATACGGTTATGTTTTTATCTGTCATCATATCAGCTTATGTACGTCCGATATGAGGACAGATAAAAACATATATAGATATATACATGTATGGGGTTATGTTTTTATCTGTCATCATATCAGCTCATATACGTCTGATGTGATGACAGATAAAAACATATATAGATACATATGTTTTTATCTGTCATTAAATCAGTTCATATACGTCCGATATGATGACATAACCTTCCTTCGACAATATTGCGAACGATTCTAGAGCGACTTCCGGGCAATGCTTCCAGGGACAAGATTGAACTGACCCGCATTCCAGTGACAATAGATACTTTTGGTATTTTGAAGTTGATTTGACGATATTTTTTAAAGTGGAATTAAGGTCCCAGGATCGTCTCTTGTTGCTAACTGAACCTTAGAAATACTATAAGTACCTCTTAGCTCGGCTTTTTTTAATTTGGAAGAACAAAAAGCACATTTTTAAACTTTTTTTTTGCTTGTTTTGTATGTAATATTATTGCCTTTACATAGTCTCTTGATATTAAATATTTCGTAATGGAGTCAGACAAAAAACAAAGAGAAAGAAACACTCACCATTTGTAAACACTTTGTCAATATGACAAGCGGCTGTCTGGTATCTTCAAAACGATTCAAAATGTGCCACCGCACCGTGGCGCTAAAGTGTTAAGTTACAATTCAGTTAGTAAAGGACAAATCGACTCTCAGAGATACATTACAACGAGAGATTATTTCATTCACCGACTTAATGGTTTTAGCAGTTTTATCAAGGGGACAAATTGTTTGGTCGGCCGAATCAAAAATATTGTACTAATATTGTAAACGCGAAAGTTTGAATGTATAGAAGGATGTTTGTTACTCTTTCAAGCTTCTCACCGCTAGGCGGATCGGGATGAAACTTGGCACACATATAGGTTAAGTCCTGGATTTACATTTTGGCTACTTTTCATCTAGATTTATTAAGTGGTTTCCGTGGGATAGCTGTTAACTCTCTCTTTTTTGGTAATTTCTGTCACTTCGCAATGAAGCGAAGGATTGACGTGCTAATTAATACTGATTATCGAATTGACTACTAATTAGCATAGCCCGACATAGTTCTCAAGGGGTCTAGAGTTGACTCAGTTCCCACGCTCGAAAGCACGACATACATAAAAACTATGTTGACGCGAAAACTAACTAACTACTAAACATATCTGGCTGAAATTTGGTAGGTAGACAGCTTAGGACCTGGATTAACATACATGCTACTTTTTTCCA
Source organism: Coleophora flavipennella (assembly GCA_947284805.1). Lineage (NCBI taxonomy): Eukaryota > Metazoa > Arthropoda > Insecta > Lepidoptera > Coleophoridae > Coleophora > Coleophora flavipennella. The sequence goes on along the minus strand of OX369280.1, from coordinate 12,234,974 downwards.
CGCTAGCGAGCCGCTTGCGGCTCGCGTGCTGCGCACTCTCAAAGACAGTCATTAAACTATGTTCAAGCGAGCTAAGCCGCTGGCAAAATATAGTCTACTACATACTTTTAAATCATTATCTCAAATCACGATTCGTGAACATATTTCCGCTTACTTATTCCGTGTTTTAGCCTCGATAATTCAGTTTTATGAACACCGTAATGCCTAAGCTCACGCGTGTATTGAATTTAATCGTGCAAAGGCCAGTGCGAATAATAGCTGCGACAAATTTTCCGTCCTGCCGAGCATTTTCCTCTGAATGCACCGACACAATCGACGGTGTTGCCAGCAAAATTGTTCGCTATTAAGTGACATCCTAAATATAGGGATCCACTGTGACTACCAGATAGCCATTTATGACCAACCCCTTGCGTTTCCATGTTTAAAACCATTCGAATTTCGACTTTGATTTAAAGGGGATAACAACTCTTCTCCAATCATCATTTTTCTGGAACAATCACCTTTTGTCAGGAATAAGGCAACTGATGAAGTGGAACAGTTACACATCTGCCTTTCTCGATTGATTGGCAATGATGATTGCTATGCGGTCTGAAGACAATGTGGGTTGCACTTGGTTTTACTAACGTTGCCACTGTAATTGTAAGAACGATCAAATCGAAGTAAAGACATCTCATTATCGGTAATGAAATACAGGTTTTTGACTTATTAATGCCAGATATTATATCTCTACATGAAAGTACATCAACCAATTTTAATTTCAAAAGTTTTTCTGGTAATCATCTTGAATCTGCGGTTCAACAGACTGGTCGTTTAATTTGAATTAACCATACGTTTCTTTTTTAATCAACTCCGACCTGCAACTATATTTTTTTGTGCTGGTAATCTTAAATTATTCCAGTTATTTGAAAATTAAGTTATAAATTTATTATGTTGTTTTACTGGTTTGTGCTTAATTACGTTTTTCTTTGTCCTAGTTAAGTCCTCTGTCTATTATTGCAAAGGTTGACTGGAAGAGATCCCTCTACTAAGGGATTTGTCCGCCTTTGTTCATAAGCTTTTTTTAAAATATTATCTGAAGAGTATATTATTTTGTTCAATAAAGAGTATACAAAAAAACAAATATAGAGAGGGATTTTAGGAAAATATCTATGTTTCTCTAAATAATAATATATGTTTTCTCTAAATAATTTTATTTTCCTAAAATCCCTCTGTAACAAAATTGGTGTAGGTTCCATTAACGAGGCTTCTACTCATCATACTGAACCGCTTTTGTTCTACGACTTTGTTTAAATCGCAAAAAAAATGTTTTTCTCTTCATACAAATCGATCAGCTGATCGACCAATTTTGTGCCGTATGGAGGGTTTAATTATTTTTTTGAGAATCGGCTATGGATTCCTTGTGGAAAGTTGTTCAGTATGATGAGTAGAACCACCAGTTACGGGTCCTACATCAATTTTTTTAAACACTGTATCACACCCTGGACACTTCATACAACGGGCCAGAAATGACATATCAAAAAAGGAATGACGGAACAAACAAAATGGCGGCGAAATCCTATACGTTCGACAACCAAGCTGTAACCAATCTGTATCAATCTGGGTGACGAGGGGGTGAGGTCGCAATCTAGAGAGCGGCAGGGGTGTCCATACAGTATGTTAGTTAGTACTAATATAATATAAGGTGTAACAAAATTAGCTGAAACTATTTTAACTGTTGCTTCTACCCATGAAACTGAACAGCTTTCCCCATGGAAACAATAGTCAAATCGCAAAAAATTGGGCTCTCCCATACTAACTCGATCAGCTGATCAGCCAACTTAGTATGGGAAGTTCATTTTTTTTTTGAGATTTGACTATGGGATTCATGGGGAAAGTTGTTCAGTTTCATGGGTAAAAACACCAGTTTCAGCTAATTTTGTAAGACCTTATACATATACTTTGCCCCGTATAAAGATATGTGAGTATACTCAAAATAAATGTCTTCCTGAAATTGCACTGAGTGTCCTAGAAACGCTTTAATTATATATAGATCATTTTGCCACGGTATTTAACTACTGTTTCCTCTCCCGTCGCGTATTACGTTTCCTCTAATTAAAAGCAAACGGCTTGAACGCATGAACTCCGAACGTGGTTCTAATCAGCACACATCAACTTTTACGATTGTCTGTCAGACTGTTGGTAATCATAAAAGTGCCTGTTCAAAAACACCGACAATATTATGAGGTGATTGATAACACATGTTAGCTTGGCCCTTGAAAATGATTCTCAGCATCGTACTTTTATTAGGAACTAGCTTTTGCCCGCAGCTTCGCCCGCGTGGACATTGTTTTTATGACTGTCTTTGAGGGTGAGGGGTGCGCGAGCCGCAAGCGGCTTGCGAGCGTGGACATGAGTTTTCTCCAGATCCCTCAGAAACTATATCGGGCTATTCTATGTTAATTTGCACCCCCTTAACCAATTCTATACAAAAAATCATTTCAACCCGTTGTTCCTAAAACATGCGCGAGCATGGAAATGAGTTTTCCCCAGATCCTTCGTGAACAATGTCAAGATATCATCTTATCTTCATCTTATCAGCCCATGTACGTCCCCACTGAGGGGCTCGAGCCTACCCTGAATTAGGGCGATCGGGCCATAGTCGACCACGCGGGCCCAGTGCGGGTTGGTCGACTTCACACACAACCTTCGAGTTTCTTCGCAGGCGTGTGCAGGTTTCCTCACGATGTTTTCCTTCACTTTAAGAGCATCGGATAACCGTACATATGAAATCGAAATTCAAAAATACATTGGTACGTGGCAGGATTCGAACCACGGCCTCCCGGACACCACCGACGCTCCATGTCAAAATATACTAATTAGTAACTTATGTAATGCCTGAACCATTTCTGGGCAAAAAATCACAACAATACATTGTCCAGTTAATATGTTAAAAAAATTACCCAAAGAAAAATAGTAGATTTTCAGTTCCCTCAGGATCTGCATCGGACTATGTTATTTTCACGGGATATGAAGTAGCCTATCTCATTTTCAGTGACACAGGCTACCTGCATGCCAAACTTCATCAAAATTGATTGAGGTGTTGAATCGTGAAAAGGTAACAAATAAACACATTTTCACAATTACCACACTAGTAAGGAAAAATACAGTATTATCTATCATAAATTGTTCAAACTTTGCTTCAAAGTCAACAGGTTGAACATTGCTTGATTATTTTACAGAAAGTTATGTATTTGTATGAAGCGTCGGTGGCGTAACGGCTAGGGCCGCCGCCTCCTGTCCGCGAGGTCGTGGTTCGAATCCTGCCACGTACCAATGTGATTTAGAATTTAGATTTCATATGAACGTTTATCCAACGCTCTTACGGTGAAGGAAAACATCGTGAGGAAACCTGCACACGCCTGCGGTGAAACTCGAAGGTTAAATTGTGTGTGAAGTCGACTAACCCGCACTGGGCCGCGTGGTCGACTAAGGCCCGATCGCCCTAATTCAGGGTAGGCTCGAGCCCCTCGGTGGGAAAGTCAACATATCAGCTCATATACGTCCCCACCGAGGGGCTAAAGACTACCCTGAATTAGGGCAATCGGGCCATAGTCGACCACGCAGGCCCATTGCGGGTTGGTCGACTTCACACACAACCTTACGGAAAGTTATTTGTTATGTTAAAAATGAGAAAATCTTCTTCACATTAACACTAGAAACCACTCTAGAACAAAAACACTTTTTCTCTATTTACTCAACATTTCTCTAAATTCCGGTAGGTAGGCATAAAGGGAAGTTATGCATTGTTTGCTTACGGAGTACTGTCACCACTTTCGTGCCATTAGCGAAAGTAAATTCGGCTTTTTCTAGGCGTTCTCTCTCTGTGTAAAAGGGTTGCGGTTTTCGGTAAGCCGAGCGAATGTGTGACGTCACATATTTTAATATCATATACGATCATCAAATACACATACATATATTCAAATGCAAACCCTTTTGTATTCAAATCACGACAAGTTTCTTTGTATAACGGATCTTTTATTTCTTCATAAATGTTGTATTCAGCATCATCACATCAGCTCATATATACGTCCCCACCGAGGGGCTGAGCCTACCCTGAATTAGGACGATCGGGCCTTAGTCGACCACGCGGGCCCAGTGCGGGTTGGTCAAATTCACACACATCCTCCGAGTTTCTTCGCAGATCTGTGCAGGTTTCCTCACGATGTTTTCCTTCACCGTAAGAGCGTCGGATAAAAGTAAATATGAGTCGAAATTCGAAAACACATTGGTACGTGGTAGGACTCGAACCACGAACTCCCGGATAGGAGGTAGCGGCCCTTGCCGTTGCGCCACCGACGCTCTTTATATTCAGCAACACAAACCAAATTAAACTTTATTGTAGCCTCGTTGGCAGGTACAATTCTTGACGTACGACTTGTAGGAAAGCTTACCAAATATTTACAAGAGCCTCAAATGGCTTAAAACAAATTCTCCAATAATCTTGGCTCGACTTTGTGCTATTGTTTGCTGTGTATTTCGCTACCGCCTCCCCTACCCTTGTATTTTTGTGCACCGCCACTCAATTCTTGTTTGATTTCGCTAAACATAAAGCGTTGGTAAACATTTAGCGTTCTTATATCGAGTTACAGGATTTCTTTTGTTCTCTCCTGCTATAAAGATTTATTTCCTTTTTAACAATAACATTTCTGTTTTGCAATTACTAAGAAAAAGATAACAAAAGTATGCTTATAGCAAAGTATATATTATATTAGTACTAACATACCGGTATATCTAGGTTCCGACCTCACCCCCTTGTCACCCAGATTGATACTGATTGGTTATAGTTTGGTTCTAGAACGTATAGGATTTCACCGTGATTTTGTTTGCACCGTCATTTGTCTTTAGAAATGTCATTTCACACCGTTGTATGCAGTGTCTGGGGTGTGCTTATAGTAAACTATTGGTACATATTTTTTACTTATTGCGAATAATTTTGTCTTGAGTACTCACTCTAATGCCCATAAAAATTGATATATTGCTTACACTTCGTGGATGGATAAATTTTATGATGATTGGCTTTCTTCTTTACATGGAATTTTGCTGTTTATTTATAGCATTGTATTGTACATTATGTAACCTAACTGTACCATATTTCTATCTTTAAAGGTGTAGTGACATCACTCTTTATTTCCTGTTTCAGTAAAAATGAAACAGACATGACGTATTGTTCATTATGTACCTAACAGTGCCATATTACTTTCTTTAAACGTGTAGTGACATCACTCTTTATTTCCTGTTTCAGTAAAAGCGAAACAGACATGAGTGCTACAAATTTCTTCTCACTTTTTTTGAAAACAAAACTTGGTGATGATTTTGACAGTGGCTCCCGTCGAATGTTTACATCGTCGCCGGAGTGTCATTAGTCGTCGGCTTGAATGCGCAGACGCATCTGGCAAATGCATACAAAAATTTGTACAAAAATAACATGGAGTCTTCTTTTCTGTACATATAAAGCTCAAATTGCGATGAAAGTCTCGGTTTTAGCGGTAAATGATCCAGTTTTTTTTCGTATTGGTAATGATTAAATTTCAAAACCATAAAAATAGTTCAGTTTGTCTGTCGTGCTTTGACAGCAATGTATCGGGTGATATGATTTAGATTCTTCAAATAAGGAGGAGTTCCAGTCAGTACTCTCCTTATTTATGCGTTTTACCACAGATTACTAAATAGTTTACTTGTGTTATTGCTTAAGGCAAGGCATTGATTGGAACAGTTGTTGTTGTTATTTCTTTACGTGTAAAGAGTTAAAAAAATAACTACACTGTTGCACTTTTTCAATGTTTTTTCGATTTAATTGAAAACTACAATTTAAAAAAAATCTAACTGGGATATTGAAGTGTGTGTTTTAGTTAAACTAATCGACTTAAGAAATTTAGATGTTTAAATTGATCTGGTTTGCCTGTATAATGCAAATCTCTGTTTTAAAAGAGGTTTTGTTTGATACATTTTTATCTGAAAAATTTATCGATATCGTGTTTCTGCAACTGACAAAATGGGAGTCATTGAAATGAAGAATCAGGTTATATAAAATATCTTTTTCATTTGTTTTGTAATTGCTGAGAGAAATCGAGATCCCTGCGACCAAAGTTTCCAATGCGTCGCCTTAACTGCTGTTTAATATGTACTAAAGAAAAATCATTTTTAAGCTTGTAAATCTGTGAAAAAAAATATTTCGATGAATACTTGGTGATTTCAGCAAATGTTTACATTTCTACAATTTTGATTTCCTTTATAAACCCCATACACTAGCATCATCAAAAAATAAAAATAAATAAAATTAAAACAATAGTTTCCCGCCTGATCTCATAGCCTTTATTTTTTCCTTCATCTGGGGTAATAGCCGTGGTCGAAGCCATAATGATAGGTACTTATGATAAAGGGCTTGCGACCACGGCTATTACCCAAGATGAAGGAAAAAATAAAGGCTATGACATCAGGCGGGAAACTATTGTTTAACTACAGAAGTACCCAAACGGTAAAAACGGGACCCTATTACTAAGACTCCGCTGTCCGTCTATCTGCCTGTCCAACTGTATTTCATAAACCGTGATAGCTAGACAGCTGAAATTTTCATAGATGATGTATTTCTGTTGCCGCTATAACAATAAATACTAAAAATACTGTTTTTTGTAATAATAATAAATAAATAAATTAGAAAACGTGAAAAAATAAGGGGGGGCTCCATACAAAAAAACGTGTTTTGTTTACATGAAGAAACTAGTGCCATCTAGTATGATGGTTTTTGAAACATGAAACTAGCGCTATCAAGTATGATGGTACGGAACCCTATGTGTGCAGTTCTGACTCGCACTAAGTCGGTTTTTTATATCTTTCCGTAGTCGGGTTTTAGTTTTATAGCGCGCGTACATTGAGTCGTCCCAAAATATCGCTAGTCAGATCAATTAAAAAAATATATATAATTGAAATATAAAATCCGCCATGTTGATTTTTTTAAATGTTATATATCCTATGACACGCAGTGTGATGGCACAATTCCAAAAAACACCGCATTTGTCAAGATCGGTTAAGTGGTTTAGGAAATACGAGGGAACAGATGAACATCTACATATACCTACATACATACATACATACATAGACTGTCAAAAACATAACCCTCCTTTTTTCATAGTCGGGTAAAACATCAAAGTTTGAAGAAAGGGAGCCGTTACTAAAATCACGACGTTTACACAAAGACAAAGAAGAAGCAAAAGCGAGAAGTATCAAACGTAATAAATAATTCCTTCGCCTTCACGACAAATGAGGTCATGTGTTTCTCTTTTACTATTTTTTTAACTTCCCTCGGGATCACGTGTGTGTCTTCTATTTCCGTTTCGACGTATATCGACCGAACTATTTGCTCTCTAAAATTGGGAAGATGTTCGCTGTTTAATACATTGCGTCTTGGGTGTCATTATGTTTAAGTTGATGGCAGATGTCAACTTCGTTGCTCATCTGGAGACTGGTCTATAATACTTATAGTTTTATTTAATTGATTTCTTAGTAATTGGAGCTAAAGATGAAGAAATGGCGATAGATAAGTGCTATGCTCGGAGTTTCTCTGCGTGATCGAATCAGAAACGAGGAGATCCGCAGGAGAACCAAAGTAACCGACATAGCTCAAAGAATCGCTAAACTGAAGTGGCAGTGGACGGGGCACATTTTTTTTATTTTTTTTTTATTCACATAGCTCGTAGAACAGATGGCCGATGGGGCAGTAAAGTTCTCGAGTGGCGACCGCGCACCGACTACCTGGTGAAGATCACGGGAAGCCGATGGATGCGGGCAGCGCAGGACCGGTCGTCGTGGAAATCGGTCGGGGGAGGCCTTTGTCCAGTAGTGGACGATGTTCGGCTGATATGATGGAGTGATTATTTCTTTTCTTAGTAAACTTTGCAGAAAACTATGTTAGCACATAACTTGGTGGGGTTAACTTGTAAGACTCGGTTTGGTTGGTGGAAGGGCATTTTTTAAGCCCATTGCACCTGGCTAGCTACCACAATCGTATCTAAGTCTTGCCTCCAAACATCAGTGTTAACAACATTGCTGTGTTCCGGCTTGAAGATAAGATAGCCAGTTCTCCATTGCGTTGGGGAATCTTAGTAAGCCGAAATTGGCGAGCGTGTTGGATCACGCATAGTGTAGGGTTCCGGAGTCATTACCTGAAAACTGTTTATGTCAGGATTATTCGACCTTATAAGTTTTCCTATTACAAGTTTATTTAAAGCAACTAGCTTATAAAAAATCTTGGACATGTTGTTAACAACTCTGATGAGCTTGGTAAGCCCGGTTTCATCTTCGGCATCATCGTCAGCTACCTACCATAAGGTGAGATGATGCCAAGGGCTTATATAATAAAAAAATATAATACTAGATATTGCCCGCAGCTTCGCCCGCTCAAATCCCGTTTTTTGCCGTTCTACGTGGGAATTTCCCAAAATCTTTTCTTACCGGATGCCTACGTTATGATTGATATCTGTATGCCAAATTTCAACCCGTTCCGTCCAGTGTTTTAAGCTATGCGTTGATGCTATGCTTATGTCTCCCAGTCAGTCAGTTATCCACGGTTTCTTTTTTTTTACTATACAGGGTGTAATAAAATTGGTGTAGGCCCCATTAACTGGGGCTTCTACTCATCATACTGAACAACTTTTGATCTATGACTTTTCTGAAATCACAGAAAAAATTAACTCTTCATACAAATCGATTAGCTAATCGACCGATTCTGTGCATTTTTATGGAGGGTCCAATTATTTTTTGAGAATTGACTAATGGGTTCTTCGGAGAAAGTTGTTAAATATGATGAGTAGTACCTACCAGTTTTCGGGTTCTACAACAACAGTATATAGTTTTCTTCGTTAACTATATTATGTCGACATAAGATCGATAAGTTTTTTTTAATAAATTAAAAATTTGAGTGCGTTTGGCCGCACCTTACCTCATGGTAAGTGCCGATGCAACCGGACAATTTTTGAAGTGAAAACTTCTTTAGCGGCGTTGTGCACTTTTTTGTAATGGGTAAAAAATGTTAAACTCGCGTCAGGACACGTGACCCGATCGAAAATTCGTAAGACGGATGTATTTGATTTTTTGTTGATTTTTCTGAGATATAAACATTTAATGTAATATAAATTGTCATGTTTGTGTACAATAGCGCAATAAATAAATATTGTATTCTACCACATAAATGATAGTACTTTTATACTGATAATCAAAGCAATTCGTGCAAATTTAGTGGCATATGCATTATCTAAAGTTTGATTACTGTAGATTTAAAGCTGTAATTTCAATAAATATATATAAAATAAAAATATTCCCTAACCATTCCAAAATATCAAAAATGCACAACGTTAATATTCAAGTTCTCACTTCTGCCGGCACTCCCGGAGTGCAACCCGTCGTTGTTATAATTAAACGAGCTGTTTCGAAATGAAAGACATAATTTATGAAATAACTTTAAAAATCGGATGAGTACTTTCGGAGTAGTTTCTCTTACATTCAAAGTTACATACTTGCAAACATTATCACTAAAAAATAGCAAAGACTATTTAACTGTTTTAGCCGATGGATGCGGGCAGCGCAGGACCGGTCGTCGTGGACATCCTTGGGGGAGGCTTTTGTCCATCAGTGGACGTTTTTCGGCTTATTTATGATGATGATGATGTAACTATAATATGTACAAATTTTAATGAAATCGAACCGTCTACGTGGCGTAATGGTCATTCCATTCACACCAGGAGGTCGCGGGTTCGATTCCCGGTGGGGTCAACTTGTAAGACTCGGTTTCTAAGCCCGCCTGGCTAGCTACCACCATCTTATCTAAGTATTCCCGCCAAACATCAGTCGATGTGTTCTGGCTTAAAGATAAGATAGCCAGATCCCCATTGCGTCGGGGAATCTTGGTAAGCCCACTTACCATCAGATGAGATCATGCCAAGGGCTTACCAATTGAGAATAAAAAAAATATATTATTATTGTTTCTGAATTTATTTCAATACAAGTATTACGTCCGCATGTATATTATCCACATTTCACTTACCTACATACTCCAGGTTTACGAGTATTCTCCGGCCGGTATTGAGCCGGTTTTATTTTCGCAAAACAGTCCCCACTTCTCACACGTCCCAAACCCCGTAAAGCGTTTGAGCTCAAATTTTAGTGCTTCACACAATCCCCAGATAAAAGGCGGTCTGCATTACAAACTGTTACGACTAAGTAATGAGCTTTACATTTCGAACAAACAATAACAAAACCGTCCATTTAAATCTTAATCCTTTTGTGCGGCGGCCTATATAAATCATGTTGAAAGCGAATAGGAGAGGTTGACCTCAAAACCGCGTTTAGAGCACTGCAAGCTTAGGAAACAATCAAAGTTCACCTTGGCAGTGTTTTACGAGACATTTTCATTTCAGTGTGTGTGAAGTGAGAATACATAAGCAACAAGTGTTTCTTCGGATTGTGGTTTTAATAAGTATCTCTGTAATTTTTCTACACATTTAGCTTTAAATATGAAAAATTAATTTTTGTTAGCGGTTTCAACTGCATGGACATCGTTTTTTTGACCGTCTTTGATAATTGGTGCGTGGAAATTAGTTTTCTCCAGATTCCAATCCCAGATCTGGCTATTCTGACTAGCAGTATATGTCATTTTCCACTCCATCAACCGTCTCTATGCAAATAATCACAACAATCCATTGTTCCGTTGCGATGTTAAGGAATTGAACCAAAAAATATTGTTTTCAGTTCCCTCAGGGACTGCATTGGACTATGCTATTTTCACATGATAAAAAGTAGACTATGTCCTTCCCTGTGACACAGGCTACCTGCATGCCAAATTTCATCAAGATTGGTCAAGGTGTTGAAGCGTGTAATGGTAACAAACAAACACATTTTCATTTTTAAAGTGAGACTTTTATAACATAGTCTCAAAGTTTTTCGTCTGTGTGTTGCATGTCGCGTGACGGTCGCTTTCGTCTGAAGGTATGATCGTTTCGTCCTTTGTACCGTAGCGAGAGCAGCCATGATCGTTTCATCCTCTGTAAAGTTTCACTTTTACCGTGGTTTCATAAAACCACACACTTACTTTTTTATAATATTAGTAAGGATAAAATAACTGAAATAAATATTAAATTAGTCCTTTTGTATGTCATTCATTGCAGGTAGGTGGTAATTTTGATTGTTAAGGCCTATTACAATAAACAGTGGTTAAATTTTAATACCACATTACACATGACTCCATCAGCATACAATACGTTAATATTAACATTACTGGACAAAACAAAGCTATGTTAATAATCGTTTAACAATAGCGTTATAAAATACAAGTAACATTCTTTCTGTAGTCGATATTGATTTATTAGTCCTGTCTCCCGTGGACTTTTAAATTACAAAAAAGGTTACCGTTTTTTTTTGTAAAATTGTTAGAGAGTAACCCTAGTGAACCAGAAAACCCAAGGCTTAAGCAGAGCAGCTCGATACGTGTTTCAGTAATATCGAACATAAGTCTATTAATTTTAAGTTCAAATCAGTGTGGGCTTCAACGCGGCTGTTACGTTTATATCGAACGCCCAATTCTCGATTTTTAGATGTACTTATTACTTTTCATCACTTTCAAATAATTAAAAAAAAATGTGTTCAATTGAAATGAAAGGTCTTAAACTTAAGATTTTTGTGTGTTGGTTTCATTCAATATTAACTATTTATTTTGGAGAAATTTTGCAATTAATGTCAAAAACAGGGTCCACAGTATACTTTTTTACATCAGAAGTGGTAATATTTTTTTTAAATTGTATTCAATTAAATCGATTTTTTATTACTTTAAGTATATTTTATATATTTTTTCCATAGAAAAAGCTTCACACAGTCTTTCAATAATTTGAATTGAATATTGTCATTTGCGCAACTCGTCGTACCATATACAGGATGCGATATAAAAAAGTCTGTATGAAAAGTCTTCAAATATAGGGTGCAGAAAAATTTATATAACAACATCGTCAATTTTAGAGCAAAAAAAAATCCATTCAAAAGTAATAAAAAAAAACTGAAACACGACTTGGAAATCGAACCCAATCGTTTTTTATTCACAATTTGAACATTATTTTTTAAAAAGGGACATTTTGATTTTTTTGTACTTTTTAGAAACCAGGTTAGTTAGTCAGATTTATTCCTTACAAGCCGCAATAAAACAATAGCACTAACAACAACTGATGTCGACTTCCAGGCAACTTATTAGTTTTTGTAGAAATATTTCAATGCTATTTTTCTGTACTTGCTCTAAAATAGATGACGTGATTCTGCAAAACAAATTTTTGCATTCCCTATAGTTTGAGATTTTAAAATGAATGAATGATTTATTGGTTGTCACTCTACAAAAGCAAACGGTACCTATCCTTTGTGTAATTTAAATATTCACGGGTGACTGTACTATCCTACAAAGTATCTCCTTTTCACATACAAAGAGACATAAATGTGTCGCCATCAATATATGTTAAATGTCTTTGTGTGTCGCCATATAAATAAAATAAATCGTGCGTCTATACAGTAACAGTCATATGCTGAAATATTTGAAGCCGTAAACTAGAGGTTATACCACCACACGTACGTTCCATCCATAGTAGCTGATGTAGCAGAACTGAAAAATATTTCGATCAGTGCTGTTTTATTTATGTGCTAGATTGAATTTTTTGATTTGTTTTGATTTTATCACCCAAAGACACTTTTTATTTAATCCTAATATCAATCACCATATTCATAATTTAAGGGCCGTCCTCTTGTCGGTGTAGCTTTTTCCAGGACTCTCTCAATTGTCTAATATCAATAGTCTGCTAAAAATCTTGGAGTTTTTAAGACAATTTTTTGAATGAATGACATTCCTGCAAAAAACTTAACTTAAAACCATGACTATACGTAAGATTTTACGATGTGACATTGTTACAGCAATTAATCCAGAACAACGGATATTTAATGAACGGAAATACTAATAAAAAGAACATTGTGTTATCTATACATATTATATAAAACAAAGTTCTCCTGCTGCGTCTGTCTGTCTGTCTGAACGCGATAAACTCAAAAACTACCAAACGATTTTCATACTGTTTCACCAATGATGAAGATTATGGTGTATAATTCCCCGTGAGCTGCTCGCGGCTCGCGCAATCTGGTCCCTCTAGCCTCTAGTAAGTTATACAGGGTGTAAAAAAATGATGTAGGATCCGTTAACTGGGGATTCTACTCATCATAATGAACAATATTCCCCGAGGAACCCAGAGACAATTCTTTAAAAATAAATTAAGACCCTCCATACATAAAATTGGTCGATCAGTTGATCGATTTGTATGAAGTTTTTTTTTTTTTGCTTTTTCAGCAAAGTCGTAGAACAAAAGTTCTTCAGTATGATGAGTCGTAGCCCCATTAAACGCGACTCAGGAGCTACACCAATAACTCTCATAATGTTGATTTCAACTTAAAATAAACAGCATCGCATTTCTCAACAGGGTCGATCTTCAGTGAACTTTTGGAAACAGAATTTATTGATGCATCGAATGCTAAAAACCAAAAATTTCTGAATTCATGAAATTTTCGCTAAGTATCCAAAAGTTCGTTAGCGAGAATAGTACACATATGTGTATTTGTTCGGAAATCATCATGATGCTGTGATGTGCATCGTAAAATTCATTAGTCTCCGCTGAAAGTCGGCGTTACAAAATTATGCTGCAGCATGCGCTGAGTGGGGGAAATTTTGGGTGATGTAACTGCGTGCGAGACGATTTGTTATTAAGGCGAGGCATTTGTGAAACAGTTGTCTCTTTTTTTTTTTTCTTTACGTGTAAAGAGTCATAAAAATAAACAACACTTTTGCACTTTTTCAATGTTTTACGTTGCTATTTCTTATAAGACTTTAATTTAAAAATTAAAATTTATTCTCTTCAGTACTTAAAAATTTTAAAAACCCACCGACACAAAAAATGAATTCTAAAAACTAACAAATAATATTTTAAACCTATTATAATTACTATCGTCACATATATTATGTAAGTTCAAATATTTTATTTTCCAAGCGTCGACGCGTCGGGGGACCGCTAAAGTTTATAAAGTATTTTTCCAACAACAGATAATTAATCATTACTAATTACATTTAGGTAGGATAGGAGCGATCTTAAGTTTCATAGTTTCATATAATATAGTCTACGCTCTGCGCGCGAGCTCGGTGTGCGGTATGCGGCGCGGGGGTGGGCGTCACCAAGTGCGGCGACCCGAACGGGCAGACACTTGAGGGCAGACGACGTTGACGGTGGTGTCGATTTTGCGAATTTTTCGGAGTAAATTCTTTTGTTGCAATCTGCGACTACACCTGTTTTTCTCACTTAGCGGTCCCCCGACGCGACAACGCTTGGAAAATAAAATATTTGAACTTACATAATATATGTGACGATAGTAATTATAATAGGTTTAAAATATTATTTGTTAGTTTTTAGAATTCATTTTTTGTGTCGGTGGGTTTTTAAAATTTTTAATTTTACTTTTATTTTGTCCTTTTTAAAGTAGGTATAAATATTAGGAAGGTATTCATCAACTATTAAAGAGCTGATGATCTTCAAACGGCTGATCAGGTCATGGTTACCTTACCATATACTTTCAATACCATTGAAGTAACACGGTACTAAATTTCGAATCGATCGGACATAAGTTAGTCAGATCCCTCATCAACTAGAAAGGAGCTGATGATCAGCCGTAACACGGTACTAAATTTCGAATCGTTTGAACATAAGGAAGTTAGTCAGATCCCCTCATCAACTAGAAAGGAGCTGATGATCTTCAAACGGCTGATCAGGTCATGGTTACCTAACCATATACTTTCAATATCATTGAAGTAACACGGTACTAAATTTCGAATCGATCGGACATAAGGAAGTTAGTCAGATCCCCTCATCAACTAGAAAGGAGCTGATGATCTTCAAACGGCTGATCAGGTCATGGTTACCTAACCATATACTTTCAATACCATTGAAGTAACACGGTACTAAATTTCGAATCGATCGGACATAAGGAAGTAAGTCAGATCCCCTCATCAACTAGAAAGGAGCTGATGATCTTCAAACGGCTGATCAGGTCATGGTTACCTAACCATATACTTTTAATATCATTGAAGTAACACGGTACTAAATATCGAATCGATCGGACATAAGGAAGTTAGTCAGATCCCCTCATCAACTAGAAAGGAGCTGATGATGTTCAAACGGCTGAACAGATTTTCATGAAACATGGCTAAGAATTATCTATGACACAAAAAAAACTAAACGGAAATCGGTTCATCCGTTTGGGAGCTACGATACCACAGACAGATACACAGACAGACAGACAGACAGACACGTCAAACTTATAACACCCCTCTTTTTTGCGTCGGGGGTTAAAAAGAAATATCTTCATATAAAAACTGTGTGCAAATTTACAAACAAACAAACGTAAGCGGGCTTACCAAAATTCCCCGACGCAATGGGGATCTGGTTATCTTATCTTCAAGCTGGAACACATCAATTCCGTTAACACTGATGTTTGGCGGCAAGACTTAGATAAGATGGTGGTAGCTAGCCAGCCGGGATTAAAAAATGCCCTACCACCAACTAAACCGAGTCTTACAAGTTGACCCCACCGGGAATCATACCCGCAGCCTCCTGGTGTGAAGCGAATTGACTTACTATTGCGCCACGGAGGCGGTTAAAACTAATACGAGTATGTTGTCATATTGGAACATAAATTTCTTAACACAACAAGCAATAACAGAAAATTGTGATGTTTTGACAGAGTCACGATCCCGCTGAGAAATTTTTACCACCATTTACCACTTGCTAAGGTGCGGTCTTGATAGCACATTGATTAAGTGTGTGTTTTCTTCTGTCCTAATTGAATCAATCGCCTTATTGTCTTGTCAATAAAAGTCATTGTGCTCTTATAAAATTTTAAAGGTATTACGAACTGTTGTTTCTTAAAGCAAAGTATATATATAACATACTTTGTGGACACTTCCTGCCGCTCTCTAGATTGCGACCTCACCCCTTCTTCACCTAGATTGATACAGATTGGTTACAGTTTGGTGGTCTAACGTATAGGATTTCGCCACCATTTCGTTTGTTCCGTCATTCCTTTGAAATGTCATTTCTGGCCCGTTGCATGAAGTGTCCAGGGTGTGCTTAAAGTGTACCCAAGTGAACTATCCTTATCTTTAATAATATCATAAATGTAAAAAATGAGTTTTTTTTGTTACCTTTTCACGCTTTAACAGGTCGACCAATCTTGATGAAATTTGACATGCTGGTAGCCTGTGTTACTGGGAAGGATATAGGCTACTTGCGGCTCGCGCACCACTCACCCTCAAAAACAGTCATTAAAACAATACCCACGCGAGTGGAGCCGCGGGCTAAATCTAGTATAATAATAAGAATGAAAAAAAAACTATGATTATAAAAGGACGAGAATACCTAGATAATATAATATTGTTTTTATCCAAAAAAAAAGATCATTCTGATTATCGTATGATTAAATTAAGTATAATAATTTTGGAGACGTCAAAAGGTGATTGCTGAAAGGTATGAAACAAACAAACACTAAGAGATCCATATGTCTGCATCAGTTTTTTTTTATGTAGACATGCGCCTCTTTTGAATATAAGTTTGTCTTATTTTATGTTTTACTCAACTGCCCGAAAAAGCAGGTAATGTTATTCGGATGTATGTATGTATGTATACAGTGTGACGTGAAAGACGACGGACGTATTTCAGGACGTTAACCAGAAGACAAATTGAGCAATTTCCCCAAGAAAAGTATGGTCGATGCCCAAAAAAATAGACTTATCATACAAATTTGTATGAGAAGACCAAATTTTTTTTTACGAATTGACTATTGGTCCCTTGAAGAAAATTTTTCAGTTTCGTCTTCTCATTACCTTCTTAAATGCGTTCGGTTTCTTACCAGTCACTTTTTATATACAGGTGTAACAACATTGGATAGGTCCCGTTAACTAACGCTTCTGCTCATCATACTGAACAACTTTTGTTCTATATTTCTGCTGTAACCGCAAAATAAAATTTTAACTCTTCATAAAAATCGATCAGCTGATCGAACAATTTTGTGCATTTTAGTGTGGAGGACCGAATTTTTTTTTAGAATTGTTTGTGGGTTCCTTGGGGAAAGTTGTTCAGTATGATGAGTAACATCCCCAGTTAACGGGTGCTACACCAATTTTGTTACTTCCTGTATATTATGTCCGTTACTTTAGCTCAACCTATAGCCTATACAGCATGATTGATTTTGGGGAGCGAGATGTCTTAAGATTCGTCTTGATCCCTGAGTAGCATAGGATATATTTTTACCCAATTGCCCATAAAATAGAGGTAACGTTTTTATGCAGTTGGGGTTCTTTATTTGTGGGGTTTTTATTAATTTAGGTCGAGATCTTTGTTACTAAAAAATAGATGTTTAGTCTGTAATAAATTATTTATGTACAGTCCAGTTCATTAATATATGAGCATAACCAAGGATTCAAATATAAATGTACATGGAAGGGTACTTATATATCTGAGCAGATTCATCAATCAAATATATGTTCACATATAACCTGTCATATTAATCTGATCAAGTCTTTCAGTAATATCTAAACAACTGAAAACTAATAAATATCTGCACTAATAATTTTAAAAATATATAAGCAAGTGAAAGTACATAAATATCCACGCCAAAGTTTTTAAATATTTATAAACATGTAGTGGCACAAAAATATCTGTACTAAATAATTTCAATTTTATGTGAACAAGTAGGAGTTCATCAATATCTGAACAAACACAATACTTCGTATTTTAAAAATGACAATCACCGAAAAGAGTACCGCACTGTCAAATGATACATTTGTCTATTTCATTTTGAGTATGACGTCATTACTGTTTGCTTGCGGCTTGTTACCTATTTTTGCTACTTTCGATTTACAATCGACTTAAAGAGGTTGTTATCAACATTTATGACTGGCCACTTACAATTTTTTAAATGCTATGCTATTCTATTCTTGAAGTTAAGTCATATCCTATTGTCAGTCATATAGAATTCGTGATTCGTATGCTTGCATTAAATTGATAAACCACCAATATTAAGGTATTTTTGAGTTTACTTGGAAGATGTAAATCTATACATATAATAAAACTGTAACGGGGCCGTGTTTGTACATGAAATATTTTGGAAAATAATAACTGTGGTGGACATTACTACCAATATAGAGGCCAATACAACAACTTTTGGAATCCTTGTCTGTCTGTCTGTCTGCATGTTCGCGCATCACGAAAAAACTACCAGGCCGATTTTGATGAAATTTTATGTGGTGGTTATTTATAGCCCGGGTTAACATATAGGATACTTTCTATCCCGGTAAATTCAAGAGTACCCGTGGGAAAACTCAAAACCTCCACGCGGACAAAGTCGCAGGCACAGCTAGTACCTACTAAGAAGACATTCCTTTTTATTTTCATGACTAAATTTATACTAAATTTAACTTGTTTTAACGGCCTCCATGGCGTAATGGTTAGTCCATTCGCTTCACATCAGGAGGTCGCGGGTTCGATTCCCGGTGGGTTCAACTTGTAAGACTCGGTTTAGTTGGTGGTAGGGCATTTTCATAGCCCGCCTGGCTTGCTACCACCATCTTATCTAAGTCTTCCCGCCAAACATCAGTGTTAAAACATGGATGTTTTCCGGCATGAACATATGATAGCCAGTTCTCCATTGCGTTGGGGAATCTTGGTAAGCCCGCTTCCATCTTTGGCATCATCGTCACTTACCATCAGGTGTGATAACGCCATGGGCTTACCAATTATGAATTTAAAAAAATCTAACAAAATACATTTTTTGTGTTATTTACGTAACATCTTCGATGCATTATTAAGTCTTCGTCTCATAATTTCCATGATTCACTGATAAAGTTTTCAAAAATATGGCATGGCACCGAATTCAAATTAGTAAGCAACAATTGGTAAGCTTATTGGTGTCATTGCACTTCATCCTTTTTATTTTGACATGAAGGTTGCCAGATGATTTATTTAGTTTATTCACATATTTATGAACTTCTACTTGTTCACATAAAATTGGAATTATTTAGTACAGATATTTTTGTGCCACTACATGTTTACTAATATTTGGAAAAACCCTTTCATAGATATTTACGTACTCTCACTTGCTTAAATAATTTTAAAAAATATTAGTACAGATATTTATTAGTTTTCAGTTGTTCAGATATTACTGAAAGGCTTGCTCAGATTAATATGACAGGTGATATGTGTATATATTTGATTGATGAATCTGCTCAGATATATAAGTACCCTTCCATGTACATTTATATTTGAAGCCCTGGTAATGCTCATATATTAATGAACTTATTATTTAGTACAGGTTTAAGAGGACTGTGAAGCTGCGACTTTTCATAAAAACGGCGATAACGATTTTCACCTCTTAAATGTTAACCGATTTGGACCAATTTTTGATAGGTTGTCAGTCAAAACAAAAGCTAGGCTTATACGTTTTTGTTTTTTCGATAAAGTTAATAAGTTTAATTTTATTGTCGTTCACGTGTTCATACGAAACTAATTTCGGCCATGTTTTGTTTATTTATAATCAGTCATTTAAAAAACGAAACGTATAAGCCTGGCTTTTGTTCTGACTGACAACCTATCAAAAATTTGTCCAAATCGGTTAACATTTAAGATGTGAAAATCGTTATCGAATTTTCGCCGTGGGTTTACACAGTCCTCTTAAGATGGCTTCAAGAGCTACCTATACATAGGGTGGTCGATCTTACCAACTAACATCAAAAACACTTTGAATATTTATCAGGCCACTGGCAAGTTTAACGACAAACTATTTGAAGGTAGATGGTTTGACTTGCTTCTGGAACAGCCTGTCTTGTCTTTGCCTCTGAAATGTGAAACCACGTCGTGAGTGTTGATAGTTAAGAATTCTTGATCAGAACAAGCACCAACTTTATGACCGGCCTAAACCAGACTGTGAATATATTAAATATTTTTAGAACCGCTCTATATATTATCTCGGCTATAATCGATATTGATAACGGCAACAGGTAGACGCTTGAAATATTCACAGAATATTGAGTTGTATTATGCACTTTAAAAATAAATCTTCTTATCAGCTCATATATTTCCCCACCGAGGGGCTCGAGCCTACCCTGAATTAGGGCGATCGGGCCTTAGTCGACCACGCAGGACCAGTGCGGGTTGGTCGACTTCACATACATACAAACTTCGAGTTTCTTCGCAGGCGTGTGCAGGTTTCCTCACGATGGTTTCCTTTCCCGTAAGAGCGTTGGATAAACGTTACATATGAAATCTAAATTCGAAAACACATTGGTACCTATTAGATTACAGGATTTGAATCACGGCCTCCCGGGCAGGAGGTAGCGGCCTTAACCGTTACGCCACCGACTCTCCAAAAATAAATAATTAAATTAAAATAAAATTAATATTTATATACAACAAACGTGATTTTTATAGATAATGGTACGGAACCCTTCGTGCGCGAGTCCGACTCGCACTTGGCCGGTTTTTTTAATGCACCCACCCGCTATAGTTTTATTTTCTTGTCTCCTCTATTCATCAAAGGTTGCCTAAAAGAAATCTGTTGAAGCGATAAGGCCGCCTTTACATTTATTGTTTTATGTTTTTTAGTTAGGTTCTCAATCGTCGGTGGCTCAATCGGTAACGACTCGTTCATCGGTCCTCTTAACCAGAGGTTCCGGGTTGAAATCCGTACGGCCAATTGTACCAATGAATTTTTCAAAACTTACGCACCTGTACACGATATGTTGTATATACTTTACCTATATAACCGATTGCTTTAACGGTTCCAGATGTGTATGAAGGTCGCGTTGCACACGTCCGTAGGTGTAAATCTAAATGCCCTACACGTGACCGCGGGTGAAGCTAACTTTAACAACAGGCAACCGCCGTCTATCCTTTGAATAGTTCGGATAATTGTGCCACACGATAAGAGAGGAGAGTTAGGTCATGCCTACTGACACGCACACATTCAAACCGCGCGATGTACCATTGTATGAAGATAACCTACTAATTCTTTCTTTTTACTATGGTTAGATTCTATGTTGTAATTTATGGTGTGCATTAAAAGATAATTATCTACACACATATCATAAGTCCTCTATAATTCTATATGACCAGCATTATGACAACCAATTTTACTATAACAGCTGTTCCAAATTTAAACTCCTATCGATACCAAAATCGATACTGTAATAACATAACAGCACAGATTTTACCTAATACCCAGACAAGAAATTTCTCATAGTTAAATTGGTTGTCAATGGTGGTCATTTCCCTACGGCTTCTGAACCCATCTTAGCCACTCCCCTGGCGCGCCATTTTGGCAGATTATGCGGATCTGTGTTTGGCCAATAGTAGGCGCGGCGGGAATTTGACGCTTATGTGAAACGCCTAAATCTGGTCAGATCCCTTTACGCGGGAAGCGGCTCACTTCATACCTGATTATGGAGCGAAAACTATCGCTGCGTTGTTCTATCGTTTGCTAAAGCTCCTTGATAAGACAAGGATAGAGTTAGGAATGAGTGCAAAGCCAACGGTGAATGATTTTCGATAGAAATCTCCTTCGAATCAGTCAGTGTTTTAAAGTGCGCCCGGGCGGTGCGCGTACCTGTTTTTAAAGTGATTGTTTAGTGATTGTTTTGTTGTTTTGCATAGAAAAACTCGGTGTTGTTGAAATTCCCAATAAACTGGGTAAGCAATACAATGTTATTATATTATCTATTGTTATTGTAGCATTCACAGTTCACGTTTTTTTACGTTCAAGTGCAATACCTACTAATACTTACTTACCCTATCTTTGGCCGAGACTGTTGAATTATATTTCACAAAGTTTAATACACAAATATTTTAGTCAGATAGTCAGTTTATGACGATTTCACCGTTATAAGTTTTATATATAGTGTCCATACAAAGATATTGAGAAATAATTGTTTTTGTAACCCTTGACAATAATGGCGAACACCCACAAAGAGCCCCGCCAGTTGAAGCAAGATGGCGCCGCTGGCAGCGCCAGCTGATTCGTCCTCGCCGCGTACCAGAACTAGGCATTTGCCAGGGGAGTAATTAGAGTATTTATAATATGTATGTAGATAATAGCTATTTATGATACAAGGGTGGTATAAAGGTAAATAACAAACGAGTGAAATTTGAAAGCCCAAGCCGCAGGCGAGGGTTTACCATCGTCACGAGTATGTCATTTCCTTTTACACCCATGTATCATACGACATTTTTCAATACAGTTGTGAGAAAACAGGTAAAATAAATTACGATCGTGACAGAAAAACAAAATACATCGGTACATACATATCAAGGTTTCGGCAACCAAAGGTCATTTTACGCTATTTGTGGCTCATTTTAAACATTTCATACATTTTAAGCTTCAGCAGGTCATCGGTCCACCGAGTCTGCCTGCCTACGCTACGTTTTCCGGTGCGCGGTAGCCACTCGAGAACTTTACTACCCCAACGGCCATCTGTTCTACGTACTATGTGCCCCTCCTACTGCCACTTAAGTTAAGCAATTCTTGGAGCTATGTCGGTTACTTTGGTTTCCCTACGGGTCTCCTCGTTTCTGATTCGATCACGCAGAGAAACTCCGAGCATAGCACGCTCCAAACACCAAACACCAATGTTAATAGCATTGATGTGTTGCGGCATGATAGTAAGATAGCCCATTCCCCATTGCGTTGGGAAATCTTGGCATGCCTGATTCCATCTTCAGCATCATCGTCACTAACCATCAGGTGAGATGATGTCGAGGGCATATCGATTATGAATAAAATTACTATTGAACTATAATATAACTAACTTACTCAGTTGTATAATACAATATGTCAACTTTTGTACAATCAATATTTAAACCTTCATTAATTGATTTTAATATCATTTACGTAATTCACAACTCTCATCCAGTTTCGTATTTTTCCCCTTTATGTTTATTTGGTAGACGACAAAACCAACGCCTTGTTTTAAAGCAATTCTTGTTAAAACATAAAAGACAAAGCAGTATAGCAAGAAGCAGCTTGCCATAGTTTTATGAATTCTCTCTGGCAACAATCGAGGCGAGAATAAATAAGAAAAAATCCACCAAGTCCAAGTCAAACTCGCGCTCCGAGGCGAGGGTTCCGTACCACCAGACCTCTACACATATCCAAAGTATATATATATATTAGTACTGACATACAGTATGGATAGTATGGATACTCCCTGCCGCTCTCTAGATTGCGACCTTACCCCTTCGTCACCCAGATTGATACAAATTGGCTACAGTTTGGTTGTCGAACGTATAGGATTTCGCCGCCATTTGTTTGTTCCGTCATTCCTTTCTTGAAATGTCTTTTCGGCTCGTTGTATGAAGTAACTATGACAATGATACCTATTCACATTACAAACAAAAGACATCAACGCGAGCAACGAAAATATGTTTTATTATTCAGATTAGACTCCTTAACGCAAATACGACTCATACTTGGTCGGTTTTATTTATTTTTTGTGTAACTTCAATACTGTTACTATAATCAAATCAAGTTTCACGATTGTATGTATTACCGTTTTTACGATAGAGTTAAATCAAAAATACCTCCAAAATACCTACAAAAAACACGGTTTTTATTCCCAATTTTTTTATTAATAATACACGCTCTATGATAATTTCAACTATCTACCTATTGTGATTCAAGAACTACAACCCGCCGCTGACAGACGGACGTAAATACTGCGAAGGCTTAGTTTACTACGTAATAGGGTCCCGATGGTAGTGTTGCCACCTTAGTAGTTTTACCAATAAAACTGGTGGTTTAAACCTTTTTTACAGGTGGATAAAATTTAAATGTTTTCATACAAAATGAGTAAATCTAGTGGCTTTAGGAGCTGCATCTAATGGGATTGAAAATTTTTTTTTTATACAAAATGGGTGAATCTGGTGGTTTTAAGATATCTAGTCAGTGGTTTTACTTAAACTTGGTTGGCAACACTGCCCGATGGTCATCATTTGGGTATATACGGAACCCTAAAAATAAAGACAGAAACAGGACATGCACCGTTTAAAGTCAGCGATGCCAGAGGAATGATGAATATTGCAAGTGCTTCGGGCCAAATAGAGATACTTGCTTTTAAGAATGAAACAATTGTAGAATAGTGTATTTTGGCTGTGTACAAGATGCTCTTAAGTTTCTTATGACATGCTACCATTCTAGGATAACGTGCATATTAATATTTCCCTTGGGTATTATAACTACAAGCTTTTATTTTACTTGCAATGTTCGTATGTATGTATGTAAGTTGTCCGCTTCAGAATTTACAAGTTCAATTTGACCTACTTTCCGGTGTTTTATTGAGCTGAAATTTTGTATATACACGTTTGGTTTGGATGACAACGCATGGTTAGCTAAGTGACCTTATTCTAAATCCAATATTGCGGACTCCTAAAGATTGTGGATCAGTTATTTTTTATGCTCCCCTACGATACGGGCAGCCCCCGTCACTCGTTCGAGCCGGCGAGATAAGTAACTACACATTGGCCCGGCCTTCGCTCGTTAGCGCTAGAACGCCGTACAGTCGCCACGCCGCCGCCGCAATTCGCGCGCCGCCCGTGTATGCAGTTATAACTGCTAAATCGAGCGCCTTAATACCCATGTTTCCGTGTATTGTGTGACAGTGGGAAGGAGTAGGCGAATAAATGCGTACGTATTTTCGTTTTATAAGGAAGTGCAATATCTGTTACGAAATAACTAGTATCTCATCTGTGATATGGGTATCAAATGAAAGGATTTGCTCATAACAATACGGAATAATTAAAATAATTTTCAAATAAAACATTGTACACAAAAGTTTTTAGGTTTATTGAAATGAACCTAATGTTTAACTATTTTCGTGGAAAACTAGGTATTCATTTGCTATTTCTGTTGCTTTAGATGATTGAAACAAAGAAAAAATTAGTTATGAATAAAAAAAATCAACAAAAATATAAACTTTGTAGGTGTTTCAATTTACAGTTATTCATCGCGCACGTGTGTGTTTTATGTAGATTGTAGATAATCTTTTGGTAGAATACCATTAAGTCAAAGTCGCCTACCCTTATCCATCGCACGCGTGTGTGTTGTAAATTGTAGATACTCTATTAGTATACTAATAGGTCAAAGTCGTCTACCCTTATCCATCGCGCGCATGTGTGTTGTAGATTGTGGATACTCTATTGGTATACCAATAGGTCAAAGTCGTCTACCCTTATCCATCGCGCGCGTGTGTGTTGTAGATTGTAGATACTCTGTTACTATACAAATAGGTCAAAGTCGCCTACCCTTATCCATCGCGCGCGTGTGTGTTGTAAATTGTAGATACTCTGTTGTTATACCAATAGGTGAAAGTCGCCTACCCTTATCCATCGCACGCGTGTGTGTTGTAGATTGTAGATACTCTGTTGGTATTTCAATAGGTCAAAGTCGCCTAACCTTATCCATCGCGCGTGTGTATGTTGTACATTGTAGATACTCTGTTGGTATACAAATAGGTCAAAGTCGCCTACCCTTATCCATCGCGCGCGTGTGTGTTGTAAATTGTAGATACTCTGTTGGTATACCAATAGGTGAAAGTCGCCTACCCTTATCCATCGCACGCGTGTGTGTTGTAGATTGTAGATACTCTGTTGGTATTTCAATAGGTCAAAGTCGCCTACCCTTATCCATCGCGCGTGTGTATGTTGTACATTGTAGATACTCTGTTGGTATACAAATGGGTCAAAGTCGCCTACCCTTAACCATCGCGAGCGTGTGTGTTGTGGATTGAAGATACTCTGTTAGTAAAATACCAGTAGGTCAAAGTCGCTTACACTTAGGAATATTATGAAAAGAGCAGAAACCAGACCACTGAACTAGGTCACATTTAGAGTGAATTTTCGGCTAAAACAACTCCTATAGAAAGTACTGTTACCCCCAGAGGTTGCTGATAACTTCTGGGACTGTCCTTGGGTTCAGGAGGGTTATTTATTAGGTCTTATAAAATGCTATTTATCTACAGTACCGAAAGATTTGGGTGTTATATAATGTCTTAAAAATTCTTATATAGAGTAACGTAGGGCAACTGTAAAAAGTTTTGGAAAAAATAACTTCAGGATGAAACTGTCTTATAATTTGAATCAAATCAGCCTTTATTTTACGACTAACCTTGCTAAACAATAACAAAACATAAAATTTTACTTCTCCCTATATAACTGTATTTGTTATCTTTTTTTAAGATAACGTAGTAACTGTGTACAATTACCCACATCGACAGGCAAGTGTCAGCACAGTTTCGGGTTAAGTATACGCATTCCGAATAATCAATCTTCTATAAATTGGTAGCATATGACAATCCTCTTTTCATAATTTGTGCAATATTCATGCCCCTACAACTTGCAAACATCGCACTCAATCTACTCTTCTGTTGTGGATAATTCAATGAGTCCAATTTAAGGGTAGTACTGCCACAGATTACTTAATAGTTACTACGTAAGTACTGCGTTGTAGTACTGCAGACATACTGTTAAAAAGTAATGTAATTTTTTGCATGTAAAATTACCTATAAAGTGACCAAAATTGTGAAAAAAAAAACATAAACCTGTAGAATACACCCATACAAGCAGTAAAAGTACACAAAACTGTGGAAAAGTACATAAAATTAAGTAATTTTCCTCAATTTTGTTACTTTTTACGTAATTTTGCATAATTTTGCATAAAGTACGTACTTTTACATGCAAAAAAATTACACAATTTATGTAAAATGACGCAAATTTTTAACAGTGTACCCACTTACATTTACCCTACACCATTGACAAAATTAAAACAAAATTAAAATGGCAATTCGCGCCTTACACTTTCACAGCTTATTAAGTTTAATTAACCCATGGATTTCCACGACAAACAATCTAATTATTCGGTACTCTAATTATTACTAATTTCTGTACCACGCTTTTGTATTTAGCCATAAATAATAAGACAATGGTCGTGCCTTAGCAGTGGGGATGTTAATCGGTTGTTAACGATAGGGGTTTACTGAAGTCATCATATCAGCTCATATACGTCCCCACCGAGGGACTCGAGCCTACCCTGAGATAGGGCGATCGGGCTTTAGTCGATCACACGGGCCCAGTGCGGATTGGTCGACTTCACACAACCTTTGAGTTTCTTTGCAGGTGTGTGCAGGTTTCCTCACGATGTTTTCCTTCACCGTTAAAGCAATCGGTGAGTATATTGTACGTAAGTTTCGAAAAACTCAATGGTACATTGGCCGTCCGGATTTGAACTCAGCACCTCTGGTTAGGAGGACCGAGTCGTTACCGGTTGAGCCACCGACGCTTCCTGAAGTATCTGAGGTCAATACTTACTGCTGTTGTGTTTCGGAGCTAGAGTCTCCCGACAGTCGTCTATGTTTTCAAATTATAAACCTTTTCGGAATTAACCTCAAAATATGAGGCCACCATAATCTTGTTTGCAACACCCTTCCGTAACTACTAATGGGTCATTTTATCAAACAACCGTGTTAAGACCCCTTAAAATGAATGATCGTAATGAATCAACCAATCCAAGATAACCTGATAAATTAATAGCACAACATTTACATCGATATTTCACTTGTGCAGATTAAGTGGTTGACATAAATAGATGTTTGGATGACATTTTTGTTTATGAGAACTTTAAATGTGTATGCTGAAATGCTGCGTCGTTGGCGTAACGGAGCGTACCTTGTCCGTGAGCTCGTGGTTCTAATCCTGCCACGTGCCAATGTGTTTACGAATTTGATTTCATACTTTCGTTCATCCGACACTCTTGCGGTGAAGAAAAACATAGTGAGGAAAGCTGCACACGCCTGCGAAGAAACTCGAAAGTTTTGTGTGAAGTTGACCAACCCGCACAGGGCCCGCGTAGTCGATTATGGCCCGTTTGCCCTAATTCAGGGTAGGCCCAAGCCCCTCTGTGGGGACGTATAAGAGCGGATATGAAGAGAAAGATAACGATAAGGTGTTATAGGTGCATGTCTGCATCCTTAATCCATACATCCTTATTGCATCCTTAATTATAAACTCGTGATTAATCTAATGAGAAAATCTGAAAGCAAAACGAATCTAAAATGCCTACTGTATTGGTAGTAAAAATATTTAAATTTATATATTTGCATTTAGTTCCTTGTAGAATGTATATTCGGTTATCTGCATTTTCACATAGACATTTTTATTTATTTTTAAGTCGCTGGATTTTAGTGGCAGAAGATAAAATCCAGAATGAATTTATTGTCAGGATTACATTAACCAAAACATCGAACCTCGAAACGGACTCCTGCGATTCCTCACATATCCCGAACTATCCAAAACGCAGTCGAAATCGGCCATAAAAGCGACAAATTTGTGTACCCTGCGCCATAAATTAAAGTTCATTAAAACTTTAGCCAGTGAGACCGAAGCGGGAATTTATTTACACAAAAATGGACTCTAAATCGTCGGGCCAACGATAAATCCTAGTCTTTAATTTTTATTTTCACGTGAATTCTGCCAGTTGGGATTTCTTTTATGCTGCCCGCTCGGTTATTTTCAACTCTGGAGACGATATTAACACAAGTTAACTTTTTTTAGCCTGTCCCTCTCTCGACCGGGGAAGTTCATATTTTTATTTGAATGTTTCATGACGATTAAATGATATCGTTCCTCACACTAACACTGGCTTTTGACAGGCATGTTATGATCTCTGCCAACACTTGCTCATCGTGTCAACACGAAATCTTCGCGCCATTATAATCATGTTCATTTTATACGAGAGCTCTGAGAAACGGCCTAAAAATATCACACGTTTGCCTGCTGATTTCAAATACATACAATGTTATTATTGCTACTACTGATTGACTTTTATGATCCGTTGTCGTTCAGAATGCTGCGTTCCTTTTATTGTCTCCATAACTTTCTGCTATAATGTCTTCGCTAACTCGATGAAACCAGGTTTCATTAGATTTACACTAGCGGGCAGCTGGCGACTTTTTGTCAAGCTGTTTACGAAGATTTGTAACTGTTCTTTAGCATTAGTGTGGTCGCACACTTAAAAGATTATCTTCTTTATCTCGAAGTTAAAAAGAGAATACGTTTTGTGTATGTAATTTATTTCTCACTTTGAACTGGTTTCACGGAGTACCGTCGAGCTTCGAAAAACTATTTACAAAGCATACACGGGTTTAAATGGTTACATTTACGAAGAAGTTTGATTTCTTAAGGTATTGCTTTAAGACAGCATCAAGGTGAACGAAGCGTTAAACCTTAGTGGGAAACTAACAAGCGTTAACTAAAACGTTTAAAACAAAAGGAAGTACTAGCCCAGGCTGGGATCGCGAACTTTTCCCCTTGATTATATACCTCCACCTGCAATAGCAGATCTCACTTAATTTAATATTAAAAGCGAAAAACTTTTCAATTTTCCTTCTTATTACCTTGCGCTCGCGTTAAACTTGTTCCGAACTTTTTGTTTTTCAAACTCTGAGTTTCCGTGTGCTCTTGACAAGACGTGGTTCCTGATGTAATGCGTCGAAAAAAATTTGACCCGTAATTGAAGTGTCAAAAGTTATCTGATTTCACTTGCAAAACGCGTTGTGATATGAAATTTTTCGCACCACCGAGATCGTTTGGTGAAAAAAAAGAATTCGATATGAGGAGGGGAGAGTCGGTGTGCAGTCGGCATTCGACCTACATACCGCCGATGAATATTTGTGAACATGCTCGAAATGCGTTTAACTTCATTATAATTCTTATGCCACCGTGAAAATAGCTTTCCAGAACAGTAAGCACAAGCGTTGTTACAGTAAAAACATTGCTTAAAGCAGGTGATTCATTTATATTTTAATTTTAGTTTAGTATTGCGGCAGTCAATTATTTTTTGATGTTCTTGAGTAGGTACTTGTTTTTTTTATACCTTGAATCGTTTCCCTTCTATATTATTTTTTTAATTAGTAACTTCATTGTATGCCAAATTGTTAATTTGTACTGTACCTGTATAAAAATGTATTGTGTGTACTGGGTGAAATCCTAATTAAACGCTTATCTATCTATATCTATCAGTGATAGCTTTAAGGGTTCCATAGTCGACAAGAAACCCGTATAAATTCGCCATGTCTGTTCATCTGTTTTCCGCTTCTTAGCTCAGAGACTATTAGTACTAGAAAGCTATAATCTGATATCGATATACACATGAAATAAATAAAATAAAAAAAATATTAATCAAGCCGACAAAGTGGTAAAAATCTTAAGAAAAAGGGTAAAAATCTTTTTAGGGTACCTCCCCTACAGGTAAAGAGACTGTTTTTTTTTTCGTTGACTTACCCTATAGTGTGGGGTATCGTTTAATAGGTCTTTCCAAACTAATAAGTGTGCGCTAAAATATTTTTTTTATTTTGGGATTGGTTTGCGATATATTATGCTTTAAAGTGCTAATTTTAGAGTCAAATTTCCCCATTTCAGGATAATTAAATAGTGGGACATACAATTATTTAGAAAGGAAAACTATCACAGCTAAGTAGACTTTCTTAGTTTAGGCAAAGTATACATATAAGTACTAACATACAGTATGGACACTCCCTGCCGCTCTCTAGATTGCGACCTCAACACCAGATACAGATTGGTTACAGTTTGGTTGTCGAACGAATAGGATTTTGCCACCATTTTGTTTGTTCCGTCATTCGTTTTTTGTAATGTAATTTCTGGCCCGTTGTATGAAGAGTCCAGGGTGTCATTTAGGAGTCGAATAGTCGACCAACTTAAGATGTCATTGTGCAGTTGGATTTGTAAAAAGATCATAGATTTTCCAAACAAAATATAATAATACTATTTGCAAATATAATTTTATTTTTTAAAATATACATTTATTTTTTGAAAAGACTGGTACCCTTCTTTGTGCGAGTCCAACTTGCACTTGACCCGTATTTTTTCTGACTGATTTTCCTTGTTTTAAAAGGAACAAATTGCATATATTTAACTGCATTTTTCGCCGTCATCTGAATATGTAAGTCTCAACTTTTAGATATGACTAAATAATCAGAATTACACATCGCTGCTTATCAAGAATAATGGTGCATCTCAAAAACGATATTTTTTCAGTAGAGACGTTTAAAAAAAATAAAAAAGTTTTTTTACTTTAAATTTTATTTTAACTAAGTTAACCAGCTTCTTAATGGTTATTGCGTTTTTAAATTAGGTAAAGTATAGCTTTCATGCAAAATCAACAAAAAATGTAACATAATTAACTATAAAAATGACAAAACCTTCGACTACTTTGACTTACGTCACATAACTGGCCATATTTTTTTTTAAAACAAAGGTGCATCTTGTTTTACATCACTTATATTAAAGGAATTATTTCGACAATAACGGCTCATCTGGTTTTGTGTCATAAAAGCAAACATTTTTTAAAGTAATATCGGCCTTTTTTGTTATGTCATAATATTTGTTATAGTTTTTTTTCAAAAATATCGACTTATCTAGGTTTATGTCGCAGATCATATCTGAGTATTATAGTCAACAATGACTTAATTGTGTTTATGTCAAACACCAATCACAATAAATTTTCAAAACTAAGTATATAAACTAGAAACATTATGAAATAAAGTTTAGAAAATATAATGAAAATACACAAAAAGTATTAATAATATTTTTTAACAGAAGAAACTGTTATTTTCTTATTTTTAGGAATAGTTTACCTTTAAGCTGAATCATACGTCTTTTCAGTCTTAATTAGTATTTATTCTTAATTATTTTTAGGAACTATAATTATTAATCGACATAAAAATCTTAGGCAATAACAAATAAACTATTTTTTCACTCAATATCGTAGAAGTATACAAATTTCTACAGTTTCAAAATGGAGGGGAATATTTAGTCTTACAAACTTGCATAAAATAGGGTATAGAACCTAGGATATTTTTTTTTAATCAAATTGAGTAATACTTTCTTCTTCTTTTTGTGAGCTTTCATATAAATCAGGCTGTTATTGTTTGTAGAGTTCAGAGTATTTTTTTTAATATTTGTCAATGACGAGTCTTTTATAATCATTTGTGTATGATGTTTTATACAAAATTATTTGAAAATACTGATCTGATGAATAAATTGTACCTGACTTAAGGAACTTCTTTATTGCCTCTCAATGACAGAATGTGCAGAGTCCGCTTCGTTTTGTGTATGACCCTTAATCAGGAATGATGTGTTCATAATGAGTGACTGCATACACGTATAAAGCAATCATAAAATAATGTTTTTGCTACCCATCACAGTTGTCGGAAAAGAAAATCAAATCCAATTTAGACTCAAGCTGTTTAGATGAGTCTTGTAAGTTTTCTTTGTATTGCAACACGTTTGCGTTCTCCTTCCTTGCCACACAAAACAAGCGACATCATGGCTTTTTAAATAAAGACCGTAAAATTATGAACATTCAGTTTGGATTAGTAATAAAAACATCTCCTTTAGGACATGGCATTACAGCTTGCAAGTCGTATACTGACATGATACAATTATCAGGTGTATAATATTTACAAAGCAACTATAGAATTTATTTCACTTTTTAACTCATCGCCTGTCTTGCTTTTATGGATTCTTGTCTCCACATCAATCTCGGTTTGAACGTCTCTCCCCAAGTTCTTGAGCTTCTGCTTCCAATTAGTCATCTCAATTTATTGTTATTAATATCAAAGCAAAATGTGTTTTGACATCGTTTTCTACCTGTGCTAACGTAATTTGTTGCGATTTTGTTTCTATAATGTTTCAGATATTTATCTTATGCTGTATTTAACTACTGTTTTCTTGCAATGATAGCAGATCATTCGTTAATGTCGAGTGTGATTCTTTCTATTTTATTCTTTTCGGATTCTGCTGCTTTCTTTTTTAGAATTTGAGGCAATACTTTTTCAACTCTAATGATTGACGCTGTTTTCAGCTTTTTCCTGATATACTTATTCTTGTATTGTTAACGTTTTTTAGAAGCTGCGTTGTCTTTTTGTTTATCTTAGTTGAAGAAATCGAGTCGGATGAACTTGATTGCGTTGTTTCTGATTTTTGGCGCTCGCATAATCGAAGTTTGGATCTTTGATGCTATCATCTGAACCAGTCTTTTAAATCTGTAGAAGAGTCATATCTTCGTTCTAATTTTAAAGGGACTTTAATTTTCTAAAACATTTGGTTTGTCTTCCTCCCTAGTGCTGTTATTTTTCCTGTATTCCTTTCTAAAAGTAAATATTATTGAAAATTAACAACGTGAGGTGTCACTATCTGCTATCTTTAGGACACTAGCTACCTATTCTCGCAGGGCTAATATGATTATGAGGAATCTCTCTCTCTCTCTCGCTTTTCTTAGCAATTTTTCCGTCTGATCACGGGGTCTGCTTTCTTACTCCACTTTGCCCTATCCTAGGACGAAGTCCTCAGTTAGGTCGCAGCTTTTTGTTCTTTCTTAATGACGCTCAACCATCAAAGTTTCGGCCTTCCTCTTCGCCTTTGACCGGGTAGGTTTTGGTTGAGTGTAACATTGCCGATTTAGTCAGGTGGTCTCCTTTTCACGTGTCCAAACCATCGTAGCTGGTTTTCTTGTAGCTTGTCTGCGACGTCGCGCACGCCGAGGCTACCGCGCACGTGCTCGTTGAGGATCTTGTAAAGCCTCGTCACTCCGCACATGCACCGCAGAATATTTAATTATGAGGACTATTCTCAAAACTGATAAAGATTTAGGAAGTGCTTAGATTACAGAAGTTAGAAGCGAAGTGACCAATTTGATTTTAACTTAAAGGGGTTTAAAAATATTTGTATGGAGACTGTCATAGTACCAGGTCCGCAATTTTTAAACAGCGTCACACAATTAAACCTCAATATTTGAAAAGAGGAGATTAGGTAAACAAAAAATGTCACTTAGCATTCCATTCAATTGAATATTCTCATCAGCATTATATCCTAAAACGTCACGATAAGGAAATAATTGAACTTAAAGAAATAAAATGAATATATTTCGAGTATGCAATTCTGCAAATTTATGTCCAGTTATCTCCAAAATGTGACGTTTAAGGACTTTGTGCTAAATGCCATTTTTTGTAGGTCTATAATTATGTCCCATATCCAAATATACTGGTTTAATCGTGCAACACAATTTTGACAAAATGTTAAAATGGACTATGCCAATAATTTTAAATCCGTTTCTATTTAAAACTTTTTTATCCACAATTGGTAAGCCCTTGACAGTATATCACCTGATGGTAAGTGACGATGATGCCAAAGTTAATGTCGGAACATATCGATGTTGTTATCATGTTAACATATTGTGTTCCGGAATGAAGATAAGATAGCCATCGCATTGCATCGATGAATCTTGGTAAGCCCCATAGTAAGTCTCGAAGCGGCCTTGCCAAGATTCCACAACGCAATGAGTTAACGTTTAACGGCTAACGTTTAACGCCTGCGTATCGTATTGGTTAAGTCCATTAGCTTCACATCAGGAGATCGTGGGTTTGATTCCCGGTGAAATCTTTGTGTATAAGTTCGTTTGGAAGTCTTGTCGCCAAGCATTTAACGGCATTGATGTGTTTCAGCTTGAAGATAAGTTAGCCAAGTGTAAAATAAGCAAAGAGCTGATGTTGTTTAAAGTCAACATACTCTAGTCGGCAAGTAAATTTCACATTTTTGAAAGTTAATATCATGACTACAGATCTATATTGATATATGACATGGTGATTAACACATGTACTTATCATGAACAGTGATATATTTTATTAACAAGCTCTAAAGCTCCACGATATTTCTTCTGAATATGGGCATATCTTTAAAACAAACAAAACTCTGTAGATTTTTTCTCATGAATAAAGTATTAAAAACAAATAATAAAAATTAAGATACTAACTTTATGATGAAGAGTGGCATATCATAAAATATTTCACTATTCTATAAACTATTTATGCAAATATTCCGTATTATTTTGCGATGTGCCTATATTCACGTAAGAAACGCTCCAACTTCCTTGAATGACGGGGCACAACTGGTGACCGGCCACTGTTCACAATAATATGGCGGTCGAAACCGAACAATCACATAACGGCCCAATGTTTCCACAACGTCAATAAAAAGCTCTCAGTTTTGCTGTCTTGTTCACGATAAAATATAGCTCATTCTGAACGCACTGGTGGTAATAACTCAAAATCGCACTATTTTGTTTTGGGCCACTATTCTTGATAAGCAGCGACATTATTATAATTATATTTAGGAACAAATCGCACACAGTCATTTGGCCCTAAACTAGGATTCGCTGTACTATGGGAACTACATACATGTGATATACAAACTTATATATGTTAAAATACATACATATTTAGATATTGAACACCCAGACGAGCAAACACACCCAAGGCGCGGGACAAACACAAGAGGCCTGAGGCGCGGGCGCGCCGCCGCTCATTTTATACTTCATACAAAATGTCTATGTCGGAACGCAAGGAGCTGGCGCCACCTACGCATGCGTCGAAGCACTATATGTTTTATCATGAAGCGTCAAGCGGTTAGCTAGGGTAGTAATAGTTCATCTTTGTCCAGGGTGTGGCCGGTGCGAGGCCGGAACCCAGTTTTAGTTGGTAGTGTTGTTACTTGTTTGTTAGCCAAACAGAATCGTTGTGATTATCGTAACAATAAAAGACAATGCAGCCAACCTACAGAGGCCACGACAGAGGTGCTAATTATTTTACGAGCTCCTTTGATCAAGCAGCTGAACTGTCAACTTGGGAAGCCAGCCCCGTGCCTCATTCATCGCAGTTTATAAAATAATTTGTTTTCATCCGAATCATCGTGAAGCCTCTTGTTGCAAACGTGTGTGAATATTGATTGTACACTCCAAAACTCCTCAAAGACGAGTTTATTTCTTAGATCCGGCCAAAACCCTTCTGATGATCCAAAATCAGAAGCGGGATTGGACAAGGACGCCCCACGTGTTCCAGATAGTGATGCGAGCAACACGAAATAGAAACTGAATGAATTAAGGTTACCCAATTTTTATTCCCGATAGATCGGATGTGAATGCACGAGCATGGATTGCTACTGCAGATCTGTGTATCTACGACCTACATCGGCAAGGGGCAGGGCCACTACATGTCTAGCTATTTGAAGCGACGCAGCCAAGAGGGAAGCACCTGCGAAGCTGCCCCAGTGATAGAAAAGAGAGTCGACCTTTGCGTGGTTGATGCACAATACTGGAATTCCATCGGGTGAGCAGTTTTCATTAAAGAGAAATCTGTTGTTATCTGTTGGGTCAGTGCAAGCTTAGAGGCACTGAGTAGGTGCACGACTACCATTGACAATACTACAGACTGACGACAGCTAGTTGTCCGACTCTTTAGTCTGATGAATCAATATCCGCACGGAGCCGACCTTGGTTCGGAACCATCATAGACTAACTGGCCGTAAACTATAACAAAGTAAAAAATGGTGCCGACCGTATATTTTAGTCGTTTCCGTGTGGATTTGTTTACAGCCAGTGTTGTTTGGTCAGGTTTTCTAATGATATTTGTAGTGACGACTGCAAACTACTTCACATTTTTACCGTTATTCCTTTTCCCCTGTGTACCACGGCGTACAAGACTGCCCAGAGCACAGCATCGACCTTTCCTTTTTTTAGGGCCCCTGTGTACCATGGCGCATATGGACATATGCGCCTGGAGCACAGCATCGACCTGACCTTTATCATTTTAGAGCCTCTGTGTATCACACAGCATCGACCTCTACGTATTCCCTTTATTTTTATGAGCTTTGCCCTGTGTAAGGGGAATTCAAGTACCTACACATCTCATCGTCATCACATCAGCCACGCAACGTTCACTGCTTTACAAAGGCGTAATCGCTTGGCAGGCAAGTGGGCAATCGCGGTGCGTGGCACGGTACGCAGAAAAGACACTGCTGCCCATCATCCGGTCTTTGATCCATTAGTCACCTCTTACCACACCCTCGGGAAGAGATACCTAACTTAAACACACATCCACTCCTCATTACTGATTATGGCAGCTGCTGGGCACGCATCGCCGTCAGGATGGCCGTGTCGGAGCGCAAGGAGGTGGCGCCACCATGCATGCGTCGAAGCACCATGTGTTTTATCTTGAAGCGTCAAGCGGTTAGCTAGGGTAGTAATAATAGGTCATCTTTGGCCAGGGTGTGGTCGCTACGAGGCCGGAACCCAGTTTTAGTTGGTAGTGCTGGTACTTGTTTGTTATTCAATCAGAATCGTTGTTATTATCGAAACAATAAAATACAATGCAGCCAACCTACAGAGGCCACGACAGAGGCGCCAATTATTTTAATAGCACTTTTGATCGAGCAGCTGAACTGTTAACTTGGGAATCATCGCAGTTTATAAAATAATCTGTTTTCATCCGATTCATCGTGAAGCCTCATGTTGCAAACGTGTGTGAATATTGATTGTACACTCCAAAACTTCTCAAAGACGAGTTTATTTCTTAGATCCGGCCAAAACCCTTCTGATGATCCGAAATATATAAGCGACGGGGCGCGAGACATACACGAGAGACTAGGCGCGGACGCGGAGTATGTCTCGCGCCCCGTCTCTTCTATACATTTTGTATGAAATGTGAAATGAGCGGCAGCGCGCCCGCACCACGTCCGCGCCACGCCCGCGCCTCACGCCTCTTGTGTTTATCTCGCGCCTAACGGTCATGCGAA
Organism: Coleophora flavipennella; assembly: GCA_947284805.1. Classification (NCBI taxonomy): domain Eukaryota; kingdom Metazoa; phylum Arthropoda; class Insecta; order Lepidoptera; family Coleophoridae; genus Coleophora; species Coleophora flavipennella. The sequence continues at coordinate 12,197,139 of OX369280.1, read as the reverse complement.
TATGTAAAGTCTCCTTCAAGGGCACCTTGCTATAATGTTAAGAGATGGCCTTATAAAAGGACTTAGAATATTGATGATCACGAAACCGGTTGCAGTATAAACAAATTTATATTAATTGTGGAATAGTGCAAGGAAAAAGCTAAATATGTTCATTTCAGTGTTCCATGAACCTACTATCGCAAGCATACAATACTTAGAATATTGTATTGAATTTTAAATAAGGAATTAATCAAATCATTTTAAATGTACTTGAAAGTGGTACTGTGTTCTTATTGTATACTTGAACCTTGCTATAATGTTTAGAGTTGGCCTAATAATAGGACTTAGAATATTAAATTGAATTATAAATAAGGAGTTATTCAAATCATTCTACATTATACTTCAAAGTGGTCTTGTAAGAGCAGAAGAAACCATAATTATCAAACCACATTCCTATTGGAAGAATTCCAATTAAGAGCAAAATAAGCAAAAAAACTACGAGCAGTGCTAAACGCTCAAATCAAAGTAACGATGTTGTTACCGACGCCCTAACATCCTAACAAGACGCCGCCGATACAACATGCTACGGTTAATTATAGAACAAATAGTCTAATTAAAACGAAGGCTTTACGAACACCGTGTGAAAGGAGGTTCTATTTATTAGCCTTGTTATTTTGGAGCGAGCGCCTTTGGACCAATTAGACAGCCACTTTTTATTGGTCTTCTGCAGAGTTTTCAGGATAATAGAATTCTGAGAAAATTGCCAGAGTTCTTACTAAAAAATTTAACCATCCTTCTGGCGCAGTCGGGTAAAAAAAATGCTATTAGAGTCAAGTGCCGCCCCTCCTCCCGCTCGCCCCATACCAGCTAAACCGCTACTGCAGGACATCTGAAAAAAGAATTGAATGGTATGACATATAATCAATTTAAATAGAAAACCATCACGGTTAAGTAGGCTTTCTTAGTTTAGGCGTAAATAGTCGACAACTTAAGATGTGCAGTTGTATTTGTAAAATGTTTATAGATTTTCCATTCAGAATGTTCTATTACCATCTGCAAACATAATTTTGTTTTTTAAAATATGCACTTATTTATTGAAAAGACCACGGTAGCCTACTTTGCGCAAGTCCGACACGCACTTGGCCGTTTTTTTTCCTTTTGAGGTACGCAACCGTAAATATTAAACATAGGTATCAAATTAATTAAAATATACCAATGAACTGATCAGCTATCAATTAATAAAACTGAATGATATTGATATTTACATGTAAAAAAAACTCAAAACTATTAAATTGTGGTTTAAGGAATAATGACTTCTCTAAACTAGGTAGGTAGGCAATCAAACAGTTTTTTTTTATGTGTCTAGCTAGGTACTCGTAAGCGCACGTCATCCAAAGGCTTACTTCCTCTTTATACAACCAAAGAAAAAGAAAAAAGAGAAGCCCATCAAAAATTCATGTCTCTTGGCATTCAGTCATGAGATGCCTGTGTTGACTAAGCCAGCTTCAAGCTTGCCTGAGTTTTTAAGCCATTTCGAAATAGGCAAAACTTTGCATTTGGTCATATTGGACCGCTATAGTACATATATAAGTTTCTTTTTTTATATTGGGTTTGTTAATTTTATATTTCTTAAGTTAAGTTTTTATAACTTGTTTATATTTTATTTTACTATTGTGACAATATAGAGTATTTATCTTATCTTATCTTATCTTTTGAGGTTGTAAGAACGAAATAAATAAACGAACGGTTTTACCTGGGTATGCCATAATTACAATTCAATATCATCACGTGATTATAGTATTGCTATAGATTTATAGTATTTTTATTACATGTTGATTTTATGATTTCACACAAGTAGTATATCATAGTACATTTTTCTTTTGGCATGTTCGTTGCATATGTTTGCTTTGTACAGCCCTTTTTTATGTATTTATATCAATCTCTGGGTCGCCTGAAAGAGATTGCTTTAAGCAATTAGGCCGCCTTAATTGAACGATTTAAATTTTTACAAATTTATTCTGTACTAGTCTAATTTTTTATTGTAAAATAAACCATATATACAGTGTGAACTCTGTATAACGTCACTCGATATAACGATTCGCTCTTTGAAGAGTCAACGTCTTCTGGATCCAGTTGGTTTTCTTTAACGCTAATTTCTCGTTGCATAACGAAAACTCTCAATAAAGTCGCAAAGCGCCCGGTCCCTTGAGTTTCGCTATATAGAGTTTACACTGTATTTGATTGATTGATTGATTTTTCGATGAAGATTGTGTATTTAAATCAATTTTGCGTGGTTAAAGATAACCTACTGGATATTGTGGTCTCCAGCATAATAGGCATAGCTCCTCTAAATGTCATGCCATAGATACGTTTCGACTGATGATCGATCACAGTCGGATTGTATCATTGCATATTGCATATAAGCAGGTGGACACAATAGAAGCTAAATCCTAAAGATAAGAGCAATCCTAGGCTTATTATGAATCAGCCCACTTATGTAGAAAGAAATGTGAACTGTATCAAGATATAACATCCTGGTCTTAAGGCGAAGCATTGGTAACTTGGGTCGCAGGGATCTCGTTTTTTCTTAGCAATTACAAAACATGTGAAATTGATATTTTATAACCTAATTAGTCTTTAATTCAATAACTTCTCTTTGTCAGTTGCACAAACACGATTCATTACTGTTTATAACGAAAAAAATATATCAAAGAATCCTCTGTTAAAACAGAGATTTGCATTCTACAAGCAAACTAGACCGATTTAGTACCTCTTAATTTTCTAAGTCAATTAGTCTAAACACACACTTCAATATGCCAGTTAGATTTTTAAATATTAACTGTAGTTTTCAATTGAAACGAAAACTCTGTGAAAAAGTACAAAAGTGTGGTTATTTTCTTTACTCTTTACACGTAAATAAAAAGACAGAGACAACTGTTACAATCAATGGCTTGCCTTATATATGAAAATGAAATGAAACCTTTTTATTGGTAAGAGCTCAACACAATCTGGAATACTGCACACAATTTAGCCTTATTAGGGTTTAGTTTAGTTTAGTTTTGTGGCGACCGCGCACTGGAAAACGTATTGTAGGCAGGCCTCTCACTCGGTGGACCGATGACCTGGTGAAGGTCGCGGGAAGCCGCTGAATGCGGGCAGTGCAGAACCGATCTTCGTGGAAACCCCTGGGGGAGGCCTATATCCAGCACTGGACGTCCTTAGGCTGATATGATGATGATGAGGGTTTAGTTTTTACTGTGATTGGTGTTATCACTATATTAATATTAAGTATGTCAATAGTGAAATCAAACAGTATTTTTTTTGGTTGTAAGTACCCAAAGTCTCATAGTAGATGAGCTAAGTTACATAAACTTTCTTGTCGTAGCTCGTAGGGATTTGTCACACAATCGCACTGCCCTACTTACCCCTACGCAAACAGCAAACAACCTATAATTGATGATCAAACGAACTTACCTGTACGTGAAATTCGATCACAATTATATGAGCAGCTTCATTTGACGCGTTTTATAAACATTATATAGCTACAGCTCGCGCCAAGCTTTATTAGTTATTACTGATGTGAACTGTGATGCGAGTGCTTACTACGCTGGTACATATAACCGCGTCATCATGTCAGCTCATATACGTCCCCACCGAAGGGCTCGAGCCTACCCTGAAGCCTTAGTCGACCATGCGGGCCCAGCGCGGGTTGGTCGACTTCACACACATCCTTCGAGTTTCTTCGCAGGTGTGTGCAGATTTCCTACTTATGTTTTCCTTCACCGTGAAAGCAATTTGTCCACATTTTGTACGTAAGTTTCGAATAACTCATTGGTACATTGGCCGTGCGGATTTGGACCCGGCACCTCTGGTTAGGAGGACCGAGTCGTTACCGATTGAACCACCGACGCTTCTGAGTAGTAGATATCTTTACGTCCTACTAACACCCAAAGTTTGCTACTGCGACGCGTCTTGCGACGAACTTCAGAGCCGTCATAAAGTTTGGCGCTACCTATATGTCTCCATCTGCTTAGCCCTTACACGGATTTTGGAGTAACTAATAAAAAAAAGTCACTTAATTGATATATCAGCGCTAACCTACACCCGAGTCCCCTAGTCTTGTTTTTGTTATTTTTTTTTGGTTTTTGTTAATTTTCTTATAAAGTACTAAACCGATTTTGATAAAATTTATACGAGACCACACGGAAAGCATCAGCTTTCAAATAAAAAAAGAATCATCAAAATCGGTTCACCCTGTCGAAAGTTCTGAGGTAATAAACATAAAAAATACAGTCGAATTGAGATCTTCCTCCTTTTTGGAAGTCGGTTGAAAAGGAAGAGGTTTTCTATTCGATTGTTTGTTTTTTTTGTATGTTTGTTACGCGATATCTTTGCAGATCATGAACCGTTTTTCATGATTTTTTTTATTCGATAGGGTATGGTCCCATATAAATTTTATCAAAATCGGTGTAGTACCTACTTTATTAGAAAACTAACAATAACCAAAAATAATAATTCTAAATCATACGAAGTTGTTGCGATGGAAGTCGGTTTTTTAACGTGTTAGAGTTTTCAATTACTTATTCTTTGTAGGGAGCGGATAAACTTTCTTGTCGGGATTTGTAGGGATTTGTCACACAATCGCACTACCCTAATTATCCCTATGCGAACAGAAATCAACCTTTCATAATCTCTTATTTTAAACCTGCAGCTATTACTCTTAAAATCTAAAGAACAATAGACACACTTTCTATAGTCTATACCTGAACTAGGCTTCAGGGTGATTCCCGCTACATTGTGCAAGAGCGATGCAGTAATAATGCGCCAACGCAAATATTAGCACAGACGCAGACGGCTCCAACTGACAGGCAAGAATGAAAAAAGCGCGCCCCGCTTATACTCCGCCAGCAATCATTTTGAAGCTCAATTTCAGGTTTTGTTTTAAATTTATACTTCTTTTTAAGGAGGGTGCAGGGAAACAACCAAATTGAGTCTTATTGTGAGAACCTTAAAGTTTGAAAACTACTTTGGTTTAGGTTTAAAGTCTAAATTTGTTTTAAGAGAAAACGTCAAGAGTGAATTTTGACTTATTTGATAGAGGTATGGTAATCATATTATTACGGTGGGACGTGTTCATAATTTGCAATCATATTTAATTAGAAAAGAGGAGATTCGTAGGAGAACCAAAGGCAATTCACATAATCTCACAGAATCGCTAAATTTAAGTGGCAGTGGTTGAGGTACATAACTCGTAGAATAGATGACCGTTTTTTTTTAATTTCCACGCCTGAAAATAGGGACATGCCTATCAATAATTGTTGACTGCTAGTCATTTTAGTTACTTTTTGACATCCTGTCAAAGCAGAAATATTGTTCTAAAAAAGTTTTAAATAGCTAGGCAATATTATGTCATAGTTTTTTAGCGTCATTTATGTACTTATTTTGTGATTTTGTGTTTTTTTTTTCAAATTTTTAATTTGACATTTAAAATAAAAAAAGTTAGATTTATAAAATTTTTGTGGCCAAATTTAGTGATCAATAGTTTTTTAACTTATTTGTGATGTAGTCATCATCCCAATTCCATTCCCGAGGTACTTTATGTTTACAATCATGTAGGTAAACAACATTTGTATCAACAAGTGAAAAATTAAACTGGGCCCACGATGAAGCGGAAGTTGCGTACAAAAAGAAGTGCAATCTCCCAGTGCCACAGTTTAAAGAAAAAAATGTCACACAGAGTGACCACTCCACTTAACAGGACGAAAATAGTAAGATTTGAAAAATCGCGAGGAGTATTCGTAATAAATTACACCTGACTAAGGCCTTTACTATGATCATACACATAACTTAAATTGTGAATATTATTTATCATCATCATCATATTATCAGCCAAAAAACGTCCACTGCTGTACAAAGGCCTCCCGAAGGATTTCCACGAAGACCAGTCCTGCGCTGCCCGCATCCATCGGCTTCCCGCAATCTTCACCAGGTCGTCTTGCCTACGCTACGCTTTCCGGTGTGCGGTCGCCACTCGAGAACTTTACTACCCGGACGGGCATATGTTCAATGGGAAATGGAGCGTGCTATGCTCGGAGTTTCTCTGCGTGATCGTATCAGAAACGAGGCGAGACCCGAGAACCAAAGTTACCGACATAGCTAAACTGGCTATCTAGAATCGCTAAACTGAAGTGGCCAGGGCACATAGCTCGAAGCTCGTATGAATATTATTATGTATTAGTAACTAGGGTATTCTATAAATACCTATTTATCTCACCCTCCTCAATTGGTCTATCAATACTTAGGATCGTGACCCCATTCGAACAGTTTTTGCCCAAATGATCTTCCGCCAGGTATCACGGTCTGTCGCTAGCCTGAATGATTCTTGTATTGGTATCTCCAAAGTTTTTGTGACGAGGTCGGCTCATCGATCCGGTCTATGGTCACGTGGTCTGCTGCTTGCAACTTTACCGAACATCGCTCCAGGTTGTTGGGCTCTCTTCGCACACATGATCGAAATTATTGTAGTGTTCTTCGGATGACTTTCTACAACAGGCGATCGTTGTTTACATGAATCAGACTTCAAAAACGAGAAGGTTCTCAATTCGACTATTTTTTTTCTACGTAGGTATCTTATGAGATTTTGTCGGCGTAGTGAACCGATTTTAATAAATTTTTTTTTTATTAATAGACTACGCCTCCAAATAAAAATTAAATTTAAAATATATATTTCATCAACTTAGTTTAGTACTTTTTAGCATAGTAAAAAAAAAATTCAAAATAAAAACCAAAAAAAGTCTGTTGTTTTGACAAGTTTTTCGTTGTCCAATTATCATAAAAAAGTAAGTACACAAATTGAAAATTCCTTCGAAGACTTTTCAGATTATAAAGTAAATTCTCAACATACAAATATATTAAATTATTAAGGGCCGCCATCAGGAGGCTCGAGTTTCCATACAAACGTAGTTCCGCTTTAATACAAAAACTACATTCTAGATTGAATCCAAACTTTGCAAATATATTGAGGAGATACATATCGATGTTTGTAATTAGTTTTTGATGTACTAATATAAAACGGAAAAAAAAGAGCAGTTTCAAGCTTTTAGTACAAAACTAATTTAAGCCTTCGTTTAGTTATGTTTAAATTTACTACGATGAAAACTAATCACAAACATCGATATGTGACTAGTGTCTACTGAATATATTTACAAAGTTTGAATTCAATCCGGCATGTGGTTTTGTATTAAAGCAGAACTACGTTTGTATGGAAACTTGAGCCTCCTGGAGACTCTTAACTGGTGCAAGTAAAGTATTACCCAGATCTGCGACAAACATTACATAAAAAGAAAATGCAACGAAGATTTTTCCACCGTTTTATTCAAAATTAGAATTCTGACTTAATTTTCTGCTCTGTTGCACAAATCCTTAATGAGACGTGGAAAAACGCTGGCTATGTTTAATCTGATGTCATCTAGGATGCTGCAATCTCCAGCTCATTGTTTAGACAGAGCTCTGTTAATACCAGTGCAGTGGCCCAGTGAGATACAGTGAGGCTGTGTGCTTTTGATATTATATATTCTGAGCTTTTTACCCGACTGTGCCATAAAGAGGGATATATTTTTCGAGTGTTTGTATGTATGTTATCCATAGTGTTTATTTATTTCTTTGGCACACCCTGTAGCTTAAACGGCTTAATGGATTCGTTAGATGATGTTATTAGATTTTTCTTTATCTCCTAAGTGACATAGGATCCATTTTACTCGACTAGCAAAAAAAGAGTTTATTTATTTGTTTAGCACGCCCTGTAGCCTAAACGGCTTGATAGATTTTGGAGTTGGAGGTGTCGCTAGATTTGTATTTATATTGTAAGTGAATTTTTGAACCGTTTTTTTTTCGATGCATGCAAATTTTATCAAAATCAGTTAAGTATTTTTTTAAAAAATTAGCAAAATAAAAAAAGTTTGCGTGTCAGCTCTAAGGCGCGACTCATGTAACATTTTTTTTCGGCCTCCGGCCTCGCACAGAACTCTCTAGGCTTCGCTCTACGCGGAGCTCGGCCTTCGGCCTGGATACGAGCGCTCCGAACTTCGCAAGTATTGCCTCGTATTGGATGGCATGGCCATGTTGCCTTAGCCTTCGTGACTAAAAAAAACGTAAAGACGGTAAAATTAACGGCAACGCGTAACCGATCACCACTGGATTTTGCCCCTCATATATTTCCGAAGAAACCGCGAAACATACACCCATAAAACATACAGTCGAATTGCGACTTTTTGAAAGTTAGTTAATATGTACTTAGTATATTTTTTGTCAGTGGCTTTTGTGTGAGCTAAAGCGCTCAGAAAGTAATTTTAGTATGGAACGTCATGGATTATTGATAAGCACGCTTACAGTTTTTGGCGTCATAACACTTGCCATCAGATAAAATCTGATGGTGCGAATTGATTTGGTACCTCTCACAGATAAAAACAATATTGATAAAATATACCCAGCAAGTTGTGAGTCGGACATGCGTAGTAACGATTCCGTCCGTACCACAGGACTTTTCATTTAATAATTCATAAAAATATATTTCGTTATCATATCAGACGAAGGACGTCCACTGCTGGACATAGGCTTCCCCCAAAGATTTCCACGACGACCGGTTCTGCGCTACCCGCGGCCAGTGACTTCCCGCGACCTTGACCAGGTCATATTATCAATATATTTACTAGTTTTTGATTCAATTTAAAAATACGACCCCTGTCTTCCCGGGCCTACTAAAAAAGAATCAGAAACACAAATTCCAAGAAAAAAATTGTTAATGTGTTTAAATATTTTTACCACTAGTACACCGTAGTTATTTGACGTAATGGATGCCGTAATAACAAGTTTTGTGTCAAAATGACCAGTGGATCACCCTTTCTATGTCTCTTGGTACTAGATGCCATAATAACAAGTTTTGTGTCAAGATGACTAGTGGATCACCCTTTCTATGTCTCTAGGTACTAGATGCCATAATAAGTTTTGTATCTAAATGACCAGTGGATCACCCTTTCTATGTCTCTAGGTACTAGATGCCATAATAACAAGTTTTGTGTCAAAATGACTAGTGGATCACCCTTTCTATGTCTCTAGGTACTAGATTCCATAATAAGTTTTGTATCTAAATGACCAGTGGATCACCCTTTCTATGTCTCTAGGTACTAGATGCCATAATAACAAGTTTTGTGTCAAAATGACTAGTGGATCACCCTTTCTATGTCTCTAGGTACTAGATGCCATAATAAGTTTTGTATCTAAATGACCAGTGGATCACCCTTTCTATGTCTCTAGGTACTAGATGCCATAATAACAAGTTTTGTGTCAAAATGACTATTGGATCACCCTTTCTATGTCTCTAGGTACTAGATGCCATAATAAGTTTTGTATCTAAATGACCAGTGGATCACCCTTTCTATGTCTCTAGGTACTAGATGCCATAATAACAAGTTTTGTGTCAAAATGACTAGTGGATCACCCTTTCTATGTCTCTAGGTACTAGATGCCATAATAACAAGTTTTGTGTCAAAATGACTAGTGGATCACCCTTTCTATGTCTCTAGGCACTAGATGCCATAATAAAAAGTTTTGTGACAAAATGACCAGTGGATCACCCTTTCTATGTCTCTAGGTACTAGATGCCATAATAACAAGTTTTGTGTCAAAATGACTAGTGGATCACCCTTTCTATGTCTCTAGGTACTAGATGCCATAATAACAAGTTTTGTGACAAAATGACCAGTGGATCACCCTTTCTATGTCTCTAGGTACTAGATGCCATGTTAATAAGTTTCGTGTCAAAATGTCCAGTGGATTGTTATGACAGACGGACGGACAAACGGCGGCGTAACCGTTCATCTGGCACTTTTCAAGTACGGAATCATAAAAAATAATCATAGAAAGGGTTAGAACACCAACACAACACTGAATCCTGAGCTCGTATATGTATATATATTTAAGTACCTATATATTTATTTATTATTATATAATGTTTATTGTATTTATTATTATTTTTAAAAGTATTTTTCATTTATTTATAAGTATTTACTACTAGGCATTAATATTTATTATTGATATTGTTAATTACTTTTAAATAATTCTGTATAGATGTATAATTAATTAGTTAATATTAAGGTATAGATTATAGAAAGTCGTGTTTTTAAACTTACCTTTTTTCTTTGTTGTAAATGTCAAACGTCATCAGTAGGTTGACTGGAAGAGATCCCGTAAGGGATAAGTCCGCCTTTTTATATAATATTTTTTTTAAGTATTGTAACAAAAGATCAATAAAGAGTTTACAAACAAACAAACAGTTTTTATTTGTTTGCTCTGTATCTGGGTGTTAAATATCTATATATGTATGTATTTAAACGTATATAGGATGACTTTTAATTAGTTCTTGATAGCAAAGGATATGAATGTACTCGTGATTACAAACAACTTTCCCATAGAAACTATATGTCAAATATGAAAAAAAAAATTTGGTCCTTCATACATTTTTGTCGATTTAATAACTTGTTATGTACCGAGGACCTAAAATTTTTTTCTGATTCGACATATAGTTTCTTTGGGAAAGTTGTTTGTAATCACGAGTAAATTCATATCCTTTGCTATCAAGAACTAATTTAAGGTCACCCTATATAAGTATGTATATCAGTCTCTGGTTCCCATAACACAGGGAATTCTACTTTGGGGCTAGATGACCATGTGTGATTTGTCCCAGAATATTTATTTATTTAAACAAACATTAACCTATACTAGTTCTTCAAGTCGAGAGTTAATAGGCATTATTTGAGTTTGCGTGTACCATCCTCGACTACATCGTCACTTTTAAATTAAAAAAAGATTCCCAGCACTCGTTAGTATTGTTTTAACATTATCACTACTCTAACGAGACCAAAAAGGTAATGCAACCCGTGTTACCTGTAATCATGAATTCAAAGATTTTATTAGTCTACTTCCTCTTAAACAAGTAGGTAATATCTGTTTACTTATTATTTCCTATCCATTCGACAATTAGATAACAAGTTTGTGTGACTCGTTCACCATTTACATGTCTGCGATTTGAATGTACGATAACATCGTGATATTATGTTCCTGTGTTGACATTTGGCCTATGCTCGTGGGAGTTCTCAAGATTTTTAATTTTGTTGTTCTCATGGCTGATTTTACTAAAAATAATTGTATGAAAGGTAACCGACATAGCTCACAGAAACCGCTCACGTCAGTGGCAGTGGGCGGGGCACATAGCTCGTAGAACGGATGGCCGTTGGTGCAGTAAACGTAGACGTAGTTTAGGTAGACCTACCACTCGAAGGACCGAAGGCTTGGTTGGGAAGCAGCTGAATGCGGGCGCGCAGGACTATACGTTGTGGAAATCCTTGGAGGGGGGCTGAGGCCTTTGTCCAGCAGTGGATGTCTTTTCTCTGTCATGATAGTGATGAATTGTATGAAATTATACAAGAAAATAAATCAACAACGATTAATGAAGGGTGACATATCATACGATTCGTTCTCGTATTGGAGACTACAATATAGATTTCTTAGGAAAAGTTGTTAAATTTAATAAGAAGAAGCGCCAATTTTATGATAAATATAATTTGTAAAGGCCTCCCACTCGGTGGACCGATGACCTGGTGAAGGTCGCGGGAAGCCGCTGGATGCGGGCAGCGCAGAACCGGTCGTCGTGGAGATCCTTGGGGGAGGCCTATGTCCAGCAGTGGACTTCCTTCGGCTGATATGATGATAATTTGTAAAAATAAAATTAGGATTTAATATTAAACATTTAAAAAACATAAAACACAAACAACAATGTAAGCCTAAGTCAAAAAGCCCGCTAAAAGCGCCCCTGACATAGTAGAAGTAAATTTCTACTATGCCCCGGATGTAAAAGTACCCAAAATACTGGCAGCATTGCCCCGCTGAATCGCCAGCGAAATGCGCTGCATCAGGTACGAGCTGGAGCAAGGATCTATATTGCTGCTGGTCAGACGCCTCCCCTACTCCCGCGCAAATTTCTTAGCCTCTGCGCACCAAACGGCGCTCACCTCCACTGCAAACGGGACGAAAATATATGCCCCCTCAAGAATTTTTTAATTATTCATTTAGCCAACGTATAAAGTTTAAAAAAACAGGTTTTTTAATTTTAACAAACCCACTAATAAACAAGATGATTACATGAGTAACGGTGATTACTGATTATACACAACAAATTTTTGGCTTGCATCCAGCCAAGAGACTCATATTAGTACTCTCCGTGCCCTTGATTAAGGAAGGCGATAATATTACAGATTTTCGTTATTTTTGACGTCAATTACTCCTAAACGATAGAAATCTCAAGGTTGAAAAAAAACACCCTTATTGTTGATGATGTTCCTTAAAGTCAAAAGCTATTAGAAACATGATTGAGCAACTTTGGCTCGATAGAAAAAAAATCCCAAATAGGTCTACACCGTCACCGTTACTTTCAACTCTAGTTATGACTAATATTTTAAATTATAATTTAAAAAAGTATACAACAATATTTGTTATGATAATACAAAATGAGTAATGTTATTATTTTTTTATACTTTTATAGTTTTTGTTTGAAACGAAAACCATTGAAAAAGTGTGGTTATTTTCTTTACTCTTTACACGTAAAGAAAAAGACAGAGACAACTGTTCCAATCAATACCTCGCTTTAACAAGTAGGACCTGATTTGAACGTATAATTATACAACCTATAAATTCCCTGTTGTATGAATCGATATGACATAATACATCTTAAGTATGATCCATGAACATAGTTTTATCCTTCATCTGTGACACATTGTTGACACAAATGTGATAAAATTTTGACATACTCGGAACTTTGCACTTTATCTAGGTTTAGAAGGACAGCTATGTAATAACACTCTTTTGTAGGGACAGGCAAACCTTTTAACTATTTTAGGAAGGACCTTGAATAAAAAATCTATTGAAATGAAATAGTTTATTTGTGGAAACACAGTATTAAGGATCTTAGTTATAAATTATATTTAAATGGAACAGATATTTAAATGAAAAAGCGTCGGTGGCTCAGCCGGTAACGACTCGGTTCTTCTAACCAGAGGTACCGGGTTCAAATCTGGACGGCCAATGTACCAATGAGTTTTTCAAAAACTTACGTACATACTTACCAATTGCTTTAACGGTGAAGGAAAACATCGTGAGGAAACCTGCACACGCCTGCGATGAAACTCGAAGGTTGTGTGTGAAGTTGACCAACCCGCACTGGGCCCGCGTGGTCGACTAAGGCCTGATCGCCCTAATTCAGGGTATGCTCGAGCCCCTCGGTGGGGACGTATATGAGCTGATATGATGATGATGAAATGGAACAGTGTGTTTCGCCAACAAATGGCATACAAAATACTTATGTTTTAAAGTTATAAAATGTCAAATATTTCTAATTATAATGACTTAATAAATAAATAGGTACCTTCTAAAAAAATGATTGATTAAAAAATTATTTTAAGTCATAAAAGCATTTGTCTGTCAGCCAACTAGAAAGTTTGTTTTTTAAATATTTTAGTGGGAGCTCCCTGAAGTCGCGAGGTATGTGATTGTAAACCTTAATTGACATAAAATAACAGTTTCTCTCATATACATAGCTTTTGTATTTTGGTACTAACAATCGCTTAAGGTTTCTGTCTCTTAACCTAGGATGCTGTTCAGCATGTTTAAAAAGATTCAGATTATTTTATACAAATGTTCCTATTTCTGAAATGTACAAGCTTGTAAGTGTTAGGAGGTTGTGTTTTTTATTATACTCGTACCTATCTGGATACTATCCATAAGGTTAAATATCTTTTTTTTCTGCATGATTCTCATAACTCGTCAGGAAAGCGTAAAATACTTTTAAGTAATTATTTAAAGTCCATGTAAATCTACTCACATCTTATGTGGCGTAAATTTCTTTATTAGTTTTTTTGTAAATTAGAATCCTTACTAATATTATAAACTAGCTTTTGCCCGTGGCTTTGCCCGCGTGGACATCGTTTTTATGACTGTCTTCGAGGGTGAGTGTTGCGCAAACCACAAGCGACATGAGTTTTATCCAGATCCCTAAGGAACTATATCGAGCTATTCTGATTAGCAGTCTATGTAACTTCCCACCCTCTCAACCAATTCTATACAAAAATCACTTCAATCCGTCGCTCCGTTTTAAAGACGCTGACGTGCGCGAGCGTGGAAATGAGTTTTCCCCAGATCCCTCGGGAACTATGTCGGGATATGCTAATTAGCAAATTATGTTATATCCCACCCCCTCAACCATATCTGTGCATAAAACAAGCCATTGGTCCGTTGCGATGTTAGAGAAATTAACCAAAAAAGAGTATTTTTTCAGTTCCCTCAGGAACTGCATCGGACTATGCTATTTTTACTGGATAAAAAGTAGCCTATGTCCTTCTTAGTGGCACAGGCTACCTGTATGCCAAATTTCATCAAGATTGGTTAAGGTGTTGAAGTGTGAAAACGTAACAAACAAACTAACAAACAAACACATTTTCACATCCTTACTATAATATTATAAATGTGAAAATGTGTGTGTTTGTTACCTTTTCACGCTTCAACGCCTTGACCAATCTTAATAAAATTTGGCATGCAGGTAGCCTGTGTCACAAGGAAGGACATAGGCTACTTTTTATCCCGTGAAAATAGCATAGCCCGATGCAATTCCCGAGGGAACTGGAAGTATACTCTTTTTTGGTTAATTAACATCGTCGCTACGGAACAATGGATTGTGTGATTTTTGCACCGAGATGGTTGAGGGGGTGGGAAATGATATAGTCTGCAAATCAGAATAGCCGTTATGGGATAGGAATCTGAAGAAAACTAATGTCCACGCTCGCGAGCCGCCTGAAGCTGCAGCCTGCGCACCACTCAGCTTCAAAGACAGTCCTAATAAAAACGATGTCCACGCGAGCGAAGCCGCGGGAAAAGCTAATTTATAATATAAGTAAGGATGTGAAAATGTGTTTGTTTGTTTGTTACCTTTTCACGCTTCAACGCCTTGACCAATCTTAATGAAATTTGGGATGCAGGTAGCACGGGGAAGGACATAGGCTACTTTTTATCCCGGGAAAATTGCATAATCCGATGCAGTTCCTGAGGGAACTAAAAAAATACTCTTTTTTGGTTAATTTCTTTTACATCGCAACGGAACAATGGTATTTTGTGTTTTTTTTGTACAGATGATTAAGGAGTTGGGAAACGACATAATTTACTAATCACCCTTAAAGACAGTCATAAAAACGGTGTCCACGCGTGCGAATTTTAAATAATATTTGCAGTAAACTGAATTATATGATATTTAGATACTGCTAAAAATACCCTATATCAGAATTTTGCTCGTATCTTAGAAGCAGTTAATTTTTAATAACAAGTTGTATTTCGACAATTTAGTATAAAATCCTTATTTTAATTTTCCATTCTACTCGTAAACTTGCGTTATTATAAGATCAAGTTGTTTGACACAATTTATTCTATTAATTTTTTAGTATCTTTTATTCACATGTATTATATTATAGTAATCACGAATTACATAAGGGTCCCCAGGAAGCTCGAGTTTCCATACAAACGTAGTTTCGCTTTAATACAAAAACTACACGCCCGATTGAAACCAAAATTTGCGAATATATTGAGTAGACATATATTGATGTTAGTAATTAGTTTTCGATGTACTAAAATAAACGGGAAAAAATTAGAGAATTTCAAACTTTCAGTACAAAACGAATTTAAGCCTTCGTTTAGTTTTGTTTTACTACAATGAAAGCTATTGCAAACATCGACATTGTCTTCTCAATATATTCGCAGGATTCAATCCGGTATGTAGTTTTTGTATTAAAGCGGAACTACGTTTATATGGAAACTCGAGCCTCCTGGAAAGCGTTAAGATCGCAAAATGCAGGGCACAAACTGTACCTGTTAGATGACTAGCCCTATTCGTTTAGATGATTGATAGTATAGTGTCCAGCAACTTGGTACTTCTTGATTGAGCGCAGCCTTTTTGTTGTGTTTGATCACTTAACCGATGGGCTGCCTGATTGGAAGGCATTGGTGTGATTTCTTAAACTATGGCTAATTGTGCTAAGTGACGGAATATTTTTTTAAATATTTTTTAATCACAATTGGTAAGCCCTTGGCATCATCTCACCTGATGGTAAGTGACGATGATGCCGAAGATGGAAGCGGACTTATCAAGATTCCCCAACGCATTGGAGAACTGGCTATCTTATCTTCAAGCCGGAACACATGAAAGTTGTTATCACTGATGTCTGGTGGAAAGACTTAGATAAGATGGTGGTAGCTAACCAGGTGGGCTTATAAAATGCCCTAAAACCAACCAAACTGAGTCTTACAAGACCAAAAATTTTTTTTATTTACATTGGTAAGCCCTTGGTCACACCCCGGACACTCCATACAAACGAGCGAGAAATGATATACATAATTTTATAACTGACGTATCTATAGGCAACAATGCAGGTAGGGTTGAATCACACCGGCGGTATTGGTCACAAAATGTTTGTTAGTTTATTTACTGAACGCTGTGTGAATACTAAACTCTTTTTTTTTATACTTTTCGTTGTAAACAAACACCGTTCGAAAAAAAAAACACCACTTTCCGACACCACATCTTTAAACACTTTTTCCTTGACCAACAAATCGCTACCGCTTATTAAAAAAAAGGTCATCTACTTCTATGACGCCGAAAATCGCTGCCGCTTATTAAAAAAAGGTCCTCCATTTCTCTGACGGCGAAAATCGCTGCTTGTTCCAAAAAAAGGTGAAGTCAATTTGATCACCAAGATTCATGATATGGGGTCCAGGGGGCCCAGCCCCCTCCACCCATTTCAGACCCCCAAATTTTATAGTGTTAGAAGATGACCGTATAAAATAATAGCAGTTTTCAGTGTTAAGTTACCATTTCCAATGTTTTATAGTCTCATACTGTGGAAAGTGGTGTAAGACAAGTATGAAAAAAAAAAATTCAGTTGGGCCTTTACGTTCGGTAACTGGTTGGTTTTTATGCTTGTGAACGAAATCACAGCGGCGCGCAAAGTGAATATAGTGAATAAAAGTGCTTGCGTAGCTCGTCCTTTACGTTTGGTACTCAATCTACACCCAATCTGAGTGACGGGGGGGGTGAGGTCGAATTTAGAGAGGGGCAGGGAGTGTCCATACTGTACGTTAGTACTAATATATATACTGTGCCTTGGTATCATCTCACCTGATGGTAAGTGACGACGATGCCCAAGATGGAAGCTGGCTTACCAAGATTCCCCAATGCAACGGAGATCTGCCTATCTTATCTTCAATCCAGAACACATCAATGATGTTAACATTGATGTTTTGCGGCAAGTCGTAGTTGTTGGTGGTAGCTAGCCAGGCGGGTTATGAAAATGCCCTACCACCAACCAAACCGAGTCTTACAAAGTTGACCCCGCCGGGAATCGAACCCGCGTGAAGCGAATGTTAATTACGCCAATGTGATGCAATGCTGCATTTTAAATACAACAAAATAAAATTGTTCAATAAATAAGGGTAGAGAATGTGTGCATTATGAAGAGAGCGCGTGGACATTCAGCGCCGCCGTTCGTAAGTAGTTGACTAAGATCTGAATCAAAAGCACTAAAACACAATAAACATAATATGTTTCTTCTTCAGTTTAGAAATAATAGCCGACCAACTTAAAAAGTACAGTTGGATTAGTAAAATACAATATGGACACTCCCTGCCGCTCTCTAGATTGCGACTTCACCCCTTTCGTCATCCATATTTATAGAGATTGTTTACAGTTTGGTTCTCGAATGTATAGGATATCGCCGTGATTTTGTTTGCTCCGTCGTTTGTTTTTAGAAATGTCATTTCATGACCATTTGTATGCAGTATCCGGGGTGTGCCTGCAGTCTGCAGCCTTACTCAAAAAATTTACAGCATCCTACGCAACAATGCCTTCAGAGTGCTGTTGGGGTGGCCGCGTTTCTGCAGAGCCTTAGAGATGTTCACGGAGATGCGCGTGAACGACTTTGCAGCCTTGATGCGCAAGCGGATAGCCTCCTGGTAGCCCCAGAAGCCACTATAGCGGGTAGGGTCGATGGGCCGTTTTTTAAATGCTTTTATTTAACTGGCAATGTAGTATGTGTTTTTGTTCGGGTGAAATCTTGCAACTCAATTTTGAAGCTAATGTCTTCAACCGATAGAGCTGACATTTTCTATACACGTTTAGTTTGTATAACAATGCATGTTCAACTGTGAGACGTCATTCTAAATCCAACATGGCGGCACAACCAAGATGGCGGATCAGTTATTGTTTTATGCACCCCTATGATATGGGTATCAAATGGGTTTTTTGGGAAGATTACGGAATAATTAAAATGGTATTCAAATTTAAGCTTGTACCTAAGAGTTTGTATTTTTTTCAGAAATTATTACACACTTGATCGTGAAACATGTGACGCATTCGAATCGGGATGCAAAATAACTGTTTATTGTTTTAAAATTGTAATTTCTCATTTATTTATTTTTATTTCACTAAAATAGTTTTAAGTCTAATTGTAACTAACACATAATGGAACGTATTGTCTGATATTGAGCAATTTTTTAATTTATCATTATTAAACCTTTTTATTCAATTTTGTTGGTATTTTTATGTAGAATTTTTAGCTAGAATCTTGTTGATTACGTATTGAGTAAGCCTAAAAACTTCATTTGCAAATTGTTGTTCGATAAATTGCTGTGATTAAACATATATGAAATTTAAAAAAACTTTTCTTTTTAAATCGGTTAAAATATGGCTTGAGTGACGTTTAAGCAAATTGCCATCGGTCACTGACCTCAGGTGATTGTTATATAATTCGCAGAGGATGTTATGAGTTGTTGAAAAATTATTACTTTTTACAACCAATCGTTTGTTAGTGATTGATGATATTTTTTATTGAATAAAATATTAGTTACATGCTGATGTATAAATGCCTTAATAAAATAGAGACATACTTAGCAGTTGGTTTGATTTTTGTAAAATCTACAATTGGTAAGCCTCACCTGATGGTAAGTGACGATGATGTCGAAGATGGATTACTGATATGTTAAGAGAAATAATGAAAAGTAACATTGTTGTATTGAAGACACGAATCCAGGATCGAAGAAGTAGTTATGTATGATGAATAGATACTAATATGCTATTCTATATACTATTCCCGATTCCTATAATTTGGGGATCTTCAAGGCAAGAGTGAATAGGCATTATTTGAGTTTGCGTGTACCATCCTCGACTGCATCATCACTTACCATCAGGTGAGTTGCAGTCAAACGCACTCAAATTTTTAATAAAAAAAAAACGCCTATAACATTGCCGGGCGTCGCGCAACAACTCTACGATATATGGCAGCATATGAAATACGAAAAAACATTGATTTTTTATTTATTAGTAAGACGAAGAACTAAAAACAACTTCATTTTTTTTTAAGAAAACTTATTTCGAAGCTAAAAAATTATTTCACATAAAAAATCCCAGTAACTTTGAACAAAACGCACGCAAAAGAGTAAAATAAAATTTTGCTGAATGAGAATCCAATCAAACGAAATCATAGCCTTACAGCCGTCGCAAATCTGTCTATACAGTGAAACGTTTGGAAAACCAATAAAAATAAACGTTGAAAATCAATACTAAATAATATCGGGCAGAGTTTTTGAAAAGTTGCTCGCTGGAAACTGGGATGCTGGAGTTATCTGATTGATTGCAACACAAACACGCCGATTTTTTATTCCATCACGACTGTTTGCCATCCGCCGTCATGTTAGGCTCACTTTTGTCATGTAACTTTTAGGGGATGTATGCTTTTTAATCCTCAATTTATACCTAGCGAATCGTGAATGAATGCTTTTTGTGTTTGTCGCAGAGTGTGCCTGCAAAGAAAAGTGCGTAAATTAAATAATAGGCCAAATCCATGTCCGATCACGCGAAAAGTAGCGTTCCGTACTTCTTAAAATAAAAACGAGCGAGCCCTAAAGTACTCGCATAAGAAGGCATAACAAGAAATGTCACACAAGCAAAGTATACATATATGTAAGTACTAACATACAGTATGGACACTCCCTGCCGCTCTCTAGATTGCTGCCTCACCCCCTCGTCACCCAGATTGATACAGATTGGTAACTGTTTGGTTGTCGAACGTATAGGATTTAGCCGCAGTTTAGTTTGTTTCGTCGTACCTTTATTGAAAAGTCATTTGTTGCCCGTTGTATGAAGTGTCCAGGGTGTGACACAAGAGTCGTTTTTAAACTGAGTATGGCAACACTTAGGTTTCCGCGCGTATTTTTAAATGGCATAAACTAAAAAGCGCAAATACAATCACAGTCCTTTGTGGCATCGATTATTCATAACAAGGTACAGGTTCAAAACTAGGAATGTCCTTAGCGTAAAGGAACGTGACAAGGAATGGCCTTAGCGTAAAGGAACGTAACAAGGAATGTCCTTAGTGTAAAGGAACGTAACAAAAAAATTCCTTAGTGTGAAGGAACGTAACAAGGAATGTCCTTAGTGTAAAGGAACGTAAAAAGGAATGTCCTCAGCGTAAAGGAACGTAACAAAGAATGTCATTAGTGTAAAGGAACGTAACAAGGAATGTGCAAACACATGCCAAAAGGTTGATTTATACCTAAAACTGATCTCTGTTATGTAAACTTAAGTTCCTATTAATAATTTCTCAGAGAAATTAATTTCAAACATTAAAACATTAATTACAGAGAATATCATTATTGTGACATTTCTTGTTATGCCCCTGTACCCTTCATATGATGTGTAACATGTGACAAAATATTTATGAAATTAATGAGCTATCGGGTCGTCCATTCACGGGCCGGGCCTACGGATAGTAGCTGATCATCTTTGCCTTCGGCCTCACATTAGACAGAATGGCCATGTTACCTTGGTCTTCGTGACTTCCCGTCCCATTGCACGAAATTACTCCTACAAATTGCAGGAAATCGAGAGGAAAGATGTTAAACATCAAAAATGTAAATTTAAAAAAAAGATACTTCGCCGTGGGTATAAAACATTTTATATTAAAAATGTCTAACGATTCAAGATTCAAGATCCAAGGTATTTATTTAAAAATAGGTGCAAATTACTCTTTCTGATAGTCATAAAATAGTGATTACATAATTTCATTTGTGAAAAATCAAGAAATAAACAATTTTCAAAATTAAATCCTTGAAATAAACCAGATTAAGTCATTAGAACATGAAAACAATATGACACGAAAGTTATACATAAAAATAATTGAATGTCATTGATACCTTTGACAAGAGTAGGCCAATTCACACGGACAGCACCCGGTCACGAGTATAACGCGAGAGTCAGCCATCGCTCCCATCAACCATAATATTATGTACACATGCCAGCACATCAAGCTACACACTTTGGACTTTGTACCGTTCTTATGGCGAACGCGTAAGGATCAGAATAGCACTACGAGTGTATAGATTGATGTGCTGCCCTCTGAACATTTTACAAATCCAACTGTACTTTTTAAGTTGGTCGGCTAATTTTCCTAAACTTAAGTCGAATTCAAAAACCCGCCAAGGTTCCGTACCACCACACCCCTATAACAATGATACCTATTTTTTCAAACAAGACAATATCGAGAACCAGGCTTCCCACGCGGTGGACCGCTGGACGACCTGGTGAAGATCGCGGGAAGCCGATGGATGCGGGAAGCGCAGGAGCGGTCCTCGTGGAAATCCTTGGGGAGGCCTTTGTCCAGCAGTGGACGTTTTTTCGGCTGATATGATGATGATGATGATGATGATTAACGAGAACAAAACATTTTTTTTAATCAGTTCGGGATCCTTAGCGCGAATATGACACAAAAAAGAAGGAAATGGATTTTCGGATTTTTGTATGTATGTATGTATGTCTGTTTCTTTAACTGAGCTTAAACGGCTTGATAGATTTTGAATTAAAAGGTGTCGTTAGATTAGTCTTAATCCCAAATGTGACACGATTTTGACCCGACTGCCTAAAAAAAGTGGTAATTTTTTTATGCAGTCGGGTTCTCATTTTTTAAATAAATTGGTTAATTTATTACTGTTTGTTGTTATATTTAATAACTGGCTGTTTACCGAGCAAGGCAAATAATAAAAACCGGTCAAGTGTGAGACGTATACTCGCGATAAGGAAAGGAGTTCGAACTGAATAAAAACAACCTTTTTTCTATCGCTCGCGTTGATCTTTTTACCTGACTGCGCCAAAAAGAATGTAATGATTAAGTTACTTCTTTGTAATGAGCACTTATATACTTACTAGCTGTTTCCCGCGGCTTCACCCGCGTGGACCAAGTTTCTATGACTTTTCGAGGGTGCGCAGTGCGCGAGCCGCAAGCGGCTCGCGAGCGTGGAAAAACGTAGCCTATGTCTTAATCCAGGTCCTAATCTGTCTACCTACCAAATTTCAGCCAAATCCGTTCAGTAGTTTTTGCGGGAAAGCGTAACAGACAGACAGAGTTACTTTCGCCTTTATAATATTAGTAGGGAAGTAGGGATGTGGTGATGTGTGTCGGTGCACAAGCCCGAATCTCACTTGGCCGGTTTTTACGTGACTTATTACCTATTATAGCTGTTTCCCGCGGCTTCACTCGCGTGGGCAACGTTTCTATGACTTTTCGAGGGTGCGCAGTGCGCGAGTCGCAAGCGGCTCGCGAGCGTGAAAGAAAGTATCCTATGTGTCAACACAGGTCCTAATCTGTTTACCTACCAAATTTCAGCCAGATCCGTTCAGTAGATTTTGCGTGAAGAAGTAACAAACATACACACTCACAAACTTTCACCTTTGAAATATTAGTGTGATAAGTATTTGCTATGTTACATATCATAATCTCACCAAGTTCCATGCTTGTATGTACTAACCATTTTTATGATTGAGCAAAAACAAACAAAAAACATTTCAAAAGACACGTTTTTTAATACACTTATATCGTTTTAATTTCTTAATTTTTATTATTAATTTTGTTAGTAATTCCTTCAGAACAACACATATTATGTGAACAATTCAGCTGGCTACTTAGAACGGTTCAAAGTCCTTTAAAAGTCCAACAATCAATCAATCAATCAATCAAATCAATTTATTTGTGAATCACAGGTTACAGTAAAAAGGTGTTATTAAATAAAGTTAGACGCTGTGTTCTGCCTTTTGGCATACAAATTAAGACAATCTTAATTAAAATAAACTTAAATCACGCATACAAAAACACTAATGTCAACAAAAATATCATAATTCATGAAGCATGTCAAACAAACTTATACACACTATGTCATTTTTTTATATATAAATCATGTCAAACTAAATATTAAATATATATTTTAACAACATTATCATGGTATATATGTCCTCAATTAAAATAACAAATAATAAGTATTACCTATATTAGAATGTCAATGGAATGCTGTGTCAGTGTTATCGAGAAACTCTTTAATAGAGTAACAGAACAATAGAAGTTTACGGAACCATAAAAAAGGCTAAGAAAGAGCATATTTACCCGACAGTCCACAAAAAAGAAGTTTCATGTTTTAGATATAATGTATGTATGTTTATTTATTCCGCGATGAATAGAGTGATGGATTAGAGTGCGAGGTATCGTTAGATTTTTTTTTTTATTCACAATTGGTAAACCCTTGACAACATCTCACCTGGTGGTAAGTGACGATGTTGCCGAAGATGGAAGCGGGCTTACCAAGATTCCCCAATGCAATGGGGTACTGGCTATCTTATCTTCATGCCGGAATACACCAATGATATCAACATTGATATTTGGCGGCAAGACTTAGATAAGATGGTGGTAGCTAGCTAGGCGGGCTTAGAAAATGCCCTACCACCAACCAAACCGAATCTTATAATTGACCCCGCCGGGAATCC
Organism: Coleophora flavipennella; assembly: GCA_947284805.1. NCBI lineage: Eukaryota > Metazoa > Arthropoda > Insecta > Lepidoptera > Coleophoridae > Coleophora > Coleophora flavipennella. The sequence goes on along the minus strand of OX369280.1, from coordinate 12,173,210 downwards.
AACCCGCGACCTTCTGTGTAAAGCCAGTGAACTTTGCCTCTGAGCTACGAAGGCGGTAAATAAGATTCGTCTTGATCCCTTGAGTGACATAGGATAAATTTTACCCGACTGGCCAAAATAAAAAAATAAAAAAACATGTCTGCATTAAAATACTATCCATATTTTATTGCAGACGTGTTTTTTTAGAGTTCCGTACCCATAGGGCAAAAACGGGACCCTATTACTGAGACTTCACTGTCCGTCCGTCCGTCAGTCTGTCACCAGGCTGTATTTCATGCACCATGATAGCTAGACAGTTGAAATTTTTACAAATGATGTATTTCTGTTGCCGCTGTAACAACAATTACAAAAAAATAGAAAAAATGAAAAAATAAGGGGGGGTCTCCATACAACTAACGTGATTTTTTTTTGCTCGTTTTTGCTCGATATTGATAACGGCAACAGGTAGACACTTGAAATATTCATAGAATATTTAGTTTAATATTCACTTTAAAAATAAATAATTAAATTAAAATAAAACAAATATTTCAGGTGGGCTACCATACAACTAACGTGATTTTTTTTTGCTCGATTTTGTTAACGGCAACAGGACGCTTAAAATATTCACAGAATATTGAGAAGTATGATACACTTTAAAAATAAATAATTAAATAAAATTAAATATTTAAGGGGGCTTCCATACTAGAAACATGATTTTTATAGATAATGGTACGGAACCCTTCGTGCGCGAGTCAAACTCGCACTTGGCCGGTTTTTTTAAATTTAAAGTTATCTAATGCAGTTTCCAGATTGCTTCGTCAAGTTATTTAGTTTTTCACGTAAAACTAATTCTTTATCTTGTTGACATTCCACGTTACATTGTGATATCACTTTTACATCATCGTCTAAGAATCTCGGCTGTCCAACGAGGGAGCCAATTAAGAAATTTATCGTAATAGCTCTATCTAGGGCAGCCATTACTCTAACGACCACTAATTCAGGCACCCACCTCATTTTTGTCGACCAGAATAGCGTTGAATTAGTTTTGAGCCTCATTTTGTAATTCGAAATAGTAAAGGTCGTATTCTTTAGTTTTCAAATTAGCGCCAGTAAATTGATTAATTAATTATATGATTAATAATTTATTATAATAAGATATTTATTTTATAAGAGCGTCGGTGGCGTAACGGCTAGGGCTGCCACCTCCTGTCCGTGAGGTCGCGGTTCAAATCCTGCCACGTACAAATGTGATTTTGAGTTTAGACCCTCGGTGGGGACGTATATGAGCTGATAAGATGTACGACTCGCAGGTTGTGTGTGAAGTCGACCAACCGCACTGGACCCGCGTGGTCGACTAAGGCCTGATCACCCTGATTCAGGATAGGCTCGAGCCCCTCGCTGGGGACGTATGTACCTATCGCAAATTCCAATGACCAGCGCGGTCATCTGATCTAACGCCCATGGATATCTTTTTCTAAGGGGTCTCTTAAAAAATGAAGTGTACAAAAATCGCTACGACACTGTTGATGCAGATTTTAAATATTTCACGTATTCCCAAACCTTTGTTGAGGTAATTTTGTGCAAAGCGACTATTGTGCGCAGGGGCTCCATCTTCTTGGAACCTCATGTTCCGTATTGCTGCCAAAGGCAAATCATCTAAATCATCATCAAGATTTCTGAGAATATCCAGATATGTTGGACCTCGAAGGGACACGACTTTATTGTCTATATTCCCGCGACAACAATTAAATGAAAATCTAATGGTTGCTGCTTTCAGTGGTTCGCAAAGGATTTTCTGTGGGCCAGTAATGGTTGTTGCACCGGTTATACATCCCTAGAATGATACGTGGCAAAAGTTTACGTCATAAAACGCCTAAAAAAGAAATGAATAAATCGGAGAAGTAACCTCAGTAATCTCAGTTGTATTTATACTTTTTAAGTATCTTCATTACAGTACTTTAACAGCTCATATACGTCCCCACCGAAGGGCTCGAGCCTACCCTGAATCAGGGCGATTAGGCCTCAGTCGACCACACGGGCCCAGTGCGGGTTGGTCGACTTCACACACAACCTTCGAGTTTCTTCGCAGGCGTGTGCAGGTTTCCTCACGATGTTTTCCTTCACCGTTAAAGCAATCGGTAATGATATGTATGTATGTTTTTGAAAAACTCATTGGTACATTAGCCGCCCAGATTTGAACCCGGTACCTCTGGTTAGATGGACCGAGTCGTTACCGGTTGAGCCACCGACGCTTCATTACAGTACGCTGTGAAATATCCATTTCCGTAGCGATATCTTTAGACGAAATATCCGGAAAACTCTCGACAAAACACAAAAAAAATATTTCGATATCTCGACTGATGATGTAGGAATGTTTTTGTGAGGCTTCGTGAAGCTTCCGTACCTCAGTAAATTATTCAATATTGTAGTCAAAGTATAGCGACTTGGCGTTTCTCTCAGGGGGAATTCATTGCGATACCAATCAATTGCCAATATTTGGTTCCTGTTACTTAAATGATACCCTCTCAATAAATCATTTTTTTCGGAATTTGACAACGATTAGGGCATTTTACTTACACAACACAACTAATTAATTGACTAAATTATGCATTTCATGAATGACAGAAACTCTCAACTTGTTTTTTTAAGTCTGATTGTTTTTTCTTTTTTCCTTTTTCATTTGAAAATGGGCCAGTAAGTTTAGTTCCCACATAACTATATAAAAAAACCTTAAACCGTTATTTCAATAACTTCTAGCAACTTTGGACCTATGGTCTCCGTACAATTTTTGGTTTGTTTAGTGACTTACAATCGAAATAACAAAAAAACATTTTCAGAAAAAAGCCATATCTCCGAACATATGAGGACTTTTTATTTTTTTAAATGCTATATTATATTATATTGACCCTTTAAAATTCTCACCCGTATAGTCATGAAGGAAAAAAAAGTGCGTCTATAGTGCGCTACAGACGTTTTGTTCCTTCATGTAAATAGTGATATCATTGCAAACCACGAAAACGGTCGAGAAAAATGCCACTAACAGTCAAACCCATCTAGGTAATGACCGTGCTTCAGGTCACTTAACCTGTGTGATCGACCCAACCACGATCCACGACCGTTTCGTGAAGAACTCGAAATAAAACAAAACGTACCGGAGTTACTGCTGGCTACTCATAGCCATCTCATAGCATATACAAAAACGATTGAAGACAAAAAAAACAGCCTATGAAACGCATTATTAAAATCGATCCCATACTTGAGGCCCAGCTCACATGAAATGGTCCTGTGCAGCGTCCACGTTTAAAGATGATTTGTTTAAAATGCTGCAGCCACGGACCGCGTGATGAATATCGCAGCAGTATATTGGAATAATGATCCTGCCTTGCACTGCGTTCAATGGCATTTTGCATACAATATGGTAGATGGATTTATATATTAATATATGGCCAACGTCAGTGGCGGTTGCTCACCATATATTATTCATTGCACACAGTCAATTTTAAGATAAACAGCCTCGGAATAAGTATATCAAATTCACGGACGCTCAAGCTTATAAATATTCAGATTACATATCATTGTTCTCTTGGTTGTCGGTAATTAGATCGCCCACTAAAGGAAGCTGCCTAATAAGTTAGTAGCGACAAAGTCTGTGGTGAATTATTTACCCACGATGCAGTGGACCGTCCCTCCAGCTTTAAAACATGGATCTCATTAAGGTTACATTGAGTTATGATAATCTCGCGTTGAAAATACAGTAGATTCACTCGACACCTGAATGCGGCCTTTGTTTTCTTTTATTAGCTTCACAAATATTGACTTGGTTTGTTATCTGTCGATAGAGAGAGAGAGAGAGAGAGAGTATCGAATAGGCATGTGACGGATAGCCAGTTTTACTTGCCGTCTACATGACGAATGCCGAACATGACCTTACAATTTATATCTCCGCCGTATAAATCAAGCCTGCGCTTACGATCAAAACTGACACGAGATCTTATAGCGTAACCTCTCGAGACATAACGAACCCAAAGTTTTTTAGGGTTCCGTGCACAAAGGGTGCCGACGGGACCGTACTACTAGCCTATGCTGTCCGTCCGTCCGTCTGTCTGTCAGCGGACAATATTACATGAACCGTAATAGTTAAACAGTTAAAATTTTCATAGAGTATGTATATTTATTAGTTTATTACTTACAACAAATAATGATTAAAAATTAGCAAAAAGAGAAAAACGTATTTTTTTATCGTAAAATGTCAATAAGTTTACACAAGAGTGAAACTTAGTATAAGATTAGTACTAATCCCAAAGTAACACAAAAAATAATTAAACAGGCCATGTGTAAGTCGTACTCGTGCTAAGGAGTCTGAACTGAATAAAAAAGTGTGCGTGACAACTGCGACGCGCGACTGGAGTTTACTTATTATGTCTTTTTAGGTGGTTAGAAAAATAAATGCCCCCCCCCCCCATTTTTTTTTTTTCTAACCGCGTGCTATCAAAAAATATTTGAACGTCATCCATTATCATCATATCAGCCGACGGACGTCCACTGCTGGACATAGGCCTCCCCCAAGGATTTCTATGACGACCGGTTCTGCGTTGCCCGCATCCAGCGGCTTCCCGCGACCTTCACCTGGTTGTCGGTCCACCGAGTGGGAGGCCTACCTAAGCTACGTTTCCCGGCGCGCGGTCGCCACTCGAGAACTTTACTGCCCCAACGGCTATCTGTTCTATTTGAACGTATTTTGATTAACATGAATAGATATTGTTATTATAATTAGCTGTTGCCCACGGCTTAGCCAGCGCAGATCCCGTTTTTTGCCATTCCAGTGGACATTTCCCAAAATCCTTTCTTAGCGGATCTTTGCTACATCATAATTTGTAATCTGTATAAATTTCAGCTCGACTCGTCCAGTGGATTAAGCTGTGCGTTGAGAGATCAGTCAGTCAATTTGTAAATAACGGTTTCCTTAGAGCTTAGAGCAATAACTAAAGCAGATAAACAAACAAACCTAACTGTAACTAACAATTCTTTAAAATACTACTTTAAAATTTGCTTTTATTTTTATCAATGATTTTTATTCGATCTCATACATGGAAAATAATACACAGCAAAAAAAATATAGATATCTCTGATAATTATGGCACTTCCCTAGCATTTCTAAAAAGTGGAAAGCCATGCAAAAAACAAATGTAATTAATATATATCTATCCTGCCTTAACACTCTAACTGGGTAATAAGTGTGAATAGTGTAACTGTAATGAATTTTGACGCTCTCTCTAAGTTTTAGTTATTGCACTGAGCCTTAGAGGTGTAGTTTTTTTTTTTATGCACAATTGGTAAACCCTTGACAACATAGTGGTAGAGGAACCCTTGGATCGCGAGTTCGACTCGCATTTGACCGGTTTTTTTCTTTCGAACTGTTTGCTTCGGATGAATAGCAATAAATTTTATGATCATAGCTTTCACGGAAATAAAACTGTGTGAGCAGAGAATGAAGTGAGGTTGAGCCGAAAGTGAGCGTATCTATAAAATCCGACGGCTATGGGAAATCCATCAAATATAACCCTGGGAGCTGTATCTTGATTAATAAATTAGACTGATCAATACTCGCCCTTTTTTTTGCACCTTGCAAGGGGTACCTTCAGCGGGGGTGAGGCGGTGAATTCTCATGGATACCCGTATAGCGTCTGTATGGGTCATGTGTAACGTGACCATACGTTCCGCTTTGGGCGGGACAGTCCCGCTTTTAGGCTTTCAGTCCCGCTGTGCCCACCGAGCATAGACATAAGAAGTCATGTGACTAAGACTTACTAACTAAACTAAAGTGTACATGATATATACTAAAATAAACCTACTTATTATTCAATGTTCATCATATCAGCTCATATTATACGTCCCCACCAAGGGGCTCAAGCTTACCTAAGCTAAGCTATAATTGGGGCGATCGGGCCTTAGTCGATCACGCGGACCCAGTTATTCATTGTCTAATAAACACTAGTAAAATAGATAAAAAGTTTTTTTTCCATAGTTCCGCTGGTGTTCCGCTCTGAGAAAAAAAAATGGTCACGTGAGTCATGTGGGACTTAGAGGTAATCTGTGCCTACCCACTAAACACCGCCTGCGGATGGCTTTAGCCCGTGGGGCCTTGGAGTCTTCATCAGACTTCATCGGAAATACTCGCCCTTTTATCGTGTGTCCTGCGGAACAATTAACCATGCTATCCTGTGGTTGTGGCCCTAGAACAGGGATGACGAATGCTAGTCATCTGATTTACTATTTCTCATCTGTCAAAAACTACATTTTGTTCTAAAAATGTTTGAAATACCTAGGCGTGACGTCATAGTTTTGCAGCGTCATTTATTTACTCATTTTGTGATTTTGATGAATTAAATATCGAAGACTCGATGGAAAACAAAACGAGTAAGGTTTTTCGAAGTTTAAGTAGGAGGGCAATTTATTAATCAAGAGTTCATAATTTATTTCTGATGCCGTCGTCATCCCTTTTGCACAACCTAATCTGTTCCGGTGGGTGTCGTAAAAGACAACAAAGGCAAAGTATATATTTATATTAGTACTAACATACAGTATGGATACTCCCTGCCGCTCTCTAGATTGCGACCTCACCCCCTCGTCACCCAGATTGATACAGACTGGTTACAGTTTGGTTCTCGAACGTATGGGGTTTCGCCATGATTTTGTTTGCTCTGTCATTTGTTTTTAGAAATGTCATTTCACGACCATTTGTATGCAGTGTCCAGGGTGTGGCTAAGGGACAAACCGGAGAATGGGTAGCAGCGTCCTTTCTGCGTACTGTGCCACCACTATCGCCAACCCGACTGTCAAGCGAGGCGATTACGGCAAAACCCCCACTACTTGAGGGAATGCCTACATTCAGCAGTGGACGTCTTTTGGTTGATGTGATGGTTGTCATCATCATCACACTCTAAAGCAGGCTGATTAGGGTAAAAGCCGGAAAGTTGCCACACTTTTTTAAATTACTCTATATCTCCCAGTACAAAAAGCAAAATACTTTATTTGTAAAACTGGTCGGTACATCGGATTTTATTTAAAAATTTATGAAAAATAAAAAATATTATCTTTAATTATTATATATTATATCAGCTCATATACGTCCCCACCGAGGGGCTCGAGCCTACCCTGAATCAGGGCGATTAGGCCTTAGTCGACCACGCGGGCCCAGTGCGGGTTGGTCGACTTCACACACAACCTTCGAGTTTCTTCGCAGGCCTGTGCAGGTTTCCTCACGATGTTTTCCTTCACCGTTAAAGCAATCGGTAATGATATGCACGTAAGTAACTCATTGGTAGATTGGCCGTCCAGATTTGAACCCGGTACCTCTGGTTAGATGGACCGAGTCGTTACCGGTTGAGCCACCGACTCTACATATGTCTTATCTTTAATATTTTTAGATTATTAGCGATTTTTGCAGACCTGGGACATCTATCCCAGATAGGGGAAAGTTGCCTAATCCATGTAAATTACGTTTAGGATAGATGCCCCGCCGAGAAACAGGACATCTACCCCGCAAAAACTTTGATTGCATTTTGCCTTCCCATGCTATCGCACAGAGACATGAGGCACGGTCAACTTAGTGGTAATTGGAGAATCTATCGATAGATAAGTAAAATAACATGCGTTTCATCCGCGAAACTAGAGTAATTACAATAGGTGCAACTATACCACTGGGGCAACTATCCTGGTTTTACCCTAGTAGTATCGAAAGGATAGAGGGCGATTATCAAGTATTAAACTTATCATCACCACATTAAGATTTACACCTATGGACGTACGCAACGCGAACTACATACTCATCTGGAATCAGATGTGCAGGTGCCCTCACGATGTTTTCCTTCACTGTTAAATTAATCGGTTAGAAAATAGACGTAAGTGTTGCAAAGCTCATTGGGGCTGTCCTCGGATTTGAACCCAGGACCTCTGGTCGGGAGAGTCAAGTCATTATCTTAGTTTTTACGGTAATGACTGCTCAACACAAAAGAAAATAACTACACGAATTATTTAAAAAACTAAAAACCTTACTGCATAGAACTTAACTCCTCTTTTTGGGCAGTCGGGGAAAATGTATCCTATGTCACTCAAGGCATTAAAACGAATCTAACGACATCTCGCACTCCAAAATCCGGTAAGCCGTTTAGTCTATACAGCGTGCCAAAGAAATGGTTGTTCACTTTTCAAATTTAGATTTTCCTAAACTAACGTTTAAGGCGCAGTGCAGTGGTACCTAAAAATCCACATATACAGTTTTTTAGAATTCATTTTTGAAGTAGTTAACAGTAAATTTAACATCTAGGAAAACATATTGGTATTATTGAGAATAGTTACGAGGGACTATATCGAATGGAAACACGATTTAATAAAGTTGGTTCGATAGAACAATTTCGCAAAGGTACCTCTTTTTGAGCCATTTTATCGTCTATTTTCGATTTTATTCTTAAAATAAGTAATTTGATAACGGTACAAATATATTGTATACCAAAATCAGTTTTTAATACCTAAACACGTTTACCTTAAAACGACAAGGTATACCAAAAAATTAATAGTGTACCAAAAAACGAATGCGTAAAAAAGTATATCCGCAACGCAATTAAAAAAGTGCGTTTATCTGATAAAGTTATGCTCGAACTTTAAAATGTAATCGAAAGCCAAAATTAGTAAATGTCTACCAAATTCAGTACACCTGTAGGAAGGGTGTGGTACGGGGAGTTCTAAATGGAAGCGGGAGCGAGCGAAGCGAGCTCGGACTTTCGGAGCACCCCGACTCGGATGCGTTAGGTTCGGAGACTGTGCGGGGAGGCGAGCTTAGCTCGCCTCCCCGCACAGTCGTAGTGTTAGGTTTGACATGAGAACACAGAAGTAGGAGCCCCGAAGGGGCTCCGTCGACCACTCAACACTGTAGGAAGAGTGTGGAACGGGGAGTTCTAAAATCGACAAACTTTAAAATAGGTATGTACCCTTATGTTAATATTTGACAGTCTATTGAATAATTAAATGCTATTCAAAATGTGGGCAAACTTAGCTTATTTTGGGTCTCATGTGCTTTAATTGGCTAATGTAAAATTAAATAAATGTATGCGTTTTAGTATAAAATAGGGTGTCAAATTTTGGTAGACATTTACCTTTTTTGGTTTAAAAATACATTTTTTTGGTTTGCGATTTTTATTTAATTTGGTAAACAGTTAAACCAATGCCATTTGATAATATGATTTATTTACTAAAATAAAGTTCATAAGTGACTGAAGGAAAAACATCGATTGGATTTTTATTTAAGATAAATATGATGAAAATAAAAACGAAAACATCGAAATAGTGCAAAAGTATGGTTTTTTTCTTCCCTCTTTACACGTAAAGAAAAAGACAAAGACAGATTTTTAAGTACCACTGGGCCTTAAGGATAAATTATTCTCAAGTGATATTCTTCCTAGTTTAATTAACTCGATGTGTGCCAACAAAACTATACAACTCCGCATAATAATAATTTCCTGTAGATGTTATTTAATTACTTTAACCATTACTGTATTCCCATCATCATTACTAAGAGCAAAGTTCGCGAAAGCTGCAAAACATTATTCAATGACAGAAAGTATTTTTGTTGGCATTCCGATTCTAAGCGAGTACTCGGACGAGTGTAATATTTAACGCTAAAAAATTGGTCGACTTGAAAGTTTGCTCCGCTACTCACCACTACATACTTTGGTACGAACAGAAATAATAAAAACTCGATTTTCTCAAATTTCATGCCTGATGAAGCGGATTATTCAAAAGTGGGCCTTTCGCCCTTCACAGAAAGCATCAGCTCTATCTTTTAATGGAGACATTTAACAAAGATTTTTTCATTAAGTACGTGTCGTACGTTGCCACAGCGAGAAAGTCAACGGTGAGTTTCATATACTTCATACCAACAGACGTTTGATTATAAAACCCGAAAATAATCAGCGAGTACAAAGGTTACGTACCATCGTGCAAGAAAAAACCATGTTTCTCTAATTTCATATTTTTATTATTTGTTGTTACAGCGGCAATAAAATTGCACATTTTATTAATATTCAACTAACTACAGCCTGCTGCTAAACAAACGGATGGATAAATGGACAGTGGAGGCGAAATTTTGACGTGAAACGTCTTTAAAATCACACCAATTACGGGTACCAGGTTAGAAAAGTGGACCGTCACAAAATTGGTCTATATCATATTACCTTTATAACTACAAAGCTATTAGTCATAGCTCACTGTTATAATCTAGAGTTTACGTTGGGGCCTCATGGAGCTGCGGGAAGGGTCACTGCGTAAAATGACCGAAACCAGCGCACTCGCTTCTTTCTGTTCAGTATAACTCCTGACTCACACGTGATATCGCAGTTATTCTTTTGTGTGTTTATAGAACTTATTTAGACCAATCGATTAAAATAAAATAAAGTTTAATTGAGACAATTTCTAAAGTTAATAATAAGCAAGATATGTAATAAAATGTAAAAAATCAATATGTCAAGCCTCAACCCGCGAAAAAACCAACCAGAAATGTAAGTCACGGCTGTCGTCAGAAAGAGGAGGTTATGGACTACGCATAGGTACTTTGAAGTCCGGCGCCGAGCGGTATTAACATCTAGAACGCGCTGTTAAGGCGAGGTAATGATTGGAACAGTTGTCTCTGTCTTATTATTTACGTGTAAAGAGTAAAAAAATAACCACACTTTTCACTTTTTCAATGGTTTTTCGTTTCAATCAAAAACTACAATGAAAGTATAAAAAATAATAACATTACTCACTTTGTATTATCATAACAAATATTGTTGCATATTTTTTTAAATTTATACTTCAAGATATTAGTCATAACTAGAGTTGAAAGTAACGGTGTAGACCTATCTTTAGTATTTTTTTTATCGAGCCAAAACTGCTCAATCGTGTTTCTATTAGCTTTTGACTTTAAGGAACATCGTCAACAATATGTTTTTTTTTAACCTTGGGTTTTCTATCGTTTAGGAGTAATTGACGTCAAAATTAACAAAAATCTGTAATATTACCGCCTTAATATTTCTTCGCTACTATACTTATATACAAGTTCCAACCATCCACTTTTGAGCCGCGGTCGGACTCCAGGCGTACCACCTCGCCTGGCGGAGATATATGTGTTTGCTCTCGTCAAGTAGGAAAATACCGTTCCCTGTGTCGCGAACACGATGGATTTAACATCTTGTCGCGAATGAACTTCATAAAGATGACCTAACTTAAATTGATTAGTCTGTGACGAATCGGTAAACAGCAAAGAGTTTTTATCCTCTTAGTCATTTCACTCGTTTTATATAGGAGCGCCGGGCTCATAATTCATTTTCATTTCGATTTCGCGTGTGCTTCGATCAACACCTCTTCGAGCCAACCACGAGGAAGGAAGGAGACACGAGCCAGCTGCTACTACTACTGCGCCAAAGGACCCAAGTTGAGTATCATAGTTGATTTCATATCCTGTCGAAATCTCTCTTTGCTTCTAACTTGCTCATGTAACCATATCCGATGTAATCTTGATATTTACACAATGCCTGGTGCCGGTATCAGCCTGAAGGCTCCACAATCACCAAACCCCATCGACCTTGCACCATATTTCCACGACACATCATACACGCCACCACAGCTCGCACATAACCTATAATCATCGTGTCCTTTGACACATTGCTTTCCTAACACAGACAATTGGACGACGTGGTGCTGACGTGGCGAGCGCGCTGCAGATCCTGTTGAGTACACGGAACGGACAGGAACCCAATCACCTTGGATGAACCTGAGACTGTTTATGGATACGGAAGACGACATACTCGAGTATGATCTGTAAGTTACGGGAAGCCGCAGATCTTTCCGGAGTGCCGACTACCTAGATGTGGATCAATCGACGTGTGAGAATAGCGTGGTACCCGCTGATACTTCTGTGAACGTGGATAGCCAGATGTCGCCTGGCAATGGGGAAATTAAACCTCTCCCCCGACGAGGGACATGGGGATGTGTTTCTCCTCCAACGTGGGACATGGGGAACGCTACCTACTCCCCCAACAGTTCCCAACGACTCGCCAGCCCGGACGCGGGTGGGACGAGGGGACGGATAGCCAGATGTCGCCTGGCAATGGGGAAATTAAACCTCTCCCCCGACGAGGGACATGGGGATGTGTTTCTCCTCCAACGTGGGACATGGGGAACGCTACCTACTCCCCCAACAGTCCCCAACGACTCGCCAGCCCGGACGCGGGTGGGACGAGGGGACGAGGAGATGTGGCTCCTCCAACGTGGGACATGGCAACGGTCCCTGACGACTCGCGGCCCAGGCATGGGGAAGACGAGGGGACGAGGAGAATGGCTCCTCCAACGTGGGACATGGCAACAGTCCCCAATGACTCGCCAGCCCGGACGTGGGTGGGACGAGGGGGCGAGGAGAGTGGCTCCTCCAACGTGGGACGTGGCAACGTGAACCCCTTCCCTTACCTTCCTTACCCCCGACCTATTAATGATTTATTTCTTTCAGCACTGTTGTTTGACGTGTGACTAACCATTGCCTTACTCATGCTACTGTGCTCATGTATTATGTGATATTCATTTGTATACAAACCTGACATCAAACACACACTCATAGAAAGGCGCCTCATGCAACACTGATTGCTTATTTCATGTGCATCCTCATCCCGTAATTTAGCCATGGACGGCATGTCCATCCCAAGGTAGAACCCCACTCCTCACGAAAGATTATGGGATCCGCTATCATACTCATGCCAGTTTAATTACAGGAGTTGGACGAACACCTGGCAGCACGGGTGGTCGGGTGTACTCTGCGATGGTGAAGGACATGAATTGTGTTGCAGTACAGCGAGTCATATGTGAGTTTAATCATAATTTCGTACATGACATTCGCGGTGCAGATACAGAAGTATACACCGCTCCGCGACACCCTGTTCCCTACACATGTATCAGACCCATTTATTTTTTCAGTTTTTATATACATTTAGGATATCCAGCAGAATCACTCGTAACACGTTTTAAAAAATAACCGGCGTTAAAGTAGGACTGTAAGCACTCTTTAGTATGAAATCTGTTTTGTTTAAAAATGTAAACGCTGTGTAGGTACTGTTGTGTGGATCAAAGTGGAATAAGCCAATTCGACTGCAACCAATGATAGATGTGCCCCCAACGTGCATACGAAACAAAGCTGGGTATCGGTTGCAATCACACAGCCTATTCAACTCTCAGAAGTGATAACTTTAGATGGATGTGCAACATTGATGGATTTTTTATACATTTTTTTTAATTACACATGGATTTAACTGAGCCTTAAAGTCGAGTTGTTTAATCTCATTTTAATGTAAATTAATTAAATAAAATACAGGGCTTTAAAAGTAATTGGCAAAATTTTAATTATGGTTTCTGCACATTGAAACCAAAAAAAAACAAAAGTTCAATTTAGTATGTATACATAGGTTTAGATGCCACAGTTATTTTATTTTTTATCTATCCATATAGACGTACAACATTACGCGTAAACTGTTCGTCTTAGAAATATTTTTGTTTTTATCGAAGCACAGCCCGTTTAGGCCTGCATTTTAATAAAATTTTCCTTATTGAGTTTTTGCACAATTACTTTTTTCTATTTATACTTAATAAGTAGAGCGTCGTTGGCGTAACGGTTAGGAAAGCTACCACAAATTAATATAATAGTTACTAAGTAAACTGCGTCCTGAAGGTCCTGGTTTGAATCCTGCCACGTACCAATGGTTTTCGAATTTCGATTTCATATGTACGATTATCTGACGCTCTTACGGTGAAGGAAAAAATCGTGAGGAAACCTGCACACGCCAACTCGAAGGTTGTGTGTGAAGTCGACCAACCCGCACTGGGCCGCGTGGTAGACTAAAGCCCGATCTCCCTAATTCAGGTTAGGCTCGAGCACCTCGGTGGGGACGTATATGAGCTGATATGATGATGAAATATACTTATTAAGCACCTACAAACTACTCGCCAATAAACATATCTTGTCAGTATACTTAATTTCTGGACCAGACAATCACGCAAGAAAAACTCTACCAAACGGTCTATAAGAGTACATATACAGGATGTAAAAAAAATGGTGTAGGACCCGTCAACTGGGACTTCTACTCATTATACTGAACAACTTTCCCCAAGGAAAATATTCGACGCTCCATACAAAAATGCACAAAATTATACAATCAGCTGATCGTTTTCTATAAATCGATCGATCGTTCAAAAACTTTTTATGCGATTTCATCAAACTTGTAGAACAATAGTTGTTCAGTATGATGAGTAGGAGCCACAGTTAACGGGACCTACACCAATTTTGTTACATCCTGTATAGCTCAGTGTCGACCAATCATTGACAAAGTCGAACCGGAGTATGAACGAATAGGTTGATTGATACAAATCGGGACCATCAACTCATCATGCATCATGTATCAGTGCAGCTGTCTATGAAATATATTGGTAATTATTGCTGCATCAACGAACGTTTTGTTTGAAGTACCTGATGTAAATTATTTAGTTGTGCTTTGAATGATAACAGAGAGGAAAATTGTTGTTTTTTTAATAAATCAAAATAATTTTCGAAAATCCAAAAGCTTTTTGGTACAAGCTTTTATTGTCACGCAATATATACATATGCATGAAAAATTTCAGATCAATCGGAAACCGGTGAATTTAACTTGCAAGATTTCATTAAAGACACCGGGCAAGTGAAACTAAATAAATGCTTGTAATGAAGTGTGATATGTATCCACTCTGGATGAGTTAGTTTCAGCATTCCCATGTAGACTGGGAGAGATCCCTAAAGGGATAAGTCTTCCCTTGGTACTTTGTTCTTTCTTACATTGTAAATTGTTTTTTGTTTTCACAGTTGGTAAGCCCTTGGCATCATCTCACCTGATGGTAAGTGACGATGATGCCGAAGATGAAAGCGGGCTTACCGAAATTCCCCCATTGCAATAGGAAGAAATTGAATTAAATTAAATTAAATTCAATTCAATTCACTCAAGTCGGAACACATCAATGTTATTAACATGTTTTGCGGCAAGACTTAGTTAAGATGGTGGTAGCTAGCCAGGCGGGCTGAAAAAATGCCCTACCAGCAACCAAACCGAGTCTTACAAAGTTTAACTCCGCCAAGATCTAACCATAGACCAACTGATGTGAAGCTAATGGAATTAACCATTACGTCACGGAGGTGGTATTTTTGTATATTGCTCAAAAAAGAGTCTACAAACGAACAGAGAAGCAAACAACAGACCAAAGGTAGATCTAGAAGTGACTGTATAAACTAATGATTGGTAACAACTTTCAACCAAGAGATCTGACAATATTATAAACCTAACAATGTCTGATAATATATATTTTGATTGACTCGATGGCTCAGTGGTTAGTGCCCTTGACTACTGATCCGAGAGTCGTGGGTTCGATCCCCACCCAGGGCAAGCATTTGTGTGATGAGCAGATTTGTTTGCTCTGTGTCTGGGTGTTAAATTATATCTATATATGTATGTATTTAAACGTACATAAGTATGTGTATCAGTCTCTGGTAACCCATAACACAGGGAATCCTACTTTGGGGCCAGATGACCATGTGTGATTTGTCCCAGAATATTTATTTATATATTTATTATTATATATCAATAAACCTAAATGTAAACAATGAAAAAGTTTTATTTACACACTAGCTTCGATCAGGGAGTTCATTGATATGATACGTTCAAACCCACGACGGATCTAGCTATAAATACCCCTACCAAAGGGTAGCCCCACCCATACAAAAAAGGCTTCGTATGATCCAAAATGTTCCAGAACATTCCACTACATTCCAGAATGTTCTGGAATGTCCACAATGATTTGGGACGTTGTTGGGGAATGCTCTTGAATACTCTCAAATGTTCTGGGCTGTTCTAGAAATTTCTAAAGGGGAATGCTCTCGAATACTCTCAAATGTTCTGGGCTGTTCTACAAATTTCCAAAGGGGAATGCTCTCGAATACTCTCAAATTTTCTGGGCTGTTCTAGAAATTTCTAAAGGGCGAAACCTACCACTTCACTACACTACTTTTTGTAGATATTGCAGGAATTTTAAGGTCATTTTTTACACCTTTGGTTACATTAATTGAGTTTTAGTAAGGATCCCTAATTTTTTTAAATGTAAATAGCCTATAGCAACCGCGGATAGTGTAGCTTTCCAAAGTGAAAGAATTTTTCAAATCGGTCCAGTAGTATCGGAGCCTATTCAAGACAAACAAACAAACAATATAATATTTCTTCTTTATAATATTAGTATAGTTAGTATAGAAGTATAGATTCCAAGCTTAAAACATTACAGACATCGACAATAAAACTCACAAAAGCTTCAAAACGAGGATCATTGGACGATCATTGAAGGAAAATCAAACAGCGAACGAACATAAATCAGTCGGATCGCCATGTTGTATTGTGGTTGGACGCCAGAAAATTATTCGAACAAAATTGATGAGCACCTCAGAAGCAACAGCGTCTGAACTTGGACCCCTGAGGCGATGCCGTGAATGTGCCTGTCGGTCTGTTTGACCAAAAAAATGCAATGAAGAACTGTGTAAATACTTAAATATTAGTGCTCAGTGTTAGTTTAAAAAAGTTGACTAATTACGTACAAAGCATATGAGCACATTGATAAGTAGGTGAACAATTTTTTCTGTTTTTTCATTATTGCACTGCCCCTTAACTTGTTGTATCGCTGTTTCCCTACCCAAAGGTAGCTTGGAAGAAATTGCTACCTAGCAATGAAGCCGCCTATTTTATAGGCTTTCTCCTTTGATGATTATTTCTTTTTTTATAAAAAATATTGTATTGTATTGTATGGTATTGAATTGTATTGTATAGTATGGTATAGTATAGTATAGTATGGTATGGTATGTTACTGTACTGTACTGTATTGTGTTGTATTGCATTGCATTGTAAACAAATACACTTCAACAACTATGAATTTCGTCAAATAGGTCACTTTAACTGATCGATTTGTATGAAGAGTTCTATGTTTTTTACGAATTGTCAAGAATTTAATTGATAAAAGTTATTCAGTATGATGAGTAGAAGCCTCGGTTGACGATTCAGAAAGTAATTTAGTTACGGCTAAAGATAATGTAATTTTGTCATTCTAGAAGAATTATAGTATCATCATCATCATATCAGCCACAAATCGTCCACTGCTGGACAAAGGCCTCCCCCAAGGATCTCCATGACGACCGGTCCCGCGCCGCTCGCATCCACCGGCTTCCCGCGACCTATCAGAAACGAGGAGATCCGCAGGAGAACTAAAGTAACCGACATAGCTCACAGAATTATAGTATACTAAATATTAATACTTCATCATCATCATATTAGCCAAAAGTCGTCCACTGCTGGACATAGGCTTCCCCCAAGGATTTCCACGACGACTGGTTCCAGTACTGACATCCAGTGGCTTCCCGCGACCTTCACCAGGTCGTCGGTCCACCGAGTGGGAGGCCTGCCTACGCTACGTTTTACTTGTCTCGTGTAAACCAGGCTTTAACACATCTCATCACCAGTAAACTGTCACCCTATTACGATGTAATACAAGTAAGCATTAAAAGTAAAATGCGTGCACAGTCGGTTAAAAACTTGAAACAACACTAATAATGATAACACAGTTCATTCTGGAACGCAGTCAACACACCACAGAGTTTCTATAACATTCTATCTACCATAGAGGCGCAATGTCTTTTCACTACTCGACGAAAAAGTGGAGGCAAGTAACAGATTCAAAGACGTAGTTGAGAAAGAAAACCAAACAGTATAAAAACTACACTATATCTGTCTCACTTTCACTACAACTCAATATAGCCTCCATGGCATAATGGTTAGTCCATTCGCTTCACACCTGGAGGACGCGGGTTCGATTCCTGGTAGGGTCAACTTGTAAGACTCAGTTTAGTTAGTGGTAGGGCATTTTGTAAGTCCGCCTGGCTAGCTACCACCATCTTATCTTAGTCTTGTCGCCAAACATCAGTGTTAACAACATTGATGTGTTCCGGCTTGAAGATCAGATGGCCAGTTCTCCATTGCGTTGGGGAATCTTGGTAAGCCTGCTTCCATCTTCAGAATCATCGTCACTATTACGCTTAATAATTGTGAATAAATAAAAAAAAATTGCGATTTCAGTAAACTTGTAGAACAATAGTTGTTCAGTATGATGAGTAGGAGCCCCAGTTAACGGGACCTACACCAATTTTGTTACGCCCAGTATAGAAGTTTCACTTTAACAAAAACAGCAACCCTGAAAGGACATACATACATGAGATAACAAGTATCCCTACTATATAATATATAATATATATAATATATAATATATATAATTATATAATATTATATAATATATAATATAATATATAATATAATAATATTATAAATGTGAAAGTAACTCTGTCTGTCTGTTACGCTTTCCCGCAAAAACTACTGAACGGATTTGGCTGAAATTTGGTAGGTAGACAGATTAGGACCTGGATTCAGACATAGGCTACTTTTTACCACGCACTGCGCACCCTCGAAAAGTCATAGAAACGTTGTCCACGCGGGTGAAACCGCGGGAAACAGCTAGTGTAATATAAAAATTTCCTCTGGAGGTTTTATAGAAACTCTAAGTCAGTCACTGTTTCCCACAGGGGCATCCGTGTTTTCGATGCAATAAATCAGAGAAACAAGCGAGATTAGTCCCTTTATCAGTATCATTATAGACGTAATAGTAATTAATGAACCAGTTTGCGTCGAACCTTAAATAATATAAATGTTTGTCGCAACAAGTCATAAACAATTTATATCAATATATCGCCAATGGCTCTCCGTACTTGTTAGCAGGCAATACCTTATATGAATATCAAGCGTAGGGCTGCCAAAACAAGAATTGGCTTGCAAAAGGTACATAAAGGTAGGTACAATATGAATCCTTTAAGTTTATTCCTAAACAAACTTAATTTATCTAAAAATTGATGCGTTGTTATTTACAAGCTGTTGCCCACAGCTTCGCCTGCGCAGATCCCTTTTTTTGACGTTCACGTGGGAATTTACTAAAATCCTTTCTTTACGGATGCTTACGTCATAAATTCTATACAGATAGAATTAAGATATATGCAGATGCCAAATTTCAGCCCAATCTATCCAGTGGTTTGAGATATGCGTTGATCGATCAGTCAGTCACAGTTATTTTTTTATAACACAGATAAAAACATTGCTGTATATTATGAACTCTTTCTTGTATTATAAGATTACCTCCAAAACACTATATTTAACAAAATCGCTGTGAGATCCATTTTCTGGGGCATTAACTTATCACACTGAACAACCTTGGGTGAATTCTGAAAAAAAATACGCTCCGTACAAATATGCACAAAATTGGGCAATCAGCTGATCAATTTATATGATAGTTCAAAATTTGTCTCTTGAGAAAAGTTGTTCAGTATAGTAAGTAGAACCCCAGTTAATTCACCAAATTTTTGACACCAAAGTATAATTATATATATATATTAGTCCTAACATACAGTATGGACACTCCCTGCCGCTATCTAGATTACGACCTCACCCTCTCGTCACCCAGATTATTACAGATTGGTTATTGTTTGGTTCTCGAACGTATAGGATTTCACCGTGATTTTGTTTTTAAAAATGTCATTTCACGACCGTTGTATGCAGTGTACGGGGTGTGGTGACACCATGCATACAGAAACAATTACTACATTACATGCAAGTACCTAGACGAGAAACAGACACAACATCAAAATAAAGCAGTGATTAAAAAATAAATAATAGCCTATTATGCTAAGGTTATAAATTATAATCTAAAGCGAAGTGTTAGTAACACTTTGGGCACCTTGCGCGTATGAGTTTCCTCTCTATTCCTGCTTCACAAATATCGTTTGCTCAATGACAATAGTAATCAACTAATCACCTTGATGTTATAATAGGTGGCAGGCTGGCAGGTTGGTACACAATTAAATTTTAATCAAGATTCGACAACATTGTTGACCTTGAAAGCGTTTCGTGAGGTCAGTAAGTCGGCAGTATGTACCTACTCAAGTTTAAACTAGGCTGAGACACAAAACAGATGAGATATTAGCGAATCGAATGCAAGCTATAAAATAAAAAAAATAAGTCTTTTTAGGATTCCGTACCAGGTTACCGGGACCTTATTACTAAGCCTATGCCATCCGTCTGTCTATCCGTTCATCTGTCTGTGTGTCCGGCATATTTAAAGGCTATATCTTTTTAACCGAGATAGGTCACTGGCTAAAATTTACTTAAACAGAATATGTGTTACTATGGTGAATTTACAAAAAAAAAACAAGGATGTACAAGAAACGTGGCCTTTGTAAAGGATTTTTTTTTGTTTTCACTCTACTGTAATAACTGTAATACACACAAGCGTGAAACTTGGCGTGATTATAGTACTAAACTTAAAGTAAAACAAGATACATCAAAAACCGGCAAAGTGTGAGTTGTACACGCGCTAAGGAGTCCAAACTGAATAAAAAAAAAACTAGTGCTCTTGTTATGTCTTTTTTAGGGTTCCGTACCTCAAAAGGAAAAAAACGGAACCCTTATAGGATCACTTTGTTGTCCGTCCGTCCGTCCGTCCGTGTGTCTGTCAAGACCCTTCATCTCCGGAACTAATTTTGGCGTATGTAGTACCTACAGGTTGCACTGGAATGATTTGTAATATGTACCTACAAATTTGTAGGGAACCCTCGGTGGGTGAGTCCGACATTTTCCGGTTTTTTATGATAAGGTAACATTGTTGAAAATGTGAACAAGCGATTGAGAAAACATTTTCAATGTTAAAACATTTTCAATGTTAAAACAACACATCAAAAACAGTTTTTTTTTTTTTTTTTTTCACAATTTGTAAGCCCTTGACAACATCTCACCTGGTGGTAAGTGACGATGTTGCCGAAGATGGAAGCGGGCTTACCAAGATTCCCCAACGCAATGGGGAAACTGACTATCTTATCTTCATGCCGGAACACACCAATGATATCAACATTATATTCTAAATTAATGTTAGAGTCGTGCCAGCCCTATTCGTCATCTATACAAATTAGGGCACGCCATGTGTGGTATCAGCCCTGTGCATTGGCCTTTATATGACGGGCCAACGATGGGTCGTACGTATACGGTTATCCAGAATAATTATCGCCTGGCTGGACTGTTATAGCTCTATCCCTACTAATATTATAAATGTGAAAATGTGTTTGTTTGTTTGTTACCTTTGCACGCTTCAACACCTTGACCAATCTTTATGAAATTTGACATGCAGGTAGCCTGTGTTACAAGGAAGGATATAGGCTACTTTTTATCCCGGGAAAATAGTATAATCCGATGCAGTTCCTGAGGGAACTAAAAAAATACTCGATTGTTGTGATTTTTTTGCACAGAGATGGTTGAGTAGGTGGGAAAAGACATAATTTACTAAGTAAGAGAGTAATAAAAACGATGTCCACGCGGGCGGAGCCGCGGGAAAAAGCTAGTTACAGTATAAAATATTAATGGTTCATCAACTCGTACACTTGATCTAAGCTCGTACATCATCAGACCCATGGATATCTATATAAATAACAATACAGAGATTTGCCATTGTAATGTGGTAGACAATTCTACTAGAACTTATTTTTCCTGGTAAATGGTGTTCTTGCCTCTACCTAGTATGTTTCGCATTTAAGAGTCCCTATGAAAAATGGTTGTCTGGGAGAGATTGCTTTTAGCAATAAGACCGCCTACTGTACATTATATACAATGTCCCTATAAATCAGCTTTACAAAATTGTTTTTGGTGTACTATAAGTGTAATGAAAAAAAAATCATCATATCAGCTCATATACGTCCCCACCGAGGGGCTCAAGCCTACCCTGAATTAGGGCGATCGGGTCTTAGTCGACCAGTATATATAAAATAATGTATATAAATAAAAAAATAAAAGCAGATGGATCGCGGGAAGCGTAGCGTAGGCAGGCCTCCCACTCGGTGAACCGATGACCTGGTGAAGGTCGCGGGAAGCCGCTGGATGCGGGCAGCGAAGAACCGGTCGTCGTGGAAATCCTTGGGGGAGGCCTTTTTCCAGCAGTGGACGATTGTTGGATGATATGATGATGATGATGAAAAATTGTGTTCTATACAAATTCATAATTTCATCATCATCATATCAGCCAAAAAACGTCCAGTGCGAGACAAAGGCCTCCCGCAAGGATTTGCCTGCCCGCATCTAGCGGTATTCCCGTGACCTTCTCAAACTAATAACTTAAATTTCTTAAAATTTTAAAACTTATTCTTCTTCTTATCGTGTGGCGAGAAGCGGAGAAAAGGGATAAGGCGAATAACATGGGTTGGTAATATAAAGAAATGGACACACATCAGGGATAGGCGCAGAGTTTTTGGCTTCAGAGCGCGTCATACCTATACTCAATCTTTCACTGTAAGCAAAGTATATAATATAATATTAGTATTAACAAACAGTATGGACACTGCCTGCCGCTCTCTAGACTGCGACCTCATCCTCTCGTCACCCAGATTGATACAGATTGGTTACAGTTCGTTTGTTGAATGTATAGGATTACGCCGCCATTTTGTTTGTTTCGCCATTCGTTTGTTGCAATGTCATTTCTGGCCCGTTATATGAAGTGTCCAGGGTGTGCTATAAGCGTTTTCTGGTTTGTTCTGTATTCTGAGATTGTATTGTAACTTTATACATTTGTGCAAAAAAAAGGAACTCTATTAAGGCCTTCATAAGACGGGTCAAATGACAATATTCAATTCAAATTATTGAAACACTGTGTAAAGCTATCACCATACAAAAAATATATAGTAGATTTAAAGAAATAAAAAATCGATTTAATTGATTATTATTTTAAAAATATTACTACTTTTTATGTAAAAAAATATACTGTAGACCCTGTTTTTGGCATTGATTGCAAAATTTCTCGAAAACAAATAAAGAATGAAAACAACACACAAAAACTTATTTGAATTTTTTTTTAAACTTAAATGAAAGTGATGAAAAGTAATAAAGACATGTAAAAATCGAGAATTGGGCATTCGGTTTCAACGTAACAGCCGCGTTGAAGCCCACATTGATTTGAACTTAAAAACAATAGACTTACGTTCCATATTATTGAAACACGTATCAACCTTACGTAGAATAAAATAAAATAAATAAGTAACAAGGACTCTAGGGGCACCCTTAATATATATTAGTCACAAAGTGAACAAAACTTAGATTTCATATGTACGAAAGTATGTATGATCGTGAGGAAACCTGCACACGCCTGCGAAGGAACTCGCAGGTAGTGTGTGAGGTCGACAAACCCGCACTGGGCCCGCGTGATCGACTAAGGCCCGATCGCCGTAATTCAGGGTAAGCTAGAGCCCCTCGGTGGGGACGTATATGAACTGATATGATGTACAAACTACATTTGTCTTTTTATCTTCAAAAAAGGAGAAGGTTCCTTCTCAATTCGATTGTATGTTTTTTGTATGTATGTGTGTTACGACTAAAATTTTACTAAGTTGTTACGATGGTAATCGGTTTTTTTAACGTGTTCGACGTTTTCAATAATATAAAGATAGAGTTTTCATGACAGTTTTTTTTTTAATAAAACCTATTTTTTGTTTAAGGTTGGTACTATTACATTCTAAGTTTCTGCTAGAGTTGAACTTGATCACGTAAAGTGACCACAGTAAATTAATGGGCCTCTGACCAAATACATTATCTAGAGCTTCGACCTACCCACCCGGTGGTCATCAATCTATTGATGCCTGCGTTTAAGTTAGCAGGGATACAATTAATTATAGTGGTTTAGTTGAGCATTCATCAGATTCCGTAGATAGGTCTAGAATTGAGAAATTATTTTAAAAAAAACGGCCAAGTGCGAGAAGGACTAGCACTCCAAGGGTTCCGTACCACCACACAACTACATAGTATAATAACAATGATACTTATTCACATTACAAACAAAAGACATCAACGCGAGCGACAAAAAATGTTTTTTTTTTATCAATTTCGGACTCCTTAGCTCGAGTACAAGTCACCGATTTTTATTATTTTTTATTGTTTTTTTTACATAATCACACCAAGTTTCACGCTTTTATGTATTACTGTTTTTACGAAAGAGCTAAATCAAAAATACTTCTAAAGATTTGTAGGGAACTTACCTACATATTTTTATTTTTACATAAATATAAGTATATTTATATAATATTAGATAATTACACTGTAATAATATTTACTTAAAATGTATTATTATTTATTATCAAAATATTTCTATTTATATTTTTCTAAGTCTATTCCACTATTGTTTACGTGACTAATATTTTTATCGCCGTCTCCTGGTCTACCGACCGGCCACCGCCAATGCAGTTCATTCTATTCATTCGATCTACCGGTCGCCAGTCGAAACCGGAACGCGAACCGCTTGCTTTTGCTCTGCACCCTCGCTTATAAAAAATTGCTAATTGATTAATATTTTACGTGCTTTCTCCTTCTTCGTACTTACTATCTCTTGGCTTTATTGTCTACTTTCTACTTGTGTATAAACAAACAGGTTTTTGTATGTAGGCCTCCTTACTTTTTATTTTTTTCTAATTTTTAGTATTTTTTGTTACAACGGAAACAGAAATACACATTCTGTAAAAAAATCTACTGTCTTCCTATTACGGTTCATGATACACAGCCCGCTGACAAACGGACATACGGACAGATAGCGTAGACTCGGTAATAGGGTCCCGTTGGTCACCCGTTGGGTACACGGAACCCTAAAAACGGCCAAGTTCGAGTTGGACTCGCGCACTGGGGGTTTCATACCACCACACCTCTCCACACAAGTACTAAAAATCTACAATAATACCTATTATTATTATTATTATATCAGCTCATATACGTCCCCACCGAGGGGCTCGAGCCTACCCTGAATCAGGGCGATTAGGCCTTAGTCGACCACGCGGGCCCAGTGCGGGTTGGTCGACTTCACACACAACCTTCGAGTTTCTTCGCAGGCCTGTGCAGGTTTCCTCACGATGTTTTCCTTCACCGTTAAAGCAATCGGTAATGATATGTACGTAAGTTTTTTTTTTGAAAAACTCATTGGTACATTAGCCGTCCAGATTTGAACCCGGTACTTCTGGTTAGATGGACCGAGTCGTTACCGGTTGAGCCACCGACGCTATGATACCTATTAATTTCAAACAAAAGACAACAACACAGTCATGTACGACTCTCACTTGGCCGGTTTTTTTTATTTGCTGTAGGTACTATCCCCCTTTTACTTTTGCTTAACTTTTATTATTTGTTTGTGAATCCCCCAAATAAAATATATATTATACCTATGAATTATCACTGGTCGAAAGTGGTTTTGTTGCCCTAGATTTTGGATAAATTTATGCTCACAATTCATGAAACTATTAATGATTTTTTAAGATTTGATATCGTTTTTTTGCGCAGAACTCTAGTTATAACTGGAAAAATAAATTTTATTACTAACAAGGCGATAATTGATCAAAATATAAGACATTCAATAATCATAAAAACAGGAGCACATTCAATAATTTCTCTGAATATACTCGTAATCTGGGTATTTGACAACATCAAAATTTGCTAAGATATCCAGGGCAACATTTTTTTTTCTTTTTTTGTAGAGATGTGATTTAAAATTGCAGCTGGCTACCTATCACTGTTCAAAATATTTTAACTTTTAAAAATCGGAATAACAGACAGACGGAAAGCCTAGGACTAGTTATTAATTTCCATTACCTAGTACGGAATCCTAAGAAACGGGCGAACCCCAGGCATACCACCTCGCCTGGCGGGTAGATGGGTAGATATCATCATTTGCTCTCGAAGAGTAGGAATACACCGTTCCTACATCCACATGTATTTATATTCCTATTAGTCATAAAATAGTCAAAAAAAACGAGACCTAAAGTACTCGCATATGATGTGTAACATGTGACAAAATACTTATGAAATTAATTATCGGGTCGTACATTCACGGGCCGACCCTTCGAATAGTAGTATGTCATCTTTGCCTTTGCCATCACACTAGGCGGCATGGCTATGACAACCTTAGTTTTCGAGAATTAAAAAACGTTCGCATTTCCTGTTACACATTTCCGTCCCATTTCACGAAATCACTCCCACAAATTGCAGGAAAGCGAGAGCAAAGATGTTACACATCAAAAAATTGAAAAAAATGCGAGACGACGCCAAACAACTGAATGTTAAATTTTAGCAGATAATTCATTTTGATTTGTAATCAAGTCTCTACGCATAAAATGTTCTGTAGCGAATTTTCACATCACGCATGACGAAACAGAAGAGAAAGTTCAAAGTTTCGCTTATCAACCGACTTCAAAAAAGGAGAAGGTTGTCAATTCGACTGCTTGTTTTGTTGTGTTAGTATGTTACGAGCTTTGAATATTTACTCTAAATAGATTTATTGACCGGTTGTGAACTGATTTTGATGATTCCTTTTTTTATTGATAGGTTACGCCTTAAGGTTGGATCCATATGTATTTCATTAAAATCGGTTTGGTACTTTTTTAGGAATTGTGAATAAAAAAAAATTGACAAAAACCAAAAATGTAGCAAAATTACTTCTTTTTTTTAATGATAAATGATGCTGAAGATCGAGGTGGGCTCACCAAGATTCCCCCAACGCAATGGGGAACTGGCTATCTTATCTTCAAGCCGGAACAAATAATTGCTGTTAACATTGATGTTTGGCAGCAATACTGCGAAAAGAGGGTGGTAGCTAGCCAGGCGGGCTTAAGAAATGTCCAACCACAAACCAAACCGATGTTTACTTAGAATCCGCCGGGAATCGAACCAGCGAACTCTTGGTGTGAAGCAAATGGACTAAGTACGACGCCATGAAGGCGGTTTCATAGGCGGTTCTTGCGTTTTATGGCATCTTCTAACGTGTAAGCGTTTATTATGACTTATGAGAGTAATCTAAAAAGTTTTTCGAATAATGTTTTTTTTTTACAAAACGATGCTGATTGAAATAAAGGTTAGTAGATTTTCTAATGGTTTGCAAATCTATAATTTCCTTTTTGTAAAAAGTTACTATAGTTCAAATGGACCTTGAAGCATTGCAATGACACTGTCAATCAAACTGACTTACCACATTATTCTTACCAAAAAAGACGGTCTAGCTAAGTTCAACTTGAACTTGTAAGCCAAAGACCAAGAACCATAAGTTAAAGAAACAAGATTTAAAATAAGAATACAGTTTCCGGAACATTGTATAGCCAGATGTGATTGATTGCAGAAGATATCTCCTTAATGAATGTTGAATATTAAATGAGGATGATTAAACAAAAATAAATGATGGACAATATTTTGAAAAGTACACACTTGTATTAGCATCATGTTAAAACACTGATTTGTGTATGATTAATTTTTACCTTGTCATCATTTGGAAGATAGCTTTCATTCATGTTAAATTGTCTACGCCTCTTTATCATTGTATCGATTAGATTTTTGTTGTTTGTATTTTATGTTTGATTTAAATAAGCTATTAACTCTACATCATTTCATTAGTCTTAGCTAATTTTCTTAATTAAAACATTTTTTAAAAGTATTTTACCTTGTTAAGTTTCTCACTGACATTATTTACTTTTTCTCCTGCATCAATTACCACGGACAATAATAATAATACAGACTCTTGAAGCGCAGACTTAAGGTTCATTTTGATTTATTACGAGCGCCCCTATACACGGTAGGCTAATAAAACGAAATTTATTATGAACGTTAGCAGCGTTGTAAGTAAGTTTAAATTCGCATGTTAGCTATCACAAAACTATCTCTCTTTAATTGTAATACTCCCTACTCTTTGACATTACCTTAGCTTAAGGCAAAAAGATTTAGTCCAAGTTCGGTAATATTATTACGGAGACCCACTAAGTAAAAGCATTCAGTAACAAGATCATCCTTTCCCTTGGCCATCGACATACCCGATACCTTCTTAACGAAATTTGTGTCTTTGGTTAAGGCGACGCGTTGCAAACTTTCATTGCAGGGATCACGATCTTTCTCAGTAATTATAAAACATATAAATGTGATATTTTGTAACCTGATTCTTCCTTTCAATTATTTCATTTTGTCAGTTGCATTCGTAAACTTTTGCAACAAAAAAAAATATATATCAAAGAAACTATACCGACTTAGTACCTGTAAATTTTCTTAGTCGATTAGTCTAAATAAAAACTTCAATAATCCGGTTGTTTTTTTTTTAATTATCGTAATTTTCAATTGAAGCTAAAAAAACATTGAAAGAAAAAGACAGAGACAACTGTTCCAATCAAAGCCTCGCCTTAAGTTTCCTTTCGACAGGTTAATTTTGTTGCGACATAAAACATGACGGTCTTATGATGGTAAACTTAGCTGTAAATAGACATTAATGTGTCCAAGTTTTGATAGTTTTATTAATATGTTTACGTTTTATCGTTGTAAGTTAACTCTTACCCGTACTTTGTTTAATAGTTTACTTAATTTGTTGTGGAAGTGTCCTGATAACATAACGATTTATAGTATGATGGCATCTTATGGACAAGAACTCCTACACAACATAAAACTATGTGCGCCTAAAAGAGTGATAGTGAGTGACTGATATAGACATCTAAAATCTAATGTGTCTTGAAAAATCTAATTATTTCACTGCTCGGTCATTTTCTTATCTAAGCCCGCTTGGCTAGCTATCACCATCTTATCTAAGTCTTGCCGCCAAATATCAATTTTGATAACATTGGTGTGTTCCGGCATAAAGATAAGATCGTTGGGGAATCTTGGTAAGCCCGCTTCCAACTTCGGCATCATCGTCACTTACCATCAGGTGAGATGTTGTCAAACTTTTTGTTTTTTTTTTAATAAAAAAAATAACACGTTTGTAGGGCTAAGTGCCTAAACAGGACAAAATATCGAAAAGCCCAAAAACTTTTAGGTACAAGCATTATTTTTTCAGCAAACCATTTCATTTAATACCCATGTCATGGGAGTGCATTATCAATAACTGGTGCGCCATCTTTAGGCGTCCGCCATATTGGATTTAGAATGACGTCATTTATGACCATGCGTTGTCTGTCATTTAAACTAAACGCGTATACAAAATTTCAGCTCAATCTGGAACCGGAAAGTGTGTTAAACTTAACTTGCCACTTTTGAAGCGGACAACTTATGTATATTCCAAAATAAAAGCTTGTAAAAAGAAACCCAAAAGCTTGTAAGTAAAAAGAAGTGTTTTGTCCTTCTGTATGTCTATCAAGACATCTTTTTTTTTATTCAGGAATGCGTAAAGGTATCAAACAGAAATTTATATCAAATACTTAGGTCACTGAGTTGTAAAAATCAATCAAGCTTCTGAGTCAACGCAATAAAACAATATGTCATGAATGGCGCATTTTGTGACGCTCGAAAATAAATTAAAACCTTCCCATTAACCTAGAATCATGACGTTGGTTAAAAAACATCAGAAACAGAAATTTATATCAAATACTTAGGTCACTGAGTTGTAATAATCAATCAAGCTTCTGAGTCAACGTAATAAAACAATATGTCATGAATGGCGCATTTTATGACGCTCGAAAATAAATTAAAACCTTCCCATTAACCTAGAATCATGACGTTGGTTAAAAAACATCAGAAACAGAAATTTATATCAAATACTTAGGTCACTGAGTTGTAAAAAATCAATCAAGCTTCTGAGTCAACGCAATTAAACAATATGTCATGAATGGCGCATTTTATGACGCCCGAAAATAAATTAAAACCTTCTCATTAACTTAGAATCATGACGTTGGTTAAAAAACATCAGAAACAGAAATTTATATCAAATACTTAGGTCACTAAGTTGTAAAAATCAATCAAGCTTCTGAGTCAACGCAATAAAACATGAATGGCGCATTTTATGACGCTCGAAAATAAATTAAAACCTTCCCATTAACCTAGAATCATGACGTTGGTTAAAAAACATCAGAAACAGAAATTTATATCAAATACTTAGGTCACTGAGTTGTAAAAATCAATCAAGCTTCTGAGTCAACGCAATAAAACAATATGTCATGAATGGCGCATTTTATGACGCTCTAAAATAAATTAAAACCTTCCCATTAACCTAGAATCATGACGTTGGTTAAAAAACATCAGAAACAGAAATTTATAACAAAAACTTAGATCACTAAGTTGTAAAAATCAATCAAGCTTCTGAGTCAACGCAATAAAACAATATGTCATGAATGGCGCATTTTATGACGCTAGAATATAAATTAAAACCTTCCACTTAACCTAAAATCATGACGTTGGTTAAAAAACATCAGAAACAGATTTTTTTATCAAATACTTAGGTCACTGAGTTGTAGAAATCAAACAAGCTTCTGAGTCAACGCAATAAAACAATAGGCCATCATGAATGGCGCATTTAATTAAAAGAAATTAAAACCTTTCCGTTAACCTAGAATCATGAAATTGGTTACGAAAAATGGTCACAAAAGTAAAGGAAAAATCTGAAATAAATTAATTTTTGAAGCTTTATATTAGTTTGCCGTGTTAGATAATGACTTAAGTCTGTCTGTCAGTTTGCGACAAATCTTGTAAGCTGAATTAGAACCACTTCCCGGTTTCCAACTGAGCTGAAATTTTTAAGTTTGGAGCACATTTAACGGTCAACTAAGTCATATCATTCTAAATCCAATATGGGGGTCTCCCAAAGATGGCTGTCCAATTTTTTATGCACCTCATGATATTAGTAATTTTTTTTTTTTTTATTCGCAATTGGTAAACCCTTGACAACATCTCACCTGGTGGTAAGTGACGATGTTGCCGAAGATGGAAGCGGGCCTTACCAAGATTCCCCAACGCAATGGGGAACTGGCTATCTTATCTTCATGCCGGAACACACCAATGATATCAACATTGATATTTGGCGGCAAGACTTAGATAAGATGGTGGTAGCTAGCCAGGCGGGCTTAGAAAATGCCCTACCACCAACCAAACCTAGTCTTACAATTGACCCCGCCGGGAATCGAACCCGCGACCTCCTGTGTAAAGCCAGTGAACTTTGCCTCTGAGCTACGGAGGCGGTTAATATGAAAGGGTGCAATAAGAAGAATAAGAAATAATTAATATTCTATATTTGTTATAATGAGCTTCTTGAGCTCCTTGGCGTAGATTTAACATCCGATCTGAATTTCGTGAGATACATTGAATCCAAGGCAAAAACGGCTCCCAAAAAAGCTTGGTATCCTCTCGAATGTGAGACTTTACTTCACACGAGAGCAGCTTCTAATATTATGCCAAGCTCAAATTCGGTCATTTATGAAGTACTGCTCTCACTTAAAGGACGGATCGGCTCGTTACCAACTAGATGCCTTGGATTCTATCGACCGACGCGCCAGGATACTCATTAGCGACCAGGATCTTGTATCAAACACGCTCCAAAGCCTCGAGCATCGCCGCAAAGTCGCCTGTCTATCGGTGTTCTACAGGATTAATTTCGGAGAGTGTGCCCTGGAGCTTCACGACCTCATTTCCCTCTCTCTATTTCATCATCGAACGACCATACGCGGAGGGCGATTCCACCCCTTTGTCGTTAATGTTCCACCTTTACGCACGAAGCGTTTTGCTTCTTCGTTCATTATGCGAATGGCCAAGGAGTGGAATTCCCTGCCGGCGTCTGTATTTCCCGATTCGTATAATTTAGGAATCTTCAAGTCGAGAGTGAATAGACACTGTTTCATTAATAAAATAATACTTATAATAATATGTATACCTTATACAGGTTGTAACAATAAGGTGTGCTGTTACTTTAAGGTAGGCTTGTACTCATGAAACTGAACCACTTTTAATCTGCAACTTTGCTGAAATCGCGAAATTTTTATTAAATTATTCATACAAAACCGTTTAACCAGCTGACCGATTTGTATGAAAAATAAAAATAAAATGCGATTTCAGCAAAGTTGCAGAACAAAACTGGTTCAGTTTGATAAGTACAAGCCCACCTTAAAGTATCACCACACCCCTGTATACCTTCTTCCGTACCAAACACTCGTAATATATGATTTGGTAGCAGTGTCACAAATAAAAGAGTCATATTTAAATATCTTCAATCTCTAATTTGTCTTACAAGCTGCAAGGGTAAGTTGCATTAGTCATATCTTTAGTGTACGTACGTGTCTGTTTTTTCCATGGCACCCCGACTCACCCACACGATCTCATTGTTCCGAGATATCTCATAAGATCTCATGTTTGTCTAACAAGAGACGCGGTCGAATATTATGTTCTGTTTTATGTTCGAGTTGTTTTTTCTTTCGTTTATTATTGACGTTGATGTTCCTATGGATATTGCTCGGATCTTTATAGTAACTAAATGAAAGAGCATCGGTGGCGTCACATCTAGGATCGCTAACTCCTGTCTGGTATGTCGTGGTTCGATTCCTGCCACGTACCAATGTGTTTTCGAATTTCGATTTCATAGGTAGGTACATTTGTCTGACGCTCTTATGGTGAAGAAAAACATCGTGAGGGAACCTGCACACGCCTGCAAAGAAACTCGAAAGTTATGTGTGAAGTTCACCAACCAGCTCTGGGCCGGCGTGGTAGAATAAGGCCCGATCGCCCTAATTCAGGGTAGGCTCGAGCCCCTCGGTTGGGAACTATATGAGCTGATTTGATGATGAAAGAGATTCGGTCTAAAAAGTAAGCATTTGTTTCATGAACCATTTCAAAATTGACAATATCATTTTTACAGATATTATAATGAAATATTAATTGCTTGCGAATGCGAACCGTTATTTCACTAATTTTAGAATTCCAGAGCCAAAATGGCTAAATGTGCTAGTCGGACTCGTGCACAAAGGGTTCCGTACCATTATCAATTGCCTATTAAATATTAATTTTGTTTTAATTTAATTATTAACTTTAAAAGTGAATAAAACAACTCAATATTCAAGCGTCTACCTGTTGCCGTTATCAAAATCGAGCAAAAAATATCACGTTTTTTGTATGGAATGTTTTATGTTAATTTTATTTTTAATTTTTAATGTGAACATATAATATATTAGTTATAATAAACATTAGTATAATATAATAAGTTTATATATTAGTACTAAAATACAGTATGGATACTCCCTGCCGCTCTCTAGATTCCGACCTCACCCCCTCGTCACCCAGATTAATACAGATTGGGTAAAGTTTGGTTCTCGAACGTATAGGATTTCGCCGTGATTTTGTTTGCTCCGTCATTTGTTTTTAGAAATGTCATTTCACGACCTTTGTATGCAGTAGTTGCGCTTCGAGTTTTTCGCAGGCGTGTGCAGCCTCACAATATTTTCCTTCACCGTATAATATTCTGTCACTTAGTTCTGTTTAATGTTGGTCTGCTAATTAATTTGATGTTTTGAAAATCACGCTTACCAAATACCGGATTAAACCAGTTCAATACTAGTAACTATGTAAAGGTTTGTACACCGACTACCCTGATAGCATTATTCACAGATTCCACTTCATGCATAATGCAATCCTTAATGAGACTGTTAATTACGCGCCCTTAGGGTCATTATTGATTGGCAATTTGCGATGCTATTTTGTCTACATTGGACAAGCTAATCGCATTATTGGTAACTGTTTAGTCTTAAGGATTATTATTTAATTCAATTAGGGGCTTAGGTGTAGTGGTCTTTGAAGAGGCTTAAATTGTTAACCTTAAATGTTTCGAGGCCAGTTTAATAATTTAGGGAGATTTGTAAAACAATTAGCTAACTAATACTTGAATATTTTGAAGACAGTTCGTAACAAATTGGTTTTAGGGGTTTCTACTTAAGATAATAAAAAACTTTTCCATATAATAGGGTCATAGAGTATACACAAAAAAAAATTATTTTTCATACAAATTTGATCAATTTCGTGCATTTTTGTATGAAGCGTCATATTTTTAGGGTTTCGTACCCAAAGGATAAAAATGGGATCCTATTACTAAGACTCCGCTGTCCGTCCGTCCGTCTGTCACCAGGCTGTTTTCATGAACCGTGATAGCTAGTCAGTTGAAATTTTCACAAATGATATATTGCTGTTGCCGCTTTAACCACAAATACTAACCAAAATTATAAAAAGTAAAAGTCTCCATACAAAAAACGTGTTTTTTTTTAAACGTAAAGAAACTAGCGCCATTTAGTATGATGGTACGGAACCCTTTGTGCGCGGTTCTGACTTGCACTTTACCCGTTTTTTAGTATTGACTATAAGTTTCTTGGGGAAAGTTGTTCAGTATGATGAGTAGAAGCCCCAGTTAACGGGACCCTATACCAAATTTGTAACTTGAAAATGAAATGAAAATGAAAGGAAATGAAAAATGAAAATGAAAAAAGTTTATTGCGGTATCTCATTGTGAAAAATAACTTATGTGTATACTTTCTTATATTCATTTACTAGCTTTAGTCCATGACTTTGCTCGAGTGGTCATCGTATTTATGACTATCTTTGAGGGTAAGTGGTGCGCGTGCCGCTGCGGCTCGTAAGCGTAAGTAGTCAGGAGTTTCATCCGGATCCCTCGGGAACTAGGATATTTTGATTAGCAATATATGTCACTGCCCATCCACTCAACTATTTCTATACAAAATAACACGTCAATCCGTTGCTCCGTTATTCAATTCAATTCATTTATTTGTTCAAGAATTCGGTACAGTTTGGTGTTAATAGTGTTGAAGTGCGCGAACTCAACCTTAAATTAAGGTGTACAAATATTACTTTACATTCAAAAATCTTATTTTCTATTACATTACAATTATTAATATAATTTATTAATTTAAAAAGACATAAATATTTCAAGCAACAACACATTTAATTTTATTTATTATACCTATTTAAAAATAAAACCACTTTATTAGTCCAAAAAAATACAAATAATGATTCATGATATAAATTTTAAATGTATTAATCAACAAATAATAACAAAAATTAAAATAAAGTTTAAGAAAAAGCATAGTTGTTATAAATGTCCATCTCTCTTAAAAACTATAAAAGATTAAATAAAATATCACCAAATCACAATATTAATAGTAAAAAATTCATCAATGGAATAAAAGCAGTGCTGTAGCAAATATTTTTTCAGTCTCACTCTAAATAATTGTAAGTCCATCTATCTTAAAAACTATAAAAGTTTAAATAAAATATCACCAAATCACAAAATTAATTAATAGTAAAAAAAAACATCAATGGAATAAAGCTTATGTCCTTTCTCGTGACACAGGCTACCTCCATGCCAAATTTCGTCAAGATTGGTTGAGGCGTTGAAGCGTGAAAAGGTAACAAACACATTTACACATTTATAATATTAGTAAGGTTATGAGAGCGTCGGTGGCGCAACGGCAAGGGCTGCTACCTCCTATCCGGGAGGTCGTGGTTCAAGTCGTGCCACGTACTAATGTGTTTTCGAATTTAGATCTCATATGTATGTATTTTTATCCGACGCTCTTACGGTGAAGGAAAACATCGTGAGGAAACATGCACACATCTGCGAAGCAAATCCAAGGATGTGTGTGAAGTTGACCAACCCACACTAGGCCCGCGTAGTCTACTTGGCCCGATCGCCCTAATTCAGGGTAGGCTCGAGCCCCTCGGTGGGTACGTATATATGAGCTGATGTGATGATGAAGGATATGTATTATCAATATGCTGAAGCCATAAAACTGACATAAGACATAAGACATAAGACTCGCGTGTTTATATAAAGATAAGCAATAAAAATCAGCAATCCAAGAAAGATCAACCGCAACATTACCTTCAATCAGCTCACTTAACGCACTCGATATAAACAAGCAAAAAAGCACTTTTATATAGATTTCAGAGCACTTAGTGTCATGGGAAGCAAAACGAGACAGAATAAAAACGACAAAAGGTTGGACATTTTCCTGGGACACATTTTGTTTAAGCGCCGGATAACGTTTTTATTGTTAACAAGCAGAAAGCCATGGCCACAAGAGCGACGATGATATCTTCTCGTATGAATGATGACTTCGTGCTGGGCCTCTGGAAGCAGACAGTAGATAGACATGAAAGCGAGAGACACGGCACGAATATGGAAATTCGCTTTGTTCATGCGAAGGTTTAGAAAATAAATTTGAATTGGTATGTGGATTTTTATTTTACTATTAACGTAGGTACTGTTGAATGGAAAGATGAAAGTAAGTTTTTATAAGCAAAGGAAAATCGTCTAAAGAACAGTAAAGTTATGATAATGGATATGTCACGGGCATATTGTAAAAACCGCGATATTACAATCTCACTAGTTAGATTATTATATAAAGGTAAATTGTAAATCGGATCACAATTTCACGACCTATTCTTGTATCACCGAATAAAACCGATGATTTCTTCTGCTGCGAAGGATTCTGCTACCCAGGAGGGGTTGGAGCCTCGCTTGGCTATTTGACTGTTAAATCAATGAAACCTGACCGAATCTAACATCGCTTGCTTCGCGAGCTCATTTGTTTAGTGCTTTTCACTTCGCTTAGTGTTATTGTAATGTCACTAGTGAGTTTACAATATCACTAGTGAAATAGTAAACAATATGTTACAGTTCACAATCTTTGGACAGTTCACAATCTCGCGAAATAATTCCCGTTAGATTATAATCTAAAGGAATTTACAATCTTACGGTGACATATCCATACTCGTCTACAGTTTTAAGGCGAGGCGTTGATGGAAACAATCGTCTCTATCTTTTTCTTTATGCGTGAAGAGTAAAGAAAATAGCGATACTTTTTTAACTGTTCTTTCGTTTCAATAAATAACTACAATTAGTTTTAAAAAATCCAACTAGCATATTGAAGCGTGTGTTTAGACTAACCGACTAAGAAAATTTAGATGTACTAAATCAGTCTGGTTTGCCTGTAGAATGCAAAAATCGGTTTTAAAAGAGGTTTCATTGAAGTCTTTTTCCTGTTATAAAAGTTAACTACTTGTGCTTCTGCAAAATTAAGTAATTGAAATGAAGAATTAGGTTGCAAAGTATCACTTTTACATGTTTTGTAATTATTGAGAAAAATCGATATCCCTTCGATCATACCACAGTATTACAATGTAGCGGCCCAAAGTTTCTTTAAGAAAATGTATTAAAATAGTTACAAATGGATATTTTTTTAGTATACCGTATAAAGTAACGGTACCGTATTACTAAGTCGTTTGTCTATCTGTCCGACATTTAGATTTGAACCATACTAAATAAACGGCATAAAAATAAAAAGGGTCAATAATTAAGGGGGTCCCTATACAAGAAACATGTTTTTTTAAGGTATTTTTGCTGTTTTTGCTCTATCGAAAAAACTACCTTACTTAAAAGAGTGAAACTTAGTGTGATTTTAATACTAATCCTAAAAATAAACAGCAAATTATAAAAACCGGCCAAGTGTGAGACGTATACTCGCGATAAGTAAAGGAGTCCGAACTGAAAAAAAAAACCTTTTTTCTATCGCTTGCGTTGATTTTTTTACCCGACTGCGCCAAAAGGGGGATAATGATTAAGTTACTTGTTTGTAATTATTATATTCGGTATCATTGTTATACTTATATTATGGTGATGTGTGTTGGTGCGCAAACCCGAATCTCACTTGGCCGGTTTTTACGTGACTTATTACCTATTAGCTGTTTCCCGCAGCTTCACTCGCGTGGACAACGTTTCTATTACTTGTCGAGGGTGCGCGTGAAAAAAAGTAACCTATGTGTTAATCCAGGTCCTAATCTGTCTACCTAGCAAATTTCAGTCAGATCCGTTCAGTAGTTTTTGCGTGAAGAATTAAGAAACATACACACTCACACACTCACAAACTTTCGCGTGTGATTGTATTAAAGTCTGATCGATAATCATTTTAGGAAACAAAGGTTCTTATCACGGAGATATCAAATTAAACGGTGACGGCAAGGCTCTCTTCTTGTCTCTATGGCCGCGACCCATCTAAGGAAGATAAGGGGTCGACGTTTTTAGCACAAAGCGTTTTCTGTTTCGGACCCTTTCCTGCAGGTTACTCGACTCGAAACGTGCCTTGGGAGTACCTGTTTACTGAGACCACTTTTATCGAGATACTCAAGCAATATTTTGTTCAGATTATCTCTAAACGCCGCCGTTAAACGTACAGCTTACTAACAGATCCAACGTCTTATTTTACAAATAACAATCCTTTAACAATCACGCTTTTATGCCATCGCCCAAATATGGGTGTTAGCGATAAAGTTGAAAGTGACAAGTTAATATTTTTTTTAAGTACATAATGGAAGGATAAAAAAAGTGCACAGGAGTATAAAAATACTAATTTAAAAAAATAAGTTTAAATAATCTTAACGAATTAATTAAAAAAATAATAAAAATAAGAGCGTCGGTGGCGTAACGGCTAGGGCCGCCGCCTCCTGTACGGGAGGTCGTGGTTCGAATCCTACCACGTACTTCGAATTTGGATTTCATATGTACGTTTATCCGACGCTCTTACGGTGAAGGAAAACATCGTGAGGAAACCTGCACACGCCTGCGAAGAAACTCGCAGGTTGTGTGTGAAGTCGACCAACCCGCACTGGGCCCGCGTGGTCGACTAAGGCACGATCACCCTAATTCAGGGTAGGCTCGAGCCCCTCGGTAGGGACGAATATGAGCTGAATGATGATAAAAAAACACTTCAAAGAAAACACAATTTAGTAAATCAAACATTTTATCGTAGACAAAAATCCAGCTTTTATTACTTTAGTAGGTACCTACAGATGCCCAGACAAAACTAAAAACAATAATAAATGTGTAACAAACGAATGTAAATTTATCTCTTCAGAAATATAACACATTTATGGATTTGTTTACGACGACGAATTTAGAAATAAAATTATTAGTTTGAGTATAAGAAAGCAAAACATTGAGCTTTAATTTCTTATGGCTAGCCAAGTATTTGTGAAATTACATTGTGGTGTTGACAACCATAAATTTAGTTATTCCTTCATGGTAAGCTATTGTCTCCTTTCCTCTAGTTTTATAGGGGCAGTTGTATATTTGCGGCCAAGTTCTTTTGTCTAAACGTAAACGACGCCGGTACTATTTTACTGCGGTGCAATTACCAATGGTTAGTTCCAAGTAGGGTTACTGTCCTATGTAAACGGAGATTCCTGTCTAGGGTGCACAAAATGCCTGATTTTTCAGAAAAAAATAATCAGAAATAACATATTTTTTTTAAAAAAACGTGTGGCACTCCGGGACTGCCGCGGTAAAGCTATTGCATAGCATTTTTTATCAACTTATGCAATTATGATATTTTATTTTTATTTATGCAGTATTTACCAGTACCATATAGTCCTTGGGGCGCGGGATGTTTGTGTAATAAATTAACACTAAGAAAGTTACACCAGTAGAATTGACTAAGGCCTTTTAGTACCGCAAATCGCTAATAGATGGCACAGTTTTTAGAACGCGGTAACGTTACCTTACGCTTGGCCGAGCTACATGATAGGCGGAGTGGGGGGTGTTAGGTTTTATTTTCGTTACGGAATTCGGTCGCCGCGCTCAATGCCCGCGATAAAAAGAGTTAAACTAATGTTAATGTTAGTTTAACTCGTTTTTTCGCACGCAGCGCAGGGCTTTGCCCGTGCAGCGCGATTTTTAGTCAGTTTCATCATCTTGTGTGATTAGAGTACGTATGAGAGCTTTAAGATTTCACTAAAACCCGCGAAATTCAAAAATGCCTGTCTCAGCCTGGCGCCGGCCGCACGCCTGTCTAAACTACAAAATGCCTGTTAAATGCGGCAAATTCCTGTTAGATGGCAACCCTAGTTCCGAGTATTCTGAGTGTTCAGAAATTGTTGTCACTGACCACTGTGGTCTTTCTGTTTTATGATTTCGTCAAAGCCACTATTTGAAAGGATGCAAAAATTTTTGGTTACGTTTAATTTACTGTTGCTTACACTGCGGGTTGTCCTTCTCTGTTACAATTTTGGCTGCAGCTTTCTTTTGTTTCATTCCAAGTATCACGCAGAGCTCTTTCAAATGGTTCACAAAGCTACCGTTCAATAGTAACTTCTTTGTCAAATGGTTTGACGCTTCTGTATGCAGTTCGTTTGATGTGTATGTCTATATCTATCTAAGGTTTAAATACAATTGGTCTGTCTCAATGAATAGTAATTGGCTTATTTCCGTTGGCCACTGCATTGATTACTTTTTCCACTTCACTAATAGGCACGTACCTATCTATATACTTTATGTGATTTGAATTGAAGGCATGTATTTATCTTCATCAAGTAAACATCATTCGATTTAGATAATAATTAAAATGATAATTATTATTTTAATATGCATGAAAACTATTTGACTTCCACAATGATTACGTACGTATGCTAAACCAAAGATACAAAAAAATATTACTTTAAATGGCTAAACATACATATTAACAAATTTCTTGACAAATACAGATATTATTTATTCGCCATTAAACAAGGTTCAATTAGTGATGTTAGTTTGAAGATCATAGACTCTCTTGTTTAGCAATATTAAATTATAGCATGCAAATTTATAACTTTAGTAAATTATTAATATTCATTTTCTTGTCTCTTCTCTCGTATCGTGTGGCACAGCTTAACTGTGCTATCCAAGGGATAGACGGCTGTTACCTGGTGTTGTACTTAATGTGATCACGTGTAGGGTATTTAGATTTACACCTACGGACGTGTGCAACGCGACCTTCATGCGTATCTGGAATCAGATGTGCAGGTTTCCTCACGATTTTTTCCTTCCCCGTTAATGCAATCGGTAAGTATATGTACGTTAGTTTCGAAACTCTAATTTTCTTGTGTTAAGATTATAAATAAACCTCTTGCTTGACATTAAAACAATGTTAAACCATTGAAATCTAAACCCCTCCGTGTTAAACATATAATAGAGTTGCTTTTTCGATACAAAACATATTGAACTTAGCTCTTTGATATCGAGCAATGTCAACAAGGTTATGTAACGTTCCTAAGGGAAGATTGTTGAGATGTTTTCGGAGCCAGTTGTTGTGTGATAAGTGGTAATATTGTGTTTGATGTCGCCTAGTAAATATTGGGTTCCAGCCACGTGAGATATTGACTCTCACTATTTGCAGAGGGTATCGATATCTGCCCTCATATAGTTAAACTTGGCGACCTTGGACAGATCGACCTGTATTCTAGGAACCAAAATCTTTGTTATTCCATTTTACAACTTTTAAAACTCTATCAGGGGGCAAGGCAGTATCCCACGCCAAGTCGAGCAGACAAGCACGGCCCTTCTCTCGAAGCAACTCAAAGCATTCTCCAGCTATTATTTTGTTAGGGACTGAGGAAACTGCCTGAATTTTATATTGCACTATTTACGTAATTTAGATTAGAGATATATATTGGGTGCTACGGTGCAATTTGCTCATATTGATTCTGAAAAAGTAACGCCAGACTTAGCTCCACTTTAGATCTCATATACTACATATTTGTAGGAGAGACTAATGAGACTTGGCGAATTTTTACATAAAATGTTTTTGATGGGATTCTGTTGTCTGCTTGGACCGCAGTTTTTTAGGGTTCCCCTAGTCGATCTAGGGAAAACATCACGGCTAAGTAGGTTTTCTTAGTTCTGGAGTAATAGTCGATTAAGATGTGCAGTTGAATTTGAAAAATTATATACCACCTGGTGGACCGATAACCTGGTGAAGGTCGCGGGAAGCCGATGGATGCGTGCAGCGCAGGACCGGTCGTCGTGGAATTGGGGGAGGCCTTTGTCCAGCAGTGGACGATTTGTGGCTGATATGATGATGATGATGATTTACCACCTGCAAAATAACATGTTTTTTTAAAAAAAAAACTACGTAAACCTACTTTGCGCGTGGTCCGGCACGCTCATATTAGGGTTAAGTACCTGAAAAGGAAAAAAAGGAACCCTTAAATGGTCAACTTATTGTCTGAATATCTGCCTGTATGTCTATCTATCCGTCTGTCAAGACCATTTTTCTCAAGAACGCGTGGAGGTATATCAACTTTAAATTAATATTGAATACTATAACATCTACGGGTCCCTGAAGCTGTAAAAAAAACAATCTTCTTTGTCGAAGCAGTAATATTTATACGGCCTCGCATGTTTAGATTTTCGCATGTAAACTAAACAATAAAATTAAAGTATGTATTAATAAGTGAAAATCCTTGGGGGAGGCCTTTGTCCAGCAGTGGACGATTTGTGACTGATATGATGATGGGAGAAATTTTTAACTATAAAGATTTTTTTTTCTTCAATCTGATGGTTGTTTTTGTTAAGTTTTGTAGGGTTTCGCACGCAATTGTGTTTTGGTAAGGCTTTGTCCAGCAGTGGACGATTTGTGACTGATATGATGATGGGAGAATTTTTTAACTATAAAGATTTTTTTTCTTTAATCTGATGGTTGTTTTTGTTGAGTTTTGTAGGGTTTCGCACGCAATTGTGTTTTGGTACGGTACCCTCAGTGTGCGAGGCCGACTCACACTTGGCCGGTTTTTAAAGAATCAGATTTGTTAGGGAAATAACTGCCTTACTGGTTTTAAGACCACATCAGTCACTTTTATAAGCCTTGACATTCATCCGGCAAGATCATAAAATTCCAAGACATCACAATGTTTCATCCACACTTTCTTTTTATTTTTACTGACCCAGTACAGAATAAAATACCATTTTGATTTCTTCTGCCGCAGGTTACGCAACATCTATGTCTTTTATTTGACAATCAGTCAGTGTTGCAGCGTCTCATTTGAAACTTTCTGTGCTCTGTGGCAGGTTATAAATGGCGTCTCCATAGTGTACAGTATCATCATTCCTCAGATAATCGTCTGCGAGTCTCCCACGGTAGACGCAATTCGCCACGCACGTGTCACGGCATCCGATGACCAGCGGTTAGACCTCAGTGACGGTGACGCATGCTCCCAACTCCTGAATGAACGTGTTTTTGTAACTAACTAGCTTGGAGGATGCTGGTGTAATCTATACTGAGTAATATATACTAATATTACGATATAAGGGGGTTGGTATGTAGCAGATAATCTCCGAAACTACTTATCCGATTTCAATAAATCTCTCATGACTGTGTAGATTAGACCTTCAAGATGAACATAAGCTAAAAAATATCGTAAGTCGTTTGTGGCTTGCTCACCGCATACTCTCGATATTCACGCACCCCCAATGCCTACAAACTAAAGAAGTTAAGTTTGTAAGTTTGTATATAGTAAATAATCTCCATTTCAAAAAATCCTTCTCGTATGTGTAGAAATGGACCTTCAGGATGATCATAAGTTATTAAAAAACCCCCGACAAAAACCTCTAAAAAGTAAACAATAATATGTATTGACCCTTTGAGTTTAATTTAAGTAGTAATATTTTGATCCAAGAGTCGTCGCGTAGGGGGACCGCTAAGTTGTGAAGTTATTACTAATTAGTTGTAGTAAAGTAAATCAGTTGTATTCTGTTTTTATTTTATTTACTTAGCGGTCCCCCTACGCGACGACTCTTGGATCAAAATATTACTACTTAAATTAAACTCAAAGGGTCAATACATATTATTGTTTACTTTTTAGAGGTTTTTGTCGGGGGTTTTTTAAATTTTTAATTTAATTTTTATTTCGTGCTTTTTAAACTTTACATAACTATTACATACAATCGAAACTCTACCCCCACATTCATACAAATAGTTTCCGGGACGAAACACGATACTGCGACACAAAATCTAGCCTATTTTGAATCGATCAAGCCTGTGGAAGTTGCTCACCTCCCTTGTTTGAAGCTGCAATTAAATGTGTTATAACTCTAAACTTCAAATCCATGGACCCATGGAAGTTTTTTACTTTTTTAACCGCTGCTTCAGCAGATTCCAGGAGATGCTGCAGCATCAGGTCAAGGTTACCATATTATATCTAACACCTATTCATTGAGACTATTCTAATAATTGCTATTCTAATTCTATTTAAAAGTGTGTGTAACACCTATTTGAAATAAATTGTTTTGAATATTTTTTTTGAGCCCAAACACGATACTTCTACTGAAAGTTTTTGAGGAGTTGGGTATTCTTTAGATTCTAGGAGATGCTGCATCAACAGTTCAAGGTTATCATGGTTTTGCAATATTTTTACATTAACAGGGCACCAAATTTTGAATCGATCAGACCTGTATAAGTTGCCCAGATCCCTTAGTCACCTAGATAAGAGCTGATAACCCTCAAACGGCTGAACAGATCTTTATCGATTATAGCTAAGAACCACCGCAAGGAAACTTGTTTCACGTAAAAAAAACCGCATCAAAATCGGTCCATCCGTTCGAGAGTTGCGATGCCACAGACAAACAGACACAAACACACAGAAATTGGCGTCAAACTTATAACACCCCTCTTTTTGCGTCGGGGGTTTAATATAAGAAATCAAAGCGAAGGTTTATCTCAATAATATTTAGTTCACAGTTAGTCATAGCTTCAGGTACGTAGGTATGTCAAAAATTTAACGGATTTTAACAACATCAGCTCACCGTGTTGCCACCATTGCATCGTATGCAGAATCAAATACTGATCAAAACGAGTCCAAACACGACATATCTGCTATTATTTTTTTAAGAGTTTACTAGTGTGCTGGATATCCTGGCCGCAGCATCAGCTCACCGTGT
The DNA here is from genome assembly GCA_947284805.1 of Coleophora flavipennella. NCBI lineage: Eukaryota > Metazoa > Arthropoda > Insecta > Lepidoptera > Coleophoridae > Coleophora > Coleophora flavipennella. The sequence goes on along the minus strand of OX369280.1, from coordinate 12,128,513 downwards.
TGCCACCATTGCATTGTATGCAGAATCAAATACTGATCAAAACGAGTCCAAACACGACATATCTGCTATTATTTTTTTAAGAGTGTACTAGTGTGCTGGATATCCTGGCCGCAGCATCAGCTCACCGTGTTGCCACCATTGCATTGTATGCAGAATCAAATACTGATCAAAACGATTCCAAACACGACATATCTGCTATTATTTTTTTAAGAGTGTACTAGTGTGCTGGATATCCTGGCCGCAGCATCAGCTCACCGTGTTGCCACCATTGCATTGTATGCAGAATCAAATACTGATCAAAACGAGTCCAAACACGACATATCTGCTATTATTTTTTTAAGAGTGTGCTAGTGTTCTGGATATCCTGGCTGCAGCATCAGACCAAGAGTTCCATAATCCTGCATAGTTATTAAGCATACATGAGTGTTTCAAGTTTTTGGTCACATGTATGTTTGAAAGTAAAGTAAATACACATTAAGAGTCTAAGAACCCTACCGCAGCTAACAAAAGAGCTGATGACCTTGAAACGGCTGAACCGATTTTGATAAAACGTATCTAAGAACTATCGCCAAAAAACCTGCTTGTAAATAAAAAAAACCGCATCCAAATCGGTTAACCCGTTTGAGAGCTACGGTGCCACAGACAGACACACAGACAGACACACAGACACACACACAGACACACACACACACATAGCGGTCAAACTTATAACACCCCTCTTTTTTGCGTCGGGGGTTAAAAAATATCGCGAGCCACTTGCGGATCGCGCACCGCGCACCCTCGATATCTACACGGGCAAAGTCGCGGGCAACTGCTTGAGTGTAATAATAATTATTCCGATTTTTTGTTAATTATAATAAATTATCATAAAAGCCGAAAATCGTCCACTGCTGGACAATGATTTCCCCCAAGGATTTCCACGACGACCGGTCCTGCGCTGCCCGCATCCATCGGCTTCCCGCGATCTTCACCAGGTCGTCGGTCCACCGCGTAAGTCTTCCGGTGCCCGGTTGCCACTCGAGAACTTTACTTCCCCATCGGCCATCTGTTCTACGAGCTATGTGCCTGGCCCACTGCCACTTCAGTTTAGCGATTTAGGTCACCCAAAGGGCAATGGAGCGTGCTATGCTCGGAGTTTATCTGCAAGATCGAATCAGAAACGAGGAGATCCGCAGGAGAACCAGAGTAACCGACATAGCTCACAGAATCGGTAATAATAATAATTAGGGACAAATTACACACGGTCGTGTGGCCCCAAACTAAGATTCCTAAGTACTAATATCGGTTTATCATTATCATGTATCAGCCGAAAGACGTCCACTGCTGGACCAAGACCTCAGCCAAGGATTTCCACAACGACCGGTCCTGCACTGCCTATACAGAGTTAATTGTATAACTGAAAACCTCGCAACTGGCAACCCATAAAACTGAACAACTTTTACTCTACAACTTTGCTGAAATCGCAAAAAATATCGTTATTTAAGAGCTTTAGTTGTATGTTGAATAAAAAAATCTATATCTACGTAGTTATGTAGCTATGCCAAAGAGAGTTGTACCCTTTTAGCAAAGTATATACAGAGTGTAACAAAATAGGTGTAGGTTTTTTTTTTATTCACAATTGGTAAACCCTTGACAACATCCCACCTGGTGGTAAGTGACGATGTTGCCGAAGATGGAAGCGGGCAATGGGGAACTGGCTATCTTATCTTCATGCCGGAACACACCAATGATATCAACATTGATATTTGGCGGCAAGACTTAGATAATATGGTGATAGCTAGCCAGGCGGGCTTAGAAATTGCCCTACCACCAACCAAACCAAATCTTACAATTGACCCCGCCGGGAATCGAACCCGCGACCTCCTGTGTAAAGCCAGTGAACTTTGCCTCTGAGCTACGGAGGCGGTTAAAAGGTCCCGTTAACTGGGGCTTCTACTCATCATACTGAACAACTTTTATTCTACGACTTTTCTGAAAACGTAAAAAAAAATATACTCTTCGTACAGCTGATTGACCGATTTTGTGCATTTTAGTATGGAGGGTCGAATTTTTTTTTGGAGAAAATACAATGGGTTCCTTGGAGAAAGTTGTTCAGTATGACGATTAGAACACCAGTTAACGGGACCTACACCAATTTTGTTACATCCTATATATTACTCTGCCCTGCTGCTATCTATAGATTGATACACATTTACCATACCAGATTGGTCACAGTTTAGTTGTCGAACCTAAAGGATTTTGCCGCCATTTTGTTTGTTCCGTCATTTCTTATTTTAAATATAATATCTGGCTCGTTGTATGAAGTGTCCAGGCTGTGCTTTTAGTATGCATTTTTGTTTATAATTGTAGCAAATTTTTGAATAAAAAGTTGTTCATTTTTAACAGTGGACATACCGACTATGATTTTTAAACCATGACTGTTACAGAAGTATTTTCATCGATCGATCAGCTGATAACACCCATTTAAATAAAATGGCTAACCCCAAGCTTATCCAAGTTTGTTAAAAGTCCAAAAATATTGTCTAGATTTCAGAAAAGTTTTTTGACATAATATTAAGTTGTTCAGTTGTTCATGAGTAAAATCACCAGTTAGAGGTTTGCAGATATAATATGTATACCACTCACCCTGTATAAAGTAAAAGTTTAAAATTTAAATTATTATCGTCATCATATCAGCTCCTATAAGTCCCCACCGAGGGGCTCGAGCCTGCCCTGAATTAGGTCGATCGGGCCTTAGTCGACCACGCGGGCCCAGTGCGGGTTGGTCGACTTGACACACAACCTTCGAGTTTCTTCGCAGGTGTGTGCAGGTTTCCTCACGATGTTTTCCTTCACCGTAAGAGCGTTGGATAAACGTACATATGAAATCGAAATTCGAAAACACATCGGTACGTGGCAGGATTCGAACCACGACCTCCCTGACAAGATGCACGAGGTAGCGGCCCTTGCCATTACGCCACCGATATTTTTTGGTCTGGATATTTAATATCTAGAACCTGGGCGACTGCGCCTTGCTCAGAGTCTCGTAAACATGTGGACTAAAATATTATTATTTTGTGTAAAAACGGATTTTCTGAGGGATGAAACCTATCTAGATAAACTTTGAATTTTAAACATTCATCATTTCAGCTCTATCCTGAACTACGGCGATCGGGCCTTAGTCGACCACGCGGGCTAAGTGCAGGTTGATCGACTTAACACACATCTTCGTCGTATGAATGTTTGCCATGAATGGGAATCGAACACACTACTCTCGACCCAGCAGGCAGAAGCCCTGATGTTTTTAGAAGTTGTAATCATGATGCCTTTCGATTCGATTAATAATTAAAAACGTTAAACACGTTAAAAAACCGACTTCCATTGCAACAACTTTGTACAATTTTGCATTATTTTATTTTGGTTTTTGTCAATTTTCTAATAAAATACTACACCGACTTTGATAAAATTTATACGGGGCCAACTCGCTAGCATACTCTATCGAATAAAAAAAGAATCATCAAAATGGGTTCACAATCTGCGAAGATATCGCGTAACAAACATACAAAAAAAACATACAGTCGAATTGAGAACCTCCCCCTTTTTCATCATACAGGATAGTTTATTACTACAGCGAAGTTTTTTTTTATAGTACCGCATATTCTATAAGACTAACTAATTGGCTTTAAAAAATCTGCAAATGTATTTTAGAAAAGAGCCTACATTATTAACAAAGAATAAAATAAATAGGCGTTTAATAATTGACCTCAATACACTCAAAAGATATAATTTTACAAGTCATCTCGTGGCATTGTGTTAACATTACATTTTATTGAACATCTGTTCGGTAACTTAAGTGAAGTGATTGTAAAGAAAATTTTAACACCACAATATCTTTTGTCAGTGATTCATGAGAATCTCTTTTCGTTTATTCGCTGCTGTCAATCACTTTAACTGTTCATTGATGCTGTGTCCTCCCCCCATATCAAGAATATGCACTAAAAGTTATATGTATAGATATAGAAATATCTACAACATGTTACAGTGATAGTTCAAACTCATTCTACTGTCAAAACAAAGGGGCACGAACCTCGTATAGATTTATTAACTGACTTAAAAAACCGGCCAAGAGCGAGTCGGACTCGCGCACGAAGGGTTCCGTAGCATTATCTATAAAAATCACGTTTGTTGTATGGAAGCCCCCCTTTAATATTAATTTTATTTTTATTTAAAATCAATAAAGAAATTAAATATTATGTGATCATTTCAGGCGTCTACTTATTGCCGCTATCAATATCGAGCAAAAAAAGCAAAAAAAATCACGTTTGTTGTATGAGAGCCCCCTTAAATATTTATTTTATTATGTTGTTTTGTATTTGCTGGTACAGTTGCAACAGAAATACATCATCTGTGAAAATTTCAACTGTCTAGCTATTACGGTTCATGAAATACAGCCTGGTGACAGACGGACGGACAGACAAACAGACGGACAGCGAAGTCTTAGTAATAGGGTTCCGTTTTTATCCTTTGGGTACGGAACCATAAAAATAAGGTTATGAAAACGACCCTATCGAAAGATTTTGTAAAAAAATTGCATATACCTAAGTATTAGTTACTATCTATGCCACGCTCAATACAACAATGTTTTAATCCCTCTGGCTGCTGAGTTAATAGATTTTTATAAAAAATACAACATTAAAAAAAACACATTTTTAAAAAAAAACTTGTAAAAAGTTGTTACAACCAAAGTTGTTCAGTTTTGTCAGATGACTGACCTTATACGAGGTTTCGGGTTACTTAATTAGAAGTATTTAATATTGACCCTGTATATAAGATTCTTCCGAAATTAAGAGGACTGTGAACCCACGGCGAAAATTCGACTTTTCATACAAACGGCGATAAAGATTTTCACCTCTTAAATGTTAACTGATATGGACCAATTTTTGACAGGTTGTCATTTAGAACAAAATCTAGTCTTATATGTTTTGTTTTTTAAATTACGATTGTAATTTTAAAAAATAGGCCGAAACCATTGAAAACACGTGAACAACAATAAAATTAAACTTATTAACTTTATCGAACAAACAAAAAAGTATCAGCCTAGCTTTTGTTCTAAACGACAACCTACCAAAAATTTGTCCAAATCGGTTAACATTTAAGAGGTGAAAATCGTTATCGCCGTTTGTATGAAAAGTCGCAGCTTCACAATCCTCTTAATATAAGCAATAAGGCCGCCTAAATAATTACAATGTTAATTTTTACGATATTTTATTCTAATTAAAAAAAAAAGTTTCTACCCGTCAAAATAAACAACTCTTAAATTTCCATAAAAATTGAGAACTCTTAATAAGAGCTCCAAATTAAGTAGTTCCTTGAGTAAATTTGTTCATTTTTCTACAGGTAAGTACTTTGATGATTATAAGTGATTTGATTATACTGATTATGCTAATATTTTTTCTTTCAGATCTCACAGTGCTACTGTTCAGCCTGCTAGCGACCTCCTTTTAGATGAAACCCGAGGAGATGCATGCAGCCATCGAATCTCGCAGGCCTAAGTCTTCTATGCTTTATTTTACAGGTCCGATATTTTTCAAGTGTTTAAAACACGCGTGCCATCTGTTGTGAGCGCTCTCGCTGCAGCGCGGGATGGCGCGGGTCCCACCCGTCCGTCGCTTGTGGTACTCCTCGCCCCGCACTGCCCCTTTCCCCTCCCTCGGCACCCATGCGGCTTTCGTTCGTTCGTTCAAACTTCGTAGGTCAGTTACCGCCCGACCACAAGGGAGCATGGCCGCGTCAAAGTTTAAACCGCGCTCTCGCACTCTATGTTTACAAGCGCTATGTAACACTGTGAACTAATAACATAAACTTTTCCACAAGTGAACTTTTAAGTGCCCAAAACTTTCTAAGGATTTATTTAGTGTACAAATTGTGACAAATGAACTGTGTTACTGTGACAGTATGACCAAAAACTCATACGAAATGATTTCGTTAAAAGTTTGGATGTGCCTGGTGCTGGTTGCTGGTGCGCGCGCACGGTCCGCGCCGCCTGCCCCCGCCGGCTGTCAGTGGGACTATTCGGACTCAAAGTTGAGTGAATCTAACTTTCTCACGTGCAACATCAAAACCATTGGCTCAGCTGACCTTTTGTTCAAAAACATCACCACCGCGCAAGCGTACAACACCAACAAGTTGAAACTGACTTGCACCGATTTACTTTTCTTCGAGAGCTCCTTGCATATGAACACTGGTAGCTTCTTGGGACAACTGAGAAAGCTTGAGGACTTGCGCATTGAGTACTGCAAGATACGATACGTTCCAGCTACTGTTTTGTCACCTCTACGTGATTTGACTAGTTTGACTCTTCGTTCCTATAACACGGATTGGCCTGCAATGACTATGGAATTTCATGCCGAAAGTTTCCGAGGTCTGATGGAACTCCGCACATTGGATTTGGGTGATAACAATATTTATATGCTGCCTTCTGAAGTGTTTTGTCCTCTGTTTAGCTTGGAAACACTGAACCTTACAAATAATAGAATACAAGACATATCAGAAATCGGTTTTTCTGACTGGGGAAAGGGACCGATCGCTCCAGGTAAATCATGCAACACTGGATTGAAAGCGCTTGATTTGTCTCACAACAATGTTTTAAGACTGCCAGATAACGGATTTTCTAGCTTGAGATCGCTAGAGGTATTGAACATTCAAAATAATCTCATTAACGAGATAGGCGACAGAGCCTTTGTTGGTTTAAACTCATTGAAAATTCTTAACTTGTCGGGGAATAAGTTAGTTGCTGTACCCCCAGAGTTATTTCAGTCATCGCGAGTAATCAGACAGATCTCATTGGCAAACAATTCGCTCGCTGTGCTAGCTCCAGGATTGCTTGAAGGACTAGACCAACTAGAGAAATTGGATTTATCAAGGAACCGCCTCACTAACGATTGGGTCAATCGTGATACTTTTGCCGGGCTAATACGTTTAGTTATTTTGAATTTATCTCACAATTCACTTATGCGATTGGATCCCAAAACATTCCAAGACCTTAATAACTTACAGGTTTTGAATTTGGACTACAATGCTATTGAAACTATCAGTAATGGGGCGCTTGCAGAACTGAAAAACCTACATCAGCTGTCAATTTCAGATAATAGAATTAAAGCGCTAAATGAGCACATTTTCTCCAATTTGTTTGTACTAAGTCAACTTTACTTGGATAATAATCAAATATCTTCAATTCATGAGCGTTGTTTTGAAAATATTACCTATTTACAAGACTTAGGCCTAAATGGTAATAGTTTAAATGTGATTCCAGATGGTATTAAGAAACTAAGATTTCTAAAATCACTTGATATTGGCAAAAATAACATAACGAAAGTCTCAAATACATCTTTTGAAGGTTTAGAAGAACTCTATGGATTACGTTTAGTAGACAACCATATAACCAGTATACCTAAAGATACCTTTAATACTCTGCCATCTTTACAAGTTTTAAATTTGGCATGTAACATGATTGAAACTATTGAGCAAGACGCTTTTCTATCAAATCCTACTCTAAAAGCAATCCGCTTAGATGGAAATAAGCTGACCGATATTCGAGGTGTTTTTAGCAAATTGAATACCCTTGGCTGGCTAAATATATCGGACAATAAGCTTATTTACTTTGACTATAGTTATATGCCTCAAAGTCTTGAATGGTTGGATATACATAGCAACAATATTACAAAACTGGATAATGAACACAACACACAACAATATATTCGTATGCTTGACATAAGCTATAACGCTTTGGAAACGGTCGACGAAAGATCGATACCTGATTCTATAGAGGTCCTTTTCTTGAATAACAACAAAATTCACACGATTCAGCCAGGTACGTTCTTACAAAAAAGAAACTTAGAAAAAGTTGTAGTTACGGACAATAAATTGAGGACCGTGGAACTATCAGCGTTCACTCTGCCCCATATACCGAAACACAGATTATTGCCCAAGTTCTTTATTGGAAATAATCCTTTTGTCTGCAACTGTCACATGATTTGGCTACAAAAGATAAATCTTTGGAATCACATGAGACAGTATCCAAGATTCACGGATTTGGATTCAGTAATGTGTGAAGTCGTTAACAACAAATATGGAGGAAAATCTAATTTAATGGATGTTCCTGAAACTCAGTTCCTTTGTTCATACGAAACCCATTGCTCGTCAAGTTGTTTCTGTTGTGATTTTGAAGCATGCGACTGCAAAATGACGTGCCCTGAAGGATGTTCATGCTTTCATGACAGTAACTGGAATTCAAATGTAATTGACTGTTCTAACGTTGGTTATACTGAAATACCCGAGAAAATACCTATGGATGCTACTGAACTCTACCTTGATGGTAATGACTTTGGCTCTCTGAATAGTCATTTGTTCATAGGTAAAAAGAAGTTACATAAACTCTACCTAAACAATAGTAATATTGCTACCATTGATAATGATACCTTAAATGGATTACATTCTTTGAACGTCGTTCATCTAGAAAACAACCACTTGACTGAATTATCTGGGGGTGAATTTTCACAAACAAAACATTTACGAGAGTTATACTTAAATGATAACCTCTTGTTTAGTGTCGCAAACAAGACCTTTGAGACTTTGTCATCTCTACGAGTTGTGCACCTACAAGGGAATAAAATTTTGGATCTTGACAAAAAGCTAGCGCATATTATGCATTTAGAAAGTGTAAACGTGCAAGGAAACATTTTTTCTTGCGCTTGCGATCATGTTTTAGCTTTGCAAAATTGGTTTAAAAAGAATGACGAAGATCCTGCCGATATGTTTTGTGCTGATGAAAGTGGACAAGCTTCGAACTTAACAGTGTTTGATGTGATCGATAAGTGTCGTGATTCGAGTGTAACGGACAACACTATTCCAACTGAAAACCAACCTTATCAGTATGATGAAGTGAGCACTATAAAACTAAACTTTGTACCTCTATTAGCTGTAGTTTTAATAAGTGTAATTCTCATTCTATTATTTGGTGCCTTAGCATTCTCATTTAGGCAAAACGTGCGGTTGTGGGCTCATTCGAAGTACGGTGTACGATTGTTTAAAAGTGCTTCTATTCAAGAGAGTGAGCTTGATAGAGATAGGTTGTATGATGGATATGCTGTATATAGTTTATTGGATGATGATTTTGTATGTAAAGTTGTAGCTCCTGAAATGGAACATTCTGGTTACACTATGTGCTTTCATTACAGGGACTTACAACACGCCCCAGAGAACTATCTTTCTGAACAAATAACTAACGCATCTGAATCTTCAAAGAGAATATTAATATTCGTTTCATTCAATTTCTTACAGAACGAATGGTCTAAAGTTTCATTTAAGGCAGCCATAAAACATGTTATCACTGCTATTCACCCTTCCATTAGGCGACATAGAGTGGTGTTCATATTGACTACAGATGTTAGTGCTCTAAATTTAGATTTAGACTTTCAAAACTATTTGAAAACTTGTAACGTACTACTATGGGGTGAAAAGAAATTCTGGGAAAAAATCCGATTTGTGATGCCTGACGGTTCCAATTTACAATGGAACAAAGACACTTTAAATTACAATCATGGCGTGTGTCCAAATGGTAGAAGGCATCCTTCTAGATATACAACCTCGCCTACTGCACCGGAACATTGGTATAAATATGACGCTATACCTCCCCAGACTCCGACCACTGCCAATGTGGGAATAAATATTGAAGATGACACGTCTATGTTGACAAATACGACATTAACGAGTCAGATTCAAGATGGAGAGCATTTGCATCATAGTTATATTTCAATAGATACTCAGAACTACGAGCAGCCTTATGGTGGCAGACCTAGACCTCCTAACACGTTGCGGAAACACCATCACCAAGGTCATCACTCCCCTTCAATGTTAGACGAACAGGGTTACTTACAACCTCGGTCATCTGTGCACGAGTGCTTACCCCAAACACATTTAACTACGCACAGATGATAAGGCGGTTAAGTTCTGTCTGTTATCTCAGAAAGATATTTCTTAATGGAAAGACACATTCCAAGCACATGTGTAAGCTAGACTGCATTGCTACGTTGACCTTGCCTTACTGAATCGTGATAGAGTGGTTTTAGACTTTGTTTGGCCAAATGCTAGTGCCAGATAATTACCTATATGTTCCTCGTAATAAATTATATACCTATTGCATGAGAATGAGACTGTTTCGTTTAATAACTGTAAGGTATTTAATAGCTGAAAAGCTTAGAATACAAATAAATTGTACAATTTTATCATTAATCATTATTATAAATGAAAATTGCATGAAAATCTTGTACTCCACTAAAGAAAAGGTTCAATAAAATTGTGTGTAAGACTGATGTTATAAAATATTTAAAGTTATTGTTAGTGTCAGAAATGACGTGACAAGCTTGTATATTATGATGTATTTTTCTTATAGTACTTATACAGAGTGTACCAAACTCGCTGTAGGGGCCGTTAACTGAGCCTTTTATTCATCATACTAAACAACTTTCACCACGAGACCCATAGTCAATTTTTTTTTTAAATTAAAAATTTGAGTGCGTTTTAATTCGCATAAAATACGAACAAGGGCGAGTTAAACTCGGAGGAAGAGAGTTCCGTACGTTGATTGAGAAATTTTCTGTTATTTTAAAATATCATAGACTTCTTACAGGTTTTCCTGTAATCTTGTAAGAAATATTTACTATATTTTTTCCAAAATTTTAGGCTCAATATTTTCGGAGTTAAGGGGGAGTATGGTCAATTTTCGCTTATTTTATTACTCGTAAAAAACTTCAAATCTATTTACCATAAAATAATTAAAAAAATATTTGAAGTTTTCTTAAGAATGTCTTTTATATTTCATATTTCATAATCCATAGTTAGCAAAACTTTTGTTAATTTTCTAATTCACCCCCCAAAAGTCGTCCCATGTTTAAAATCATTTTTTTAAATTACAAATTCGTCTTTGGGTCACCTATTTACATATGTCGGTCGAGTAGTTTCAGAGCAAATTAAAGACACGCGAGTGATTCTATAATTGTTCCATTTTTTCCCTGTTGAACCCTTAAAATTGAACTCTACAACCAACCGTATTATTTTGTACTGTGCATTTTATTTTTGACAATTGACTCTGGGTGCCTTGGAGACAGTTGTTCAGTATGATGAGAAGAAGCCGCAGTTAGTGGGACCTGTTGTTCAGTATGATGAGTAGAAGCCGCAGTTAGTGGGACCTGTTGTTCAGTATGATGAGAAGAAGCCGCAGTTAGTGGGACCTACACCAATTTTGTTACATTCTGTATAATTTATCTCATTGTTACCAAATATATTGTACATATAAAATTAAAATAAAAACTGACACTGTCTTGTAAAATTTTGTAAATTTGTATAGTTTTACTAGTCATCCGGGATTAATTGCCTATTGTTGATATATAGGTGTAAGAAAGTCTTCAATTGATAAGTTGTAATACCATCAAAACACATGTTCAATCTATCAAGGAATTTAATTCCCTACCCATTTCGTTGAAATGTCGTTAGACATTCGCAATGCATTAAGGTCGAAAATTCTATTTCATTATTGAAATGTCAATATGTATTATTATTTGTCACTTCACATTACAAATGTTATCATTTGTTTTTCTATGTGACTCTTACGGTGACAGTTTGCTATACGATGTTGAACCTTAGGTGGGTTGGAAATTAAACTCCTTGACTGTACCTACATACTTCTAGGGTATCTATTTGTCTTAAAATATTACCTGACATTATGTATATTAAGAATTTTAGATGCTAAATTAAACAAAATGTTAATACATAAATAATACCATCCACGTATCATCATTATGTTGACTGCTAAAAATTAAACTAAATTAAAAAATAATTATATATCAAATTGATGACATTGTTTCCTTTACAATCATCTCTACCTTTCTACATATAAGAATATAATCTACGCTTATATTCCTAAAATAAACAAAAGTTACAGCCTATGTTATTAGCAGTCATTAAGTAATTATTCTTAGATTCTGCTCATTTACTATCAAAACATTTGTGGTTTGTTAGAACAAGCCAGTTTTTATGAAGCTTTTTGTTTCGCCGACACAGATAGCCAATAAAAACTACGATGGTTTGTATAGAAACTAAAGTCGGCTTAACTGTTAACTGCGTTGTTTCTTACCGGACTTTTGAGAGACCGAGAAACGGTCTACAAAAAAGGACCCAGAAATAATTTCGGCTCGCCGACAATCATCGCATGCCGTAATGATGGTCCCTTTTCAGGTAGAAATCGCTTCCAGTGATATTTCAACCGTCATGGATACACTGTAGTAGACCCCATAAAAGAGATTTACAATACATTCTATATTCGTTGCTTGTTAGTTATATTTTATATGACCTTCTGTCGGACACGGTCCGAGGAGGTGGAGAAGCGGTTATATTGATTTTTTTAAATAGTTTTGAGTACAAGTTGCATGTCTAACATATGGTCGTTATGCTTACGATGACCACATGGAGCCGTTTCGAGTATTTTTTTGACAATGGCCTCAAATTCAACAGCTTTACGAAGTAACTAGTATATCATCTGTGGCTTTACAATCTCTATCTCTGATTATTACAAACCACCTCCGTGGAGTAATGGTTAGTCCATTCGCTTAACACCAGGAGGTCGCGGGTTCGATTTCCGGTGGGTGGGGTCAACTTGTAAGACTCGTTTTGGTTGGTGGTAGGGCATTTTCTAAGCCCGCATGGCTAGCTACCACCATCTTATCTAAGTCTTGCCGCCAAACATCAATGATAACAACATTGATGTATTCCGGCATGAAGATAAGATAGCCAGTTCTCCATTGCGTTGGGAAATCTTGGTAAGCCCGCTTCCAATGTCGGCATCATCGTCACTTAGCATCAGGTGAGATGATGCCAAGGGCTTGCCAATTGTGAATAAAAAAAATGTAAGTATCTCCTGATTTCTCTAATATTATGTAAAGTACAAATTTCAAATGGTTTTCTTCATCATCATCATCTTATCAGCCGAAAGACGTCCACTGCTGGACCAAGGCTTCCCCTAAAGGATTTCCACAACGCCCGATTCTGCGCTGCCTGCATCCAGTGGCTTCCCGTGGCCTTTACCAGGTCGTCGGTTCACCGACTGGGAGGGCTACCTACGCTACTTCTTACAGCGCGCGGTCGCCACTTGAAAAATTTACTACCCCAACGGCCATTTGTTCTACTTGATATAGGACCCGCCCACTGCCACTTAAGTTTATCGATTCTGTGAGCTATGTCTGTTAAAATTTTATTTTCTGTCAATTTATGAGGTATGTATATACATAATATTATTATTTATTTTCATACTACAATGTTTCTGTATACCTATACATTTATTTGTCATAACATCTAAAACCTAAAAATACAAAAGAAAATCTTAAGATACACGTTTGAACTGTTTCAATAAAATCAACCGATTATTATTCAAGGAAACAGTATAATAGTTTTCTATATATTTTTTTACTAAGAGTTTACAAAATAATTTCAGTATAGTACCAAAACAATGACCCACGGACGAAAGAATATATAAAAAGAATAAACTGTAATATCGTTCAATTGTTTTTTTTATAAAAATTAAAAATTAATCCACGCACCCAGTGAAGAGCGTTAAGACTTATATTATTTGTATAAAAGGGGTATATTCCTTTTATAACAATTTTATATCTATGTAAAGTCTACAAAGTTCTCGAGTGGCGACCGCGCACCGGAAATCGTTGAGTAGGAAGGCCTCCCACTCGGTGGACCAATGAACTGGTGAAGGTCGCAGAAGCCGCTGTATGCGGACAGCGCAGAACTGGTCGTCGTGGAAATCCTTGGGGGAGGCCTATTTCCAGCAGTGGATGTCCTTCGGCTGATATGATGATGATGATACTGATGAAAGTCTACAAAAGTAGCACCAAACATATAAAACCAACGACCTGTTTAAAAATAAATACATACATAGGAATACACATGTTATGTTTACCTATCTATAACTCCGACGTTTTATTAAGTTATTAATTATTATACAGGGTGTAACAAAATTAGATTAGGTCCCATTACCTGGGGCTTCTACTCATAATACTGAACAACTTTTGTTCTATGACTTTACTTAAATCGCAAAAAAATATTTCACTTTTCATACAAATCGATTAGCTGATCGACCAATTTTGTGATTTTTTTTTGTGAATGGACTAGAGGTTCCTTGGAGAAAGTTGTTCAGTATATGATTAGAACCCTCAGTTAACGTGACCTGCACCAATTTTGTTACAAAAAGAATTCGTTCACATTTGGTGAATACTTAGACTGTTTTAATAATTAGGATAATTAATACCTATTTTTGCATCTTTTTCTAATGAATGAACCAAACACAAATAATGCTATGTATCTTCTTTCTTATAATCATCAATTCCTATCCAAACATCTTATCTCAAACTATCGTCCGTTAAGAATCGATGTGACAAAACCAGGCCCTTGATTCGAGGTTTTTATCTCCCAAAACTATTTCTGGTTCAAATATACCTGCTATCAATATCCGGGGATATCGGGACTATCTTCGAATTTCACGGTGAAATGCACCATTAGCTCCCCCGATCATCCGCAGTGTCCCCGATATAGATAAGAAATTGACCAGATATGGAATTGAAAATCTATTTACTGTCCTTATTTTCTTTATACAGAATGTAAAAAAAATTGGTGAATAGGACCAGCTAACGTGGGCTTCTACACATTATACTGAACAAATTTCCCTAAGGAACCTATAGTCAATTCGCTAAGAAAAAAATCGACGCTCCATACAAAAATGCACAAAATTGGTCAATCAGCTGATCGATTTGTATAAAGAGTTAAAAAAATGCTATTTCAGCAAACTTGTGTAACAAAAGTTGTTCAGTTTGATGAGTAGAAGCCCCAGTTAACGGGACCTACACCAATTTTGTTGCACCCTGTAGATTTATGAAAAATGTAATTGGTAAATAATTGATTTATTTACTGAATTAAGACTAAGATTTTAGTTTAGGTCATCATGATGTCGATCATCTAAGTTATCATTAGTCGTACGTATGGTTTTTGGTATCACCTAAGTATACAAGATGTAACATAATTAGTCTAGGTCCCGTTAAATGGGACTTCTACTGATCATACTGAACAACTTTCCCCAAGGAACCCATTGAAAAATTCAAAAAAAAAAATTGGACCCTTCATACTAAAATGCACAAAATTGTTCAATCAGCTGATCAATTTGTAAGAAGAGTTAAATATTTTTATGTTGTGATTTCAGCAAAGTCTTAGAACAAACGCTGTACAGTATGATGAGTAGAAGCCCGAGTTAACGGGACCTACACCAATTTTGTTACACCCTGTATAAACTTCCTAATATTTAATAGACTTCAAATTTTGTGCAAAATCCCGGTAGATTTGCCTCTGTACTTTGTTTAAACCTGTTTTAGGTTTGTTTTTTTTAAAGCTATGTATAAAAAATACAGAGTTATTTTTGTAGGGTTTCATACTCTTAGGTGGAACGGGACCTCACGTCGCCGCCGTCTGTCGCTTTTACCTTTAAAGGGCTGTTATCTTTTGAATTGTAATAGGTAGGTAGGTATCCAGTTAAAATTAAGACCGAATAAGGTTATTATACTCACGCTTCGTCCTCTAGATCAGTAAAATCACATTGTAGCCTTAAATTTCGTGGCTCGTATTACAAAACATTATTTAAAAAACAGCCAAGTGCGAGTAGGACTCGTGCACTGAGGATTCCTTACCACCACACCACTCCACACGAGTACCACAATAATATCTAATCATCACAAACAAAATACATCAACAAGAGGACCAGAAAAATGTTTCTTTTTATTCAATTCAGACGCCTTAGCGTGAGTATGGCTGACTCTTGGCCAGTTTTATTCAATTCAGACGCCTTAGCGTGAGTATGGCTGACTCTTGGCCAGTTTTAATAATTTGTTGTTTTATTTCATAATTTCAGCGTCGGTGGCTCAACCGGTAACGACTCGGTCCTCCTAACCAGAGGTTCAAATCCGGACGGCCAATGTACCAATGAGTTTTTCGAAACTTACGTACATATACTCACCGATTGCTTTAACGGTGAAGGAAAACTTCGTGAGGAAACCTGCACACACCTTCGAAGAAACTCGAAGGTTGTATGTGAAGTCGACCAACCCACACTGGGTTCGCGTGGTCGACTAAGGCCCGATCGCCCTAATTCAGGGTAGGCTCGAGCCCCTCGGTGGGGACATATATGAATTGATATGATGATGATTTCAGGATTAGTACGAAAATCAAATCATGTTCCACGCTGTGACGCTTGTGTGTGTTAACCGTATTAAGTAGTAAATATTATCTTATCTGCGACAGTAGTAAGCAAAAATAAAAAAACCTGCAACAAAACGCTTATCTAGAATGAGGACCCGCATTTATTTATAACTTACTAAGTAACACCCCCCCCCTATTTTCACTTGTTAATTTTTTTTTATTATTCGTTATAAAATCTCTTATAATAATACATATTTTATACAAAGTAAATAATTTTTAACAAAAAACAACTGAATTCAAACAGGAATCAAAGTTCCCCTCGATTTCTCTAGGATGCCATTATCAGATCCTAGTTTCCTTATCATGATACCACCCTTAGGATATCTCCTTTCCAACAAAAAAAGAATCATCAAAATCGGATCATAAACGACGAAGTTATTCGCGAACACACATAAAAAAAAATATACGATCGAATTGGGTATGCTAAAAAAAAATAATGTATTTTTTTTAATTTTTTTTCTGATGGTTTAGACCATTTTGAAAAACTAATTTGAATATTTCATTTTTTAAGCCTCTACATATTTTTAAATATTTTTTTAAATTTTGAAACCTTGATGACGTCATCGGTTCACATTACTATGAAACGAACAGCCCTATTTCTATGACGATGAAATGAATAGGCCTTGACGTCAACTGTCAAGTCACTCAAGTCAATCATTCCCAAAGGTTTTTTGGCGGGATTTGTGGTAGACGCATTCGTAGTTTTATTTTGTTGTTTTTTCATTGCACCGGCACTAGCATTACAAATCCAACAGCTAAGGAAGCCTAAATACGTCAGACATGGCTGTATGGTCTTAGTAACCTTTGCCTTTTCCGAAACGAAACTATCACAAAGCCAACAACGAAACGTCAAAGTCAAAATTTACTTGTCATCAAACATCATAATCTATGTATGGACAAGGCCTTCAGAGTTTAAATGTTTTTTAGAACCACAATAAAAATTGGACCTCTAATGAATATCTTACCCATTTAAGTATTTAATTTGAATGACGTTCTAATAATATTTGATTGTTTCAAACGTAGTTTTTGGTGGATGATAAATAAATAGTGCCTTTTTCAGTGCTCGACGAAAGCTCGTCCTCAAATGCAAGGTCCGTAATTGATATGACAAGTAAGAGTGCACGTTCCGTTCAGTGGTGAAATAAGGTTTTATTGTAAACTCGTGACGTCATAGGGGTCAAATGAAGGTTATTGTCCTTTTCCGATTTTTTTACGCAATCTTTTACTTTTTCGAGTGGAAAATGAAAAAATATGGCTTTAAATAAAAATATCTCGAAATGGTTTTTTTATTTTCATGGCTTATAAAAAATTTAGCATACCCAATTGAGAAACCTCCTCCTTTTTTGAAGTCGTTTAATTAAAAGGAGTCCCAATACAATTTTTTTACCAATTCTACTTATATATTTCTCTGATTAGCTTAACAAGGTTTTTGTTCGCAGTTACATCGGTAAAGCTTTGTTTTCACGAAATTCCATTTCGGGTCCATGAACCAACCTTTTTCTTGTTACAAAGCTACCCAATCAATCAATCACAACATACAATTTGAATATTCACGTTCCCATTTTTTGTGGCATTATCCAAACATCACACAACAAAAGCAGTGACTAATCCAAGTTCTCAGGGTCAAGTTGTATCAGATAGATTTGTGGTTGGACTTGGCGTTTGATCGACGTCTGATATCCGAGAGATGGGTCGAATGTTTCTGTTTCGATTTATAAATAAAATTTGTTATTCGCTTGGACAGGCCACGCCACCCGCTGGTCAGACATGGCGGTTCACACTTCAAGTAAGGTCGAAAGGTCACGTCGTCTCACTCAAATCCCGACCAGGAGCGTTCTGGTCGGAATTGGTTCGTGACAACCGAGAGATACTTATCGTGATTTTCTGGCCAATTCCGATGCATCGCTGTTGTTGCGATGGGTAATGGGAGCATGGGAATACCGGCCAACTCGCCTCTAACTAAATTATTGTTTCACAAATAAGGAGGCTGTGTTTGTGGAGCGAGCTAGAGTTGCGCTTACTTCGCTTATTATAATTTTGTCGTTGAAGATCATCTTTGTTTTTTTTAGCTTTGCTTGTTTGTTTTACAGTATCTGCACCTACCTATTCTTTTTCTTCGCCTAGACTTATTTCCATTATTTGGGATCGGCTTTCCTATTCTTTTTCTCCAGGAATTCCTGTCCTGGGTCGTCTCAGGTAGTATTCGCACACACTTCAAGTGTTTATTTACATTGATCATCACATCAGCCCATATATATGTCCCCACCGATGGGGTCGGGCCTACCCTGAGCCCGCGTGGTCGACTAATACCCATCGCCCTAATTCAAGGTAGGCTCGAGCCCCTAAGTCAGTGATCATCGATCATAAAATCATCATTATCATCATATCAGACAAAAGACGTTAAGGGACAAAGGATTTCCACAACGGCCGATCCTGAGCTGCCCACTACCAGCGGGTTGCCGCGACCCTCATCAGATCGTCAGTCCACCGAGTGGGAGGCCTGCCTACGCTACGTTTTCCTTGCGCGGTTGCTATACGAGAACTATACCGCCCTGATGGCCATCTGATCTATATGCTATGCGCCTCGCCCACTGCTACTTAATTTTAGCGATTCTGTGAGTTTTACCGTTATACCTTGGTTCTCCTCATTTCTGATACGACCACGTAGGGAAACTCCATAGTTAAATGCTTATCTATGTTGTCTGAATTAAAGTTTTTTGATTTTTTTACTTGAACCCCTTTTAATAATTGACATTGTTTTACGTTAACTTTTAATTTAAAATGTTATGTATTGTATGTGTCATTAATTCATTGAATAGTAAAGTTCTTTTTAAACGGAAATTAAAACAAGCAAGGCCTTGTTTTGATAAATGGTACAGTTACCGAGAATTGATAAACATAATTTATTGCAATGAGTTTTACTTACCTAGATAATTGAGTCATTCTCCATCTATGAATGGTTTCATTGATAACCTTATATTATGTATGAACAATGTTCATCATATCAGCTCATATACGTCCCCACCGAGGGGCTCGAGCCTACCCTGAATTAGGGCGATCGGGCCTTAGTCAACCACGCGGGCCCAGTGCGGGTTGGTCGACTGCGATATGTTTGAAGATAAGCTAGCCACATTCCCCATTGCGTTGGAAAATCTTGATACGCCCGCTCCCATCATCACTGTCTTACCCTGGTAAGGTAAAATCATGCCAAGGGCTTACCAATTGTGGATAAAAAAAGATTTATTTTTCAGCTTCAAGTTTCAAAAACATGCAGTCAATCACATCAATTAAGTATCATCGTCATCACCATAGTTGCAATCTTTTATTTTATTGCTTTTATATTATACTATAATTATATCATATTATATCATGGATGCGGGCAGCCCAGAACCGGTTGTCGTGGAGATCCTTGGGGGAGGCCTATGTCCTGCAGTGGACGTCCTTCGGCTGATATGATGATGATAATATTATATCATTTATTTTTTACTGCTCTGTTGTACTAGTACATACATATCCTACAAGAGGGTGCGGCTCGCGAGATAAAATATATAGCCTACTACCTGTTTCCCGCGGCTTCACCTGCGTGGACAACGTTTCTATGACTTTTTGAGGGTGCGCAGTGCGCGAGCCGCGGGCGGCTCGTGAGCGTCGAAAAAAGTAGCCTATGTGTTAATCCAGGTACTAATCTGTTTACCTACCAAATTTCAGCCAGATCTGTTCAGTAGTTTTTGCGTGAAAGAGTAACAAAACAAACATCCATACGTTCTTATAAACTTTCGCGTTTATAATATTAGTTGGATGTTCGACAGACTTAGACAGTGTTAGACTTGGTGAAGGTCGCCGGAGGTCGCTGGATGCGTGCAGCGCAGGACCGGTTGTCGTGAAAATCCTTGGGGGAAGCCTTCGTCCAGCAGTGGACGTCTTTCAGCTGATATGATGATGAGACAGTGATAATGTAGCTTTCTATTGATCATATAATTTTTTGTATCGGTTCAGTGGTACCAAATGTTACCCCCAACAAACCAAAAAACAAACGTTACCAACCTCTTTATAACATTAGTATAGACTATCTTTTCTCTCATAACACCATCAAAACACCAATAAAAAGGTCAAGATAGGATAATAAAGCGTCGTTATGGGAACCTGAATCCGGATAAATCACATCGAAAAATAGTGTCACGACGGACAAAAAAATTGTGGGAGTGGAAAAAGACGATTTCATTATCCCTGCCTACGGCCCGAGTGAGCATGACCGACTTCATTTAAAAAAAGTTATTGCGAGAGAATAAAAGCTATTTGTACATTCCTCGATACCAACTTGTTTTGTAAGTCCAAACATCCTCTCTTGCGATGAAAATGTAGGTAATGTAAATACACCTTATCTACTTCAAAGAGATGAACCAACTTTGTATGTGTGCATTGACCGTTTCGCTTGGCATTTAGTGGATCTTCTTGTGCAAAGCCGTCAATGTAATCATTGGCTTATCTGCTCTAGATAGTTGAACCACAAAGAAGATCTTGCGTTGCATCATCAGGAGGCACCGCAGTGCCCCCCGCAAAGTCGAGCAGACAAGCACGACCGTACGCCCTTTTCTCGAAGCAACTCTACGCATGTCCGAGCTCTTTACATCTTTGTTAGGAACTAAAGAAACTGCCTGAATTGTATATTAAATTATTGATATAATGTAGATAGTGTATATTCCAAGTTACAAGTTTCTACCTATAGCTGTTTTTAAAATATCGTTTATCGAAGTTCCAATATGTCGTCACTCACTCATCATCAAAAAGGTATACTACTTCCAGGTGATTTAGAAAATAAAAGCCAGGCCCGGCGCAAATGAAATGTATCTCAGATTTTAAGTATTATATATTCAGAAAAAACATAATCAAAATTCGTTTTTTAAAACTATTAATTTAAAAGCCACTGTAATATTGAATAATAAAATAATTTATTTACCCATGATTTTTGTTTACCCTTATATTACAGATAATGTAGGTGGCGTTGTCAAAATAAATGCTTAAATGTCATATTTACAACAAGAGTAAAGAAAAAATGAAAAATTCCCCATTTATTAACTCTTTTATTTTATTTTATTTATTTATTTACACTTATAGTACACCAAAACAATTTCGTAAAGCTAATACATATAGTTATTATAATGAAGCGTACAGTAGGCGGTCTTATTGCTAAAAGCAATCTCTTCCAGACAACCTTTCCAACTCTTATATAGCTGCTTACAAAAAAACAACTAGCAATTTATGAAATTAAAAAAAAATATTTAGACAACACCCCCTACTGAATATTTTATTACATATAAATACTTAAAATCTGAGATATGTACATTTCACTAACCGGCGTTAGACCTGGGTTTTTACCCTCACATTGTGAGCATTGTCCTTTGGCATGGAGATAGGTGATTGAGAGCTTATACAGAGAAAAGTCTAAAAACAGCAAATATCCACCTCTAAGGGGGGTGAAATAAAGTTTGCCAGTTTGTATGGTAGTCCGTCATTTTCAAAATAAGGGACATGAAGTTGCACGAGTGTATGTATAGGCTTCTTATATGGTTAGAAATAAAAATAATAAAAAAACAAAAAGTATTCAGGAAAAGAACAAAAATTCCTAACCAAAAGAAATGAGTTCCATTACAAAACATTTTTATGTAAATATTCGCTAAGTCTCGTGAGTGTTCCCTAAAATTATATGAGATATAAGGTGGAGCCAAGTCTGGCAGTACTTTTAAAAATCAATATTCAGTAAAGTTCACCGTAGTTCTCTGTCTTAAACTTACTGAGTAAAAAAAAGTGAATTAGAATTCAAATAATTATACTAAAATTAAACTTATGAACAATGTTTTTATGCAATATGTTGCCTAAAACATTATTTCATCTAATTTATAAAGATATTTTTAGGACTTAGCAGTCACGAAAATTGAACCAATTACATGTTTGAAAAAACTCGGGACCGCCTATAAAATATTAAAACGATGCATCCATGACAGTGGGAAAGGATTTACATACAAACAAATACATTTTGTGATAGCCAAGTCAGAAAAATATCTTTGTAAATGTGATGAACTAAAGACCTAGGCATAAAATACATAGATCATAAGGTTGATTCAGGTATACTTATATCAATTCAAATTCAAATAAATGTATTAACTCAGTATGTTTAAAAGAGAACTACGGTGCAATTTGCTGAATATCGATATTAAAAAAGTACTGCCAGACTTGGGCTCACCTTATATCTCATATATTTTTAGGGAAGACTTAATTATGAGACTTAGCGATTTTTGACATAAAAATGGTTTTGATGGGATAGATTAATTTGGATATCCTCATATGTAAGGAACATCAGGTAATAAGCAAGGATCTTCTTGGACTAATAGTATCTAGTACCCAGGTAACAAACTTTTGAAATGGATAATTAAACAAAAAAATTCGAGCGAGACCTACAGTACTCGCATATGATGTGTAACATGTGACAAAATACTTTATAAAAGGACGGCAAAGATATGGCAGACTAGGCTGTATGGTCATAGATACCTTTGCCTTTTCCGCGCTTTTAAAGCCTGAAAAAAGGACGGCAAAGATACGGCAGACTAGGCTGTATGGTCATAGATACCTTTGCCTTTTCCGCGCTTTAAAAGCCTGAAAAAACGCGACTCCCTGTTACACATTTCCGTCCCTTGGGACACTTTTAAGTCCAATTTCACGAAATCACTCCCACAAATTGCAGGAAAGCGAGAGCAAAGATGTTACACATCAAAAATACACAAAACAGTATACTTTCCAGCCTAGTCATCAAAGTCCGGCATAAAGAAATCAACATTAAATGATACGGTTAGCAAGTACCGAGAAAAAGAGATGTATCAGACTTGATAAAATTTGCAATTTATGTGGGTATTTGTGGGAAGTAACTAAATATGTTTTTTTTTAAATAGTAAACTACTTATTGTAGGTTTCATTTGGTTCTAATAACACACTAGGTTTTATTAAAAAGATAAGTGCCATTTTTGAAATAAAAAAGAATATTACAAAGAGTTTATTACAAAGATTCATTAATATTGTAAATCATTAAAAAAAACTATGGTGGCAACTTTAAGAAAACAACATAGGAAGATTTTGATTCCCATCGAACTCTCAACTTCGATTTTATTTTGCTATCACAGTACCTTATTCGTTGCTCGAAAGTAAAGATTCTGAAGTGGGGATCACGTGCCGGAAAATGTATGTAGTATTGTTTGTGAGGCTCCTACAAGGTAGATGATCTAGTCATTTTCACTATGACCTAGTGAAGTTTGCAGAAGCCGCTGAAAGCTGGATGCATGGGGCTCAGGGCCGCACTGTCCGTCGATATAACAGCCGTTTTACTCAAAAACTATTACAGATATAAAGCTGAAATTTTGTACAGTCATACAACTCTGTCATCATCATTACAGCTCATATACGTCCCCACCGAGGGGCTCGATCCTACCCTGAATCAGGGCGATTAGGCCTTAGTCGACCACGCGGGCCCAGTGCGGGTTGGTCGACTTCACACACTCTGTATCCCCTGTAAATTTATAAAATACAAACTGTTGAAAAAATGTGGTTAAGGGTACAACCCCTATTCATGAAAATTGGGGGTATTTTTTTTTTGTTTACATAGGTGGTATCGTGTGGGGGGTATCGTTGAATAGGTATTACAAACTGCTAAAGGCTCACTAAGATTATTTTTCTGATAAATAAATTGTTAAATATGATATTTAAGAGTGATGATTTTTGAGAGTTACAAGTCCTCCACCCCCCATCAGCTAAACCGCTATATCAGGAAATCTGAAAGTATTGGGATTAGTCAATAATATTGTGTCGGGCATATTATCAATCATTTCTGAGATTAGGAGTGATAGTCGACCTACTTGAGATGTGAATTTCCATGTTAAGATACATAGTATCATCATAATCATAGAACAGATGGCCGTTGGGGCAGTAAAGTTCTCGAGTGGCGACCGCGCACCGGAAAACGTAGCGTAGGCAGGCCTCCCACGCGGTGAACCGACGACCTGGTGAAGATCGCGGGGAGTCACTGGATGCGGGCAGCGCAGGAACGGTCGTCGTGGAAATCCTTGGGGGAGGCCTTTGTCCAGCAGTGGATGTTTTTCGGCTGATATGATGATGATGATGAATTGAAAAGACTAAGACTCTTTAAAATACACATTTATTTATTATTAAACAAAACCCTACTTTTCGCGTGATTCCACACGCACTTGGCCACTTTTTTTTATTAATTATTAAACCATTATGGTAATAAGTAAACATCTTTGTGATGCATGAGTCTCATGTAGAAGTGTGTATGTATTACGAATGTGCATGAAGTTTTAACGAGTTAACAGTTTGACATCGGCCTTATTGTGTCGAAGCCCCATTCATAGTAGTTTGTTCTACTTAGTACCTTTACGTACTTACCTATGAAAAGAGTCACAATAGCACACCCCGGACACTTCATACAAAAGGTCGTGAAATGAAATTTCTAAAAACACGGCGAAATCCCGTAAGTTCGAGAGCCAAACTATAACCAATCATCAATCTGGGTGACAAAGGGGTGAGGTCGAAATCTAGAGAGCGGCAGGGAGTGTCCATACTTTATGTTAGTACTAATATACTTTGACAATAGTATGCTTTATATACTAACTGCCTTACTCTTGCAATAAACTTAAAAGCGTATTCACAAAATCGTTTCCCATACAAACTTAAAATTACTACTGCTGAAAAATCGATGGGCCGATTCTAATGAAACTTTATAAACATATAAAGTTATAAAATTCTAGTTTGTGATTAGATAAAATTTTCAGAAAAATAGTGTTGTCACTAAATAATAGCGATTTCAGATTTTCATAGTAAATTTAAATACTGCTAATCTTTTTTATAAAATAAAGTACATATTTTGAAAATGTAATCTATCCACAAACTAGAATTTTGTGACTTGAGTATAAAGTATCATTAGAATTTACGTATCCGTTTTCAAGAAGTATTAATTTTAGTTTTGTGAATTCGCTTTATTTATTACCAAGATTACCTATATAAGTATTGTTTAGAGCATCGTTGGTGGCGTAACGCCAAGGGCCGCCACCTCCTGTCCGGTAGGAAGTGGTTTAAATCCTGCCACGTACCAATGTGTTTTCGAATTTCGATTTCATATCGCTTATCCGACGCTCTTACAGTGAAGGAAAACGTCGTGAGGAAACCTAGACATGCACACGCCTACGAAGAAACTCGAAGATTGTGTGTGATGTTGACCAACCCGCACTGGGCCCGTGATGTCGACTAAAGCTGGATCTCCCTAATTCAGGATAGGCTCGAGCCTCTCGATGGTTCGAGAAGTTTTATGAGCTGATATGACTTAAGGCCTTAAGATATGTCAAATGACAATATTCAATTCAAATTATTGAAAGACTGTAAAACTATCAATATGGAAAAAATATATGGTAATATATTTAAAGTCATGAAAAATCGATTTACATAATATAATTTAAAAAATTTTACGACTTTTGATGTAAAAAGATATACTGTAGACCCTGTTTTTAGAAATAATTGCAAAAATTCTCGAAAACAAATAATTGATGTTGAATGAAACCAACACACGAACATCGGTGACTTAAAGACCTTTTATTTTAAATGAACATACTTTTTTAAACTTATTTAAAAGTATAGAAAAGTAATAAAAACATTTAAAAATTGAGAATTGGGCGTTCGATTTCAACGTAACAGCCGCGTTGAAGCCTGCATTGATTTGAACTTAAAATGAAAAAACTTACGTTCGATATTATTTTAACACTTATCAACCTGCTCGGATTGAGGCATTTTAGCCTTTTTTTTACTACTGTTCTTTTAAAAGATCATTTTTTCAAACAAAACAATAAAATCATTAGATTTTTTATTATGGCTATTATATTATAAGTAGCATATACGTTTCAAATACAAAATTTTGCGAAGTTTTTGAAGTGAAAACTTCTTTAGCGGCGTTGTGCACTTTTTTTTGTAATGGGTAAAAAATGTTAAACTCGCGTCAGGACACGTGACCTGATCGAAAATTCGTAAGACGGATGGTTGAAGTGAAAACTTCTTTAGCGGCGTGGTGCACTTTTTTGTAATGGGTAAAACATGTTAAACTCGCGTCTGGACACGTGACCTGATCGAAAATTCGTAAGACGGATGGTTCAAGTTTTCACTTCTGCCGGCACTCCCGGAGAGCGACTTTTTTTTTAGTAAAGAGTGGGTAAAGCCTTAAGTATACAGGTTCATAATAACAAATTTAAAGTCAGGCTTTTGCCATCAGACTTAGGAAAGAGAAAGCTCCAAATGGAACAAACCTTGGACAGTTAAGTTCGTCTTTGTAAGCACACGTGCTCCGCTAACAGTTCGGCTATTGAACGGAGATAGTTACGAAATATTTAACTCCCAAATGTTAGCACTGAAGGTAACATCTAGAGCACATGTTGACTTTTAGAGATGAGGACTTACTCGTAATAGTAATATTTTATGCGCAAGATTCTTTAGTGCTGTTTTTAGGGTTCCTTACCTCAAAAGGTAAATACGAAACCATTATAGGATCACTCGTGTGTCTGTCTGTCCGTCCGTCTATCACAGCCGATTTGCTCAGAAACTACTGGACTGATTGAGTTGAAATTGTACACATAATATGGAAGTCAGTGACCCAAAGGCGAACAAGTGACGTAAATAAATGGGGGGCCGGCTACTTTTGGGGGGTAACATGCGAAAATTGACCATCCCCCCCCCCCCCCAAATTATCTCTGAAACTATTGGGTCTAAAATATTGAAATATCACAGTGTATGAGGTTAAATGAATAGATAATAGGAAAATCTATAACAAAATCTAGTCCTTTCGTTCCCACAGGAAAAATGTTACCATTTTCCAGAATAAGTAGAACACTATTTACCTAGAGCATACTATGTACTGAGAGGTCTTGTTCTGTTGGTATCAAAGTTTTAGTGCGTAACCCTGTTTGTGTGACCCTAAATTGCACTTGGCCGTTTCTTTTTGTATAACGTACTAGATGATTCCCGCGGCTCCGCCCACTTGGACAACGAGGGTGTGCGGGACTTTTTTTGTTGTAAACCTTCCCACAACAATTCACCAAAGTCTCATCGTAATCGATAAAGCCGTTTTGGAGTTTTAGCGAGACAAACGAACAACAAGTCATATTTATACTTATATAACAAGACGAGTAGATGTTGTAAAAAGCTCTTGATTGTGTGATAATACGCTATTAACATCGATTTTCAACACTGGCTTTGACAAAACTTAGTTTCAAGATACCCACCTACCCTAAAAAATAAGTATACCTGTAGGTCGCGGCCTCTAAGTTGAACATTCCCTCTCGTATATCTACCAGATACGCTATACTACCAGGTTTATGATATAGCGTCCCCACTCACCGACAGCTAGGTTATATAGTGAGGACCGCTATTCCTGCTAACGCCGTGTGGCGAGGGCAAGGACCAACTACAGTAGGTCTTGCCGACAAGACACTTAGTTGAACATTCCCTCTCGTATATCTACCAGATACGCTAAACTACCAGGTTTATATAGCGTCCCCACTCACCGACAGCTAGGTTATATAGTGAGGGCTGCTATTCTTGCTAACGCCGTGAGGCGACGGCAAGGACCAACTACGGTAGGTCTTGCCGACAAGACACTTAGTTGAACATTCCCTTAGGCTTAGGAAATAACCATGCTGCCTAATGCGAGGCCAGAGGCCAGAAGGTTGTTTACTTATTTCAGATGTTACACGTCATATTATGCGACAACTGGTAAGGCTCGCTCGTTTTTTATATATATTTGCCAGATAAGATAAATAATGTAATCTACAAAAACCTACCTGACTTTTTTAGTACTTTTACCAGTAATTAATTTAATAACCTTTTCGAACCTATTAAGGTCATCATGCATTTAAGATACAACAAAAATAAACCTAACTACTATACGTTCAGTGTATTTCACTGAAATCTATAAATAACTTAAATTATCTCCTTTTTTCAAGAATTTTTTTTTATCATCATCATCATATCAGCCGAAAAACGTTCACTACTGGAATTTTATTTAATTTTTTTTTAATGTAAGTACATTATTTATTAGGAACAAATTAATCAGTCCTAAAAAAAATATCACACTAATTAAGTTGTTACTAATAAATAATTTTAAAAAATCTTTCTTGGCGCCGAAAAAAAAATTTGATTTTATTTTTATATTTTTTGTGAAGTACTTATACCTTTTCGTAACTCTGATGGGACAAAAGTGTTGAGGTTATATTCGAAACGGTTCACACAAGATTTAAACATCTAACCGAAATCTATTTCTCCCTCTTCACTACAAGTTTTTATTTTACCTATCCTATTGTCCTTTATTTTTCTTTCAATCAACCCATCACAATTTCCTTCAAAACATTTTATCGTTGGTCATCATTCCAAACAAAACAGGGTGCTATTAGCGAGTGCTGTTGATTCGTAAGCACTCAAAAAAGCGGGTACGAATCGCTGAGTCACACCTACCCTCAATTGTTCAGTTCAAGCGGCTGCTTGGGCGCTCTGTCTTGTCTTGCACTTACAAGGTTTAAATAGTTTTGGTACTTGGTGTATCTGCTGGTTTGGCTTTTTGTTTTGTCGGACTGAGGGTAAATTTAACGTATCAAATTCAATCAGAAGTGCTATGGTAAATGTTGTTTTACCATGGCACTTATCACATCTGCTCATATATGTCCCCACCGAGGGGCACGAGCCTACCCTGAATTAGGGCGATCAGGCCTTAGTCGACAACGCGGGCTCAGTGCGGGTTGGTCGACTTCACACACAACCTGCGAGTTTCTTCGCAGGCGCATGCAGGTTTCCTCACGATGTTTTCCTGTACCGTAAGAGCGTCGGATAAACGTACATATGAAATCGAAATTCGAAATCACATTGGTACGTGGCAGGATTCGAACCACGACCTCCCGGACAGGAGGCAGCGGCCCTAGCCGTTACGCCACCGACGCGTACACTGGTAGTTATTCTGGTAGTGCCACGGGAAACGCGCGTATCAGATTTGGTTGTGGGCATAGCTAATGCATGGGTATAGTAAAGTCTGACTTTTAATTAGATGCAGTAATTAAAAGCATCTAATTAAAATTCTGACTTTAGGTTTAGGTAGTTGACTAGACTATGAGTTCTGATCAATCGTGTCTTCACTTTGCTGTTTTTTCAGATTTATAATTAGTTTTTTTTTTAGTTTCATTGGGTTAATTTAAAAGATACTGTGCATTGTTTTACAAGACTATAATCTACATAGTGACATTCTTTTATAACATTAAAACTTGACTGGAATTGAATTGTAACGATGACAGCATGTAAAATAAAATTTTAACTATTGATCACTTGATTATCTCCTCCTAATTGTCCTCATACTGAAATTTAAATAAACCAAACTCACTGTATTTTCTATTAAGTCTTTCAATTTTAATTGCTTAAAATCACAAAACCAGGCATTTTTTAAAATTTATAATTGGTAATCCCTTGGCACCACTCACCTGATGGTTAGTGTCGATGATTGCGAACATGGAAGCGTGCTTACCAAGATTCCTCAACGCAATGGAGATTTAATGGCGTCACATCTACGTGTTTGATTTTTTTTGATGAAAAGTACCTTTAATGATTAGCAGTCAAAATCCATATTACATTTTTGTAATATCTGCTCTAACACTCAAAATATTACTCAAAAACAACTTTTCTCTTACGTAGTAAATCATTCAGAAGTACCAAGAAATTTGTTCCCCGAGCGCAGCTTATGAAGAGTGACTGAGATGAATGACTGAATAAATTGGAGTACAAGCTTAAAAATTAAAAAGTTCTCCAGATGAATTTCAACTAAGACCAAAATACATAATTTGCATGTTTTTTTAAGAAGTTCAAAAAAAATTTCTTTCTTGATTGTTTTAGGGTTTCATACAAAAAAAAATAACCCTTATTAGATCACTTCATTGTCCGTCTATCTATCTATCTGCCTGTCACGATCCATTTATTTCAGGAATGCGAAGGTATCAAGTTGAAATGAGTATAAAAAAATCTAAAATCTCTTGGAGCTGTAAAAAAATCATGCTTCTAAATCAACGCAATGAAACAATACTTCCATTTATGCCTTATATTTTGAAACTCGGAATTTAATTAAAATCTATAGGTACGTAGTATAATAGTCTTTACAATACAATACAACAAAACACAATACAATATATTACAATACAATTCTTAATTAATAATTTTTTTTTTTTACGTCAATCTAAAAAAAAAATTCTTTGCTATAGAGTTTTTTTCATTGACCTAGAATCATGAAATTTGGCAAGAATCAAGGTCTCAAGCACGGATAAGATAAAGCCTTTGTCTAGCAGTGGACGTCTTTCGGCGGATATGATGATGATGATGAAGGTCTCACAGCATAATTAAATGAAAAAATCCAAAAATTGTTAATTCGTAGTTTTATCACATAAAGAAATACTTTTTGCGATCACAAAACATGATGAAAATTGATTGTGATTTGTGACGTGTTTTGATGTATTGGATACCTTTTTATAATTACTGAGTTAAGTCTGTCATTCAATCCAACTTTTTTTTTCACAAATATATTCTGTGGTGGTACAGAAAACTAGTGATGTGCTCAATCGATTATCAATAATCGATTAATCGATTATGGATGTAATCGGCTGCAATAGATTATGATTTTCATAATCGAACATGATCGATTTTGAGAAAAGAGCACTACCACACTACCAAATTTTACTATTTTGTTTGTCATTTCGTGAAATGGCAACCCTACCCTTAAATTGAATTGAAATATCTTGATTATATAAAATTTTTGAATGCAAATTGGATACTGTTTTGAAAACATATAGAATATAGGTATCAGATTTTATTGTTCTTTTTTTTTCTTAGAAAATTTCTTTTGTATAACACTTGTGGTGATTATAAATAAATAATAATTATCATTAATTTTTGTTTTAAACCATTGCATTAACCAATAATAAAAGAAAGCACTAAGTACATAATAATTCATAATAAATAACAATATAAACATAATACAATTGATATTGCGTTTTTTTATTTGTAGAATAGTATAAATAGTTTAAGAAATTATTTAACATTTTGTCCAAATTGTAGCAGTTTCTTTTGGACTGGACAGTTGTCAACGGAGTCTTAAATAATCATCCATAATCGATTTATAATCGATTATTGATCGAATACGAATATTTCAATAATCGATTAATCGATTATTAAACTAATCGAGTCCGCACATCATTATATGGAACCCTCGGAGTGCGAGCCCTAATTGCACTTAGCCAGTTTATTTTAGTTGATTCCCATCGATTTAGTACCGTAACAAACAAACACACGCTATCACACCGATTTTGAACTAGGTAGCTATTTTATGTTAACGTTTATTTTAAACTAGCTTTTTCCCGCGGCTTCGCCTGTGTGGACATCGTTTTCATAACTGTCTTTAAGGGTGATTAGTAAATTATGTCGTATTCCACCTACTCAACCATCTCTGTGCAAAAAATCACAACAATCGAGTATTTTTTTAGTTCCCTCAGGAACTGCATTAGATTATGCTATTTTTCCGGGATAAAAAGTAGCCTATGTCCTTCTCCGTGACACAGGCTACCTGCATGCTAAATTTCATAAAGATTGGTCAAGGCGTTGAAGCGTGAAAAGGTAACAAACAAACACATTTTCACATTTATATTATATAATATATAAGTAAGGATAAGCTCGGAAAACAAAACGCTGTTTCTCTTTGCTATCGAAAGTTTATGACATTAATTGACCTACCGGTATACATAGTATTTTGAATTTTAATTACTCGTTCATGGCGGCAAACTAAAAAGGTTTTCATAATGCATTAAGTATTTCCCTTTTGTTAGCTTTCAATAATAAACTGTAAGGCGAGGTGACAAAAGAAGCCGGCCGATTTTATAGCTGTTGCTAATTTGGGACGCGGGTGTGAAGGCGCTCTTATACGTTATTGTTTTGTAGTAGGTACGTAAGCGTAATAATTATACAACAGAAAATATTGAATTGCATAACAAATGTGTGCTAATTAATATTTAGAGGAAATTAAATTTTAAATTGCTTTTTTTATTCCTCTTTATTTATAACTAAAGGCTAGTAGAGTTTTCTGTTCTATGCAAACCTTGTCCGACAATTACTGAACTAATTACGAACAAATACACATTATCCTTCACCGTAAGAGCGTCGGCTAAACGTACAAATGAAATCGAAATTCGAAAACACATTGGTACGTGGCAGGATTCGAATCATGATCACTCGGACAGGAGGTAGCGGCCCTAGCCATTACGCCACCGACCCTCGTACGGTAAAGGAAAACATCGATTCGTGAGGAAACCTGCACACGCCTGCGAAGAAACTCTAAGGTTGTGTATAAAGTCGACCAACCAGCACTGGGCCCGCGTGGTCGACTAAGGCCCGATTGCCCAAATTCAGGGTAGCCTCGGACGTATATGAGCTCACTGATGATACATATATAAAGATTGAGACTTCCTATCCTGATACATAATATCACAAAAAACCGCATCAAAATCGGTCCATCCGTTTGAGACCTACGATGCCACAGACAGACAGACACACACACACAGACATTGACGTCAAACTTATAACACCCTTCTTTTTTCGTATGGGGTGAAAAAAATAACGAACTTAGTCCAATAAAACCTTGTAATGTCCCACTAATATATTCGGTCATGGGGCTCATTACATTGAAAATCAGCTTAAACACCCAAAAAACCTACACAATAAAATATCCTTTTAATCGACACGCAGCGATAAATTCTCCTTAATAACAGAAATATTTTATTAGTTAATAGCTAGACGAAAAAGTGTCCGCATTTCAATTTTTACGACATAAGTATTTCGTTTTAAAAAATGTGGCCCTTTGGTGGGAGCGATCCGATCTAAAGTTTGTGTCAGAAAAAGGATAAAAGCCGCTATCATCCTGGCGGGTGCTCGACGGTTTTTTTCTTTATTGTAAACTCGGCCTTATTTTTATTTTTAATAATTCCAAGATGACAGATGAATATGGTCGGATGTGCGTCACATTTTCATGGTAGGCATTGGATTCGATCGACAAAAAGTTGGATCGAAATTAGGAGCAGTTTGTTAAATCACTTTTTGTTTGAACTTCGCTTTTATTTTTTTGTTAGAGGTCATTATTATGGACTTATCATGATAATTTTTGTTTGCCTTGTGCGAACCTTAGAGAGTCTGAACCGAAATAAGAATTAGGTGGTAATATTACAGATTGACGTAAATTACTCCTAAACGATAGAATACTTAAGGTTGAAAACAATACCCTCATTGTTGATGATGTTCCTTAAAGTCAAAAGCTATTAGAAACACGATTGAGCAGTTTTGGCTTAATAGAAAAAAATCCCATAGATAGGTCTACACCGTTACTTTCAACTCAAGTTATGACTAATATTTTGAAGTATAATTAAAAAAAATATACAACAGTTTTTGTTATGATATTACAAAGTGAGTAATGTTATTATTTTTTATACTTTTATTGTAGTTTTTGATTGAAACGAAAAAGACAGAGACAACTGTTCCAATCAATTCCTCGTCTTAAGCATGTTTTTTTTAAAATTAATTGAAAACCAGTTTGGGTCCAGCACATATCTACCTAGACCTACATTCTTTGTAGGTCAGTAGACCTAAATGCTACTTCCAAATTAAGAATACAATACAATACAAAACTGCATATACAGGGCGGGTGTTACAAAATTCTCTATAGTCTCTTCATACAACTTTTGTTCTATGACTATGCTGAAATCGCAAAAAAAATAAAACTCTTCATACAAATAAATCAGCCAATAGAGAAATTTTTTTGCATTTTTGTATGGGGGGTCCTATTTTTATTTTTGAGATTTGACCATAGTCAAATTATAGGTTTCTTGGGGAAAGTTGTTCAGTATAATGATTAGAACCCCAATTAGAGGGACGGAATTTTGGTACACCCTGTACACAATACTATACGTAATAGGTGTGTGTATATATAGGTTGATTATTTAAGCAGCAGGTTCAGGTCATTGCTCTGTGTTTCACTTTTGATCTATAACTAGATTTTGCCCTCAGCTTCACCCGCATGGATATCGTTTTATAACTGTACATATCTCGTAGGAATTTCAAAATATCTGACATTATACTCTTTGTCTGCATTTTTTTAATCCACATCATAAAGGAAAAATATCTTGGTGCTAAATTTTAACTTTCTAGACCCAAGGGTTTGCTCTGGGCGTTGATGAGTCAGTCTGTAAGTGAGTCAAGACCTTTTTTTAAATAAAATAATGACTATATTTTGCCCTCGGTTTTGCCCTTAAGGATGTCGTTTTTATGACTGTAATTTAAAGTGCACGGTGCAAGATGGGCAAGCGGCTCGAGAGTGCTAACTTAAAAAATATCATATTCAGTTAGTATTACATCATCATCATTTATTTAAAAAACAGTCAATCTGTGCGCGAAACAATTTTAAAAATTTATATCTTAACACATATTCATAAATTTTGTATGAAAATTATCATTTTTTTAAATAGTTTTAATGTCACAATTTTAAAAGTAATCAACAGTACAGTTCTTGATCTGTCTACGTACCAAATTTTATCCAAATCCGTTCAG
The DNA here is from genome assembly GCA_947284805.1 of Coleophora flavipennella. Lineage (NCBI taxonomy): Eukaryota > Metazoa > Arthropoda > Insecta > Lepidoptera > Coleophoridae > Coleophora > Coleophora flavipennella. Next base: position 12,093,458 of record OX369280.1, on the reverse strand, counting down.
CAGCTTAGTCGTGAAAGAACAAACATCTACACTTTCGCGTTTATAATAGGTAGTATGATAATAGGTAAGTCCGAGCATCGTCGTGTTCTCCACTGAAGAGGATCGTGACTTTTCTTTGGCAGTATCTATTCGGATGTGATCTTGCTCCATTTCGACCTTCTTCGACAGTGTGTAGACCACAGATTAGATAAACCTTATATCTAGTCCGTAGCAAAGTATATATATTAGTACTAACATACAGTATGGACACTCCCTGAAGCTCTCTAGATTTCGACCTCACCCCTTCGTCACCCAGATTGGTAACAGTTTGGTTGTCGAACGTATAGGATTTCGCCGCCATTTTGTTTGTTCCGTCATTCCTTTTTTGATTGTATAAGACTCGGTTTGGTTGGTGGTAGGGCATTTTCTAAGTCCGCCTGATTAGCTACCACCATCATATCTAAGTCTTGCCGCCAAACATCTGTGTTAACATCATTGATGTGTTCCGGCTCTAAGATAAGATAGCCAGTTCTCCATTGCGTTGGGCAGTCGTGGTAAGCACGCTTCTATCTTCGGCATCTTACCAATTTGTGAATAAAAAAAAACGCGAGCGACAGATTTTTATTTAATTTCTATTCCAGTTTGCAAACCTTAGCACGAATACGACTCACACTTTGCTGGTTTTATTATTTTTTCTTTTACTTTAGAATTCATACTTTAATCACATCAAGTATCACGTTTGAACGTATAAAAATATAAAAGATAATACATATTAAATATTATAAAAGAGCATTACCTGACCTGAGTTGCTTTCCCTATATTGCAACATAGTAGGTATTTAATATGTATTGTATTATATTATTATTATGTATGTTTATTATTTACTAGTGGATGCCCGCAGCTTCGCCCGCGCAGATCCTGATTTTTGCGGTACCCGTGGGAATTTCCCAAAATCCTTTCTTAGCAGATGCCTTCGTCATAACATCTACCTGCATGCCAAATTTCTGCCCGATCCGTCCAGTGGTTTGGGCTGTGCGTTGATAGATCACTATGTCAGTCAGTCAGTCAGTCACCTTTGAGTTATATATATTTAGATTTTATGTATGCAGTTAGAATATTATTTTTGTTCTTATTTATTTATGTATTCAGTAGTATATTATAAGAATAACATATTACATAGGTACTTATATCTTATAGGATTTCTTCTTAACACTCCCAATAACAACTTTTGTACACGCCTCGACACGTTCGTATTTCTTTTTTTTTTCTCACTTACTGGTTTGTTGGCAATAAAACTCTTACAGAGTTAAGCATACCAATTGTAAATCTATGTTTTTTTACTTAAGTATTTTTTTATTTACTATGTACAATAAACAATAAATAAATAATATCCTTAGACAACACGTTTCTAGACCGTACTAGCCATCGAACCCTTTTATATTTTTACTTTTCAGTGAATCTAAATATATATAACTCAAGGGTGACTGACTCACTGACATAGTGTACTATCAACGCACAGCCCAAACCACTGGACGGATCAGGCTGAAATTTGGCATGCAGGTAGATGTTATGACGTAGGCATCCGCTAAGAAAGGATTTTGGGAAATTCCCACGGGCGAAGCTGCGGGCATCCACAAGTATTCTATAATTTCTGTAAAAATTTCAGCCAGATACCTGTTACTGTTCAAATTATTCAATTTCTTTGTGTTCAAAACATAAACAGCTTTATGAAAGTCGTTCAGATGGATGGATGGACAGACAGCGTAGGTTCAGTAATAGGGTCCTAAAAACGGGTAATAGCTCCTAAAAACAGTGACAGGCATAATTTGTTTTTTAGAAAGAAATGTAAAAAAAATAGATATACATATTAAGGTTTTTCCTTGCACTATTCCACAATTAATGTAAATAAAACACTATTATATACAATATTATTTGTGTTTTATTTACATTAATTGTGGAATAGTGCAAGGAAAAACCTAAATATGTTCAGTTCAGTGTTCCACCAAGAACCTACTATCGCAAGCATACAAAACAGATATAGCCTTTTCGAGACTGAGTAAGTTTAAAAAGTTATTTGTGGGGCAGTGTATAAGATTCTAAAATAAAATTCTAGAAAATGTTACTAGTTTTTCAGAGAATAATTTCAAGACTCGTGTCAAAAAATGCTTGTGCTCTATAGGATATTATATTATGTAAATGACAAAGATATATATGTTGATTCTATAACAAATACCATAAATTATACCTGAAACTGTAATCTGAATTATGACATTATGCAATAGACAATAAGTTTTGTGTTGACTATTTAAAAGTGTGTGTAAACACCTATTTAAAATAAATTATTTGGATTTGATTTGATTTTGATCCCGTTACCTACCTCACGGTACCCTGAACACAAAGAAGCAGAATGACTACAAAACTTTCTCATGCCTCGGAATCGTAAGGCATTGTCTCGAAAGTATTCACTGACTGAGTCTGCTGTGGCCTAACCCTGGCTGGGTATATTGAAAAGGTCAGTTGCGGCTCTTGGGGCTCTTCGGATCAGATCAAAGCCTCTGCTTCTATATATATAATAGTACTAACATACAGTATGGACACTCCCTGCCGCTCTCTAGATTGCGACCTCACCCCCTCTTCACCCGGATTGATACAGATTGGTTACAGTTTGGTTGTCGATTGTGTAGGATTTCGCCGTCGTTTCGTTTGTTGCGTTATTCCTTTTTTGAAATGTCATTTCTGGCCCGTTGTATAAAGTGTCCAGGGTGAGCCTCTGCCATGTCGATTGATTGCCCATGTTACATTTTTGTTTAAATCATTGTTGGCGGTTACTATACTAAGATATTTTCCCCACGATTGGTAAGCTCTTGGCATCATCTCACCTGATGGTAAGCTATGACGATGCCGACGATGTAGTAGGCTTCCCAACGCAATGGGGAACTGGCTAACTTATCTTCAAGCCGGAACACATCAATGTTTGGCGGCAAGACTTGATAAAAATGGTGGAAAGTTAGAAGAAACCGAGAATCAAACCCACGACCTCCAGATATGAAGCTTATGGACGTAACCGTTACGCGACGGTGAAGTTAATATTAATTGTTATTATTTAATTATTTTTTCTGGTTGAGCTTTGTAAGGAGAAATCCTTACTTATTTGTGGGAACCGACTTCTAACATTATTTATTATCACATAGAATTGCAGTCTCTCCAACCACGTAGAGATAACATCATTAATACCTTCGACATTCCATCAATCATTACCATTACAATTGGCTCAACACATCCTCTCGGCAGATGCTGCATCATCAAAAAGTAATCTCATTCATATAAAGTAATCTCATTCATAAAAAAGTATATTTTTAAGTTTACTGTATAAACAAACAAGGTGTTACCAACGATAAGAATCGAAAATAACTCGCACCCCTCTTAAAATATTGATATTTAATGGTGGCATCCCAGTCAGTGTAACGAAGGCAGCCCCAACAGTATAGCTTCGGCATACCAGATCACCACATCAAGAATTCTCTTTACCACCGCCAAAGTTGGAAACATAATGAATTCGACTTTCAACTAGGAGTAGTAAAGTTCAATGTTGTTTACAAACTAATTTAAGAGAATGCAGGTGGCATCGGATGGCGTCTATCGTTATCTTTACTATCATATCAAATCCTAAAACTTTATTAAACTTTTATTAGTGTTTTAAAATGCTAGCCGTGTAAGGTAACGGACACTATAAAAATTTAGTTTTTTGGTTTTAACACTATTCACTACATTGTGTCTGGATTTAGAAAATAATAAGTACTGTGTTTTAGTGTAGAAATATTATACAAAAAATATGTAGTACAAGAGCGTCGGATAAACGTACATATGAAATCGAAATACGAAAACACATTGGTACGTGGCAGGATCGAACCACGACCTCCCGGACAGGAGGTAGCGGCCCATGCCATTACGGCACCGACGCTCTAATACGGTGAAGGAAAACATCGTGGGAAACACACACACGCCTGCGAAGAAACTCGAAGGTTGTGTGTGAAACCCGCACTGGGCCCGCGTGGTCGACTAAGGCCCGATCGCCCTAATTCAGGGTAAGCTCGAGCCCCCCGGTGGGGACGTATATGAGCTAATGTAGCTTTAGTCCGCGATTTCGCTCTCGTGGCCATCGTCTTTATGACTGTCTCTGAATAGGGTGATTGGTGCGCGAGCTACAAGCGGCTCGCAAGCATAGACAGAAGTTTACTCCAGATCTCTCGAGAACTATGACGTGCTAAGTAACTACTTAGTAATCTGTGGTGCTATTCTGATTAGCAGTCTATGTCACTTCCCAGTCCCTTAACTATTTTTATGCAAAAAATCACGTCAATCCATTACGACGCCGAAGTGCGCAAGGAGGCTCATGGATAAAACTTTTTAACAAAAAATTTAACCAACGAAAAAATAAAGGAACTGAAAAGCGAAAACTAAAAAGAACCTTTATTGCCTAACTGAGCTCCTACACGTATGTAAATACCTAAATAATTTTGAGTCGGCGGCGCCAAATTATTAAGTATGAGAAGTCCAAACTTTTTGGGCAATGTTGCTTCATTTAGTTTGCAAATCGACTGATAATCATTAATATGGGATATCCCAATTTTTTGGGTCCGATTGTATGGCCTTTTGGGAAAGTTGTTCAGTTTTATTTGCAAATCGACTAATAAACAATTAGAATGCGAAGTCCAAATTTTTTAGGTACAATTGTATATTCTTAAGGGAAAGTTGTTCAGTTTCCTGAGTAGATTTTTTATCTTTTAGAGAATTAAAATCAAATTAAAGGTCTTAATTGTGACATTACTAATTGATCAAAAAGTTTATTGAATTACTAAGGCCTATAATATCAATTAAAGTAACTGATATTAACCAATAAATAATCCCTGGTTCGAATGGATTAGCCGCAATCCGCAACAATTTGATACATCATTATCAAGTTACGCAAAGCCTTGTAAACAATTGTATGATTATATTAGATTCAATGTTCTAAAGATAGATATAGATGGATAAATAGATAAATTTGACTTGGGGAGTAAGCTGGTGGATGCGTGACGACGTCGTTACGGAAGTGTGGTCGGGCGAGGCGAACGTAAGTTGAGAGGGATATATAAACTAGTGAAGATAGAAAGAGAGATACTATTTATTTTTGTTTACCAACAATATCGGTTGCCAAGACAACAATATCGGTTGTCAAAACAATCAAACAAACATATAAGATAAAAAAGATTTGATCAGTTTTAGAGAATAATAAAACTGTTTTTATAAATTGTCTATACCTCCCCTGTAAATGACAAAAAGATTTGATTATTTTCTGAAGACTAAGTATTTACTTTCATACATATAGATGGAGTTAAAGAAGTTTTACTTCATTCGTGTGGTGTAAAGCACAATCGTATTTTTTTTTAATTTGAGCGAAGTTGTAGATCAAAAGTGTTTTGTTTCTACTATGTACCAGTCATCCTGAATATTCTTCACTGCATAACTTATTGACACAAATCACAATATTGAGATATAGTCAAACGCACTTAAATTTTTAATTTAAAAAAATGCTAACGCGTTAAAAAGAACAACCGACTTCATTCGCTACAACTACAATTTTCGTATATTTTTCAAATTCTTGATAAAGTGTTAAACCGGTTTTAATAAAATTTATATAGAAACACATCTAGCATAATCCACCAGAAAGATAGTTTCACAATCGGAGAAGGAATCGCGTTACTACATACAACAAAAACACACTGTCAAATAGTAAACCTTCCCCTTTTTGGAATTCGGTTAAAATCAATAGATACGCTTTATATAAAACAACTACCGATCATACAAATTGGACGCAGGCCAGAGGCGTAATTTGTTTCATTGCCGTAATGAAACCGAGATCTGTTGAAATATTAAACAAAAACACATACATATACAAACGGACGAGGCCTTTAAAATTCTAAGTTTTATAATAGTAAATTAAGTACCTAATATTAATATTTATTTTAATTAGGCACTTACATAAAATCATTGTTTAGAAGATTATTTCTTACAATCATTAGTTATTAAGTATATGTCACCATTGATTTTTCGTTACAAACCATAGAAAAAGCTTATAAATAATAAATGCCGTCCAGTGCATCCCCACAAGGCATGGTACCCAGCATACTGGCAGCGTTTCCGCGCTGGATGGCGATGCTTATGCGTTGCCCTAAAAAGCTGCCAGCCTTGCGGTCACCAGTAGTCTCGCTGAGACGCACTGCAAGTTCTTTTACAATTTTTTTGGCAGCGGGTCCCCAAAGACCTAAAGTCTCGAACCCTAATGGCGAGAACATGTAACTCCCGGCTAAACCCACGTATTTACGGGTCTTAAACACCTCAGCGCTATCCGCAGCTGCTCCAGCCCGCCCACTAGTGGATCGAACATATGATGGTGCCAAGGTATCCATACAGGTGACATCCCATACCAAGCAACTTCCGTGTTGCCAGGGAATGAGTGGCAACCCGTCGGTCCTCTTGCCGTCAGTGCAAACAATCCCGTGAGGTTCTAACTTTACCGGGATGTTCACCGAGGCAAGGGCCCGACGAATGACATCATTCAGGGCCGCGTGTCGTGGAATACGGCCGGCACTTCGCCGGCACGAAAGCCCGTGGTGACCCAAATCGTCAACCTCTGCGTCACATCTACATTCGTGCGGTTGATTTGTTTTAAGGCCCAACCGGAGGCTTATCGCTAAAGACAGCGTATTGTTATCTAACAAGGTGCCGATGTTCGGTGATGGGAGGGCGTTCAACCAAAAACCTGACTCCTTCTCAAACACCGCAAGAAGACGCGCCCGCTCTGTCGTATTTGAAGAGGCAGCCAAGAGCCCCCGCTGCACCTCCCCGCAAAGTGGCTCGTCCCAATGTCTCTGTGAGTGCAAAGACGTAGGTAAATCGCCGCCGCACAGAGTTCTCCACCTGTCGAGTGCCTCTACTTTGTGGGCGACTTCAGCGGAGTCCAAAGACGAACGGACAATGTCAGCAAAGAGATCACTGCAGCTAAAGGCAGATGCCAAAATGCGGGCAGAGCAACGGAAGACACCTTGCGTATGCCGAGACCCCCAAAACGATCCGGAAGCGAAGCCTGGATCCACGCTTTAGATGTAAGCTGACGATTTAGTATCTTTGTCAGAAGATTAGCAACGCAGTCATCAACAGTAGACAATAAGTTCTGAAAGTTCCACAGGTGGCAGCAGCGCATGACATAGGTAAACTTTGGCACAAACAGGCAAAACTTTAATATCGTTAGAGCCATGTGTGAATTAATGTTAAGAAGGCGGTCAAAGGATTCTTGAAATTTATCTACTTGATCTTGTATGAAACCTGGGATGGAGTCGTCCAGGATGGGAGCTCCAAGAAGACGGAGAGACGCATCTGAAGCTAACTGAATGTTAGGAGCAATATTGTTGAACTTTGCTAAAATGTCTTTCCTGGAGTCATCACAGACGGAGGGATGAATGTACAGTTCACACTTGGAAAAGTTAAGCACTAAACCAATTTCCTTAAAACCATTGATTATGTTCTCTAAATCCACGAGAATTTCCTCAGGTGTCCCCCCTACGGTGCCATCGTCTAAGTACCAAATGTTAAATTTAGACTGCAAAGAAGAAATTATAGGATGAATACCAAGGCTGAAGATTGCCGGCCCAAGTGGATCCCCCTGTTGGCATCCCACCGCAGAAACTAGTAGTTTGTCTTTATAGATAAGTTTAGAGGGCTTGCTATAGCACTGCCAAAGGTATGAAAAAGTGTCGGGTAAGTGTTCTTTTACCTGCGTTCCGCGATCAATCGAGTTGAAGGCATTTTTTACATCTACTTTCAGTAGTACCTTGCCCACGTCACCACCCAAAAAACTGCGGGTCGCATGCACTGCAGCCTCGGAGCCCCCTTTAGATCCAAAACCAACTTGGATTGGCGGCAACTTGTTTCCCAAATACGGCATAATATGCTTACAGCAAACTTTAGACACTAACCGTCTAAAAGTTGTGCCTATCGCAATGGGCCTAATACCACCATCTTTCTTCTTCAGCGCACAAAGGCTAGCCCCATATAAAACGTCAGTCACCCCCTCGTTCACCTTCTCTGACCATTAAATTTGCCAGGGCTGCTAGACTTGAAGCCAAACTTCCACCGACGTCACCCGTGGAGGCACTTAGTAGGTCCTTTAGATGCTGTGGTGACAGGCCATCTATACCTCCGCAAGAACCGTTCTTGAAGGACTTAATAGCTGTAATAACTTCCTCAGCTGAAACCTGTGGCAGTGTCTGTCTGTCCGTTTTTGGAGGATCAGGAAGCTGGCTGGTAGTAGAAGGAGAGGGGTGCTTCTCTTGAAGAGACTGTAGTGTTTCTTTGCAGTCAGGAGCGATCATATCGCTAGAAAACAAAAGTTGGCTAGCACCTCTTAAATTCCCCTCGCCTACCTTCTCCTCCTCTTTTTTGTACACATTACTTGCAGTAACTTTTCGATAGTCGGAGGGTTTAGTAGTAAGATTTCCTGGAATTTGTGGCTGTAAACAGTTATTTTTTACTTTGTGTGTAAGACTTAGTTTATTATTCGGGTCTTTTTTACTAATAATTACATAATATTGTAATTATTTGTCCATTTATTTTTTGCCGAATAAAACTCATTTCTTTCTTTCTTTCTTTCTTAGTAATTTGTTATAGAAGGCTGCAAAGTTGTCATTTGGCGAGAGTTACCTCAAAGGAGCAAAGGGTTCGAGAGTGGTTCAAATATATAATCCTGAGCGAAGCGAGGGTGTAAAATGAACGAGACGCAATATAAATTTGCTTTCGAGCGAAAATAGTTATGAAATGAAATGAAATTTAAAAAAGTATTAACATTCGTTGCAAGTCAAAAAAATACACACAAATAAATGCCAATGCAAAAAATTACAATACATATCAGGAAATTGAGACAATAAATGATAAGTAATCTACTTACATATACATATTAAGTAATAAGTAATACTAATAATATTTGAAAAACAGCTTAACAGTTATTTGGTTTTAGTTTTAAAAACTCTTTCCACGCTAGCGGATAAAATGCAATTTTGCGCTCTACAATGGAATGAAAAACAAAACCTTACCGAGCGTGTGAGGTGAATAGTATATTTCATGTGGGAAGGTGCAAGGTACAGGTGACATATTTTTGCTAATTTTGAGCAAAACTAGGAATGTTTTCCTATTAAATTCATCATCATCATATCAGCTCATACACGTCCCCACCTAGGGGCTCGAGAGCCTATCCTAAATTAGGGCGATGACAATAATAATAATAATAAACAATTAAGTTTGCATTTTTAGCCCATCATTTGACTAAAAAATCAAAACATAACCGTAGTGTCACGGACCTAAAACAGGCTGCAGGATAGTTATTCACAAACTCCAAGTATCTATTGTCTGGGATTATCACGGACTAAATGAATGATCGGTTTTAACTCTAAACAGACTACAACAAAACTGAGCCATTTTCAGTGTTCAAAAGGTTTCGTCCATAAATTATAAGGTCTTTGATACCTGCCGGTGTTGAACAATAGCGGAAAATTGTGTTTTAATAAAGGTCAAACAATGGCCAATATTTGATTTACTTATTTTTAATGCTTAGATGTTTAGGCTAGCCGTTACTTTACATTCCATTGTATATTTCAGCTTTATTATGATGAGTTATATGATTTATTGCTAATACATAGAAGTTCAAATTGGCAACAATGTTTCGAACCTTGTGACAAATTGTTTAGTATTTTTTTTAAATCTTAAAATTCAAGTAGATAAGCTTGCTAAAGACTTTTAATTACGAGTACATTTTCAAAGCGAGATATATTTACGATAGATAACTATTGTCTTGCACTAGTAGTGTCCAAAAAAACTAATCAAAAAAATAATATCTTTCTGTGTGCGTGTGTGCGTGTTTGTGTGTGTGTGTGCGTGTGTGTGTGTGTATGTGTGCGTGTGCGTGTGTGTGTGCGTGTTTGTGTGTGTGCGCGCGCGTGCGCGTGTGCTTTTGCATATGCGTGTGTGTGTCTGTATCTGTGTGCGCCCATTCGGTGCTCTAGGGCACTTATTACTATATGTACCTACATGGATAGAATTCGGGGTTCAGTGATATTTCTTTGATATTTATGAATTACGATTTCTTCAGATTTAAAAAAAAATCTAACGTTCAAGGCTTGCCAACAGGGTATAAGAAATTGCTCTAACGATTTTTTAAATCCGTAATTGATAAGCCCTTGGCATTATTTCACCTGATGATAAGTGACGATGATGCCGAAGATGGAAGCGGGCTTACCAAGATTCCCCAACGAAAGGGGACTGGATATCTTATCTCCAGACCAGAACACATCAATAACATTGATGCTTGGCATTAGGATTTAAATACGATAGTGGTAGCTGACCAGACAGGCTTAATAAACGCTTTATCATCAACCAAACCGAGTCTTACTTACGTAGACCCCGCATTCAGGGTACCTGTTATTTACCTTCTGGTTTAAAACTAATTTAATATTTTCTCACTAAATCTGATTTGAAGTAAACCATCATCTTGAATTTGAGGTCATACCCTTGAGGTGCTAGTCAGAAGCACGAACAAGGGTCATAAGTTCATCTTTTAATTCACCTAATTGCAGTAGTCGGTTTCAAAATAACGTAACGCACAGACAATTTTTGTCCTTGAAATGTTCACCTACTTACTTGTTACTTTAGTATATTTCAAAATCTCGTAATATGAAAAAAAAATATTCTTCACTTTACTAAAGCACTTTAAGGGTTCCGTACCCTTAAAGTAACAAAAAAACCGGCCAAGTGCGAGTCGGACTCGTGCAAACTCGTGCAAATAAATGTCTTAAAAATATTTTTTTTTTAGTAATACAACATTTTGTATGGAAAATCTATAAACTTTTTATAAATATAACTGCTTAGTTTAAGTGTTGGTCGACTATTACTCATTAACTAAAGAAAGCCCACTTAGCAGTGATAGTTTTCCTTTTAAATTGATTATATGTCTTACTATTTGATATTTTTTTTCAGATGTCCTAAAATAGCGGTGATACACACTACTCGAACAAAAATTTGCATTTTAAAGCTTAATATTTCTCAAAGCAATCCCTCAATTGAAAAATGGTTTAAGGAAACTCTTAGCAGTTTTGAAAGACCTATTCAACGATTCCCCACATGACAGGGTACGTCAACGATAAAAATTCACCCCCACTTTATATAAAGGGGAGGTACAAAGTGGTACAATAAAAACAAGATTTTATTGTACCACTTTGTCGGCGTAATTTATATGTATGCCAATGCCAAATTTTAGCTTTCTAGTACTAATAGTCTCTGAATTAAGCCGCGGACAGACGGACAGACATGTCGAAACTATAATGTTCCTTGTTGACTTCGGAACACTAAAAAGTAATGTTTATAGAATCACTCCGTTGTCTGTCTGACTGTCATCACAACCCTTTTTCGTAGGAACACGTGGAGTTATTTAATTGAATTTAATATGAAATAGTCTAGGAATCCTAAAAATAACTGTTAATAGAATCACTTCGTTGTCTTACTGTCTGAGTGTCATCACAACCCTTTTTCGTAGGAACACGTGGAGTTATTTAATTGAAATTAATATCAAATGGTCTTTGCTTCCTAAAATTTGTAAAAAGTCGAAGCAACTTTATGTAACCCACTCGAGTGCCGTGGTTTAAAATCAATTAGTGAAAATCGGTTTATTTGAAACAGCTGTTTCGCGAAACAGTCGAGCCCAAAATTTTAATATTTGTAAGTAAATTAAAATCCGTAGGGTACTTTCCGTTGATTTAGAATCATGAAAATTGGGAAGGAGCAAGGTCTCAAAGCAAAAATTAATAAAAAAACAAGAAATAATAGAAACTTAAATTTGCAGTTTGAGAACTGACCGTGACATATATTGATGTATGAAAGTTTTTTTACACTGCAAAGTTAAGCTGGTCCTTCAGTTTTTGTATTCGTGGAACGCACTGCGGGTTCCGCACCAAAACATACAAATATGTTTTGGTGCGGAACCCACAGTGCGTGAGTCCGACGCGCACTTGTCTGGTTTTTTTTTATTAACAAATACATATTACCACAGTTTAAAAGTACATTGCTTAAATATAAGGACTCTTTGTCAATTAAAGGTATCATAACATTATGTAATCCTTACTAATATTATAAACTAGCTTTTGCCCGCGGCTTCGCCCACGTGGACATAGCTTTTATGACTCTTTTTGAGGGTGAGTGGTGCGCGAGCCGCAATCAGCTCGCAAGCGTGGACATGAGTTTTCTCCAGGTACCTCAGGAACTGTATCGGGCTATTCGGATTAGCAGTCTTTGTCACTTCCCACCCCCTCAACAAATTCTATACAAAAAATCACTTTAATCCGTTGCTCCGTTGCGACGCCACCGACGTGCGCGAGCGTAGAAAACAGCTGTCCCCAGATCCCTCGGGAACTATGTCAGGGTATACTTATTAGTAAATTATATCGTTTTCCACCTCATATCTGTGCTAAAAATCACACCAATCCATTTTTTCGTTACGATTTTAAATAAAACGAACAAAGAGTATTGTTTTAGTTTCCTCAGGAACTGCATCGGGCTATGATAATTTCCACAGATAAAAGGTTGACTATTTCATTCCCAGTGATACAGGCTACCTGCATGCCAAATTTAATCAAGATTGGTAGAGGTGTTGAAGTGTGAATAGGTAACAAATAAACAAACACATTTTTACATTTATAATATAAAGTGAGGATTTCTAAATCTTAAATAAAATATAGAGCGTCGGTGGCAAAACGGTTAGGGCCACTACCTCCTGTCCGGAAGGCCGTGGTTCGGATCCTGCCACTTACCAATATCTATACGAATATCGATTTCATACTGGTATGTACGTTTATCCGACGCTCTTACGGTGAGAAAAACATCGCGAGGAAATCTGCACACGCCTGCGAAGAAATTCGAAGCTTATGTGTGAAGTCAATCAACCCGCAATGGGCCCGCGTGATCGTCTAAGGCCAGATCGCCCTAACTCAGGGCAGGTCGAGTCCCTTGGTGGGGACGTATATAAACTGATATAATGAAATATTATCAAAAAACTAATTCAAATCATTATAGGTATCAATCTAGTAATAAAATTTCCTAACAATATTAATATGGGTCAAATCCTCGAGTCGTATCAGCTCCAAAGGAGCCCAAGACGCACTTCTTGTTGCCGCGCTGGATGGCAATAGACAAACTTAGCAGCAGGTAGGACCTCACGTCACATCTCCTCTCTCGAAGGCGAAGGCCAATCTTCTTTGTGAAGGCAAAGGCCTCTGAGGGTTCAGCAGCCGGTTGTCTCACAGACCAGCGGCACAAAGCAGTAATTTGCCTCCAAGACCGAGTACTTATTATGCTTCTTTCTCACCGCAAATTGAGCAGCAGTACCGTACGGGTGAGGAGTAAGGCAGAAAAAGGGGCTTCCCAAAGCAGACACGTTCCTCTCTGACATAGCACCTGTTTAAACCCTCCGGCTTTTTGCCATCAGATCGCCTAATGCCCGGTCGGCGGCTGCATCAAAGATGGAATATTACATCTGGCCGAGACCAGTACCCTCCGAGTGAGGTCATTAAGGAATTGGTGACGTGGTAATCTTCACAAACACGACTGCAACTCAGTGAGTGATGGTCAATTGCCTCCAGCCCTCCACCGAGGACCCGCAAATACATCGATGAGGTTCACAGATATTGATATTGCAGGCGGAGAGCAACTGCCACACGCAAATAGTCGCCGTCAGAAGAGTTCCTATATCTGTGCCTCCTGTTAAAAGATGTTAAGCTCGATTTATGTGTTTTTATTTTTTTACACGATTGGAATCTGTAAAAAAATACCTCTCTGTTCGTCTATGAAACACATCGCTACGTACCATAGTTCCAGAGTTTAAAGTAGCGTATGCTGAAAAATACATAATAGAAATCCACTCAAAAGTATGAAATAATATTGTAATGTTTTAATACAACTTAAGCGCGTTTTATTATTCCTGCAGTGCCATCTATTGACATTCTGCTACTATGATTATAATGTTTGGTATGTGTAGCTAATATACAGAAAAAAGTTCTCTATTGTTATTATTGTAAGTATCGATAGGTAATTTCCCACGGGACCTCCTTAGTTTTCCGGGATAAAGAGTACCCGACTATAAAATGATGGTCAAAACACCCCATCCCAATGTAAAGGTTTCATATTGTTACGTTGAGTCATTCTAAAGATACAATTTTTTGCATTCCTGTAGGAACCTTAATTTTTTTGGGATTCACAATGTCCCAGTTTTAGTTCGCGATAAGGGTATCAACGTGTAAAATTTAAATGTAATAGGTCAAGCCACATTTGCGTGGTGAGCCATTCTATAGATGAATACTTTTGATTTTCCCACGGGAACTCTTGAATTTTCTGGGATAAAAAGTATCCTATATGTTAACCCGGGCTATAAGGAACCACCATACAAAATTTCATCAAAATCGGCCTGGTAGTTTTTGCGTGATGCGCGAACATACAGACAGACAGACAGACAGACAGACAGACAGACAAAAATTCCAAAAGTTGTTGTTTTGGCCTCTGTATCGTTAGTAATATCCACCACAGTTATTATTTTCCAAAAATATTTCATGTACAGACTCGGCCCCGTTACAGTTTTATTATATTAATTTTTTTTTTTTTTTTTAATTCACTATTGGTAAGCCCTTGGCATCAACTCAATAGAATAGATGTGAAATGTTTGTTTGTTACCTTTTAACGCTTCAACACCTCTGCCAATTTTGATGAAATTTGGCATGCAGGGAGCCCGTGACACTGGTAAGGACATAGGCTACTTTTTATCTCGCGAAATAGTATAGTCCGATGCAGTTCCTGAGGGAACTAAAAAAATACTCTTTCTTGGTTAATTTCTTCAACATTTGTACGAAACAATGGATTGTTGTGATTTTTGGCACAGAGATTAAAGTGTGCAAAATGACATAATTCACTAAATAGCATATCCTGATATAGTTCCTGAGGGATCTGGGGAAAACTAATTTCCATCGTTCACGCACGTCTTTGTCACGATATTTTGCATAGAATTGGTTGAGGGGGTGGGAAGTGAAGTAGATTGCTAATCAGAATAGCCCACTCATCCTCATAGACATAAAAACGATGTTCACGCGGGCGAAGCCGTGGAAAAAAAAAACCTAGTACGAAATAGTTTAGTTTAGATTTTCGCACGAACACGGAGTTTAATATCTATGCGTATAGGCACAGGTACGTAATTGACCAAAGATGGTTGGCATAAGAGAGCAGTCTTTGCGTATTTAATGGTAATGGTACTATTGTCTTGAAAACTACGCTCAAATTTATGGTAGTAATTCCTTAAGGAATAGAGAATTTGATAGGTTCTAGCGGGGTGCTTTAACTCCTTTACTTGTAACGTTAGCCTTAACTTATAGATAGATCCAATGTTATTTTATGGAGGTAATATTACAAAATTTCGTTATTTTTGACGTCAATTACTCCTAAACGATAGAAAACCCAAGGTTGAAAAAAAACCCCTTATTGTTGTTGACATTCCTCACAGTCAAAAGCTATTAGAAACACGATTGAGCAGTTTTGGCTCGATAGAAAAAAATGCCAAAGATAGGTCTACACCGTTACTTTCAACTCTAGTTATGACTAATAGTATTTTAAAGTTTAAATTTTAAAAAATATATACGACAATATTTTTTATAATAATATAATGTGAGAAATGTTATTATTTTTTATACTTTCATTGTAGTTTTTGATTGAAACGAAAAACCATTGAAAAAGTGAAACAGTGTGGTTATTTTCTTTACTCTTTACACGTAAAGAAAAAGACATAGACAACTGTTCTAAGTATTGATTGGAACAGTTGTCTCTGTCTTTTTCTTTAGTAGTTTATTGCTATGCTATCTTGTTCTTTGACTGATAGTTTTTTGAAGTGAAAACTTCTTTAGGCACGATGGGAAAAAACCATTGAACTCGCTACAGTGTTAGCGCTAGCGACTTAGCTACACGGTTTTGTTAACGGCATTGTTACGTTACCGACACCTAACCAGGATAATCAAGATAATCGTTTGCCGGGACACTCGGAGGGTCGAAACTTATAAAAATGACAAAAGTTTTCACTTCTGTCGGCACTCCTTGGGTGGTTAGATTAGGTTTTTAATTAAATAATAATATAGAGCTGTCACATACGTTATACGGCGTCAAAAATAATTAAAATTAAATTGATTATTTCGTTTAAATATCCGTTTAAAACATTAAAATAGCATATTATTACACAACTAAAAAAATAAAGTAAATAAAAATAGTAGGACGTCGTTGGCGTAACGGATAGGGCCGCTACCTCGTGTCCGGGCTGGGAGGTACTAGCTGGTTCGAATCCTGCCACGTACCATTGTGTTTTAGAATTTCAATTGCATATGTACACATGCCAGCACATCAAGCTACACACTTTGGACTTTGGACCGTTCTTATGGCGAACGTGTATGGATCAGAATCGCACTACGAGTGTATAGCTTGACGTGCTGGCCTCTGTACGTTTATCCGATGCTCTCACTGTGAAGGAAAATATCGCAAGGAAACCGCCTACAAAGAAACTTGAAGGTTGTGTGTAAAGTCGACTAACCCGCACTGGGTCCGCGTGGACGACTAAACCACACTGGGCCCGCGTGGTCGACTAAGGCCCGATCGCCCTAAATCAGGGTTGGCTCGAGCCCCTCGGTGGGGCTTATATGATGAAAAGCCATTTTAAGTCAATTTATAAGTTAATGTAGGTAGATATCTCATTAAAATCAAATTTCCTTTTTTTGACAAAAACCTCATAAAATGTACCTATCCTTAGGCTTAATAATTATTCTTGAAAAGAAGAAAAAAAAGCAATCCAGGTTATTTTTCATCCTTCTCGCAAATGAAGAGTTGTATAGTTGGAGCAGGATAACGAAAAAAAGGCTAAAAAGAGGTAAAAAAGCTGGCAGCACGTTTCGTTTGACTGACTGGCCACCTACGTTCCGTTTCATGTGGGAGGAATCTACTGTCAATCATCGTACTCGAGGCTTTTGCCTCGCACGTTGCAATCACCTTAATTGAGTGTGTTCGAAGTTTTAACCTTTTTGTATGTTTCTCCGTTACAACATAAGAACCAGTAAACTAAAGATATTATTTTTTGTGCAAAAGGAATTTGTCAGGAACGATACTTTTTAAGACTTGTAATGTAAAATATTACCTAAACAAAATAAAACATCCAAATCGTTAAAGCCGTTTCCGAGAAACCAATCATACATAACATACAATAATTGGTCTATAATTAGTCAGTCGCTAATAGGTCTGTTATTAGTATAAGGTAGGTACTAGTATTCCTGGCGAACTTCGTACCACCTTACACTACACTACACTACCCTACCCTACCCTACCCTTCCCTACCCTACACTACCCTACCCACTACTCTACCCTACCCTACCCTACCCTACATGAGAACTTTCTCCTGACAATAACGAACTCGACAAAAAAAGAATTAGCGAAATCGGTCCAGCCATTCACGCGTGATGCCGTGACCAAAGGAAATAGGGATTCATTTTTATATATATAGATAATGAAGGTTACTGTAACTTCACTTGTTATACAGATATTAAATTTCTTAAATCATATGATCAGAATTTCATCTGTGTCCACCTCCGTAGCTTTGGATTAGATTAGTTTAAAAATAGTGGATTCCGTTTAAAACGTTTTTTTTATTAAAAATGATGGTAAGTGTCGATGCGGTCGAGGATGTAACACGCAAGCTCAAATAGCGCCTATTCACTCGCGACTTGAAGATTCCTAAATTATACGAATCGAGGAATAAGGATGCTGGCAGGGAAGTCCACTCCTTGGCCGTTCGCATAATCTCAGAGTAATTAGTATACGCATAATGAACGAAGAAGCAAAACGCTTCGTACGTAAAGGTGTGAAAGATTTTAAAAACATGTCGGTTTATTAAGGCTTGCATTGGACGAAGTTCATGCTTATTTAGTCTCAGGAGTTAGTTGGCGCTCATTAATATAACGGACACGCCATGTTACGCGTATCTCGAATTAAATCATCGTGTTAGCACAACTGTTTAAAAAGCTAACCTTAACAAATAACTGGTAGGTAACTCATCTGTGACCTAACGTTTAAATCTTCAGCATAAGCATCGGTAGTCCAATCGTTAAAAGGTTAATACAATCTTGTAGTACGTACTGGCACTGATGATATACTAGTTACTAGCCACTATCGAGTACCAAATAGCCACTCTACTCTAATGCACGTGAAACGCTCCCACGAGTGTAACCAGATTTAAATTGAACATTATGCTAGCTGCTCGGCTAAAATCTGCTATTTAGTCTGATATTTCTTGTCACAATTTTTCTTTTCGATTGTTCTTTATTATAGCGCACGACGACAACGACAACGCAGGAAATGTACTCTACATACAACTTCAAGAAAGTAAACATTTTCATGGAATTCTCCTAAAATGTAGGCACTTTAAGTAAGTACAGTACTTAAGGGTTGCCAGTATAGTAAAAAAATCGAAATTAATTTTAATATTTTAGAAATCTCTATAAATTTCTAGCGCAACTACTTCAGTGAAACTCAAATAATTTGTAAATTTCTAATTCTGCTTATCTTCTGCTGAGTTTTTTATACAATTCTGCCAAAAACAGCTATCTTCTCAGATCTACGACTAAATCTGCTAAGCTATAAATTAAGGGTTTTATTCTGCTACAATGGCAGAATTCTGCCAAATCTGGTCACACTGCGAGCAACGGTGACTAAATAGACCGTCTCCGATGTCGTCAGAAATCTGTAGCGTTTTGAAACTGGATCTTTTAGGAGGACCTACATGTCTAACAATAACATGTGAATGTCTTTTGATTTGACAGAGAAAGTCTAAAAACTTTCTGATTGACGTAGTGGAAGATAGATTTAAATTGCAGTTTTTACCTTCGAAAGATGAAGGAGCAAATACAAGGATAATTGACAGAAATTTCATTCCACTATTCCCCCATTCCACAATGACTGGTCCTGCGCTTCCAGCGGTGTCCCATGACCTTCACCAGTTCATCGGTAGACTTTTCAACGCTACGTCTTATGGTGCGCGGTCGCCACTCGAGAACAGACCTCAAGTGAAATGCCATTTAGTAGAATTCCGGTAAGTTTGATGAAATTAAATTACTTTTCTCATATTATAATAATTGTAAAAAAAATAATGTTTCCTGATTACCGTCATATTATCAGCTGACAGTAGGATTAAATTTAACCTAAGTCGTAGAACACCGACCGACGGCCTGACAACATTACTGTTGACTCTGAGAACATCAACACGAACTGTCCCTTTTCTGTTAGCCATTGCGGAGCTGACAACTCGGCAATCTAAACTGTCCTCGGGCAAAATCTACACCAACAACAAACCAAATGTGTTTGAGTCACTTACAAAGAACAAGTTCTGTGAAATTCACTGGAATCGATTCGCAATTGGCTGTAGGTATTTAAAATTTGGAAGCCCCATTTTTGTAAGATACCTTTACAAATAGTTTAGGTAGTAAATAGTCTTTATTCTTTGGATTAGGCATTAATTGTGAAACATGACGACCAGTTCTTCGCTGCCCTAATCCAGCGGCTTCCCGCAGAACCGGTCGTAGTGGAAAACCTTGGGGGAGGCCTATTGTCCAGCAGTGGACGTCCTTCGGCTGATATGATGATGATTATGTGAAACATGTGTGTATATTACCGTTTTAACGGTAGAGCAGAAACAATTAGTATAATTTTCAAAAAGTTAAAAAAATGTTTTTTGAAAATTACACGGATTTGTTTTGCTCTATCGTTAAAACGGTGTACTAGTTGTGTACAAGTTTTTATTATATATAACATAATTTTAATTACTTATTTCGTATTCTTCTCAGCAAACCCTTTCATTTGATACCCATGTCATTAGGGTCCGCCATATTGGTTTTAGAATGAAGTCATTTAGCTAACCAAACATTGTCATCAAATCTAAACGTGTATGCACAATTTTAGCTCAATCGGAAAACGAGAAGTGGGAAAAATTTAACTTTAAAAATTTTGAAGCGGACTACTTACATACATATGAACATTGCAAGTTGAAGCTTGTAAAAATAAAGCAAAGTACTTTAAATATGTATTTTCTCACAAATTATTATTTTTTTGCACCATTAGTGTTTTAAGGCTAAATGAAAAACACATTAATGTCTTGACCAACACAGTGTCAATAAATAACCAATTCATTTAAATATTTAATACGCGACTGCGTAAAACATTAACCTTCTTTTTTGGGCATTAGAGTAAAACACAAACCATATATCTAGATAGACTACGCGAGTGTATGTACTTCGCGTGTAAGAAGGGAGTAAAATTTACTTCCTTTAGCTTTCGTTTCATTCAGTCCGCGCTCGAACATTCTCGGTGCTAGACGTCACACGAAAACTAAAAAATGCCTAATTGTGCCGTATTGAGTTGTATAAACTACACAAAAAAAGTGGGACGACATAATGGAAACATTTCCTTTCATCGGTAAGTCATTTTGCTATTGAATTGCGTGTTTTTTATTGCAAAATCAATTATTTTATGTTAATTGTGGTTTTTATGTTAATATGACATGCTTGGTTTTCATACAGATCGCGGTACTTGCGTGGTCTACTTATATCTATGTCTGTGGGGTAAAACGTACCTACCCTAAGTAAATCACGGGATCAAGACGGATCTTATGACACCTCGCACTTCAAGATCCATCAAGCCATTTAGGCTACAGGCTCAGTCAAAGAAACAGACATACATACATAAAATATACAGGGTGTAACAAAATTGGTGTAGGTCCCGTTAACTAGGGCTTCTACTCATCATACTCAACAACTTTTTTTCCCTCCCTGAGTTGCTTTAAAAGCAGGCTCAACACTTGGCTAATCGAGCACGCGTTCTACAGTTATGAAGAATTTTTAAATACTAAATCTAATTAAATAATATGATAATAATTTTATTGGTTTTTATTTACTCATTATTATTTTATAATAATTTGATATTTGAATTTTAGTTAAGTATAATTTATTTAACATGTATTATATTGACATATTATGAATAAATAACTATGAACTATGACTTTGCTGAAGTCGAAAAACATATACATATTTACTCTGCATAAAAATCCATCAGGTTATCGACCAATTCTGTGTATTTTGTAGGGAGGGTCCAATTTTTTTTAAATTGACTATGGGTTCCTTGGGGACAGTTGTTCAGTGTGATGAGTAGAATTCTCAGTTAATTGATCCTACACCAATTTTGTTAGCTGACTGGTTTGTATAAAGGGTTTAACTTTTTCTTAGCGAATTGACTATGGGTCTCTTGGAGAAAGTTATTCAGTATGATGAGTAAAAGGCCCAGTTAACGGGTGCTACACCAAACTTGTTAGAAAAATGAAAATTATTTGGAAAACTCTGTATAATATTAGTGCATAATCTATTTTGTGGGGCCTCACCGTATCAGCTCATATACGTAACCATCGAGGGGTCGAGCCTACCCTGAATTAGGGCGATCGGGCCTTAGTCGAACACGCGAGTCCAGTGTTGGTTGGTCGACTTCACACACAACCTGCGAGTTTCTCCGCAGGCGTGTCTAGGTTTCCTTACGATGTTTTACTTCACCGTAAGAGCGTCGTAGGATAAACATACATAATATAAATCTAAATTTGATCTCACATTGGTACGTGGCAGGATTGGAACCACGACCTCCCGGGCTGGAGGCGGCGGCCCTAGCCGTTACGCCACCGACGCTCTATTCTCTACCGAAACTCTGTATAATATTAGTGTATAATCTATCTTCTGAGGCATATCCATAGTAAAATATCAGTAGATCAAGTGAAAACAGAGATAGATAGAGAGAGAGAGAGTTCTAATAGTAAAGCCGAGGTCGGGGGTACAGCGATACCGCCTGAACTTGAATGTCAGCGCGATTTGATACGACTTGTCACTTGTGACGGCCCGCTTCCTTTGTGTACTGTTATTAAATTATCCAACAATATCGCATTCGTTCTGTTTCAATATTATTTAGCTGCATACGACTCTTATATTTGGTGCGTTATTTATTAAAGTGAAACTTTTATTACATCGTCTCAAATTTTTTCGCCTGTGTGTCGCGTGACGGTCGGTATGATCGTTTCGTCGTCTATACCGTAGCTCCAAGACGAGAGCTCAGCCATGATCGTTTCGTCCTCTGTAAATGTCTATAATGAGAAAAAAAGTTTCACTTTTATCGTGGTTTCATAAAACCATACACTACTTTTTGATGTGTAACATCTTTGCTCTCGCTTTCCTGCAATTTGTGGGAGTGATTTCGTGAAATGGGACGGAAATGTGTAACAGGAAATGCGAACGTTTTTTAATTCTCGAAAACTAAGGTTTTCATAGCCATGCCGCCTAGTGTGATGGCAAAGGCAAAGAAAGGGTCGGCCCGTTAATGTACGACCCGATAATTAATTAATTTCATAAGTATTTTGTCACATGTAGGTCTCGTTTTTTTTTCTTTGTATAGTCATAGTTCATTTGTATCGTTTCAAGCTAGATTTAGTTCGTTTGTAGTTTATAGTTGCTGTTAAAAATCTACCATAAATTTCCATTTTAAATGCTTTTATTTAACTTGCAATATTTGTATACTTAATATGTATGTACCGCCTCCGTGGCGTAATTGGTAGTCCATTCGCTTCACACCAGGAGGTCGCGGGTGCGATTCCCGGTGGGGTCAACTTGTAAGACTCTGTATGGTTGGTGGTAGGGCATTTTCTGAACCCGCCTGGCTAGCTACCACCATCTTATCTAAGTCTTGCCGCCAAACATCAGTGTTAACAACATTAATGTGTTCCGGCTTGAAGATATAATAGCCAGTTCTCCATTGCATTGGGGAATCGTGGTAAGCCCGCTTCCATCTTCGGCATCATCGTCGCTTACCATCAGGTGAGATGATGCCAAGGACTTACCAATAGTGAATAAAAAAAATATATGTGTTAATATATGTATGTTTAGTTCAAATCTTGCGATCAAATTTAGAGCAACTTCCAGCGGTCCGATTGAGCTTAAATTTGGAATGAAGCTGTAACAATAGATCCTTTTTCTTTCTTGAATCAAATTCTATCAAAGTCCCAGAATCGTATTTTATTTTTAAATAGAATCGTAGGTAAAACAATACTGTATTCACCCTTTTTGAATTTTGTAACCGTGAATTTTTTATATTCATTGGAGCATTTGACTTTTTAAACATAAAATCTCATTTAAAATATAAGTTTGTACCTAAAAGCTTTTAAGTTTTCGAAAATTATTTCTTTATCTGACAATTTGTCAGTTTTAAAAGTGTGTACATACAGCCAAATATCGATGCAATTAAGCCGACAAAGCAGCCTTCTGTTAAATTTAATACGCAAGATAAAATTGCACTTAAGAAACCGCGCAGTCAAAACATCAGTCCAATGACGCTACAGAATGAGTAATTACTTAAAACATGTTAATACGTTATACGATGGAAGATAACTTTAAAAGCCTTATCAATATAGTCGTTAAACGCAATAACAGACATTCAACTGTCCGAATATTATTGATGGTCGTCGCAAAAATGCAAAAGAATTCGTCTGTAAGGCACAAAGCAATGGACCTGCAATAAAAATTATTAATACCCACTCAGTCCAAATCCAATTGCTTCAAGGCATGGCTCGAAAAACTGAAACTGCGCTCAGTTCGCTTGTGAATACAAACGAAATTTGTTGGTTCCTTGTGTTTAAATAAGGGTCCGTACTCCGTATGTATGAGAGGAATTTAATATTCGTATTTTAGCTGAGAGTCCGCGGGCCGAGTGGGAGTGTCTCAGATGTTCGTGCTTCACCGGAAAGATTTATAATACATGCATTTTGGCTTGCGAGTGATCTGAAATTGTCGAGGCCCGACAAGGCCCAGACGACGGACCCCATTGTAGCCCACGCCCATTCGCTCTTAACGACTATTCAATACACTCTTGAATGAACGATTGCTGTTTAATAAAATTCGTAGCGGACAACGATCTTGCTTGCGTCGTATAAAAATTGTAATGCGATCCCTCTCGTGTTATGTTTCACGGAACTCTTTCGCAACTTAAGGTGCATGGCTAAAAATGAAACTCAACTACCATGAGAACTTCTAATTAGGTATAGATACCTTAAGCATAGTATATAATTAGTATTAACATACTGCCGCTCTCAAGATTGTGACCTCACCCCCTTGTCACCCAGATTGATACAGATTGGTTGTAGTTTGGTTCAAGAACGCTGAGCTCAAACGTATCGGATTCCGCCGTGATTTTGTTTGCTCCGTTGTATGCATTGTCCGGGGTGTGCCTTAAGTATAAGTACTAATTTACTGTTACCTAGCAGAATGAAGTTTTTGAATAGTCGGGTGCCCTAAGTATTATATTATCTCAATTCACCATGTCACGAGTAGTAAATTAAGCAAGTGAAAAGAAAAGTAGAGACGCTGGTGAACTGTGAATAGTAGGTAAGGAGATGAGACGATAGGCTTTAGCTTAAAAAACTAAGCCAACCCTTTCCTTGTCGGGCAGTTGAATCTCAAATACACTTCGGCTTTGTACAAAAAGACATGTGCCTCAGACCCATTGTGTTTTTTAAAGTAAAACCAGAACTGGTATGTATGTTTCTGCTTGAACAATAACGCATTTTAATAAAATTCATTAAGATTGACATATCTGATTACCGTTTTACTTAACCCTTTCATTTCCTTTCCCTTTCATAGGTTTGTTTTAAAAAAGATGAAGATAAATCAAGGATGAGTTAATAAGCTCTGAGTTGGAAAGAAAAAGTTTGTTTTCTGAAGACTGAAGCTGCCAAAGAAAAATTTGATTACAGAAGCTTTCGAGCAAATTACATTTTTAACAAGAATCTTTGCGCTCAAACAAACTTAGCTGGCAATTGTTTATAATAGTCCGCGGGATATTACGTCGCTCGGCTGAATTACAAAAGAGTGTTGCGGTGTTTTAAAAGAGGATTAAACAAGGAGGTAGCCGTCGTATCATCTCCGCTAAGAGCTTACTTAAGTTTATGGAAAGTCTGGCGGCCGCCTTAAGACATTTAAACCATGACTTCCTTTAAAAGGGTTGCGCTTTTTGTTGAAGCCACGTTCTTCCAAGCCTTGAGAGCTGATTGCGAAGATGTGGATTGTGTATATTACATGGGCAAGGTTTTTTATTTATGATACCTTGCCTATTTGAGCCGGCTTAGATCACCACTTCGTGGGGGTTCTAAAAGAGGTTTTATATTGGTGTGATTTCATTTTGCTTTTTGTGTGCAGTTTAATTAGTGGATTACTGTCATATTATTGTCATTTTGTTGTACGCTGTGTTTTAGAGGTATTGATAACATTGTAATTAGAAGAAATACTTATCGTTACAAATATTAAACATGTGAAAACATGTTTGTTTGTTAATGACAAAATTTGGCATGCACGTATCCTACAGTAACGGAGAAGGACATTATAGGCTATTTTTTATCCCTATTTGTTAAGTGCTGGCTGTTTGTTTGTTTGTCCTTCTTTTACGTTGCAAGGGAGCAACGGATCAACGTGATTTTTGCGTGAGTTGAGAAGGTGGGAAGTGACTTATGCTACTTTTTATCTCGTGCAAATAGCTTAATTTGATAAAGTTTCTGAGGGAACTTTAAAAAGCTTTTTTTTGGTTGATCTCTTTAACGTTGTAACGGAGCAATGAATTGTTTTAATTTTTTGTACAGAGATGGTTGAGGGGTGTGGGAAGTGAGATAGACTACTAAATAGCATAGTTCGACATAGTCTCTGAAGGATCTGGGGAAAAATCATTTTCACGCTCGCGCAGGTCGGCGTCGCAACGGAGCCACGGATTGATTTGACTTTTTTCATAAGAAGTAAATGAGTTGACATTGACTACTAATCAGTAATCAGCATAGCCCGATATAGTTCCCGAAGGATCTGAGGTAAACTGATTTCCACGCTTTGTGATATTTTGCTCAGAGATAACTGAGGGGGGTGGGAAGTGACACAAACTACAAATTAGCATAGTCTGACATAATTCCCTAAGTATCTAGAGAAAAATCATTTTCACGGTCACCGTTTGCGCCTGCGCACTACTCACTCTCAAAGACAGTCATAAAACGATTCAC
Organism: Coleophora flavipennella; assembly: GCA_947284805.1. Lineage (NCBI taxonomy): Eukaryota > Metazoa > Arthropoda > Insecta > Lepidoptera > Coleophoridae > Coleophora > Coleophora flavipennella. Next base: position 12,067,219 of record OX369280.1, on the reverse strand, counting down.
GCGAGCAAAGCCTTGGAAAAATATAGTTTTGAAATAAATGCATTATAGGAAACCATTTAAGACCTGGTGTTTTATAGAGGACGTAGTGACTTGTTCAGACTGCTTTACAAAAAACTATTATGATGTTTTCGAAGTCATATTTGTGTGAGATCTGTTCTCTGCAGGAACATAATTTATCATTTTTGCTATTAAACGAAACAACAATACGTTGAATCCCCGAAGGAGTCGATCACAATAGCAAATGACACCTCGGGGCTCGTACGCTTGAATGTGCTTTAATTAACTCTCGGCTACTTATAAAGGAATAATGATCTACAGACTCCGCATTATTTATATCTACAAATGTGTCGACGAGAAAATTCAACGATTTAAATGCATAGTGCCTTATTGAACTCATTTAATTGTTATCGGTTCATAAAAATGAAATACCCGTAGGCGAATGAGATGCTATAAAAATTGCATCTACCTACGGGCATATTGTTGAACAAACAAGACAGAAATACATAATTAATGGTTACAAAAATAAATCCATTGTTAACACTGATCCGATACGAATACCTTATTTAACTTTTTTGTACTTTTTAATAGTCGGTCAGCAAGGCAGGTGGTGGCAAACAGGTGTCTATTTAAAGACAGTTTTTAGGCATTAACTTTTCAAAAATAGGGCGAACTATCATCATAAGTTATTTGGTGGGCTGTAGTTTGTTTTACGTCGGTCACGGTATCCCTGTGCGCAAACAACGTGAAATGTTTAGCTTGAGGCGGCTTTGGCATTTTAGCTGACGTCATTAAATTGTCCGATTTTAGATTAGTTTTTTTGTAACGCGCCGGTTCTTGTGAATTCTTCTTTAATATAATGTTTGCCGAGACCCTCAGGCTCACAAAGGTTCGGCGGGATAAAAGCGATAATTATTTTATCGCGAGGGAGTTCCTTGTTTGTTTCTCTAATAGCTACTTTAATGGAATCCCCAGAGGTCGAAATAGAATAAATAAGCTGCGTATAAAATGCATAAATTAACAACTTATATCTGTTCTCGAAATCTCTTTTGTTGGATTAATTTCTTTTATTATTTCATTTGCTTTGTTCACTAATCATTCTTTGGTTTTGTACTTGTAGTTTGTATTTCAATATTAATCTTTAAAACCTAATTATATAATACAATTTAGTGACTTTTTGTAGCTTAGCTCAAAATCAAATGATAACGAATAAAAAAACAATACTTTAAAAAGTAAAAACGATAGTTTTTCATTAGGTTCAAAAAAATAAAAAGAAACATATTTTTTCCTTTCAATTTTTTTGTGTTTTTTTAATATTTTTTTTCGGTTAATTGTATGTGTGGATCACCAGAGAAATCAAATTACACTTCAAATGAGACCATTTTGAAGTCTTTACTGCAACTAATTCAAGAGAAAACATATTTTTTATGAACAATTACAAAAAAAAAATGGCTGTCATTTAGAGGGGAGAAGGATGCGCCCCCCTATGGGGGGTTTCTCGTTGATAAAATGTGATATATATTAGATGCCTTTAAAATATCGGTAACCCTATCCGATACACACTGTATATATATATTTGTTTCATGAATACTTTCATTACCTTTGTTTACAAAGGTAAGTAATTCCACTTTAATGAGTTTACCTGAAAAGGACTCGAATAGAACATTACAATGCAGTACTTCTTATAAAGATTCCATTCTAAACTGTCATGACATGTATACTGTTTTGCATTCAACTACATGTCATCGTTATTGTCCAGCATTGTAGGCACACAAATCTAAATTATACAGTATCAAAGTATTTGTTCTGAAGCTCTTATTCCTGAGACATAAGTTGCATTGTGCATTGGATTGGTAATATTTGTGAGCTGGTTCTGCATAGGCCAGTTTTGCATTAGTGTTGCATCGATATTTGTATTATGTATGTACATTTAAATACGGCCATACACATATAAGTAACAGTTACTTATGCGGATGACCGCATTGAAATGTAAAAAAATAGTAGCTTACTTACATTACTTTGCTATTAATGAACGAATGATAGAGGGCAACAATTTTTTTATTGTAAATTTGAGTGCGTTTGACTACATCTCACCTGATGGTAAGTGACGATAATAGAAATGGCCCATATGATTGCATGACCTAATTATGTCTGTGTAATTATGTAGAAGCTAATGTATGCCCCCCCTTCTTTAATGGGCAGGAGAAATATGACTTGTGTTGTATGCATAGTCTATCAGTCAGCGATTTGTTGGTCAGTCAGTCACGAGACCCTTATATTAAATACACGTTTAATGACATCTAAGGCGGTAATATTAGAGATTTTCGTTATTTTTGCCGTCAATTACTCCGGAACGATAGAAAACTCAAGGTTGAAAAAAAAAAACCCTTATTGTTGATGATGTTCCTTGAAGTCAAAAGCTATTAGAAACACAACTGAGCAGTTTTGCCTAGATAGAAAAAATCACAAAGTAAGGTCTACACTGTTACTTTCAACTCTAGTTATGACTAATATTCTGAAATATAAATTTTAAAAAATATACAACAATATTTGTTAGGATAATAAAAAGTGAGAAATGTTATTATTTTTTAGACTTTCATTCAGAAAATTGCGGGAAGCCGATGGATGCGGGCAGCGCAGGACCGGTCGTCGTGGAAATCCTTGGGGGAGGCCTTTGTCCAGCAGTGGACGATCTGTGGCTGATATGATTCAGAAAATTGATACTGAACTAAAAACCATTGAAAAAGTGCAAAAGTGTCGTTATTGTTTTTACTCTTTACACTTAAAGGAAAAAACAAAGACAACTTTTCCAATCATTGCCTCGCCTTAACTATCAATGCCTATAAAATCGATTTGAGAACTCTCATACTCAACGTTTCAATATACTTCACGAAGACAATCAACTTTGTTTGTTCTACTTATTAATCCATCTAGACTTAACTCTTTCTAATCATATAAACAAACACTATCTATCCACTATACCTACATTGTAACTTGTGAGAGGTTGCGTGCTTTCTTTATTAGCTTAGTCGTATGCGGTTATTGCGATCGATAAATGAAGCGATGGTAATTTATTTTTATGGTTGGCGCAAAAACAAAGTGGATTGACCTGGTGGCTCCTGCGGGATCGCGTGTGAAGTCAGGTGGTGAGGTATGCAAGGGAGTTGGAAGCGCAAGGAATATAGCGAAAGCGATTTAGTGCGTTATGTAAGTTTTGAGTTTATTGGTTTAAGTAATAATTTGAATCGGTTTGTACAAGATTAGTTAATTGAGGTATATGAGAAGAATACTATGATAATGTATGGATAGAATACAATAGAATGGAATGGAATAGAATGAAATGAAATGGAATGGACTGGAATGTAATGGAATGGAACGGAATGGAATGGAATTAAACGGAATGGAACGGAACAGAACGGAACGGAAGAGAATAGTTTTTTTTTCTTAAGTATTAAAGGTCTTACAATAGTTTTAGAAACACTTATTTAGCTACTTTAGTATTATTAGCATGCAAATATTGTTTATTAGTACAAGAATGATAAAATAAGTCCAAGTAATTAATTAACACTTTCCAAATTCATAATTCAAATGACATTAAGAGACATAATAGATTGCTTATGCTTTAGAAAATCGTCAATGGAATAAAACATGTTCTAAAGAAGCTACTCATGCAATGTTGCCTTAAACTTGTTAAAGGGCAATTCTCGAATCTAATGCGGTATTTTACTGTAAATTTTATTTGCTAGGGTAGGAGTGAATTGACAAATCGACTTAATTCCAATGAAAAAATAAACAAGAATAGGATACGGATGTGATGTGGAGTATTGCGACTTAGTCTGAACTAAATAGCATCGGTAGCGTAACGGCTAGGGCAGCCGCCTCCTGTTCGGGAGGTCGTGGTTCTCATCCTGCCACGTACCAATGTGATTCTACCAACCCGCACTAGGCCCGCGTGGTCAACTAAAGCCCGATTGCCCTAATTCAGGGTAGGCTTGAGCCCCTCGGTGGGGACGTATATTAGTTGATATGATGATGATGATTAGACCTAAAGTTAAATAATAGACTAGATTCTATCGAATGGCACTGAATACGAAATTTACTTTCGTATTAGTAGACTAGAATCCAGTCTATTATTTCTTAAGTAACTTAAAACTAAGTAGTAATGTTAACACAAGCAAGATCGTACAATCGACAACATTTGATGCGATCTGCGTGAGAAATAGAGCGTGATAGCGTGAATATGTAAAAGAGATAGTTCTCGATGCCGGTGCAAACATAGAAAGTCGTGCTCTTCGTGATCAATCACAACAGATCTGAAAATTTTGCATTTTTGGTTTTTTTTATCAAAAATTTGAGTGCGTTTGACTACATCTCACTTTATAGTAACTGACTATGTAGTCAAGTATGATACACGCAAACTCAAATAATGCCTATTGACTCTAGGAGTCGGGAAACACAGACGCAGGCAAGGAGTTCCACTCGCTGGCCGCATCATAAATGAGGAAGCGTAACGTTTCGTAATCTAATGGATGATCTAAGTTAAAACTTAAATTTATATTGATAAAACAATGTACTGTAGATAAATATTATGATCATTAGGATGGTACACGCAAACTCAAATAATGCCTATTCACTCTCGCCTTGAAGATCCCCAATATGTAGGAGTCGGGTAACACAGACGCAGTCAAGGAGTTCCTCTCCATCGTTGTCCGCATCATAAATGAGAAAGCGTAACACTTCGTAATATAATGGATGATCTAAGTATAAAACTTGAATATAAATTTATAAAACAATATACTGTAGATAATTATTATGATCATAAGCTACCAAAGCCTTATATTCATGGTTGTTTTAATACAACGGTCACAGTTTTACAAATCAAAGACGATATCATTGTCTCAAAACTTAGAAATAACATTGATGTTTTAATAACATTCAGACTGTTAAACTGTTTGAATAATATGCTGTTTATAATTTACAAAACCGCTATCGCTGAATCCTATGACCACAAGCTAAACAGTCAGTCATGTGAACTGATGCACGCAGTCAGATGGACGGGTGAAGATTTAACCACCTACGCGGTGACCAGTTAGCTACATCACGTTACAGTACTGAGGTAACATGTGGGCTCGGTGTTTAATGAGCCAGTAAGTATAGAACATGAAGCCTCTGGTCAAGGGAGATAAAAAGTGAGATTGTAGATACATATGTACTTCATATTATGTATGGTTCGAATCCTGCCAAGTTCTCGTACCAATGTTTTATCGTATTTCGATATGTACGTTTATCCGACGCTCTTACGATGAAGGAAAATATCGTTAGGAAACCTGCACACGCCTGCGAAGAAACTCGAAAGTTGTGTGTGAAGTCGACTAACCTGCACTGGGACCGCTATGATGACTTAGGCCCGATGACTCTAATTCAGGGTAGGCTAGATCCCCTCGGTTGGGACGTATATGAGCTGATACCATGATACTATATAATATTATAGTCAAACTTGACACTGTATAAATTGCTTAAAATACCTTCATGTCTTTCTTGAAAAACTTTTTGATAAATCGTCAGTAATTTAGTTTTTAATTTAACATTTTGAGAATAAAAATTATGTCATAACAGACGTTCTCATTTTCAAATTACCTGTACATAGTACCAACCCTATATTTTGTCTTATACATATATGTATTTACCAAAAATTCAAAAAGTAACTCATCGAAACAAAACCCAATAAAGAAAGGAAGTAGATAAGTTTATAATATAAGTAACTAGCTTTTGCCAGCGGCTTCGCCCGCGTGAACATAGTTTCTATGACTGACTCCGAGGGGCACAGTGCGCGAGCCGCAAGCGGCTCGCGAGCGTGGAATAAAGTAGCCTATATGTTAATCAAGATCCTAATCTGTATACCTAACTAATTTCATTTAGATACGTTTAGTAGTTTTTGCGTGAAAGAGCAACAAACATCCATACATCCATACATACAAACTTTCGCGTTTATAATATTAGTAAGGATTTTATAAGTCACTGCTTTTATAAGAAAAGTAAAATGCTAGTATGTTTCAGATAAAAAAGCAAAAAAAAATATATTTTAAACTTTATCTATCAGAAACCAAACTTGCTTATGTAAGACAAGTAAAATGCATTTCACATTTTAGTAGAGCCCAGTTTGAAATGTACACATCGCTTGAACGAACGTGACGAGACATTTGAAAAGCTAAATTAGCAGTATTGTAAACCTACACAAAAATTATACTTGCGAGCACCTATTATTTGGTCTCGGTGACATAGCAAAGGATTGAGGTTTAAATTTTCATAATGCATATTTCTGATTACCATACGTTTACTTATTTTTTGCCCGACTACGAAAAAATGAGGCTTTTGTTTTTGTCAGACATAGGCTGTATCTGTTTCATTATATTTCCTAAACTACTGAACTGATCTTCACAAATTGTGGTGTGTTTGGATTCGTGCCATCTATAACATTAAAACAATCAACATGGCGGATTTTATAGGTGAATTACATAAACCAAAAATGTTTTTATTTAGATATTCATAATATCATGTTTGATTTTAAAGGAAGGTTGAAGTTGAAGTTGAAGTTAGGGGAGGGCTGATTTCCGCAACCAGGCGACCACTGCGCCCATTTTGCGTGGTTGGCCGGCATCACTGCCAGCCCAGCTCCTCCAAGAAGCCCAGTAGCCCCCGTAGGTTGCCGACGACTTCCTGGAGTGACCTCGGGTCACCGAGGTGCACGACCCTGTACTGTGCCAGCCCCTCGCAATCCAGTAGGATGTGGGCAGCAGTCTCCTCAGCCTCCATACACGCTCTGCATAGGGGGCTGTCGGTGATACCTAGAGCGAATAGGTGTTTATTAAAATGGCCATGTCCAGTAATAGCGGCTGTTACCTTGCGGAGCTGAGCTCTCCCAAGTCTCAGAAGCTTTCTGGACAGACCAGGGTTAGTAGCCGGAAGGGCCATCCTCGCTTGCATGCAGGTTTCCAGACCGGACCAGTACAAATTGTGTTCATTTCTTGTGCGATTCCTCAGGGTGGACCGTAGCCAGCCATATGGGAGGGGTATTATAGGTTCCGGTCCCACCGCCATTAGCTCTGACCCTCTCCTGGCAAGCTCATCCGCCGCATCGTTGCCGCGTGAGTTGCTGTGCCCTTTAATCCACTGCAGAGTTACGCCGCCGCGGTTACATACCTCTGTCAGTTTTTGTTGGCACTCCAGTATGAGCCCCGATGTGATCATGCTGCTCTGCAGGGCCTGTAATACGGCTCTGCTGTCAGAGAGGATGCGGATGGGATACTCACGCACCTCCCTTGCAGCAATCGCCTCAGCTGCCTTGATGATGCCCATACACTCAGCCTGAAAGACCGTGTTATGCGCACCCAGGGGATTGGCTATCCTGATGTTCAGATCCTCGGAGAAGACCCCATACCCGGTGCCAGTGCCTGTTTTAGAACCATCGGTAAATACCCGAAGTTCTTTCAGGTTCTGACCCTCCCAGGGCTCCTCATGTAGCTGTACCTTGTATTTCATGTCAAAGACATACCGTTTAGGGATTCTATCATTCGTTGCTGCGAACAGTGGCTCCTCCGCGATGATATCGTGCAGGAGCTCAGTGTGCGGGATCCTGTTTGTGCTCCAAAGAGACAGCAGTTTTAGACGGGCTGCAGCACTAGCTGCTTCCTGTTGGATAAACAGGTGCAGAGGCGGCAGGTCCAGGATGGTTTCCAGGGCTGCAGTTGGAGTTGTCCGCATGCAGCCTGTCACAGCCATGCATGCCATTCTTTGAAAGCGTTGCAGTTTACTCACGACCGTAGATAGCTTCGTTCGTGGCCACCAGACTACTGCGCCGTAGCTTATCATTGGACGTATTACCGCTGTGTATAGCCATAGCATTATCTTTGGGGTAAGGCCCCATTTCCTACCTACCATTCTACAGATGAAAGGAAGGTCTTGACGAGCACATTCTAAATATCGTAATCAAAATTTTGCTTGCGACCACGGCTAAAGGCTCAGATGAAGGTAAAAATAAAGGCTAAGATTCTTGTTAACTCTTGTTTTGACACTTTTATGTCGGGTTTTGTTTTTAACTTTTATTTTTGATGTATAACATCTTTGCTCTCGCTTTCCTGCAATTTGTGGGAGTGATTTCGTGAAATGGGACGGCAATGTGTAACAGGGAGTCGCGTTTTTTCAGGCTTTAAAAGCGCGGAAAAGGCAAAGGTATCTATGACCATACAGCCTAGTATGCCGTATCTTAGCCGTCCTTTTTTCAGGCTTTATAAGCGCGGAAAAGGCAAAGGTATCTATGACCATACAGCCTAGTCTGCCGTATTTTTGCCGTCCTTTTATAAAGTATTTTGTCACATGTTACACATCATATGCGAGTACTGTAGGTCTCGCTCGAATTTTTTTGTTTGAACATAATTTATTTTCATGTACTACTTGTAAACTGAATAACATTTGTTCCTGACTCCTATAGCGAGCTGGACCAAGTCGACGCGTCGGAAAGGGCCATCGGAGCAACCAAAGTCTGGTCGAAATTGTTGTAAAGGAGAACCCATCGAGACGAAGAGAAGAAAAAGAAGACCATAATATATAGTGATATTAGAGTCCTTCAAAATTAGTGACATTTGGTATGATGCTGGAAGACCAGGGTAATGGCAAACAGCGATTGCTGATACACCACAGACTTTGTTAAGGTAGCCACCGTCGGATGTGCCTGGTAGGTGACAGCGGGAATCTGAGGTAGCAGACCGCATTTACTCAGGAGTACCGTCACATGCCAGGTGCAGCTACAGGGGACACGCTCACAACAACGGTGTCTTAACCTCGACTGTTCTCCTTTATACGCTGCTGATATCAATGCACCTGCAGAAGAACTTTTGGTCAGTACGCACGCCACCAGAACGGAGCGGATGCTGGAAGACCAGGTAGAAATGGTGCTACTGTTTGTAAAAAGTTAGAAAATAGGTCATGATTATATAAACTGATACTTTAACTGAATATCCTAAAAATCATTATGTTTCCTGTACATCCCACTAATATTATAAACGCGAAAGTTTGTAAGAATTTATGGATGTATGTTTTTTACTCTTTCACGCAAAAACTACTGAACGGATCTGGTTGGAATTTGGTAGGTAGACAGATTAGGACCTGGATTAACACATAGGTTACTTTTTCCACGCTCGCGAGCCACATGCGGCTCGCGCACTGCGCACCCTCGAGATGTCATAAAAACGTTGTCCACGCGGGTGAAGCCGCGGGAAACAGCTAGTAGTATATAAAACTCCCGCTCTAATTTAAGTCTCTAGTTCTTCAAATCTGTTTCATCGAAAATTAATTATCTCCAGAATCAGGAGATACGCCCGGTCAGCGTTTGATGACGTGGATAGCTCCGAACCACATTTAGATATTACTTTTGCTTTTGTAAGTAAACCAATTAAGTTTGTCGCCTTGCTCGTCGCTAGCTAACGTCTTTGATCCTCGAGAAATCAAAGCGTTGAGCTAACAAGGACTCGGACGGATTTATTGCTTAAGCAAAGAATTCTCTAGCTCAAAAACATTTTTCTGAAAACTGATTAGGAATTATTTGAATGTGACAGGACTTTAGAAGTTACTATTTTATAACTGTACTCGTATTAGTCAAAGTTATTTAAAATATGTCACTGTTGGTAAAAATAACAAAACGATGTCTATATCTGAGCCTAAAGAACAAGGGGTAAATTAAATATTTATTGTTTTTATTTCAACCGGGCGGGGCACACAGTTTGTAGAACGGTTGGCCGTTGGGGCGGTAAAGTTCTCGAGTGGCGACCGCACACCGGGAAGCGTAGCGTAGGCAGGCCTCCCACTCGGTGAACTGATGACCTGGTGAAGGTCGCGGGAAGCCGCTGGATGCGGGCAGCGAAGAACCGGTTGTCGTGGAAATCCTTGGGGGAGGCCTAAGTCCAGCAGTGGACGTCCTTCGGCTGATATGATGATGATGATGACTTTTTCAACCACCGCAAAAACTTAACTGCCGCACTGACCCGTTTCAAATTGTTTACAAAGCGTAACCCCTTAGGCTAAGTGTAAGTCGGTCTCACGCACTGAGGGTTCCGTAACAACAAACCTTTGGGTAGGTACAGAACCGTACAAACATGAACGAGTACGACTATGATATTTATTTCAATACTAGCTTTTTCCCGCGGCTCCGCCCGCGTGGACATTGTTTTTATGACTGTCTTTAAGGGTGATTAGTATATTATGTCGTTTCCCACCTACTCAACCATCTCTGTGCAAAAAATCACAACAATCGAGTATTTTTTTAGTTACCTCAGGAACTGCATGAGATTATGCTATTTTCCCGGGATAAAAAGTAGCCTATGTCCTTCCCCGTGACACAGGCTACCTGCATGCCAAATTTTATAAAGATTGGTCAAGGCGTTAAAGCGTGAAAAGGTAACAAACAAACAAACACATTTTCACAATTATAATATTATATAGTAAGGATAAAATATTTTTTTCTTTCGGGATACTCATTAAAAATTCATATATTACAGATAGTAAGTTAAGCTAATAATCTAACATTGTTGTAACGAACAGGGAAGTCGAATTAATTAATAATCATAACATGCAGTGGAAAAAACATCTCATAGGCCTATACAGGGTGTAAAAAAAAAGGTGCAGGACTCGTTAATTACTTTTGGCTTCTAATGATAATACTGAACAACTTTCCTTAAGGAAAACATAGTCAATTCGCAAAAAAAGGTTCGACGCTCCATACAAAAAAAGCACAAAATTGGTGAATCAGCTGATCGTTTTGTATGAAGAGTGAAGAGTTCATTTTTTTTTGTGATTTCAGCAAACTTGTAGAACAAAAGTTGTTCAGTTTGATGAGTAGAAGGCCCAGTTAACAGGACCTATACCAATTTTGTTACATCCTGCATAACACGCTAGATGCTGTAAATGTAAGTTTATCCCATATTTTTTTTTTTGTGATAAAATAATTGATATTTTTTTGTGATAAAATTTAGGATTGTGTTAGAAGCTTTAATTAACTTGTAATGTTTGTATGTATGTTTGATTAGTTCAAATCTTGTGATCGATTTTAGAGCGACTTCCTGGGGTCCGATTGAGCGGAAATTTGGACAATAGATCCTTTTGGTATTTTGAAGTTGATCTGATGATGAAATTTGCAGGAAGAATCATGGACCCAGGATATTTTTTTTTTTCAATAGAATCATAAAAAATTTTAATTGTGTCGCCTTTTTTAAAATTTGGATCCGTGTATTTATTCATTTGAGCATTTGGTTTTATGAGCATAAAAACAGTTGATCTGATGATGAAATTTAGAGAAGGAATCATGGACCTCGGATCGTCATTTATTTTCAATAGAATCGTAGGAAGTTTTTACTGTGCTCGCCTTTTTTTTGAATTTTGAACCCTGTATTTATTCATTTAGTTTTTTGAGCATAAAAACTATTTTCAAATAAAAGCTTGTAAACCTTAAAGCTTTAAGGATTTTCGAAAATTGTTACCTTTACTTGTGCTATGAGACCTTGCATCTTACCAAATAGTTATAATGATTCTAGGTCAAAGAGACTATATGTTTTGATGAGTAAGTTTGCAATTACAATCAAATTATTTAATATAAACGGCCGTAATTTCAGCTTGGGCGCTTAAATTTTACACCTCGCAGAAACCGTAGAACTAGTATTGGATATTCATTTCAACTTTTTCTACCTGTTCCTGAGAAAAAGAGTTTTAGGGTTCCGTACCCAAAGTTTAAAAACGGGACCCTATTACTAAGACTTCGCTGTCCGTCCGTCTGTCACCAGGCTGTATTTCATGAACCGTGATAGCTAGACAGTTGAAATTTTCACAGATGACGTATTTCTGTTGTCGCTATAACAACAATTACTAAAAATTAGAAAATGTGAAAGTCACCATACAAAAAATGTGTTTTTTTGAAACGTGAAGAAACTAGCGTCATCTAGTATGATAAAAGTACGGAACTGAAGAAACTAGCGCCATCAAGTATGATAAAAGTACGGAACTGAAGAAACTAGCGCCATCAAGTATGATAAAAGTACGGAACTGAAGAAACTAGCGCCATCTAGTATGATAAAAGTACGGAACTGAAGAAATGGGCGCCATCTAGTATGAAACTTGTACTTGGCCGGTTTTTTATTAAGGGAACCCTAAAAATAACCTATGGTGTTTTTACTGGATCAATTATAAAATATGTAAACACTATTCACATAAGTATGAACAGAGGCCAGCACATCAAGCTATACACTCGTAGTGCGATTCTGATCTATACGCATACGGCATACGAACGGTATAAAGTCCAAAGTGTCTAGCTTGATGTGCTGGCCTCTGTACATGACTTGAAAAAACGTATAATCTAAAGCTCTGTGCTGCGCCCACGCTCTAATTCTATACCATTCATGGTGAGCATCAAACCGAGCGATTGATGTTCGCGCATCGCATACCAATAGCCATAACAACTATTCCCCGCCGTTTAGCAAGTGCGGTCATCGACCATCGTACCCAATGCTCATTGCTGTTTTACTGAGACAATGCCCAGTCACGGCTACCATTCGAAATCATTGGTTCCATTCTGCTATCAACCATAACAAGAATAGCTTCGGAATCACCGTTTGGACCGTGAAAGAGCTCACTTAAACGATTTATACCTGTTGCTGTAGCTACTAGCTACTTCATTAACAGTTTCGCAATTGTTTTTACGCCTCTTTGATTGTGACCAATGGGTAGAATTCGTTTTATTTTGTTTCTAAAAGAAATGAATTAGAAAACTATTTTACCGGCTCCGTGGCGTATTGGTTAGTCCATTCGCTTTACGCCAGGAGGTCGCGGGTTCGATTCCCGGCGGGGTCAATTTTGTAAGACTCGGTTTGGTTGGTGGTAGGGCCTTTTCATATCCCGCCTGGCTAGCTACCACCACCTTATCTAAGCCTTGCCGCCAAACATCAGAGTTAACAGCATTGATGTGTTCCGGCTTGAAGATAAGATTGCGTTGGGGATCTTGGTAAGCCCGCTTCCATCTTCGGCATCATCGTCACTTACCATCAGATGGGATAATGACAAGCCGGCCAAGGGCTTACCAATTGTGAATAAAAAAACTTGTAAGGACTTTAAAAAAGTTAGAGGCTATGTTTTTACTGTTAATAAAGTCTTATCATAAACCGCTTGTATCACAATAAAAACCGACCAAGTCTCGCACACGTAGGGTTACGTAACATCGCATACAACAAAAACAGAAGTGAAAACTTTTTACAGTTTATAAGTTTTGACCCTGCGGGTGTCCCTGGTAGGTTGTCGGTGTTGGTGTCGGTGACAGTGTCGCGAGTTGAATGGTTTTTTGCCCATTTCAAATACAGTTTTATAAGTTTTGGCCCTCCGAGTGTTCCTGGTGCCCAACGCACCTAATGAAGATTTCCCTTCAAAAATTACGTTTAAATTACGAGGGCCCGTTTAATTTTTAATTTAATTTAATTATTATCATTTATTGTCATTACTTTAGTAATATTCTCTACACTTTGATAGCGTCAATACAAACACATTACTTAACGAAAATTTCAACTATCTATTTATTAGGTTTCTTGTGTGTGTGCCCCCCCCCCCCCCATTAACTTTTAATATATTTTTTGATGTGTAACATCTTTGCTCTCGCTTTCCTGCAATTTGTGGGAGTGATTTCGTGAAATGGGACGGAAATGTGTCCCATGTGTAACAGGAAGTCACGTTTTTTCAGGCTTTAAAAGCGCGGAAAAGGCAAAGGTATCTATGACCATACAGCCTAGTCTGCCGTATCTTTGCCGTACTTTTATAAAGTATTTTATCACATGTTACACATCATATGCGAGTACTGTAGGTCTCGCTCGAATTTTTTTTACTTATTGTTATAGCGGCAACACTAATTAACGAGTCAATAAAAATTTCAACTGTCTTCCTTAATAGTATTACGGTTCATAAAATACAACCCCCTCACAGACAGACGGACAGCAAACGCTTACTAATAAGATCCCGAAGGCACTCTTTGTGTACAGAACCCTAATAAAAACTTACTAGTAAGTACATATATATTGATAAGATACAAAACATAAAACAAGAATTTTATTTTAATGAAACCAAAATTCAACCACTCGTCCCAACATGGAATGGATGTAAAAAATATGACAAATATCCAAGTGTCAAAATCTTCCCGATTTCATACAAAAACCCGTGTGGACTTCGGGTATAAAGATACCGCATGAATACTTTTTAATGTGCCAACGATACGACCAACGCTGTATTGTGCGCGATATTAACAATAGGTGAATATTTTTTTTCTGGGGTGAGACTCAAATCTTGAGAGCTCATTCTTTTTTGAAGAATTCACATAAACTGCATTTATATGAAGTCGTATCTGTTAGACGACAAAGGAAGGTTGTCGCAGTCCGAGATATAGATGACAGCTGCACAGTTTTCAAGCCTGTAGGGTAAAAGCCGGATAGTTGCCACACATTTTGAAATCACTCTATATCTCTCAGTACAAAAAGAAAAATACTTCATTTGTAAAACTGGTCGGTACTTTGGTTTTTTAAAAATAAAATTTATGGTCTTTAATATTTTTTAGAGTAATAGCGATTTTTGCGGACCTCTATATTATGGGACATGTATCCCACATAAGGGATAGTTGCCTAACCCATGTAAATTACGTTTAGAATAGATGCCCCGCCGAGAAACAAGTTATATATCCCGCAAAAACTTTGATCGCATTTTACCTTCCCATGCAATCGCACAGAGACATGAGGCACGGTCAACTAAGTGGTGGTTAGGAGAATCTTCTGATAGATTAATAAAATAGCATGCGTTTCATTCGCGAAACTAAAGTAATTACAATCGGGACAACTATACCCCTGGGGCAACTATCCTGGTTGTACCCTACCCCTAACCTACCATGAAACTTGCACGGACTAACAAAGAGTCCGTCGCATATAAAAATACGAATCACATTTGATACTCTTGACACTGCTATTGATGAAGTGCAAAGACACACCTCTCAAGTTATTAAAATCGTATGGGAGTATGCATTCATTCCGCATACGGCCTTTTGGCGTTAAATCAATTTTCGCTCTGTTTCCTTGTCCGCAATAGGTGCGGATAGTTTCTGCGATTCATAAGGTGGTCACGCTTCATAGATCACACCCATATTGCGACAATACTGTATTTGATACGGCACCATTCAAAAACATATTTTTAATTTGCTTACTGGACATCGTCCGTTTCTTTGTGTCATTTATGTTTAATGGTTGGGATAATTACTCGACTGCGCCAGGTGGAGGCTTATATTTTTCCAATGTATTGTCGCGCTTCTCACTAAGGTCAGGTGTAATGACTCACGTCGCGTATAAAAATGAAAGTTCAGAACTTCAGGTGAAACTGATAACTGTATAATATCAGAAAACACAAAATATAACACGGGAAATACAAGTAGGTACAGAAATTCGGTATGCTAAGTTAGTCCGTAGGAGAACGTCCGATCTTTATCGTGGCTGAGAGTTGACTCTTTTTGGTGTATCTCGTAACATTGAATTACGACTAGTTAACGAAGATCGGGGGTGCTCCTAACAGTACTAAGGTACAAAAGAAATATTAACAAACATTCGTGGGAAAACAGAGGTACGGTACAACAATAACAAACAGGGATACAATACATAATAAAACTATAAAATTTAGCTAGGAAGAAACTAATAAATGTCGGCGTGTTTTTCGCACAACTTAAAACCGGGATGTACCTCAATAAAGCTTTAGTTACTTGAAGTCATATAAAAATAAAATGTCCGTGTTTATAGCTTCAAAATCTAAGAACTGTTATTGGTTGTGTCTCAACAAAAAATTAAACTTTTTAGGGTTCCGTGGGACCAGGAAATGTGGTCACCACAGGTACTCCCCTGCCAGTGGTTTAGACCAAACAAAAAATACAAGACAATAAAGACAATAACACACAGAATGGTCTAAATCACGAAACAATAATAACACAAACAAAGACACAGAAATAATACACATACTGAACCAAATTAAGAAACACGGAACAACATTAATTACACAGTGATAAACCACCATACAATTTGATACAATGAAAATTTACAAACAGCATTAGTACACAATAAAAATATCAGTTGCGAAACAATAAAAGATACACACAACGATATAACTTAGTAATGCTTAAAAAAAATATTTTACAGACATATTGCACATAGGAACATATTAACATGATTACATACATTTTAAATACACAGAAAACAAGACGAACAAATAAAAACATAATTTACCCAAGGGAATGACACAATTTACACAAGAAAATACTTTACACATACGGTCATACTCCTTGTGAATAATTACATATTATTATTTATTACATATTAATTATATAAACAACCTTATTCTACGAAAATCCAGCCTGATAGAACGCTGGAAAACGTACCGATCTCCCTGAGCGCCTCGGCGCATTTTGCGGTCTTAAAATTCCTACGCGTGTACCGCCGATGGGGCTCGGTGTTGTGCAAACAGCCTGAGATGTGTTGCCGGCGTCGCTCAAATTAGGATTAGGAATATCGTCAGTACGGCTGTTATAGCAGACTACGATGTCCTCAAAATCATCTGCGCATTCACGCGTTTGGTGAGCGGATTCGCCTAGTATATAAGCTGGCTTAAGTCGATCAATCGAAATGGTTGTTTCGCGGCCGCGTATGTTTATGACAAAGGTTTTGTCCTTCCTGTCAATTACCTCAAATGGCCCAATGAACGGTCTTTGAAGAGGTCTTTTAACGGTGTCATCTCTGACGAAGACATGACTTGCCGTTGCTAACTCTTTGTATATAAATGTATTTTTACTGCCATGGCGCGTCCCGGGGACTGGCCGGAGCTTATCAAAATGATTTCGAAGCTCATTGGCAAATTCGCTATGCAGCGGCTGAGATTCCGTGCCTACTTCTAGGAATTGACCTGGGAGGCGCAAACTCTGGCCGTATATCAACTCAGCGGAAGTTGCTTTTATATCATCCTTCCACGCTGACCTAATTCCTAGCAACACGGTTGGCAAAATACGTGTCCAGCTGGTACTTTCTGACCCATGACACATAATGGCAGCTTTTAATTGTCTATGAAATCTCTCGACCATTCCATTTGCTGCCGGATGATAAGCGGTTGTCTTAAAATGGGTCGTACCTAGCAGGGCGTTGAGCTCTGTGAATAGGTGCGACTCAAACTGACGACCTCGGTCTGTCGTGACGTTGCTCGGTACTCCGAAACGAGCAATCCAATTATCATGAAACGCACGCGCGACGGTTCCTGCCTCTTGATTTTGTATAGGGATGGCTTCCGGCCACCGTGAAAACCTGTCTACGCACGTTAAACAGTATCTACATCCCTCGCTAACTGGCATTATTATTATATCCAAGTGCACGTGTTGGAACCTAGTTGATACGGGTGCGAAATTACCAGGCGCTGTTACTACGTGCCTATTCGTCTTCGACTGTTGGCATTCTAAACACGCCTTAACCCATGTTTTGCAGTCCTTATTCATTGACGGCCAGACAAAACGTTCCGAGACTAGCCTGCTTGTGGCTCGCGCACCCGGATGGGAGTTGCGGTGCAAAATATCGAATGAAGCTTTTCTAAATGTCTCGGTCAAGTACGGTCTAGCGATTCGCGTAGATAGGTCGCAATATATTGGCTGGCTGCTACCTGGCATGTACGCCAGTTTTAATTGCAGCGAGGTGTTGTTATTTTTAATAATGGCATTTAATTCTGTATCGGTTTTTTGAGAGGCGGCAAGTTCGTCCCAATCGATGCCTTTCGCTACCGATTCAACGCGTGACAACGTGTCGGCTGGGATATTTTGCTCGCCTTTGACAAATCGAATATCAGTACTGAACTGTCCTATAAAATCCAGATACCTAAATTGCCTAGGGGAACATTGTTGCTCTTTCTTACTGAAAGCGTACGTGATAGGCTTATGATCTGTAAAAATGGTAAACTGCCGCGCCTCTAAGTAATGCCTGAAATATTTTATGGCGGCATAAATAGCTAACAATTCGCGATCATAAGTGGAGTATTTTTGTTCGGCTTGTGTTAATTTTTTTGAAAAGAAGCCTAACGGTTGCCAATCGCCATTGTCCCATTGTTGTAAGGCTGCTCCTATTGTGTTATCAGAGGCATCGCAAAACAGTGCTATCTCCGAATTTACACCTGGGTGAATCAACAGTGTCGCTTTTGTTAAACTATCTTTACATAATTGAAAGTCCCTCTTTGTTGTGTCTGACCAAATAATTAGCGTTTTTCCTTTCTTCGCGCCGAGAAGCTCATTAAGACTAGCCTGGCTGGCAGCGGCTTTAGGTATGAATCTCCTATAGAAATTTAACATGCCTAGAAAACGCCTTAAGCCTTTAGCTGTTTCAGGCAACGGATATTGACGCAACGCTTCGATACGGTCGGGCAGAGGTTTCGTTCCTTCGGCAGACACTAAATAACCGAGAAATTCGATTTCGGATTGGCCGAATATGCACTTCGCGGGGTTTATGACCACGCCATATTGTCTTAACCTATTAAAAACTATTTCTAAGTGTTTTAAGTGTTCATTCTCATCACTGGACGCAATTAACACATCGTCAATAAAACAGTATACAAAGTCTAATTCACTTAACACTTGATCCATAAATCGTTGGAATGTTTGTGCTGCATTGCGCAAGCCAAAAGTCATATACTTAAACTCAAATAGCCCGAATGGCGTCACTATTGCAGTCTTTGGAATGTCTTCAGGGGCAGTAGGTATTTGATTAAAAGCACTTATAAGATCAACCTTAGAAAACACTTTCTTCCCTTTTAGGCATTGTGAAAAATCCTGGATATTCCTTACGGGATACTTGTCAGGAATCGTTCGGTTATTCAAGCCGCGGTAATCTCCGCACGGCCGGTGCCTCACTACCGGTTCACGGCTGCTGGCGGGCTTCTCGACCATCACTAGCGGCGCCGCCCAGGGGCTATCCGACGGCCGCGCGATTCCCAACTTTACCATCGTGTCAAACTCACGCTTGGCCGCGATGAGTTTATCTGGGGCGAGACGTCGCGGTTTATAGGCAACAGGTGGTCCGGGCGTAGTCACAATGTGATGCTGGGTATTGTGTTTTACCTCACGTAATACTCCGTCGGGGCGCGTGATGTCAATATACTTCGCCAGGAGATCGTGGTACGGTGATGTGCCGGACACGGTTTTAACCGTGGGCTGGTCACACCACGTAGTCTGTCCGCTAGAGGTAAGTTTGGTCGTTGCATCAATCAAAACTTTATGTCGCGCATCCACCATCAAATTAAAATGCGCTAAAAAATCCATTCCTATTATGGGCTTCGATACGTCCGCTACCACGAATATCCAAGAAAAATCGCGTCTCAAACCTAAATTCAAGGTAAGCGCGATTGTTCCGTAGGTGCGTATAGGTGTTCCGTTAGCTGCCACTAATTCATAGGCAGACGTAGTGCGAGCCGTATGGATTAGTGACTTAGGGTACACACATAAATCTGCGCCCGTATCAATTAAAAACCTCACCTTGGTCTGGATATCAGTCACGAAAATGCGGCGCGATGCTGTGGGCTGGGAGTTCATCTCGTCCGCGGCTAATGACTCCCGGCGGCATTTCCCTGCATCTGTCGCGTTTGATACGCGCACGGCTGCACGCAGGTACTGGCCTTCGGTCCAAACTTCCAATGGTACCAGCACTGCCAGTCCGCGGGTCGCGTCCGCGATGTAGATCGCCTCCTCGCGTGACCTCGCGAGAGAGATCGCTGCCTCGGCCCGGGGTTCCTCGGTGCGTCCGGAGCTCGTACGCGGTCGGCTATGTCTCGCAGCAACTCCTTAACTTCAGCCAATTCGCCTTCTAATTGCGCAATACGCTGGCGCGCGGGGTCGGCGGGTGTAACGGCTGCAAGAGCGGGCGTCGTCCTTGTGCACCGGAGCCTAGTATTTTCAGCCACCAGGTCTGCGATGTCGGCAAGAGTGTTCAGTGGCGTGTCCCGCTTCGCTACTACCGCGGCCTGCATGTCGGTAGGTAGGCCCTTGGTCCATATGACCCTTATAACCTCGTCCGACATGTCGCTGCCTGCTAACGACCGTAGGTGGCGCAGGAATTGCGATGGAGTGCGGTCACCAATCTCCTCTCCTTCTAACAATCGCTGAGTCTTAATGGTCTGGGACTCACCAAACCTCTGAATAATTTTACACTTTAGGTCCTCGTATCGCTCTTCAGACACTATTGATAAATCGGCAATCAAATCACTTATTTCTTTAAGTGCCACTGAGTCCATTTTGCTAACTATGTACAAACACTTCTCCGTAGGGTCATTTATTTGTGACATTCTAAGAAAACTCTCCGCGCATATCAGCCAGGTGGCCGGATCTGCCCTATTGAAATTAGCCATACGCGGCCATAAAGTGTGCCGGGCCAGACCACTAGCGCTTTCCACGGAGTTCGGCATTGTGTAAAAGTTTACTTACTCAGTTGAGTCACACACACACACACACAAAAAATATATATACGGAGAGAAAAGTCTAAAAGTTAGCAATAGTTATAACAACAAAAAAAAAACTTTCACACGAATATAACGATACTAAAAGTTTTTAAAAAAGTCACTGTCTTACTTGCGTGTTACTACACTCGCGACGTTATAAAGTTTATACTACACACTTGTGCGCGATGAAATATATTAAATCACGTCGGGGTCATCAATTGTCGCGCTTCTCACTAAGGTCAGGTGTAATGACTCACGTCGCGTATAAAAATGAAAGTTCAGAACTTCAGGTGAAACTGATAACTGTATAATATCAGAAAACACAAAATATAACACGGGAAATACAAGTAGGTACAGAAATTCGGTATGCTAAGTTAGTCCGTAGGAGAACGTCCGATCTTTATCGTGGCTGAGAGTTGACTCTTTTTGGTGTATCTCGTAACATTGAATTACGACTAGTTAACGAAGATCGGGGGTGCTCCTAACAGTACTAAGGTACAAAAGAAATATTAACAAACATTCGTGGGAAAACAGAGGTACGGTACAACAATAACAAACAGGGATACAATACATAATAAAACTATAAAATTTAGCTAGGAAGAAACTAATAAATGTCGGCGTGTTTTTCGCACAACTTAAAACCGGGATGTACCTCAATAAAGCTTTAGTTACTTGAAGTCATATAAAAATAAAATGTCCGTGTTTATAGCTTCAAAATCTAAGAACTGTTATTGGTTGTGTCTCAACAAAAAATTAAACTTTTTAGGGTTCCGTGGGACCAGGAAATGTGGTCACCACAGGTACACCTGACCTTAGTGAGAAGCGCGACAATTGTTTTTTTTTTTTTTTTTTTTTTTTTTTTTTTTCAGGTGTAATGACTCACGTCGCGTATAAAAATGAAAGTTCAGAACTTCAGGTGAAACTGATAACTGTATAATATCAGAAAACACAAAATATAACACGGGAAATACAAGTAGGTACAGAAATTCGGTATGCTAAGTTAGTCCGTAGGAGAACGTCCGATCTTTATCGTGGCTGAGAGTTGACTCTTTTTGGTGTATCTCGTAACATTGAATTACGACTAGTTAACGAAGATCGGGGGTGCTCCTAACAGTACTAAGGTACAAAAGAAATATTAACAAACATTCGTGGGAAAACAGAGGTACGGTACAACAATAACAAACAGGGATACAATACATAATAAAACTATAAAATTTAGCTAGGAAGAAACTAATAAATGTCGGCGTGTTTTTCGCACAACTTAAAACCGGGATGTACCTCAATAAAGCTTTAGTTACTTGAAGTCATATAAAAATAAAATGTCCGTGTTTATAGCTTCAAAATCTAAGAACTGTTATTGGTTGTGTCTCAACAAAAAATTAAACTTTTTAGGGTTCCGTGGGACCAGGAAATGTGGTCACCACAGTATGTATATACGTATGTTGTAACGCGGTACGTTGTTATATACTTAACCTTCTTTCATTCGACCTTTTTTAATTCCATATATTTGTTTTTTCACTCATGCGCTGACATAATTATGTGATTAAAAGATGATTCATTTTGCCATATTCAAATAAATTATATCATACTAGCTGTTTCCCGCGGATTCACCCGCGTGGACTACGTTTCTATGATTTTTCGAGGGTATGAAGTGCGCGAGCCGTAAGCGACTCGCGAGCGTGATTAAAAGTAGCCTATGTATTAATCCAGGTCCTAATCTGTCTATCTACCAAATTTCAGTCAGATCCGTTCAGTAGTTTTTGCGTGAAGAAGTAAAAAACATACACATTCACGCACTCACAAACTTTCGCCTTTATAATATTAGTGTGATTGTTTTTAAAATAATTATTCAATACCTGGATACTCTCTAAAAGACCCATTACTGGTAAGATTAATTCATATTTTTGTGATTTTTATTTTAAATTTAAGTGTATTATGTTTTGACTATTTTTATGTTTCTTTTTAGGTCTTTTACTTCTCATTAAATTTTGAAAGCTCGAACAGGCATCCTTAAACCCACGCCCTTACCATACCTACTTTTCGTGCTACAATTTTTATTATTTCTTTGGCACGCCTTGTAGCCTAAACGGCTTGATGAATTATGGAGTTATAGGAGTCCTTAGAATTTCCTTGATCCCGTGTGTGACATAAGATAAGATACATTTTACCCGCCTATCCAAAAAAAGAGGTTATTCATTTTCTTTGGCACGATCTGTAGCCTACCCTACTGGCCAAAAAATAGAGGTTAAGTTTATATGCAGTCGGGTTTTAATTAATTCCTAAAGTTATTATATATCTAGTTTTTTCTGCAGCGCTTGCGGTTTTTAATTTTTTATTGCATACATCATTAACTACCGTGCTGGGGCCAAGTATATATATATATATATATATATATTTTAGTACTAACATACAGTATGGACACTCTCTTTCGCTCTCTTGATTGCGACCTCACCCCCTCGTCACCCAGATTGATACAGTTTGGTTGTCAAACGTATAGGATTTCGCCGTCATTTGGTTTGATCCGTCATTCCTTTTTTGAAATGTCGTTTCTGGCCCGTTGTATGAAGTGTCCAGGGTGTGGCTGGAGCATGTATCTTTCCCAAACTCGGCTCTTGAAGGTTAGGCCATACGCACCCACGGGGACCAAGTCCAGGTTAGTGGAGGTTGTAGGGTAAGTGGCGAACCCCATTGTCAGAAAATTTTCAAACCACCTATTATTAAGCATCTGATAGTACTATTACAGATTTTGGTTATTTTTGACGTCAATTACTCCCAAACGATATAAAACCCAAGGTTAAAAAAATACCTTTATTGTTGATGATGTTCTTTAAAGTCAAAAGCTATTAGAAACACGATTGGATAGTTTTGGCTCGATAGAAAAAAAATCCCAAAGATTGGTCTACACCGTTACTGTCAACTCTAGTTATGATTAATATTTTGAAGTATAAATAAAAAAATATACAACAATACTTGTAATAATAATACAAAGTGAGTATTATTATTATTTTTCTACTTTAATTGTAGTTTTTGATTGAAACGAAAAACCATTGAAAAAGTGAAAAAGTGTGGTTATTTTCTTTACTCTTTACACGTAAATAAAAGACAAAGACAACTATTCCAATCAATACCTCGCCTTAACAAATGCCATCTAGTGATAGCAACCAGCACCAACGGCGTGCTTTGCGTAGCACGGAAACGGTTGAAAAAATGCCACAACAGTCAAACCCTCAGATCACAGCAAACGTTTTCTGTGATCTGAGGTCAAACCCATTTAGGTAAAGATCGCGCTTAAGGTCAGCTGACCTGCGTAATCGACCCAACCATCACACAAGTTAGCACTCAGCAACAAAAGCTTCATTGTTAACATAAATTATTTATTTATTTATTTAACAGTTTAATGTGTACAAATACGATAACAAACAGGCCTAAAAGAAATTAATAAATAAATATCCTTTATTGCATACCAAAAAAGCATTACAGAAACTTAATTTAAATATGTACAGTGCAAAGGTATACAAAAAAAAAAGAAAAAACAAAGAAAGAAAGAAAGTCATACAAAGGGTATGACTTATTTTTAATAAGAAATTTCTTCCAATAATTATTGTACATAATATTATTACAAATCTAGTTAAATTTTGTCAAAAAAAGGTAAGGTCTGTAACAGTTGCTATCTTATTAATTATTATTGTACCTATATGTAGGTATTTGAAATATCATGACAAAAAATTATAAAGATTCCTTAATGTTTTCTTAGGATAAACCTTCGAAATTGTAGCAATACGTTGCACCAAAAGACATGACACCATTGTGCAACCATCTGTGATCGATCTATCCATCAATGATAAAATTATGTTTTTTTTTTGTGTTAGAATTTTTGCTTTAGTTATTGCTCTGAGGAATTTTGTTTACATTTCATTTCATTTTATAATAATCTTTCGGACCCCTAGGTTACATGGACATCTTTTGGTTATAATCCGTATAATTTTTTTTTCCAAGTTGCAGAGTATCTATACCAAAGAGTATTATTACAAGTAACTAAGGCTTTTTTTTTCCAAGTTGAAGAGTATCTATACCAAAGAGTATTATTACAAAAAACTAAGGCTTTTTATAGTTTCTTACCAGGTAACGAGACCCCAATAACTAAGCCTACGCTATCCGTCTGTCCGTCATTTGTCTGTCTGACTTTTAAAAGGCGCTGTGTTTTTGGAACAGTATATAATAGATAGCCAGCTAAAATTTTCAAAACGTAGATATGTTTTATTATGGAGGATTTATTATAAAATAATAAAAAAAAAAAAAAAAAAAAAACACAGGGTGTTTCTATACAAATTAATATGTTTTAAAAGGTTTTTTGTTTTTGCTCTATATCGCAAAAACTGTACTGAACGAGATAGCTGACAGATATGATTTTCTTTTCGCACTTCATGCGTGTACTGGTCAGACTAAGCTATGCTTCCCTATGCTTCCTGTAACTGGTGAGCGCATGGGGTGTGGAAGGGTTGTTTTCACTTTTATTGTATGTTTCTACAATTCTGTGTTTTACTAACATTAGTGTAATAAGACGTTTGTCTTACTAACAAAAATGGACCATGTTGTCTGACAAATAAAGATAATAATAATAATAAAAAAAACTGCCATACAAACAATCATGAAACTTGGTATGATTATTTTACTAATTCTAAAGTGAAACAACAAATAGTTATTAAATTTGGTAAGTGTGAGTCGTACTCATGATAAGGAGTCCAACCTGAATAAAAAAACTGCATTTTTGTCGCTTGCGTGGATATATTTTGTTTGAAATGAATAGGTATCATTGTTATACTTGTAGCGGTATGGAAATCATGTTGAGCGAGTACGACTCACACTTGGCTGGAGGAAAAGAAAAAATGGCGGTTAATTCATAGACATGAGCAGTGCTCTTAAATCAAAGAATAAGAATCGCGTCTGAGCCAGCACAAGTTAACTTTAATGGCTTATGGTCAGGGTCCAATAGTACTAACTATTAAAGTGTATGTTTACCACCAATACTAGTTTCATAAATATTACTTATAGAAAACCATAAATAAACAAGAACAGACCAAAGAATAGTATATTTTCGATATATCGAGGGACTAAACGAAGCCATAATATACCAGAGGTGGTTTGACTCCCGAGCGTGCGATGGAGTCAATGAAACCGAGGGTATATTAAGTTGGCGTTTAGTCTCGAGGTGCAAACTGTACTTTTCACTTTGAGTGCGAGAAAAATTGACGATTGAGTACAAAAACATTTATTAAATATTACAATAAAATAAAAATCACAGAAGATTTTAAAACAAGTGGCGCCACCTTCTTTGCGGTAAAACCATGGAACTTAAACTCTTAGAATTTTTCACAGTAAAGATGGTCTACACTCCACAGATAAAAGTATATTTACGGGCTATTTGAGATTGTCTATGTCACATGAAGGAAATTAAAAAACTAATTACTTTTCACTCCCTATATAAGTGGTTACTTTAGACCCGCTTAAGTGCTATATTGGCGTACTTTTAGAGCATGAGAAGTGAAAAAGGTAACTATAGAAATAAAAAGACAGTAAAAAAATCAAAAATGACAAGACAGAACAAAAACAAGTGAGCAGAAAATAATGTAAAACAGATCGAAACAAATAAAAAAATAAGGACTTCATCGTTAATAAGCCCTTATCTTCTGGCATAATCACTAGCTTAGAAGCTTGATTACTTTACGTCATTCAGATACAATTAAGATAAAAGTACATACTCATTTTACGTTTAATTCTTGTTAATCCTTGTACCTAAACCACATACATTTCATCATCATCATTTTTTAAATTGCTGTTAAACAAATATCTTCACATCCCAAATACCGCAGTGTTTCAAGACTAAGGTCTTCGACCAGTGTGTGTTGCCAGTGATGACTTACGGAACTGCGACATTGTCGATTACTATGGGCCTCATAAGAAGGCTTAAAGTCACCTAAAGGGCAATGGAGCGTACTATGCTCGGAGTTTCTCTGCGTGATCGAATCAGAAACGAGGAGATCCGCAGGAGAACCAAAGTAATTGACATAGCTCACAGAATCGATAAACTGAAGTGGCAGTGGGCAGGGCACATAGCTCCTAGAACAGATGGCGGTTGGGGTAGTAAAGTTCTAGAGTGGTGACCGGAAAGCTTAGACCGACAACCTAGTGAAGATCCCGGGAAGCTGATGGATGCTGCAAGGCAGGACCGGCCGTCGTGGAAATCCTTGGAGGAGGCCTTTGTCCAGCAGTGGAAGTTATGCAGCTGATATGATGATAAACAAATAAACTATTTATGTTAATGTTTTAAAGTACGTATCAGTTTTCAAAGTAATTGAGAGGAAGCTTATTATGCGGCCAAACAAAGATTAGCCGCGATCGGCGTCTCTTCAAAACAGATAAGCTCTTTCCAAATCCCGATAATGATCAGTTGTTATATTATATACGAATTCAATTGTCCATACCTTTTTCTCCAACAAAGCATTGTACAAACCTAAAATATACAATTGCATTTTAGTTTGTAGTTTTTCTGTCGCAGTAATAGATACAGTCGTATTCGTCCCCACAAAAGATTGATTCCGTATTGATACCCGATATTTTACCAGGTATGGTATTTTTTTTTGCATTCCCATTCTTCATATGAACACATGCCAGGACAAAGCTTTGAGAACCGCTTCCGTGGCGTAATGGTTATTCCATTCGCTTCACATCAGGAGGTCGCGGGTTCGATTCCCGGTGGGGTCAACTTGTAAGAGTCGGTTTAGTTGGCGGTAGGGCATTTTCTAGGCCCGCCTGGCTAGATACCACCATCTAAGTCTTGCCGCCAAACATAAGCGTTAACATTATTGCTGTGTTCCGGCTTGAATATAAGATAGCCAGTTCTCCATTGCGTTGGGGAACCTTGGTAAGCCCGCTTCCATTTTCGGCATCATCGTCACTTACCCAGGTGAGAAGATGCCAAGGGCTTATAAATTGTGAATAAAAAAATGAGAAATATCATCATATCATATCAGCCTACCCCGAATTAGGGCGATCGAGCCTTAGTTGACCACGCGCGCCTCGTGCTGGTTGCTTGACTTTACACACAACCTTCTAGTTTCTTCGCAGGTTTGTGCAGATTTTCTCACGATATTTTCCTTCACCGTTAAAGCAATCGGTGATTATATTACGTACGTAAGTTTCGAAAAACTCATTGGTACATTGGCCGTCCGAATTTAAACTCGGGACCTCTGGTTAGGAGGACCGAGTCGTTACCGCTTGAGCCACAGACGCTTAAGATAAAAATATAAAATAATTTTAATACGAGTGAAACGTTTATAAAAGTTTAAAAAGCAGTCTGTTGCATAAATCAGAGGTCAAGACACTCAATTAAATCGTTTCAAAAACGTAAATACCTGGTTATAAAATTAAAATACCTATACCAACTTATTTAGCATCTTTCGATATCAATGATTTTTTTTAGAAATACTAGCTTTTGCCCGCGGCTTCGCCCGCGTGGACATAGTTTTTATGACTGTCTTAGAACCCTCTAAGACGCGTTGCGTGGACATGAATTTTCTCCAGATCCTTCGGGAACTATGTCAGGATAATATGCTTATTAGTAAATCATGTCATTTCTAACCCCCTCAAACATCTCTGTGCAAAAAATTACACAGTCCATTGTTCCGTTGGAATAATAAAGAAATTAGCCAAATAAGAGTATATTTTCAGTTCCCTCAGGAACTGCATCGGGCTATGCTATTTTCACAAGATAAAAGTAACCTATGTCCTTCCCCGTGACACAGGCTACCTGCTTGCCAAATTTCATTAAGATTGGTCAAGGCGTTGAAGCCTGAAAATGTAACAAACAAACACATTTTCACATTTATAATATTAAGTAAGGAGTAAGGATTATTTCTTAAACTATTAAGAAAACGTAACAAACAAATCTGCAAATCGAATGATAAAAACAGACAGGCGACATCCTTTCCTGGAACATCCAAATCCAAAGTCTCAGTGGGCAATCGACCGAACTGAAGAAGCCCCGGGGTTGAAAAACGATTTGACAAAAGATTACCAACAGTAGTTCTTTCTCATTATTCAACGGAAGCCGGACCACTGACATGCGATGGCTACCAAAATTATTATTCTTCAGCTGTTTTTAGGGTTCCGTACCCAAAGGGCAAAAACGAGACCCAATTACTAAGACTCCGCTATCCGTCCGTCTTCACCTTATGGTGTTGGCAGGAATAGCGGCCCTCACTCTATGCCCAAGGGTAGGAAACTGGGGACGCTATATCATAAACGTGGTACAATTCAACGCACGTAAAAAGAGCTCCGAGCGACCTACCTGCGCAGTGAATGAATTGCGGGCCAAATTGGTGGTAAGGAGTGAGGCGCGACGGGGGAAACACGCGTCTCTCTTGTTTGCTGTCGCGTGATTGGTTCGCCAGTTGTCATTTGTTTCCCGCCTGCGCAAACACATTCCCACCACTTGACCACTGGAGCTCTTTTTACGTGCGTTGAATTGTAGTTTTAGCGTATCTGGTAGATATACGAGAGGGGAATGTCCGTCCGTCTGTCTGTCTGTCTGTCCGTCTGTCACCAGGTGGTATTTCATGAACCGTGATAGCTATACATTTGAAATTTTCACGGATGATGTATTTCTGTTTCCACTATAACAACAAATAGTAAAAATTTGAAAAAGTGAAAAAATATGGGGGGTCTGAGGTCTCCATACAAAAAACTTGTTTTTTTTTAAACGTGAAGAAACTAGCGTCATCTAGTATGATGGCAGGGAACCCTTTGTGCACGGTTCCGACTCTAACTTGGCCGGTTTTTTATTAAAACTCTTAAACCATTTGTTTCCCTGAGCGAAAACATAATAGTTTCAATACCTAAGAGTCTTTTGTTCGCATCTGTTGCTTTTCTACGTATAATTGTAGTGGAACGGTAGCAAAATATTGTTTATTTTATTCTTGAGAGAGCTTTAAATGGTGTCATGTGGACTGTTTCTGTTTGAGAGAATAATTTATGGGCCCGTGCCCGTGACGTGACCACTAAAATGGTGATATTGTTTAAAATTAGAAAGCTGACTCTTGTTTGAGGATCTTAACATAAGTTTTATTTGCCGTGACCACACGCAGTTGGTACGGTGATGGCAGTCATAATGTTAGCACTCGGAGAAAGGTAACTAAAAACCGGCCAAGGCCTACTCGGGGTCACAGAAACAGGGTTCTGAACAACAGAACAGACCTCTCAGTACATACGTTGCTTTAAGAGCAGGTTCCTAGTGCGGCATAAATTATATATTATATATATAGGAAATTCTCACAACAAGCCCTTTTATTTGATAGGTCACACAATAAATTAAAAACAACTTTTTTTTTAATTTTCTAATTTACCCCCTAAAAATTTATTTATTTATTTACCTTACATATGTGTACCAAATTTCAACTCAAACGGTGCAGTAGTTTCCGAGATAATTGGATGTGACAGACGGACGGATAAACACACGAGTGAACCTATAATGGTTACGTTTTCACCTTTGGAGGTACGGAACCCCAAAAAAGAAAAAAAAAACAACACAAAATGTCTATTTTGTATGTATGTACTATACTTACAGGTAGAGCGGGTGCGTCATATCTCAGTGCTCTAATTAGTAATCTGTGGTGCTACTTGCTTGATTAGGTCGATCACGCAGATTAACTGACCAGAAACATGGTTATTACCCTGATGAGATTTACTGTTAGAGGTATATAAGGTGTAACAAAATTAGCTGAAACTATTTTAACTGGTGCTTATATCCATGAAACTGAACAACTTTCCCCATGAAACCCATAGACAAATCGCATAAAAATTTTTGAACTTCCCATAAGTAGGTACTAAGTTGGCTGATTAACTGATCGAGTTAGTATGGGAGAGCCAAATTTTTCTTGCGATTTGACTATGGGTTCCATGGGGAAAGTTGTTCAGTTTCATGGGTAGAACCACCAGTTAAAATAGTTTCAGCTAATTTTGTTACACCTTATATATTTATCGTGATCATTCTAGTGCTTAGAAAAGCACGTTAAGCCGTTGGTGCCATTGCTATTACTGGATTGCTGTCGTAAATATAAGCCGCGTCAGCAGCCTTACAGGTGGCTTGAAATCTTCTAACCGTAGGGACCTCCACCAGCCCCACAACCTCCACTAACCCGGACTCGGCCCCCGTGTGTGGTCTATGGCCTGTCCTCCCCGAATTTGGCAAAAGAACCATGCCGTTGAGACGTTATATATATTAGTACTAACATACAGTATGGACACTCCCTGCCGCTCTCTAGATTGCGACCTCACCCCCTCGTCACTCAGATTGATACAGATTGGTTACAGTTTGGTTGTCGAACGTATCATAGGATTTCGCAGCCATTTTGTATGTTCCGTCATTCCTTTTTTGAAATGTCGTTTCTGGCCCGTTATTGGTTACAGTTTGGTTGTCGAACGTATAGGATTTCGCCGCCATTTTGTTTTCGTCATTCCTTTTTTGAAATGTCATTTCTGACCCGTTGTATGAAGTGTCCAGGGTGTGGTTATGGGGTGTTACTTATTAACGATATGACATCTTATGAAGGCTCAATTTCTTTTTTTTTATTTACAATTGGTAAGCCCTTGTCATCATCTCACCTGATGGTAAGTGACGATGATGCCTAAGATGAAATCGAGCTTACCAAGATTCCCCAATGCAATGAGGAATCGGCTATGTTATCTTCAAGACGGAACACATCAATGTTGTTAACACTGAATGTCACCCAAAGGGCAATGTAGCGAGCTATATGCTTGGAATCACCCTAATCGATCGAATCAGAAATGAGGAGATCCGCACGAGAACCAAAATAACCGACATAGCTCACAAATAGCTAAACTAAAGTAGCAGTGGGCAGAGCACATAGCTCGTAGATTAGAACTGATGGCCGTTGGGGCAGTAAAGTTCTCGAGTGGCTAACGCGCACCGGAAAACGTAGCATAGGCAGGCTTCCCACGCGGTGGACCGACGACCTGGTGATGATCGCGGCAAGCCGCTGGATGCGGGCGCCGCAGGACCGGTCGTTGTGGAATTCCTGGGGGGAGGCTTTTGTCAAAATATATATAATAGTACTACTTTGTCCAGCAGTGGACGTTTTTCGGCTGTTATGATACAGATTATAAAGATTTTAGGATTACACACTTTATTTTCTTTGATGAATACAAAACAGGTAGGTATGTAACATACCAAAAATTACAATATAAATGAGGTTGAATACATAGATTACATAAAAGTCTTTGCGTTCAAACAGGAAAAATGAAATTTCTAAAGTACAGAATAAGTGGACCTATATTATTTACTCTCTCTCTTATCGTGTAGCACAATTAACCGTGCTATCCAAGGGATAGACAGCGGCTGCCTATCACACCAATTGATTTATTTACTTAAAGCAACGTATGTACTGAAAGGTCTTGTTCTGTTGGTAGGTAAAGTATTAGTGCGGAACCCAGAGATATGCTATATATAAGGGGAAGTAGATAGGTTACATGCGTCTAAAAAGTGAAGCAAAAAAAAGATGCCAATTGGCATCTCTTTTCTTAGTAACATTCGGTGCAATCGAAGGGAACTACCTATAACATTGTGTGTGTAAATGGCTTCGATTTTCAAATGTTGTTTGTTAGTGCAATACCCATCTATGTTAACAAATCTCTGGCGGAACCCTGTTTGTGAGACCCCGAGTTGCACTTGACCGGTTTTTAGTTACCTTTCTCCGAGTGCTAACATTATGACTGCCATCACCGCACCAACTGCGTGTGGTCACGGCAAATAAAACTTATGTTAAGATCCTCAAACAAGAGTCAGCTTTCTAATTTTAAACAATATCCCCATTTTAGTGGTCTGGTCACGTCACGGGCACGGGCCCATAAATTATTCTCTCAAACAGAAACAGTCCACATGACACCATTTAAAGCTCTCTCAAGAATAAAATAAACAATATTTTGCTACCGTTCCACTACAATTATACGTAGAAAAGCAACAGATGCGAACAAAAGACTCTTAGGTATTGAAACTATTATGTTTTCGCTCAGGGAAACAAATGGTTTAAGAGTTTTAGTAAAAAAACCGGCCAAGTGCAGTAAGTGACGATGATGCCTAAGATGAAATCGAGCTTACCAAGATTCCCCAATGCAATGAGGAATCGGCTATGTTATCTTCAAGACGGAACACATCAATGTTGTTAACACTGAATGTCACCCAAAGGGCAATGCCACAGATTACTAATTAATGTAGCGAGCTATATGCTTGGAATCACCCTAATCGATCGAATCAGAAATGAGGAGATCCGCAGGAGAACCAAAATAACCGACATAGCTCACAAATAGCTAAACTAAAGTAGCAGTGGGCAGAGCACACAGCTCGTAGATTAGAACTGATGACCGTTAGGGCAGTAAAGTTCTCGAGTGGCTAACGCGCACCGGAAAACGTAGCATAGGCAGGCTTCCCACGCGGTGGACCGACGACCTGGTGATGATCGCGGCAAGCCGCTGGATGCGGGCGCCGCAGGACCGGTCGTTGTGGAATTCCTGGGGGGAGGCTTTTGTCAAAATATATATAATAGTACTACTTTGTCCAGCAGTGGACGTTTTTCGGCTGTTATGATACAGATGATGTAGATTTTAGGATTACACACTTTATTTTCTTTGATGAATACAAAACAAGGTATATTACATACCAATTAACTTGATGAAAAGCAGTATTCCGATAAAACCATTAAGTATAAAACTATCTCGAGTAAAAAACCAACTCATTAAATAGTTGAAACCTTGTTAAACAAAAATAGATAGGTTCACCCTAACGTATAATCTTTATTGGACACATCAGAATCGACAGGCTTTCAACGAGAAAGTATGTATTGAGCAATTAAATAAATTACAGCAATTAAATCCAATGGATCGCCGCATGAAATGTGATGAAATGATCAAGCTTTGAAAGTTTTATAGCTGTGAGAAACAATACATGATGTGTTTATAAAGTGATGATAAAATTTAACAAAGCATGTTATAATAACAATACAGTGGACGGTTTTAGTGTCACGTGGTGTCCCTTTAATATAAGAGGTACCAGAGACTTCTTGATATATCTATATATGTATATAAAACTCAAAGGTGACTGACTGACATAGTGATCTATCAACGCACAGCCCAAACCACTGGACGGATCGGGCTGAAATTTGGCATGCAGGTAGATGTTATGACGTAGGCATCCGCTAAGAAAGAATTTCGGGAAATTGCCACGGGAACACCAAAAAACGGGAACTGCGCGGGCGAAGCCGCGAGCACCCACTAGTTGCATATAAACTTAATATCCTTACTATCCTTACTATATATAGATGTGAAAATGTGTTTCTTTGTTTGTTTGTTACCTTTTCACGCTTCAGCGCCTTGACCAATCTTTATGAAATTTGGCATGCAGGTAGCCTGTGTCACGGGGAAGGACATAGGCTACTTTTTATCCCGGGAAAATAGCATAATCTGATGCAGTTCCCGAGGGAACTACAAAATACTCGATTGTTGTGATTTTTTGCACAGAGATGGTTGAGTAGGTGGGAAACGACATAATTTACTAATCAACCTTGAAGACCGTCATGAAAATGATGTCCACGCGGGCGGAACCACGGGAAAAAGCTAGTATCAAAATAAACTTAAAATATATATAGATTGTTGGAAAGGAGATATCCCAAGGGTGGTACCATGATAAGGAAACCAGGATAAGATGATGGCATCCCAGAGAAATCGAGGGGAACCATAGTTTCCTGTTTGAAGTCGGTTTTTTTTGTTCAATTAATTTAAAAAGCACTGTTTGTCTTCTAAATAAGTAAGTTGTCCTCTAAATTAGGTGAGCGACTATTTTTAGGCATCTAAAAGAATTCAATTTTGCGGATAGGTGAGGATACATGAGTAGATTAGGTCAAGATGGGGTCTACAGGGTCGGCTGGTTAGGTAGCGAGGAGTAAAGTGACGAGCTGTGAGGTTTGTTCCATAAGACAACGCGCGAGCCAACCGAGCGAAACGAGCTTGCCGCGACTGCCGCGGCAGCGGCCGGCGAAGTGCCGGAACTAACTTCGCTCGTTGTCTTGGGTTGCGTTGCTCAGTCATATTAACTGCTGCTGAGTCATATCAACTGATGCTTTTTTCATAATATATGGTCGGCATGACAATATTAACTGCTGCTGACTCGTATTAACTATTTAAAAGCATCTAAAAGTATTGTCGTCGGCATGACAATACTTTTAGATATATATATTATGAAAAAAGCATCAGCACGTTCCAGCAGGTTTGATCCTTAAGACAACGCGCGAGCCGAGCGAACGAAACGAGCGTGCCGCGGCAGCGGCCGGCGAAGTGCCGGAACAAACTTCGCTTGTTGTCTTGGGTTGCGTTGCTCAGTCATATTAATTGCTGCTGACTCATATTAACTGATGCTTTTTTCATAAAATATGGTCGGTATGACAATACTTTTAGATGCTTTTAAATAGTCGCTATGCTAGTAATTTAGAGAACAACTAGTTTTTTAAAAGACAAAAGTGTTAAAAAGATGCCGCGTTAATGGGTGTCACTTTAATATATAGTAAGAGGTACCAAAGACTTCTTTATAGATTGCATATAAACTTTATTTCGATAGATGTTCAAGATTTATTAAAAAAATAAAAATAACAAACTTTGAATCGCCTTCTCTAATATAGCAGTTTTTGTCTACTAAATAACTAAGTTGTTCTCTAAGTTAGGTCAGCGACTTTCAATTTTAACGATAGGTGAAATACATGAGTAGATCACCATCAGGTGAGATGATGCCAAGGACTTACCAATTGTGAATAAAGAAAAATAAAAAAAAATATTCGTCAAAACTTATAAAACTGTATTTTTTTTTACTTCTGTCGGCACTCCCGGAGTGGTTAGGTTTTTTTAATCTACAATTGACATCATCTCACCTGATGGTAAGTGACGATGATGCCTAAGATTGAAACGGGTTTACCAAGATTCCCCAACGCAATGGGGATCTGACTATCTTATCTTCAAGCCGGAACACATCAATGCCCTGATGTTTGGAGGCAAGACTTAGATAAGATGGTGGTAGCTAGCCAGGCGGGATATGAAAATGCCCTAACCACCAACCTTACCGAGTCTTACAAAGTTGTCCCCACCGGGAATCGAACCTGCAACCTCCGGTTGTGTAAAGCGAATGGACTAACCATTACGCCACGGAGGCGGTTAAAACCTTACTGAATTTTATTTTGATGAGCACCGCACCGCCAATGCAACGGGCTTTCTATATAGACCTTTACATTGATTGTTTAATTTCAACAAATTATATCATCGACCATCCAACCAAACCAAGTCTTACAAAGTTAGAAAGTTAACCCCGCCGGGAATCGTATCCACTACCTCCTTATTCACAATTGGTAAACCCTTGGCATCATATCACCTGGTGGTAAGTGACGATGTTGCCGAAGATGGAAGCGGGCTCACCAAGATTCCCCAACGCAATGTGGAACTGGCTATCTTAACCTTATGCCGGAACACACCAATGATATCAACATTGATATTTGGCAGCAAGACTTAGATAAGATGGTGGTAGCTAGCCAGGCGGGCTTAGAAAATGCCCTTCCACCAAACAAACCGAGTCTTACAATTGACCCTTATAATAATATTATAAGGGTCAATTGTAAGAACCAATTATAATAATTTACCTGTATTTATAAAATCATTGCATGGTGCTAAATTTAAACGCCACCTTAAAGAGTGGCTTATACACAAATGCTTTTATAATTTAAATGAATATTTTGCTTATGTCTAAATGTAATATTAATATTGTACGTCCGAAAAGGGCAACCTGTTGGAACTAAAAATATATTAAATGTAACATCATTGTACACAGTTTCACAATAAAGTTTATCTTATCTTATCTTATCTTACCCCACCGGGAATCGAACCTGCGACCTCCTGTGTAAAGCCAGTGAACTTTGCCGCTGGGCTACGGAGGCGGTTGAATAGTATACTAATATATTATACAGTTTGGCCAAAGCAACGGGCTTTCTATATAGACCTTTACATTGTTTGTTTAATTTTAACAAATTATACACTCTTGCCATCGTTTAGGGGCTATTGCGCAATAACGGTTACGACTGGTAATAGTACATTTACGCACTCCTCGAGATCGGAACATACAAATAAGACACAAATTAAAGCCCACGCTTGAAACTTTAGCAGTAATGTTGATGTTTTAAAATGTATTTAACTTTAATGGGTTTTCTAAATGGCAACGGACGTAATCACAAGCTGTGATCACAAATGATTGGTAATGATTTAAGGTTATGTGTTTAGTGAATTCATAATAAAATGAAACATTTGTAAACTTATATGATTTAATCAGGCATAAAATGTTTAAAATCAGATTACATTAATAATTGGAAACAACTAAGGCTTCATTTCATATACTGTACAGGTTGTAACAAAATTGGTGTAGGACCCGTCAACTGTAGCTTCTATTCATCATACTGATGACTTAACGGGACCTACACCAATTTTGTTACAACCTGTATATAAAGTAATGACACTTACAAAGTCACCATCAGCACTGTATTGGATGTTTACAAGCAAGTTGTGGTTCAGAAAACCGGCCAAGTGCGAGTCGGACTCGCTCACCGAGGGTTCCATACCACTACAACCTTAAAAATAAGGAAACTTAAAAATTGTAAATTGAAAAAATATACATCATAAAAATAATTAAAAATCTGTATAGGCTTGTGCTAATGAATCCATTTGTGCCAAATTGCATAGTTCTAGGTCAACGGAAAATACCCCATAAATTTTTATTCCCTTGTGAGTGTATAGTTTTACAGCATAAACGGCCGTAAAGCCGGGAAGCCGATGGATGTGGGCAGCGCCGGACCGGTCGTCGTGAAAATCCTTGGGGGAGGCCTTTGTTCAGCTGTGGACGTTTATCGGCTGATATGACGAAGCGGCCGTATCTTTTTTAAGTCAACTTGAAAAGTTTGATTTTTTCACAGCTTCAAAGGACTTTAGACCGGAGTATACATATATGGTTTTAATTTAATTGAGTCTATCTCCACGCGTTCCCGAGATAAAGGGTCTTGACAGACAGGCGGACGAACGAACAGACAGACGGACAACAAAGTGATCCTATAAGGGTTCCGTTTTTTATTACAAGCTTTTATTTAGTCTCACCTGTCCCGGTGTCTGTAATGAAATCTTGCAAGTTAAATTTGACCCACTTAACGGTTTCCGATTGAGCTGAAGTTTTGCATACATAATATGTATATCGCCTGACAATGCAATATTAAAAGCTTGTACCTAAAAGTTTTTAGGTTTAAGAAACTAAATTAATTAAATAATTAATTAATTATTTATTTAAAAAAAAATATTTCTTTTTTTGATGAGGAACCCTAAAAATGGGCGGTGTCTATTGACTTCTCAAGCCTTACACAGCAGAGGGTGCACGCTCCACCAAACATAGGAAATCCTATAATGCACGCCTTTTAGTTTTTACCCCTGAATTCGTAGAAATCAAATTACAATTAACAGAATTTTCGTGACGGCATTTTTATAGTTTTCTCCCCCGAGATGAATGCGTAAGTATTTTGGGAAAAAACTTAAACGATTTTACTTAAAATCAAAAAAGTAAGTGTGTGGTTTTATGAAACCACGGTAAAAGTGAAATTTTACAGAAGACGAAACGATCATGGCTGCTCTCGCTATCGTTCAGAGGAAGAAACGATCATACCGTCAGACGAAAGCGACCGTCACGCGACATGCAACACACAGACGAAAAAATTTGAGACGATAAAATAAAAGTTTCACTTTAAAAACCTGATGCATGAAATATTACCTTCCTTATTTGGGCAATCGGGTAAAAATTAGTGTCGGTGGCGTAACGGCTAGGGCCACCTCCTCCTGTCCGGGAGGTCGTGGTTCGAACCCCGCCACGTACCAATGTGATTTCGAGTTTAGATTTCATATGTACGTTTATCCGACGCTCTTACGGTGAAGGAAAACATCGTGAGGAAAAGTGCACGCACCTGCGGAGAAACTCGTAGGTTGTGTGTGAAGTCGACCAACCCGCACTAGGCCGGCGTGGTCGACTAAGGCCCGATCGCCCTAATTCAGGGTAGGCTCAAGCCCCTCGGTGGGGACGTATATGAGCTGATATGACGGGCAAAAATGTATCCAATGTTACTCCTCTGGAGATCAAGACGAATCTAACTACACCTTGCAACTCCAAAGTCTGTCAAAGCCGTTTGGGTAGGGTTGCCATCCCCAAATTCGGAATACCAGAACATTTCTGTTTAAAAACAGGACGCAATATAAGAACAATAGTAAATAGCAATAACGCAATGAATATAGGATCAATGAAACTCAACTAATAGCGAAAATTAAGCTGCAGCCCCTTCAAAAGCTAGGTAGGTATTGTTTTCTCATCCATCGACAATTTCTTAGAGAAAGTGTCTAAGGCTTTGTTCCTGAGACTGTAATCTTGTGTGTGGCCTTTTTGATGCTCTTCAATGTCTATCGCACCTGTAATGGGTATAAATATACTAGATTCTCAATGATTTGTCTGATGACAATTCACCCAAAACCCAGGACACTACTTAAAAACTATCCAATACACCCCAAAAGCAGGACACGTCCTGGGAAAACAGGACGCTTGGCAACCCTACTTTTGGGCAACAGATTTAGTCAAAGACACAGACATACAAACGTACATACATACATACACACGAAAAACATTACCCTCTTTTTTGTTCAGAGATAAGAACAATGAAGAAAGACGTGAATACATTGTTCTATCTTGCAGTTTTTTTGTTTATTGTAAAAGGCCCGTAAAATTAATAAAAAATATATTTATAGTTTGATAACAATAGGGATGACGCCAGGGTCAATAAATTATGAACTCTTAATAACTAAATTGCCCTCCTACTTAAACTTTGGAAAACCTTACTCGTTTTGTTTTCCATCAAGTCTTCGATATTTGATTCAATATAATCACAAAAGCAAAACTATGACGTCACGCCTAGTTATTTCAAACATTTTTAGAGCAAAATGTCTTTTTGACAAATGATAAAAAGTAACTTAGATGACTAGCATTCGTCATCCCTATTGTATTTTTGTAGATAACAAAAAAAATATAACGCTTTTATAAAGAGTTTAATTCATGCAATCAAGTATCAAATTAATTAAATTCTACATTTCACAAAATGAAACTTTGCATAGATAATCACAGGTATTACTCACAAACATACATAAATCAAAACTAACACCGATTAATTTAAAATAATAAGCAAAAAAGGAAGAACGTAATTAAAAATCCGTTTATTAAAATATTTGTTTTACTACCTGCGCAACTCATA
The DNA here is from genome assembly GCA_947284805.1 of Coleophora flavipennella. Taxonomy (NCBI): domain Eukaryota; kingdom Metazoa; phylum Arthropoda; class Insecta; order Lepidoptera; family Coleophoridae; genus Coleophora; species Coleophora flavipennella. Next base: position 12,027,236 of record OX369280.1, on the reverse strand, counting down.
ATTATCTACTGTGGAGGTTTGGCCTTAAACGGCAATTATTGATTCAAAAATTGAGGTTGTAACAGATATCTTAAAATTAGAGATTTGCCTAATATTCAATATGATTCAGTCAGATCATTTAAAATATAGACGAATTTATATATTTTTCATCACATCTATTCGAAAAACGACGATTGGTCCCTCAATAAAATAAGAAAATAAATAAATAAGTGAGAACAAAATTCTACTTTGCTCCCAGTAGGGAGTTTTGTTTGTCTTTTCTGATTGGTACGCGTTTGTGCTCTAGTACATCATATCAGCCAAAAGACGTCCATTGTTGCCTTCTTCAGGTCGTCGGTCCACCGCGTGGGAGGCCTGCCTATGCTTCCTACGTCCTCCTGTGCGCGGTCGCCACTAGAGAACTTAACCGCCTCAACGGCCATCTGTTCTAAGAGCTATGTGCCCTGCCCACTACTACTTTAGTTCAGCGATTCTGATAGCTATGTCGGTTACTTTGGTTCTCCTACGGATTCGATTCGATTTATATAATATATAGTGCTGATTCGATCGTGTAGGGAAATTTAAAATTAGTCAATAGGTAAATTATACTAGTTTTTTTCCCTTATTGGTTATTATGAATAATTGTGTCACTCGGGCCAAAACATTTTATTCTAGCGCGACGTAAATCCTCTCTTAACTCAGTATTGAAACTAACGCCGCCGGAACAAAATATTACTTTGTCCCCTTGTTACACAATTAACTATTTCATCACATCTGTTTTGTTCCCTAGGAAGTTTTGGTTTCTCTCTTCTGAGTGGTCCGCGCTCGTGCTAGTGTTTACTCATAAATAGTAATAAATAATTTTATGTGTGTCACTCGGGGCCAAATATTTTATTCTCGGGTGACGTTTATTGAATTCTCATTGAAATTCTCGCTCAGCTTAGAATAATTAAAACTAACGCCCCCATGAACAAAATTTTCACTTTTTATAATTTTAAGTATTTGTTGTTAGTTGTAGCGGCAACAGAAATACATCATCTGTAAAAATTTCCACTGTCTAGCTATCACGGTTCAGGAAATACAGCGATGGGGACACACGGACGGACGGATAGCGGAGTCTTAGTAATAGGGTCCCGTTTTTACCCTTTGGGTACGGAACCCTAAAAACATGTTAAAAACCGACTTCAATCGCAACAACTGAGTATAATATTGCTACATTTTTTTATGTCTTTTTTATAAGCACTTAAACCGATTTCGGTACAATTTTATGTGGCTCCACCCTGGAGACCTAATCTAATAAAAGATTGATGATATGAGCTCATAATTATAAGTACCGAGGGGCTTGAGCATACCCTGAATTAGGGCGCTTGGGCCTTAGTCGACCACGCGGGCCTAGTGCGGGTTGGTCGACTTCACACACAACCTGCGAGTTTCTCCTAATAAAAGAATATTTAGTTTAAATCGGTTCACATCTTCGGCAACATCGTCACTTACCACCAGGTGAGATGTTGTCAAGGGTTTACCAATTGTGAATAAAAAAAAAAACATCGGCGAAAATATCGGTGAACATGCATGAAAAAATACACACAGACTAACATAGGACCTACTCCTTATTTGAAGTCGGTTATAAATACAAAGTGGTATTTTATAACTAGTCAAGGTAGATGACCTTATTATTATGAAATTGACTTTAAAATTATTATTAAACTAACCGTCCGCCCGCGGCTACGCCCGCGTTGTTTTCAATTTTCCAGTGGGAATAAGATTTTTTTCTGAGTAAAAAGTAGCCTATTTCCTATTCCAGGACCTAACCTATATGTGTGCCAAGTTTCATCCAGATCCGTCCAGTGATTGAAGCGTGAAAGGGTAACAAACATCCATACATACAAACTTTTATATTTTACTAGCTGTCCCGGCGAACTACGTACCGCCTTACATTACATTACACTGCCCTACCCAACCCTACCCTACACTACACTACACTACCCTACTCTACACTACACTACCCTACCCTACACTACTTTACCCTACACTACACTACCCTACCCTACACTACCCTACACTACCCTACCCTACACTACCCTACCCTACCCTACCCTACATACACACATTACACTACCCTACACTACACTACACTACCCTACACTACACTACACTACCCTACCCTACCCTACACTACCCTACTCTACCCTACCCTACACTACCCTACCCTAGCCAACACTACCCTACCCTACACTACACTACACTACCCTAGCCTACCCTACCCTACCCTACATAAGAACCTTCTCCTGACTGTTATGGTTGGAGGTTTTGTTAAAAGGGCTTTGGGAATCCAGGACAATTAAACAAGGACTTAATTGGTACGACACGTATATTGGCCTACGCCATGACAGTGTGGAAGAGAGCGGTGCGGTAGAGGTAGGTTGTCTTTGTATGCTTTTGTCAAAGATGACCTATTCTTATAAGATGCATGGCAAAGATGATCTACACGTAACATCTCCCTTCGCAAATAAAAAGACAAGTAAACATGACTATAAATATTACAACTTTGTTTTGTGAAACGGAACGTAAGTACTCTATTTTTATATAATACAAAATTAATATGAACCTGTGATATGAACGTACCCTTACAAATGATATTTGAATTAGCTGGCAATGACAAGCGTTACATACTTCAAAGAAAGAGAATATAAACATTAATCTAGGTTATGTCATTATATGTATTACATTAAGTAACAATAAAAGTGCTTAAAATTAACATGAAATATTCCGCAATCTACGGGCAATAGCGACTAGGTTTAATAATGGGGCGACCGTATGAGGAACATTTAACGTTGGTGTGATTAGAAGACATGATTGGACTGTGATGATTGTTGTTTGTTTTTGTTTCAGGTTTGTGGACTGGACGGGATATAATGGAAGGTTTTGTCGGGCTATGCGGCTGAGCATATGATTGGGACTGACTACGGTAATATTTGGGATAATATTCCGCATGTAAACTGTTGAAAGAAGATTGTGACAAGCAATACTTTGGTTTCAGGATGTGCTGACAATTTCGACGGAAGGTTCCTTCAGGAGTGGTAATCAAGTATGACCTAGGCAGTGGACCAACTTGTGAGATGATACCTGGAATCCAAGGACTGTGTGGATGTTTTTTGAAGTACACTTTATCACCAGTGTTTAGTGAAGACAAAGGTTTTGTGTTTTGGTCATAATAAATCTTTGACTTGTTATTTTGTGTTTTGATTTTGTCTTTTAGTAAATTAAAGTTAGGTATTTTAGGTTTCAAATTCTTTTCTAGGACTGGTAGTTTAGTCCTGAGTGTTCTAGACATGAGTAATTGAGCAGGTGAACACATACTGTCTTTAGGTGTATTTCTATATAGTAACAATGCTAGGTGTGGATCGGAATTATCTGCATAACATTTTTTAAGCATATTTTTGATAGTGCCTATGGTTCTTTCTACAAGACCATTTGAACGACTAAGATATGGACTTGATGTAGTGTGTTCTATTTGCCAATCTAAAGTGAAATCATTAAATTCTTTGGAATTGAATGGTGGACCGTTATCAGACATCAAAATCTTAGGTATTCCATGTCTAGAGAATATAGACTTCAAGTGACTTATTACTATTTTACTAGTAGAACCATATTTTAATTGAACGAGTTCCACATATTTTGAAAAATAGTCGACGACTAACATATATTTATCTGAATTTAATTCAAATAGGTCTACACCAACTTTATACCATGGAATTAATTTGACCTCATGCGGCTGTAGTGGCTCTTTCGAGTTATTTCTTCGCATGCTAAGACAAATGTGGCAATTGTGTACATATTTTTCTATTTCTATGTACATGTTAGGCCAATAGACTAGATTTTTAGCTATTTTTTGGCAACTGTGCACACCTTGGTGACCCTCATGAATCTGTTTTAATATGTCATTTCTCATAGAATGTGGTATGACAACGCTATTATTTTTGAAAATTATACCATTTATTACATGTAAATCTGTTTTCAATGGAAAGTATGGTTTTATAGAATCTGGTAATGACTTTTTGTGTTCTGGCCAGCCTGACCTACAAAAGTCAATGAGTAGTGACAGTTCATGGTCTTTAGAGGTAAGTTCTTGAATTTGCTTTAGTTTACTAGGACTGACTGACAATGATCTGATAACTAAATTGACATGTAAATCTAGGTCTGAATCAAGATCTATTAAAGACTGTTCCGGCAAAGCAGCTCTGGAAAGTGTATCAGCGACATAGAGATATTTACCTGGTTTGTATGTGACATTTAGATCATAAGGTTGTAGTCTAAGCATTATTCGCTGTAGACGAGGGGGAATGTTGTAAATTGGCTTATTGAAAAGAGAGACAATGGGCTTATGATCAGTCTCTACTGCAAAGTTACGGCCATAAATATATTGGTGGAATTTAGTGCAACCAAAGAGAATCGCAAGTAGTTCTTTTTCTATTTGTGAATAGGCTTGTTGTGACTGAGATAGTGATGCTGAAGCATAAGCAATTGGGTTTTTGTCATGAAAAATTACTGCACCCATGGCATCTTTTGACGAGTCTACTGAGAGAATAATATCTTTTTTTGGGTTATAATATGTCAAAACTGGGGCTTTTGTAATGGCTTCTTTTAATAACTTGAATTCCTGCTCATGTATGTCTTGCCATGACCATTCATTATCTTTAGAAAGAAGTTTTCTCAAGTTTGTTGTTTTTTCAGACAGATTCTCTATGTACGACCCTAGATATGTGATCATGCCTAAGAAACGTTGTAGTTCAGTTATGTTAGTAGGAGGTACCATATTGCAAATGGCTTTGACTTTGTTTTCATCAACTCGTACCCCTTCCTTGCTAAAAATGTGTCCTAAGTATTTAACCTCGCTCTTACATACATTTGACTTTTCTTTATTGAATTTTAGCCCTATCTGTCTGGCTCTATCCAAAACTTGCTTTAGTCTAGAATCATGTTCCTGTTTTGTACATCCATAAATTAAAAAATCGTCCATCATGATTTTAACACCAGGGATGTCACTAAACCTTTTTGTAATTTCTGGATGAAAGATTTCTGGGGCAGCATTAATGCCAAAGGGTAGTCTGAGGAATCTATAACGACCTTGAGGTGTTATGAAAGTACAAAGCTTAGATGATGCTTCATCTAACTTGAGCATATAAAAGCCTTTGTTTGCATCTAAAGTTGTAAAAAATTGTGACCCAGATAGACTTGATTTTATTTCATCAATAGTTGGAAATTGGTAATGGGGACGCATTATGGCTTTGTTTAGTTTTCGTGGATCTATACATAGTCTGAGTTTGCCATTTTTCTTTGACGCAATAACTATGGAACTAACCCATTCTGTTGGTTCCTCAACTTTAGTTATTATTTGATCTTTTTCTAATAAGGCTAACTCCTCCTTCAGTTCTTCTAGTAAGCTAAATGGGATTCTACGACATGCATCCACAGATGGAATAGCATCTGGTTTCAATGACAAATGACATTTGAAATTAGTTAGGCAACCTATACCTGTAAAAAGGTCATTGTACTCGACTGGTATATCTTTAGTGATAGTCTCTTTAAAATGAACATTATGGACTCTTTTTATCAGCTTTAACACTTCGCAACTATGACGACCAATAATATTCCTACATGGCAAATCTACTATGTGAAAACTGAGTTCATATATTTTGTTGTTGTGAGTGACAGACAAAGTGCATTGACCTACTGTGGGTATAATTTCACCACTAAAAGTTGACAGTTTATGACTACTTTTTGTTATGTTACCTAGTGGCAATTTAAGACTTGTATATGTACCGAATGACAAAATATTTGTATCAGCACCTGTGTCCAGTAAAAAATCAATCTGTTGGTTATGTATTGACAATTTTGAGTGATATTGATTGTTAGATTTGACAGAAATTTCATTTGAGAATAGGGCATTTAGAAAATATGTATCAGACAAACCGATAGTCGTAGGATCTTGTTCTTAAACTAGACGTACTTGCTTGTAGTGGCAGTACTTGGCATAGTGATTTTTCTTATGGCAGACACTGCAGATTACACCCATTGCAGGACATCTGGTTCGATGGATTTGACCACATCGTTGACATCTCGTATGACGATTTCTCGAAGGACTTGAATAACGACTGAATGGCTGCTGATTTTTCATAGGACTTGTGGGACGACTGTATGACTGACGATCTCTACTGGATGATCTTCCACGACTGAACTGACCTTGTTGATGGCTTGGATTGACATGTTGACTTGACTTGTGACTATTTGATGACTGACGACTATGTGCAGACTGTGCCTGGTTGATGGGAATGACCTCTGTATCATTACTGGATATAGCTTTTTTGTCCAATTTTGTATTTCTGACCGTCTTAGCCAGATTGACTGCATCATCAAAAGTGGTAGGTTTTTCTATCAAAATACGTTCTTTTATGTATGAACACTGTGAATTCAAATTCCAAGAGAAAATATCTTTGAGTATGTCATCCGACTTTTCTCCGAAATCACACTGCAAGCTGATGTTCTTGAGACCTGTAGCATACGCTTTTATTTCTTCACTTGGAGCCTGTTTCCTATTAAAAAGCTTGTGTCGCTCGACTGACGTGTTTACTTTCGGCAGAAAATATGTCTCGAATTTGGTTAATAGATCTATGTATTTAATATCTGACATTTCAACATTGAATGAGTAGAACACTTGGAGTGCCTCATGTCCGATTGTGTTGAGTAAAATAGCGACCTTTCTTTCGTCAGACTCATTTTGTAGGTTATTTGCTACCAAGTAAATTTTTAGATTTGTCTTATAGTTTCGCCAGCTTATTGCCATATTTGATGAATGCATATCTAACGAAAAGTTCCTGGGTGGTAGCACGTGGATAGACGGTTGGTTCTTCTTGTCTTCCGCCATTCTGAATTTGATATATAAATGGGTTTGTTACCTTGGGCCTTGAATAGTTTCTTATTCTTCTGGCGACTTCTGACACCATGTTATGGTTGGAGGTTTTGTTAAAAGGGCTTTGGGAATCCAGGACAATTAAACAAGGACTTAATTGGTACGACACGTATATTGGCCTACGCCATGACAGTGTGGAAGAGAGCGGTGCGGTAGAGGTAGGTTGTCTTTGTATGCTTTTGTCAAAGATGACCTATTCTTATAAGATGCATGGCAAAGATGATCTACACGTAACACTGACAATAACGAACTCGACAAAAAAAGAATTAGCGAAATCGGTCCAGCCGTTCTCGAGCTATGCGCTTACCAATACATTTTGCGATTCATTTTTATATATTAGATAATATTAGTAGGATTTATTAGTATTAGAACAGATGGCCGTTGGGGCAGTAAAGTTCTAGAGTGGCAACCACGCACCAGAAAACGTAGCGTAGAAAGTCCTCCCACGCGGTGGACCGACGACCTGGTGAAATTGGTGAAAGGCCGATGGATGCGGGCGGCGCAGGGCCGGTCGGCGTGGAAATCCTTGGGGGAGGCCTTTGTCCAGCAGTGGACGTTTTTCGGCTGATATGATGATGAGTAGGATTATTAGCAAGTGTGCGTCGGTCAGCTTTTTTTTTCTTATTATCTACAAGCCGGAACACATCAATGTTGTTAACACTGATGTTTGGCGGCAAGACTTAGATAAGATGGTGGTAGCTAGCCAGGCAGGCTTAGAAAATGCCCTACCACCAACCAAACCGAGTCTTACAACATGACCCCGCCGGAATCGAACCCACGACCTCCTGTTGTGAAGCGAATGGACTAATCATTACGCCACGGAGGCGGTAAAAAGGCTTAAATAAGGCGCTGACAGTACAAAGTGGAATTAGCTAGGCGATTGGCCGGGTGGTAACTAGTAATTAAATGTGTAGGTCTAAATGCCAATGTAGTGAGTGCCTTCATATACCAACTAGTTTTTGTCCTCATACTCACAACAACATAGTTATGTAATCCCTACTAATATTATAAATGTGAAAGTAACTCTGTCTGTCTGTTACGCTTTCCCGCAAAAACTACTAAACGGATTTGGCTGAAATTTGGTAGGTAGACAGATTAGGACCTGGATTCAGACATAGGCTACTTTTTACCACGCTCGCGAGCCGCTTGCGGCTCGCGCACTGCGCACCCTCGAAAAGTCATAGAAACGTCCACGCGGGTGAAACCGCGGGAAACAGCTAGTTGTATAATAAAAGTCCATATGTCAAGTGCGAACAAGATATAATTCTGTAACATGTTGTTAGGTTATTATGATATAATTTTGAACAAATACAAACCGACTTCAAACAGGAAACTAAGGTTCCCCTCGATTTCTCTAGAATGCCATCATCAGATCACTGTTTCCTATTATCATGGTACGAC